>OY728155.1:1784965170-1787465170 GCA_963277665.1 Viscum album | reverse complement strand
GGGCAGATGCAGAGGCTTCACATCTAGAACTATCGATTGAAGTTGATATCCCTGTATGGTAAATCAATAATCATTGTTATTTTTAAGAGATAATAAAAGTGAATGTAATCATAATATTAGTATCTCTTGCCTAGAAGTAGGTCAAAATCTTGAGACGAATCCTCCCCAACATTCTCAGTTTCAACAGTTTTATTTGATGTCTCTAGTTGAGGAGTTATATATTTAATATACTCATGATTTTCATAGTGAATCTCAGGAAGATATGCTACCTCAAGATTCAATTGAGTGAGTGTTTCCGTGAGGGTAGGGTTCAATTTAATATCAACAGTTCCTTCAGGTACCATTGCGACATCAGTTTCATTAGATGGAACTTCATATTTCAATCAACCATGGTTAGAGGGTTAATCATAAGAAGATTATTAGGATGAACAATGATAAATCACATCAAGTTGAATATATATAAGGTACTCAAAATTCTTTTAAAGCATTTTATATTTTAACATCTTCAAATAGTTCTTCATATGGCATGGAAAGTTTCATCATTTCATCCAATGATATCTCAAATCCCATGTTAGTATCACCCATGGGAACACTTGGCATGTTTACTTCACAACCTTCCTATGAAAACCTATGACCCAGAGTATTTTCTTCCTAAACAATTGTGGGGTCAATTTCAGTTGTTAACAGATGTTCTAGTGCATGTGATGAACCTAAAAGTGTCACGGAATGGAGGTCATCTATTATTGCACTGGCTGCTTTATTAAATATTATTGACTTTCTAGAATATTCTTCTACTCTGATAGCATGAATATGATAAGTTTTGGGGAAAGATATTGGTTCATTTTTCTTCAATGCCTCTTCATGAACTATTGGATTTACCGGAATTTGTGTTTTCCCAGCAGCAACTTCTATAGCTCCATGAATCTTATCAATGATATCTTTCAAATAAGAAGCAAATAAATCCCATGTAATATTATAATGATTAAACATTATTTCATTATTAAAACAAAAATTTGTGATTATCAGGGGGACGTACCACTCTTAAGAAAGTGATTAACGAGTTTTTTCTTTCATTGATGCTTTTGCTTCATCATCTTTGGAGGATGTCTTGCATCGTCGTCTATAAAGACAGGTATTGGAGATCTCAGTACCCTCTTTATATCCTCCTCGATGGCATGTCTGCCCAAAGATATTTCTCTCAATTCACAGGGTGATGCGGCAGCTCTAAGAGCAGTGCCTCTAGGACAGTATTATGGTGTAGTAATTTCATTTCCCTTTCCATTACCCAACTATATGTTAAGACAAAATTTCTCCTAAGTAATAATTTTATGATTGATATTCAAGTCAAAAATTGATGAAGATACAAAATAAAGGGAACTTACATCATCAAGATCTACAAAGTCACTCCATTCATTGTCTAAAAAAGGATTAATCCCTTTAGTGGTACAATGATCTATCATTTCCTTCACCCACTATGTGGTAGGAATTGAGTCATAAGTGGCATATATGAGCTTTTCCTGCTCTCAAATGTAGGTCCTTACCTCATTGATATTTTCCTTATAAAGAATGTTAGAAGAACCCTACCAATCCTCTACTATTGTAATATGCATTCATTTTCATAGATCCAAACACATGGTCTCAGCATCACAGTATAGAATATCCCATGTTCAAATAGTCTCTGGTCTTATATATTCAGAATGCATGTCTTCGTGTTGTGAAGAGGATCTTAAAACCATGAACATGAGTTTCTTCCCAGCACCCACAGTCAGGGATGAAGGATTGGAAAATGGAACTCTTCGTTCTTCAGGATGATGGAGACTAGATCTCCTTGATACAAATTCAGTAGGGATCGATGGATTAGATCTTCTTATTCTAGTAAGAGTATTATATCTGGCGCAAGGTATCTTTGGTGAATTTAGATCATCATCACCTCTACTCCCTGATACTTGTAATTCAGCCCCTGATTATGATGAATGATCTTCCAAGTGACTGGGTTACTTCCCCCTACTTCTCTTTATCCCCACTCAGGGGGACGTCATGATTTAATACCCCTTCAGGGTATGATGCAACCCAGTTTTCAGCATACCTTATGGTTAATCTTCTTATTTCATCTGCAACGAATAAATTAAAAACATCTCCAATATTCTATGTAGATGTCAAAAACCATAGTTCTAGGGAAACCATTGGGTGTTTCTCTAATATAACTAGCATGGGAGGGGATATAATATTATTTTGTAGAGATTTGAATTGACGTGCAAATATTTAGGGAGCACAGGCCCCAAATATGATTATTTTTTCGATTCTAGTGTCCAATATGCCAGCTCTGCAAGCTAACATATATTACCTCAGTTCCAAACCAACAGTACCATCATCAATAAATTTCACTGTAGGAGGATTCCCATAAATAAAGAAATGAAATTCCTTAGGCATGATCAATCTATCCTTTTTTTCATAAGCATTCAAAGACAAGGGTCAAATAAAATAAAAGTCCTGAATAGATGGTTGGAAAGAACTTCCAAAACCCTATACTCCACATTGTATAGCATAAGTTCTAATGTGATTAGCAATCCATCCCCACAACACTTGGAATGGACCTGCTATTATAATGGGTAATTTTCCTTTGTAAATATGCAGCAAACTCCAATGAATCTTGGACAAAATAGGAGTATCCAACCCTACCATCCATTTCTCTGCTAGCTTAGCTATAATAACAAAGGTTCTTGGCCTCTCACCTCTTTTGGATTCTCATAATGGTAATAAATATATGCTAATAGACATGGCTAAAAAACTATCTAGATGTGTCTTTGCAAGAATTTTTGGGTTGATATCATATCCCCAAATTTAAAATTCCCCCTTCCACAATGTTGGCCAAAAGATGTCAGGAGTTCCTATCTTCTCTGCCAATGGACAGGTAGTTAGATGGGTGTAAGGGGGACCCTTTTTCTTCTTCCTTATCAAAAATATTTCCATCCATTCCTCCAGATGAATGTCCCTCATAGTGTTATTTTATGTGGTGATTGAATTCATGAGTATGTTAAATATTTCAATCAACTCACAAGCCAAATATGGTATATTCTCATAGTCATTCCATGTCACCTTGGGAGGAATGAACTCGTCATACATTTCTCCATTGATTAGAGATGTATAAATTTTTTAAACATCCCACAAGCGGATGCCTACCTCTCCATGTGTTAAATAGAAGGAATTGGTCTCTAGGATCCACCGACTTAATAACCTTGGCATGAAATCAACATTCCAATACACATAGGTTTTCCAAACCTAGATAGCTTTATAAATCCCGACGATTATCGAATCATCTACAAATTCTTCACATGTAATTCGCACCAAGCATGCCCACATCAATGCGGGTTTTACACCTCCTCCTAGGTGGAAATCCCAAATTTTCATCCCGCCCAAGGACTAATCAGTCTGAGAATCTCAAAAGATTGATGAATAAAAGTGTAGCTGCAGCTCGGGGGGTGTGTTCCTTCAAATATGGAGCACACATTATATAATGCATAATATGAGCTTTCTCTACTGTCCCAGCACTATAAAATTATCACCCACTAGAATCATTGGCCAAATAGAAGTTGGTATAATCCTGAAACCAATAATGTTGGACATAGTTCTTTTGATTTGGAATGTAAGCATCCTGAAAATGGCCATAACTATATGAAGGTATAATGGTGATTCAAGGAAATTTTAAATGATAATTCTTCAAATATTTTACTAAGTCAGGATGATTGGTTTTTCAAACATCTATGTAATCATGACCAACGAAATTAATCATGTCATCCATCTTCTTGCAAGTGATCTCATCAGCAATTGCAATTCTTTTGGGAGCCATTAAACCTACAAACAGATAGAGATCATGTTTTAAAAAAATTAAGTTCAATGTTTTTTGTTTTACAAAATAATGGAAAATGAACTATGGCATGTATTTTTAAAACATGGCATGGAAGTACAAGTCGACATACATGTAGGGCTCCCCACTTTTGGTGTGTAGCTAAAAAACAAACAGATGAAGCACGGAGAAACCAATGCATCTGAATAGAAGACTTGCGGACCGAGAGCTAAGAATTCAGATGTTGTTAAACTATTCACAGATGTGAAGCCGTTATATATAAGTGATGGATATAACCCTGCATGCCACAAATCTTACACATTTCTCACTTTCACACCCCATTTCCCTTATCATTCTTCTTCATTACATTACCTCAGTATAAGATCCACTTTTAATTTCAGATCCAATTCTGAGGGGGGGGGGCTTTTGTTGACACTCCATTCTATAAAAGTGTCTGAAAACAACAAAGGGGGTCCTATTAGAAAAAAAATGGGAAAATACATGATGAAAAAAATCCATATTTTCAACGACATTAATTTTGAATATCCTTAGTCAAGAAAAAACACTGGTGGCGCATATCCTACTTGCGTGCCCAAATATGTCGTGTTGCCTACTTGTGTGCTCTTATAAAGCTTGCAAGTCAATTTCATGCCAAACAATTTTTGCCCAAAGTCATTTATTTTATTATAAATAGACCCTTGGGTCACCCATTTGTATGGACGATTTTCCTTGAATCCCAATTGCTTCTCTTTTTTCCCTATTACTTTTCCCCAGTCATCTGAAACATTCAATGTAGTTATTTAACACCTTGAGTGGAGAATTTAAGGAAGGATCATTGGACTTATGTGCTTTTAGTATTTGAAAACCATAACACTTGCACGCCTAAAGAACCCAACCTCCCCAAGTCAAAAATACTTGTGCGCCTCCCATTCCTCTCACATAAACTTGAGCACCCCACTTCTTGGATCACCTGTGAATACTCTTGAAGGCTTGAGCAAGGTCTCGCCCAAGTATTACCATATAGGTTGTTCATCGCTTATGTGAACATGAAGTCTCCCATGTATACTTGCACGCCCTTCTCTACTTGGGCACCCCTATCTGATTCACTTATTCTCTTTACCCTCTTCAGTCTACAAGCCATCAAGCCTTTCTATTCAATTCATAATAAGGCTTCTTCTTCATTGGATCCCTTATCTGAAAGGGACTCTATTGAGACCTCCACAAAAACCTTTTGACTTATCAATACTTTGGAAAATTCACTTCAGTGTGTCCACTATTTGGGATTATATTTCCACAGTTAGAATTTTCCCACATTTGTTTCCCAATAGGGTTAGGATTCATCGAATGTCTGTGGATTTGTATATCCATAGTCACATGGAACCTTCTTCTAGTAGTAGTGTTGGTATGTTCCTAGTTTGGAGGAGGGTTTGGGTCATGACCTCTCCCTTCTCAAAGAGGCGACCCAGAACATCAGGTCTCTAGTAGGGAAGGTATACATCACACATTATTTTCCATGCAAGAAAAAGTGAACTCTCACTCAATTATCCGGATCAATTAATGGGTAACCATCCTGGTATAATCTCCTCACCTTTACCCCTTACCCCTTACAATGGACCCTTGTCCAATGTAAATAGAATAGAGGGAATGCTTATCGCCTTGACCACTTCCGTGGTCAGTTCACCCCCTTCTACTAATGGAGGAGGAAAATTTTGAATGTGTGAGTGCCTTTGTTGAATCTTTGACATTCTCTTGTTTCTCACATCGTGGATGACTCACGTAGGCTTAAAGATTTGTCATAATCACAACATTTTCACAATTGAATGAAATACGAGAACTCTTATTCCCATCATAATCGGGATACATAGGAATCCTTTTGAGGGCCCAACCACATTGGATGTTCTCATCAAGAATCCAACCATAATTTCCCTAATTTGGGTATCCTCTTTAAGTAAAATCAACAAATTAAATCCTCAATAACCAAGGAATCCTTTTCTTAATGTAAACCCAAACTCATCTCTCTCAAAAGACTATACTCTCCTATAGGATTTATCAAACTAAGTGGGATTTGTTTCCCATATATATGGGATATGTAGGAAGCCTCCTTGAAGTTCAAACCCAAAACTTTAAATCAACCCTATTCTATGTGGTTCATATTCATAATAGGGTCTAATCCTACATTGAAACTCGTATCCTTTCCTTGTTCCTTGGGCAGCTTCAGCATAAGTCCAACACTAAGTTTCAACTAAAGACCTTCCGCTTATAGGTACTCATCACATGACCTTAAATGGAATGATTTCTACTCTTCAGTGGCACCGAACTAAGAGGGTTCTGATTCCTTACAAAAGGATACGTTGGTAGCCTATCTTATGGGCATGATCCCAAACTCAAACTTATCCTACATCTCCCTAGATGAATATGAAATTCTAGAGTTCCCCACTGAGTGGATTAAAAACCAGTATCATTACAATGATGATTAAAAGAATCTCTAAGAAGTATTTTAGAGGATACCATTGATTTAAAACCTCTAATACATATGAATATTTATATTAATGAAGAAATTTTAATACATACTGATGATTCTCAAATTTTACACATGTTAATAAGTGATTATAAATTCAAAGGGATACTTATGATATACTTGGTGAATTAATATGGATTCCTAAAAATAATTTAATTTTACTATGTGAGTCCCAGAGTAGACAATAATCCCCCCCCAAAGGGTGTGATGAGTCCAACCTCCCATCCTCTCGACCAATGCACATTCCAAAGTATCATATTGTTCAAAACATAAGGAATACCTACCCTTGGAAAGCATGTACCCTTTGGATAAAGAACTATTTGATGATTCTGGTTCCATGAATAAATTCAATGGAAACTAACTAGAAATATAGATTCTAAAATCTATAAGACACGTTTCAAGGAACTATGAAAGAGTATGTCAGCCTCAAACTCTGATGTCTTATCACATACTCGTTCTTAATTACTTAACTCCAATACTATAGGTACTAACCCACCATAGATAGTATTCTGGATCTGATACATGATATGCATAGGTTACTCCTCAAAGGTAGAATCCTAATCTAAATTAATATTATCCAGATGAAAAACATGTGACAGTAATGGATAATACCGTAGAAGCCAAGACATGATAAAAACATTATGCATAGATTGGTATCTCTGAGGAAGTGTTATTTGGTAATACAATATTCGTATTTTCTCGGAAACCTCAAAGGTTTCAACGATCCTTGGAGAAAGAATACCCAACTTTTTAATTTGTCGATTAAACAACCTAGGTGAAACTTCTAAGAAAATAGCCCCCAATATTAATCTCAATAGTTCATTTATGAAAGTTTTTATATGAATGCAACCTAGACTAAGATGTCAAAATGGTCTTCTATGTAAATTGGACCTTTACTAAAGTCTCCTTGATGTGATGTGTTCCTAGTAAAGTATTCCCCCTGCTTATAACCAGCACAAAGGTGATTGGAAAGGCTAGAATATAAGGCCTAAAAGAGATGCATTTTTATAGTAGCCTAAAAGTTGTTATTTTTAGAAAACTTGAATAGGGGTATGTGTTTCTTCCATAAACCCATTAATTCAAGGACCCATACACAAGGCATTTCCTCTAACAACTAGATCATGTTTCATGTTTTACAATCATTCTAAAGATGATAGGATATTCTTAAAACCACCCTTGTACCCATGACCTTCTAAATTTTTTTCTAAAACCAAGTGATGAAGAATGAATACCTGTTAGATAAGATATAACGATGTAAATCATTAAGATTTACAATCTCTTAGACATATTGACTAACTATCTCATACACTAATAAAGCCTAATGAATAGGTAAGAAGCATAAAAAATTCATCAACCACTAAAAAACCAACCAAACTATATCAATCCCCCAAGGGGATTTGGTTAAACCTATCCCAATGTCTACGGAGACATCAAACCACTTCCACTTAAGAATTTATAATTATTGTAAAAGTACTTCTGGAAGATGATGTTCTACCATAATAGAATTTTAGGTAGAACCCAATGTAATAAATCTGGCTATCTCACAATTCATACAATGCCACAAATAATAGTGACATTAGTCTAGATACATATTGGTTGAACTGGGATGTACTTCCCAAAAAAGGCACGATATTCCCACACCAACTCCTCTCATATTTCTTCTAGAATAAGGTCTCACCCTCATCCCTAGTATGACTTGTAGATGAATCATCATATGAGATACCCTCCCTCTGGACTAGGCCCTCAAGATCAATGTTTTTCATCAATATCACCAATTCCAAAAGGATATTTGTTAGTAAGAATTCCATGAATAATGATTTTACATGATCATATTGATCCTCAACATGTATATCAGAAAACTATGTGTTGATCTACTACTCCCTATTGGCCTCCTAAACTTCATATGTTTGTGTCTTATGGATCATATCACCACCTACTACATTTCACTTTCAAGGTGTATAAGCAAGATTGAAATCAATGGACTATAGGTATTTATCCCTCATGAACTGCATATGATCTAGATAATGCAGTTTAAAGATATACATGAGTATTTTGTTATCATGTTATACCATAAAATGACCCCCATGTAAATAATACCTACAACATTGTAATTAATGCACAACGATATCAAGCTAGAGATCCTAAATCTGGTAATTTTGCTCTTGATGACATAACTGATTATACATGTACACCATGAATAAGTCATCCTACATCACAACTTCCCCCATACCAATACTTTATTAATAAAAATAAAGTATTTACCTCCATAAAAGATCCATTTGAATCAAAATCAGTGTTGAATTCAACCTGCATTTCAACTCCTGAAAGGTTCCATCACAATATTATAACATCGAAAATTGCCCAAAATTATTAGTCAATCCATTAAGAGGCACTATTTCGAAGGACAAATCATGGATGAATCATATGTAATTTATGGATATCCTAGAGAAATAATGTGTATAAAAAAATTAGGTTTCTTCTAGGAAACAATAGCTCTCAACTTCTTGGGGATAACCAATACTCGTGACATTGAGATGATATGACCCAGGAAGTGGAATTTGTCAAACCAGATGTAGTATTTAGTTATATTAGAGTGAATATGGTGTTATATAAATTTATTCAGTAGGATATCAAGGTGATGGGAATGTTCATGTAGAGAGGAAGAATACCACTAAGATGTCACCCATAAAAAACACTATGAATGAATCCAGATATGAATAGAAAAATCGATTAATTAGAGCCATTACAAACTTATGGTGTGTTTGTAAGACTGAATATAACACCCCATGATTCCACAATATGTTTATTTTTAAATAATTTATTAGATTGTGTAGAATGCAATAACGAGATCGAACACACCATGATATATCAAACATTCTATTTAAAATAGTCGTTATGTATAGTATTAATCACATTATGAAATTTATAAATTTTATTTTCTAAAATAGATCTTATTTTTTAATTCAAAATATCAAAATTATGTTAGGGTAATTTTTTTATATTTTCCTTAAAAGTTTCAGTTATTGATGAATAGTGAAAATATTGTATTATTGTTAAACAAACCAACTTTTTAATTTAAATAGTTATTCTAATTTAAATTTATTTTAAACTCAAAATATATACATAATAAATATAAGAGACCAATTTAAGTCTTTTTAATAAGTTTTATAATACAATTATATATAAAAACTTATTAAACTCTTGAACGTCTCTTTTACTCGTCTTCTAAACACATCTGTGGGGTTAGAATTAAACATAACATTACCACTTCTATGAATTAAATTTCAAAAAACAGACATACATGGTCATAATTTGAATTAAATTTTTGATCTAATAGTATAGATATAATTTTTTGGGTGAATAGTAACTTTCGTAAATTTCTTACTAGAGTTAAGGGTAAATCGGGAAATTAAAGGTAAAATATAATATAATATTATGATAAAATTACACTAAAACTTGTCCTAATTTCATTATATACGTTTTCTCATCCAAAATCAACCTTATGTCTTAAATATGATCCTTTTTAGTCATCTTGTGATAGATTATGACATTTATTATATTTTATTTAAAGAAGAGTTAAAAATGTCATACTCAAATTTTAATAACTATATCATTTTTAGTATGAGGTTATGTAAGTGATATGGTAAAATATAAATAATATTTAGAAATCTAAATTTTTTATCTACATAATGGTAATTTATTCATAAGTTTAATAAATAAATAATTAAATTAAATTGTCACAAAATGATGATGTAGTAATTGATTTATTAAAACAAGAATTAATTATATGATATTACTAAAATTAAAATAAATATAATTCGAAATATTTGATTCCATAAATTAGTTTTTTGGATGACATTGACATGTTAGGGATAAATTAATTTCATTTTTTACAGAATCATTTTTTTATTACATTAATAAAAATCATGTATTAAATAGTGTTGAAATTGACATGAATGGGATTTTAAAATAAATACCATTTTTTTAAATGATATAAAATCATAAAAGTATAAGGATTATACAAATATATTTAATAGTTTTAAAAAGTTCATAAATGATCCTATTGGGTTTTTTTATTTTATCATAACTATATTAACCCTATAGTATAAAGATACAAGTAGACACGATAAGAGTTATACTGTTTAACGAAGGGTTAAATAAAAAAGATAAGGATAATTTTGTAACCTAATATTGTTGAGAAATCATTAATTGAGAAGATTTCGAATAAAAATCATCTTATTATTTAAATAAATCAATTTTGAGAAATTTTAAATTGAAATCAATTTATATTAAATTAATATCTTTTGAATTTCCAAAAATGCCCCTCCACTCTCTTTTAAAAGGGCACCTATTATTATCTTTTATTAACTACTCTAAATTCATTTGGATCATCCAAAAACTAAAGAATTATCATCCCAAATTTTCTCAAGTCATCCTATAGGTCATACATTTGGAATAAATCTAACCTCGGGAGTCCTTTTGTGCAAATCAACGGCAGATACTCGAAGAAGAGGTATTTGTTTTAGCAATTAAATTCAATTTATTGTCTTATTATACTTCCTCTTCCAATGTTGTTTGAATAATAGAGTAATGAATATAGTGTCATATATATTCTTATATTTTATTATGATTATGGGACAACCATATTCCTCATTTTATCTATCATACGAATAACAATACCACCATGTGTGTGTACGAACGATTTACCGACTCGACGCCATGGTGTAATTTGTTATTCAACAATATTATATTAATATGGGTATAATGATGGGTATAATTATGAGTATAATTTATATAAGTAATTAATATGGAATGATTATTAATCTTTATTTTTTATAGTCCTTCCATTTCAATACCATTTTAACATTAAAGGAATGATATCGTCGTCATTGCGTACGTACAACCTACCCTATCCACGATGAGATGAGATTCATTATCCAAGTTAACCATTAAAGAATAATTATAAAATTTATAATATGATATAAAATAAAATTTATTAACTTAATATCATTATTTATTATATTAAATTATGTCTTGTGTATAACAAACAATAATTACAGATCAAAACATGCACAGGGAAACAAAGTAGTTAACACCCTAAATAATGGTAGTTATGAATTATTATAAACAAGATTATATTAGAGGATTATATATGATATCATGAATATTAATATGGGCCAATTATAATTTAACAACATTACTTAACCATTATATAATAGGTTAACTAACCCTCAACTAAATTAAGGTACAAGGTAAGCGTTAATTTTTCAATCTATTTATTATCTCAGATTGCATTTATATATGAATTTTCTAGGAAATATTTATCATCCATGTCCATGTCTCATAATATTTAAATTTAAAAAAAAACTTACTATTATTTTACAATTTGTTAAATTAATTTTTAACCAAGTTTTATTATATAAAAGTAAACTTTTTCTCATATTTTCTTACAAAGTACTTTTTATGACTTTTTCGATAACGTATGAGAAGAATGTTTTTAAACATATAAAGAATTATAATATTTTTACACAATTATGAATTCATAACATTTTTGAAGAATACCTTATTATCTTACAATATTAATTTTCATGAAAATATTATCTTTTTAAATTGTATAGATTTTTCAATTACCATTTTCAATAAAAGTTGTATTTCTATAAAGAAGTTTCTAGTGATTTTATTAAAGAATGTTAATCTATGTCAACATCATATATTGGATATTATGTTTAATTGAGTATAAATTCATATGATTCAACCTATAATATTTTATTAAATGGTTTATGAATATTTCGACTGTGGATGTTATAC
Organism: Viscum album; assembly: GCA_963277665.1. NCBI lineage: Eukaryota > Viridiplantae > Streptophyta > Magnoliopsida > Santalales > Viscaceae > Viscum > Viscum album. The sequence goes on along the minus strand of OY728155.1, from coordinate 1,787,453,000 downwards.
TTTTATACCATTCATGTCTTTTGGATAATGTATTAATATTTCATAATCTAGTTGTAATACGAATTTTTATGTTTTACATCTTTCATAAGAGGAATCAATTGGACTTACTAAGTGATGTGTGGGGTCTACTATATCCCCTCGATGAATCAGTAGGCCTCATGATACAATTTAATCTCAGTTTTTAACTGTTTATGTACGGTATTGGTATGAGACCCTGAAAGTATGGTTATAATGTGAGATATTATGCATTCCTTCTCCATGAGATTAGTTTTTTATATTTCATGTGATTATTAAGATAGTATAATATCCATGTGAATCTTTAAATAGAATTATTTGATTAATTATTAACAAATTATGATCATGGTTATGGTCAAAATTCATGTATTTCAATTTAATATTTTTCCTTAAAAGATTATGTTTATTTATGACACCTTCTACTATATTGTTTATCCATACTGAGCATCTGATCATACCCCATTATTATGTTTCATTTTTCTACAGGATTTGAATAAGTGTATTACAACTAACTTGAAAGTATAATATATTGGATATTAGTGTTTTCCAAGGAGATACAATGTTTTTATTCATTTCAAGATGTAATGTAAAACATATATTTGTATCTAGTTTTTCCAAGGATACTAAACAGATTAGACCGTCAATATTTAATTTCGTGTAATCATGTCAATGTAATAAAATAATACACTAGCATCACACATTTGGAGTTGTGGTGTTATATTTGGAATCAATGTAAGTTTAGTATAAACATAGCAAAATATATTTATAAAATACCATAATTAGATAAAAATACACAAAGATATACATTGAGGATATGTATATAAAATCATCATAAAAGTTTGGTAATGTATAAATTATTTGTTTATTCCTATAACATACATCCATATACTGATACTATAAGTGGATATGGTTCTAGAATAGATGTAACTTGGATTAATAACTCTAAAAATGTGTTTCGAGGTTGACCTTGGGTCACCTGGTATGTGACAACAGGCCTTACTGTACATCTGGTTTGAAACTATTGAGGGATATGCTTAGGATAATTCAAAATTTCTTTATGAACCATTATGATGGATTGATATGTACATATGTCCCCAAAGAAACCATGTTTATTATTAGGAGATTATATATTCATAAAAATTTCAATTTATGTTATTTGTTTTTAAATTACACATTATGATTCATAACCAAATCTTTTTTATTACATTTCATAGAAATAGAGACTATTTGAAGGAATAGAAACTATATCACTGCACATAATCCACTTAGTGACTTCCCTCTTATGAAATATAATGATAGCAGTGTTGGTGATACAAATGTTGTGGAAAAACTTATAACTATACCAGGAAAGCTGACCCAAGTTATAAATAAGAACCATACCTGTATGAAGAATTTTGTTCCACTACCTGAAGAATAAATGTTAGACCACTTCATCAGACAACAACCCCCAACATTCAATTGGACTAAAAATCCATTTTTATTTGATGGATAAGTTCCTTTGAGAAAATATTTATTACTTTGGGGAGTAAAGAAAGGGAAAAAGTGTTCACAACAGTTTACAATCTCTCAATAGATACAGATAAATTGTGGTCAATAATTGAAAACATGAAAGAGGATGAAGAATTAGAAAATATGGAATATAAGGTGTTTAAAAACATCTTTTTGAAAAATACTTTCCTCAAGAACATCAAGATAATATGGAAAGGAAAAATCTGAGTCTAAGGAAAAAAGTGGATGAGAATGTTGAAAAATATGATGTTAATCTCACAAGGATATCAAGGAATGTTGCAGATTACATGTTTATCCTAAAACGTATGACTGATCGATTATTTTATGGGTTGAAACCATTCCTATTATGGTCATTGGTCTCACAATCTATCTCATCGTATGAGGATATATTTTCATATGCGGTCAAGAAATAAAATGAATTCTCCAAGACATATGACTTTAATGTAAAGAACTAGAAGAAAAGGTTTGTTGGACATATTGGAAAAGGAAATATGGGGGAAAAGGGAAATTTTTACTTTCCACACTATGATAGTTATGGGATAAAACACCTTGGTACTTGTCTAATGGGTATGAGATATTATTATAAGTGTGGAGAAAAATACAACCAAGATCGTGATTTCATGGGGAAGAAAGAAGCTACCAATGTTCAATGATACAATTATAAAGAGATGGTACATTATGAAAATGATTGTCCCATGTATTGAGGAATCTTTCCCCAGAAAAGGCCAATAGAGAAAGGCCAAGCTTTTATAATCGCAACTATTGAGGTTGAAGTTCCTAAGGATATGGTGGTGGTAACTTGAAATGTCTCCTCAAATTTACATAAATCATTATCAGATTATATATAATCAAATTCATTTATATCTTCCCCATTTTCAATAAATATTAGATATTTCCAAATCACATTATCACGGTAGTTTCTAGTCAAAACCCCAAAGGGAAGTCTCACTACAACAAAGATGTGTTAGGTAGTTCCGATAATAACATATAAAGAAGATTTATCTGATGGATTTATAATAATAACTATATAAAACATTGATATAATCCTTTTTATGGAGTAGATATCTAAATATCATGAAAAATTATAATGTAAGAAAAAAGTTATACTTATTTAGGAAGATGTAGAATCCACTATTTTTAGAGTAGAAACTTCATCTTCTAATTCATATCTAGATCCACCTCCTATAGCCCTTCTAAATAAAGTTATTAGGGAATAAAATAATATAAAACCGACAAATATTAAAATAGATTATGTATCTACTATACTTGAATACATTGATATATTTTCAGATGACTTACCCAGATATCCTTCAGAGTGAGAAGTTGAGTTTTTTATTTACATAATCCCTAATGCAAGATCAATATCAAATAATCCTTATAGAATAGCCACAATAGAATTAGTATAGTGGAAGAAAAAATAATAGGAATTAAGTAATAAGGGATTTATTTTCCCTAGTGTTTATCCATAGGGAGCCCACATTCTTTTTATTTGGATGAAATATTGATTAATGGGGTTGTGGATTGACTATAGAAAAATAAATGCTATTAGAATAAAGAACAACTATCCTTTTCCTCACATGTATGATTTTTTTGATCAATTTTATGGACATAAATATTTTTTGAATATTTACATTCTTTCTGGACATCATCAACTGTGTGTAAAGAAAGAAGATATTCTAAATACAGCATTTGGAACCAGGTATGGACATTACGAGTTTATAGAAATGCTTTTTTTTACTTTCAAATGCGACCTATGTCTTCATAGATCTAATTAATAGAGTGTTTAATGAATATCATTCTGATTTTGTGTAGCATTTATTGACAATATCTTGGTATAATCCCAAATCTATGAAGACCATGAGAACCAATTATAAAATGTTCTAATGAATGTTAGAATAAATACCATATATGGGAAATTTATAAAGGGTGAATTTTGGTTTTAGGAATTTAGTTTTCTTGGCCAAATTTTCTTGAAAGAAGGAATATATGTTGATCCTAAAAAGACAAAAGCAATCCATGATTGGACAACATCGATGAGAATAACTTAATATTTAATTTTTATTGGTCTAACATGTTAATTTTATTTTTTCAACTATAATTTCTCCCAATTATAAAACCCATTAAATAATATAACTTGTAAATAAGTTAAATTCATTTGGACACAATAGTGAAATAAATGTTTTGAATAATTTAAGATTGTATTATTCAATGATTTTATCTGGAATTTTCCATACATGAATGATGGTTTTGTGATTCATATTGATTCATCAAGGAAATAACAGGTTGTTTCCTTCTGAATAATTATATGGTTATTTTATATGCATCAATACAATTAGAAATCCATGAAAAAAACTATCCAACTGATGAACTAGGGTTAGAAGTAGTAATCTTTTCTCTATAGATATGGAGGCACTAGCTCTAGAGTGAAAGATGTGTGATATATACTGATCACTAGAGTTTGAAATATATTTTCTAATAAAAATAAATCAATATAAGATAATGGAGATCGCTTGAGCTACTCAATGGTTATGATTTCACATTACACTACCACCTTGTGAAGGAAAATAAGGTGGGGGATTCTTTGAGTATAAAAAACCATAGAGTTCTAAAAAATGATAGTTGTAAGGGATACTATGTTCATAGATATAGTAAAAACTCATATTGTAATTAATATGAATGTTGTAACATCTCTACTTTTTCAAATGGTTTCCAAAACTACATTACTGGAAAAGATAAAAATTTCTCTAATTTTTATAAGGATATTGAAATGAAAATTAAAGCTGTGAATGATAGGATATTGATTGAATTCATATATGAATAAAATATTTTTAAATTTGGTAAGTGTCTCTATGTTACCGCTATACCTTACCTAAAAAGGAATTTATTGGATGATGCACACAACTCCAATTTCACTATACACCAGGTAGAACTATAATGTATAGATATTTGAAGGAACTTTTTTGGTTGGAAAACAAGAAGTGGAAGATTGTTGAATATGTATAAGAACCCGACCTTAAAAAAAAAAAATTGAATTAAATGAATATTTCACATTGAGGATATTTTTAGGTTTAGAGTATTAGTGAATTATGATATAACTATGAAATTACATATCAAAAATTAAAAATTATAAAATTCTACTCAGTTTCCATTTTTTCATTAAAAAAAACTCTTTAAAAAAAGTTTCATGTATAGTTTCATGTTTTAGACAACATGAATTTACATTTATCCAATTTTCACCCTATTCATCTTTAAGTATTTTGAAAAACAATTCCAAAACATAGGATGAGCATAAAAAGCTCAGTAAGGGTTATAAATCAAAGAATGAAAACATTGGATTATAAAAACATACATAACATAAGATATTTAACATAAAAAATTAAATCATAAGATTTATGAAACATATATAGAAATTATAAATCATAATGTCAATTTCTGGCATACATAACATACTTACACTTTATCTTTCACAGCTACGTATGGAGTTACATTTGGAATACCCAACACAGTACATTCCCTAAATCTCTTAGGAGAAACATTCACGTTTACCTAGGTCATGTTACCCAATGAATTAGAGAGATATCTCAAGCTCACCCAACCTAGGATTATCATGGTACCACCTGTATTCATAAACAATTCCCAATAATAATAACACATTCATAACACATAAAAATATATAAATAAAATATAAAAATTACACATTTAAATCACAGTATATCATTTAAATATATTGAAACAACAAATAATTATCAAAACCACTATCAATACAAAAATAAATAAAAGTTTATATGATATTTATTTTCCTTTTAAAAATATTACAGCTTGTTAAGGAAGCCAAATATCAAGTAACACTCGCGGCGGAGGAAAAGGTCATTGTCACCGCATACGTTAATAGAAAAATTTCTTTTTTTGTGGTTTTAGTAAAAAACCTCATATAAAAATATTCCCTTTCAATGAAATAAAAAGTCAAATGTATTTATACATCATATAAAAGAATGTCGTGTATAAAACAAAATATGCCTCAATGAAAGGAGATTGAGACGAAGTCCCTTACAAAGAACATTTTTGTAAATAAAATAGATAGATTATCTATATTCACTATATATACACATAAATAATGTATAAATATATTATAATATATAAAAAATAATTTGACACATTATCAAATAACGACATAAATAAGAAATATAAGATCAACCCAATGAATGGGAATTGGGTTAAGAAGTTCCCTCACAACATGTCCCACTTGACTCGATCATTCATTAATCTCATGAATAATAAACTAAAGATAATTTATACTTGATTAAGAGATTTTTTTAATTTTATTATTCCTTTTATATCAATTATTACCTTTCTATAACAATTAGTTAATTATTTGAGTTCATATCAGACATTTTGTCGATGTTCGGAACATGAGTTAAAAATGAACTTGTTATAAATATAAATTGTCCCTGTGGTTGAAATTAAATTATCTACAAAATTATATTCATGATTAATATATAATATATATAATATATACTGTATATATATTTATTTATAATAGTATATAACATTTGGTGATAAGAAATGAAATGCACAGTTCATGGAGACGGTAAGTCATATGTACGGATGAATGCTACTTTAATTTCTATTTCATATTTAATGGAATAAAAACATGATGATACAAGGTATATTATAATTAAAATGTAATATCATATATAATTTCATTAACTCCATCCTTTATACATTCCATTTATGGCATTACAAGTCATATCACTTTGAGGGGGTGGTAGTCCGCACTTCCATAAATGAAATGATCATATTTTCCCACTATGGAAAACCATAAAGGTATTGTAAAAATAAAGAATACCGAATCATAGAAACAATATAAATATAATATATATCACATATAAATATAGTTCTATATTAATGGCCACCATAAGAGGTGGTAGGGGAGGATTGAACCATCATTGTTTCGTGAGGTTGTAGTTCGTCGTCCAAAGAAACAGTATGTTTTTTACCAATTAGATTGAGATGTCTGTAAGTGTAGTTTGAATCCTTCTAATAGAAAAATCTAATATATTGAGGATAATTGTGTGGTTGTAAAATAAAGGAATAATAATAGTTTATGGGTATGTAGAAGTAAAATAAAACAAAATAACTTAAGAGAAGACGTTACCTTTAAATTGGGTATCTCCCTTTGGTTTGAACGAAAATGTTTAATTGAATTTTCTTCTACCTAGGGTAAGGCTTCTAAGAGGAGTATGGGGATGTAGAGAGCTTAATTGGACATAGTTTGGATGATCCAAAGTGTCTTATATGTGTGAGTAATTTGTTAGAAGTGAGGGATTTTTATAAGGCGTAGGAGGTTCTCTTTAGGAATGTTTAGAAATATTATTTTATTATATAATGATTTTTGATTTATAAAGGTCAAAAACTCATTAAAGATGAAGATAAGATGACTAATGTTAGAAATAAAATCATTTAATAATAATTGGACATTTTTTGGATGTTGTTTTAATCTTTATAATCCTATTTATTTAAATCATTCATTAATGAGGTAAACATTGCATTTATTGTGTCATAAATGTTTTTATTTATTTGATGTCTAAAAATTACAAAAAAATACCATGATGTAGGAAATCTGTTTATATTACAAATTATTATTTATAGTAGAAGTTATAACTTACACAACGTCATTTAAATATTTATTTACTAAAAGATCTGTGTTTATGTCATTTTTTCCTTTACTTTAAATTAATTAATATAATGTGTCATTATCACTCCCATGTGGCTCCATGGGGTCCCAAAATAGACCCAAGGATTCCCATGGTGAGATATGTATCAAAAAATTGGTTTAGTACATATTTTAGCGTAATTTAATATTATTATAATATTAATTTTGTACCCTTATTTACAAGATTTACCCTTTAACCATGTTAAATAAACTTTTTACTGAAGTAAATAATCAGAATGTCTAAAAATAAAAGGTAAGTATTTAAAAAATTGAGACCTGATTATTTGAAATGTTGAATACATTTTTTCTAATTTCAAAACCAAGAAGTAGAATAATTTAATTTAAAATTAATTCTCGCTATCAAAACAAAAACCGTGTTTTTAAGAAATAATATCTATCAAATGATTGACACTTGTTTATTTCGAATTTGAAAGTAAATTATTTTCAATGAATAAAATTAGATTAAATGGTAAAAAATATTTTAATTAAAATATAAAACCAAATAAAAAACTAATCTATCCAAATAAATAAATTAGATTAAAAGGTAGTTTTGAATTTAAATACATTATTTTTTACTATTCTTTAAAAGATAAATTTTATCCAAAAAATACCAAAAATTTACCTAAAGTACATTTTGATGTCTCGATTATAAATAATAATTTTATTTTTTCAAATATTACATATGAAAGTGACCAAAACTAGATTTAAATATGGTTAGCCATCAAAAGATAGTAAATCAACCTTTTATTGAATATTAGAGTATTTATGCTTAAAATAAAATTATTTATTATTTTAAGCATTTAAAATTTATTGGATAAATGAAAAAAATTTAGAAAACATGTATATTAATATTTTACTTATTTCTATCCATTCCCTCTGATACAATGTCTAGGTGTTAACTATCATTTAAAATAATATTATATTATTATTTTTCAGTATGACCCAACATTGTGTGCAACGTAAGATTTGAAAGAAACTCATTGTTGCATATCTGGTACACCATCTGACATAGAATCCACTTTAAATTAAAATAAATATTTAATTCACAGATATTAATAAATATGAATATGATATATTCTTTATTTACCTGTGATGTTATATCCTTCCCCCCTTTTGGGAATTGTATCCCCACAATTCTATTCACTTATCAAATAAGTGGGGTTATTTACCTCTAAAAGAATTTTTAGATTCCCACATCACCACTTCAAACATATGGTTTTTCCACAAACTTTTACCTGATTAATTACCTTATTCCGCAACACATGCTCTCTTCGGTCAAGAATCTGGACAGGTTGTTCTTCATAAGAGAGATTCTATTCCCACTAAACTACCTATGGGATCAAAATATGAGATGGATCTCGCATATATTTTCTTAAAATTAAAGCATGAATAACAATGTGTATCTAGGATAAACTTTCAGGTAAAGAAACTCTGTACAAAACTGATCAAACTTTCTCTAGGATTTCATATGGTCCAATAAACCTCGGACTCAAAATTCCCTTATTTTCAAAACACATCACCGTTTTCCATAGAGAAACGATGAGAAAGACATGATCACCTACCTCAAAAGAAATATCAATCCTCCGGTTATCCGCATAAATTTTATTCCTACTCTAAGAAGTTTTCATCTGCTTCTGAATCTGCTGAACTTGTTCTACAATTTCTTCTACCAATTCTGGTCCCATTAACATCATTTCACCTAATTCATTTCAAAAAGATGGAGTTCGACACCGCTTCCCATATAATTCCTCAAATGTAGTCATCTGTATACTGAAATGAAAACCGTTATTATAAAAAAATTCAACAAAAGAAATATGTTGTTCCCAACTTCCCTAGTAATATATCAAGAAAGCACATAGCATTTCTCCAATGTCTGAATTGTTCATTCTGACAGCCCATCTGATTGAGGATAAAAATATGTACTAAAATTTAATTTAGTACCCAACAACTTCTAATGGTCCTTCCAAAAGTTAGGACTAAACCAGGGATCATGATCAGATACAATGGAGAGGGGAACACTATGCAACCTGACTATCTCTTTAACATATAATCAAGAATGTTGATCTAGAGAAAAACTATCACCAATATGTAGTAAATGAGTAAATTTAGTCAATAGATCAACAATAACTAAGATAGAATTCTTACCTAAATATGTATTTGGTAATCCCACAATGAATCCATTGATATATTCTCCCATTTCCACTCTAACTGTAACGCCAAGACCCTAGTTACCTAGAGGTGGTGCATCATTACATAACATTGGCATGATAAAAAATGATTAATTTTTGAAATATCTATTAGTATAGTATCCTTGGATGTACTAGATACATTCATAAGGTTTATATGACATCATAAAATAGAAAACTACAACAACATTGTTTCCATGGAAAACACTAAGATCCCATAGACTATCCCTACAGGTCAGTTATAATATACTACTTTGCATCCTAGAAAAAATAAAACATAGATAGGGGTGATCTCAAATGTTCAGTATGGATAAAAATATAGCAGAAACTTTCATAAATAAGCACAATCATTTAAGGAAATGTATATAACTAAAACAAAAGACTTTTCAACATAAATTTCATCACAATATGGAAAATATAAATCAAAATAATGCCATTTACTTACTCACATGGATATTCAACTATTCGAATAATCACATGCAATATCAATAGACACTTTCATAATGATGGAATGCATAATGCCAGACTTTTATAACCACATAGTCATGGCCTTGTTCCCAGACTAAAAATAAGATTTCGTCAAGGCCATATGCCAAGACACTAGTTTTTCTCCTGAGACCTAATGATGCATCGAGGAGATATAGCAGGTTCCACCCATCACTTACTAAGTCCAATGCATTCTTTATATGAAAAGGATTAAACATAACATAAACATTCATATTAAAAATAGCATAAAAAATTTCAAAACATTATCCATAGACCATGAATGGTTTGATATAACACATCCGCAGTCAAACATATCACAAAACATTAAATACAATATGGATGTTTTTTATAATAATAAATCAACTTCAAACTAACTTAAAATCCATAAAATAATGTTATCATATAATAAATCAAAAACTTTTTAGAGAAATATATCTTTATATTTTGAAATCATTTAAAATTCACATAATTATAAAAGGAAACATTTTTATTTGAAAATATTATCATAATCTTGTAAGGGATGAATCAACGATGTTATAATGGTGGAAAATAGCCTCACCCGCCGTATATGTTAAATAAACATTCTTACCTTAATTTTTTAGAAACGGTCATTAAGTGAGTTGTTTGTAAAATGATAGAAAGATTCCTTTCGAAACGTATAAGGTAAAATAAGGGTATAAATGACTTTAACCCATAGTATAATAAGTAGTAAAATTTTTTGGAATATATTTTTAGGAAAACACAGATGTGGATGATAAAGAGGTCCCAATAGATAATTATATATAAAGAACTTTGAATAATGGAGAGGTTGTAGAATTAACCATTAACTTGTAATTTTCCTTGGTCGAGGGTCAATTAACCTCTTTTATACTGGTGAAATAATTGTTATTAAATTATTCAAGAATAATATACATTAATATGATATCATATATGGTCTTTTAGCATTGTTTTGATAATAATATATTAGTATTATTGTTGTTTCAGATGTTAACTGAATCATTTTCCTTTATATTCTTTGTCATGTAAGTAATGTTTTTTATGGATAAAATGTATATTATTCATATTCAGAATGATATTAATTATTTAAATAATATTTTAAATCATCTAATGAAAATTATTTTTGAATGGATACAATGTGGATTGAATCTTATCGCGTTCATGGAGACAGTAATCCATACGTACACACGAGTGACTATACCATGATTTAATATTAAAATAATATATAATTGGATGGTATATCATATATAAAAAATAATTATTACGTTATATTTATTATATACATATATTAAACATCATTATTATATCCAATCCAAATAATAATGTATTAAATAACAATCACACCACGACTTCGAGATAGTAAGTCGTACATATGCACGTATGGTGACATTTCATTCAATGGACAGATAGAATAATGAATATGGTTGTACCATATTTATAATAACATAATAGTATATAGATGACACTAGATTAATTATTTTCGAATGGAAACAAAAAAGATAGAAGAAGTGGAAGAAGAAAGGAATTTGAAAGAGGTGATGAAATATTTATCTTTTCTTCAGGTTATTTCTTTTGATTTGATCAAAAAGTCCCCTTAGGATGTATTTATGACTAAAGGAAGGACACTACGATGAATGGAGGATAGTTGAGAGGGTATTTGGGTAGGGTTTGTTGGAGAAAAATTTATTTGAATGTGTGAATTATAGAGAATGGGAAGTGCCCTTTATTAAGAGGGGTGAGGGGCACCTTAGGAAAAGCCAGAAAAATTGTTTTATAATAAAATAATTTTCCATTTATAATGGCTCAAAAATGAATTATTTAGAGAATAATGTGGGGATGGGTCGGAAACCACTCAACTAATACATATTTAATAGGTTTGGTTCATTATATTAACTTTCTCGTTTAGGTTTAACTCTTAGTTAAATAGTTTGACATTTACTATGTCTCTTTCTATTTTTATATTATATGATTAAAAAACATACAATAATCTTTCAAGAGAAGATCAAGTGGTTAAATAATGACATATATAAAATTATTTAAGACCTTTGGCTGATCATTAGATTTTTAGTAATAGAATATCAATTAATAATATAACATTTGATTAAAAAACTCTTTTATTTCAATTTTGACACTATTTGGTATTTTGTTTTGGATAAATTCATAACAACATTATTACAATGAGAAAATTCATATAACCAACCCTATCATGTCATATTATCCTATAATATTATTGGAATTCATAAAAATTCTAAAGATACATTTATTTAGATATTTATAATATCAATTATTTTAGTCATTCATTAATACGTTAATTACGACATCATCATTGTGTCATAAATAAATTTAATTATTTAATGTCTAAAAATTATAATTAAAATAACATTATGTAGGAAATATTATTATATATATAATTAAAATTTATAATAGAATTTATATTCTTTGTAACCGTATATTAAAAATGGTTTAGTTATTAAACATTGAATTTATCTCTTTTAAATCTTCTTTAAATAAAATAATAATAAATGTCTTAATCTAATCCTAGTGGACCAAATATGTTCATATTTTATTCCTGAGGTTGTTTTTGGTCTAATTATATTTATCCAATAGAATTATGACATGTGTTAGTGTAATAATAATATCATGTTTACCCTTAATTACATTATTTACTTTTACCCATGGTAAATAAAAGTACAAAGTAACTATTCACCAAAAAAATATATTTGTCTTATTGAACCATATTTTACTTAATGATATCAATTGTATCTCTCGGATTCTTGAAATTTAACTCATATAAGAGGTAAAATAATTTTTTATGTAAAATTTGGAACTGCTCTTAGGAGGTGGGTAAAAGGCTATAAAAAGTTCAATAACATTTTTATATATCTAAAAATTTTATAAAATGAATCCAATGAATTAAATTGATCATATATAGGTATTATATATCTATTTTGACATAAAATAAATTTAAATAAAATAAATAAAAATTTAAATAAAAATTCATTTCTAAACTATAACTCATTGTTTTTACTATTCATCAAAAATTTAATGTTTTCAAAAAAATACCAAAAATTCACCATAAGATAAATCAATATTTCAAATTGAAAAATGAAGTCCATTTTAAAAGATAAAATTTATAAAATTTTAAAAAGTGGGTATTACTATTCATAACGGCTAGTTTGATTGGTTGTGGTGTGTTAGAACTCGAAGGTGCACACAACACACGCTATTGTATTATTAAAATAGAGGCGTAATATGGAAGCCTGGGGTGTTATATTCTCCCCTACTTCAAATAATTTCATCCTCGAAATTTCTAAAATATTACTATATAAAAAGACTCAGGTGGTTCTTCATCATAAGTTCCTTGGGTTCCCACATTGCCTCTTCCATCTTATGGTTTCTCCATAGAACTTTTACCAGATGAGTCATCTGGTTTCTCAGCACTTGTTATCTTGTATCAATAATCATGACATGATCTTCGCAATAAGGCATCTCAGGTTCTAGTTCTAATTCCTCATAGGGGAGTACATGTTATGGGCCAGGAATTTATTTTCACAACAGTGATACGTGGAACACATCGTGAACTTTGAAGAGACTTGGTGGCATATCCAAATGGTAAGCTAAATCCCCAATTCATTCTAGAATTTCGAAAGCTCTGATGTACCTGGTACTTAATTTTCCCTTCTTACCAAAATGTATAACACCCTTCCATGGAGATACCTTCAAGGAAACGTGGTCTCCGACCTGAAATTCCAAATCCTTCCTTCATTTATCTGCATAGCTCTTTGGCCTACAATGAGGTTCTTTGATGTGGGATTGGATTACCTTCACATTTTCTATTTTTTCCTCTACATGTTCTGGGACTATGAGTTTTCTTTCACCAATATCATCCCAACATGTTGGTGTGTGACATCTCTTTCTGTATAACACTTCATATGGTGCCATTTGAAAACTTGAATGGAAGCTATTTTTATATAAAAATTCTACTAGGGCTAAATATTGATTCCACATACCTTGAAAGTCAAGTGATCATGATCTTGACATGTCTTCTATGTTTTGAATAGTCGGTTCTGTTTGTCCATCATTTTGGGGGTGGTAGGCAGTGCTCAAACGAAGTTCATTATTCAGGGATTTCTGATTACTTTTCCATAATCATGACGTAAAATGGGGATCATGATCTGAAACAATCGATTATGGTACTCCATTAAGTCTTTAAACTTCTTTAATATATAGTATTTCCAAAAATTCATTGGTAAATCTTCTCTTATAGCAAGAAAATCTGCTGACTTTGTAAGACGATCAACAATGACCCTTATTGCATCATTCGTTCTAGGATACTTTGGTAGACCCATGAAAAAGTCTATCATCATATAATACTATCTACATTTAGGTATGGGAAGAGGTTGCATGACTCCCCCAGGATGTTGCCTTCCAGCTTTCACTTGTTGAAAAACCATACATCTTGACACAAAATCAGCAATCTCGCTCTTCATGTTGTCCTGCCAAAAATGTTCCTTCAAATCTCTATACATTTTGGTGCTCTTGGGGTGTATAAAGAAATTGGACCTATGAGCATCATCCAATAATGCAATTTTAGATCAGGTATATCGAGAACATAATGTATCTTCCAAAATTTCAAAATTCCATATTCATACACAGAGTAACTCAATCACCCATCTTTCACAACTTTAATTTTCATTTGCAACTCTTTATCACCGTTCTGAGAACACTTTATCCTTTCTAGTAAATATAGTCTGGAAACCATTTGAAAAATTATTGACGTTTCACCTTCCATGGGGATTCCTATATCCATCTTTACTAGATCCCTGAGAATAGGATCCCTTTGAACTCTCATATTCTTCAAAACTCCATGATCTTTTCTGATCGATGCATCTGACACCTTATTTTCCTTCCCCAGGTGGTAGTGTATCATGAAATCATAATCCTTGAGTAGTTCAGGGCATCAGATTTTTTTCATGTTGATTTATATTGTGAGAAAATATACTTCAAACTCCTGTGATCTTTATATATCTAACATTTTTCATGATAGAAATAATGTCTACATATCTTCAAAGAAACGATTACAGCAGCTAACACATGATCATGAGAAGGATATTTTTACTCATGAATTTTATGCTGTCGTGATGCATAGTAAATAACCATATCATTTTATATAAGGACACAACAAAGTCCTTTCTTTGAAGCATCACTATAAATAACATACCCATCATTCCCCAATGGTAGATTCAAGATATGAGCATTGACTAATCTTCTCTTCAATTTTTCAAAATATTATTCATGCTCTTTTGTCCAAACAAATTTATCCCCTTTACATGTGATCGTTGTTAATGGGTTAGCCAACCAAAAAAATTTCTGGATGAAACATCGATAATAACTTTCTAAACCAATAAAACTGTGTACCTCAGTTACACTCGTCGGTGTTGGCCATTCTTGGATTTCCTTGGTCATAAAAGGATCAACAAGGATTCCATCCTTAGATACAATATGGGCATTAAAAGAAATCTATTGAAGCTAGAATTTACAATTTCTAAACTTCTCTTATAATTCGTGTCTTTTAAGAGTATTTAGAACAATGCACACGTTATTTTCATTATTTTCATAGATTTTGGAGTATACCAAGATATCATCATAAAATAACACTACAAATTCATTAATATATTTCTTGAAAACTCTATTCATTAGATCCATGAAGATAGAGGGTTCATTAGTCAATCCAAAAGGCATTACTATAAACTCGTAATGCCCGTACAAAGTTTGAAATTCTGTTTTTTGAATGTCTTCCTTCTTCACACACAACTGATGATATCCAGATCGATGTTCAATATTTTAAAAGTATTGAGCTCCATGAAGTTGGTCAAATAAATCATCAATGCGAGGTAGAGGATACTTGTTCTTTATTTTTATATAATTGATCTCTCTATAGTCAATTCACATCCTCATAGGTCCATATTTCTTCTTAACAGAAAAGACAGGGGCTCCCCATGGAGAAACACTAGGGAAAATAAATCCCTTATTACTCAATTAAACTAGTTATTTATTTAGTTCCACTAATTACATAGTGGACATTCTATAAGGGTATCTGATATGGGCCTTGCTCTAGGAATTAAATCAATGGAAAACTCAATTTCTCATTCTGAAGGATGTCTAGGTAAATATTCAGGAAAAACAACAAAATATTCTTTCACAATAGGTATATGGTATATTTGAACATTCCTTTCCTAAAACATTGTTATTTCATTCTATTCCTCCCTAATAATTGAATTTAGTTGAGCTACTAGGGGTGGATCTAGATAAGGATTAGGTGGTGACGATTCTGCCATAAAGATAAGGTGTTCTTTATCATCGTCATCATAAATAATAACCTCCTTCTTCTTATAATAAATTATTGCATCATGGTCTGAAAGCCAATCCATACCGAGGATTATATCACATTCAATAATGGGTATGATGATGAGATCAGTTGATAATGAACATTTATATTCCCTAATGGGGACTGATTCACACAAATTTGTTGCAATGATACTTCCCTTAAGAGCATTGTCTGAAATCTCCCTTGTTAAATCAAATTGAAAATATCTAATTTTCTTAGAAAACTAGGTAGATATATAACAATTCAATGATCCATAATCAAAAGAAGAATTGGCTAAACATGATGAAACCATTAAATTACCTGCCACTACGTCTTTCGGAGATTCAAGCTCAGCAGTAGTGAGAGAATAAGCTTGGCCTTGATCCCTTGGCCTTTTCTGAGGTAAGTTCCTCTAACTCTTAGGAAATTAATTTTCTTAATGCCCCCTTTCTCAAAAAATTTAGTATTTAACAATGACAACCACTTTCTTCCCCTGGAAATAACGAGCTTGATGGTGTTTTTTACCACACCTGTAACAGAATCTCATTCTTTTCAGGAAAGTACCAGAGTGTTTCTTCCCACATTTACTACAGGATGGATATTTATCTTTTCCCTTCTTCCCCTTATTTACATTTCCAGTGTGTTTAGTATACCTCCTCTTCTCTTGATTTTCATTAATGTGGTAAGA
Source organism: Viscum album (assembly GCA_963277665.1). Taxonomy (NCBI): domain Eukaryota; kingdom Viridiplantae; phylum Streptophyta; class Magnoliopsida; order Santalales; family Viscaceae; genus Viscum; species Viscum album. The sequence goes on along the minus strand of OY728155.1, from coordinate 1,787,436,039 downwards.
TGTAGGGAATTATTTTTATATCTTAATAGCACATGAGGCAATATCTTCATCTGATGAGAAGGATTGTGAGACTAATGATCGATAGAGAAATGGTTTCAACCCATCAAATAAATGCTCAATTTTACTTCTTAGGTTACGTATATAATCTGCAGTATGCCTCACTAAACATGTAATGTTAGCTTCATACTTTGCGACATTCTCATCCTCCTTTTTTCTTAGACTCAAAAAGTGTCTTTCCATATCCGCTCGATGGTAATAAGGAAAGTATTTTTCTAAGAAAATTTCTTTAAACTCCCTTCATTCCATATTTGATACTTCATCATCTTCCATGGTGTTTTGAATCAATGACCACCATTGATCTGCTTCTCCAGTGAGGCGGTAAACTTCCATGAAAACTTCTTCCCTTTTGCTACTCCCCAAGGTGTGGAATATTTCTCTAAGAAATTTATCCATTGCTCAGATTAAAGTGGATTTTTACTCCAATATAATGTTGGTGGTTGTTGCCTCATGAAGCGATCTTACATTGATCCTCGACACTGTGGATTAGGGTGCTCCATACGGGTAAGGTAAATATTCATAACTTGAGTGAGTTGTCCCAATAAAGTGATAAGCTGATCAGTACCAGTTTTATCACCATCTCCACTATAATTATCTTTAGTATGAGGGAAACCCCTCTATGGAGTGTGTTCATTGATACAGTTTCCATTCCTTCCACTAGGTGCCATTTCAAAACAGTGGCATAAACTAGATTAGTTTATGAACCGAAATACATAATTCCTAACTTGTAAAACACTTAACATAAATTGAATAGTTTATGGATATAATCCAAAATCATAAAAATTATTTCTTTGAGGAAGTATATACTCATAAACCCTTCATAATGGTTTGTAAATTAAATTAGAATTATCCTAAATATATTCCCCAGGAGTGTCGTAACCAAGAGTGCAGCAAGGCCCGTTGTCGTGCACCAGTTCCAATTCGAGTCTAGCTCAAAGTGGGGTTTTGGGGCTTTACCCTAAGTACATCTGTACCAGAGCTACCTCTACCTTCTCATATCCAAACATGGATGTATTTCATGGAAAACTCACAAAATCTCTACAATACCAAAACTCTAGGATGTTATTCTTTATTAATCCTCAAAGTCTATCTTCAGGCAATGTGCTCTAAGAAAAGTTAATCTAAATCTAGTTTCCATGGTTTGTACTAAACATCATATGATACCAACTGTAAGTCCCAAATCCTAGTTACCCTTATTCAGTGCATTATTACATAACATTGGAAGGATTGAAAAAGATCATGTCTTGAATGAACGATTAGTTTATCAACCATGGAATTGATAGTTACATTCATTAGGTTTACATTACATCATAAAATAGAAAACTACAACAACATTGTTTTCACATAAAACACTGAGATCCCATAGAATATCCCTACAGGTTAGTCATAATATACTTCCTCACATCTTGGGGAAAATTAAACAAAGAAACTGGTGAGCTCAGATGCCCAGTTTGGATAACAATATAGCAAAAACTGTCATAAATAATCATAAACATCTAAGGAAATGTATAAAACTAAATCAAAAGCCTTTTCAACATAAAATTCATCATAATATAAAAAATATAAATCATATAATTCCATTTATTTAATCACATGGATATTATACTCGTCAAATAATCACATGAAATATCAATAGCAACTTTCATAAGGATGGAATGCATAATCCCGGACTTCTATAACCACATAGTCAAGGCCTTGTTCCAAGACCACAAATAAGATTTTGTCAAGGCCTTTTTAAAAGACATTATTTTGTCTCATGAGACCTACCGATGCATCGAGGAGCTATAGTGGGCTCTACCCATCACATACTAGGTCAAATTCTTTCCTCATATAAAAAAGTTTTAAACATAACATTAACATTAGTATTAAAACGCACATATGAAATGTCAATAATTTATCCATATTCCATGAATGGTATTTAATAAAAATTCCACACTAAAACATATCTCAAAACCTTCAACACAATATGCACGTATTTTATCATAATAAATCAACTTCAAAAACACTTAAAATCCATCAAAGGATGTTGTTATAGGTGAAATCAAAACCTTTTTAGAGAAATATGTCATTCTGTTTTGAAATCATTTAAAAGTCATGTAATCATGAAATAAAAAATTTATATGCGAAAATATTCCTATAAAATTGTAAGGGAAGCTTTGATGATGTTATAACGGCAAAAAATAGTTGCACCCGCCGTATAAGTTAAAAAACATTCTTACCTTAATTTTGTCGAAAAGGTCACAATGTACCTTATTTGTACAATGATGGAAATACTCCTTTCAAAAGGTACAAGTTCAAATAAGGGTATAAATGAATTTAACCAATATTCTAGTAAGTAGTAAAAATGTTTTGAAATACATTTTTTGGAAAACACAGATGTGTATAATAAATAGGTCGTAGTAGATAATTACATATAAACAACCTTGATTAATGAAGAGGTTATAGAATTAACCATTACCTTGTACTTTTCCTTGTTCGAGGGTAGGTTAACCTCATGTATAATGGTGAAATAATTATTATTAAATTATACAGGAATCATATACATTAATATGATTTCATATATGATCTTTTAACATTGGTTTGTTAATAATATCATAGTATTATCATCGTTCTGGGTGTTAACTGATTCGTTTTCCTTTATATGCTTTGTTACATAAGTACTAGTTTTTATGGATAGGATGTATCTTATTAATATTCATAATGATATTAAGTCTTTAAAACATATTTTTAATCATCTAATGAAAATTATCCTTGAATGGATACGATGGGGGAATGAGTCTCATCGCATTCGTGGAGACTGTAATTTGTATGTAAACACGAGCGAAAATATCATTATTTTGATGTAAAAATAATATATAATTGGATGGTATATCATATATACAGAATAATTATATTGTTATATTTATTTTTTACATAAATTACACATCATTATTATACTCATCCAAATAATAATGAATTGAATAACAATTACACCACGATGTGGAGACGGTAAGCCGTACATACGCACGTATGGTGACATGTCATTCAAAGGAGGGAGAGAATAATGAATATGGTTGTAACATACTTATAATAACATCACATTATGTATAAAATACTAGAGTTATTGTTTTATAATGGAAACAACAGAGAAAGAGGATGTGGATGAACAATGGAACCTTAAAGAGGTGGTGAAAGATTTACCTCTTCTTCGGGTTATTCCGTTTGATTTGATCAAAAGGGCTCCATAGGTTGGCTTTATGAATAAAGGAAAGACTATAGGATGAAGAGAGGAAAATTGAGAGGGTATTGGGGTAGGGTTTGGCCAAGCAAAATTGCTTTGAATGTGTGAATTACAGAGAATGGGAAATGCCGTTTTATTAGATGGGAGAGGGGAACCTTCGGAAAAGCTAGATATATTATTTTATAATAAAATTATTTTCGGTTTCTAATTGCTAAAAATGAATTATTTAAAGGATAAGGTGGGTATGAGTCAAACACCACTCAACAAATAGGTTTTAGATAGGTTTGGGTCAATATATTAACTTTATCTTTTAGATTTAACTCTTAGTTAAATAGTTTGGAATTTACTATGTCTCTTTGTATTTTTATATTATATGGTTAATAAATATACTATAAACATCCAAGTGAACCTAAAGTGGTTAATTAATGACATATATAATATTATTTTATACATTTGTCCGAATAATAGATTTTTAGGAATATAATATCAATTAATAATATAATATATTTTTTAAAAAACTCTTTTATGTCAATTTTGATACTATTTGGTATTTTTTTTGATAAATTAATAATAGCATATTTTTTTCAAAAGATATTCATATAACCAACCCTAAAATGTCATATTAACCTATAAAATTAGTGTAATTCATAAAAAGTCTCAACTTACTTTTATTTGTATATTTTTAATATCAATTATCTTAATCATTCATTAATACGGTAATTAATGCATCATCTGTGTGTCATAACTAAATTTAATTATTTAATGTCTAAAAATTATAAATAAAATATCATTATGTAGGAAATATTTTCTATTTATAATGAATATTTATATGCCAATTTATATTGTATGTAACCCTATATTAAAAATGGTTTATTTATTAATCGTTGAATTTAACTTTTTAACTCTTCATTAATTAAAATAATAATAAATGTCCTAATCTAATCCAAGTGGACCATATAGGTTCATATATTATTCCTATGGTTGTTCATGGTCGAATTATACTTATCCAATAGAATTAGGACATGTGTTAGGGTAACAACAATATCATTTATACCCTCAATTGCCCTATTTACTTTTAACTGTGGTAAATAAAATAAAAAGTTACTATTCACCCTAAAAAAATCATCTTATTGAACCACATTTTACTTACTGATATCAATCGTGTCTCTCAGATTTTTGAAATTCAACTCACCAAAGCTGTAAAATTATGTTTTATGTAAATTTTGCAAATGCTCTGAGGAGGTGGGTAAAATATGGTAAAAAGTTTGATAAAATTTTTATATATCTAAAATTATTATAAAGTGACTCCAATGAATTAAATTGAAAATATATAGTTATTATGTATCTATTTTCACCTAAAATAAATTTAAATAATATAAATAATTATTTAAATAAAAATTCGGTTTTAAACTATAACTCAGTGTTTTTCACTATTCATCAAAAATTGAATGTTTTCAAAAAAATACCAAAAATTTACCCTAAGCTAATTTCAATATTCTGAATCCAAAAATAAAGTCCATTTGAATGATAAAATTTATAAAATTTCAAAAATTGGGTATTAATATTCATAACAATTTATTTGATTGGTTGTAGTGTGTTAGAACTCAAAGTTGTGCACAACACACGTTATTGTATTATTCCAAGAGAGGCGTAATGTGGAATCTTAGGTTGTTATATTCTACCCTCCATCAAATAATTTCATCCTCGAAATTTCTAAAATATTACTACATACAAATACTCGAGTTGTTCTTCATCATAAGTTCGTTGGGTTCCCACATTCCTCCTTCCATCTTATGGTTTCTCCATAGATCTTTTTCCAGACGAGTCATTCGGTTTCTCACCACTTGTTCTGTGTATCATGATTCTTGATAGGATCTTCACAATAAGATAGATCAGGATCCAGTTCTAATTCCTCATAGGTGAGTACATGCATTGGGTCAAGAATGTATTTTCTCAACAGTGAAACGTGGACCATATCATGAGCTCTGGAGAGAGTTGGTGGCATTACCAAATGGTAATCTACAACACTAATTTGTTCTATAATTTTGAAAGGTCTAATGTACATGAGACTTAATTTTCCCTTCTTACCGAAATGTATAACACCCTTCCTTGGAGATATCTTCAAGAAAACATGGTCACCAACTAGAAATTCCAAATCCTTCCTTCGGTTATCGACATAGCTCTTCTGCCTACTTTGAGCTTCTTTGGTGTGTGTTTGGACTACCTTCACCTTTTCCATTGTTTCCTCCACATGTTCTGGGCCTACTAGTTTTCTTTCACCAATATCATCCCAACAGGTTTGTGTGCGACATCTATTTCCATATAATGCTTTCTATGGTGCCATATGAATACATGAATAGAAGATATTGTTATAGGAAAATTCTACCAGAGGTAAATATTGATCCCACATACCTTGAATGTCAAGTGAGCATGATCTCAACCTATCTTCTAAGGTTTGAATAGTCCATTATGATTGTCCATCAGTTTGGGGGTGGTAGACAGTGCTCAAACGTAGTTCAGTATCCAGGGATTTCTGATGACTTTTCCAGAATATTGATGTAAAATGGGGATCACGATCAGAAACAATCTACAGTGGTACTCCATGAAGTCTTACATATTCATTAATATACAGTCTTGCTAAATGTTCAAGTGGTAAATCTTCCCTTATAGCATGAAAATGTGCTTACTTGGAAAGACGATCAACAATGACCCATATTTCATCATTCCTTCTAGGAGTTTTTGGTAGATTCATGAAAAAGTCCATCCTGATATCATCACATTTCCATTCATTTATGGGAAGAGGTTGCATGACTCCTCCCAGTTGTTTCCTTCTAGCTTTCACTTGTTGAAAAACCATGCATCATGACACTAAATCAGCAATCTCCCTCTTCATGTTGTCCCACCAAAAATGTTCCTTCAAATATGTATACATTTTGGTGCTCCCAGGGTGTACAGAAAAATTGTAACTATGAGCATCATCTAACAATTCCCTTTTTAGATCAGGTATATTGGGAAAAAGAAGTCTCTTCCCAAATTTCAAATTCCATCTTCATACAAAAATTCACTCAATCTCCCCTCATTAGCATCTTTAATATTCATTTGAAACTCTTCATCACAGGTCTAAGAACTCTTTACATTTTCTAGTAATGATGCTTTGGCAACCATTTGAAAAAGTATTGATGTTTCACCTTACATGGTGATTCCCATATCAATCTTTACAAGATCCACGAGAATTGGATCCCTTTCCACTCTACTCTTGTTCAAAACTCCATGATCTTTTTTGATCATGGATTCTTCTACCTTAATTGCCTTACCTTGGTAATAGTGTATCATGAAATCATAATCTTTGAGTAGTTCAAGCTATCGTCTTTGCCTCGTGTTGAGTTTGTTCTGTGAGATAATATACTTCAAACTCTTGTGATCGGTATATATCTCACATTTATCATCATAGAGATAATTTCTCCATATATTCAAAGAGAAGATTACATATGATTACACAAGATCATTATTAGGATAGTTTTACTCATGAATTTTTAGGTGTCATGATGCATAGGCAATAACCCTATAATTTTTAATAAGGACACAACCTTGTCCTTTCTTTAAAGCATAACTATAAATAACAATCCCATAATTCACCGATGGTTGATTCAAGATAATAGAATTGAAAAATCATCTCTTCAAGTATTCAAAACATTATTCACACTATGTTTTCAAAACAAATTTAACCCCTTTACATGTGAGCTCGGTTAATGGGTTAGCTAACCGGGAAAAATTCTGAACGGAATGTTGATAATAACTTGCTAAACCAATATAACTTCGTACCTCAGTTATACTCATCGGTTATGTCCATTCTTGGATTACCTTGGTCTTAGAAGGATAAATAGAGATTCTATCCATAGATAAAATATGGTGGAGAAAATAAATCTCTTAATTCCAGAATTCACACTTGCTAAACATCCCATATAATTTGTGTCTTCTAAGAGTCTTTAGAATAATGCACAAATAATTTTCACGATTATCGTAGCTTTTGGAGTATACTGTGATATCATCAATAAATACCACCACAATGTCATCATGATATTCCTTGAAAACTCTATTCATTAGATCCATGAATAAACAGGGTGCATTAGTCAATCCAAAAGGCATTACTATAAACTCGTAATGTCGATATGTGGTTCAATTTGTTTTTCTGGAATGTCTTCCATCTTCACACACAACTGATGATATCAAGATCGAAGGTCAATCTTTTAAAATTATTGAGCTCCATGAATTTGTTCAAATAAATCATCAGTGAGAGGTAGGGGATACTTGTTCATTATTGTTATAGCATTTGTCTCCCTGCATTCAATGCACAACCTCATAGATCCATCTTTCTTCTTAACAATAAGTATAAGGGCTCCCCATGGAGAAACACTAGGGATAATAAATCCATTATTACTCAATTCCTCTAGTTGTTTCTTTTGTTCCACTAATTCTACAGTGGCCATTCTATAAGGGGTCTTCGATATGGGCCTTGATCTAAGAATTAAATCAATGGAAAACTTAATTTCTCATTCTGGAGGATGTTCAGCTAAATCTTTTGGAACCACATCGACATATTCATTCAAAATAGGTACATACTCTATTTGAACATTCCTTTCCTCACTCATAGTTATTTTATTCTCTTCTTCCCCAATAATTGAATTTAGTTAAGCTACTGGAGGTGTATCTAGATAAGAATTCGGTGGTGACGATTCTACTCTAATGATAAGTTGTTCTTTATCATCGTCATCAAAAAATAGTAACATATTTATTCTTACAAGAAATTTTTGCATCATGTCCTGAAAGATAGTCCATACTGCAGATTATTACAAATTAAATCATAGGTATGATGATGAGATCAGAATATAGAGAACATTTTTATGCCCTAATGGGGACTCATTCACAAAAAATTGTTGCAATGATACTTACCTTAAGAGTTTTTACCGAAAACTCCATTGTTAAATTAAATTGTAAATATCTAATTATCTTAGAAAACTGGGAAGATATGAAAAAAATGCAATGATCCAGAATCAAATAAAGCATAAGCTAAACATGAGGAAACAATTAAATTACCTACTACTATGTCTTCCGGAGCTTCAACCTTAGTAGTAGTGATAGTATAAGCTTGTCCACGTTCCCTTGGCCTTTTCTGAGGCAAGTTCCTATGAAGATTAAGAAATTCATTCATATAATTCCCCCTTTATCTAAGATTGTAGCATTCAACATCGACATCCTCTTTCTTTCTCTTTAAATCACAAGCATGGTGGCCTTTTTCACCATACTTGTAACATAAACTCATTCCCTTCAGGGATATACCAGGGTATTTATTCCCACATTTTCTGCAGGATGGATATTCATGTTTTCCCTTGTTCCCCTTATTTCCATTTCTAGTGTGTTTAGAAAATATCTTTTTCTCTTGGTTTTTTTTAAAGTCGTAAGACTTAAAAAATTATTATCTATCTTGATAGAACATAAGATAATATCTTTGTACAATGAGAAGTATTTTGAGACTAATGCTCGAGGGATAAATGGATTTAACCCATCATATAAATGTTCAATATTACTTCTTTGGTTACGTATATAATCTGCATCATGCCTCGCTAACCTGATTGAGTTATCATCATACTTTGTGACATTCTCATCCTCCTTTAGCCTCAGACTCAGAAATTGTCTTTCCATATCCACTTGATGGTCATGAGGAAAGTATTTTTCTATGAAAATTTCTTTAAACTGCATCCATTCCTTATTTAACACTTTATCATCTTCCTTTGTGTTTTGAATGAATGACCACAATTGATCAGCTTCTCTAGTTAAGTAGTAATCCCCCATGAAAACTTTTTCCCTTTTTCTACTCCCCAAGGTGTCGAATATTTTCTCTAAGGAATTCATCCATTACTCAGCTACTAATGGATTTGTACCCCCATTGAATTTTGGTGGTTTTCACCTCATGAAGTGATCTAACAATGACATTCTATGTTGCGGATTAGTGTGCTCCATACGTGTAAGGTTATTATTCATAAACTAAGTGAGTTGTCCCAATATAGTGATAAGTAGATCAGCACTAATAGTATCACTAGCTCCACTATAATTATCTTGTGCAGGAAGGAAATACCTATATGGAGTGCGTTCATTGATACGGTTTCCATTCCTTCCACTAGGAACCATTTTTAAATAATGGCATAAACTTGTTTAGTTTATGAATCGAAATAGACAATTCTAAACTTATAAAACACTTAACAAAAATTGAAGAGTTTATGGATATAATCCATAATCATAAAATTTTTTGAGGAATTATATACTCATAAACACTTAATAATGGTTTGTAAATAAAATTAGAATTATCCTAAGCATGTCCCCAAGGAGTGTCGTAACCAAGAGTGTAGCGAAGCCCATTGTTGTGCACCGGTTCTCGTTCAAGACGATCCCAAATTAGTGTTTTTAGGTTTTACACCTAGGTACATCTGTGCCAGAGCCACCTCTACCTGCTCATATCCATACAGGGATGTATTTCTTGGACGACTCACAAAATCTCTAAAATTCCAAAATTATAGGATGTTCTTCTTTACTAATCCTCAATGCCTATCATAGGGAGATGTGTTCTAATCAGAGTTTATCTAAATCTAGTTTCCAAGATTTGTACTAAAATACCTCTGATACAAACAATAACACCCTAACCCTAGTTACCCAGAGTAAGTGCATTACTACAAAACATTGGCATGACCACAAAATATCAAGTCTAGATTTACCGATTAGTTTAGTAGCCTTGGATGTACTAGATACATTCATAAGGTTTACATTAAATCATAAAATGGAATACTACAAAAAAATTGATTCCATGGACAACACTGAGATCACATACTATCCCTAAAGGTTAGTAATAATTTACTTTTCACATCCTAGGAAAAATAAAACATTAAAAGGGGTGATCTCAGATGCTCAGTAAGAATAACAATATATCGAAAACATTCATAAATAAACCTAAAAATTTTAGGCAATGTATAGAACTAAAACAAAAGACTTTTAAACATAAACATCATTATAATATAGAAAATATAAATCAAAATAATTTCATTTACTTACTCACAATGATATTCTACTAGTCTAATAATCACATGCAATATCAATAGAAACTTTCATAATTATGGAATGCATAATTCCAGACTTCCATAACCACATAGTCAAGGAATTGTGCGAAGACTAATAATAAGATTTTTTCAAGGACTTTTTCTAAGAAGATATTTTTTCTCATTAGACCTACCAATGCATTGAGGATCTATAGCAGGCTTCACCCATCACTTACTAAGTCCAATGCATTTCTTATATGAAAAGGTTTAATTATAACAAAAACATTTGTATTAAAAATGGAATATGAAATGTCAATACTTTATCTATAAACCATGATCTGTATGAAATAACACATCCACAATCAAGTATATCACAAAACAATAAATACAATATGAATGTTTTGTATCATAATAAATCAGTTTCAAACAAACTTAAAATCCATCAATGGATGTTGTCATAAATGAAATCAAAACCTTTTTAGAGAAATATCTCTTTCTATTTAGAAATAATTTAAAATTAACATAATTATAAAAGAAAACTTTTATATTTGAAAATATTCTTATAAGATTGTAAGGAATTCTTTGACCATGTTGTAATTTTAGAAACTATCTGAACCCTCTGTTTAAGTTAAAAAAACATTCTGAATATAATTTTGTCGAAAAGGTCATAATGTACCTTGTTTGGAAAATGACAGGAAGATTCCATTCAAAATTTATAAGGACAAATAAGGGTATAAATGACTTTATCCCATATTCTAGAAAGTAGTAAAAATGTTTTGAAATACATTTTTAGGAAAACATGGATGTGGATAATAAATAAGTCCCAATATATAATTACAAATAAACAACCTTGAATAATGAAGAGGTTGTATAATTAAGCCTTACCTTGTACTTTTAAGTGGTAAAGGGTGGGTTATCCTCCTGTATAATGGTGAAATAATTGTTATTAAATTATAAAATAATCATATACATAAAAAAAATTATCATATATGATCTTTTAACATTGCTTTGTTAATAATATCTTAGTATTATAATCGTTTCGGGTGTTAACTGATTCATTTTCCTTTATATGATTTGTTGTTTAAGTAATGTTTGTTATGTATAGGGTGTATCTTATTCATATTAAGAATGATATTAAGTATTTAAACATTATTTTTAATAATCTAATGAAAATTAGTCTTGAAGGGATATGATGGGAAATGAATCTCATCGCATTCGTGGAGACGGTAATCCATACATACGCACGAGCGACAATATCATTCTTTTGATTTTAAAATAATATATAATTGAATGTTATATCATATATGCATAATAATTATCATGTTATATTTATTATTTACATCAATTACTCATCATTATTATACCCATAAAAATAACAATGTATTGAATAACAACTACACCATGACGTGGAGATGGTAATCCATACGTACACACGTATGGTGACATGTCATTCAAAAAATGGATAGAATAATTTATATGTTTGTAAAATATTTTTAATAACATCAAATTATATAGTAGATAATGGAGTTTTTATTTTAGAATGGAAACAACAATGAAATGGGAAGTGGAAGAAGAAAGGAACTTGAAAGAGGTGATGAAATATTTACCTCTTCTTCGGGTTCTTTCTATTGATTTGATCAAAAGGGCTCCTTAAGATGGATTTAAAACTAATGGATGGCCTCTAAGATGAAGGGAGGATAGTTTAGAGTGTATTTGGGTATGGGTTGACTGTGAAAAATGGCTTTGAATGTGTGAATTAGATAGAATGGGAACTGCCATTTTTTAAGAGGGGTGAGGGGCACCTTAGGAAAAGTTAGAAATATTATTTTATAATAAAATAATTTTTGGTTTATAATGGCAGAAAAATAAATTATTTAAAGGATAAAGAGGGGATGAGTCGAAAACCACTCAATAAATATGTTTTAGAGAGGTTTTGGGTCAATATATTAACTTTATCTATTAGATTTAACTCTTAGTTAAATAGTTTGACAATTAATATGTCTCTTTGTATTTTGGTATTATATGGTTAAAAAACATACTATAAACTTACAGGAGAAAAAAAGTGGGTAATTGATGACATATATGATATTATCTAAGATTATTGGATGAAACTTATATTTTTAGAAATATAATATCAATTAATAATATAATATTTGTTTTAAAAACTCTTTTATGTCAATTTTGACAGTATTTGGTATTTTGTTTTTGAAAAATTCAAAACAGCATTATTACTTCTAAAAAAATTCATATAACCAAACCTAACATGTTATATTAACCTAGAAAATGAGTGTAATTAACATAAAGTCTGAAATTACCTATATTTTGATATTTATAATATCAATTATTTTAATCTTTCATTAATATGGTAATTATTGCATCATCATTGTGTCATAAATAGATTTAATTATATAATGTCTAAAAATTAAAAATAAAATACCATTATGTAGGAAATCATTTTATCTATCTAATGAATTTTTATAGATGAATTTATATTTTGTGTAACTCTATAGTAAAAATGGTTTAGTTATTGAACATAGAATTTAACTCTTTTAACTTTTCTTTAAATACAATAATAATAAATGTCCTCATCTAATCCTAGTGGAAAAAATAAGTTCGTATTTTATTCCTAAGGTTGTTCTCGGTCGAATTATACATATAAAATATAATTAGGACACATTTTAGTGTAATAATAACATTATTTTTACACTTAATTACCCTATTTACTTTTAACCGTGGTAAATAAAAGTAAAACGTTACTATTTACCAAAAATTAATTTCATCTTTTTGAACCAAATTTTACATACTGATATCAACTGTTTCTCTCAGATTATTGAAATTCAACTCACATATGTGGGAAAATTACTTTTTATGTGAATTTGTAAATTCTCTTAGGAGGTGGGTAAAATACAATAAAACGTTCAATAAAATTTTTATATATATCTTAAATTATTATAAATTGAATCCAATGAATTCCATTGAGCTTTTATAGGTATTATTTATCTATTTTGAAATAAAATAAACTTAAATAAAATAAGTAAATATTTAAATAAAAATTCAGTTTTAAACTATAACTCAGTGTTTTTCACTCTTCATCATAAATTGAATGTTTTAAGAAAAATACCAAAAATTATCCCAAAGCTAATTTTGATATTCCAAATCCAACAATCAATTCAATTTTTAAATATAAAATGTATAAAATTTCAAAAAGTGGGTATTAATATTCATAACGGCTAGATTGATTGGTTGTGGTGTGTTAGATCTTGAAGTTGTGTACAACTCACGCTATTGTATTATTCAAAGAGAAGCGTACTGTGGAAGCTTTGGGTGTTATATTGGAAATGGTAATGACTGAAGCATACCTTTAAGTGACTGTCACTCATCTTTAACTTGTTGACAAGTCAAACACTTTACTGTAAAATCATCAATATCACTGTTCATTATATCCAACCATTTATACTCCCGAAGATCTATTTATATCTTAGTATTGCCAGGATGAACTGAAAATAGAGAACTATGAGATTTACATAACAACTAATTCTTTAACTATGAATCATAAGGCACACATAATCACTTCCAAAACCTCAAAAAACATTCATTATCAATGTTAAAATTGGGAAACTTACCCTTCTGAACCAACTCTACATTTTTCTACAACTCATTATCATTATTTTGTGCATTCTTAATTCTGTCTGATTGGGATGATTTCACTGACACCTGAAACAAAATAGTGGAATTTCTTACACCAACAACTTCTATGAAAAATTTCATCAAATAAAAAAAGGATCTCATTCCAAACATAGCATGGTTAATGAAGAATTACCTTTTCAACTCAAAGCATCAGCCACATTATTTTCATTTCCTGGATGTTAATGGATCATGCAATCATTATACTTGATTAATTCCAATCATATCATTTGCCTCATGTTAAATTATTTCTGAGTGAATATATAATTCTAACTTTTTTTTTCTGTATATAATTCACATTTTACTCCATAGAGATGATGCATTAAAATTTTTAAAGCAAAAACAGCAGAAACTATTTCCAAATCATGTGTAGGGTAATTTAACACATGAGGTTTCAAAAAACGTGAAGCATAAGAAATTACCCAATCATTATACATTAGGACACAACCAAGCCCTTTCAATGAATAATCACTTTAGATAACAAACTCACCATTTTTGGAAGGTAGTGCAAAAACTGTATCATTCACCAATCTTCATTCCAATTCCAGAAAACAATAATCCCATTGTTTTGTCCAAATTAACTTAAAACCTTTTCGAGTTAACATAGTCATTAGGATAGATAAAAATACAAAAGTTTCCAAAAACCTCCAATAATAACCTGAAAAACTAATAAAAAACGAATCTCATTTATATTTTTGGGTCTTATCCATTCTTCAACAACATCTGTTTCAGCATGATTAATAGTTATGCAATTTTTTAAAACAATGTGACCAAGGAATGAAATTTTTTGTGACCGAAACTCACACTTTCTATATATCTCATACTGTTTCTTTTTATTTTAGGTTCCAAGAAAACCCTTAAATTACTTTCATGCTCCTCATTACTTTTAGAATAAACCAAAATATAATCATTGAACACAACCACAAACTTATCCAAGAACTCATAGAAAATTATATTCATAAGATCCATGAATACAGTTGGATCTTATGTTAACCCAAAAGGAATAACTATAAATTCATAATGTCCATATCTAGTATAAAATGCGGTCTTCAAAATGTCTTCTTCCTTTACTTTCAACTGATGGTACCCCGTCTTCAAGTCAATATTCAAAAAATATTGAGCTCCCTGGAGCTACTCAAACAAATCATCGATACAAGGCAATGGATACTTGTTCTTAACAGTGAGGTTATTCAATGCTCTATAATCAATTTAAAGTCTCATTGAACCCTCTTTCTTTTTAACAATCAATCCAGGAGAACCCCATGGTTATGTGCTAGGTCGAATGAAACCTTTATCTAATAACTCCTTTTATTGTTTCTTTAACTCTAATAGTTCAAATTGTGCCATTCGATAAGGGGGTTTTGAAATTATCTTAGCATCAGGAAATAATTCAAAAGTAAATTCTACTTATCGATTAGGTATAATACCGGGAAACTCATCCAGAAAAACATCAAGGTACTCATTTATCATTGGCATATCATTAATCTGAACAGTTCCTTTGTTTTCAAAAATATGTGCAAGGTAAAATTAATTTACATATTTTAATATTTTCTCAACTTCCTAATATGTTATCAAAAGTAATGGTTTATTCTTGTACACAAACTGATAATCATTTGGAAAAGATACCTATTTAGCTATGCAGTCAATATTTGAATGAAATACATAAATACAATCCATACCAAAAATAACATCAAACTCTAGTAGAGGGAAAACAATAAGGTTTGTTGGTAGATTCTTTTTGCACTCAAGGACATGAAGGTTCTTATGATTTCTGTTTTTCTCAACATTACCCCAAATGTTTTTACAATAAGTTCAATATTTATATCTTCAGATGGAATTCCCAATTTACTAGAAAACATATTAGAAATGAAAGAGTGTGTAGACCGTAAATCAAACAACACATTGGAATAATCGGAACAAACAAACAGTGTACTAGATACTACTTCATTTGATGGACCAACATCTAATGAAGTAGTTGTAAAGGATTTCACCACCACTTTCTACTTGTAGTCTGGCAGATTTTTTTCAGTTGAGTTCTTCGTTGGACACTAATTTGAATAACGACCCATTTCATTGGATTTAAAACATTTTACTGACTGTGATTCAAATTTTTTCTTACCATTACCCTAATCTATTTAATGCAATTCCGAGACTTATGTCCCATTTTACCCCATCAGTAGCACTTACCAGAATTCAAAATAAATTCCCAAGCATGATTTTTAAAACAATTTTCACAAAATGTAAACTTATGTTTTTTACCATCAGAATTTTTTAAAGTGTTTTTTCCATTTTTCTGCCACCTGTACCTTTTATTTTTTTCTTCAAAGAGCACCTGATCATCTGAAAACTTCATTTCCACCCTCTCTGGACATCGAAATTTTTTTTCATAACTTTTTAACACATGAGAAGCTAAATCACATTGATACGTTGGATTTAATCTTGAGTAAAAATGGTTGATTTTACTATCAATATCTCATATGAAATTTGCAGCATTATTTTCCAGTAGATTTAATTTTTATTTATAAGCAGCCACTGATTCATTCTCCTGATTCAATTCCAGGAATTGTTTTTCCATCCTATGACGAACCAGATTAGAAAGAAATTTCTCAAGAAACATACCATTGAATTCATACTAATCAAGAGCATCAATTTCCACACTATCCCAAATATTTTTCATCATAGACCACCATTGATCGACTTCAACTTCAAAACGGTAAATAGCCAGAATAACCTTTTGATGTTCTGAACACCCCATGACATCAAAAATCTTCTCCATTGCTTTAATCCACCCTTCAACTAGCACAGGTTCAGATGATCTTCTGAATGATGGTGGATGCTGCCTCATGAAATTCCCCACTACTAACATGTTCATTTGTGGTTCATCTAGATGATCTCGTGCATGGATTGCACCACCATTTATAGCTTGAGTTAACTGTTCCATCACTGCTACAAACTATTCAGTTCCGATTCCAGCTGTCTTAGATTACTAATTTGGAAGGTTGTATTCCACCTGATATTGTCCCATCATAGGTGCCCTATTTACTCTACCGAAAACCAGTCTGAACACATAAATATCTTAGGTGAAGAAACATGGTAATCTTTAAATGATATACCATTTCAATCATAACATAAACTCCAAATACTTTAGGGATATTAATTTACTTTTATCCTAACTTCTAATGTTGTCTAAACTGACCATTGATACCAACTATAAGGACTCAGCCATAAAACAATACATAATCTTGAATTAAATGAATAGTTCACATTGATGATCTTTTCAGGGTTAGTGTTTTAGAGAATTAGGCCATAACTATTATATTACATCTAAAAAATTATAAAGTAGACAATTCTACTGAGTTTCCATTTTTTTCATAAAATAAAAACTCTTGAAAAAATGTGTTATGTATAGTTCCATGTTTTAGATAGCATGACATTCCCTTGATCCCATCCTTGACCCTATTCATCATTAAGTCATGTGAAAAACTTTTCAAAAACCTGGGATGAGCATAAAAAGCTTAGTAAGAGTAATAAAAATAAAAAATAAAATATTAGATCATCAATACATACAAAACATAATTTCTTTATATACCACGAGAAATCATAATATTTATGAAATATATATATATATCATAAATCATAAAGGTAACTTGTGGCATACATGACATACTTACGTTGTAGCTTTCACAGCTACATAGGGAGTAACATTTGGAATACCCATCCCAGTATATTCCCTAAATCTCTTAGGAGAAACATTAATGTTTACCTCATTCACATTACCCAAGGCATTGGGGAGCTATCTCAGGCTCACATTCCCATGGTTTACCACGAAACCACCCGTATTCATAAATATTTCCCAAGAAATAGAACACATTCATAACACATAAAAAAGGAAAGATAACATTTCCAAATTTTCAAAAATAATATAAAATTTAGATATATTGACATAAAAAATCCATTATAAAAACCATTTTCAATACTAAAATATGTAAAAGTGTATATGGTATTTATTTTCCTTTTAAAACATTATTCCTCGTTAAGGAATCCAAATATCAAATAATGCTCGCAGTGGCGGTAAAGGTCATTTTCACTTCTTACAATAAAAAGAAACATTCTTTTTTGACTTTTGAGAAAAATTCCTCATAGAAAAATATTCAATTTGAATGAAGTGAAATGTAAAAGGTTTTTATACACCGTATAAAAGAAGGTCATGTATAAAACAGAATATGCCTCAATGAAAGAAGATTAAGACGAAGTCCCATACAAAGATCATTTTGTAATTGAAATAGATCAATTATGAGTATTCACTATAAGTACACATAAATCAAGTATAAATACATGATAATATATAAAAAAATTTCTCATATAATCAAATAATGACATAAATAATAAAGATAAGATCATCCCAAAGAATTGGAATTGGGTTTAAAAGTTCCCTAACCTCATGTCCAACTTGACTCGATCATTCTTTAATCTCCTGAATAATAAACTAAAGTTAATTTATATTTGATTAAAACCCCTTTTCAGGTATATTATTCCTTTTATATCAATTATTACCATTCTATAATAATTAGTGAATTATTTGAGTTCATATCAGACATTTTGTCGATGTTTAGAACTTGAGTTAAAGATGAACTTGTTATAAATATAAATATTTCTTGTAGTATGAATTCCATTATATATATAATTATATTCATGATATAGATATCATATATATCATATATATCGATTTTATATATGTATTTATAATAGTACATAATATTTGAAGATGATAAATAAA
Source organism: Viscum album (assembly GCA_963277665.1). Taxonomy (NCBI): domain Eukaryota; kingdom Viridiplantae; phylum Streptophyta; class Magnoliopsida; order Santalales; family Viscaceae; genus Viscum; species Viscum album. The sequence continues at coordinate 1,787,417,216 of OY728155.1, read as the reverse complement.
ATGCATCGTTCATGGAGACGGTAAGTCGTACGTACGCATGAACACTACTTTCATTTCTATTTCATATTTAATTAAATAAAAACATAATGATACATTGGTATATTATAATTACAGTATAATATCATATATAATTTCATTAACACCATCCTTTATACATTCCACATATGGCATGCATGAGTCATATCACTTTGAGGGGGCGGTAGTCCGCACTTCCTCAAATGAAATTATCTTATTTACCCACTACGGAAAACCTTAAAGGTATTCTAAAAATGAAAAATAAAGAAGCATAAAAAAATATAAATATAATATATATCACATATAAATACATTTCCATATTAATGGCTACTATAACAGGTGGTAGGAGAAGATTATAGATTCATAGTTTCGTGAGGCAGTAGTTCGCCGTCCACAAAAACATTATGTTCTTTACCCATTAGATGGAGGTGTGTGTAAGTGTAGTTTGAATCATTATCATAAAAACTACCTAGTATATTGATTATAGTGGTTTTGTTATAAAATAAATAAATAAAAAGTGTTTATGTGGATGGAAATTAAAATAAAACAAAAGAAATTAAGAGAAGATGTTACCTTTAAATCGGGTTTCTTCCTTTGGTTTGAACCAAAAGGTTTAATTAAATTTTATTATTTTATTGGAAAGGCATCTATGAGGAGGAGAGGGATGAATGGAGATTAATTTGGAAGAGTTTGGATGATGAAAGGGTCTTTTGAAGTGTTAGGAATGGGTTATAAGTGAGGGCTTTTTATAAGGGGTAGGAGGGGCTCTTTAAGAAAGATTAAAAATATTATTTTATTATATATTGATTTTCTATTTTTAAAGGTCCCAAACTCACTATAGTATAATATAAGATTCCTTATGTTTTAAATAAAATCATCCAATAAAAATAGGACAGGTTTTTTATATTGTTGTAATCTTTATAATATTATTTATTTAAAGCATTCACTAAGGAGGTAAATACTGCATCATTATTGTGTCATAAATATATTTATTTATTTGATTTCTAAAAATTTAAAAAAAATACCATGATTTAGAAAATAGTTTTAGATTTCAAATGAATATTTATATTGAATGAGATAACTTATATGACCCCGTGTAAATATTTATTTACTAAAAGATATGTGTTTATGTCATTTTTGTCTTTACTTTAAATTAATTAATATAAAGTGTCATTATCACTCTCATGTGGCTCCATGGAGTCCCAAAATTGGTCCCAGGATTCCCAGGGTCGGAAATGTATCAACCAATAAGATTAGGACAAATTTTAGGGAAATTTAATATTATTATAATATTATTTTTTGACCCTAATTTACTATATTTACCCTTTAACCATGTTAAATAAGATTTTTAATGAATTAAATATTCCTAATGTCTAAAAATAATAGTTAACTATTAACACAACTTGGACCTACTGATTCAAAATATAGAATTTATTTTTCTAAATTCAAAACATAGATGTGGTGGAAATTAATCTAAAATTAATTCCCGATGTCCAAACAAAAAGCGTGTTTTTAAGAAATAATAATTATCAAAATATTGACTGTTTTTTATGTCCAATTTCAAAGTGAATTTACTTCCAATGACTAAAATTAGATTAAATGGTAAATATATGTTCTAATTACACTTTAAAACTAATTAAAAAGAAAATATAACCATATAAATAAATTATATAAAATGAAATTTTGATTTAAAATACAGTATTTTTCACTCTTGATTCAAACATGAATTTTATCAGGAAAATACAAAAAATTTACCCAAATTAAATTTTGATGTTTGGATTATAAAGAATAATTTTATTTTGTCAAATATATCTTATAAAATTGACCAAAACTATATTTAAATAGGGTTCTCTATCAAAAGGGAGTAAATCGGCATTTTAATGAATATTAGAGTATTTGTGCTTAAAATCAGATTCATTCTTATTTAAGCCTCTAAAATTTATTGGATAAATGAAAAAACATTTAACAAACATGTATATTAATATTTTAGTTATTTATATCCATTATCACCAATACCATGGCTATTGATTAACTACCATTTAAAATAATATTATATTATCATTATTTTGTATGACCCAACGTTGAGGGCAACATAAGATTTCAAAAAAACTCATTGTTGTGTATCAGGAGCTCCATAGAACATAGAATCCCCTTTAAAGTAAAATTAATATTTAATTCACAAATATTAATAAATATGAAAATGTTATATTCTTTATTTACATGGGATGTTACATTATGTGTAAAGATGTTTGGTTTGTAAATGTGTGAATGCCAGAAGACAAGATCCTAGAGGACTCATGAAACCTCTCCCTTTACCTGTTTGGAGATGGGATAACATTACAATGGACTTTGTCACTAGATTTCCAAAAAATCCAAGAAGGAATGATGTGTTGTGTGTTACTATTTTTTTCCCTCACAAATATCACGTTTTCATGATATAAGATAGGATTTACAACTTGTATGTTTAGAAAGACTAAACATGAATGATTTTTCAAGACTTTAGGGTGTACCCCTATCGATTGTTTCTGACCTTAATCCCCATTTTACATCATGATTCTAGAAAATTATTTATAATTCCCTAGATACTGAGCTTCGTTGGAGCACATCATACAACCCTCTAATTGATGGAATATTTGAAAGTACTATTCAATCATTAGAATAAATGTTGAGATCTTTCTCGTTTAAATTCGAGGTATATGGGATCATTGTTTACCTCTAGTGGAATATTCATCCAAAAATAGATTCCATTCATGTATTCATATGGAACCATATGACGTGTTATATGGAAATAGATATCGTACACCATCTTGTTTGGAAGATTTTATTGAAATAAAACTCGCAGGACAAGAACTTGTTAGGGGAAACAACATAAAATGTGAAGATTATTCCAACCCATATCAAAATAGCTCAAAGTAGGAAAGTGATCTATATCGATAACCAAAAGAACCTGGACCCCCGGATCAACTTCTTTAGAGTTTACAAAAGTGTATATTACATCTATTATAAAAGGGAACTTCTCTTTTTCTTTCATTCACACCACTAAATACATTTGGCTCGGCCAAACCCCACCCAATTATCCTCCCAAATTCCACAAATTATTCCCATATTCCATACTATGTTAATAAATCCATCCTATGAAGACCTTTTGTGAGAATCAAAAACGATATACTCAAATAGTAGGTAATTGTTTTACCAATTGAATTCAATTTATTTTATTATAATACTTCCTATTACTATTTTTTCGATAATAATGTAATAAATACAGTGTAATATACATTCTTTGATGTTATTATGATTATGTTACATTCATATTTTTCCTTTTATCCATCCTAGAAATAACAATATCACCATGTCTGCTTACGTACAACTTACCATCTCTTCATCGTGGGTTAATTTTATATTCAACACTAATTTATTTGGATTGGTATAATGATGTGTATAATGTATGTAAATAATTAATATGACATGATTTTGATTTTTTAGCATTAATATATCATCCAATTTCATACCATTTAACCATCAAGGGAATGATACCATCGCTAGTGCGTTTGTACGACCAACCCTCTCCACGACACAATGAGATTCATTCTCCACGTTAACCATTGAAGAATGATTTTAAAATTTGTAATATGAGTAAATAAATTATTTATGAACTTAATATCATTCTTTATATGAATATAATATTTCTTGTACATAATAAACATAGCCTACAGATCAAAACCACTTATAGAAATGACGTTGTTAACACCCAAAACAATAGTAATGCTGAAATATTATTAATTAAATGATATAAGGGGGTAAAATGTGATGTCATAAATATTAATATGGTCCTATTATGAATTTATAACTTGATTTAACCATTATGCAATAAGTTAATTCACCCTCTACTAAAGGAATTTACAAGTTAAGGGTTAATTTTTCAATCTATTTATTATTCGGGATTTCTTTTACATAAAAATTTACTAGTGCATATTTATCATCAATGAACAAGTTCCCTAATAATGTATTTAAAAAAATTGTAACTATTATATTAAAATTCTTTCTAACAATCAATTAAAAAAAGGAATTTTCCTTAAGAAGTAATTTGTTTGAATTTTTCGATAAAGTACGAGAAGAGTGTTTTTAACTATATAGCGTGAGTGGATTTTTTTCTCTCACGATGTCATCAAATTTTGGAATCTTCTGTTCCATGATTACAAGATTATTTTCAATGAAAATATTTTCTTTTTAAATTTTAGGGAATTTTAAATATCTATTTTCAATAAAAGGTTAATTTTTCTAAAGATATACCTAATGATTTTATTAAAAAATCATCAACGTCAAAATAATTTATTAGATATTGAATTTAATTGAGGATTATTTCATAGTAAACAGCCTATTGTATTATATTGATGTTTTAATTAATTATTTTTCTATGGATGTAATACTTTTATTCAATTCAATATTTGTGGATATTTTATTAAGATTTCAAATGATATTTTTAATACTAATGTTTATATTTTAACCGTTTCCTAAGAGGAATGCATTAGACAAAGTAACTGATGGGTAGGGCCTGCAATAACCCCTCGATGAATTGGTATATTTCATAAGAAAATATAGTTTTGGTTTTTACCTGTTTATATATGGTATTGTATTGACACTTTAATATAATAGTTATGATGTTTTTCATTATGCATTCCGTCTTTATAATATTAGTTATCCACATTAAAAGTGATTATTCAGCAAGTAGAATATCAATTTGAATGTTTAAATTGAAGTATATGATTAATTAATTCCATATTATTGTCATGGTTATTATTAATAGGCTTGTGTTTCAATTTTATACCACACTTTAAAAGTTTATTCTTATTTATGAAAGTTTCAGATATATTCATTATCCTTAATGAGTATCTGAGATCACCCATTTATATTGTTTCATTTTTCACTAGGATATGAAGAAGTGTATTATGACTAACTTTTTGGGATAATTGATGGGATATGAGTGTTTTAATAGAGAAACTATGTTTTTTTCAGTTCAAGATGTAATATAAAACTTTTGTTTGTATCTAGTTTTTCCTTGGTTTCTAACTTGATCTATCCTTAGGAATTTGATTTCTTATGATCATGCCAATTTAGTAAAATAATGCACCAGATCCAGGCATATGGGGTTGAGGCATCATATTGAATGATATTAATAGGTACTCACAAATATCGTACATTCTTTGGAATGTTGTATAAGGTATGTCTAATGTATTGAAATAAAAAATATTGCAGTCCCGCGTTAAATCCATCTTTGAAAACAACCATTCTCCTCAGAGCAGGTCAATTAAGATCTCTATTTGAGGTAGTGGATATTGATTCTTAATCATGAGATGGTTGAAAATTTGGTAATCCATTCATATCCTGAGGGAACCATCCTCCTTCTTAGAAAAAAAGGACTGGGGAACCCCATGGAAAGGTACAAGGACCGATAACACCATCAGTCTTCTAGACATACAACTACTTGTTATGATAAAACAAAATCTCTAGGGTTCATTCTTTTAGGAGGAACATAAATTGGTCCAAATTCTAAAACTATCCCAATGATGATATATACCTTTCTCACTATAGGTATCCCAAAAATTCATCAGGGATTAAATTGCTAAAATTATCCACCATAGGAGGCAAAACAACATGCCATATTCCCTTTTCATCTAATAAAATTCATGTGATCTACTATGTCACTCTACCCGCACCTAATTCTTATGTCCAACTCAAGATTCATAGACATCCCATTATACATTGTGTATATGATTACCACCCTCAAGTAATGTAAACATCACTCTCTAGTGATAATAGTCAGTATAGTATCTATAGGGAAATTTTTTTTATCACAATAATTACATCCAACCCCTCCATGTTGAGGATGAAAGGATTTCACATGAACCAATAACCACCTATATCAATAAGAAAATACTTACATTGGAAAAAATTCCCAAATTGGATACATAACAGGGTATCAAGCACCAGAATGCCAAAAAAGTTTTATATATTGAGGCCAAAACACTCTAGAGTTCTTCAAAATATTAAATAGTATGATGCACCTATGTCAAATAAGTTTGAAACCATGGTATATGATACTAGAATTATACCTTGAAGTGTATAAGGTCTTGTTCCCTATTTCTCTATTATATGCTTCACTTCTTGTAAGTATACCATTTCAATGCCTTGAGTCAAAGCTTGACTAGCTTGAGCAAGCCCACTCTACAGGAACTGTGAATCCTCATATTGATTCCCGATTCCTTGACCACTAACTCGACCTGAGAAGTCAGTGGTATTCCGGCTTCCTGCCTGAACAGATAATATAGTTCCCACTCAACTTCATGGAGTAGGTGTAGTTCCATTATCAGTATGAACTATTGGGAGTGTTTTATAGAAATGTTAGATATGACCCATAATTCTACACTCTCTGTACTCAAATGGATCTCACATACAATGAGTTTTCTTATGTCTCGGAATCCCACATAAGATAAATGTAAGAAATTTATTTGTATGAGTTTTATAATAGGTACTACCCCTAAAATAAACCTCAATGTGTGGGTTCCATTCTCTATAAGAACAGCTTGTAGGTCTGGGTGTTGAACCACCCAGGATCACACCAGAGACTTCCTTTTAATTTTGGTCAGTAAAGATGTCTTGGGTGACAAATTTAGAAATAGTGTCCAACTTGGAGTCATTAACATGCATCCAAATGGTGTATACCAGTTGTTTCTCTAATTTATTGGCATTACTAAGATTATACCCAAATAAGGTCAGAGTGAAACACTACATCTTGGAAAAATGTGAAAAATAATCCATGATAAACTTGGCTCCCTTCTTCAAGCTCATGAAAACTCTAGCCCGACCATCACTCAATGTTTGTGGATGGAATTAGTTTTAAAATATTATTTATAAATCCCTGTATAAAATGTCTCAAAATTAGTCTTACAAGGTAATGATATACCACCATCACTTGGTAGAACAACATAGTATATAAGAAGTGAGCATGACCCTCAACTCCGGAGGTGTCACCAGATGATCGAAAATATAAAGTATGGGAAAAATCCATGAATCGGTAGCATGTGCTATACCATCCCCCAACATATTTGGAGGATGTTACTAAAAGAATTCATGAGTTTACTCTACTATAATTGGGGTAGGTCGAGAAAATCCTTGCATATACTACTCTCTATGAATGAACCCCTCTCATAACATGGCATCAGTGCCCATGTATAGAATAATACGTGGATCCATAGGTGTAACTACATGAGGTATCATTTGAGAATCAGGTTCTAATAACTCTAGAGCATGGTCTCCATAACCTTCTTGGTTTACTACTTGAGGCTATCATGGTTCTACAATTCCAAATGCACATATCTGAAAATAATTTAGCAGTTTAAAATATTAAAGATGGATGACATTATAAGTACACAACAATACAATAGAAAAGAACACACCTCTCCAAATACCCAAAAGATAGGTTTATGTGATTATGGAATGATAATAATGAGCCATAATAACAATAATATACACCCATACCTACCCATTATGAAGTCCATGATCAGGTCTGTGTCTCATATCAGACAACAAGGCTCCTATATATAGATTTTCAATGGAATGGTATAGAAGAAAAGACAATTTATTTTTTTAATTCAAATCCCATCATGTGGTATCAATTTTAATAAAAAATAATAATTTAATTTATGTTTATACTCTTATAAAAATATATATCAAACTCTAGATAGATGTGTCTCCATTTCCAATTTTAATATGGTCATTGTCATTATAAATTGTAACTCACTGATCATTTAAATGAAACCTGACCATTAAATCTGGTATTAAGATATAACATGTTATAAGCAGTGGTTTTATTACATGAATCACTATTCAAGATGTATATATTAGTACTTTTTCCATAATTTTATTTTGGAATTCAAGTAATCCAATCAATTTACTTTGTTACACTCTGTGGAACAAGTATGTACAGGACCCATAACATGGAATTGTTGGATAATTTAGGTGTCATAACCAATCCACATGGTAAAAACCATTTATGTTGATCTAGGTACATTAATTAATACAATTATATTATCCTTACAAGAAATTATAGCACAACTCATTATATAAGAATCAAGCCACAAAACTCATTGTTGTGGGAAAATGAATGCAGAAAGTAATTGTGTCTCGAAAAAATATAGGGAATATTAGCCCTAATGTCATTTTAATGATTTATAAGATTCTAAATCCATGTATAACTAGGTGATTGAACCAATTTTTTACCAATAACATCAAAAATAATTTTTCTCAACCCATAGTGAAAAAATGTCAACTGTAAAAGGTGTAATCCGAAAATAGCAATAACCCATCCTAGGTAATATGGTTTTCCTATTATATGGATCGACTAATACTAGGAATAGGATCATTAACAAATTCAATTACATCCTAGTCTCTAATATATTACCCAAACAATAATGAAAATAATCCTATGATTCCACTTTGTGACATACATTACAGGGATCTAGAAAAATGGTGCCCCAAGCTAGTGGGTAACCTGGCTTCATGTGCACCACCCTATATGCCAGATGCTAAGAACTAATATCACAAGTCTAATTTGGTATGGGGGGGACAATAAACACATATTAGATTCAAACAAGGAAAAAAAATAGATATAGAATAAGCATAATATAATAGATGTCATAGAGGAAACAAGTAAAATAATAAACTGTATAATTATAAACAACCAAGTAACTATAATAGTAATTAATAGTTTTCAGTTGATTCATATATATGACGATGTCTTGACATGATGAAATAAAAATAATTGGAATGAGTTGATTGGAAAATATTACATGATATACAAAAATAAATATATCTCCACTAGCATCAAGAGCTTATTCTAGTTCCATTACTCACATTATTCATACTAATAGTAATAAATCTAGAATCCATGGTAGGGGGATTTCCTTTATCCACACATGTAGTCATGATGTGTACAAATGTACCATATATAGATTAAGTAATTTTTTATATTAACGATGTATTCCACCACCAATAGTTTCTAGAATAATATAGTCTGTGTACATAGAATAATAGAGTGCATGATAATGAATAAAAAAATGCTAGAAAATAAATATCACCTAGATAAGGTTTTGGTAATACACAAGACCAACTTTACATACATTGACATAGGATGGAATGAGTCATATTAGTATACCATAGATATGGTTAATATTATATATAAATATATAATTTGTATTCATGTTTATAATTTCTATATATGGGGAGATGTAGAGGTATATACATGGATACTAGGTGATAGAAAAAACCATGCTAAAAATCAGGAATCTATAACTAGTCTATGGAGATAAATGCTCCATCAAAAGGTATAATACCAAAAAATCTCATATGAATATCTGTCATCATGTTCCACACTCAATAGAACCCTTAACTATTGTTCAGTTATCATTATCTATGGTATAATAGTTATAATGATGGTGAGGAATTAATTCTAATGAATTTATAAAAATCTTACCCATATAACCATTGGTTTCACAATTATATAATCCATATAAATATAAGAATACAACACTTTTAATGGAATTTCAACCCATTATAATTTAATTAATTTAATGCATTCAAGTATAAATCAAGGAAAATATATATTAGGGTTATGAAAAACTCATATATGGTCATTTGATCAATAAAACATATTTTTAAAGGAGTGAAATTCTTTTAACAAGCCCAATGGGGTAGATTCCCAGAGGTAGTAAAACATTAAAAACTTATTATTGTTCAATGTGTATATGAAACCAATGTTTAATTAATTTAAGAAACAATGATACATTATAAAGAATCATGTGAAAATTGTCGGTGATTAGCATGTTGGAAAATATGTGAAAACATCTCAACTTTTATGAAAAATTCCTATACCACCTACCATCGGTTCATAGTGATCTCCTTATCTAGTTTTGACCCTTGAATTGATCTAGAATATGAGAAATATAATGAATTAACTATTTCGTTAAAAATAGTTCATACAAGTTTTCACTAAAAAAGAACAAGAAATTGAAATACAAACTACTATATGAGTCTACAATATTAAATATTTTACCATTGGGGGTCGAATTTTACTGATGGTGATGAAAATAGTGTCTAGATAATATATGAATGAAGAATCCTATCATAAGATTTTGAGAGATCCATGAAAGAGAAAAGGGGTTCACATCTGCTAAAGAATAAATGAGGATGATTTGTGAGGGTTTAAAATCATTTAATTGAAAAATAATAAAATATATATTTTAAAAGGGTGGAATGGTTTGGATGTATGGTTGGATGAACTATGTGAGAACTATGTATAATCCACTTCCCAATAACCCCACTTGTTTAATCTAGGTGAATAGTTTGACTGACTATGCACAATCAGTGAGAAATTCTCTTCCAAGATGTATGAAACACCTTCATGGTAATATAGTCGAGCCCATATGGTTGTAGAAAATCTACGAGACCTCTTATTGTTCATTGGGTTACCCATATTATTGAGTAACATAATTATCATTAACTGTGCTCTAATTTTATAGCTCAGTCTATCTATCCACATTCTGGAACTCTGGGCTCTGAACAAGACCTAGACACTTCTGAAACCTTTTAGAGGCCATATGGAACGCTCACTTGGAGAAAAATAATAATTAAAACAATAATTCAATGATACATGACTTTGTAAAAATATATTTAATTGAATCAATTATATGAATTCATATCAAAATAAAAATATAATATTTTATATAAGGAACCTCATAAATAAATGCAATTATGTATTCAATAATTATAAATTGAAAAATAATAGATAAATGGGTTGTTATTTGATATTGAAAATTTAGATGAATGAATCCCGATATAAGAAATGATAATGGAGTTTTATATTTATGTACTCAAATAATAATATGTTATCATTAATTAATAACTAATGGGTATAATTGTTTAAAATTGGGGTGAGTCCAAATAAATGATAGAAAATTATTTTCAAAAATATTATAAGTATGTGAAAAATATATTTGATACCTATTAGAGATAAAAAAATAACTCAAGTTAAATCATATAGTTTAATATTATATGATACCAATGGGTAACATTCTCTAACATCTAGTTTTATATAGTATATACTTGATAGAAGCTCCAAGAAATACATTTCAATCATTTAGCCTTAAGAAATGTCATCCTTTTTGAATTAATCTATTTAAACTTTCTTAAATACATGACATACATAGGATATTTTTAATGTATATAAAAATATTATGGAATTACAATTAAATTTTATCAGAGTATATTGAGAAATAATAGTAGTCTATCTTTAATATTACAATAAATTTTGTTCAATAAGTTCATAAAATGACATTTTATACTAAAATTTAGTCAATTAAAAGGATTATAATCATAGATGTTAAAAGATAAATCTTATAATACGTCCCATGATTTGTACCTCCTCAAAAAAATAAAGAAATATTTTTACCCATTGGTTATACATGGAATAAATTTATAAATGGAAAATATAAGAGAGAAATTTTCTAAATGGTTTTGTTGTGAATAAGAATGGGAGGATGGTGGGTACTTGTAGAAATCATCAGATAATTTTAAACTTTTTTGGGGTTAGAGGCCACAAAAATCTTAGTTATGTAACGTACAATACAATTTTCTTTGAAAATGTTTTAAATAAAAGTATTTGATATTTATAACATTAGTTTCAAAATATAGTCATTTGAGAATTGAACATCATATTTTAATATAAATTTTATGATGAACATATCATTGTTTAAAAAGGTTTTTTTAATAGAAAAATTTCATTTTTAAGTTATTTAAATTATTATTTTTTGAATAAACTTTTAAAATTAAATAGAAAAATTTTAGTGAATTAATATAGTTTTCATTTTGGATTAATTTATATTATTTATCTTAACTTTTTACAATAAAATGAAGCCCTAATAAATATAAATTATTCAAACCATATATAACTATTCTCTAAAAAACCAACTGTTCAAAAAAATCATAAAATCACTATTATTATATTTTTATATGGTGATTATTTATTTAAATACTATTTTATTATTTTTTATAAAAGATAAATTTAAAAAATAAATAAAAACAACTATTGTATTTTTGTATAATTTTTTTAGGGATAAATTTCTAAAGTAATTATTAATAGCTTTTTAAATATCTGAATGTAATTATATTATTTTATACTAATAAATATAAATTATTTTGAATAATTCATTATTATATTATAAAATAATGTTATATATTTTATTTAGCATTGATATTTGTTCAAAAATAATAATATTATTATTATAGTTATATTTCTATGTTTTTTTCAAATAATTACATTTAGATTCCAAAAGTCATATTAAACCTTTTTAATACACTTAGTTATTTTATCTAAAATCATCTGAAACATTCTATAACTTTTTTATCATTTCTATTCTATTTCATATAGTTTTCTTTAAAATAAAAATATATCTTTTATTATTTGAAATATTTATAGAATACAATCATTCAAATTTCAAGATGATGTTTCTAACCTGTATTTTATTTGTTCTATAACACTAGATATGATAATTATGATGAATATAATTCCATTTTTAATTATACTACTATGATGAAATATAAGGGGTTGAATTATGTTATGACCATTTAATTTAAAGTTTTTTTTATTAAAACAGTGTAATGGGTCTTAAATTAGACACCATTAAATAATATCTTCATTTAAATTTTAGTATATATCATTCCATGAACATATGTAGCTAATTATTATTCTGTAATTCTTTAGGATCTGAATTTTTGCACCCAAATTTTGATTTTTTTTCTAATTCACCTTTAATAACTAATTTTTCATATTCTTCAATAGTTTCTCTCTAGTATTTAGAAAATGGAAAGGATCATCATTATAAGACATGTGAGATTATTTTTATATTTTTTGATGATAAATTTTATATGGTGGATTAATCATGTACATCCACAGTAGTGATACATGGAACATTTCATGTACTTTAAAGAGGAAATATAGAATAACTAAATAATGATCTAATCCTATAATTATATCTAACTTTTTAAAAGACCCAATGTTACTTGGACATAGATTCACATTCTTGGGAAACATTATAACTTCCATCTTGGGATATACCTTTAAAAACCAATGTTGATATAATTGAAACTAAAAATATTAACTCATATTATCTATATTTTTTGGGTTTTGGGAATACCTAATATAATAATGCCTAGTTTATACTTTCTCACCTTTCAATTAATTTAGTTCTTAACTAACTATCCACCTTTACCCAACATTATCCCATTAAGTTGTATTATGAAAACATTTCCCTACAATTCATTGTGATGTTATTTTTGGTAATATAAAATAAATGGCATTGTTGAATAAATATTCGACCTTAGGTAGGTAATTATCATGTATTCCTTGTATTTATAGTGATAATGACCACAACATATCATGTAGTGTTCCTTCCAAACTACAAACCCATATAATGATGAAAAGAGGTACTAAAATGCATCATTTTTATTAAAGTATTATAAATAATCCTCTAAACACATTATTTCAAGTAAGTTTCACTATAATATCTTGATTATAGAGGTGAATTTTAATGTCATATGAGTTTTTAAACATAAAACTATACAAGTTTATTATGAGTAGATCACACATTATTTCAATAGAACAAAAATATTTTGTATGTAAGTCCACATTAACCCATATTCAGTCTTTCGTCTTAGAAATATTATGAATCATAGTAAAATAATACATTTTGAAATATTCCCACATCTATATTTTTATAGGGATAATTTTTATGACACCCTTTGGGATTTGAATCTTAGCCTCAATTATTATTATAATATGAATCTTCAAACATAGTAAAAAATAACTTGATTCATGTTATCCCATAAAAAATAATATTTTAAATTTCTATACATATTTATGCTACCTGGGTGTATAATGAAATTTATTATAAGGCCATTATCAAGAAATTAACACTTCAATAAGGTATTGATCATAAACATAATATATTTCGAGGCATAAAAACTAAATTATCATTGTAGATGACTATAAATATCCCATATTTAATTTGTTTAGTCTTTTTTTAGTCCTTTCCAAATTATTAAGACATATTTATCTTCTTTAATAATGATGGTTAGAAAAATACCTAAAAAAGGAATTATTTCTTCCCTTCCATGATAGTTTTGAAATAAAACTTTAATAAATCATTTACTTTTGGATCATCTTTCATCCACATAATTGATATAACTACATGTTTCATCTGACTCAATGCATCTACAACCTTTTTAACTTCAATATGTGGTATTTTAATTCACAATCAGAGTCCATGAGTAGTTAAAATTATCTAATTTTTCTCATGTTGATATCTTTCTTCAAAAATATATACTAAACACTCATATGATTCATATATATATACATATATATATATATTTTTATATATACAGATATCATTCTATCACATCATTCACTATATAAGTATTGAATCCATGTCCTCATGGAAGATATTATGGCATCCATATTTTCATGTCCCCGTGCTAATAAATTATTAATATTAGGGTGGGAATACACAAAATAACAAAGTTGTCTCTTAAAATTACATCTACTAATGCATAAAAAGACTATTATTTTTCCCCAGATGTAATGTTTATCCTTAGAGTACTATACAGCAATTGAGCTACACCTTCGTTATATATCTTGTGCATCTTTTGATTTTTAGAGTTTTTGGTAACAATCATGGGTTTAAGGTGAGTTAGTGGGAGATGAATTCTCACTATTTAATATAGTAGATAATTTTTTAAGGTTCATTCCTGTGATAGGTATAACCAAAGGGTTTCTTATAAACATCCTGGGTATTATTTAATGCTAAGTAAAGCATGTTGTGTAGAGAAACTATGAAAATGTATAATGGGACATGAATATACACTTATATGAATCATAATGGTCAAAATATGTCAAATGAGTCTAATATGGACAAGATACTAGATATTCATCATATATAGACATATCTTTAAAGCCCAAAACATTACAATAGACCAAAAATAGAAGTCTTATGCATATAATATACTATAGACCCAAGTATCCAAACTCTAATTATATACTCCATATAACCATTCATTATCTCACAATACCTCACCCATATATCTAGCTCCACATGGTACAACACCCATACCCTGGTACATTTCCTCTATTTTTGTGACATATAATTGAATCTTCATGCACATTGAGAATGGACTGTATAATGTGTGGGTATGATATACAAATAAAGCTTTCAACCACCATCCCTAATCCCATATCAAAATATAATTATATATTATAATGACCTAAATATAGATGAATTGGATTAAGACAATCATCATTAATTAATAGTCAATATAATCCCACACTTAATAATTTTAAATACATTATCTTCCTAGATCTTCAATACCTAGAATATGTGTTTTACACATAACCAAGGTTATGTGAAGATATATAAAAATTTACTAGTTGAAATAACCATCTCATTTGGTGAAATGATAAATATCTATACAACTTGTTGAAAATCTATTTTCTTATCCTATTTTATATATTGGAATAGTTATAAAAGTGTCAAGGCATTGATAGCCCATACCATTCCATCCAACTTTTTATCAAAACTAGGTGTACTTAGAAACTTTTTATTCAATAAAATACATCCTTTATAATAAAAATATATCACTTATAGACATTAACAAATGTAATAATTGAAACGTAACAAAAGAAGCATTAAATTACAACATAACTAATAATCAAAATGGTGAAAAAAACATATGTTGAAAAAATATAAAAAAAATATGAAGATGAATATTCAAATTCTTAATAGAGTTAAAATATAATATATAACATATGTTTTTTTATTTTCCACCATTAACACATATATAAATTATTGAATGTTGAAAATATTAAACAATAAAATTAACGAATGAATAACATAATGGATTTTTATTTTTATGTGAAGGTTCATTATGTTATATGTGTGGCCCACTGCAATACTCTATCACATTAAAGTAAAATTAATCTATATAAAATATAAGGCTAAATTCCTCCATTGTTTCTATCGTATTTGGAGCTTATTTTTCTTACTAAGGCAATTGACATGATATTGACTTTATTTGGAGTAAAGTCATTATAAAAATGAAAATAGATAATCTATCCAACAATATTGCCTTAGGTTTGGGTATATTTGAGTGAAAATATATTTTAGAATTTTATTTTCAATGAATTAAATAATGTGTTCAGTGAAAAAATGGTTCCTCCTATACTTTAATGTGAGAACCAAAAATAGGTAATTCCAAATCATGGAAATGGTAGATATTTTTTGGGATGATGTTCTCCTAAACCAGAAGAAACTACCCAATGAACAGATAGTGAAAAAAAAGACCAATTGATGATTCATAGAAGTAAACATTCACCCCCTCACCCAGTTTAGGTATGATGTGAAATAGATTGTAGGATAATATTATAATATTTTGTTATTTTTAGAAAATAAATTTTGATATCTTCTGTTACAAGAAACACTTTCTTAGACAGTGTTATACGCAACACTATGATTCTGTGAAACAATATTTTATTAATATAATTATTTAAACAAGAAAATAATAAAATATCTATTAAAATTATGTGTATTAATTGGATTGACTAAATTATGAAATTATTGTTCACACATGTAAAACAATTTTAAAATTAAATGAAAATATTTTGGTTAAAAACAATTTAATAAAACATGTTTATTTTATACCAATAAAATAATATAAATCAATGTAGTTGGATTATATTACCAAAATAAAATATAAAATATCTAATATAATGTTTAAAAAATATCCTATGTGTTTTCTATACATGATATAAAAATAAATCCAGTTTTAAGAATTACATCATAGTCTTGGTGTATGGATATGTCGGCCGCCTTCACCAACATTGGAGTCCATTGCCTGAAATACAAACTCAAAACACTTAACACTATTGACCAAAAACAATCTAAAAGACACATGATCCTAAGGTATAACATGACACCATTGATACCACTATTTCATGATCTATCCCAGTAAGGCACATGCCATGACTCTCCAAGACCACCTCCAATAGGAAAAGGGGTTGGATACTAGTACTGAGTAGGCATATCACTAACATGGGAGGTATTATTTATATAATTGTACGCATGAAAAAATCTCTAATCCCACATATACTGAAACATAAAAACCGCTATGAAATGAAATTCATACATGCCACTATCCCAACTAGAGTACGACTGGAATGTAAAGTGAAATAATGTAAACTACACTAGAATATAAGAAAATCAAAAGAAAGATATTGAAAACTAAAAAATCTAACATGTAATAAAATAGGCATTGGGACTAGTGCACAATGTAATAGGTATTCCTCGGACTTTCAGAACCCACAATGCTCAGTCTGATCCTAGTCATCCCCGGACTCCATCAAAAGGTCACTCCTCTGCATGAGACATGGCACGTACAGGCAATGCCCATGCAAGGGTGAGAATGACAATACTCAGTAAGACACCCTAAACCACTAAGTAATACACAATGGAAGATACTGTGATGTCTACAAAGTATATATCTACAATACATATAACAAGAATATCTATATATACTCAAAACAAGACATATAGTCTAGAGGTAAGTCATAACTATTGTATACTAGCACTAGGTACTCAGTTCAAAGATTCCACAAAGAACTCATTCGGGAGAACAAACTCATGTGTTTGACAGTACTGATGAAGTCCTCTTGATATGTATTTTTCATAAGTATCCTTCATAAGAGATATGTGATGATATATCATAAAAGAGATACAATACCCAGATGAAGATCATAACCAGGACCATGGGGTGATACCAGCAACTCCATCTAGATTAACATGCTAAGTAGAGGGTCGACATTCGGTGATGTTGGAAATTTAAATACTAAGGACTATACCTAGGTAATGAAGATTTAATATAGGATCTTACTATGGTCCTCCCATAGTGGATTCCAATGACTCTATCCACAATGTCTTGCTTAAGGGATCATAAACCAATGAGTTGTAAATGATACCCACCAACCTTTAGGGAAATGATCCCGGGCACATAACCTAATAAATATTTTCCAAGATATGGTGAAAAATATATTAAATCCATGTAGATTGGTTAACATGGTGTTTAGTAGGGTCGGAATCTGTGTTCCTTGACCCAAGGTACTGTTTGTGTACAACGACTTGTGTCGATAGAACATGTTATGTAAAAAGAGGGTACACAGAATGTAAAAAGACATAAACATCCATGACATTACATCCAGTGTCCACCCATGTACTTTGGACATATTCTAGTACACTGTTTCAGCCTGTGTATATTTTCTCAAGTACCAATACACGAGGTAATCCTTATAACCAGTTCAGCCATGCCATGTGGGGGTATACACACTATGTCGGAACATCATGTACTCCTTCCAGTATTAATGTATTTTCTAATATACTCATGGATAACTGGGGAAGGGACAAAATGTTATGTGATAGGTGTAACATTACATGTGACATGAAATCGAATCCCAAAACCATAGCCACCACTCAATAGGGCCCACACATCATCTATTCTGGAATACACGTCATGTTCTTCACTATTCTCCAAAATTTTTATTATTCCCCCACGTACCATGACTGATCCTAAGATTCTATATATGTTGGTCCATTCACCTTGAAACTAGGGATCAAAGGTTATATCATCATTATATTACCAAATTTGTGTGTTTCAGGCCTTTGATCAGCTACAAAATCATATTCTGATCACCCACACAAAAATAATTTGATGAAAAATATCTCTCAAATCACTTTGATCTATCCATCACCATCATATTAATACCTCTTTTATGTTGTCCTAATTTTTTATCTTAAATTCCAGATTATTGTGTTATGAAAAGAATGTCCAATGATGATTTGTTCATCAACCATGAAGCATGTGAAGAATGCCAAGAACATCGGGGGTGAAAAAGAACAATGAATGGCCCAAGGAACAAACCTCATCCATTATATGTTCCAACCTAGATCCATTTAGTATGAACGGTCATGAAAACCATGTATATTCTTTAGATAATATGAACTTGATAATAATCCCACAATAAAATCCCATCCTGCAAGAATAATGAACTGTGAATCAACCTATTTGTAGGTTGGTTCGCGTTCAATGTTGATGTCCAAAATGGGGAAAAGAAGTCCAAATAACGCAACATACCTTGGGGTTGGATCATTCACTAATTACAATCAGTCATTACATCATCACTGTTGGTGATATACATCCAAAACAACATTAATCAATCTTTTATCCTCAATCCCATAGTTTTCCTCCATTAAGAGAGTTCTCCACGTTCTCTCTAGAGCCTCCAAAAAATCCAAATGTTATTATTCTAACCCTAGACTCCTACAAGAGGATAATTTGAAAAGGAAACTCCAATACATTTTAAATATGATAAAGTAAAATAAATTCAACATTTAATTTATTTATTAAAATGCCCAATACTAATTTCCACAATTGTTACACGCCGGCTAATGTTAGTTCATGCCTAGGGAAAAATCACTACTCTGAACAAAATGGTGCCCTAATATTTCTGATTTCGGAACCCATTATTAGTTATTCCACTTTTTCAAGAAACCTGCTCATATATTTTGTTTATTATATTTCAAACATTTATTTCGAGCACACCAGATATCAGAATCATGAGTTTTCTCAACAACTGGTCTAGAATTTATTCCATGTAATATTTAAAAATAATATATGGAAAATACATGGCATTAAATTATATTTCATAATATCTAGAGATAAGGAAGATTATATTACAACATAACACTTGATGTTGGTTAAAAATTAAGTCAACTTTTTTATTCCCAAATTAAAATCAAACAATTCCATATTCCTATTTAAAAAATTCTATAAATTTTCCAAATAATATTTGACCAAGAACATATTGGAATCCTCAATCCCCCTATAATCTTCTGGAATGTGTATAATGATTCATATAAGAAGATATGATTTCTTCTATATGTTTC
Organism: Viscum album; assembly: GCA_963277665.1. NCBI lineage: Eukaryota > Viridiplantae > Streptophyta > Magnoliopsida > Santalales > Viscaceae > Viscum > Viscum album. The sequence continues at coordinate 1,787,397,105 of OY728155.1, read as the reverse complement.
AAAATCAATACGATTTCTAAAGAAATAAAGGAGTGGAAGTTCCTTGTATAAAAACGGAATGTAAAGTAGTGGATACCCCAATAATATCTTTAATAGTAGAAGTTATAATTACTATATCAGTGGTATATTTTTCAAAATCATATTTCCTTCTAAAACAATTTAATTTGATCCTATAGAGAAAAATACTATTATAATGACTTCAATAAAGCAACTATAACACCCCATTATAATACTATGTATTTTCCATTAAAATAAATACTTTAGTTGATAGATTGTTTCAAATCTATATCTGAACTAAATTAAATACTGGTACATTTTTTGGGATATAATGTTATAATATAGAAAATCACAACACACTTTGAGAGTATAATAATATTCCTTTATGAAAATTAAAAGTGAAATAATCACACATGTACACAAAAAATACCATGAACACATAATCAATATAAAAATGATTTTCCACCGAAATCATAACCCCAATGAGAAATATAATATGAATTATAGGAATTAGAGCTATTATATACATGTTGAGAATGAAGTTAATGAAGAGAGTCAATTATTTTAATTATATATTCATGCTAATATATAGGATTAAAGCATCACTACTATAAATATTTTAATTAGAAGAATGGAAGTTGAAATTTTAATCATTGGATATATTTTAATTAGAAATATATTCGTTGAATATATCCAACGGTTAAGCTGTGTAATTAGAAATAATATAACTAAAAATTAATAATATAATTCCCACATTAAATAAAATAACATTATTCAAATAATATATTAAAAAAAATATTTTTCATGTGATACATATTATTATAACTATATTTTTTGAGGAATGGTATGATGAATTTATAAAACTAAATTAAATATTTTCATACCAATATATTAATATAATTTAATGGTTATGAGATGAAAAATTAAATAAATTATGATTTAGTAAAAAATATTTAATTTAAAAAATGACATTTTCGAAGATCCATTTTTCATAATAATTTTATTATTATATAATTAAATTGTGTTGATACCTATTAAGTTATAATTATTATTTAATTTTTATTAAAATTAATTAACAACTATTTAATTAGTAATTAATAGGAAACATGATAAAGAACCCCAAATGTTTAAATAATCCATTTTCATTAAATCATGTTATATGTATATATATTATGATTTTATTTAAATGTTAAATGTCACATATTTTTAAATTTAGTATATTATATAGTGTCAATATTTGGAATCCTCATGCTAAAATTAGGTAAGAGGGGTTATCTTATATTATTGGAAAAAATAATTAATATGATAAAAAATTAATGTAAAAAAGGGGTAAAAATAGGCAACATATTGTGGCTAAATATTATTAAATCAACATGAATCATAGAAATTATAAAAAAAGTTCGGTTTGTAATTAAAGCCTACATTTATCACTAAAATAATTTTATTCAACCCACCTAAATTCATATGATTCCATCTGTTCCCTTTACCTCACTTATGTTTCCAATGAAATGTCACTATGTTTCAAATATAAAAGGTGTTCTCTTATACCCTTAACAAATCACACTATTACTTCCAAACTATCTTGAATATATAACCATTTTAAATCTCCTAAATAATTTTAAGTTGATGAAATTATTCTAGAACTAGTAACGAATCCTATGTGCTACATTTCAAAAGAGCATGTGTCGTGATGGAGATAATTTATCAAGTATCAATGATCCTATTATAATTTTTACAATAAATTATCATTCCCTCTACTTATAAATATCACTCTACATCATACTTATTCTTAATTGATTTAATTATTCTTCTAATAAAATCATACTACTATTATATAATTTTATACACTAATTCATTCACTAAAATAATATGTTCTTATTTTGGTGTGTTCAACCACATACTAGAATATATCTATAAAATGTCACTAATTATATCTATGAAAGTTTATCAAGGAAATAATAATGGGAATATATGGTATTAAGGAGTAATATATATCATAATCATGGTTCTAAAATGATGAAATATGATCACTATAAAGTAAGTCATGGTTATCAATAAGTTACAAGAAAAATGTTTGTCCTAGATTCCATTATCAAAAATCATTCCCATAATTTCCATCAAATGAACATAAGGATATATAATTAAGAAAAAAAATTAATAAATTTTCTAAATTGGTAATGATGTACTTAGAATCAATTAATGGGTGATGAAATGAGATGAACTGAACCATCAGACCCCCATCTGGGCCGATGGTAGGAAAAAAAGTGCCACCCTAGTCATGCCACCCATAAGTAAGGGATAGTGAATATCATAGATCTGGAGTATCACACACATAAGAGGAAGTATCACAAAGTACCTTTATAAATAAAAAATTTCCCCACAACATACGATAATAAAAAATAGTGTCAATTTGAATAATAAATGGGTACATAACCTCTATTAACCAATAATTGGGTGAAACAACACATAAACAATGTAAAATAGAAGAAACCCTTGCCAAAAAACAAGAAATTTTCTCTGATATGTGAACTAGTAAGAATAAAACCCCAGCACCTAGCCTCTAACGTTTGGCCATGGTCTAACTTCCACAACCAACAAGCACCATTTAAAGATCTATGAGGTCATAATTTCAAAAAATAAAATTATAAAGGCCATCTAATAAGGTTTCATACCTCTCATCCAACCAAAAATGTTGTTTTATTTATACATCTCTATGAAATCATAATATCAAAAAATAGGGTTGAGATCTCTAATTTTTTTCTTATAATGGAAATAGAAACCTCGTTATAATACACTTCAGATGATGGAATTCAACTCCTAGATAGTGGGTAATTCCCAGGGACATAGTGGGATACAAGAATATTTCTGTACAATCTCATAGGATGTTATCACATTCCCAAATTAAGGTGATGGGAGACTTGAATCAGCCTTGGGAAAGGAATAGAGCATCAAAACCGCAATCACACATGGGGGGGACATGACACAATACTTGATTTACTTGTAAACATGGGAACACATAACTCGAGTAAAAGGGATAAACAGTTTACCATATCTAGAGAGATCAAAAACTCTACAATCATATCTTACATGGAAAACACCCAAGATATAATAAAATCCTATACCAATAGAGTTTGAGCTATGTTAAATGTTCAATATGTGGTTTTTATAATGTTATACACCATTCCCCCTAGGTCTCATGGCATTTAAAAGTTGAAGGAGGTATATAGTGTGTCTACACTGACCTAGTCATGTTCCACTAATTTTTCAATTGGTGTGGACTATCTATATGGATTGTGAAAAAGCATAGGTTCCTTAGACATTTCCCTCCATACATACCTAGATAGACATCATGGGACACATGGAGTGTGTTCCTTACCACCCAACTATGTGATATTTTAGTCAGTATAAAAACCCTAGTGTTGTATCTTAAGGGGAACAAAGAGTGTATTCTTCTAAACTACACATAATAATGTTATGAAATTTTTAGTTTCTCATATTCCTCCCAAATCATTTCGATTTATACTATATTTGTCACATTTTCCACTAAAACAACTAAAAAACATGTTTATCGAAATCAATACCTTCCATAGATGTGATTTTGTAAATCCTTTGTCTAAATAATAGATCTTCATAATCTACTATGTTTCTTACATATATCTCACTCTAGAATAGACATTCTTGAGCATCACTAGTTGTGATATCTCTCATACGATGATGTTTCCATGCATCATTGGTTCTCTATCATCAACTGTCACATTGACGAATCATATATTCTAGATCAAATATGAATGGAATAAAACTACGTTTTCTAAAATCATGAACCAAAAATCAAAAGATAATGAATAACATGAAGAATGGTGGAAGAAATTTATAAAAATTCAATAATAGGTTGTGATGATGATCATCATGAATTATTAATAATCATCTACACTTTTGGCAATCAAAGGAAATTTATTAATCATATTTTCCAAACAAATTAATCATATATCAAAATATTAATATTAAAACTCTATGTTTATCATTATATTTTAGGTATAATAACAGATTTAATTTCTAGAATGATTAACCTAAAATTACAATGATATCAAATATGGTGAAAAATCTATAAAAAAATATCTACTTCAATTTAGGATTGATATTTTGTGAGGACATAACTCATAGGATATTCTATTAGTGATTATGTAGTGATATCCATTAGTTTAATGAATTTCCATCATCATTCATTATGGTATCCACTCTGAGTGCTCCACTCTAAATCTCTCTAGGATATATAGAAAAACATGAGGATTGTTTTATACCTTAAAGTTATATATTTTCTCTAATATTAATTCATAATTAATTTATTCAGTAATTAATAAATTAAATATCCAATCCTTACTTAAAATCTCCAATGATGGTGCCCTGTCATTGGGTTTTATATGAGAAAAACATATTTTGATCTGAAGGTAAAACCCATATTTTATATTCAATAGTGGCCTTAGTTTCTCTATTTGAGACCCCATTCAATAGGAAATCATTTTTTAGAAATTATTTATATGAGTGAATAAATATGTTAAATGTTTTAAATATATTAAAATCATGGCTACATGATGTCTTAGACTATATGACAAAGCTATAAATTTCTCTAAATATATTACTTGAAATATTCAATGTGTATAATACCACAAAATAGATCCATCACATTCTCCCCACCTTCCAGAATTAACTTCCTAAAAATAAATACCAATTGAAACAAGTGACGGTTCTAACCACACATCTAATTCTGTCACTCCAATGAGCTATACTGAATATTTCCATGATCTCCAAGAATAGACACAAGTCAATTAATTTTCCATGAATGATCTTCTCATGTAGATCATTGATTTCTAATGGATACTATAAAAACGTGTCTCCATCTTTAATGTCCATATTTCCCTAGTGAATAACATGGGATTCATCATGCAAGTATTTCCCTGACTAGGAAACATTGAATTAATCATGAATTTATTCCAACCATAAAGTTAAATCTATGACGAATGAAACATTTCCAATCAGAACTAAAAGATAAAATTCACCAATGGACTTAAGTGATATTTTTCCACCATGGCTAAATATCCAAGAATTAGACAATTGCCAGGCATTCATATTTGCAAGTTCTCCCTTACTAAACTGAAAAGGACTAAAAAATATTTCCTTAAAATAATTCCATTAGATATAGTATATCCTTTTTTCACTCCATGATGATCTATACCTTCTCAGTCATTATTCGCACTATCTCTTCCCCCATCAGTTCTTATTCACCAAAATCCAACAAGTACAGTGGTGGCCTACATGGTCTCTCATATAGGTTCTTTAATTAAATTATACCAATAGTAGATTGATAATTGTTGTTATATAAAAAATATATTAAGATAATTTCATCATCACATATCCAGCCAGAGCGCAACATAAAAATCCTTCAATATATCTTATAGGAATTGAGTTTTATACTCATTCTAGACACTTTATAGGGATAGAACATCATTCTAATCTAAACATGGGAACCGAAATCATTATTCGAACATCTCTATAACTGATATGTGAAATGAGAGTTGTGGTTTGAGGTAATTGTTAGGGGAACACATGAAATCTTGATAATCTCCTACATGTACAAAATTCACATTCATTCAAAAAAATATGGCTCCCTGGTCATGACGAGTTGTGGTGAATTTTATAGTGGATCCAAAATAACCTAGATAGTGTCATGACCTCTCACCATCCATGAAAGTCCCAAAAAACCCATGTATATACCATTACACATCTATTGTGGTTCCTCAAGGTGATGAGTGAAACCTAATAGATTCTGATGCTTCTATGTCACCTAATTATAGGTGATCCATTGAAATATGAAATATGAAACACCCCTCTTAATTCAGAAACCCATGATTTTCTTTTGATGGTTCTGATACAACTTTTCCACTCTATGATATATCTATAATGGATATGTATTGAACACTCTCAGAACATCTTCTTGAGTATGACTGGAACTGTAATCCATTTTTGTAAGTGGAGGAAATGACCTCCAATTTTAGAGAATCAATTAAGAGTATGCTCTATATATATTAGTTTTTTCAATACATAAGAATTATCATCTTCAAGATTTTCTTATATAACACAATAGAATCAAAATATTTCAAAACCATTAATAAGTTTTATGGTGTTCCTCCTGAAACTACCAACTTTAATTTCAAAAAGTACAATTTCTCCAATATTTATATTAAAAATTGGGCACAATATTTCTTATTGAGAGCATAATTTACTAAATTCCCCTTTCATAGATCATATATTATCCTAAATTCATAAACATATTTTAATTTTAACCATCACTGATATCTAATATTTGGATATATCATTGTGAAGATATACCTGTGATTCTTATGGTAAGAATAAATAGAAACCCAATCACCATGAAGGTAGAATCACCAATCATTCATGGAGAATACCACAATTGTTGTCTATAAATTAGTAGTTACATAGTGTTACTCATTTGGTATCATCTAACTATACAAATATTCTATCAATGCATTCCTCTACATTAGAACACTCCCAATAAAAGATGTAGTGAAATCATAGAACCCCAATTACTCAAACCCCATATCTAGAAACATTGGGATGGGGTCACTTTTTAATTTATAATTAAAAAACTTAAAGGATTTTCGCACATTATGAATAGAAAAAGGATATGCCTTACGGACCAATACATTTTAGTTAGACACAATATTTGATAAATTAAGCATAAATATCAAGTAATTTTCATCCAACGTAAAGAAGATCTTAACCTCTATCATGGTCATGGTTGGCTCAAATGATAAAAATTACTTAATATTTACTAGGTCCATTATTACTCACTATTATAATATAAAATTTACCACAAAATAGTCCACTCTAATTTAAAAATATCACTTGAGAAGTTTTCTATAAACATTATTTAATAAAACTAGATATATGGATATTCTAATTTTTTTAATGATTATCCTCTAACACTTGGTAAATTGGATTGTTTTCAATAATGAACACCATGAAAAGGTCTAGGAAATCATAGATGATCTAGTTTCAATGTCCTAGACCCAGAACTGGGTATTTTATTCTACCAAATGGAATAACCAAGTACTCTTAATGACACAAAAGATAAATATAAAACTATATTTTGTAATATCCTCATAATGAACATAAAGCTGATTATAGTCTAACCTAATGTAAAATTTCAAAAACCTATTTTTCCCATCAGTTGATCAAAGAGTTCATTGATTATTAGTAGTGGATACTTATTCTAGAAAACACCTAGTTGAGGCAACAAAATACACTCCTAACCTCAGGCTCTCATCTACCTTCTTGGAGAATGATATTGGATCGTCCAAGGGGGACATACCAGATCTGATAAACCATTTCATATAAACATCATCCAAATACACCCTCAAATATTGAATCTTAGCGGGGGATATCTGATATGCTACTGAATATATCAGTACAGCCCCAAGATACATGTCAAGGTATAGTTCAACTTCCCAATGATAAGTTAAACTAGACACCTTCTTAGTAAATACATGTGAATACTCCTCTATTACTATAGGGATTCAAAAATCTAATGATACTACTAAATAATGAGTAAATTGATCTACCTAATGAAAAATTAGTTGTAACCTCCTACACATGATTTTTATATTCTCTTATTGTGATTTTTTATTTATAGTGAAGGAAAATCCAAAAATGTTAGCAGGAGTACACCACATCCTCATTTGAAAAACATTAATTTAGAAATTGTATTGATATAGATAGTCTATAATAGGAATTAAATAATATTGTCTCGTCACATCCAAAGAGTGATCCCATAAGAATTTATCTCCTATAATAGAAAAGTCACAATATGAGCAGACATGTTTTATTTCATAATTCCCTCCAATAGGAGTATCTTGCAAATAGTGTAAGGTTAAAGGATCTATTGGAGTCTCTAGTTATTAAACATCGTATATGACCATGAATTAATAGTACACACTTTTTCCACCAAAATTAATGCTAAGGGGGAAAATTCATAGATTATATCTTAAATAATGTTATGAAACATTGTGCTATAAACCTCAAATTACTATAAATAGTTACAACCCTTTACACAATACCATGAACCTAGCATGTACCACCAATAGGTGGTGGTGGTGGTTGAGGTCATATGATCTAACACTTCATATAAAACCTCTCAGTCCTCATCCATGTCAACATCATGTTGGATCTCTCAAACCACCCATAATAGATCTTTGGTCACATCGCTTTATTTGACGAATTGTTCCACCCACAATATATCATCTGTATACAGTACTATAGACCAGGAAGTCCTTTTAAATATTTTATTTCCCATAATATGAAATTAAACACATTTAAAATGGTCAAACAGATCCCATATATGACCCTTGAGCCACTAATAATTTGGCCCTTGACTACACATTAGTGATCCTTAGGGAACTCGTATCCCGAATTCACCTACTCACCACCTATTGTTGTGGAATCTTCTTTTGGGTGAGAACTTTAAACACTTTAATAATATAACCTTTTATACTAAAATATCTCTAAAACTAGGACAAACCCCATCACCCCATCATAGGTGGTGACATAAATAAACACCACTCCAATATCAGAATATTTACAAATCACCCTTTAAAAAATATATCCTTAGAGGTATCCATCAAAACAATTTCAATAGTGTATTTCATGTAGATAATAAAACTGAACACATACTCAACAACGAACATGATTCCCTACAATAACTGAAAGAGCTCATGCATACACATCATACATAGATTCATCTAGAAATATTACTCCTAAAATATGTACCCAAAACTCATTCAAAGGAAGTGCCATCTCATCATGAATTTGAGTCACAAAGCGCTGCCAACATCTTACAATTCCATGTAGTATGCTATTTACACAAAACACCATCTGGTTGGATGAATTATAAACTATATTGAATCGTCTGACCATCAACTCTATCCATACCTCTACTACTAGTGGTTTGGAATTCCCTATCACTTAGGTAACCTATAACTTCAAAACACGTGAATTGCACTCAACCTACATGCATCATCATCTTATATTGCTCGAATGAACTACTACTCAGTTCAAGAAAAAATGTAGACCTATAGTCGCATGGGAATGACTTATCCCTGGTCGATGGGTTAAAGTAATGATCATTACCCACTCTGAGGAAACACCACATACATATACCCTCATATTGAGGCATAATTATACTCTAGTAATGATCCTGATCATAGCATAGAATCCTCATTGGATGTCAATGTAGAGGAATACTAGAATAGTTATGAAGCTCCATGGTCGAAAGATAATATCGGGAGAGATGAATTAAGAAGAAAATGAAAACCCCAACCTATTCATATATAATTCAAGTACGGTAGTTCTCCCTACAACTGGTTTATCGTTTTATAGAGTACAAAACATTTTTCGGATCCCTTGTGTATGGATACATCATATTCTACACTATAACTACATTTAGTAGATCAATATCCAAATTCAAGACAATTTTAAACTGTTTACCAAAATCCAAAACCAATCCTGAAAACTATAATATCATAAAACTCCCTACTAGAAAATCATAGTCTCTAATTCTACATTAGAAATACCTGACCAACTGAATCCACACATAACACAATGGTAATCTTGGTGTTCTACCCCAATCCTTACTCCAATTGGCTAGGGGTTGGTGACTAACACTTAGTGGACATATCACACACATGGGTGACCTTATTCTAAAACACCCATACATAGACACACCTCTTCATACAAACAAGGATAATGTAAAATAGGTCAAAATAGAATAATAAATACATAAATAAAATCTAAAAACCCACAACAGAGTAACTAGAAAAACAAATTTTTAAGGGAAAACCTATAGGCCCAAAAGCATATAAGTAGGTCAATATAAAAAATTAGTATGAAAACTATCCTAAAATAAAATCTCAGAATTCTGAATATAGTCTTACTATCACATACAATATAATTTTTTTTGAATAACCCACATTTGGCCCACCAAGATATTTATAAAAACATATCATCTATATAAGAAAAGTCATGTGTGGTTAGAGCCCATGTGCAGGTGAGTATATACATACCCAGCAGGACACTCCAAAATCTCCAAGAATAAAAAGGTCAAAAGTGAGTGAAATCAAAAGAATAATCAATCGGTTAACTAATATTAAATTGAGATTTGATCATCAAAAGACACAATTCATACAATATGATATCAAATCATATTATATGTTCTGAAACTACTTTTCCAGGTAAACAAGAAAAATTATTCATGCTGCTTTTGGTGGATGTATTGTCCAAAAATATATATTTGAGGCATCTCTAGAAACACTCAATCTGAAAAAGACTTCACTAAAAGACACCTCTTGTGAGGGAATTCATGTCCCATATATAGGGTTTCACCAAGGGCTTTAAAGGGATACTGAACACTATCTATACAATTATAAAGGAGGGAATCACATTCTTGGATGAACTAAGTGAGATATTAAAACCTACATATTGAAAGGAATAGAGGATCACTACCTCAATTCCAAGGTATGATACCTAACCCTATATAATGATAAATTTTTAAACAAGGTATCACACAAACTTAGTAGAAGTGTGGGACACCAGACATAATCTAGATGGATGAGAGGCTCTACTATTACGTCTTATGTGGAAAAACACAATTGGTAGACTACTTACAAGATTAAAAGTATGTATGGGAATGAATATATGACTAATTGGTGGTTATGGGAAGGATATATGTTATGTAACCAATATCACATGGCATGAAGGATAAGAAGTTTTTAAATAGCATGTCTTCATGTCCAAATTCATATTCCACTAATGTCACATGATGTGTGGCCTATCCAAACATATTAGGCCACTTATGTTTTTAGGGTTGTACATTATGTACACACTGATTTATCCATTGAGGGAAATATGAAATATTGTATTTACCACACAACTATGTGATATTTTACTCTATCAAAAAACACAGCTCTCTGTCTTTTTAGTAACGTGACATGTGTTATTACAAACTAAATTCCCTATAGTCGATATATATAAAAAAATCATCTTTCCCTATTAGCCTCACTATCTCCACCAAATTCCTCATTATTTTAGTCAAAATATACAAAATAAATGTTGAACAATATAAACACAATGATTCCAACTTGATTCTAGGAGTCCTTACTCAAAATAATAGATCTTTATTGTCTCCTATTTCACTCGTACACATCTCACTTAGGAATGGACATTCCTAATAATTTCAAACCATAATATCCCTCATTTGATGGTTCTTCCTTGAACCAATGCTTCCTTATCATAAATTTTATCCATGAACGAATTTGGATCCAATTTTTATTATTATTCAAACCAACATACTATTTATCAAATCACCTCTCAGGAATTAAAAATAGAATAGGAAAAAATAACAGATCAAAAATTTAAAAAAAATGTGATGATTGTTATCATGAACTGTTGAACATTTTATATTCTTGTATAAATCGAAGAATGGGGATTAATCATTGGTTGAAAACCAATAATTCACATACTACAATTTTAAACCAATCATTTTAGGTTTATGGGGATATTCCAAGGATGATCATGGATTTAATTCATATAAATATTAATTTTATATTGAAATAATTTCTAATACAATGAAAAGTAAATATAAAAAAAATCATTCCTTTATTTAGGATTGTTCACTAGGGATGATCTATCTCACATGAGATGTTAGAAAATATGCTATTTTTTCTATTGGTTTTATAAATTTACATGATCTTTCATTGAGTTATTCACCGTTATATCTCTCTCCAAAATCCTCTAGGGATATGATACTAACCCTAGGGATCATTTTAAATATGAACTTTATAGTGGTTCATAAGGGACGACTTATATATACATAATAAATATATTATATATTTAATTATCCCATCCTCTATTAAATGCAACCATAATTATTTTGTGTCATGAGTTCTAATATGGGTAAACCCTATATCATTATAGTAGTAAAAAATATTTTTTAAATCCTATGTAAAACTTGGTAACTCCACCCAAAATACATAGGATAATAAAAATATTATATATGATAATATACATTTGAGTGCATTAATAAATTTAATATTTTTAATATATGAATATTATAGCAACATGGTCTTATAATATATGGATATTTTCTCATTTAAGATGAATACTCCGCACATTTAAAAAAAATTCACAAGGACTGTAATAGTTTAGTGTTTTGGGAAACATGGATCAAAATATTCTAACTTGGTGAAATGTCTTAAATGTTTCCCACAAATATCTTCCCATTTTGTACATAAACTTAAAATCGTTCTTCATAACCTATAGAAAGGAAACATAATAAAAGGGTGAGATAAAATTCTCAATATGGGTAAACAAAATTGATACATAAGCATAATATAATACTAGGGGTTTGAGAACATGGGAATAAAATTTTAAGATTATATCATTTGCATTAAACCTTATATACATGAGTCGTGGAATAAATATTGGAAGTTCACAAACATGAATCATAATGGAATCAATATCATAATCCATGAAATCATTACCAAGGAATAAGACATAATTTTTGTTGCCGAAATGTGATAATATAAAATTATTTAAAAGTATTCAAGGAATAGCTACCAATCCTATATTAGTAGTATAGTTTCCCTCATATTACCATGTTGCAAGTCATGATTTACTCCCATGACCATCCTAGTTGTCATGGTTCACTCCCAAGACCGTTATAGTGGACAACTTCCTTTACGAAACTGGGTTTACTCTCTATTACAGCCATGTTTATCTGATGAGATATAAATTGTTACCCAATGCATTGGAGGGAGATATAGTTCCCACCCATTCCATAATTAAATCATACATACTTATGCTTCAATATCATAATCATTCATCCTATCATAACCTATGAAATGAAATGGGCATCACAAAAATGTAATAATATCATAACCTATGGAAATGAGATAGGTTTCATAATAATTTAATCAATGAAAAACAAATGTAAAGAAGTGGGTTTCATTAGAATATAACTCGTAAATGGGATATTTATTTCATAAAAATATAAACTGTGAATGGTAAATTGGTTTCATAAACATATTACCCGTGAAAATAGAAATAGGTTTTATAAACGTCATTCCATTAAAACATAAACAATTAAAAGAGAGAATATGAATGTAACCCTTAGATCATATCCCTACTTAGGTATGCATGACAACAAAATATTTCATCTAATATAGAACATATTTTATGAGAAATCATTTAAAAAAATTTATTAGGGAAAATATCTATATTCTTTTAAAAACAATACCTTTGAAAACATAAAACATTATAAAAATCGTTTTCCATAAAAATATCCTCGAAAACCTAAAAAGGAAGCCTTAAAACATTTTGAAAATATTTTTATTTTAATTATTATAAAGGAATATTTAAATTTTTCTGAAATAATTTTTCATTAAAATTATTTTTAAAACTTATAAAGAATCCTTGAATGCATTTTGAAAACATTTTTGTTTGAAAATGCAATAAAAACTTATAATGAATTCATGAAAAAAATTTAAAAACCTTCTTCTACGAAAATGAATTGAAAAAATATTATTTAATAATTTAAATCAATGAAATTGGTTTCTTTAAAAAACATTTTCAAAACATATAATGGGTTCTCAACAATTCATTTTATAAACTTTTTAAATATTTTTCTTTGAAAACCCATTTTTATGAAAATAACTTTGAAAATGATGCATGAAAAATATATTTTGGAACTTTTTTTTAAAAAAGTAATGTTTTAAACATGAAAATTAAACATTAATGGAAGGTTTTTCATGATAGAAGATAAATCCATACATGTCAAACATTTCTTTTTTATGCCGAAAAATATTTAGACAAGTGACCCGATAGGAAAATAACAAGAAGATCCATTTTTAAAAAACTTATTGTTTAATAGGTAAAACATTAGAAAATATGTATTTTAATGTTAATAGAATAAAATTAGTAAATTTTTTGATAACATTTTTAGAAAAAATTCTTATCAATGAATTCATATTTTTGACCGAAGTGGGATATAAAGAATGATATTCTTAAAAAAGTTCATAATTATATTAGGTACCAAATCATGGAAAATTGGTACTAACACTTTAATATATCATGAATAATCATAGGATAATAATAAAATTGAATTTTATTGAAATATTTATCATAAGGTTTCAGCAATTAAAGAATAAACATAAACAGTACATATATACGATGAGATTGTTGCAATGAACTCTTACCACTTGGTAACTTTGAATCATTATACCAATGTAAGAAGATAATATTATCTAAAGATTAAAATATCATCTAAAGAATTAAATTCATGAGATAACATGTCAATGGAAAGTGCATCACCTCATATAATAATATAGGTTCATGATATTGCATGGGTATCAAAGTGTGAAAGGAGAGAAAAAAATCATTTACTGAATTAGTAAATTTTGAAATATAAACCCCGTGGAAAAAAGTTAAAAAAATTGATATTTAAAAAACCAAAAATTTAAATATAGTAATAATGTAATACATCCCAAGTTATTATATACACCCCATATATAAAATTTGATGTTATCATGGATTATGTCTCATGGAAATTAAATTTGAGATGAGAAAATCTTTACCTAATGTCATGAATATATTGGTACTCATAAAAAAATTATGTATAATAAATATAAGTGTATTATAATTCTAAAAAACCCATATTATTATATCTAATACCAAATATTTTTTTATAACATTATAATACATTTTTATTAACCCCTCCATGTTAATGTTATGTTTTGGGTAACATTCGCTTTGTTGTTCGTATATGATTTGGCTTATTATTCATGATCCTCTTACATAAAACATGATTTTCGTAATTATAGGAATTAAAAAATTATATAAATATAATATATATTTATTGTATATGTATTTATAATAATCTATAAAATATTGTAATATGAAATAGAATTCACCATTCCTGGAGATGGTAGGTCGTACATACACATGAACACTATTACTATATTATTTTCGTATTGAAAGAAAGAAATTAAATGAAATATTTTTATATTTATAAAAAACAACGTTAAAATAGAATAATTATTTAATAAATATCATATAATTTCAATTAACCCATTATTAATAAATTATATGAAAATTCTGAATGAATCGAATAGCTTTGAGGAGGTGGTAGTCTACACGTCCCCAAATGAAGTTATCATATTTACATAAAATGGAAACCTTAAGGGTTTATTATATAATAATTATATAATTATATATATATATATTATCATATATATCATATATAAATATATTTTCCATTATAATTCCAACCCATGAGATGTGGTAAAGGAAAAACCAACAACATCATTTCGTGAGGCATTAGTCTGTTGTACACACGAATGGTATGTCCGTTACACATTAGATGGAATTATGTTAAGGTGTAGGTAGAATTATTAGATTAAAAAATATCACCATATTTTGGATACTTGTTTTATTATATAATAATGGAATAATAATAATTTTTAGTGTGGGTAATGAAAATAAAACAATGGTTCTTGAGGAAGGATGTTACCTCTTTGGTAGGCAACTCGTCTTGGTTTTCACCAAAGGGTTTCCTTGGTTGGATTTACTCCCAAATGGAGGAATTTAGAATAAATTTAGGTATGTTGGGGGATTATTTGAAAATATTTTGGGTGAGAAAAATTGTTTTAGAAGTTTGTATATGTGGTATGGGTGAATTCCTTTTTATAGTATATGATGAGTGGCATTATTATAAATTTTTTAAAAGGTAATTCCACCCTTATTTTTCCATGTCATCTGGCACCAATAATTTTAAAAGTTAAATAAAAGTTTTTATTGGGATATAATATGAATATAATATGGATTTTGTAAATGTTTATAAGTCATTTTGGGCCTTACCTTTAAGGCTATGTCCTTTGTTAAGCTAATTTTTCTCTTAATCGTTGAAATTAATTATAATCACATTATATAATATTTTCGGTCAAAAAATAAGTTCAAATTATTATAAATTATTATTATTTATAATATTTAATCCATTTTTTAAATTACAATCATATAAGGGGGAAAATTAATTCTAAATTATTCTGATAGATAAGACAATAATTCCCATTTTTAAAGCGAAAAGGTCCAAAATTTAGATATGTTCATATATCCAATTTCATTGTTAAATTGGTTCTTATTTTATAAATTGGATTAATTGATTTATATTTTATCAAATTATAATTTAAAACCAAATTAAAACATAATTTAACTATATAAATAAAATATATGAAAAATCGGTTTTGAATTCAATTTCAATGCTTTTCACTATTCATAAAAAAATAAAACTTCTCAGTAAAATAAAAAAAATAACCCAAAATAAATTATTATAATAAAATTTAAAAAATAAATTTTAATTTGAAAAATAAAAATTATAAATCTGTCAACATAAAATTTAAAATTATTACTCAATTAAAATGCTCTAAAAATATATTTTAGAAAATACATAAACTTGGATATATTCTTATCTTATATCTGTCAAATATATTATAAGATTATAAAAAATATTTATTGAACATATAATATAATATTTTTATTTAAATTTATCATCAAAATTGTGGTTTTTGATTTATTAAGATAAAATTGTGTTTTTAAATAGAGAAATAGTTTTCATATAAATATAATTTTTGTGTTTTCAAATAGTTTTAACATTCAATTCTACTAATTTATAACCAAAGTATTAATTTTATATCCACTTTTTATTCATATTTTCAAATTTTAGTTAATATTATTCACATCATAGATTTCAATGGTTACGTGGTAGCTATAATAATATTTTAATAATAATATTATCAGTATGTTGTAGTTTGGTAAAAACTAGGCATTGTGCGTAATGTGTCGCATCAAAGGGGTTCGATATTATGGGTAATGTAAGCCAAAAATAGAGTTAATAGTACCTAAAGATGATATAACTATATTTTATAGTGTAATATTAACATATTTTTTAATATAATTTAAGCTATACATTGTGATTTTATATAATGGAACTATATTCAGTTTTGCGTGAAATAAAAAACATCAAGAAGATTAATTTAATTTAAAAAATATTCCATAAAATATAATGTTGTTACATTATTCCCCACATAAAATGAATTTCACTTTGAAACTTCATATGGGTTATTAATGGTTTGATACCTGAATGTTCCTTTCATAGAAACCCACAATGTTATAATGAATACTAAAACTTCCTCTAAAAATGTAATGTTGGAAACATGATGGTTATCCAAAGTAACTCATAACTATTTTTCCACATGGGAGAACATAGGTGGGATGTGAAAACATTTACTTAGAAGAGAAATATAACTATTATTTTCTTACGGAGATTGATATAGAACATGGTTAGAAGAATGTTAACAATCATAAATCCATAATCCAAGAGGCTTGAAAAGGGTAATTTATATCATAAAAATTATGATAACATAGAAAAAAATCAAGAACAGCTTCTTAACTATGAATAATTTTCATGAAAATATATAGTTACATGATTTTAGTAAAATTATACCCTTTTAGTTCCTTGATCAACTTCAACATCATTTCTTATTACAAGAAATGAAGGTGAATTTATCTTTCCTAAAGCTTTAAAAGATCATGATATCAATAAATAGAATGACTGGTCTTTCAATCTATATTTATCACAACAAAAAGGTTACCAATAGTTATTAAATAGGCTTAAATAATTCTATGGAGATATATTTCTATAAGATAATCTATTCCTTAAATATTTAACCTTGTAACCCGTTCAAAATATAAAAGTCCAAAAATTTAGAAAAAAGGTCACTAAATTTCCCCAAAACAACTTATCATTGATCTCTAATACATCAAACAGTATGTTTTTGATTTCACATTCCCCACATGTGAACACCTTCTTTATTTAATCTCTTAAAACAAGGTAATATCCATAATTACCACAAATCCTTATTGAAAACATGCGTGTTTGCATATTCCAATGTTTATTGGATATATTTCTTAAATCCAAAAATGTTATAATATTCATCAATGATAGTGTAATCCATTTGGAAACAAGTCCTTAATTAGTTTCAAGGTAACCAATATTATCTAATTTATATTCATATCCTATGTATCTTTATCCAAATATCATTATCTTAACATAAAGAAGATATTAAGGGTTGTATTTCCCTTATTAATGTTTTTTCTATGAACATTATGTAGCCATTAACTGACTATTATAGTCCATTAGAACTATTACACATATTATTGTAAATAATTAGTGAAAAAACAAAAAAAATCCTTATATATTCTACCATTCATATAACATAATTCTTGAATCTAAACACATAAAGACTTCAATAAATCAACTTCATCATTAACCCTTAAGAAGGATGCCTCATACAATTACATAATACCACTTATATTCCTCATTTCATCATTATTATCATCATCATTTTAAAAATAATCACTACACAAACTGCATTTTTGATTCTCTCTAGGGTATTTTCACTTATGAAATCGATTTATATTATGACAATTCATTAAACACTTAAAAAATTTATCCTTTAACGATGTCTTATAGAAAAAAATATTTATATCCATTATGTAAATAGAACACTTCTTATTTTATTTACAGTTAATTTTTTTCCCTTATTTTCTACAATCAAAACATCTCTTTCTTCCTCTGAGACATTCACTTTGGTGATTCCTTCGATATGATCGACACAAAGGAAATTAAATCTTCTTTTTTTCATGATCTTAATTAGCCTAAATCACATAGAACCCCTTCCCTATCTTAATTGGTGAGTCTGAGAGTTGTTTAAGGTAAATATTGTTAATCCATTTTTGTGAAAAGTAATTAGGAATGGTCAAAACATCCTTTACAAGAGTGATCATCACATTTGAAAACTCATCAAAAAAAATTTCATCACATTCAGTGTTAATCTAGTTCCTTCTAGTTCCCTACATTAATTAAAACTACAATGTATAGTGCGAGAGTCACTTAAATAAGAATAAAACTACATAATCATGAAATATCACTTATAAGATGTCAAAATTATAACACCATCCTATAAAACCATATGCTTATCCATAATGACATCCTTATACATATCCTTAGTAATATCTCTATGGATCTCACTATGATTTTCTCATCCTAGTTTCATAATGGTGAATAAACCTTTCCTTTGTAACCAACTATAGTGAACCAAGCTTAATATACATGGATACAACATAATTTTAAATGAATATTCCTAACATTACAAAATACATGCTTGATGACAATAATAGTTTAGTGTCTCTGTAAAACTGGAAAAAAAGTTTATTAAGTAGTAAAATGTCATCAATGTTTACCTCAATGATCTCGCTTTAGTAATTATACTTTAAACCATTCTCTATTACCTAGGTAAAGGAAAAATAATAATGTGGTGAGAATAGATTCTTAGTGAGGGTAAAAAAAGAGATACATATGCCTAAAATGAGTATACGGGTATAAGAACATGAGAATTAAATTTTTATATCATACCCTACATATCAAATCTCATATATAGGTGTCATGGAATAAATATTTTAATTTCACAATACATGAATCATAACGAAATCTAGAGCATAATCGACAAAATTATAACATAGGAATAAGATATAGAGTTTTCCAAAGACACATAATTATATAAAATTATTTCCATAGTAGTAAAGGAATATCTTCCAAATCCATCATAGTAGTATGGGTTAAATACTTATACCCTATTTGTAGTTATGGTTTACTCCTATGTCCATATTAGTAGTTAAGGTTCACTCATAAGACCAACTAAGCGGACACAGTTCTTTACTGAATCAAGGTCACTTCCCTTTCTAGACATGACTATATTATGAGATATAAATCATTACCCAAGGTATTGGAGGTAGATATTGGTCCCAAACATATCATAATTAAATCATACATATGTGTTCCACAATATTACAAACATTAACCATATCATAAGCCATGAAATGAAATGGGTTTCCTAAATAGGTAATCATATCTTGACCTATGGAAAACATACAGGTTTCATAATCATTTCATCAAAGTATAACCCATTAAAATAATAAGGTTTCATAATAATATAACATGTAAAATTGAAAGGGTTTCATAAACATATTAAACAAGAAAGGGAAATTGGTTTTAGAAAAATATAACCCGTGAAAGGGAAATGGGTTTCATAATAATCATGTCCTAAAACCATAAAACATTTAAATAAATAATATGAATGGAACCTTTGGATCATATTCCCAATAATCCTTGAGTAACAACATCATATTTCATCATATATAGATATTAATTTTTGATTTATAAATTCAAAACATTTCTATGGAAAATATACTTATTCTGTGAAAAAGATGCCTTATAAAACATAAAACATTTTTTAAACAATTTTCCATTAAAATATGCTTCAAAATATATAAATTAAGATTGAAAATATTTAAAAAAAATTATTTGAAAATTTATAATGTAATATTAATGACATTTTGAAAAAAAAAATCTCTAAATATACTTTGAAAACTTATAAAGAAATATTAAAAACATTTTGGAAAACATTTTTTATTTAAGGTATATTGAAAACTTATAAAGAAATATAATTTTTTTTAAAACCATATATTTTGAAAAAAAAATTGATTTTTTTTAAAACATATAAATTTATATTTTAAAATGTTGAAATACATATATTTTAAAATAACATGTTGAAAACATATAAAAGGAACGTTAAAAATCATTTTAAACAATTTTTAAAATAATTTTTTCTAAAAAATTATTCTTTAAAAATATATTCGGAAACGATGAATCTCCAAAGTACTAAGAAAAAAAATTATTAAAAATGATTTTTTTTTTAAATTTCAATTTATTCATCTAAGGATGTTAGGTAATGATGGAAGATAAATCGATAGTTGAGGAACATTCCTATCGTGCTGTTAAAAGTTTAGAAATGATCCCCAACCAGAAAACGACAAGAAGATACCTTTTTAAAACCCAATTTTCTTAAATGTTAATAAATGGGTAAATATAAATTTTAATTATAATTAGATAGTAGTATAATGTTTTTTAAACAATTTTAGAAAACATTCTTTTTAAAGAACATACATTTCTGAGGGAAGAGAGAGATAAATTCAGGTTTTTATAAAACACTTTATTAATTATCTCAAGTACTAAAGACTATTTAAATTTTTCATATCCCATGAATATATCAATAATAAACATAGTATAATAAATTTCCTGAGTTTTCTTGAAATATATAATAAATATTTTCATTAATGAAATCATACTCATAAACATTCATGATAAATGATGAGATTATAATAATAATCTCTTACCACTTGGTAACTTTGAATCAAACTCACCTTGTAATAATATGGAATTACATGAAGAATAAATCATCATTTAAATAATGTTATTAATTTTATAACAGGTTAGAGGGTAATTTATGCACCTTATAGAATAATATTGGTGCATGACATGGCGTGTGTCTGAAAGAATCCAAATTGAGACAAAATTTCTTTATAGTTTTGGTGTCATTTGAAACATAAACCCAATAAAATAAATTCCAAAAAATAGATATATAAAAAATATATATTTAATCACTATAATCATTTAATACAAAACTATTTACTATACACACTACATATGAGAAATAATAGGTGAACATTGCATGTGTCTTATAGAAAATAAATGTGATATGGGAAAACTCTTACCTTATGTCTGGATTATCATTTTACACATAAAAAAATCCTCTATAATAAATATAATATTATTATTAATCTTACAAGGAATCATATTATTATATATAATATTACATATTAATTTTTATGACTTTATATTACCCTATTATTAAAAATTCCACGTTTATGTTATGTATTGGGTAATATCTGCATTGTTTTTCATATAAGTTTGCACTTGTTATACTGGATCATCTTACATAGATCATGATTTACTTGTTTATTAAATGTAAATAATTATAAAAATATCATATATATTCTTTATATGTTAATTTATAATAATCTATAAAATATTGAAATATGAAATGGAATACAACATTCCTGGAGAGGGTTGGTCATACGTGTGCATGAATGGTGTTTCAGTTTTATTATCATATTGAATGAATAAAAGTACGTGAAATATTTGTTTATATATATAATATAATTAAATTAGAATTATTATGTCAAACATATCATATAATTTCACTAAACCCACCCTAAATACATTCTATGTAATGTGTGAACGAACCACATTGCTTTCAAGAGGCAGTAGACCACACGTCCAAAAACAAAGATCTCATATTTACACAAAATGGAAAGCATTAATGTATTTTTTATATAATCTAAAAAAATAATAAATAAATCATATGTATAATATATATCAAATTAAAACAAATCTTCCATAAAAATTCTCACCTATAATAGCTGGTAAAGGAAAGAACGAACTACATCATTTCGTTAGGTTGTAGTATGTCGTACACATGAACGATAAGTTCATTACCCGTTAGATGGATATATGTAAAGGTGTAGGTATAAAACACATAATTAAATCATATAATTCTATTTGTTATAATTAATTTGTTATATAATAATTTAATAATAATATTATAGGGGTTTGGTAATGTAAATAAAAAAAGGAACTTGAGGAAGGATGTTACCTCTTCTTTCTGTAACTCCTCCTGGTTTTAATAAAAGGGAATATGTGGTTGGATTTATAACTCAATATTGGGATATAGGATTAAATAAGGTATTTTTGGTGATTATTTAATCTTGTTTCTGTCTTGATAATGCTCTTGAGAGGTGTGAATATTAAATAGGGGTGACTGCCTTTTGTAGTGGGGGAGGAGTGGCATTTTTTTAAATTTTTGAAAAGGGAATTCCATCCACAATTTTCCCCTATCATGTAGATACAATAATAGTAAAAAATTTAAAAAAGGGATTATATAGTATAAATATTAATTTCAAATGCCTTATTTAAATGTTTTGTAGGTAATATTTGGCCTTATGTTTAAGGTTTGGTGCGTTGTTAAGCAAATTTTTCTCTTAATTGATGTAATTAATTTTAATCACTTTCACTAATATTTTTTTAAAAAAATTAATTTAAAATTCATAGAAATTATTATGATTCCAAATAAAGAATCAATTTTTCCAAATCACAATGATAGAAGTTGGAAAAATTAATTTAAAATTATTCCCACGAATGGGACGACAATGCGTATTTTTAAAGAAAAAATTTCCAACAGATTGAACTATTTTTATATCGAATTTCATTTTGAAATTTGTTAAAATAAACTAAATTAGTGTAAGTGATGTATATTTTATATAATTATACTTCAAAAAAAAATTAAATCATAATTTAATATTATAAATAAATTATATGAAAAATAAGTTTTGATTTATAATTCAATGTTTGTCACTATTCATCAATAAATGAAACTTCTTAGAAATAATAAGAAAAATAACTAAAAGAAAATTTTTATATTCCAATATTAAAAATAATGCTTATTTTTTAAAATAAATATTATAAATGATTAAAAATTATAATTAAAATGGATCTTCCAAAAAAATTAGGTAAAATTCCTTTCTTAAAAAAAATATATTGCATTACCCCTGGTTTCAGGTACATAACCCCACTCCTCAAGTTTTTTAATTGCTGTGTATTTAATAGGGAGTTTCCCTAAAATATAATGTTTTCATAAAATATAGAGTTTCTATAAAGTTGAATGTTTCCATAATTATGGTTGTTTCCATAAAGTGGGTTGTATCCAAAAAGTGAGGTTTTTCCATAATGTGGGTTGTTTCCTTAATGTGGGGTGTTTCCATAAAGTGGGTTGTTTATTTAAAGTGTGGTGTTTCAATAAAGTGGGATGCTTCCATAAAACATGTGATTCAATAAAAATGGTAAAGTCGAAGTATGGGAGAGATTAGGGGTGTTATAAGTAGTGTTGGTACCAAAGGGAAGGTCGCATGATACATACACGGTTGCCCCAAACCATGTGGTCAAACCTTGCTTAGAGGTAAAATCTAGATCCTTTTTTCTAAGATCTTACTTATTTATTCTCTTTATATTTCTTTTTGTCTTCATAATGCCCCTATTTCGATATTACTCTCCCTAAAAGGATGTAGATCCCTCCCCATATGGGTTGGAGCCAACCTAGAGCCTTCCCTTGGTGATTTTGAGTCCGATTCTTAAGGTTTGTCACCATTCTTTCTTGATTTTTCATGTTTTCCCAGATCTACTGACATCTACTTTCCTGATCACCATTCTTTCCCAGATCTGAACCTATAGTGGGTAGATCTACATTTTCAAATGCATAATAAATTAATGTTGAGTTGTGATCTTGCTAGTATAACAGAACTAAGGCCGTTTTTAGAGGATCAACCAACTTTTTTATGCGTTCTTCACCGGTTGTCAAAGTTTTGTCAAAAACTTCATGGTAGGTGGATTCACTCACATATTCTCTTACAAAAATTTATTGGAATAGATTCAAATTGGTTTATTGATTGTGAAATTAATGGAAAATATTCTTTTGGGATGATTTATGGTTTTTGTGA
This sequence comes from Viscum album, assembly GCA_963277665.1. NCBI lineage: Eukaryota > Viridiplantae > Streptophyta > Magnoliopsida > Santalales > Viscaceae > Viscum > Viscum album. Next base: position 1,787,372,478 of record OY728155.1, on the reverse strand, counting down.
AATTGTGTGATCTCTGTGAACAGTTATGAAAACGGGGGGTTTAGTTTCATGAATTTGAAATGATGGGTTTAAATGATGAATTTTCTAGAATTTCTAAATGGTTTATGAAAAATATATTTTAAATTTAAATGGTTTTAAAAAAAAGTAGTTTTATTGAAATGGTTTTGAATTTAAATGGTTTGGAATTGAATTGGTTATGATGGAAATGGTTTTCAATAAAAAGATGTTTTTATTGAAAGGGTTGTTTTGGCATGATTATTGTGAATATGTGGTGTGTTTTCATGTTGCATATTTGGGCCTTGGATGAAATACTAACTTGTGTTTCGTGCCAAAGTTTTAATGGAACATGGGAACATCATATAGAAGGCTTAGTTAATATATGACATTGTGCTAACTTCCAAAGGTTTAAAAGAATAAGGAAAAAAATTACCTTGTGAAGACTTGGTAGATCGACGAGAAACCACTCATGAGTATGGAACTGACAAACCATTTCATGCATGGTTGGATGGATGGGTTGTGGAATGGTTGGGTATAACAAGAAAGGGATATAGTGAAATGGATTTAAAGATTGTTTAGTTATTTTTCTGGAAAAATATCTTGTAGGGATAATTGGTTTCAATTGAAATTTTATGCATTCGGTAACAAATGGTTTTGGAAACATGTTTATATTAAGTTATAATCTTTTTCTGAGAAGTTTTTTTATATAAAAAATTTTATATAGTTGTTTCTAACTCTTATACCCGTGTGGCGTGAGTGGGGAAGTCATTGGAGAAAACCTACTGAGTTTTATACTCTCCCCTACACTGGCACTTTGGAACTTTTTCATATAATATATTTCGGGAAAAGGGAAAAGGTAATGTTTCACAGATTTTTAGAACTAACTCATGATGTTTGGGTTTTTTGGAGATTATGGAGCTTGGAGTTAGTAGGGCATGGATTCTTGATGTTTTTTGAGAGTCTTGTGTATTTTATCCTTTGGGTGCTATTATACTTGGTTATTCTTATATGGATTCTTAATTTGATGTTTCTTTGAGATACATGGAGTAGTTGAGTTGTCTTTCATTTTTTCAAGAATCATATAGTGAATGTTTGGTTATGGTTGGATGGTTTTTTGGTTTTTTTCATAATGGATAAATTATCCCCCACTTGTGTTTGAAACCCTTTGGAATTTATTGACAGTATTTGGCGTGTTGGGGATGTCTCTTAAGGGCTTTTAATGACTCGTTGCACTCTCAATCCCATGAGAATTGGTGGGTCATTATAAATGGTATCATCTTGTTCATTATTTCCTAACAAGTAGTCACTGATGTTCCAAATTTTGTAGATTAAATCCCCTCTTTTCAATTCCTTGGGTGGGAATCTTAAAAAGAAGTAGGATTGTTGGAACATGAAATGTATATCATAAAACTACGTAGCTAACCCATTTATGTTGAAATTCATGTTACTAGGGAGTTGGGTAAATAAGTGTTTGGATACACTTTTAGGATTTTCAAATATCATTGTCATGGGTTTAGCCAATGAGACAAGCATAACATGCATTGTAGAAGAATGAATTACCACTAAGAGAGCACACATCATTTTGAGGAATGATTCTTGTTGTAAAAAAGTGATATTTTTTTAAAAAAATGTGGAATTAGTTTTCAAATGAAATACTTTGAAAAAGTGAATTCTTATTGTATTTTGAAAATAGTTAAATTTTCAAGATAATTCGAAGTGTTTTCAAAAAAAATTAACATGGAAAAAGGTTGTTTTTGACAACAATGTTGTGATAGTTGATGGGATTGAATTTTAAATGCTAAGACATTAGTTTCTAGAGAGTGAGATTTATAGAGTGTGTTTTTGGTTTAAAAAATGGCACCATAAGAAAATGTTAGAAGAGGCTATTGAAAATTTGGTTGCAATAACGAGACATTTGATCCACTAGTTGGTCCAAAGCATTAGTCGTGGTGTTCAATCCATTGAGTTGGGACTACAACTGGAAACCCCATTTACGATATTTATCAATGCTAAAAATCCATGTGGAGTAAGTATGGTTGCCATCACTTGGGGAGTGAGGAACTCTAGCACTCTGTTGATGTGGAAGTGTGGCACCTATTCGATATGCTTAAAGCATGAAATGATGCCTTCTGTTTTGAAATTGAAATCCTCTCTATATAAAAGATAATGTTATGCCATTGTGTGTAGAGCATGTGCTATAACTGTTGATGAAGCTAAGCTAAAATGGGTCTTCTCAGTGTTGGATATGTATTTCTATGATGTAATCCTGGGTATGAATTCGTTGACCAAGTTCAAGGCTCAAATCAATTGTTATAGGAGAACAGTTAGTTTCGTGACTGAGGAAAGCATCGAGCATCTCTTCAATGGAGAGAATATTTTAAAAAAGGCGGAAAGAGATTTTTGGAACCAATGGTGGGAATGATATCATATCAGTTGGTAGTGTTGACTTTGGTATCAATGTAAGAGATCAAGGAAAATAGTTTTCCAACCTTTGTGCATCAATTTCCAAATGTCTTTCCCATTAACATCTCTGGGATACCGCCACTAAGATATGTAGAGTTTATGATGGATCTCCATCCAAGGACCAGTCTTATTTCCCTTCCATATTATAGGATGGCACCAACTGAGTTACGAGAATTGAAAGTGCAGTTAGAGGAGCTGGAAAACAAGGGTTTTAGTCGACCAAGTATGTCTCCATGGGTAGCACTAGTTTTTTTTCATGAAGAATGCAGATGTAACTCTTTGGCCATGTGTGGATTGTCATAATGTTACCCAAGTAATGATAAAGAATAGATATCAACATCCATGCATTGATGATCTGTTTGATCATTTAAGGGGAGCTCTGTGGTTTTCCAAGAAGGACTTGTGATCAGGATATCACCAATTAAGAGTTCAGAAAGAGGATATTCTAAAGAATGATTTCAGAAGTAGATGTGCCCACTATGAATATATAGTCATGATATTCGGTCAAATATATGAGCTAGCAGTCTTCATGGAATTGATGAATAAGATATTTCAACAATATGTGGATTATTTTGTGGTGGTGTTTGTGGATGACATTTAAGTCTATTCAAAGACAAGGGTTGATCAGGAGGTGCACATGGAAATAGTGTTACAGATACTGAAAGATCATCGTTTTTATGTCAAATTATCAATGTGTGATATTTGGATATAAGAAGTACGTTTTCTTGGCCATGCCATTTCTGAGAAAGAAATTTTTGTTGATCCTAAAAAGATAGAAGTTATTATCTCTTGGAAACAAACAAAGAATGTTTTTGTAGATACAAATTTTTCTTGGTATAGCAGGTTACTACCGACGGTTTGTGTGTAATTTCTCATCACTAGATTCAGCAATGACTGCTCTGACAAAGAATAATGCTCCATTCCAATGAACAGAGGAATGTCAAAACTCATTCTATGAACTGAAATTTCAGCTTAAATCAGCACCTATCATAATCATTTCAATCAAGATAGGGGTATTTGTAGTATTTGGATGCTTCAATATCATGGATGGGTTGTTTTCTCATGGAAATAGATCATGTGGTTGCTTATGGATCAAGGAAGTTGAGGGTGCATGAGAAGAATTACCCAACACATGATATGGAGTTAGCTACAGTAGTCCATGCTTTGAAAACATGGAGACATTTTCTCTTTGGGGAGATATTTAATATGATTCTATATAACAAAATTATGAAACACATTTTCATAGAGTGAGATTTGAATTTGAGGAAAAGGAGATGGATAGAGTATCTCCAAATTCTTTAATTTTAATTGATGTACACACTGGGGAAAAATTGGTGACGGATTCATTGATTTGATATTCATATGTTCATTTGGTGAAAAAAAATCTTTAGATGAGTGGCAGTTGATGTCGATATTAGCCAACATGCATGTATAATGTGAAGACCGTGGTGATGTTGTGGTTTTCATTTCAGGTACACTTGTTCCTGATTTAGTAACAATGATCAAAGAGGCAAAAACATCTGGTGAAGAATTTTTGGTTGTAAGTTCAAAACTCAATGGTGGGGAGACCATTAAGGGATAAAAACATGAGGAGGGTTCTGTTTTGTGTTTCAGAGATCAGATGGTTGTGCCTATGGTTATTCAGGAACAACTCGTTTATTCATAACACTATTCGAGATGGGTTGTACATCCAGGTACATTGAATTTGTATAAGGAGTTGAAGGTGTAGTTTTAGTGGATTAGAATGAAAACTAAGGTGGTCGAGTTCATCTCGCGGTGCTTAACTTGTCAGTAGGATAATGTAGAGAATCAGAGACCAGCTGGTATGTTATAATATTTTCCTGTCCTAGTGTGGAAATGTGATCAGATAGCAATGTATTTTATTATAGGTCTTCTAAGAACTGTGCAGAAACGCAATCCCATTGGGGTGATAGTGGATCGTCTAACCAAGGCTGCCCATTTCATACATATTCTTGAAACTCATATAATAGAGGATATTTCAAAAATCTATAGCTGATAAGTGGTATAGAGTCATGGTGTACTAGTGTCAATAGTCTCAGATAGAGATATGATGTTCATTTCTCATATCTTGAAATCCTAACAGAAAGCCCTTGGGACTCAGTTGACTACGAGCACTACATATCATCCTTAGACGGAGGGGAAAATGAGCAGATGATACAAATGTTGGAAGACATGTTGCGGGTTTCTGTAATGAATTTTGGTGGCTCATGGGAGGATCATATACCCTTAGTAGAGTTCTTATACAATAAAAGCTATCAATACTTGATACACATGGCTCCATTTGAAGCATTGTGTGGGCATCCTTGTCGTTCTCTACCATGCTAGGTGGAAATGGAGAAACTTCACTAGTCAGGACAAGCCTTTTCCACTAAACAATGGAGAAGTTCCAATTTATTAGAAAGAGGATGGAGATAGCTTAGAGTCATCAGAAGTCTTACGCAGATCACCATCGAAGAGTGTTGTCATTTACTGTGGGTGATCATGTCTTCTTGATGATCTCTCCAAGGTTTGTAAATCACCATGTCAGGAATATGGTAAATTTATCTCCAAGACACATTGGACCTTTTGAGATACTGGAATGGGTTTGAGAGGTGACATTTCTATCATCATTACCACCATGGTTTAGTTAGGTGCATAATGTGTTCCATGTATCCCAGATGTAAAAGTATCACCATGATCATGACCATGGGATCAGATGGGATCACATTGAGCTAGAACCAAATGCATCATTGGTACATATCCCTGTGTGGATCATGGATAGACAAGAGAATGTCTTTCTTGGGGAAAGAATCAGCAAAGTGTGGGTTTTATGGAAACATGGTCAAATTAAGGAAGAGACTTGGGAATGTGATAAGAAAATGAAAGAGAAGTGGATGGAACTCTTTTTTTCCAGCAAGGGTTTTTTAATTTCTGAGGATGGAAAGACCAATGGTGGGGAGAATTTAATACCCTCAGTTTTGGGTACATAACACCTTTCCTCACATTTTTTTATTAGTGTGTCTTTAATACAGAGTTTCTATAAAATAGAGAGTTTCCATAAAATAGGGAGTTTCCATAATGTTGGGTGTTTCCATAATGTTGGATGTTTCCATAATGTGGGGTTCTTCCATAAATTGGGGCATTTCCATAATGTGGGGTATTTCTATAAAGTGTTTTGTTTCCATAATGGTGGTTGTTTCCATAAAGTAGGTTGTTTCCATAAAGTGGGGTGTTTCTATAAATTGGGATGTTTCCATAAAAAATGTGTTTCCATAAAAATGGTAAATGTGATGGATGGGAGAGTTTTGGGGTTTTATAAATATTTTTGGGACTAAAATAAAGGTATCATGATCCATACATAGTTGGCCCAAACTGTGTGGCCAAACTTTGCGTAGTGGTCAAATCTATATCTTATTTTCTAAGAGCTTACTCATTTTTTCTCTTTATATTTTTTTGGCTTCAAAACGACCCTATTTCAAGATTAATCTCCCTATAAGGCTGTAGAACCCTCCCCAAATGAGTTGGAGCCAACCTAGGCCCTTCTCATTGTGATTTCGAGTCCAATTCTTGAGGTATGTCCCCATTCTTTTGTGATTTTTCATGTTTTCTTAGACCTGCTTAGATCTACTTCTCTAATCTCTATTATTTATTATATCTAGACCTATAATAGGTATATCTACATTTTTGGATTCCAAATAATTCATTTTTGTGTCGTGATCTTTCTAGGATAAGAGAACTAAGGTCATTCTTAGAGAATTGACCCGCTTTCTTGTGTGTTAGTCGTCTATTGTGAATGTTTCATAAAACAAATCAAGGTAGGCAGCTTCAATCTCATCTCCTCTAGGTAGAATTGATTTTCTTAGATTAAAATTTGTTTATCTATTTTGAAATGAATGGAAAAATATTTATTTGTGATGATTTATAGGTTTTTTGAAATTGTGTGATCTTGGTGAATAGTTTTGAAAAATGGGGGTTTAGTTTAATGAATTGAAATCATGATATTAAATGATGGATTTTATATAATTGCTAAATGGTTGATGAAAATGTTGTTTTTAATAGATTTTCTTTTTCAATAAAAATGGAGTTTTATTGAACAGTTTTAGAATTGAAATGGTTTGGAATTGAAATGGTTTATAATTGAAATAGTTTTGATGGAAATTTTTTTAAATAAAAATTTATTTTTATTGAAAGGGTATTTTTAGCATGATTTTTGGGAATATGTGGTTTTTGTTTATGTTGCATATACAGGGCTTTATTGAAATATGACCTTGTGATTAGTGCCAAAGGTTTAATGGCACATGGGAAATTTATATATGAAGCTTGGTTGAAATATAACCTTGTGCTCGGTGCCAAAGATTTAATGGCACATAGTAAACAATTACCTTGTGATGACTTGGTAGATCGACGAGAAACCACTCATGAGTGTGGAACTATCATAAAGTAGCATGCATGGATGGTTTCATGGGTGGTGTAATGGTTGGGTATGCCAGGAAAGATATATTTTGAAATGGTTTTAAATATTGTTTAGTTGTTTTTCTGGAAAAAATATTGCTGGGAGAATTGGTTTCAATTTAACTTGTATGCTTTTGGTAATGAATGGTTTTGAAAACATGTTTTTATTTAGTTATATAATTTTTTTAGAATTTGTTTTATATAAACTATTTTATATAATTGTTGCAAACTCTTATATCATAGTTTCCTGAGTATGGAAGTTGTTGTTGTAACCCCCCGAACCCAGTTACCCAGAGTCGGTGAATTATTACATAAAATTGGCATGGTCACAAAAGATTAAGTCTCGAAAGACCGATTAGTTTCGTAGTCTTGGATACACAAGATATATTAATAAGTCTTACATTACATCATCAAGTTAAAAAAACTACAACAACATTATGTCGTCATATCCACTCATACTATCCATGTAGGTCATTCATAAATTAAAACTTAAAATCCAGGAAAAAATAAAACATTGAAAGGGGTGAGCTCATATTCTCAGCAAGGATAACAATATAACAGAAAATTTCATAAATAAGAAAAAAAATATAAGGAAATGGCTAACAAAAAAATCCTTTTAAACTTGAACATCAGCATAATATGGAAAAGATAAAATGAAATAATTCCATTTACATATTCACAAGGATATTTTACTAGTCGAATAATCACATGCAATATCAATAACCACTTTCATAATGATGGAATGCATAATAACAGACTATCATAACCACATAGTCAAGGCCTCGTGCCAAGACTACAAATAAGATTTTGTCAAGGCCTTGTTCCAAGACACTAGTTTGTCTCATTAGACCTACCGATGCATCGAGGAGCTATAGAGGGCTCCACCCATCACTTATTAAGTCCAATGCATTCCTCATATGAATAGGTTTAAACCTAACACAAACATTCATATTAAAAATAGCATAAGAAATGTCAATAGTTATTATATAAACATTGAATAGTATAAAAATAACACATCCATAGTCAAAAATATCACAAAACTTTCAATACAATATGGAAGTTTTGTATCATAATAAATCAACTTCAAATAATCTTAGAATCCATCAATGGTTGTTGACATAGATGAAATCAAAACTATTTTAGAGAAATATATCATTTTTTAAATCATTTAAAAGTCACATAATTATAAAATAAAAAATTTAATTTGAAATATTCTTATAATATTTTAAGGGAATCTTCGACGATTTTATAATGGCGGAAAATAGACGCACCCGCCATATAAGTTAAAAAAGACATTCGTACCTTAATTCTGTCGAAAATGTTTAAAAGGAACTTGTCTGGAAAACAACGGGATGATTCCTTTATTAAAATCTTATAAAAAGTAAATAAGGGTATAAATGACTTTAACCCATATTCTATAAAATAGTAAGAATTAATTGAAATACATTTTTAAGAAACATGGATGTGGATGATAAAAAGGCCCCAGTAGATAATTACGTATAAACAACTTCAGATAATGAAGAGATTTTGAAATGAATCCTTACCTTTTACTTTTCCATGGTTGAGGGTAGGTTAAACTCCTATATAATGGTGAAATAATTGTTATTAAATTATAAAAAAATCATATATATTAATATGATATCATATATGATCTTTTAACATTACTTTGTTAATAATATCTTATTATTATCATCGTTTCAGGTGTTAACTTACTTGTTTTCTTTTATATGTTTTGATTCATAAGTCATGTTTCTTATAGATAGGTTGTATATTATCCATATAGAGAATGATATCAAGTCCTTAAACATTATTTTTAATCGTAAATTGAGAATTAGACTTGTATGGATACAATGAGTAATGAATCTCATCGCATTCGTGGAGACAGTAGTCCGTACGTACGCACGAGCGATAATATCATTATTTAGGTATTGAAATCATATATAATTGGATGGTATATTGTAATACCAAATAATTATCATGTTTTACTTATTATTTACATGAATTACACAACATTATTATATCCATCCAAATAATAATGTTTTGAATGACAATTACACCACGACGTGGATACGGTAGGCCGTACATATGCATGTATGGTGACATGTCATTCAAAGGATGGATAGAATACTGAATATGGTTGTACCATATTTATAATAACATTACAGTATATAAAATATAATGGAGTTATTATTTTATAATGGAAATAACAAAGAAGGAATAAGTTGAAGAATAAAGGAACTTGAAATAGGGTTGTGAAAACATTACCTCTTCTTCTGGTTCTTCCTTTTGATTTGACCAAAAGGGCTCTTTAGTTTGGCTTTATGATCAAACTAATGCCTCTAGGATTAAGTGATGGAAGTTTTTCGGATATTGGGGAAGAGGATGGCTAAGCCAAAAGGCTTTTAAGGTATGAATTTGAAAGAAGGGGGAGTTCCCTTTTATAAGAGGGGTGAGGGGAACCTTTGGAAAAGCTAGAAATATTGTTTTATAATAAATCCATATTCGGTTTTTAATGGATAAAAAGTGGATTATTTAGAGGATAATGTGGGTATGGGTCTAAATTCTTTCAACCAATAGATTTTAGATAGGTTTGTGTCACTATATTAAGCTTATCATTTATATTTAACTCTTAGTTAAATAGTTTGACATTTACCACGTCTCTTTGTATTTTTACATTATATAGTAAATAAAGTTACTATATACTTCCAAGAGACCCCCAAGTGGTCCATTAATGATACACCTATAATGATATAATTCCTTTGGCCGAACCTTATATGTTTAGTAATACAATATCAATTAATAATATAATATTTGTTTTAAAAACTCTTTTATGTCAATTTTGGCAATATTGTGTATTTTGTAAATTCATAACTGCATTATTACATTGAAAATAATTTATATAACCAATAATAATATGTTATATTAATCTATAAATTTAGTTTAATTAATAAAAAGTCTCAAATTACATTTATTTGGATATTTATAATATCAATTATTTTAATATTTCATTAATTAGGTCATTACTGCCTCATCATTGTGTCATAAATAAAATAAATTATTTAATGTCTAAAAATTATAAATAAAATACCATTATGTTGGAAATATTTCTATATTTCTAATGAATATTTATAATATAATTTATCTTATGTATAACCCAATATTAAAAATATTTTATTAATTAAACTTTGATTTTAACTCTTTTAACTCTACTTTGAATTAAAAAATAATAAATGTCCTAATCTTATCCAAATGGTCATAAATGATAATATTTTATTTCTAAGGTTGTTTTTGGTCAAGATACACTTGTCTAATAGAATTAGTACATGTTTTAGGGAAATATTAATATCATTTTTACCCTTAATTACCCTATTTACTTTAAACCGTGGTAAATAAAAGTAAAACTTACTGTTCCCCAAAAATTATTTTTATCTTATTGAACCAAATTTTACTCCTTGATATTAACCGTGTCTCACGGATTTTCTAAATTCCCCTCAAAGAAGCGGTAAAATTATGTTTTATGTGAATTTCCAAATTCTACTAGGAGGTGGGTAAAAGACGGTGAAAAGTTCAAAAATATTATTACATATCTAAAATTATTCTAAACTAACTCCAATGTATTAAATGTAAATTATATAGGTATTATGTATCTATTTTGACCATAATTAAATTTAAATAAAATAAATAATTATTTAAATAAAAATATGGTTTTAAACTATAACTAAGTGTTTTTTCACTATTCATCAAAAATTTAATGTTTTCAGAAAAATACCAAAAATTAACCCTAAGACATTTTCGATATTCCAAATCGAAAAACGAAGTCCATTTTTAAAGATAAAATATATAAAATTTCAAAAAGTGGGTATTACAATTCATAACGGCTAGTTTGATTGGTTGTGGTGTGTGTTAGAACTCGAAGTTGCGTACAACACACACTACTGTATTATTCAAAGAGAAACATACCGTGGAAGCTTGTGGTGTTACATTCTACTCTACTTCAAATAATTTCATCCTCAAAATTTCTAGAATACTACTGCATAAAAAGGCTTGGGTGGTTATTCATCATAAGTTCCTTGGGTTCCCACATTGCCTCTTCCATCTTATGGTTTCTCTATAAAACATTTACCAGACGAGTCGTTCGGTTTCTCAGTACTTGTTCTCTAGTATCAAGAATCTTGACAGGATCTTCGCAATAAGACAGATCGGGTTCCAGTTCTAATTCCTCATAAGTGAGTTCATGCGTTGGGTCATGCATGTATTTTCTCATCAGTGATACGTGGAACACATCTTGAACTTTGGAGAGACTTGGCGGCATTTCCAAATGGTAGGCTACCGCCCCAATTCTTTCTAGAATTTTGAATGGTCCGACGTACCTGGGACTCAATTTACCCCTCTTACCAAAACATATAACTCCCTTCCATGGAGATACCTTCAAGAAAACATGATATCCTACCTAAAATTCCAAATCCATCCTTCAGTTATCTGCATAGCTCTACTACCTACTATGAGCTGATTTGATGTGGTTTTAGATTACCTTTACATTTTCAATTGTTTCATCCACCAGTTCTGAGCCTAAAAGTTTTCTTTCACCAACGTCATCTCAACTGGTTGGTGTGCGACATCTCTTTCCGTATAACGCTTAATATGGTGCCATCTGAATACTTGAATGGAAGCTATTGTTATAGGAAAATTCCACCAGAGGTAAATATTGATCCCATATACCCTAAAAGTCAAGTGATCATGATCTCAACAAGTCTTATAAGGTTTGAATAGTTCATTATAATTGTCCATCAGTTTGGGGGTGGTAGGCAGTGCTCAAACAAAGTTCAGTATCCATGGATTTTTGAAGACTTTTCCAGAATCTATATGTAAAATGGGGTTCATGATCAGAAACATTCGATAGGGGTACTCCATGAAGTCTCACAACTTCATTAATATATATTCTTACTAGACATTCAAGTGGTATATCCTCTGTTATAGCAAGAAAATGTGCTGACATGGTTTGATGATCAACAATAACCCATATTGCATCGTTCCTTCTAGGAGTCTTTTGTAGTCCCATGAAACATTCCATCATGATATTATCTCATTTCCACTCAGGTATGGGAAGAGGTTGCATGACTCCTCCAGGCTGTTGCCTTACAGCATTTACTTGATGAAAAACCATACATCTTGACACAAAATCAGCAATCTCCCTCTTCATGTTGTCCCACCAAAAATGTTTCTTTAAATCTCTATACATTTTGGTACCACCAGGGTGTATAGGGAAATTGGAACTATGAGCATCGTCCAAAAATTCCATTTTTATATTTGGTATCTCAAGAACACAAAGTCTCTTCCCAAATTTCAAAATTCCATCTTCAGACACAAATTCACTCAATCTCCAGTCATTCACAAATTTAATCTTCTTTTGAAATTCTTCATCCTTTGTATGAGAACTCTTAATCATTTCTAGGAAATATGGTTTGGAATCCATTTGAAAAAGCATTGATATTTCACTTTCCATTGTTATTCCCTTGTCCATCTTCACTAGATCCATGAAAATTGAATCCCTTTCAATTCTCATATTGTTCAAAACTCCATGATCTTTTATTATCAAAGCATATTCAACATTATTTTCATTCCCTGGGTTGTAGTGTATCGTGAAATCATAATCCTTGAGTAATTAAATCCATCTCCTTTGCCTCATGTTGAGTTCTTTTTGTGAGAAAATATACTTCAAACACTTGTGATCAGTATAAATCTTACATTTTCACCATAGAGGTAGTGTCTCTATATCTTCAATGAAAATATCACAGCTGCTAACTCAAGATCATGAGTAGGACAGTTTTTCTCATGAATTTTCAACTGTCGTGATGCATAGTTAATAACCCTATCATTCTGCATAAGGACACAACCGAGTCCTTTTTTCGATGCATCACTATAAATAACGAACCCATCATTCCACGATGGTAGAGTCAATATTGGGGCATTTACTAATCTTCTCTCCAGTTCGTTGAAACATTCATCACACTCTTTTTTCCAAACAAATTTAACCCCTTTACGTGTGAGCTTTGTTAATGGGTTAGCCAACTAGGAAAAATTTTGGACGAAACGTCGATAATAACCTACTAAACAAATAAAACTGCATACCTCAGTTATACTCGTCGGTGCAGGCCATTTATGGATTGACTTGGTCTTATAAGGATCAACAAAGATTCCATCTTTAGAGACAATATGGCCAATAAAAGAAATCTCCTAAAGCCAGAATTCACACTTTCTAAACATCCCATATAATTCATGTCTTCTCAGAGTCTTCAGGATAATGCGCAAGTGATTTTCATGATATTCATAGCTTTTGGAGTATACCAAGATATCATCAATAAATACAACCAAAAAATCATCTATATATTCATGGAAAACTCTATTCATTATATCCATTAATACATAGGGTGCATCAGTCAGCCCAAAAGGCATTACTGTAAACTCGTAATGCCCATACCTGGTTCAAAATGCTGTCTTCGGAATGTCTTCCTTCTTCACGCACAACTAATGGTATCCAGATCGAAGTTCAATCTTTGAAAACTATTTAGATCCATGTAGTTGGTAAAATAAATCATCAATGAGAGTTTGGGGATATTTGTTCTTTATTGTTATAGCAATGATCTCCCTATAGTCGATACATAACCTCATAGATCCATCTTTTTCTTAACAAAATGGAAATGTTCTCCCCATGGAGAAACACTTGGGAGAATAAATCCCTTATTACTCAATTACTCTAGTTGTTTAATTAGTTCCACTAATTCCATAGTGGCCATTCTATAAGGGTTCTTCGATATGGGCCTTGATCAAGGAATTAAATCAATGGAAAACTCAATTTCCCGTTCTAGAGGATTTCCAGGTAAATTTTATGAAAAGACATCAAAATATTTTCTCACAATTGGTACATCCTCTATTTGAAAATTCATTTCCTCACCCACATTCATTTCATTCTCTTCCTCCCCAATAATTGAAATTAGTTGATCTACTAAGGGTGGATCTAGGTTAGAATTAGGTGTTGATGATTCTGCTTTAAAGATAAGGTGTTCCTTATCATTATCATCAAAAATAGTAACCCCCTTCTTCTTAAAATATATTTTTGCATCATGGTCCGAAAGACAACCCATTCCAAGGATTATATCAAATTAAATCATGGGTATGACGATGAGATCTACAAATAAAGAATATTTATGTGCTCTAATGGGGACTGATTCACAAAACATTGATGCAATGATACTTCTTTTAGGAGTTCTGACTGACACTTCCCTTGTTAAATCAAATTGGAAATATCTAATTTTCATAGAAAACTGGGAAGATATGAAACAATGCGATGATCCCGAATCAAATAATGCATTTGCTAAACTTGAGGAAACCATTAAATTACCTACCACCACGTCTTTCAGAGATTCTAACTTAGCAGTAGTGATAGAATAAGATTGGCCTTCATCCCTTGGCCTTTACTAAGGTAAGTTCCCCTGATGTATAGGAAATTCATTTGCATAATGTCCCATCTCCCTATAGTTATAGCATTGAACATCGGTAGCTTCTTTCTTCCCCTTTCAATCACGAGTTTGGTGACCTTTTTTACCACACTTGTAACAGACTCTCATTCCCTCCAAGAAAGTACCAGTGGGTTTCATCCCATATTTACTGCAGGATTCATATTCAAATTTTCCCTTCTTCCCCTTATTTCCATTTCCAGAGTGATCAGCAGATCTCTTCTTCTCTTACTTTTCTTTAAAGTCATATGACTAAGAGAATTCCTTTTCAGTCTTCATAGCACATGAGACAATTTCTTCGTATGAAGAGAAGGATTGTGAGACTAATTATCGAAAAAGAAATGGTTTGAACCCATTAAAGAAACGATCAATCATACTCCTTGGGTTACCTATATAATCTGCTTCATGCCTCGCTAACCTCTTAAAGTTATCTACATACTTTACGACATTCTCATCCTCCTTTTATCTCAAACTCAGAAATTGCCCTTCCATATCTGCTCGATGTTCATGAGGAAAGTATTTTTCTAATAAAAGATCTTTGAAATCCCTCCATTGAATATTTGATACTTCATCATCTTCCTTTTTATTTTGTATCAATGACCACCATTGATCAACATCTCCAGTGAGGTGATAAACTACCATGATAACTTTTTACCTTTCACTACTCCCCAAAGCCTGAAATATTTTCTCTAGGGAACTTATCCATTTCTCAGATACCAATGGATTTTTACTTCCATTGAATGTTGGAGGTTTTTGCCTCATGAAACGATCTAACATTGATCCTACACACTATGGACCAGGGTTCTCCATACGGGTAAGGTTATTATTCATAACCTGAGTGAGTTGTCCTAGTATGGTGATTAGCTCATCAGCACCAGTTGCATCACCAGATCCACTATAATTATCTTGATTAGGAGGGAAATCCCTACAAGGAGTGTATGCATTGATATAGTTTCCATTCCTTCCACTAGACTCCATTTCTATACAATGGAATAAACTAGATCAGTTTATGAATCAAAATACATAATTCCATAATTGTAAAACACTTAACATAAATTGAATGGTTTATGGATATAATCCATAATCATAAAAATGTTTTCATTGAGAATGTATATTCTCATAAACCATTTATAATGGTTTTTAATGAAAATGAGAATTATCCTAAACATATCCCCCGGGAGTGTCGTAACCAAGAGTGCTGCAAGTCCCATTGTCGTGCACCTGTTCCCATTCGAGTCTAGCTCAAAGCGGTGTTTTCAGGTTTTACCCCTAGGTACATCTGTTACAGAGCCGCCTCTACCTGCTCGTATCTAGATTGGGATGTATTACTCAGAATACTCACAAAATCACTACAATACCAAAATTCTAGGAAGTTCTTCTATACTAATCCTCAAAGTATATCTTAGGACTATGTTCTCTAATCATGGTTTCTCTAAATCTGCCTTCCAAGGTTTGTACTAAACATCCTCTGATACCAACTGTAATGCCCCGGCCCCAGTTACCCAGAGTCGGTGCATTATTACATAACATTGGCATGATCACAAAAGATCAAGTCTCGAAATACCAATTAGTTTAGTAGTCTTGGAAACACTAGATATATTCATAAGTCAGACATTACTTAATAAAGTAAAAAAAAATACAACAACATTATGTCTTCATATCCCCTCATAATATTCCTACAGGTCATTCATAAATTACTTCTTCAAATCCTAGGAAAAATAAAACATTGAAAGGGGTGAGCTCAGATGCTCAATAAGGATAACAATATAGAGGAAACTTTCATAAATAAGCATAAACATTTAAGAAAATGTGTAACAAAAAAAGCCTTTTAAACTTGAACAATAGCATAATATGGAAAAGATAAAATGAAATAATTCCATTTATATATTCACATGGATATTCTACTAGTCGAATAACCACATTCAATATAAATAACCACTTTCATAAAGATGGAATGCATAATGCCAGACTATCATAACCACATAGTCAAGTCCTCGGTCCAACAATACAAATAAGATTTTTTCAAAGCCTTGTTACAAGACACTAGTTTGTCTCATGAGGCCTACCGATGCATTGAGGAGCTATAGTGGGCTCCACCCATCACTTATTAAGTCCAATGCATTTTTCATATGAACAGGTTTAAACATAACATAAACATTCATATTAAAACTAGTATAAGAAATGTCAATACATTCTACATAAACCATGAACGGTATAAAAATAACACATCCACAGTCAAACATATCACAAAACCTTCAATACAATATGGAAGTTTAGTATCATAATAAATCAGCTTCAAATAATCTTAAAAACCATCAAAAGATGTGGACATAGATGAAATCAAAACTATTTGAGAGAACTATCTCTTTTATGAAATCATTTAAAAGTCACATAATTATAAAATAAAACATTTAATTTCAAAATATTCTTATAATATTGTAAGGGATGATTTGACGATTTTATAATGGTAGAAAATAACTGCACACATCATATAATTTAAAAAAGACATTCTTACCTTAATTGTTTTTGAAAAGGTTAAAAAGGACCTTGTTTAGAAATGATAGAAAGATTACTTTATTAAAATCTTATAAAAAGTAAACATGGGTATAAATGAATTCAACCCATAGTCTATAAAATAGTAAGACTGATTTGAAATACATTTTTAAGAAACATGGATGTGGATGATAAAAAGGTCCCAGTAGATACTTACGTATAAACAACCTCAGATACTGAAGAGATTGTGAAATAAACCCTTACCTTGTACTTTTCCTTGGTTGAGGGTAGGTTATCCTCCTGTATAATGGTGAAATAATTGTTATTAAATTATACAAGAATCATATATATTAATATGATGTCATATACGATCTTTTAACATTGGTTTGTTAATAATATCTTATTATTATCGTCGTTTCGGGTGTTAACATACTCGTTTTCTTTTATATGTTTCATTACATAAGTTGTTTTTGTTATGGATAGGATTTATATTATCCATATACAGAATGATATCATGTCCTTAAACAATATTTTTAATCATAAAATGAGAATTAGACTTGTATGGATAAGATCAGGAATGAATCTCATTGCGTTTGTGGAGACGGTAGTCCGTACGTACGAACGAGCGATAATATCATTCTTTTGATATTAAAATGATATATAATTGGATGTTATATCATATATACAGAATCATTATCATTTTATACTTATTATTTACATGAATTACACATCAATATTTTTTCCATCCAAATAATATTGTACTGAATGACAGTTAGACCACGACATGGAGACTGTAGGCCGTACATACGCACGTTTGGTGACATGTCAATCAATGGATGGATAGAATACTGAATATTGTTGTACCATATTTTTATAACACCACAGTATATAAAATATACTGAAGATATTATTTTATAATGTAAATAACAAAAAAAGAAGAAGTCTAAGAAGAAAGTAACTTGAAAGACGGTTGTGAAGAAATTACATCTTCTTTAGGTTCTTCTTTTTTATTTGATCAAAATGTCTCTTTAGGTTGGATTTCTGATAAAACTAATGCCACTTGGTTGAAGTGAGGTATTTTGGGAGGATATTTGGGAAGAGGTTGGCTGAGACAAAAGGTTTTGAAGGTATGAATTTGAGAGAAGGAGGGGTTCCCTTTTATAAGAGGTGTGAGGGGATCCTTTGGAAAAGCTATAAATATTATTTTATAATAAATTCATTTTCGGTTTATAATGGCTCCAAAGTGAATTATTTAACAATTGAGGTGTGTATGGGTCGAAATACTTTCAACCAATAGATTTTTGAATGTTTTGGGTCACTATATTAACCTTATCATTTATATTTAACTCTTAGTTAAATAGTTTGACATTTACCATGTCTCTTTGTATTTTTATATTATATAGTTAATAAAGTTTCTATATACATCCAAGCGACCCCCAAGTGGTCCATTAATGATACACCTATCATGATATAAGTCTTTTTGATGAACCTTAGATTTCTATGAATACAATATCAATTAATAATATAATATTTGTTTTAAAAACTCTTTTATGTCAATTTTGACACTATTGGGTATTTTGAAAATTTATAACAACATTATTACTTCAATCAAAATTTATATAACCAATCCTAATATGTCATATTAATCTATAAAATTAGTTTAATACCTAAAAAGTCTCAAATTACATTTATTTTGATATTTATAATATCAATTATTTTAACATTTCATTAATTAGGTAACTACTGCATCACTATTGTGTCATAAATAAATTAAATTATTTAATGTCTAAAAATTATAAATAAAATTCCGTTATATAGGAATTTTTTTATTTTTAATGAATATTTATAATAGAATTTATCTTATGTATAACCTTATATTAAATATGTTTTAGTAATTAAACTTTGATTTTAACTCTTTTAACTCTTCTTTGAATTAAATAATAATAAATGTCCTAATCTAATCCATGTAGACCTAAATGATAATATTTTATTTGTAAGGTTGTTTTTGGTCGAGATAAACTTTTTCAATAGAATTAGTAAATGTTTTAGGGTAATATTAATATCATTTTTACCCTTAATTACCCTATTTACTTTTAACTGTGGTAAATAAAAGTAAAAAAGTTAATATTCACCAAAAATAATTTTATCTAATTTAATCACATTTTACTCATTGATATTAACACTATATCTCGGATTTTCTAAATTACACTCACAGAAGCGGTAGAAATATGTTTTATGTAAATTTCCAAATTCTCGTAGGAGGTGGGTAAAAGAAGGTGAAAAGTTCAATAAAATTTTTACATATCTAAAATTATTCTAAAATAACTCCAATGAATTACAATGAACTTATATAGGTATTATGTATCTATTTTAACCATAATTAAATTTAAATAAAATAATTAATTATTTAAATAAAAATTCAGTTTTAAACTATAACTCAATATTTTTCACTATTCATCAAAAATTGAATGTCTTCAGAAAAATACCAAAAATTAACCCTAAGCTAATTTCGATATTCCAAATCCAAAAATGAAGTCCATTTTGAAATATAAAATTTATAAAATTTCAAAAAGTTGGTATTACTATTCATAACGACTAGTTTGATTGGTTGTGGTGTGTGTTAGAACTTGAAGTTCTATACAACACATGCTACTATATTATTCAAAGAGAAGCGTACTGTGGATGCTTGGGGGTGTTAAAGTTGGGGAAAACCTACTGCGTTTTATACTCACCATTTCTTTGGACCTTTTAGGCATATTTATATGCTATCTTCCAGGACAAGGGAAAAGGTAATTGTTTCGCACGTGTTTAGCATTACCCTGATATATTTGGGCTATTTAGAGATTTTGGAGTTTGGATCTTGTATAGTATGGAGTCTTGAAAACTTTTGTGAGTCTTTTATTGTTTATACATTGTGTTCTTGGATGATTTATTATTCTTATTTAATTCCTTACTTTGATGTGGTTTTCAGATACATTAATTTGTTGAGTTGTCTTTCATTCGTTCATGCATCATATAGTGAATTTGTTTTGTTATGGTTGTTTGGTTTATTAGATTTTTTATTAAAGGGTAAATTTCCCCCCACATGTGTTTGAATCCAATCATCATTTTTTTCCAGCCTTTGGCCTCTGGGGGATCTCACTTAAGGCCTCGTAATGACTCATTGCACTCTCATGCCAATGAGGGTTTGTGGGTCACTACGTAGATAAAATTGGATTTTTTGTTATCTTATACATATCAAACATATTTTATGAATATCCAAAAAATATTGAATATATAATATAAAAATTTATTGAAAAATATAATCAAAATTTTTTTGTTTAATTTATTAAGAAAAAATGATGTTTGTATATATAAAAATAGTTTCCTAGAAAAGTAATTTCTATATTTTCATATAGATGTTACATTCACTTATTCTAATTGATATCCAAAGGACTAATTTTATATAAATTTGTAGATAAATCATTCACAATATCATTAATCTTATTTGTAACTTTTATTTCAAGGACTAGGTTTTAGCAATAATAATAATTTAATAATAATTTTCAAAGAATATTAAAGTTCAGTAAAAATTCGGTCTTGTATGTAACACAAGCTATTGAAGGGACTCAGTATTGTTTGTAATAAAAAAAACATAGAAGTGTTTATATATAAAGTCAATATAATTGTTTCATGTAGTTTAATATTAACATGATGTTTCATATCATGCAATCCATATATAGGGATTTTATATAAAACTTCATTCTGTGTTGCGTGAAATGAAAAATATCAAAAATATTAAATTAATTTGAAAAAATCACTAACAAAATCTATAGGTGTTAAAAATATTGTGGCAACATGATTATCCTAACAATTTTCATTTAACCAAAAATATTATTTAAAATAAACAATGTTTTGAACAAAAAAACTGATTTCTTACATGTATTCTCCATTAAAAAACATGTATGAAACAACCAAAATTATTAACACCAAGTAATGAAAATAAACATTAACTATCGAATATATGTATAGTGAATAATTATAATTGATGAATATAAATGTTAATATATTTTAATTAGGTTCTAAAATAATTTTTAAATATTTTTATAGTTATTATAATGGAATTTAATGGTGCTTCATGGAATTCATGAGTAAATGGTATGGGTTTTCTTTATAATATCAATTTTAATTTGTGTTTATTATGAGTATGTTTCCATATGGGAAAATAGTTTCAAATTTCTCTCTAAACCCACCTTTAATTTCTTATATACTTTTTTTTTATTATTTCTACATGTATTTATACAATTTCATTTCCCTTATGGTTAGTAATTCACTCGAAGTGATACTTTTAAGTGAAACATACCCAACCTATTATTTTGTAGCCAAATTTTTTTATCATTGCCTATATTATTCATTTTATTTTTTAAGAATACATATCCTTAAAAATATTTATTATTCAGTTATTTTTCAGTGTAATTGACGCTATTCAAAAAGTAATATAATTGTTATGATTTTGACATAGTTATTTTCCACAAACAATGATTATTTTTTAAAATGAGAAAAGAACACACATTTTAAAAATTTTCATACAAATTCATTTTCTTATAGTTCTTTTCATTTTTACTTGAGAAAATTCACTTACAACTAGTTATGCTATTCTAAAGAAAAAAGTTTCCTCTAATATTATAAAATATTATAATTGAAAATAAAATTTATATTGATATGTAAAATTATATATCTTGCAATTTCTTGACATAATTTTTAATACTCTTATAATATATGTTTTCATTAGTGTCAATATGTTTTAATGATTATTATTTTTCAATGGGAATATTATCTTTTGATACTATCTACATTATTTTTATAGATGGATTGTGATGGTTTTTATGCTGATTTCATGAAACTTGATTGGTTTTCATGGTTTAATTATGGGATGGTGATATTATGATTATTTCTAGGTTCTTGTGGCTTAAATATGTATGGTTTATAATTAATTGATGGGTTGTACTTATAGATCTAAAAATATTAATAATAATTTTAACCATATTGATATACTGAATAAATCATGGAATAAAAAATTTGTAATTGAGTTTTTCATGGGATAAATTCCATTTTTCTTTAGTGGTTCTTTCAATACAATGATGTATGAGTAATGAATCACCATAATAGAGTTGATAATTATTTCCCTCCAGTGATCAAACAATGACAAAGTTTTCTTATATTTGTATCATATAGAGTATGAGACTTAATAACAGTGGATTCTCATTAATAATACAATGTAAGAGGAAAAATCCTAACTCTATATAATGAGAATACATCTTGAAAATATTCATCACAAATTTTTTTTCTCCATACATTTACATGAAAATAGAGTGATAATTACTAGAGATAAAACAAAATTGGGATAAATGAATTGGTTCTTATAAAATAAACTTCATGAGATATAAATGGTGTGCCTCCAATTCTATTAATGATACTAAACAAATGATTAATTAATAATTTAGTAATTTAAAACCAATTATTCAGATGAAATTAGAAATAAGAGACTTCTATATGTATGGGGAAATTTTTTGATGTAAAAATATGGTTGAAATAGAAACTATAGACTATAATTATTCCCATGGATCTATATATAAGAAAATAAAAATTGTGTTTCTTGGATAATACAATGATAAATCATTTTGGGGGAAGAAAATCCATCACCCACATTCCAAACATGTATGATAAAGTAGCATGGAAATTAAATTAAATGGATTTATATGTGTGTGATGTATTCAAATATTATCCATAAAATCATGAATATTGAATCAGGTGGCATGAAGGGATAGTCTATACAATTACGGGTTAGAGGGTAGAGTCTAATCGAAATCCAGCATATCAATGATTCAAATGAATGTCTTCTAGGGAGTTATGTAATTCAATTCCCCAATCTAACAATGAAAATTGGAATCAATAATGACTAGACAAAAGAAAATATAAATATCCTTTAAAATAACTATTGATAAATGGGAACATGGAATTAAAGTGGTTAAAGGTATAATTAATAACCAATTTATATCTATAAATATATATTTTTTATTCTAGTTCTTTACATTATTCAATATCATGCATGTTTGACAATTATGTTGACTCATGACCTGTAAAGACCCGTAAAATTCAAGGGAAATTTTTTCTTAATTTTCTTTAGAATTTTACAAGAGCGCGGTTTCAGACGGCACCTGATTCCGAGGCCCGGAGTGCCCGGAATCAATTTCCGAAGTTTGGCTCGGGTACGTTCAGTGAACGAATGAGCAGGAATTCCTAACTTTTGATCCGGTGCTCGGAATTGAAATCTGAGGGCACCAATGAACTCGCAGTGCCGATATTCGCTTAAAGAGGCCTTTTCGGAAGTTGCGTTTGTTGCGGGTTGAATGTTAGTTTTTGGGTTTTTAGATTAAGTTAAATAAAATTTGTGAAATACAAAATTTATTTAAACTTGTGGGTTAACTTCTCCCAAAGGAAGTTAGGGGTGGGACCCACACCCACTTAACCTCCTTTGAGAGGATTAAGTGTGGTGGGGCCCACACGAACCCTAAAATTTTCAAGTTCCCTAACTCCCCTCTCTCCATCTTAAAGGCTTGTCAACTTAACTTCTATTTAATTATACAACTCATGTATATTAAATAAGTGAGTTTAATTTTGGAGTTATCCTTTTTGAATTTCAAACCTTTGAAATTATTTGTTAAGTTTGTGATTAAAATAAGCTCTTCTCTCTTTTTGTTGGGTTAGAACTCTTTAGCCAACTTGAGAGTTTTTGAGAGCTCCTCCTCCTTCTTCTTCAACTTGATGAAGAACGCTCAACTTGACGAAGAACGCTCAACTTGACGAAGAACGCTCAACTTGACGAGGAACGCTCAAGTTCCGACGAAGAACGCCTCTCCGCTCTTCTTCGTCTTCCGTGTCAACGAGAGGGAACGCCGCTTCCTCCTCGGACTCCCTTCGTCGACTTAAGAAGATTCGCCAACGATGTATCTCTTCGGGCGTATCTCTTCGTCATCGGATTTGAAGAACGACGACCGCGACGCCCGACCTCCGCGACGTTGTCTTCCGCAGGACGTTGTCAAATCTTCGAACCTATACCCGAGGTAGGGGTTGTTGATTGTTGTTTAATTATTTTATTCTTGCTCGTGGTTCGCATGAATAACGTGAGGATATTGAATATTTAAGTTGTGTTTTAATGTGAGGGGGCCAGACCGCATGAACACGGCCGAACCCCCTCCTTCGTTCTTGGTGTTTTATTTTGCGGATGAATCAAGGTGGCGTGGTGCCATCGCACCACGCAGATATTCGCCGAATCTTTTTACGCGACGCCGTCGCGCGTGCGCCATGGAAGAATCATCATGAACGCGACGCCGTCGCGCCGCGTTGAAGGAAATCAAGGCGCGGCGGAGGGGCGTGGTGCCGTCGCACCGTGCCGGACGACGAACACCGCGGTCGGTTCCGGGCCGCGGCGGGACGAGGAGACCGGCGGCCGGGCCGCCGGCGTCGGAAGCCGAAGAGGGGACCGGATTTTCCGGTCCCGTTGTAGAAAACCGGCCGGCCAGCTGGCCGGCCGGATGGTAATAAACCGGGGGAAATTAATCCCCCGGCCAGCACACAAAACCCCCCTAATTTATGAGGGGGGCGGTTTCCTTGAGGGGGGGCAGGAGGCCCCCCGGTTTTTCCACGAAGCGGTCCCCCAGGAGGGGGGCCGTTGATTGACAAAACGGCGCGGCATAGCCGCGCCGCCAATTGAAGAAGCGGGGGGCTTCCCCCCCCCCCCCCCCCCCCCCCCCCGCGTGCTGCCTCCGTGCGGCGCCAGGCCGCCGCGCCGCCGGCCGGCCAAGCCGGGTCGGACCCGGGTCGGTTCGACCCAGGGGGGGCGGGTCGGGTCGACCCAGGGGGGGTCGGGCCGGGTCGGCCCGGACCCGGACCCCCCCCCCCCGTTTCGAATCAGTTTCGGTCTTTTGGCAATATCTTGAGCCACGGACCTCCGATCGACGAACCGTCTGCGGCAACGCGATCCTTGGATCTAGACGGTCGTTTCAGTATATTGCACTCAAGGTTTCGGATTACTTTGAGTTCGGCCGGGTTGGTTCGTTCACGAAACCAACCGGGCCTTCGGAGCGGAAACACTCATATCTTGAGCTACGGATGTCCGATTGACGTACCGTCAGCTGTGTTGTGTTCCTCTTAGTGAGACGGATATTTTGGCATACTCCGCACGAGGTTTGGACGCAGGTGGAGTACGGTCGGGTTGGTTTTGCCTTAAAAACCAACCGGGCCCCGGGGACGAAAATGCCAATAACTCTCAGACCGGGCGTCCGATCGACGCGCCGTCTGTTGCGTTGAGTTCTTGTTGACGATACGAAACTTTTGGATACATCAACTCTGGACTTTGTGACAGTTGATGTATCAGCCTCTCGGCTCGTGGAGCGGACCCTCCGAACGAGCTTGCTGTGTGCGGGAACCCTAGTGCTGGCTGTGACTGTTACTGTGACTACTACTGCTACTACTGCTACTGTGACTGCGACGACGACAGTACAGAGATCCTGTGTGGATTCGACGACGACGACTTCAGCACTCAGCGATCCTACGTGGATCAGTGCTACAGGTCCTGTGTGGGCCCGATCCTGTGTGGGTCCGATCCTGTGTGGGTCTTTGCGATCAGCGGTCCTGTGTGAACCAGCACCTACAGGTCCTACGTGGGCCCGATCCTGTGTGGGTCTTTTGCGGGGGTTAGTTACCTATCGATCCTTCGTGGGTCCGACGACTTAGATGGATCAGAGATCATCTTTATCGTCTTTCGAAGAAGTATACCTGTGTGAGATGAATCATGTTGTTTTCCTGTGTGGATTGTGATGTGCAATCCTGTGTGGATTACGTTTTGCTTTCCTGTGTGGAATACATTTACTTTCCTGTGTGGACTGAGTTGTACTTGGGCTCGGAGGTTGGAGCGTATTTGAATTTGATGACTTAGGTATATGTATGGGCATATACCTAAGCAGTGTCGCTTGTTACTTTGTGATTGTACCTTTCTTCGTGGATTATCCTTTGTGGATTTGAGAGACCTTCAGGGGTCTCGGGGTCCCTACTGAGTAGCTTATACTCACCCCTGCATGGGCTTTGCCCGCACTACGTTGTGTTGGTTGCAGACGACGGACAACGTTGATCTTAGCTCAGGCTTGCAGAGCAGGACTGTACCTGGAGGTGGACCACTGGACGGGACGTGCTCGGAGCGGACGGCGGGACCCGTGGAGCAGTAGAGCTATCTGTACCCACCCTTCAGGTGGGATTTCTAGTGGACAGCCCGGTGTAGCGGCTTTTACTTTTCAGTTGCTGTTTTTCCTTTCGAGTTGTACTTTACTTTCAGTTTGGGTTTGTATACTGGCCCATTTACTTTTCCGCACTTTCAGTTGTACTCTGCTTTTTCTTAGTGTTTACTTTCCGCTTTCTTACTCTGTGGTGTTTGTTTACTTTACAAAGGCAATGCCTTCCCTTTTTTACCGGGATTTACGCCTTGGTGCTAGTCGCCAACCCCTGGCCTATGGAAGGCGGGCTTGGGGTAGTCACGGCACGGACCCCGAGGGCGGGTCGTGACAAATTGGTATCAGAGGAGTTCGGTTCTACCGCGAACTATGATCTTTTCTATGTGAAGCAATAATGTTTAGCGTATTGAGTGTGGTTATCAGTCCAGGGAGTCCAGTGTTGGTGCGGCGGCCGACGTATCCGTACACCAGGACCCTGACTTCTGATTTCCGACTTAATGCACGAAAACATTGATTGCATGTGTGTTTCAAAGTTTTCTTTGTGATTACTTATAACAGCTCACCAGGTATACTGTTCGGACCGTGGGACACATGTTTCCTTTTCAGGATGGCCCCACGACGGCAGCCAGCTAGGGTTCCGAGAGTTGAGCGTGATGACAGCCCACCGAGCGACGAGGCCTCGGTGCAGGGCCCTTTGTCAGCAGTGGCACCGGCGGTAGCACTACCCGCCGAGCCCCCGATGCTTCCAGCAGCAGCCGCTGACGATGCACGTCGCCTCAGCGCACTGCATGAGTTTCAGTGCCAGCGACCGCCCAGGTTTCGCGGGGAGACGGATCCCCAGGCAGCAGAGGACTGGCTGGAGGCAGTGGTACGAGTGTTTAGGCTAGTGAGGACACCAGCAGACCTCATGGTGATCCTCGCTGCGAGCCTACTACACGCAGCAGCAGGACGATGGTGGAGCTTGATGCTCCAGGTGCACGATGAGGCATCTCTACTTTGGACGGACTTTGAGAGCCTCTTCCGCTCGGAGTTCGTCCCACCCACCCTTCGTGCGGTGCGTATCCAGGAGCTTCTTCAGCTGCGGCAGGGCAGCATGACGGTCGCTCAGTACTCGGCGAGATTTACCGATCTCTCGCGCTACTCGACCGACATGGTACGGGACCCATTCTTCCGGGCCCGGACCTTCGAGCAGGGTTTGAGACATGAGATCAGGGCATCGCTGATCTCCCTCAGCATACCGACTCAGATAGGAGTACTGGAGTGGGCCCTTCTGATCGAGAGCTTCCTTGCTGAGTCTACACCTGCACAGCGACTCACCGCAGGGCGGCTCGTGGTAGATTCATCTACAGCAGGCAGTCGACGGATGACTCAGGGGTCCAGACAGACCAGACCTTCGGGCAGACGACCTCAGGACACTGGCTCAGCAGTGCGGGGCACACAGCGCAGAGCCAGTCTTTCGAGAGGCAGACAGTTCTACTCGTGCGGCGGGCAGGGCCACATGGCTCGTGACTGCCCGACCCGCCGTGCCGAGGAGCAGAAGACGGTTGAGGGACCACCGAGGCAGAGGCAGAGGGTCGACCGTGGCGGTCTGCAGAGAGGAGGCGGACGAGGCAGAGGAGCTGGACGAGCAGCCGGTGGTGGGCGACGCTTTGAGGCTCTACCACCACCACCACCAGGAGGTCCACCCCGACCACATGGAGCTGGTGGGCAGAGACAGGCACAGCTCCAGGCAGCAGAGGCCTACGACCACGGCGCACCTGAGATGATTCGAGGTACTATCTGTGTCTATTCCACCCTTGCTGCAGTTCTTATAGACACAGGAGCGAGTCACTCTTTCATAGCCGCTGCCCATGTTCGGAGCTCGGAGATTCCGATAGAGCCGTTGGCTCGATCCTTACGGCTAGAGACTCCTACGGGAGCAGACTCGACGATTACGCACTGGTGCCGGCAGTGTGAGCTTACTCTAGGAGGCGAGAGCTTTGGATGGGATCTTCTTGTAGCAGCGTCGAGGCCTTACGACGTCATCTTGGGCATGGATTGGCTATCTACGGTCCATGCACAGATTGACTGTTTTAGGCGCAAGGTGCGATGTGTACGCACCGACGGGAGCAGGTTCACCTTAACCGGTGAGAAGGGAGCCTTAGAAGCACAGGATGGACTTCCGCGGAGGAGAGGACAACCCATCACTCGTCAGTTGGCTAGCCTTATCCTTGGAGCAGTTGACGTGCGGAGTCCTGGTTTTCCTGCAGTGGTGGATCAGTTTGCGGACGTTCTTCCCGACGATGTTCCAGGACTACCTCCTCGCAGATATGTAGACTTTTATATTGACTTGTACCCCGGGACAGCCCCGATATCCACTCCAGCATATCGGATGGCCCCCGCCGAGCTTCGAGAGCTACGGGTACAGTTGGAGGACTTGCAGGGCAAGGGGTTCATTCGACCCAGTGTTTCACCCTGGGCTTCCCCGATTTTGATCGCCAAGAAGGCGGACGGAAGCTTGCGACTTTGTGTTGACTATCGTCGCCTGAACCAGGTGACAGTGAGGAACAAGTATCCGCTACCGAGGATTGATGACCTCTTTGATCAGCTCAAGGGAGCACGGTGGTTCTCGAAGATAGACCTCAGGTCAGGCTATCATCAGCTCAGAGTCAGAGACGAGGATGTTCATAAGACAGCCTTCAGATGTCGGTATGGCCACTATGAGTTCTTGGTTATGCCATTCGGTGTAACCAATGCTCCAGCAGTGTTCATGGCTCTCATGAACAGGATCTTTCAGCCATACCTAGATCGGTTTGTCGTGGTCTTCATCGACGACATTCTGCTTTACTCTACGACAGAGGAGGAGCACGCCTATCACTTGCGGGTTATTCTAGACACACTCCGAGAGCACCAGCTTTATGGTAAGCTCTCAAAGTGCCAGTTCTGGATACGTGAGGTCCACTTCTTGGGACACGTTATCTCTGAGGCGGGGGGTGCAGTGGATCCCGCGAAGATTGAGGCTGTGTTAGCATGGGAGCCACCTAGGAGCGTGACTGAGGTTCGGAGTTTCTTGGGACTAGCTGGATACTATCGGAGATTCGTTCCAGACTTCTCTAGAGTTGCGGCATCACTCACAGCTTTGACGAAGAAGGGGAAACCCTTCGTATGGTCAGACAGATGTCAGCAGAGCTTCCAGGAGCTGAGACAGAGATTGACCTGCGCACCTATCTTGAGGTTTCCTGAGGAGGGAGTAGGGTACGTAGTTTACTGTGATGCATCAGGGACCGGACTCGGATGTGTTCTGATGCAGGAGCGGGCAGTGATTGCCTATGGATCACGTCAGTTGAGGCCGCATGAGCAGAACTATGCTACCCATGACCTCGAGTTAGCAGCAGTGGTCTTCGCTCTGAGGACATGGCGACACTATCTGATGGGAGAGCGCTTTACAGTCTTTTCTAATCATCAGAGTCTCAGGTATATCTTCTCTCAGAAGGACCTGAACCTGAGACAGTGGCGATGGCTCGATTTCCTCCAGGACTATGACTTTGAGATAGTCTATACTCCTGGGAAGGGGAACGTAGTAGCCGATGCCCTTAGCAGGAGGATGGGCATTCAGCTACTTGAGGAGGAGACATAGCAGCTAGCCTCTTTGCAGATATCCTTCGTGGATAGATATGGAGCAGCATTCCTTCAGTCTCTCATAGTCACTCCTCCACTACTGCAGCGAATCAGGGAGGCACAGCGTGGGGACGCTGACTGTGAGACACGGCGTGCACAGATATCCTCAGGACAGGCACCTGATGGTTTCTCCCTTGGGGCAGAGCACGACATCCTTTTCAGAGGACGTACCATGGTACCAGTCGCTTTGCGAGAGGACGTGCTGAGAGAGTTTCACACTTCTCCTTTGGCGGTACATCCTGGAGTGGCGAAGATGTACCAGGACCTCAGACGACAGCACTGGTGGGCGGGTATGAAGAAGGCTGTAGCAGAGTTCGTTTCTCGATGCCTCACCTGCCAGCAGGTGAAGGCTGAGCATCAGGTACCAGCGGGCTTGGTACAGCCCTTAGAGGTTCCGGAGTGGAAGTGGGACGGCATATCTATGGATTTCGTGACTGGACTTCCACGCACTTCCAGAGGTCACGACTCCATCTGGGTGATTGTTGACTGACTCACCAAGTCGGCACACTTCTTACCCATCAGAGAGCTGGGCTCAGTAGAGAGCTTGGGACGTCTCTACGTTCAGGAGATTGTGCGGCTCCACGGTGTGCCATCATCTATCGTCTCCGATCGAGATGCTCGCTTTACTTCCCGGCTTTGGAAGGGGTTACAGGAGGTGTTCGGGACGCAGCTACGTTTGAGTACAGCCTTTCACCCTCAGACGGATGGTCAGACGGAGAGGACCATTCAGACTCTCGAGGACATGCTCCGCGCATGTGTCCTCCACTTTGGTTGTAGCTGGGAGGACCACCTACCCTTAGTGGAGTTCGCGTACAACAACAGCTACCACTCCACTATCGGGATGGCACCGTACGAGGCATTGTACGGCCGACCTTGTAGATCTCCTTTGTGCTGGACAGACCCTGGGGAGTCAGCACTAGTGGGACCGGAGATGGTCCAGGCCACGACAGAGAAGGTCCAGGTCATCCAGGAGCGTATGAGGACATCTCAGAGCCGGCAGAAGTCATACGCTGACAGGAGGCGGAGGCCACTGGAGTTCGAGGATGGCGATCACGTCTTCTTGCGGGTCTCACCTCGATGTGGTATTCGGAGATTTGGCCGAGGCGGAAAGTTATCTCCACGCTTCATCGGACCCTTTCAGATTCTCAGCAGGATTGGTGAGGTGGCTTATCGCCTGGCTCTACCACCTCAGTTGCACCGGGTACACGACTTCTTCCACGTGTCTCATCTGAGGAGATACGTGCACGACCTGACGCACATCATTGATCATGGGGAGCTTGACGTTGACGATGGGGCGACTTTTACGGAGGTCCCGGTGGAGATAGAGGATCGACAGGAGCGGGTCCTGTATGGGCGATCGATTCCTCTTGTGCGCATCAGATGGCAGCACGGGAATCTCCAGCAGAGCACATGGGAGCGGGAGGCTCAGATGCGTGCTCAGTACCCTCATTTGTTTCCCTAGTTTTTATGTATCTTTACGGGGACGTAAAGCCCTGAGGTGGGAGTAATGTAAAGACCCGTAAAAATCAAGGGAAATTTTTTCTTAATTTTCTTTAGAATTTTACAAGAGCGCGGTTTCAGACGGCACCTGATTCCGAGGCCCGGAGTGCCCGGAATCAATTTCCGAAGTTTGGCTCGGGTACGTTCAGTGAATGAATGAGCAGGAATTCCTAACTTTTGATCCGGTGCTCGGAATTGAAATCCCAGGGCACCAATGAACTCGCAGCGCCGATATTCACTTAAAGAGACCTTTTCGGAAGTTGCGTTTGTTGCGGGTTTAAAGTTAGTTTTTGGGTTTTTAGATTAAGTTAAATAAAATTTGTGAAATACAAAATTTATTTAAACTTGTGGGTTAACTTCTCCCAAAGGAAGTTAGGGGTGGGACCCACACCCAATTAACCTCCTTTGAGAGGATTAAGTGTGGTGGGGCCCACACGAACCCTAAACTTTTCAAGTTCCCTAACTCCCCTCTCTCCCTCTTAAAGGCTTGTCAACATAACTTCTATTTAATTATACAACTCATGTATATTAAATAAGTGAGTTTAATTTTGGAGTTATCCTTTTTGAATTTCAAACCTTTGAAATTCTTTGTTAAGTTTGTGATTAAAATAAGCTCTTCTCACTTATTGTTGGGTTAGAACTCTTTAGCCAACTTGAGAGTTTTTGAGAGCTCCTCCTCCTTCTTCTTCAACTTGACGAAGAACACTCAACTTGACGAAGAACGCTCAACTTGACGAAGAACGCTCAACTTGACGAGGAACGCTCAAGTTCCGATGAAGAACGCCGCTCCGCTCTTCTTCGTCTTCCGTGTCAACGAGAGGGAACGCCGCTTCCTCCTCGGACTCCCTTCGTCGACTTAAGAAGATTCGCCAACGACGTATCTCTTCGGGCGTATCTCTTCGTCATCGGATTTGACGAATGACGACCGCGACGCCCGACCTCCGCGACGTTGTCTTCCGCGGGACGTTGTCAAATCTTCGAACCTATACCCGAGGTAGGGGTTGTTGATTATTGTTTAATTATTTTATTCTTTCTCGTGGTTCGCATGACTAACGTGAGGATATTGAATATTTAAGTTGTGTTTTAACGTGAGGGGGCCAGACCGCATGAACACGGCCGAACCCCCTCCTTCATTCTTGGTGTTTTATTTTGCGGATGAATCAAGGTGGCATGGTGCCGTCGCACCACGCAGATATTCACAGAATCTTTTTACATGACGCCGTCGCGCGCGCGCCATGGAAGAATCATCAAGAACGCGACACTGTCGCGCCGCGTTGAAGGAAATCAAGGCACGGCGGAGGGGCACGGTGCCGTCGCACCGCGCCGGACGACGAACACTGCGGCCGGTTCCGGGCCGCTGCGGGACGAGGAGACCGGCGGCCGGGCCGCCGGCATCGGAAGCCGAAGAGGGGACCGGATTTTCCGATCCCGTTGTAGAAAACCGTCCGGCCAGCTGGCCGGCCGAATGGTAATAAACCGGGGGAAATTAATCCCCCGGCCAGCACATAAAACCCCACTCATTTATGAGGGGGGCGGTTTCCTTGAGGGGGGGAAGGAGGCGCCCCGGTTTTTCCACGAAGCGGGCCCCCAAGAGGGGGGCCGTTGATTGACAAAACGGCGCGGCATAGCCGCGCCGCCAATTGAAGAAGCGGGGGGGCTTTGCCCCCCCCCCCCACCCCCCCCCCCCCCCCCGCGTGCTGCCTCCGTGTGGCGCCAGGCCACCGCGGCCGCCGCGCCGCCAGCCGGCCAGGCCGGGTCGGCCCGGACCCGATCCCCCCGTTTCGAATCAGTTTCGGTCCTTTGGCCATATCTTGAGCCACGGACCTCCGATCGATGAACCGTATGCGGAAACGCGATCCTTGGATCGAGGCGGTCGTTTCGGTATATCGCACTCAAGGTTTTGGATTACTTTGAGTTCGGCCGGGTTGGTTCGTTCACGAAACCAACCGGGCCTTCGGAGCGGAAACGCTCATATCTTGAGCTACGGACGTCCGATTGACGTGCCTTCAGCTGTGTTGTGTTATTCTTAGTGAGACGGATATTTTGGCATACTCCGCCTGAGGTTTGGACGTAGGTGGAGTACGGTCGGGTTGGTTTTTCCATAAAAATCAACCGGGCCCCGGGGACGAAAATGCCAATAACTCTCAGACTGGGCGTCCGATCGACGCGCCGTCTGTTGCGTTGAGTTCCTGTTGACGATACGAAACTTTTGGATACATCAACTCTGGACTTTGTGACAGTTGATGTATCAGCCTCTCGGCTCGTGGAGCGGACCCTCCGAACGAGCTTGCTATGTGCGGGAACCCTAGTGCTGGCGGCGACTGTTACTGTGACTACTACTGCTACTACTACTACTGTGACTGCGACGACGACAGTACAGAGATCCTGTGTGGATTCGACGACGACGACTTCAGCACTCAGCGATCCTACGTGGATCAGTGCTACAGGTCCTGTGTGGGCCCGATCCTGTGTGGGTCTGATCCTGTGTGGGTCTTTGCGCTCAGCGGTCCTGTGTTAACCAGCGCCTACAAGTCCTACGTGGGCCCGATCCTGTGTGGGTCGTTTGCGGGGGTTAGTTACCTATCGATCCTTCGTGGGTCCGATTACTTAGATGGATCAGAGATCATCTTTATCGTCTTTCGAAGAAGTATACCTGTGTGAGCTGAATCCTGTTGTTTTCCTGTGTGGATTGTGTTGTGCAATCCTGTGTGGATTACGTTTTTCTTTCCTGTGTGGAATACGTTTACTTTCCTGTGTGGACTGAGTTGTACTTGTGCTCGGAGGTTGGAGCGTATTTGAATTTGATGACTTAGGTATATGTATGGGCATATACCTAAGCAGTGTCGCTTGTTACTTCGTGATTGTACCTTTCTTCGTGGATTTTCCTTTGTGGATTTGAGAGACCTTCAGGGGTCTCGTGGTCCCTACTGAGTAACTTATACTCACCCCTGCACGGGCTTTGCCCGCACTACGTTGTGTTGGTTGCAGACGACGGACAACATTGATCTTAGCTGAGGCTTGCAGAGCAGGACGGTACCTGGAGGTGGACCACTGGACGGGACGTGCTCGGAGCGGACGGCGGGACCCGTGGAGCAGTAGAGCTATCTGTACCCACCCTTCAGGTGGGATTTCCAGTGGACAGCCCGGAGTAGCGGCTTTTACTTTTCAGTTGTTGTTTTCCCTTTCGAGTTGTACTTTACTTTCAGTTTGCGTTTGTATACTGGCCCATTTACTTTTCCGCACTTTCAGTTGTACTCTGATTTTTCTTAGTGTTTACTTTCCGCTTGCTTACTCTGTGGTGTTTGTTTACTTTACAAAGGCAATGCCTTCCCTTTTTTACCGGGATTTACGCCTTGGTGCTAGTCGCCAGCCCCTGGCCTATGGAAGGCGGGCTTGGGGTAGTCACGGCACGGACCCCGAGGGCGGGTCGTGACATGACCTCAAACTCTCGATATTGAATTATTATTAATAAAATATAGTGGTTCATTGATTTCATCCAAGTTATACAACTCTTCTCTGATTGATATTTTTGGAAGGATGGTTATTAAAAATTATTTATTATTCCCTTGGTAAAATATTATGTGATAATGGTCAGGGATTGACTCTCCCTAAAAAGTTCATATATCAATTATTTTGATAAGGAAATAGAATTTAGTCACTTAAATCATTAGGTTATCATCTATAAATGAATGAATGATTATAAACTTCCTATGAAACTGAATCCCCTAATATAGGTCCGGATACCCTATAATGAGGGATTATATGGTCAAATGGAATGAAAGAAATTCAATATTGTGGGAATTCAAATCCTATGGGATTATATTGTCATATATCTTAATTTACATCTGGTTAATATCTGAAAATGTGAGTTTGACATTTCATCTGAACTTAATTCTAATTCTATGACATTATCAATGAGTCCTTGTTGAATATGACTTTTCTAATTATAAGAAATAAGGATGTAAATTTTGGGGATTATAGAAAACGGATTTATACTCCCAAGTGCATCACCATATTGTGATATAGTTCCCTTACCCAATAATAAGGATGGATCAATACAAATTTAATTTTTTTTTATGAAATTAAATAATCATGATCATAAAATTTTATACTCTTCCTCATGTAGATGTTATATTTGATCATATTTTTGAGGTACAATACTTATCAAAGGTGGATGTTCGATACATATACAATTAATTATGGTTAAAAATAGAAGATATATTGATGATCGAGAAAAGATATTAACAAATTTAATTAGTAATGATTCCCTTTAGTATTTTAAATTATGAAAAAAATAGAATCTAATTAGGTGATTCCTTATATATTACCTTAACAAATTCATCAGAATATTTTGGGATGCTACCCACAAATATTATAATATAAAGGAGGAACATGAATAGATATTTAGGATTTTTCTAAATTCCATATGAAAGGATAAAATATATTCCATGTTCATCATGTGTGAAATTTTGTTTCACAAAATAATCCTTCTTATGTCATGTAATAATAAGAGATGGTATATTTTTGGATCCTTTAAAAATGGATGTTATTGGAGAATTCCCCAGAACAACCAATATAATAAAAATCTATATTTTTATTTTCTTATTTAGATACTATACGAGTCGTTTGAAACATTTATCAGGATTTTCCATTTCTCTAACCATCTTAACATGAGAGGGTGTGAATTTCGGCAAAAAAATGTAACGAATGTTTCATGAAGATTATGAATAGGTTAGTTTTTCACTATTACTTACCTTACCCAGAATTTGAGAAGAGTTATAATATGAAATGTTTCTTTATCAAATGGATTCAGGAAGATCCTTTTTAAATGTGGAGTGGTAATTAGTTATTCATCAAATCAATTAAAGTCTCATAATATAAATTACCTAATACATTATCTGTAGCTATTAACAATAATATTTTAATTTATAATTTGGTAGTATTATATCTATGGTGAAAAGTGTGATATCTATACTGACCATAAAATCTTAAATTATATTTTCAAATAAAATGATTTGAAAACGTTAATATATGGATGGTTAGTGTTAGTCAAAGCTAGTGATTTCTCAATCAATACCATCTAGGGATGGAAAAAGGTGCAAGACTCTATATGTAAAAGAGATCAAGGTACCCTATTCAAGATCTGGATTTAAAAGGGTCCTATATTCCAAGATATTCAAACTATGTATATTGAAATAATAAGGAATGATAATAAATATCACCTTTTATAAAGGATTTCATAACCACCAATCTATGTAAATATCAAGAAGGACTATAAAGAGGGTATGGAGTAAAAAATAGGGTATGCAATATTCTAGAGGAAAAATTTGAAAATGAGAAAATTATAATATTCTTGAAATCAATATGTGTTTCATCAATTTCATAATTAATGAAATAGTTATTGGATGGTGCACATAGAATATCATTTTTGATCCATCATTGGAGCATAATGATTTATAGATATTGTAAGAAAATATTATTTGGTACAACATTAAAAACTGATGGTAGAGTAATGTTTTGGTTTCACGGTATAATAGAAAGATAGGGAAGAATAATATAAGTCTATGATAATGATGCAAACATTAAACTTACCATTATGTTATTGGGAGAAATTCAATATGGATTTTATTATAGGACATCCCAATACATATAATGACAATAATTATATCTAGGTAGTTATGGATAGACTTATAATGTCCACACACTTCATTCATACTAGAGAGGGTTTTTCACTCAATAATTTAGCCAATATATACACAATGGGAGTGGTAAGGTTACATATAGTACCACTCTTAATTGTATCCTAATGGTATCAATTATTTACCATGAAGTTTTATAAAAGTATTAAAAAAGAATGGGACATAGATCTAACTATGAACACTACTAACAACCCTCGGTCTCATAGTAAATCTAAAAGGACTATTCAAAATTGAGAATATATGATGATATCACATGAATGGATTTATATGGAATTGGGTATTAGTTTTATCCCCTTATTTATTTCTCATATAATAATAATTTTCACTCTAGAATCCAAATTGCATCCTATGATGATATATATGATAAGATATTCAAAATTCAAACATGATGGGATGATATTGGATAAAAGAAACTGCTAAAATATTAACTTTTACGAGACATAATAGATAATGTTCAAACAATTAAACATTATATTAATAATACAATAATTTGAAAAAATAGATGTGATGATACTCATATACATGATCTAAATTTCGATGTTGGCAACAATGTATTTTAAAATATCTTCTTCAATGAGGTTAATAAGTTTTGGAAATAATAGATTGTTGATCACTATATTCATTGGTCCCCTAGATATTATTCATCACATAGGGACTATAGAATATCAATTAGTGGTCACAAAGAACAACATTCTTGTACATAATGTGTTTTAAGTATCTCTTTTGAGGAAGAACATACAAGATCCATCGCATTTACTAAACATAGAATATGAATAATTATAACAATAACACTCATATGAGGTATAAAAATTGGATATCATGGATCCAATAGATAGTAAATTCAACAATAATAACACTCACTTGGTCATTGTTTTATGGAAAAATAATATTTTTGAGAAATAACTGTCAGAAACTGAAGATGTAATGAGGTAGAGTTCCCTCATTTTTTTACAAGATCAACAAACATTTGAGGGTTTAATTTTGTTAATAGGGGTTTAATGTAACCCCTAATTAATTTACTATATATTTTACTTTAAATTAAAAATGGTGATGGATAACTAGGTTTATATGAACCACCAAACTAAAGACAAACAATGATACATTTTATTGACATAGAATTTTTAAAAACAAGAAACAAATTAATACATTATGAGAACTTAATAGAAACATCATTACGAAATTTATTGGTGGAATAAATGATATTGTATACAAAAATACCATGATCGTATAATATTTATCTTCTTGATATTCAATAAAGTGCATAATCCTGATCACAACAATTGAATGAAAGGACAACCAATATGGATACTAGATAAATGTAGAGAGTGTATTGGATAAAAAAGATGCCTTATTTTAGTAATGTATTGAAGATTATATATAGGATTAAAATTATATCATTATATAAATAATTATTAGAAAATTTTTGTTGGAATTATGCTCATCGATATATATTCATTGTAAATATAATCATGGGATATATTTGATTGGAATGTTGTGGAATTGAAAACGATATAATTAAAATTTAACAATATATTAATAGAATGAAATAAAATGATAACTATTAATTAATATATTATGAAAATATATTTTTATATAGTATATACTATTATTCTTAAATAATTATTCCATTAATCTATAAAGATAATAGAAATATTTTCATACCAATGGATTAATATAATAAAATGGTTAGGAGATGAGTAATTAAATTTACATGAATATAGTAGAAATATTTATTTATGAAATTTATATTTTCCATAGAAATGATTTTAATAATTTAATTCTTATAAAAATAAATAAATTTTTATATTTTAAAAGATGAAAATAATTAATTTATTACAAAAATTAGATTAACATTTATTTAATTAGTAATTTTTAATAGATATGAATATAAACCCTTAATTTTTAAATAGACCATTTCATACAAAAAATAGTTTTTCCATTATATGTTATATTTTTATTTAAAAAATATATTTATCATTTATATAAATTATATTAGATTAAATGGTATCTAAATTTTCAATCAGAATGTCAGTATTGGGTAAGAGGAGTTATCTATTATTTTTATAATAAAATAATTACCTTGTTAAAAAAATTAAGCAGTGTAAAATGTGGGTAAAACGAGGGACTCTAAAAATGATAAAATTTTGTTAAATAAAAATTACCCTCATAAAATTCATATAAACTTTATAGTTGTGTATTTAATACCCACTTGTATCCGTAATAGTTATTTTCTTAACATACATAACCCCCTTTTTATTCTATTTGTACCCTTTACCTAACTTAAATTTCCAAACAATTGCTTATTTTCTCTTATAAAAGGAGGTATCCTAAAACTCTTATAAACCACTATTTTCCATTGAATATAACATAAATCAAAATTTTTTTGGACTTCTATAAAATATTTCAAAGGCTTTTTTATGATTATGGTTCCATAATTTAAGTCTAAATCCTTCAATAAAAAGTAACCCATGTCGAGAAGAAGTGAATTCATTAATATTCCAAGATATTATATTAATTTTACAATTAAATTACAATTTTCACTCCAAAAAACAATCATTCTCCACTTTAAGGATGTTAATTTAATATTATAATTTATATAATAAATTAATTCCACTATTATTTATCTCAAAAGGCATACTCATTCACAAGTACAACATGTTCTTTTTTGACACTTCAACCTCCGAAAAGAATGATGTACTACTGCCATCTACTTTTTCACCATTAATAGATTTAAATACACTAATAAAGGAAATATATTACACAAACATGTAATATATAAACTTAATAAGGTTTTAAATGAATGAAACATAAATTAATGATCATTATAATGTAACTCAAGTTTATCGATAAATTACATGGAAAATGTTCTTCATGGATTCTGTTGGTGTAAACCATACCCATAATTTATATCAAATGAAACCTATATAATTGAAACATATGTATTTAAATAACTTCCCAATTATATTTATGATAAATTTTGTATCAAATATTGGGTTCCAAAAACACCATTACGAAAAATGTACAAAACAAACAAAAATATTAACATCACTTGATTAAAATAAACATTTACAAATATATATCTATGTAGTGATTGATAATGAATAAATAATATATATGTTAATATAAATATAAATAAGGTTTAAAAATAATTTATTATTATGGTTATGTTTATTATATATACGTTCAAACATATTTTATATATGTTGAGGGTAAAAAGTAAGAGGTTTCTTTCCTATACCATTATGTATTCAATATTTTTTTGACTACTTTTCCATATGGAGAAATTTTATTCTATTTATCTCAAAATACCAACCAATTTTATTTTCCTTTTTTGATTCATGATTTTTCCATTCCCCCTAAAATTTCAATTAATCATTGGTTCATAATTCACTCGAACTGATGCTTGTATGAGAAATAGACTATAACTCTTCTATTTTCTG
This sequence comes from Viscum album, assembly GCA_963277665.1. Taxonomy (NCBI): domain Eukaryota; kingdom Viridiplantae; phylum Streptophyta; class Magnoliopsida; order Santalales; family Viscaceae; genus Viscum; species Viscum album. The sequence goes on along the minus strand of OY728155.1, from coordinate 1,787,331,997 downwards.
TTAGGAATCTATTTTCTATATGTAAAAATATTAGTTTTTGTTTAATATGAATCATTATATATAATTATATTATTGAATAAGTAATGTTCTAATGAAAATTAAATTAGTAACCAAATTAATCACTTTTTAACATTTTACATAAAGTCCTTTTCCACTATCTTGGACTTTCATTACATAATGTTAATGAAATATTCTTTTAAACAATTATACAAACATACCCATTTTTTAGCACCGTTTTCTATTATCATTTGGATAAATCATCTCTAAGTTTTCATGGTTTTATATTAAAACATATTTCACATTAATTTGATTAAATTTTTTGTTTTTAAAAAATATTACCAAAAACTATAGATGGATATTTCTTCTTATTTGTATCAGTAAATTTTAATGATCTTGTAATTGTCTTTTTGATATGTTTAAACATACATTAATGATTCCTATCATTAAATTTTAATATTGTCTAATAAATCCATTCCCTTTGTTTATATAGATAGATTATGGTAATGTATTATGTTGATTTCAAAAAACTCAATCCGTTTTCATTGGTAAATAATGATATGATGGAATTATTATTTTTTCCATGTTCTTGTAGAACACATATGTATGGTTTATAATTATGTGATGGGTGGTACATTTATAGACATATTATTTTGTGTCTTAATATTTATAATTTGAATGATAACAAATCTATGGGAATTAGGAGTGAACCAAATCCCTTAAGGGACTTTGTTCACTATGATTTTGGGAATGGGGAGTAACCAACCTTCTATAAGACTTTATTCTCTATGAAATGGTGGTATTGGTAGTGAGACTTGCTATATGAAATGATATTTATATATTTATGTTTGTGACATACTTCTATTCGACAACATTATTCCAAAATGTTTCATAGCTTAAGACTATCAAGTCATGTTTTCAAGCATTTACTACTTACATATTATGTTATGATAAAATCTAGCATCCATGACTCAGGTTTAATAATATATACTTTATCATTAATAATTATCTTAAGTTATGTCCACAAACCATTATTATTTTATCATATGCATATTCACATCTTATATGTTCACATTTGATCTTCAACTGATCAATCTTATGTTTACCCTTACTAGATATATAGGCTGACAGATTCTATTGTTTTCATTCTAGAGATTATTAAGGAGATTATTACACTTGATGTGTAAAATATGTTATCATGTGAGAATAATATTTGTGGGAGATATTAAAAATGTTTTAAATAAGTGTATTATGTTTCTAGTATCCATGAAAGAAATCCTTTTGGTTTTAGGTTTTTGTTTATTAATACATTAAAAGAATAATCATGTTAATAGATTTATAATATATGGATGTTTAGCTTGGGTTTCATAGACACACATATCTAACTAAACATTCACCTCCCCAGCCCAATCTCTCTGAATGTGGTGGGATTCCACATGCATATTTTTAAATTAACTGATTTTTTGATGAATTCATTAACTGGGGTAATTTTCAATCATTCATAAATAAAATATAATAGAATAACCATTATAGATTTCTATACATACAATATAAATTAATTAATTCAACATGAATTTATATTTTATCATTATATATCCAAATCCCCACACTACTCAAAATAAATTTGAGGCCTCATAGGACAAAGAGATTATTGTACAACACTTTATTGGATTCCCTAACAATAACCACACTTTATGATCTTTACCCATGATCTCTTTCGATAACGAGATGAATTATCACCTATTTTATGGATTGGAAATTTTTTACCCACCATTGATGCTTATTTATATCTAGTTTCAATAATTATATATTCGTGCCATCATTTTTGATTAATATTGTAGGTTAAAGGGAATCGCATGTGTCTCCATCATCTATTTCAATCCAATCTCGAATAATATCAACCTCAACTCATAATATCCAATAAAATAAGTTGAAAATAAAAGTATTTATGTGAAAAATTTTCTATGATACAAGTGAGAAATGACCCCTAACGCATGCCTATGAATTTCTATGAATTTACACAATGAGATGTTATTGGATAAAAATATTCCAATAAAATCTCATGAAATTTCTTCCTAGTTTTTCAATTCACTTTATTTTATTCAAGAATGAAATATAATGTTACGTATTTATCCCATTATTGTATAAGGGATTATAATAAGACCCAACATTTCAATAGTATCTCATTGCATTCATTGAAATAATTAATTCAATTCATCTTGTTATTTACCTCTTGTAGAGATAAATAATCTCCACACTCCATGGGTGATGGAATTGGAAATAAATAATAATCATCTAGGTAGTAGTATGCCTTGGAGGAAATATATAACCATTAAATTTGATAAATTATTCAAGACCCTCCAGTACTTGAAGAATAATAGTTTTTTATTTTGGTGGAACATTCTTATGCATTCCATCATTCATTATAAGAGGTGTTCATTGAGGAGACATCCTATATAATAAATTAGAAAACTCCATTGAATCTTTTCCAAGATATAGGCATCCAAAAGTTTAAAACTATACTAATAATGATATAATCAACCTAATACCCCTCTTTTTCTTCTATTTACTAAAATAAATTTTATTTTGGAAAACCATTTACAATAAAATTTTTATAAAATTTTTTTAGGATTGGAATATAATAATAATATGTCATTACCCATCCTCGGGTCCCATGTCGTGACTACCCCAAGCCCGCCTTCCATAGGCCAGGGGATGGAGACTAGAACCAAAGGCGTAAATCCCTATAACTGGGAAGGAATTTCCATTATAAAACAAAAACACATTCAACCAGAGTACAAGCAGAAGTAAACAATAAGTAAAACAGAAAAAAGTAGTGCTGAAAGTAAGGGGCCGGAAATACATGCCCAACTGTAAAGTACAAGGTAAAAGAAAAAACAACTGGAAGGTGAAAAGTAGCTCATGTATCGTCCACCACGGATACAACCTGAAGGGTATGTACAGATAGCGCAACTCCTAGATCATTCACCATGGATCCTACCTGAAGGATGGGTACATATATCTTCCTCTGTGCCCTCTTCCTTCAACCTCCTCCGGGTACTGACTCATCGTGAGGTCCACCTCTGGGTATCGACTCATTGTTAGGTCCAACTACAGGTGTCGTCCAGCCCTTATACACTCAGCCTCCATCAGCGTTGTCCGTCGTCACCATCCAACACAACGAGGTGCGTTCATAGCACGTGCAGGAGTGAGTATAACGATACTCAGTAGGGACCCCGAGACTTTCATGGTCTCACTAAATCCAAAAAGGTTAACCACAAATAAAGATCTCAATAGATAACCCTTTCATATGTATATGACCACATATATACATAAGTTATCATGTAACCCATATAAATCTTGAGGAAAACACAAAGGGCATTGACTCAGCTCAAAAAAATATTTTTATTCACGATGATGAAAACACAGCTACTAGAGAACTCCTCTGTCGAGTGCAGTACTCCTGTCACGACTCCGAGGTGGCACTCATTAACCTTAGACTGTTTAGGTACTCCTCCTGTCGAGTACCGCGGGTATGTCACCCCAACACAGTAGTGATCCCTGCCATGGGTCTGTCATTCCAACAATGTAGCGCTCCCCATACTATCCTACAGAGGTACTAATCCTGTCGAGTACCATGGGTCTACCGCCCCAACATAGTAGCGCTCCTCCTCCATGGGTCTGCAACCGCAACATAGTAGTGCTCCCCACTGGGCTAGTCAAGTAACTCCGATTCGAATCGGACAAGTATTCATCAGTTCTCAGCCATCTACAAGGTCATCGTACTCCGTATGCTCGTTTCTGGAGGATCCGCCCCATGAGATATTGGTCGACACTTCAAGTTTCATGAATTTCCATGAAGAAGTATCTCATAGGACCGCCTCGTCATAGGGGTCTCAACCCAACAGATGACACGTTGATCAGACACTCTGTCTATGAGTTATTTTCCTTATTGTTCCAGGGGCCTGATTGGTTTCGTTTACGAACCCACCCAACCGTATAACAACTGCACCCAAACCTCAAGTGGATTATTCCAAAAAAACCGTCTCATCAGGAGAAATCCATCGTAGTTGACGAGACGTCAGTCGGACATCTGGTTCTCAAGTTATAAGCGTTTCCGCTCCGAGGGCTCAGTTGGTTCGTGTTAGAACCAACCTGTCTATACCCAAACCTCTCCAAAACCTTGGTTTTAATATAAAAAAACTTCCGTCTCATTCCAAGGAAACCTACGCAACTGACAGTGCATCGATCAGAGGTCCGTAGCTCATGTTATGGATGTTTAACCGAAAACGGTCCGAAAAAGGGGGCCTGGGCCCAGTTAGCGCATCCCGGCCCACGGCTGGCGTGGCCTGGCCCGCGACCATCGCGGCTCAGCTCACTAGGCCGAGCGTTTAAGTAGAGTGGTGTGGGGAATGGCCCCCCACTAATTGGGAATGGCGTCGCCATCTGGCACCGCCCCCAGTCGTCCAGGATCCCGCGCGGCCATGGGATCCACCGCATCGCCGCTGTGGTTGTTGTCGCGGCAGATCTTCTCCGGTGGCACGCTGGGGCGCCACTTCCTCCAGGAAGCTGGTCGGCACCAGCCGATGCCTTCGGTCGATGGCGCCGACATTGTCTTTCGAGGACCACCAGATGCGCTCCGGTGGTCCGATTCTCCCACTGTCTGCGCCTATGGCTCTCCCAGGACCTGTTCTTCACTGCGACGGCTTCAAATCCCTAATGCAGCCCCACTTCATGTCGACCATCATCCCAGGCACAAACGAACAACCAGAGAAGGTTCGACAGGCCGTGTTTGTTCGGCTCGCGCCCTCTGCGTTAGGAGTTATCAAATGGCTATATTCGAACACTTTCTTTCCACTATGACATGGGTATAATTAATTAGAAAATAAATTATACAAACATCCAATAAGTGAAATCTTATTATCAAGTGTATAAACCAATTAAATTTGAATTATACAATATTACCTTACCTCAATAATTGTTGTCGTACATCAGGCACTGCGGAAGACAACGCTGCAGGGTGAGGTTTCCTAGACGACGTTAGGGTGAGTCGTTGTTCTTCGTGGATCTGGCATTCTTCATTGAAGAGACGCCGTTCTTCGTTGAGAGAGGAGTTATCTTCTTCTTCATGCAAGTTCTCTCTCAAATCTTCCTCAACCCAACATGTGCCAAAATAATATAATAGGCTAAAAAATTATTTTATTAACACAAACAATTATAATTTCAAAATTCAATCCACTCCATTAATTAACTGAAGAGGGTAAATTATTTAATTATCATTTGTTGGCATGAATTTAGGAGGGAGAGTGAGGGAGATGAACAGTACACATTTAAGAGGAGTTTACACAATTAAAGAAGGGAGTTTAAGGGGGTTTGGGGAAAATGAAAGGTTGGGGCTCGTGTGGGCCCCACCTCTCATATATCCACACATGGGAGTTGAGTGGGTGTGGTCCCCACCAACAACTTCCCATTGGAGGAATTAACCTCCTTTTATATAAAATAAAATTTCCCCAACAATTTTATTTACTTCTTCATTATAACAAAATAATTAACTTCTCCTCCCGTGCAAATGCAACTACGGTAAAGTTCCCCTTAAGCAATTACCGGTGTTGCGAGTTCATCAGTGCCCTCAAATTTTGATTATGAGAACTGGTTCAAAAGGGAGAAAAACCAGGTTGTTCGTTTACTGAACATACCTGAGCTAAACTTTGGAAATTGAATCCGAGCACACCGGGCCTCAGAATCATGATCCGTAAAAATCCACAGACTCGTAAAATTCCAATGTATTTAAGAAAAAAATTTCCTTGAAATTTCCAGATCTTCACATTACTCCCACCTCAGGGATTTACATCCCCGTAAAGCATCAACACACACTAGGGAAAATAATTGGGGTACCGAGCATGCATCTGAGCTTCCAGCTCAAATGTGCTCTCCTAGAGGTTCCCGTACATCCTACAAAAGCGCACCAGAGGAATTGATCATCCTCGTAGGACCTGCTCCTGTCGATCCTCAATCACTAGTGGATCCTTTGTGAAAGTTTCCCCATCATCGATATCTAGATCCCCGTGATCGATGATGTGGGACGGATCATGCACACATCTCCTCAGATGAGATACGTTGAAGATGTCATGCACCTAGTGCAATTGAGGTGGAAGGACTAGACGGTAAGCCACCTTGCTTACTCTACTGAGAACCTGGAAGGGTTCGAAGAATCATGGAGATGACTTTCTACCCCGGCCAAAGCTCCGTAGACCTCATCTAGGTGGGAACCGTAGGAAATCGTGGTCGCCACCCTCGAACTCTAGTGATCTCCATCTCCTATTAGCATAGAACTTTTGTCTGCTCTGTGCAGTCTTTATCCGCTCCTGGATGATCTACACCTTCTTCGTCGTAGCCTGAACCATCTCTAGTTCTACACGTGCTGACTCCATCACTATTCACAAAGGATATCTGAAACGCAGTCAGCTACTATCTCTCCACTCCTAATAGCTGGATGCCTGATCTTTTACTAAGAGCATCTGCTACAATGTTCCCATTCCCAGGAGTATAAACTAACTCGAAGTCATCGTCCTGGAGAAATTACATCCATCACCGGTGTCTCAGGTTCATGTCTTTCTGAGAGAAGATACACCTGAGACTATTGAGTTGGAGTGAACCGTAAACCGTTTGCTCAACGAACAATATTTGAGACTAGCCAATTGTAATAACTCATATCCACCATTCATCGTCTACGTTCGACAAGAGCTATTGAGATTTATCCTCTGCTGAAAAGAGAAATATTGTCTCATCCCCTGTATAAAACATGTTCTACGCCTAATACAGTCAATCATGGCATGAATGGTACAATTCATTTCTTGAATGACGTTGTAAGGCCTCGATGCTACTACTAGAGATACAACCATTACTCTCTTCTCCAAGGGTTGAGTCACACTGTCGGTATCACTGCGTGGTTACTGGGTCTCCTCCAGTAGGAATCTCGCAAGTGAGGGTTACGTCAATAGTTTTAACCGGAACCTCTTACTATCAACCAAAAAAGGATAGGAAGGTAAATGTCACAAAGATAAGTTTCTTTTATTACTTCAGATCAAAGTAAAAAAGACACATAACAGACACAAACAACAACAACACGAAAAATAGAAGCACCAAGAACAATGGCCTCTATGCTTGGAACTAGTCCCGCTCTTGTCCACCAGCTTTCGGAGCACCATAGTCATATGTTTCAGCTGCCTGAAGTTGTGATCTCCCATGTACACGTATTCCCTGTGGTCGTGGTGGTCCTCCTGGTGGTGGTGGTGGAAACACCTTGAAGCGTCGTCCACCTCCAGCTACATGGCCAGCTACTCTACCTCATTCTCCTGCTCCATATGGTCCACCTCGATCAAACCTCTGCCTCTGCCTGGGAGGTCCTTAATCTATCTAGTGATCATCTGTTAGGTGGGTTGGACAGTCACATGCCATGAGACCAAGCCCTCCATCGGAGAAACACTATCCACTCCTCGTAAGTTGTTATCCACCCCGGGTGCCTCGCACACATGATCATGAGTCATGCGATCGACCACCTGTAGGTCTGGTCCTCTTGGACATCTGTGTCATCATTCTACTGCCACCTGTAGAATACTCTGCTGCCTACCAGCTAGTAATGGGTTCCACTGCTGGAGACTTCTCACCAAGGAAATACTCCACTAAGAGGGCTCACTCCAACACCGCTGTCTGCATCGGGATGCTGTGGGAGACAACTGAAGCTCTAATATCTCACCTAAGTCCCTCCTCAAAGGTCTGGGCCCTGAATAATGGGTCTCGTACCATATCATTGGAGTAGTGTAAAAGGTCGGTGAACCTCGCTGAGTACTGTGCCACCGTCATGCTACCCTGCTGAAGATGTTATAGCTCCTGTATACGCACCGCTCGAAGGGTGGCTGGTACAAACTCCACCCGGAACACGCTCTTGAAGTCTGCCCATAGAATTGTCACCTAGTCATGCATCTGGAGCATCAGGATCCACCATCTTCCTGCTGCTGCCTGAAAGAGGCTGGCAGCAAGGATCACCATAAAGTTTTCTGGCATCCCTACTAGCCTAAAGACTCTCACCACAGCCTCCAGCCAATCCTCAAACGCATGTGGGTCTATCTCTCCTAGGAACCTGGGTGGCCTCTATGGCTAGGAATTCTAAAGCGTTATCAAGCGGCGTGAATCGCCTGCTAGTGGAGCTAGTGGCATCAGTGGCCCAACGACTCTTATTACCGCTAGTGCCTCCGTAGGTGCCTCAACTGGAAGTGGGCCCAGTACTGAGGCCACGTCGCTCAGCGGGCTGTCATTATGTACAAATCTCGGGGCTCTAGCTATTAATCCACGGGGAGGCATCCTGAAAGAAACAGATGCGACACGGTCAAAAGACTACACCTGGTGAGCTGACCTGGTTTTGAGCTGACTTAAAGGAAATTTTTTGAAAACACACACGCAATGAGTGTTTTCGTGTACTGAGTCAGAAATCAGAATTCAAGGTCCTGGTGTATGGATACATCATCCGACCACACCACACTGGAATCCTTGAACTGAAGACCACACTTAGTACCATTAACACTATTTCTTCATAGAAAATAAATATCAGAGTCCTAAGTTCTGTGGTAGAACCGACTCCTCTGATAGCAATTTGTCACGACCCGTCCTCGGGGCCCATGCCGTGACTACCCCAAGCACGCCTTCTATTGTCCTGGGGGTGGAAACTAGCACCAAAGGTGTAAATCCCTATAACTGGGAAGGAATTAACTTTATAAAACATAAACACATTCAAACAGAGTACAAGAAGAAGTACATACTAAGTAAAACTGAAAACAAATGTAGTGATGAAAGTAAGGGTCCAGAAATACAAGCCCAACTGTAATGTACACTGTAAAAGAAAAAACAACTGGAAGGTGACAAGAAGATCCTGGATCGTCCACCACGGATCCTACCTAAAGGGTAGGTATAGATAGCGCAACTCCAAGATCGTCCATGAAGGATCCAACATAAAGGGTAGGTACAGATAGCCTCGCCGGCGCCCTAGTCTGTCAACCTCCTCCGGGTACTGACTCGTCATGAAGTCCACCTCCGGGTACCGAATCATCGTGAGGTCCACCTCCGGGTACTGACTCGTCCAGAGGTCTACCTCTAGGTGCCATCCAGTCCTCGTACACTCGGCCTCCATCAGAATTGTCTGTCGTCTGCATCCAACACAACGAGGTTCAGGCATAGCCCGTGCAGGGGTGAGTATAACGATACTCAGTAGGGACCCGAGACCCTCAGGGTCTCACTAAATCCATCAAGGATAAACAAAAAGAAGGATCTCAACAGATAACCCTTACTTAGGTATATGTCCATACATATACCTAAGTTATCAAGTAACCCATCTCAATCATGAGGGAAAACAGAAAGGTCATTGACTCAGAACAAAAAAAGGATTTTTAATCATGATGATGAATACATGGATGCTAGAGAACTCCTCCTCTGTCGAGTGCAGTAGTCATATCACGACTCTGAGGTGCCACTCACTAACCATAGACTACTGATGTACTCCTCCTGTTGAGAACCGTGGGTATGTTGCCCCAACACAGTAGCAATCCCCGCCATGGGTATGCTGCCCCGACACAATAGTGTTCTTTCTCCATGGTTCTGCCACCCCAACATATTAATGCTCCCCACTGGGCTAGTCAAGTCACTCTGATACGAATCGGACAAGCAGTCATCAGGTATTAGCCAGCTAGAAGGCCACCGTACTCCGTATGCTCGTCTTCGGGAGGATCTGCTCCACGAGTTACATGCTGACACTCCAAGTGTCATGAAGTTCCACAAAGATTTATCTCAAAGGACCATCTCATCATAGGGGTCTCAACGCAACAGACGGCGCGTCGATAAGACGCCCGGTCTGTGAGTTATTAGCCGTATTGCTATAGGGGCCCTATTGGTTTCGTGTACGAACCAACCCAACCATATCTCACATGTACCCAAACCTTAAGTGGAGTATGCCAAAAGAACCATCACGTCAAGAGGAATCTAGCATAATCAACGGAACGTCAACCGGACGTCCGTTCCTCATGTTATAAGCATTTCTACTCCGAGGGACCGGTTGATTTCATATTCAAACCAACCCGGATATACCCAAAGTTCACCAAAACCATTGGTGTAATATACTAGAATGACTGCCTCGTTCCAAGGAATCCTATGAAACTGACTGTGCATCGATCGAAAAGTCATTAGCTCATGTTATGTCCGTTTAACTGAAAACGGTCCAAAAAACGGGGATCTGGGCCCAGTCCGACCTGGCCCAACCAACCCTGGGTCATCCCGAACCGGGTCGACCCATTCCAGGTCCGGGTCCAGCTTGACTAGGCGCACCCCGACCTGACTTGGTGTGGCCCAGCCCGGCCCGGCCCGTGGCCAACCCTGGCTTGGCCATCCTGGCCGAGCGTTTATGGGGAGCAGGGTGGGGCACAACCCCTCACTAATTGGGACTAGCGGCGCCCGCTAGCGCCGCCTCTGGTCGCCGGTGCCGCCGTGCTGGCGGGGCGTGCCGACAGCTTCTTCCACGGACCACTATATGCACTCCAGCTGTTCGATTCTCCCACCATCTGCACCTGCAGCTCTCTCGAGACCTGTTCTTCGCTACGACGACTTCAAATCACCGATGCGGCCCTGTTTCATGTAACTCGTCATCCCACGGACAAACGAACTACCAACGGTGGGTTGTCGGCCCATGTTTGTTTGGCCTGCACCTTCTGCGTTGGGTGTTATCAAATGACAATAATCAAACAATTTCCTTCAACTACGACATGGGTATAATTTATTCTAGAATAAATTATACAAACATCCTATAAATAAACGCTCATGCTCAAGAGTATAAACCAATTAAATTAGAATTATACAATATTCCCCAACATCAATAATTGATGTCGTATGTCAGGCGCCAGAGAAGATGACATCGCGGGGTGAGGTTTCATAGACAACATCGGTGTGTGTCATCGTTCTTCGTGGATCCATCATTCTTCATTGAAGAGACGTCATTCTTGATTGATAAAGGAGTTCTCTTATTCTTCACAAAAGTGTTCTCCCCAATCTTCCTCAACTCAACGTGTGCCAAAATAAAATAATAGGCTAAACTATTAATTTATTAACACGAACAATTATAATTTCTAAATTCAAACCACTCCATGAATTAATTAAAGAGGCTGAATTCTTTAATTATCATGTGTTGGATTGAATTAAAGAGGGAGAGTGAGGGAGAGGAAGAGTCCAAATTTAAGAGGAGTTTACAAAATTAAAGAAGGGAGTTCTAGGGTGTTTGGGGAAAATGAAAGGTTCCGGCTCGTGTGGGCCCCACCTCTCATATATCCACACATGGGAAGTTGGGTGGGTGTGGTCCCCACAAACAACTTCCCATGGGATGTATTAACCTCCTTAGATATAAAATAAAATTTCCCAACAATTTTATTTACTTCTTAATTAACCTAGTGATACTTCTAAAACTTTCTGAACTAGTATAATGAATTTTAAAACATTTTGAATTATATATATAATCAATTACATCATATATCTTAGTGTATATACTCATAAACCCAGACTACTCTAATAACCTTTTTTTGTATTGGATGAGTTTCCTAAATGTTAAGCGCTCCTCCAATTTAATGGTTAAATAAACTATATTCATAAAAATATTTGATGATCCGTCTTAAAATTTACTAGATCTGTAGAAAATCTTCTCTATGTTTATGCAATATTGATTCAATACCAATCACTTTTTATTGTAATTATTAAAATCCATACTCCATTAAATTTACATAACCCCAAATCTAGTCTTTAATTTTTTCATTCACATCCTCATTAATATTTATAAATTTATTTTTTAAAAAATTCAATATATATTTTTTAATATTTTAATTTTTAACCTTTAGTCTTCATAGATTCTTTCATTATAATAATGATTTAAATTTTTATACATGGTAATTTTACCAATATAATATTCTATATTTTCTTAAATATTTTTCCCATATAATTTGTATCCTCAATCATCACTAGTATTAGAATTCATGTCATTATTAACCTAATCCATAAATGTTTATCGGTTTTAATATATATTCCTAATTGTTATAAACTAAATCATTATAGATTTCAAAATAATATTATTAAATGTTTATAAATTTATTTTAACTATTTTTAATGTATTATCTTTACATTAAGAAATATTTTACATTTTATTAGATTATAGTTCCTACTAAATTTTATCATTAGTACAGTTTCACAAGAAAAACGAATCTCCTTTTTTTATTTATCAACATAATTTGATTACTAATAAAATAATATATAAAAATATCATTATATAATTTATAAGTTAATTTAACTATGATTTCCCATGTCATGATCTAATATATTTAAATGAATATAAAAATTAAATTTTTTCTTGTTCTTAATTGTTGGAAGCATGGTTATTCTAGATGAAAATATCAAAATCATTGTCAAAAAAAAAAGAAAATGTTGTTAAATATTGTTAATTTTTTACTATATATTATAAAAATTTGTTCATAATGATTAAATATATTATTTCTAATGGTTTGAAAAATCATAGATGTGTTTTTTGATGTTTTGGGGAGAATATGGTAGAGACTTCTATAATTGTGTTGAAAAAATATGTATTTCACAAATAATTTATTTCAAAAATTTCATGATTTGAGAGAAAAAAATTAGCCCATGATGATCAATATTGGAATATTATTTGGCCTATATATGAATGATAATAGGAAGATATTATTAATAATTTTTCATTAATGCAAAGACTTTATTTTTTCTGGGTTTATAAATTTAATAAGGTAATTTAGTTTTTTCTTATGGTGTGGGATTTCTTTCATGAATTGGGATTAAAATAAGAAATAAAAGTGTTAGTAATTTCAAATAGGATTATTTTAGATATTTAATGAGGCTTAAGAGGTGTAGTGGGCCCTAAGGTGAGAGGGGAAGAGAGTCCAGGTGACCTAGCTGAAAATTTTCACCAGGAGTAGATCACTTTGCAATGCTTTGGTTATTCCCTGATGGCCTATTAAAGAGTGTTGAATCATTTCATGTTAAAGGTATTTTTGACCAATCAATTTAATTGTTTATTTTAAAAAAGGTAAGGACTTATGAAGTGGTCATTCCATGAGGGGAATTATCATTCTGACATGATGAGTCTTATAAAGGGGGTCATTAACCATTACAGATTTTTTAAAAAACATGGAAAAAAGTGTGGCATGGAATCATCCTGAGGGTGCACCAAAACAGATCCAAACCAAGTAACATTCCTACCAAAATGGGGTATTTACACTATTACCTCCCTATTCATACAACAATATTTTAAGAAAAATGGGAGAATTAGGTTTCATGATTCATCCTCAGATTCAATCTTTTCCAATATGGAATTCCTAAGAATGTGTCACAGGATTCACTAATGACACCTATATGAAATTATAATGTTATTATGTGGGATTATGCTTTATTCATATTAAATATGAGAGATCTATTCCCATAGATTACATTTTATTGTGTGGTGTTATTCAACTTGTACAGATTAAACGAGATTACCTATTGGGGAATTATTTTCTATGGATAGAATATATGATATTACATTCATAGAATTATTAAGCATGGAATGATTACAAAATAATTTTGTGGATTCCCAGGATTCATCCCAAATGGACCGAAGCCCTTGTATTTTTTATTTTTGATAACCACCCTTTCAAGGGATGAGAGGGAAAACATACAAGGCTTAAAGGCTTAGAGTTTACATGACCCATTGGTCTTAGGAAATATACAAAAAATACTTGGAATTACTCTTCCCAGCTTCTTCATCATCATATCAACTCTCCAACATCGCATGGTTATTCAGATAGGATACTCATGCAATCACAGGCTAGTCCTGATGGCAATCACATGCCCTCTATTTCTAACAAATCCTCTTGAAATCTACTATGGTGAATGTGCCTGCTCTGAACCCTCATCTAGATTATACTCCCTGTAGATTCTGTCTGATCATTTATGCACAATTTCATGTGGATCAAAGGCCTTGAGGTGTCTTTAATCCCTTGAGGTGGACCAAATTCCTTGAGGTGGCCCTAATGACTTGAGGTGGCCCAAAAGCCTTACTGGACCGAATTCCTTGGCTTCTCCAAAGGCCTTAAATGACTCGAGGCCCAAATTGGTGTCCCAAAAAGCCCAAACGACTAAATAATTCCAGCTTCTACATTACCAGAAAATGCCTACTATAGTACCTACTACAATAACTACTAAATTACTTTTATAGTACCCGAAAATATGTATTTGGGTGTTACCTTAGATCTAGAGGGTGGATAGTGTTCTTAGAGATCCTTTGGCACTTAATAAAGTAGGTATAGTTAATCCAGGTGTTACCTTAGATCTAGAGGATCTATAGTGTCCATTTATTTATGCTTATATAATTATTTCATTTATTTTATGAATATACCATTAACATACACAATATTTACTAGTTATGTGCAGGATCATACATTTGGATCCTTATAAATTTATGTTTACACCTTGTTCGGGTGGCCACTTCACTTGGGTACCTGAGTTAAGTTCACTAATTGTAGGACATTGATTTGTAGATTCTTAGTATATCATGATCATGTGAGATAAATGATATGGGATTTAGAGGCCAGATGATATGAGTCTTAGAGATTATATGAATCTTAGAGATGATAGAAGATCCTCTATTTTTATTTCATTAATTTATTTATATAGATGATCAACCTATTAGAAGATCTGTTTATATATGCTCAAATGACCATGTTTCTATATGACTATATACTTACACATTTTCAGTTTTTATAGAATGTATCATTTTAGTGGTTATGTATACAATTATCATATGTATAGGATATTTTACATGTTTTCTAACTTGAATATAATAGTATAGCCAGCCCACAATAAAAACCTTGACCCTCACTACTGGTCAGCTGCTTCTGGAATATAGTTTTGAATGCCTGAGAATGATAAAAACTCTAACTAGGAAACAAATTAGTGATATTTGATTGGGGAATGTTAAAAAATCCTACAAAATAATATTTTTATTTTTTGATTACAATTTGTTTATGTATTATAAAAAAGATATAGGAATATGGTGGAGTTTGTTTTGGATATCAGACTAGTGCATCACAAATAATTTTCTGATAGAAATATCATGCTTCCAGGTATCTAATATTATTTTTCCTTTTTTAATTATGGATATATTCTTCCATCTATAATGGTAAACTTATATTTTATATTTTGTGTTGTGGGGTTCAGATCCTTCCCTATTTGTAAGAGGTCTATGTACATGGATCATTTTAGAAACATATGATTCATATGACATTCACATGCTTGTGTATGATTGATATCTATAACGAGGGTGGGCTAATTTTTTTAATATGTCAACTAAAACTTATGTTTTGTTTTCCCATAAAATAGATTGGCCAAATTATACAAAGAGACACTATAGTAATATTTGTTTTTATGAAAGGTCTTGTGGATTATCGAGAGGTATGTCGATTTTTTATATTTATATATCCCCCCATGTTATAGATGTCTAATTACCCCTAATATGTCTCTATAGGAATTATATTACTTAGTTATAGAACCCATGTATGTGGTGTTAGTAACTGCTTCTCAAAAAATAATAGGTTTTGTTTCATAAATTTTCCACAAAAACATATATGTTGTTGTACCATATAGCTTATTATTGGATTTCAACATAATTGAACTATATTACTATAGTATAAATGACACATATAATTATGTAATTATGTATTTTTATATATGTATTTTTATGTTTCTACATGTATTTTATCCTAATCCTCGTGGTGGAAGTTTACTATGCACATTACCATAGAGTATGGGTGCCCTTGTAGTATAATGACTTGGAATGTAAATCCTGATATGTTTATATATATATATGCTAACTGAATAGTGGGTGTTTTTTTACATTATATTTTATGTTTTTATTTAGATAAGATCATTGGTGTTCCCCATAGGTGGTAACTATGGTATGTGTTATCATTTATAGGCTGATTGATAGAACTTAACATCATCATTATATAGAGAAGTATATTGGTGATATATGTACCATTGTTGAGGTGAGATGTGACATATGATGGTAAACTTTTAGTGCGAATATCAAAATATTACGACTTCCCCAAATATAGAATGAATAATTAGATTCTTTAGGTTAGGATATTGTTTCATGTGAGATATACCATGTATGTGGTGTAGACCTGGTGATTCCTTTAGATTTCATGATGCAAATCACATTGAGTTATAGTGATTTTGGTATTCAAGATGTAGTTTCTAAGGGAATAATCATTAAGATATCTGATCTTAATGATTTGGGGTGTGTTCTAGATGATATATTAGAACATAATCCATGGTTATCATATCTATGATAGATAGAGGATTGGTAGATGATTTTTAATTTTGAGATGATGCTTGAGTAGAGAATTATTATGTGATATTCCTTTCAATATGTGAAATGAATTAATTTTGATGAGGGTATCAAAGAGTTTTTATACATAAATTTAATTGACATTTATTGAGCAGGGTTAGTTTATATGTTTTTTTAACCTGGTTTGATGACACACATATCATAGGATCATGAGTTAGGTTCTACGATTGCTTGGTACATGAGCATAGACTTGTTGATTTAAGATAACATATAAGTAGTTCATAATTATTTTGTGTAATTATATTGTGTTTTCAATTAGTGTATGATAATGTATGATTATTGATCTGATTTTTTGGAAAAAAAATATAAGAATGGTTTCATAGGTTTTTGGATGTTAATTAGAGGTATCCCTATGTAGTGAGAGGTGAAATTGGAGATGGATTACAGAGGAGTGGTATGGTCATAACATGGTTTCTTCCGGACCATAACTATCTTGAAGGCACGTTATTAGAACCTATTTCTGTTATTTTTATTGGATTAGTATAAGAGGATCCATCTGTTGGCGAGTGCACAATTGGTTATGGTGGGTGTAAACCTAATTATGGATGAAATTTTAGTAAATGTTGAGGTTGATTTTCATGGTATGTTATGAATGGGTAATAATTGGTAATTTGTGTTGAATATTTTTTATGAGAATGAGGGTCACATATATTGATTTTTGTGTGGTAAATGATAAATTGTTAGACATTTTGGTACTACCCTCATGTGTGAAAGATTATGAGCATGATGAGTCTGGTCATTGTATAGTCTATGTGGCTTCTGGATTCTGGTGTGTAGATGGATCCAATTTTTTATACATATTTAGTAAATACTATATTTAAAGCTAGTATGAGACATTATATGTAGTCCATGCATTGTTACAAGGATAATAATTAATTTTATGATATCCATGAATTAGTTGGAATGGTGGTGTGCTTATTCTCATGGTGAGAGTAAGAAAGAATGTTTTTAGCCAATGATTCAACCTTGATGTTATACTAGAAGTAATTTTTATAAATATTTGAGGGTGTTTAGGAGATTATATGATTTCATAAAGGAATTAAGTATCATGATTATAAAATGTGATGATGTGTTGGGGAATGTGGTCAAGTATTTTTGAGAAGATTCAATAAGTGAATATAGAACCATTGTTTTTACATATATTTCATTGTGTACAGTTCAATACTACATCAAGAATATTGTTAATTTTTTTTGAATATGTAATAGTAGATTATTGTGATAGTGGATCAACATATATTTGAATCATAACTTTCTATCTAATACTTATTGTAGGGAGCACAATGAGCCTGTGAATAAATTGTTCAATGAAACATATTGTGTTTAAATTGGTGGGAGATTTGGAGAACTATCTTGATAATTTCAATAATAAGGAATATGTGGCCTGATACATAGATGATATAGAGACCCATGAATTTCATATATATATATTAAATCATATCTTATGAAACATCATTAAATTACATAACAACACTTGAGAATCATAAAGGTTTTGTTCCATTGAAAACATGAAAACATAATAAAGTAGTTCATAGGTGAACTACATCATCTCCCACTAAGAGAAGAATATCTAAATCCCTTTATAATAATATCATACATATTATATTCATTAATATCATAGAGAAAGGAAAAATAATAAAATATGAGCTCAGACACACAGTAAGGGTAAAAAAGGGTGATATGTAAGCATAACACAAGAGTTAGGTTATGAGAACATGAGCATAACATATGAAAACCATGAATTTTATATCAATGCTCAAAATATAAGGTCATGTTACAATGAATGGTAGTTTATAAGACATGAATCATAATAAATTCAAAGAACATGAAAAGTGAGAGTATAATAGTATCATAAGTGATAGAATTGTGTCATACACACAAGGATAGAAAATAATTTCCCCAGTAGTAATGGATAACTTCCAATGTTATGAAATTGGAATGATTTCACTCCCCAAACCATTACAGTAATCAAGGTTCACCCCCAAGACCATAATTATTGATAAAGACCCTTACAAAACTGAGTTCATTCCCTATTCCAGTCATTTCCATCTCAGGAGATATTAATCATTACAAAATTCATTAGAGTGAGATCTAGGTCCCACCCATCATATAATGAAAATCATACGTATGTGTGCCACATGACCATAGAATAGTCAACATATAAAAACCCACTAAATGAAATGGGTTTCATAAAATTTCATTACATTATAAATTGTGGAAAAGAGATAGGTTCCATAACCATTTGATCATTTCATCATAACATTAACCATAAAAAAGTTTGTGTTTCTTAAAAAATTACTCATGATATAACCCATGGAAGAGAAATGGGTTTCATAAAAATCATTCCATAATAAATATAAAACATTCAGAGAAAGAATAAAAATGATATCCAGAGAACATATATTTATTAAGGCATAGATTACATCAATTGGTGTCATCTTAGATGGAAAATTATTTTGAAATATAATTTCTAATAATTCTTGAGGAAAATATATCATTAAAATTGAAAAAATATTTTAAAAACATATGAAATTTTGAAAAGTATTGTTTTAAAAAATACCCATGTAATATTATAAATTAATCTTCAAATAAATTATTTTTCATGATGACATAAAATTCCTTTCATTTCGTACACGTTAAATCAAATATTACTTTCATATTGTTGGTAAAATTCAAATGAAAGTTGTTTGGAAAATGTCATGAATATTATTTTAAAAAAATAATAAATAAAAATATGGTAAAATATTTTATTAATATATTATTTTAATAATATTAAAAGAATTGAAAAACATTTTTAGAAAACATGGTATTGTATGAAGAATGTTTTCCGACCGAAGAGGGAAATGATAATGGATTTTCTTAAAAACATTATTTTGAACACCTTGGTATATTAAGTTATTAAAATGATTGGGAAAACATGTATTATAATTAAATAACCAAAGGATATGAACATTCTTGAGTTTCCTAATATATGGATCATAATATTTTAACATTAGTAATATATTCATGAATAATCCAAATAAATGATGATATTGTAATATAAAAACATTACCAATTTAGTGACATTGAATTTGAAATCTGTATAAATGAATAAAATTATATGAAACTGAAAATATAAATATACTCAATAGATTATAATTATTACATGTAAAGTGGGGTGTATATACACCTCAAAAATTTATATAGGTGCATAACATGACATATGTATCAAGGAAATCAAATTCGGACAAAGAAACCCTTAACATAAGTCTTGAATTATATCGTACATGTCCAGACCTCTATAAAAATAAATGAAATTTTATTATAAACATATTAACAAAACTAAATTATATATATAATACCATATTTTATTTTCTTATGACCTTTTATCAACATTTTATTAATAATTCCATATTAAAGTCACATTTTGGGAAATAAATTTTTTTTTCGTGTGTTATTGGATTTTTTATTTTTTTCCTCTTAATTTGATAATGGTTCAATAATATCCAGAATAATAAAAATGAAATTAATATAATATATATTCATTGTATATAATTTTATTGTAATCCATAAGATTTAACGATTGAAAACTGAAATACACAGTTCATTGAGAAAGTAAATCGTACGTATGCTTGAACACATATTCCATTCTCTCAATATATTGAACTAAATAAAGGTATATTATATATTAAAATTTAATAATTAGTTTTGTGTCATATATAACATATATTTTCATTAGAATCATCCTAATTACCTTCCTTTTAATTTTTGAAAAAATGAAACTGCTTCGTGTGGTGGTAGTCTGCTGGACACACGAGCGACGTTATCGTATTCCCACAGAATTGAATTTATGTGGGTATATGTGATGTTATTATTTAAAAAATATAATAATAAACGTATTTAAACATTTAATATATCATTATATCTTACAATGGGAGGTTTTGATGGATAATGAATTACATTGGTTCGCATGGTGGTAGTCTATCATATACATAAATGATGATTTTATATCCTATTTTATAGAAGTGGAAATGGTTGTAGGAAATAAAATTAACAAAAAAATATTATAATATATAATATACTATGGTTATTATTATATAATAATTTAATAATAATTTACGGAGGTGGGTGAATAAATAAAATAAAACACTCTGTTAGTGGTGTTACATCATCCTTTGAGAAATTCATTTGGTTTCAAGTAAAGGATTGTTAAGATGGATTTATGAGTAAAATAATGCTTATATAGGGGAATTATGGTTGTAATTATGTTATTTAGATAGGTATTGGAAATTATAATTGGTTTTTAAAGTGCGTAGAAAAGAGGATATGAGGTAGCCTTTTATAATATAGGTGAGTGGAACACTTGTATTTTTTTGAAGTGAAAAAGGTGTACTCACATTTTTCTAATGACAAAAGGATTCAAGAATAGTAAATTCTTGATAAATAGGATATAAGGTCGAAATATAGAATGAGAATAGTGGTATGGAAATTTTTGGGTCATTTTTTACCCTTACCTTTTTAGTTTAAACCTCATCAAACCCATTTCTAACTTAACTGCGGTAAATATATTTTTTTTGTTTTCACTATTAATTTTGAAAAAAAATATATTTTCCTTAGTAGATAATGAAAATTATGTATACTAGAAATATGGAATCTATTTTTCCAATTTCCAATAAAATAATTGGAAAATATTAATTTAAAATTAAACTCATAGTTGTGATTAGAAGATGGGCTTCCAAAGGGAAACTTTTCAAATGAATGATTTTTTTTATAAAAAATTAAATACAAAAACTCTTCCAATGAACTAAATTAAATTAATTTAAATATAATTCAAATAATTTTAATTTTTAATCCATTTTAAAAAGAAAAAAAAATATTAGAAATCCATTAAATGAAAATGATGTTTTCAATAAAAACAAATATTTTTCATTATTCATTGAAAAATTATTTTTTCGTAAAAATTAAAAAAGTTAATCCTTTGATAATTTTTACATGATGATTTCAAAAAATTGTGGTTTTTATCAAATTTATTTTCTTTATGTTTCGAAATTAATTTCATTAATTTTCATGAAAATTAATATTTTTGTAAGAAAAATATTATTTTTGAAACTTATATGACTTTTCCAAAAATTAAGTATTTTTTTATCAATATGGTTTGTTTATATAAAACTATATAATAAATATTTATAATTTTTTATTACTATTTATATAACTAATTTTAACACCTTGGTTATAATGGTCTCCGTTAAATAATAATATTAATTTTTTGTTGTGATTCATTAAAACATGGCGATGCTTATAACACAAAATATCAATGAAATTTAATTTATTAAAAAAAATCCATAAAAAAATATGTTGTGATGTTATTACCCTATTAAAATTAATAAATCTCATTTAATTTATTAACTCAGATAAAAAATAATGATACTTATGCCTCTTCATTTTTTTAGGTTCCTATATAGCTTCTTCAAACTGGTGATTTCTTAATAAAAACATTAACCAGGTGAGTGGACTTGTTTTATAGAAATTTATTTGTATGATGAATAATCTTCACCAGTTAATACTCATAAGAATGATCATTCACTTGTGGTATGTCCAATGAGTTTATTAAATGTAAAGTATTAGTTATTTACTCTCTCAATAGATGTACATCAAACACATCATGAACATGAGAGTGGATTGGTGGAAGAAAAAACTAATAGGATACTATCTGGATAAGATAAAATTTTTCAAAGGGGATGATATACCTATAGAATATTATGTTTCAATATTTTAAATTTTATTTTACTATTTCAATTTATACATTCTCAGAATCACCGTGTCACTACATTCAAACTCTAGATCATGTCAATGATTACCAGCTTAAATTTTATATCGACTCAGAGACTCTTTAATGTGTTGAAGAATAGATGTAACATTATATTTCATATCTCCATCTATCTATGGTACCTATATACTTCTCCCTCTAACATCATTCAATCATGTTGGAGCTCTACACTTCTTTCAATAGAGGGATCCATAAGGATTCAACTTAATGTTCAAGTGAAATCTATTATTGTATGAAAACCCAAGTAGAAGATGATGTTGATCCCAAACACCTTTCAATTCCATAGAATAATATCTAAACATACCATATAAATTTTGAAATTTTCTCTCTAGGTAAACATTTTTTGAAGGACGTTATGTATTTCAGATCTTAACTATGTATCCAAAGCCGATTGAAGTCTTCACCTAAACTATTAGGTAAATATTATATCATGGTTAGACACAATGGAATGTGGTATTATATGAAACCTTACAACATAATTAATGTATATTTTTTTAAGAAGAACAATAGAGAATTATTCATTGATAGTGATTAATTTTGTTGACTTTGTAATTATATCGGCTAAAAACTATATAAAATTACTTTCTTTTGACATTTTGGAGATTACGATGACAAAATCCATGGTAAATGTTTTCAATTTACATTTTTGTATGGGTAATAGATGTATCATCTCCTTATAATTTTTCCACTCATCATTAACATGTTGAAATACCAATAATTGATATATACACTCTACAATATCTCTATTAATGCAATCTTGTCAAAAATTCTCCTTAGAATCTCAATACAGCATCATGCTTCAATGATTAATAAAGAATAATGAACTATTAACTTCTTCTAACAACACATTCTTCAAATATGGTATGAATGGACAAAATAAGTGGTTCATAAAACTTATTAGTCCATCATGATCAAGGTTAAACTCAAGAACATTTCTAACCTTCTTTTGCAAATATATATATTCCTTCTACATCTAGTTAATCTTTAATGGAATAGTGGATTCATCATTCAATTATGAAATATAATATTTCTCCCATTTCTTCTATATTTCTATATTAAACACTTTTAAATCCCAAAAATATTAGATCTTTTGTGATCCTCATCATGGATAAGCTATCATGATCATTTTGACTCAATACATTAACCTCCTAGTTTATTTTCCAAATGTGGGAATTTATTGAGTATTCATAATCATTATTCAACTCTAACCATATTCTTTAGATAAAATTCATCCCCTTCCAAAGGAATATATATTTTAATCATTTATTATCATTATATATATATATATATAAAGTTC
This sequence comes from Viscum album, assembly GCA_963277665.1. Lineage (NCBI taxonomy): Eukaryota > Viridiplantae > Streptophyta > Magnoliopsida > Santalales > Viscaceae > Viscum > Viscum album. The sequence goes on along the minus strand of OY728155.1, from coordinate 1,787,308,405 downwards.
TTCTCTGTAAAGATAATGACATCATATTTTTTAGGAAAAAATTACTATAGGTAAATCCAAATCATGGGTAGGGTAAATTTTTATTTTAACCATATATTCTTGTGATGAATAATATTTAACCATGTTATTTGGCATAAGAAAAAATCCCAATCCATTCATGGATGTATCACTATAGGTTACAAACCCTTATCTTTTATAGAGTAATGTATTAACTTATGTGTTAACTAACCTTCTTATGAGTTCTATGAAATTTTAATCACACTCATCTTTCAAAAGGAACATGGATCCCTTCTGAGTTAACTTGGTGATTGTATTATCTAGTCAAGAGAAATTATATTCAAAACTCTAATCGATTGAAAATTTATTTTTTATTCAAATATGGATGTAATACCCATGAACCAAAATATTCAAAACTCTAATAATAACTAGCATAACCAATAAAACTAAAGATGACTGTCACTATGGTTTTTGTCAACTAACACTCAATATACTCCGTCTTTGATGGATCTACTGATATACAGTCTCTTGAGATAATGTGACCCAAAAATGAAGCCTTTATCATCCAAAATGAAAACATTATAAATTGTTAATTTTTTTTCTCTTTCATTGGTGTCTTTGTTACAATTATCTTATAATCTTCATCATTTTCCGAACTTTTTTAATAGATTACAATATCACCTATAAGGAATAACACAAAAAAAATCAACGTAATATTAAAAAAATCTATACATTAAATCTATAAAGATATAAAGGGAATTAGTAAGACATAATTGAGTCACTATATATTCATAATTTTCATATCATGCACATAATTATGTAATAGGTATATCCTCATTATTTAGTATCAACTGATGATAACCATTACGAATATCAATCTTGGAAAAGTATTGAGATACACTCAACTCATCAAATAGGTCATCAATTTGGGGGTAAAATACTTGTTCTAGATCGTGATCTTATTTATCTCTCGGAAATCAATACAGAATCATATAAATCCATATTTCATTATAACAAAAATAAATGGTGTACCCCAAGCTAAGACACTTGGATGAATGAATCCATTTTTGAGGATCTCTGGGTGTTTCATTTTCAATTCCTACAACTAAATTTGTGTCATTCTATAGTGAGTCTTTGAAGATTTTATGGCACTATATATGAGTTCAACTGAGAAATAAATTTCATGTTTTGGTCAATGGAAATGAAAATATTCTAGAAAAATTGTCAAAAAATCATGAACACTAGCAGTATCATCAGTGTTGAGCTTCCACCCAACCATCTGAGATATATGACACTCTTCCTTTGGAATTCAAACAAATGTCGTTTATGTGATTTCCATTGGAATTTGAAATTTAGGATCACATTAATACAGTTGAATAGGTTGGTTTGGAATCTCAAATGTGAATTCCATTTTTTAAAAATCGATGTGGTATTTTTGTTGAGAAAAGAAATTCATGCCTAAGATAACATCAAAATCAACAAGAGGGAGAATAAAAATATTTTTTGGTGGAAATTTATCGAAAAAATTTATAAAATAAAAAACGTATACTTGATATCTGATCATCATACAATTACGGGTTGAAATTTCGAATTACATATCTAATACGTTGCATGGAATGTTAACACCCTTAGAAAATTCTTTGAATATGAAATAATGGGTAGATATAGATTCAAATAACACATTAACAGTTCTAGAGTGGACTATTGGTTTACCTTTTCCCATGTCCTTATTGCACCCATTATCAGAAAAATTGATCACCAATGATTTCCCCTTTTCCCTTAGCCTGAGAGGTTTCTAATGTTGATCGTCATTATTAACCATTACATTTGGGAACTATTTATCATAGTTCCTATAGTCATTGCATTAGAATCAATAGAGTGTGGGTGTTTCACTCTGTAGATATTTTTCTATTTTCATCACTAGTTTACTTCTGAAATAATTTTTGTATTGAATTTCCCAATTACATTCTGATGTACATGGATTTTTACATGTATTTTTATTTTTTTAACTTAGTTTTAATTAATTAGTTTAAACATTTTTAATATTTTTTTGTATTTTTGTAGGTTTATAGTAATTTAGTTATTTTGGATAATTTTTAGTTAATTTATATATTGATATTAGTATTTTAGTATTTTTATTAGTTTATATTAATTTTATATATTAGTATTAGTTTCATTAACATTTCTCATTATTATTATTTTTTTAAGTTAATTAGAATTTTATATATGTTATTATTATCTTTTAACAATTTTTGTTTATTTTATTTTGAATTTTGAATTTTTTTTGTTTCCCCCCTTACTTCCCTCACCCGCTGCCCCCCCTTGACCCGCTCTCCCCTCACCCCGTTCCTTTTTTTTCTCCACCCGCCGCACTCCCATCCTGGCGGCTCCACTATTTTCTCCGGCCGGCCCTTATCCCCAGCGGCTCCCCTCCTCCCTTCTCCACCCCGCCTCGCACGCAGCACCCTCATCTCCCTGGCCACCAGCGCACATCACCCTCGCCGCTCTCCCCCTGAACTCGCTGCCTGCTCTCCTTCCCCTCCCCTTAGCTGCCGTAACCCGCTCCCTACCCTCACTCCACGCAGGGCCTCCTGCTGCAGGTCCCGTCCGCCACCCCGCTGGACCCGCAACCCCGGCTCCCTCCTATCTCCTCGGCCGTACTCCCAACCTGCACCCTTCTCCACGCCACCGGCCTCCCTCACCGTCTCCTCAGCCGGCGCCCGCCAACGCCACCCTCTCCCTCACCAGCCGCTCTCGTCGTCCGTCTCCCTCGCCAACCGCCGCGGCCTCCCCTCTTCACGCACGTCACAACTCTCTTCACCCGTCGCCCCCCAGTTCTCTTATTTTATTTGCAGTGCACCACTTAACGCTACCCGAGGAGCCGACCAGCAGCCGCGCATCACTTACCGCTACCCGAGGAGCCGACCAGCAGCCGCACACTACTCACCGCACATATCCTTCGTTCCGGTGGTCGCATAGTTGGTGCGCGACGTCATCACGTGCCGAGGGTTGCGCGCGGTGGAAATAGAGACGGACACGATCATCTTTTTGGTAACGCAGTGTTGTTTTACATGACATATCATTTTATTACTGCGTTGATTTTTTCAGTTGTGATGTCGGGGTGATTTTCTCAGTGTCGGGATGTTGGTTGATTAATAAAAATTATTGCGTATGCCATGCAAGTATTATTTGATGATTAATTGTCAATTAAATTTATTTTAATTGAATATTTATCTGTTTAAATTATTTTTGCACTGAATTAATTGCTAAAATTAAAACTGGCCATTTTAATTATAAGTCGACGCGGCGGTCAGAGAAGGTAAACCGCGTTGACTGATGGTAGGTGCAAATTAGTGACACAACTTTGTGAGAAACGGGTTGTGTCATTTCGCCGTGTAGTTCGGGGCTTGAATGAGTTTTCTAATTTATTTATGACACCAGAGAACGGGACTTTAAATATAATTGGGAAATTAAAATTGAGCATCTAAAAAATGGTCATATTTTCGGAACTGGCGATAATTAAACAGAATAAATAATTAATCATCCTAAAGAATACCTTGCACGGCTGCGTGATAATTTAATTGTGACACCAACATCCCCGACACATTTTGTTGACTTATAATCCATCATCATTTCCGTTTGCAATTTTCTTTTTATCTTTTGTCTTCTCACCTTTTAGTTTAAATAAAAAAAAAGAGAAAACTCAAAAATAGGAATTCCCTCAAACCTTGTCCATCTAAACATTGTCCAACGAAATATTTTTATTGGACTAGATTCCGTGCTCTCTGTGGTTCGACCCTGCTCGCCACTTTTACAGTAGCCAGTTGGTTATAAAATTCGCAAATTTACACGCGTTGCGACGCGCGTGCCAAATTTCTGGCGCCGTTGCCGGGGAGCACGCGCACGTCTAGCATTAAGAAAATTTCAAGTAGACCTTGCTTTAGGCATTGTTCGCCTAAATGGTGAACACTCGTACTTCTGATCCGTCAAAGAACGACACACCCCTTGATCCACAACATGAACATCAAAGAAAAGGAAAAGAACAAGTCGGTACCTCAGCTGCAAACGCAATGCATCCACCTGCGGAAAGCGTTGAAACTCATATTCTGACACTTCCTAGTGGACAAGTCCATCCACTTTTCCAAAACCGTCTCGATAATCAACGACCTTGGACTACTATGAGACAGGAGTTGCGACCCAACACAGTCGGAATAAGCTCAGGTATAACACGACCCAGAATTCAAGCAACGCACTTTGAATTGAAGTCGTCCACGATCAACCTGCTCCAACAACATGCACAGTTTCATGGATTGAGCAGCGAAGACCCTTATATGCATGTGAACAGATTTCTTGAAGTCTGTGACACATTTAAATATAACGGAGTAACGGATGATGCGTTGATCCTACGATTGTTTCCATTTTCGTTGCAAGGGAAAGCAAAGGACTGATTGGAGAGTCTCGACCCTGAAACAGTTTTCACATGGGAAGTGTTGAGAAGAAAATTCCTTGATCGATATTACACAACAGCTCAATCTTTGAAAAACAAGAGAGACCTCGACTCCTTTTGTCAAAGTGAATACGAATCGTTAGGAGAAGCTTGGGAAAGATTCAAGTCCATGTTAAGACGTTGCCCCCATCATGGGATGAAGTTGGCAAACCAGCTGCAAGCTTTCTACTATGGACTTCAATCCGAGAGTAAGTCTGCCATCAACACAGCTACTGGAAACGCGTTCATGGAAATGGATCCGGAGGACCTGTACCTATTGATTCAAAACATGGCCGAACACAGTTTCCAGTGGCCAGAAGATTTTTCAAGACGAAAGGAAGGAGTGCATCACGTTGATACTCAAACATTCATGGCTGCACAATTTGAAGCTCTCAACAAGAGGATTGACAACTTGTCAATAAACCCGCCTAAGCCAGTCCATGTTGTTCAAGCTGAACATTGTCCACACTGTGGTGGCCCTCATGATTATCCCATGTGTCCATATAACACATCTGAGACTAAGATGTCTGAAGCTAACTTTGTCGGCTACAACAAAGGAAATTATGGAAACAACTACAACACAAACTGGCAAGGAAATAACCAAAATCAAGGTTGGAAGGAGCCATCAACTACTCAACCAATAAACCAGAATGCGGGTCCACCTGGATTTCCTGCTCAATCTTCCTTCAGACCCACCATGCAATCGCAAGAGCAAGGATATCAACAGAAATACCGACCCCCATTTCAGCAACAACAACAAAATAAGGAGCAAAAGCAAACAGACTTGTCCCCTCCTGCAATTCAAGGACAACAAGATTGGGGAGCAACTATTGCTAAACTAATGATGTCCAATCAATCAAGGTTTGAGTTACAAGAGATTGCAACTCAAAATTTGCAAGCAACAACTCAAAATTTGCAGACGAACACCCAAAACCTGCAGGCTTCCATGCGTAACATTGAAAATCAAGTCGGTCAGATAGCCGCACAAATGCAGAACCGACAACAAGGAACACTACCGGGAAGCACAAGAGTCAACCCAAGAGAAGAAGCAAAAGCCATCATATTGTGAAGTGGCACACAGTTACCAGAGCACCAAAAGCCTGATGTTCAACCAACAGATGAGACGCCTATACCTTCCACTGAAAATGGCGACTCAACAAACAAAGCAATCCAACTTAAACCCAAAGAGGAGGAAGATCAAAACATACTTGAAAAGCATGAAAAGGCAAGAAAGGAGAAGGAAAATGAGGCACTCAATGAAAGAGAAAAATCCCACATACCCCCTCCTCCATTTCCACAAAGACTGAAGCAAAGGAAGTTGGATGCTCAATTTTCAAAGTTCATGGAGATGTTCAAAAAGCTTCAAATAAATATTCCTTTTGCGGAAGCCATCACACAAATGCCCCACTATGCCAAATTTCTCAAAGAACTTCTGTCAAAAAGAAGAAAATTAGATGATGTGGGAATGGTCATAATGCACGAGGAATGTTCAGCAGTCATACCCAGATCCATACCTCCAAAACTAAGAGACCCTGGGAGTTTCACTATTCCTTGCAATATTGGAGGATGTCAATTTGGAAGAGCTTTGTGCGACCTCGGAGCTAGTGTCAATCTCATGCCGTCTGGAATCATTGAAGAACTAGGCATCACCGAATTAAAGCCAACAAGAGTCGCCTTGCAAATGGCTGACCGATCAGTGAAGCATCCTCGAGGGATTCAAGAGGACGTTCTTGTCAAGGTTGATAAATATTACTTCCCTGCTGACTTCATTGTCCTCGATATGGAAGAAGATAAGGACGTCCCACTCATTCTCGGGAGACCCTTCTTGGCGACATGCAGAGCACTGGTTGATGTCCAAGAGGGAAAGTTAATTTTTAGAATTGGGGATGAGAACATAACATTTGATGTCCTAAAGGCCATGGAAAAACCATCTGTAGCAGACTGTCATTTCCTGGATACGATTGAAGAATGGGATGAGTTTGCAAGCGATGTGCTAGACCTCGCAGATTTGCACAAAGAAAATAAAGAGTTCACTGAATCAATCGAGGAAGTGGAATTCATCAGGAATATAGTCGAGCCTTTAGATAGACATGAATTCACTTCACTTACTCCATCACTTGAAAAGCCTCCAACACTTGAGCTTAAACCTCTTCCATCAAACCTGAGATATAGCTACTTGGGAGATTTAAACACCTTACCAGTCATCATAAATGCCAATCTTTCGAGTGAACAAGTAAGAAAATTGCTCAATGTCCTATCACAAAGGAAACCAGCAATAGGTTGGACGATTGCTGATCTAAAAGGTATAAGTCCTGCCATCTGTACTCACAGAATACATATGGAAGATAATTCAAAACCCTGCAGGCAACCACAACGACGCTTGACACCGCCCATGAAAGAAGTAGTCAAGAAAGAAGTCATTAAACTTCTTGATGCCGGTTTAATTTTTCCAATCTCCGATAGTCAGTGGGTTAGCCCGTTGCAAGTGGTACCTAAAAAGGGTGGAACCACAGTGGTTGAGAATGATAAAGGAGAATTGATAACCACAAGAACAGTGACTGGATGGAGAGTGTGCGTCGACTATCGGAAATTGAATGATGCCACTAGAAAGGATCACTTCCCATTACCCTTTATTGATCAAATCCTTGAACGATTGGCAGGTCGAGATTACTACTGTTTTCTGGATGGATACTCGGGCTATAATCAAATAGCAGTGACACCAGAGGATCAAGAGAAAAGCACGTTCACTTGTCCATATGGTACATTTGCTTATAGGCGAATGCCTTTTGGAATGTGTAATGCTCCAGCCACATTTCAACGATGCATGATGGCAATATTCCATGACATGATTGAAGAGTTCTTGGAAATTTTCATGGATGAATTCTCAGTGTATGGAAATTCTTTTGATGACTGTCTAGAAAATTTGGATAAGGTTTTGGCAAGATGCGAAGAAAAGAATCTGGTACTTAATTGGGAAAAGTCACACTTCATGGTCCAAAGTGGAATAGTCTTAGGCCATCAAATTTCAAAGAAAGGAATTGAAGTTGACTCCGCAAAGATTAGTACAATCTCTGAGTTACCCATGCCTTCTTCAGTTCGTTCCATTCGAGGTTTTCTTGGGCACGTTGGATTCTATAGACGCTTCATCAAGGATTTCTCTGTTATTGCCCGACCCCTTACGAATCTATGGGCAAAAGATGTCACGTTCCACTTCGGCCCTGAATGTCAGGAAGCATTTAAATTATTAAGGCAGCGTTTGGTTGAAGCCCCAATAATGATTTCACCTGATTGGGAGCAACCATTCGAGTTAATGTGTGACGCTAGTGACTGGGCAGTTGGAGCTGCCTTGAGGCAAAGAAAAGAAAAGATCTTTAGGCCAATCTACTATGCTAGCCGAACATTGAATGAGGCCCAACATAACTACACAACAACTGAAAAAGAGCTTCTAGCAGTTGTTTTTGCCTTTGATAAATTTCGATCCCATCTGTTGTTCTCAAAAGTCACTGTCTATACGGATCACGCTGCACTTCGGTATCTAATGGCCAAGAAAGATGCAAAACCGAGACTCATTAGATGGATACTGTTACTTCAGGAATTTGACATTGAAGTCAAGGACAAAAAGGGAACAGAGAACGTCGTTGCTGATCATTTATCACGCCTCGACCATGACACAAGTGAAATCAATGTCGAACTAATCACTGAAACATTTCCTGACGAACAACTCTATGCCATTGAGACAATCACACCTTGGTATGCTGATTTCGTGAACTACTTAGCTTCAGGTGTGATACATCCATATTTATCAAAGGAACATAGGAAAAGATTTCTGAATGAATCACGACATTACTACTGGGATGATCCTTTACTTTTCAAAGACTGTGCGGATGGAATGATAAGAAGATGCATCCCTGAAGAAGAAGTGGAGAGTGTTTTGAACTTATGCCATACTGGAGAAGCTGGAGGACACCATGGGATTCATCGAACAATCAGCAAGGTGTTACAATGTGGTTTGTACTGGCCGACCATGAATCGTGATATTCGTGAATTCGTCATGAATTGTGACAAATGCCAAAGAACCGGGGGTATAAGCTGGAAGCGCGAAATGCCACAACACTCAATCATGGGAATTGAAATTTTTGACATATGGGGAATTGACTTCATGGTTCCTTTTCCTAAATCTTTTGGGAAATCCTATATCCTTGTCTGTGTGGACTATGTGTCAAAATGGGTGGAAGCTGAGGCATTCTCGGAAAATACTGCTCGAGTCGTCATTAAATTTTTGAAGCAACACATTTTTACCCGGTTCGGAATTCCAAGGCTCATCATCAGTGACCGTGGTACCCACATCAATAATGCACTGTTTCAGAAGCTAATGACTCGCCATGGATGTCACCACTACATGAGCACCCCATACCATCCACAGACCAATGGCCAAGCTGAGGTTTCAAACCGAGAAATTAAGGGTATTTTGGAGAAAACTGTAAGTACATCTAGGAAAGATTGGGTCACCAAACTTGATGATGCACTATGGGCCTACAGAACTGCCTCCAAGACACCCATTGGAATGTCCCCATATAGGTTGGTCTTTGGGAAAACCTGCCACTTACCTGTAGAATTGGAACATAAAGCTTATTGGGCTGTGAAGAAACTGAATTTTGATCTCAAAACTGCCCAAGAGAAGCGTTTTCTACAAATGAATGAACTAGATGAGATTAGGAGAGAAGCATATGACAATGCTTTGATTTACAAAGAGAAAACTCGAGCCTGGCATGACAAACGGATCCAACAACAAAACTTTTCAACAGGCGACAAAGTTCTCCTCTTCAACTCACGACTTCGAATCATGGCTAGAAAACTCAAGTCGAAGTGGTCAGGTCCTTACACCGTCACAATTGTTTATCCACATGGTGTTGTTGAAATTTCTGATGGGAAGATGCCCCCATTCAAAGTAAATGGTCAACTCCTTAAACCTTACCACACTTCGGATAAAATAGGCATCATTGAAGAACTACAATTGCAATGAGAAGTTATCCGTCTAGCTGAAGACGTAAAACTTAGCGCTGATCGGGAGGCAACCCGACTGCTTCTTCATTCTTGATCTTTGTTTTCTTACTCTATCTCTATCTCTCTATCTGCTTTGTGAATGCAGCTTAAAAAAAATGTCTAGCTCTTCTGATTCTTCTGTGGTCATCGATGCGCTTGTTCCGCCTCCCTCTGACTTAGTACGACGGATAACTCAGGAGCTGGCTGATATCGAGCGCCGGCTTGAGGAACTTTCACTGGAGATTCGTGTTCAGCATCCAGCACCACCACAAAGAGCACAGATTCCGTTCCTCCCTCACCAACTTCACGCTCACTTTGCTCCGGAGGTGGTTAATCCCACCAAGCGTCCCCGTGAGATCGAGGATACAGCCACTAGTTCTCGTAAGAGGCAGAGGACTTCTGAGCTGATGGACCAAGACGATTGAACATTGTCCATCCGTCTGGCTGAAGACGTAAAAATTAGCGCTTCCTAGGAGGCAACCCATGTTCCAGTTTCATTCCCCCCCTTTTCTCCTTTTACCTGTTCTAATTTGTTTGAAAAAATAAAAATAAAATAAAACATGGCATGTGTGATTTTTCTTTTAGCTCCTCCTGATATCTGTATGCACCTGTCACTCTTCTGCATCTCTGCTTCTATTTAGATGATTCTTGGTGTTATCTTTATGATATGATGCGGGTATGTGTTGTCCATATGTAGATTTTACAGGTACATCATTTCTGGAACTTCATCGGATACAGGCAGCCTCTCCGCATCTATCTGCACTTACACAGGGAAGTGTTTTAATTTTCGCCATATTTTCTGCTTCCAAAAACACCATAAAAAAAAGACTAACACTCCTGTAATTCATGAACCCACATAAGAACTGTTGTATTTTTACCGCAACCCAGTCGGGAACATACCACTTGTGTCCCTAGGAAGTTTGAGCACCTGATTCTTGTTCTGGATTTCTTTAATCCTTGACCTCATGACTTAGATGATTGCTGATATTATTTCATGCTTCGAAAGATTTTTCAAAAACTTGAATATTTTTGAGACACTTATTTGCACTCATTCTCATCTGTGCTGTCCAACATTATATTTCCATACCCGTGAGGACTCTAATCCATTTTAAAATCATCTCTTATTTCTCTTTTTCTTGAGGGAATCTCAACCATGTTTTGTCTTCTAGAACTTGCCATGTTTTTCCATTAAAGCGATAGGAATTTTTGAAACTTTCACCAAAATGATCGAGGCATCTGTTTGATTTTTCCGCCCCGTTGACCCACTGAGCCACCCTTACATTTTCTCCGTCGTATAGCCCTTAGAAGCCATGAAGAAGCCTCTTAGGATGAGCCCAAGCCGATACCCTTCCATACCAATTTCTTGAATTTTTGCATGATTATTTCAATCTAAGTGTGGGGGAGAGAGACTTACTCATGGAGAGGGTTCTTCGAGGGGCAGTGCGTCATTTGATGTACATGGATTGACATTATTCCATCCTGATCATATGAGTTCTTTTTCACAGTAGCGACATTCATTTCATATTATTTTGATATAGGAATATAGAACCCTTTTCAGTTCCAACAATGGGTACATTGGTGGTCATTACGCGGTAACCCTCGACTTTGGGGATACCTATTAAAGTGATGGTCCATTACTCCAGGAACTAGAGAGTTTTCTATATGACCTACCTTCATTGCGATGTTACAGCATATACGCTGCTTGTGTACCATTCTTTGGGATTAATGTCTGACACCTATTCCATGGGGTTTTTGGGTTGATACTCACCAGTTTTTCCTGACCATATTGTGAGTGAGTTGTGTTTTTTAAAAAAAAAGTGAGAAAAAAAAGAGAGCGAAACATTGGCTTATCATATGCTTGGGGACAAGCAGTGTTTTATGTGTGGGGGAGCGAGAGTTTGAGGGAGACATTTGGATTGACTTATCATGCATTTATTTCAAGATTCAACCCTCCTTTTTACCAAAAAAAATTGTCAATTTTTTTTACCCACCGTACCACAGCTTCAGAAACATTTGAACCTCATGTAAAGTCCTTGAGATTGGTGAATTCTTTTAATTTCCACTAGTGGAGATGTGAAATTCATGGCAAGCCTATGGTAAGCCTGCATGTGTATGAGAACTGAGAAAAATTTTGATCAAATGTTTTTGGGAGATGAGAGTGATGGTGAGGTAGGTCACATGATGAATGAGTGCACGTACTTGTTTTGAAAAAAATGCAAGTGAAAGAAAAATTATTTTTGGAAACTGAAGTTTTAAATGAGGCATGATATATTATGAGGAAAGAGATTGACAAATTTTGAACATGTAATGTTGATGTTTTGATCTGTCTGCGGCCACTTGTGTTCTCTTTCTGATTATTTTTCCCAGGAGTGCAAAAGTTTAAGTGTGGGGGATTTGATGTACATGGATTTTTACATGTATTTTTATTTTTTTAACTTAGTTTTAATTAATTAGTTTAAACATTTTTAATATTTTTTTGTATTTTTGTAGGTTTATAGTAATTTAGTTATTTTGGATAATTTTTAGTTAATTTATATATTGATATTAGTATTTTAGTATTTTTATTAGTTTATATTAATTTTATATATTAGTATTAGTTTCATTAACATTTCTCATTATTATTATTTTTTTAAGTTAATTAGAATTTTATATATGTTATTATTATCTTTTAACAATTTTTGTTTATTTTATTTTGAATTTTGAATTTTTTTTGTTTCCCCCCTTACTTCCCTCACCCGCTGCCCCCCCTTGACCCGCTCTCCCCTCACCCCGTTCCTTTTTTTTCTCCACCCGCCGCACTCCCATCCTGGCGGCTCCACTATTTTCTCCGGCCGGCCCTTATCCCCAGCGGCTCCCCTCCTCCCTTCTCCACCCCGCCTCGCACGCAGCACCCTCATCTCCCTGGCCACCAGCGCGCATCACCCTCGCCGCTCTCCCCCTGAACTCGCTGCCTGCTCTCCTTCCCCTCCCCTTAGCCGCCGTAACCCGCTCCCTACCCTCACTCCACGCAGGGCCTCCTGCTGCAGGTCCCGTCCGCCACCCCGCTGGACCCGCAACCCCGGCTCCCTCCTATCCCCTCGGCCGCACTCCCAACCTGCACCCTTCTCCACGCCGCCGACCTCCCTCACCGTCTCCTCAGTCGGCGCCCGCCAACGCCACCCTCTCCCTCACCAGCCGCTCTCGCCGTCCGTCTCCCTCTCCAACCGCCGCGGCCTCCCCTCTTCACGCACGTCACACCTCTCTTCACCCGTCGCCCCCCAGTTCTCTTATTTTATTTGCAGTGCACCACTTACCGCTACCCGAGGAGTCGACCAGCAGCCGCGCATCACTTACCGCTACCCGAGGAGCCGACCAGCAGCCGCACACTACTCACCGCTCATATCCTTCGTTCCGGTGGTCGCATAGTTGGTGCGCGACGTCATCACGTGCCGAGGGTTGCGCGCGGTGGAAATAGAGACGGACACGATCATCTTTTTGGTAACGCAGTGTTGTTTTACATGACATATCATTTTATTACTACGTTGATTTTTTCAGTTGTGATGTCGGGGTGATTTTCTCAGTGTCGGGATGTTGGTTGATTAATAAAAATTATTGCGTATGCCATGCAAGTATTATTTGATGATTAATTGTCAATTAAATTTATTTTAATTGAATATTTATCTGTTTAAATTATTTTTGCACTGAATTAATTGTTAAAATTAAAACTGGCCATTTTAATTATAAGTCGACGCGGCGGTCCGAGAAGGTAAACCGCGTTGACTGATGGTAGGTGCAAATTAGTGACACAACTTTGTGAGAAACGGGTTGTGTCATTTCGCCGTGTAGTTCAGGGCTTGAACGAGTTTTCTAATTTATTTATGACACCAGAGAACGGGACTTTAAATATAATTGGGAAATTAAAATTGAGCATCTAAAAAATGGTCATATTTTCGGAACTGGCGATAATTAAACAGAATAAATAATTAATCATCCTAAAGAATACCTTGCACGGCTGCGTGATAATTTAATTGTGACACCAACATCCCCGACACATTTTGTTGACTTAGAATCCATCATCATTTCCGTTTGCAATTTTCTTTTTATCTTTTTTCTTCTCACCTTTTAGTTTAAAAAAAAAGAGAAAACTCAAAAATAGGAATTCCCTCAAACCTTGTCCATCTAAACATTGTCCAACGAAATATTTTTAGTGGACTAGATTCCGTGCTCTCTGTGGTTCGACCCTGCTCGCCATTTTTACAGTAGCCAGTTGGTTATAAAATTCGCAAATTTACACGCGTTGCGACGCGCGTGCCACATTCCCTTCCACACTTCAATAATTTACTAGTACCCTTAATAGAATTTCCTCCATGTTTCTACAATAAAATTGAGCATAAATTAAATGTCTTAATCTTCACTGAATGGTTTTCAGATTTTCATTTAAATTCTATTTTTCTTTTCTGATCGAAAACATGATATTGTTACATAACATAGAACTCCATATCTATCGTTATATAACATCTAGAAAACACTTCATAGCTACTGAGGAATTTTATGGATAACTTTCTTTAGAGACATGGTTTTAATCCACTGATGAAATGATCAACCTCATATACATGTTAACTTATAATACCAGAAGCATACCTCACATGTCTTATAATATTTCTATCATAGGTACCAATGGGTTATTCATCCATTTTATTTATCTCAAGGAAATCCTCTATATTTTTATGAATATTATAAGGAAATTGAACATTGAAAAACATGTTCTTGATATTTTCCCTATCCATGGATTAAAGTTAATTATTTTCCCTTATATTCTTTATGAGAATCTCCCATTTATCTGATTCTCCTTCCAGAAAATAGAAATTAAAAATGAATATTTCATATTCCGTACACTGGAGAATGAAAAATATATTTCCAATGGTAATTATACATTTCAAAATAATTAGTGGATCAGAGTAACCACTGAAATAAGTTAGACATTTCCTCGTGTAGGACTCACTATAATTTCATTCCCTTAATTGTTTATTTCGAATATGAGCATTATTCATTGCTTAAGAAAGTTGTGTGATCACAATAATGAAGATTTTCATCATTGATCCCATAAAGTTATTATTATTAAGAGGATAATCATTTCATTGTCCATCACTCTCAGCATTCACAAGGTTCATTCGAGTTCTATCTATTCAGTAATAATAGAAAACATAGTTTATGAAATAATAATTATAACGAGGAACCAAATAATTGTGGAAAATTACTTATAGGATGTAGAAATATTGACACATTATATTAAATCAATGACAAATTTGGTTTATACTAGGTCATTAATATTTATAATATAATTAAATTCATCATTATGGTTCTTAATAAGTTTGGTCAATTTCTAAATCATGTCTCTCTAGAGCATCAAACCAATTGTGTTGTAAGGCCCATTTTCAGAAAATAGGTGATGATCAAGACCATATGAATGTTTCCTTTTAGGAGGTACTAACCCAAGGTTCTTTTGTTATATATCTACATCCAACTATAGTTTCTATATAGGGTTTTAATTTCTTAGAAACCACTCACTCATTCCTTTACTAAAATTTGAGGAAATTTTCCTATACTTTGGATCATTCTTAGACTTATTCTTAGACATATCCTTATATATATCACAAAATTTTCCACATATAGTTACCAAAGTTTAATTGAACATATCCTTCAATAAATAATTAAAATAAAAAATATTCTAATACATATATATTAAATAATATTAATGAACATTTATTACATTCCACAAACAGGTACCTAAGGATCCTAAAGGTATTGTTCCTTTAGAAACATGGAATCATAAACAACCAGTTAATAGGTGAGATACATATTATTTATCTAAGATCATAAAATCTCTATCCCTTTTTCTACATATCATAAATTATACATTTTTTCATGAACTAGGGAATGAATATATAAAAAAGGGTGTGATCAGATGCTCAGTAAGGGTAAATAAATATGATACATAAGAATAAAATGATTATAATGGTATGAGAACATGTGAATAACATATTAAAACCATACCCAACATATCAAATGTAAAAACTTTGAGTCACAAAAACATATTGGCAGTTATAAGACCTGAATCAGAAGGAATTAAAAGACCATGATCCATGAGATAATAACAATAGAATAAGACTTAGAATTGTGGCATACACATAATCATAGAAAATAATTTTTATTATATTCAAGTCTTACAACCAAGTATATTATAAGGTAATGGTTTCACCCATTAAATAGTCATAGTAATCATAGTTCACTCCCAAAACCATCATAGCGGATAAAGTCACTTATTAAACCAAGATCACTACCTATTCCATTCTTATCTATCGCATGTCATATTAATATATACCCAATACATTGGAGAGAGATATAGGTCCTAGCCATAAAATAATTAAAATCATAAATATGAGTTACAAACAATCATAAAATATTCATCATATCGTAATCCATGAAATGATATAGGCTTCATATACATTTCATTATATCATAACTTATTGAAAATAAACATGATTCTTATAAATTTTTCCATTCCATCAAAACATAGTCCAGGGAAATAATTGGTTTCCATAAATATTCTCTCAAGGTATAACATGTGGAAGAGATAAAAGTTTCATAAAAATCATAAAAACATAATCATAAACCATTTAGAGAAATAATAAGAATGTTATACATGGATCATATCCTCTGTAAGGAAAAGGTAACATAAATATACATAATCTTTGAATAAAAATGAGTTCTAAATATAATTTAAATTATTTATCTGGGATGATATACTTTCCAATTTGAAAAAAGCTTATTAAAAATTAAAAGGTTTTCAAAATTATTTTCTTTGAAAATAACCTTGGAAGATTATAAAACAATCTATAATGAAATTAGTGGTCATGATGCCATAGACATTAATATAACGATTCCTTTTACATTTTTAGTAAAATCGAAATAAGATTTTTTTTTGGAAAATGAAACAAATATTCCTTTAATAAAATTTTTATAAAAACTCAAACATGGGTAAAAATTCCATTAATAAATAATTTTAAAAATTTTAAAAACCTATTTCATTTTTTTAGAAGACATGTTTTTGATGAAAAAGTATTTTGTACTGAAGAGAAAAATAACAATGATTTTTATTAAAAACATTATTTTCAACACTCTAGTATAAAAAGAGAGGAAAATGAATGGAAAAATTTTATTATCATGAAATAAATGTATAATAATAAAATTAATGTGTTTTGGAGATATAGATCATAATATAATATCATTGAAAACATAATTATAAACAATCTTAATAAACAATGAGGTTGTGATAGAATAAATTTACCATTTTTTCAAATTTAAATTACTATTACAATGAAGGAAAAGTTTTAAATATATTTTTTATATAAATAGAATAAATAAATTCATTATGTTACATATCAAATGGTGTATATATAAACCTTATAATAGAATATAGGTTAATAACATGTCATATTTCTCAAGGAAATAATGTTGGGACAAAAATTCCCTTACCGACATTCATCATACATGCTCGAAAATCATGTATAATAAATATAAGTGTATTAAACATCTATTTAATAACAATTGTTATATATATATAACCATATATTATTTTCTTATGAACTATTATTACCTGTTTATTAATAATTCCATGTTAAATTCTTGTTTTAAGCAACAACTGCGTTGTTTTTCATGTATCTTTTAATTTTTAATTTTTGGTCCTCTTATATTGATCTTGGTTCAATAAAATCCAATATTTTAACCATGATATAAATATTGTATATATTTATTCAATATATTTTTATAGTAATACATAAGGTTTAGATAAAAAAAATGAAATGCACCATTCATGAAGATGGTGGGTCGTATGTACACATGTATGTTGTTGCATTTTATCGAATGATTGAAATATAATAGGAAATAATACATTACTCTTTCATAATCATAATTATATCATATATATGATATATTTATCTTAAAACCATCCCTGATCATATCAGTCATGTTGTTGATGGTTACACATTTTCTAATGATGATGACTTTTCTATTTTTGGAACCAACCCACAAATGGTATTATTGATTTTAAAACATATTACAACCACATTTCCTCTTATTATGAAACCAATTTCGCTAGGTTGAAACCATTTGATAAAACATGGATCAAACCTTCTAGACTTAATCTTATCTGGCGTATTTCTCATAATCGTATTCCTACTGAGGTTTGTCTCTAGACCTTAGGTGTTCAACTTAGTTCAAGATGTCACCTATTCCATCAAAATTGGGAGGATAGAAATAATTTATTTTTATCTTGTGCCATAGACCTACTCTTTGGAATTATATTACTGACATCTTTGACTGCAGATGGTTACTTTCTAACTCTATTTTCTCCTTGATCAAATGTTGTGTTGAGTTTAACTTCTTGAAACTAACAAAAAATTACTTTCCTTCCATAGTTGTAGAGCTCCTCCACATCATCTGGTATGATATAAATTCCATTATTCACAACAATTACTCATTCAATCATAATGTAGGTCAGACGAGAATTTTTATTGCTATTAAGGATGCTTCTATGCTGCAACAATCCCACTACGATAACTCGGTTTGTGACTTAGTGATTCTTCGACGGCATAGAATCAAAGGGATCTACAAGAATCCAAATATCTTTTTTGAAGTGTTCTGGAGAACCCCGATTCCTGGATAGAGGAAAATCAACATTGATGGTGATTCTAAAGGAAATCCATGTCCCACAGGTTGTGGGGCCATTTCCAGGGACTCTCTTGGGCATTCTCATCGCTGCTTTTTCGGTGGATGTGGGTTTGCCTCTTCCCTTGAGGTTGAGATGATGGCATTGATTCACGCGGTCAACATTTTTATGTTAATAGGATGGAATAATATTTAGATAGAAACTGACTCTACCACCATTATCCAATCCATATTGAATGGTGTGGTTCACCTTATTGGGTCTCCCACAACGCGTTGGAATAAATGTCTTAACTCGTAACCAGAGATTAAATACATTTCCACTCATGCGTATCGGGAATAAAAAATGGTGGTAGATGTTGTTGCCAACAAATGAATCAACCAGGACATTACGTGGAGTGATGACCTTTCGGTTGAGATCTACCCTTTATCTGAGAAATATTGTAATAATGTTTCCTATTTCAGGCTCATGTAATCTTCTCTTTCCTTATTACTAATATTTCATGTCTTGGTCTTTGACCAAGTCATTGAATTTAAAAAAAAATATATATATATAAAAATTTAATCCATCATTATTCTATCATGGTAGGGGTGATAGAAAACAAATTACATCGATTCGGGAATTGGTAGCCTGCCATAGACACGAATAATGATTTGGTATACCATTTAATAGAATAAGATATGGTTTTAGGTAACTATATTATCATAAAATATCTACGTATATGTAATATATAGGATATTATACTATAATTGTTTTATAAGAATTTATGGGGTTGAGTAAGATATAAAATAAATTGCTCGGTTGGAGGTGTCACATCTTCTTTAGAAAACATCTTTTGGTTTCACCAAAAGGATTCATATGTTGCTTATATGATCAAAATAAGGATTATAGGATTTTTTAAGGGAAGTAATAAATTTATTTGGGTAGGTATTGGTAAAACCAATGGGTTATTTATTTGTGTAAATGAGAGTAGATAGGGTGACCTTTTATAAGTGTGGTGATTGGAACACTTGTAATTGTTTAAAATGAATATTGGGAATCCATGTTTTTCTCTTACTAAAAGGGTCCAAAATAGACCATTAGTGAGAATATAAGTGATAATTTTGTAATATGACCATAAAATTGGTGTTTTAAATGCTTTCTGGCATTTTAAACATTATTTTTTAGTATAACCCTCAGTAAAAAATTCTTTACAATAAATGTGATAAATAATTTTTATTGTTTTTACTATTCAACATGGTTTAAAATTAATTTTAAAATACTATATAATATAAATTATTATTATTAAAAACATGGTCTTAATTTTTCTATGATCCATTTACATAAGTGGAAAATGTTAATTTAAAATTAAGCATACACACATAATGAAAAATCATTTATCAAAAGAGAAAATGCTCAACAGTTTAAAAAGATTTCATAAAAAAAGTCAATATGAAAATGAATCCAGTAAACTAGATCAAATTTATTAATATTTTTTTTTATCTAATCCACTTTTAAACAAATTTTATAAAAAATTGAAACACTATGAACTCATTAATTGAAAAGGAATTTTTCAATAAAACCAGTATTTTTCACTATTCGCTATGCATTTTATATTATTAGAAAAATACAAAAAAATTATGATATGATCATCTTGAGATGATTATTTTAAAAGTAAATGTTATATTATCAAATTAAATTTCAAAAAATTTCAAAAATAATTTTATTATTAATCATGAAATAAATAATTTTTTATAAGAAAATTTTTATTTTCAAAACATATAATTTTTTTTCAAAAAAATTAAATACTTTACTTACCAATATGTTTTATTTATATAAAATAATTATAATTAAATTTTAAAAATTGGTTATTAAAATTTTTATCACTATGTTAAATAGACAGGTTATAAAAATATTATATAAATAATAATATTAATAGGTTTTCATGGTTCATTAAAACTCAAGGTTGCATGTAACAAAATCAATCAAAGAAATTTATTTTATTCAATAAGAGAAACTTGGGTTTTTATAAATGGATAGTGCACCACATATTTGGATCTTTTTAGTAGTTATTTTTTTAGAATTCAGGACCAAACATAGTGAGTTGATTCAGAATTGGTGACTAGAATAGTATGAGATTTATAGATAAAGGTCATTGAGTTATCTTAGAGATGATATGTTTTATGGTGGGGAGTATTTGAAAATCCATGTATTATTGGGTTATAATTTTATAGAAATTTTTACTTTTTTCAACTAAATTAGGGTTCCTTTAATGAAATGGGGTTCATATCAAGAATTTGAGTGTCACAACATCTCAAGAATATGCTTTTAGATGTAGATCGATACTCAAGTAGTCTAACAATATATTAAGTGGGAGAAAACCCAAGGTTTGGAATCTTTGATTAAATTATTTACATGAATTAGATCACATTGTGATTCTCTTTTCATGCCATGATAACCTATTATAGAGTTTTGTTTCATGCGACACCCATGGGATTCATTTTGAGATAACAGAGTGGATTTTTGGAAGAGTATAGGTCCCTTAAGAAGTGGTCACTCCATGAAGGGAGCTATCAGTCCATTCAATTTACTCATAATAAGTGGTAAAATAACCATTATAGTTTTTGCCTCCATTTTTCTTGTAAAAAATACGATCACACCATGACCCTAATGTTTCTCTATGACAAAGTCAAACTAGGGAATATGAACTATTCCCAACATGTCCATGACACCTTCTCTTAGGTCATGAAATGGAATTGTTAGGTAATAGGGTGAGTTTACCACAAACCAATGGTAATATATCAACTGAGTTTCATTCCTATTATTAATGGATGGGTATACTCAAAGTTTCAGGCCATCCCTTCTTTTTTGATAGATTTAACAACTGATCATGGATGCCATTACATCGATTCCACCACCTATATCTCATTAATATCTTCCCATATATAGCTGTGATAATAATAATTTTTTTATATTTTTTTATGGTATTATTATAATAATATTTCCTTTCATTTAGGTTTCCCTTCATAACCTCTAATTGCAGTTCAATTTGGATAGTCTTTTGTCAAAACTTTTAGCGGATTATGGTGGAATTGGGTGATAAAAATTGATATTTCTTTCTAGTATATCTAGAGGACATCCCTAGTGGAAAACACTCATTTTTCATGAATTTATGATAAATTTATTTTAATTGGTGTTTTTATTTAGTTTATTGGCTAATTTTGATTAATTTGGACTTTAAATCATTGATGAATAATGGATCTTGTATGGGTATTAAGTTCAAGCATAGGTCAAGAGTATACCTCACCTTGTTCCATGTAGTTTTGGTGAGAATATAACAGTTAATTAATTTTTATGAAATTATGAACATTTTAATTTAATATATTAATTAAGTGTATTTTTTTATATTTTATTGAATTGGATTTTTTGATACTTATTCTTGGGAAGAGATAAGAGCTTGAAAGATCTTAGAAAAGAGTTATCGGGTTGTACTGTAAAGGAAATAACTTCATATGTGGAAGTCGGTCCCCTTAACATCCCCCTAATGAATATGTTTTTTATCATGTATCATGTGAATGGTTTTCTTTCCACATGGGGTAATAGTACTTTTATTTAAATTAATGTTTCATAAAAATATAATCTATATAAGTGAAATTAAAGTTTTAAGGGACATGATAAACCCTTAAGCAATGGCTTAATGCCCCATTCACTGATTTATGAGGCATTGATTATAAACAAGAGCCATGAGATATATATAAATTATAGGAGTGTAATTGGATTATGTAAACATATTTCCCATTAGCGTAAGATCTATAGTGACCTTAGAGTAGATGGATGTGATGGTTTGGGAGTAATTAGCCTCAATAGGCCTATATGGTACATTAATATTCATCAAAGACATAATTATGATTGATTTAATAGTTTGGAAAGAGTTCCTATCCAACTAGAACTAGAGAACCTATGTGGGTAGACCCTAGGTATACTGATGGAAGGTAAGGTGAGTGGAAAAAATTTGGATGATTTAGTATGATCAAAATGAATTATCCAATTTAACTAGAGTGATTCTAGTAGGTATTATCATATGAGGACAGTGAGGTTGAAATATTACCATTATGATGTTTTGGGAGGATATTACATCAAAGTGATGGGTGTTCACCCAAGAATTGACATTGATATTGAGGTTCCCATATAGGGTTTTTCTGTTATGATGAGACCAAAGGGACCTTGATGGGTTCCCCAGTAATATAATGACTCTAGAGAGTGTTAGAGTCTGAGAGGTAGTAGTTGGTTTTAGGATTTAATTTAGATCCCTAATCATTCATGAGATATTGTTATAGATATAGTGATGAGGGAAGTACATTTACTAGAGAGGCTGGCCTTGATTGTGTGAGACATTTTCAGATCGATTCCCAACTCATGTTTTGATTATATATTATATTCTTGTGTGTGATTAACTTCCCACAAACCTTCATTGTGTGAGATATTATGGGATGGATTCACTATCCCCAATTAATTATATAAAAATTCCCAATGATGTAGAGATTTCCTATGTGATTATTCAATATTTTGGTGATATGCATGATTCAATGAAATACTCAGGTGCTGTCCTGGGATACGGAGGTTTCCAATATTAAATTACAAGGATTAACTAATAAGATTCTATTATAATGCCTCTATGGAATGTATGGGATATTATCCTACAATTGGATTCATTCTTACTAGTGGGTGGGTACTACTCCCCATGATGAGATTTACCGATATGTATATATTCCACCTATATAGATTATGTGAGTTTACTATACAGGGTGTTATTTCCCAAGGCCAGACAATATGAGAATAAAATTAGAGATGATATTACATATAAAATGTTATATAATTCTAGGGTGGTAACTTATAATTCATCTTTATTCCTACTACTCATGGAATTCCGAGGTTGTTATTTTTGATTCTCCCATTGGTCATGATACTAATTTTTATGACTATTTATCATTCCTAAAGATACTCCAACACCATATAATTAAGTCATAATAAATCATGTATTTTATATTAGAACCCACAGATTACCGGCCATTATTTATTTATTCTTCTATTCATATTTTATTTATTATAAGAATTTCACCTATGAATACATTGTGTTTATAATTATGTATGTGACCCTATTTAGGTTTCCCCAATGAGTTTTACTCACACCCATATTAGGTTTACATTTAATTAGGAAGCTCAATAATACAATAATGATCATAAATTTAGGCCAAAATGAAGACCAATGTTGATGATCAATCCTGATAGATCAGATGGGATTTGAAAACCTGATGCGATAAGGCTCACTTATTAAAAGAGAGACCCCTATTTTATTGTCAATATTTATTTATATTTGTGATTGGTCCAATATAAAACTAGTTGATATATTTTTTATTAACATTTTTCTAGATGACTGTATGCTTCAATTTTTTTTTATTTTTCACAAAAGGATATGTTTTATTTCTTATGTATACTCTAGTTATGTATGACTGATGTTTTCTAAATATTTTTCTATTATATCTTACTATTATAAAGTGTTATGATCTTCTATTGGTAATATCACATACCCTACTACTGGTTGGTAGCCTCTTGTGTATGAGGAGGTATTCTTGAAGTCATATAATGACTATGTCGAAAACAATTAGTGTTTTCTGATTTGGTGAATGTTATAATTATAAACATATAATTACATAATAATTTATATTCTTGAATAAATGTTTGTTTATCATCCTATCTATGGAAAATGAACCATTAATTAATGTTAAGGGGAAATTGAAATGGAATATTTCATGTTCATGTATTACACTAAAACTAGTCCCAAATAATTTTATAAAGTCTTATTTTAATGAAATAAGATTCAGACATGATTTTTGTGAGTAACGACTTGTGTTGTATCCAGAAGATATGATTTCATACATGTAAAAAAAGACATCATAATGAATTAGATTAAAAAATAACTATTTTTATGGACAACTATGGCAAAATATATACCCATGGATAAAGTTTTTCAAAAAACTATGTATTAGTATTCGTATGAGAAGTTGAAACTAGTCAATGTTAATTCATAAAAATGTATATAACACTCTGAATTTTAAAAAACTATATATCATGAAATTTAATTTATTAAAAAATTAACAGTGTAATATATAGAATGATATATTTTTGAAATTCTATTGGAGTAAATTAGATTAAACATCTGATCTGCTAAGGGTATATTCAAGGTGTGAAATATAGAATATAATAGTAAAATAATATTTTTGATCTAATTATAATGTTATTGTTTGATAATGGAAATAATAATTCATGATGTTTAGGGTTTTTGAAGAGGTTTTTTAAAAAATATAGACAACCTCATTTTCTTTGGTGTCCCTGGTCATTGTATTTTGATAGTTCTCTTTATAGTGACATGTTAGTTGTTATTTTAGTATTTTTATTTAAAATAACTAGTGTAGGGATAGTTAGTGGGATTTACCATTGAATAATTTAGTGTAATGATAATAAAGCAATATATTATATGACAACCCTGCTTTTATTACAACTTAAACATGCTCTATTACATAAAACTTCACTTGATACAACAAAGAAGATCGAGAGGTTTAGTGTCTTTGGGGCTTAGGATCATTACATAAAAACTTTAAACTTGAAATACAACATCCTTATTGAAAACTTCCTTTACATGACCACTACATTCCTTCGTACTTAGCATTGCATGGGATAACCCGAGGACATGCATAAGAAAAGGGTGAGCTATAAAGCCCAGTAAGGGAGTACATAATGAATAACATGAGGAGTACAATACATGTTAGGCAATAGTAATATCAATAGAGCATAAGAGAGACATGAACATAAAGGCATGATAAAGCATGATAATCATAACATGGAAATGTGGCAACAACACTTAACATTGAATTAGCATGAGCCAAGGCTCATTGCACATGGAGCATGAGTAAACCCTTATTGCACTTGAAGCACGAGTAAACCCTCGTTGCACTTGAATTAGCATGATTAAACACTCATTGCACATGACGTATCATGATACTATACTTTACCCAATTCATTGGAGCGCTATAAAGGGCGCACCCTTCTTAAACATTTCATTTCATGCATAAGTGTGCCACATGGATCATAAAACATGGATTCATAAAACATAATCATTTATTCAACGATAAAGGAATGTGGAATTCATTCATGAATCTTTATAATAAATATGTAAATGTGCATAAAGGTGAATACCCTTGATGGAGAAATGGGCACGGTATTCACTACACAAAGACATTGGCTTAGAAAATCGGTGCGATTTCGGCAGCGTAACAGTGTGACATAAGAATTCATAAAAAAGGTTGATGAAAGAGAAAGGGGTTCCTCATCATATTTACATGTAATGGACAGTAAGGATATCATATATATACATGTCCCAACAATAGAAATGGAATTTATATTCATGATACAAAAGTATTGCTTGAATGTAAAAGAAGAGAGAGAAGTTCCATTCGGAATTTCGGCATAGTAACGGGTGTACATGGGAGGCATTTAATGAGAGATAAAGGGTTCTCCCATCATTCCAACAATAAGAGGACAGTATGGGGGAGGTGTGAAACCATTCCCCAACATTCATAATTGATATAAAAAGGGAAATACAACTTAAAGAAAATTGACAAAAAAAATTAGAAAGGAAGAAAACCCCTTACTTGGAAGTGTGCTTCCAAAGGCTAGAGAGAGGCTTGTGAGAGGCTTCTTGGGAGCTTGGGGCACCTTGAGAGGATTCTAGAGAGAGTAGGGCAGAGGTTGGACGAACTTAAAGGGCTTTGAGTGATGAGGAAGTGGGATCTTGGGTGGGTTTATATAGGAAAGGTGAGAGAATTCTTTATTATTTAGGTTTGGGACCCCTTATATTAAAATAATCCAAACCACAAACCATCCCATGGTATTTGCCCATGGTTTCTGGAAAAGGATGGAGGAAAACAATATTTTACAAGGCCAAGGTCCGAACTTATTAAAAAATTAGGGTTGCTTATGTGGAGGTGAGTCACACTCCCATGGAAATTAATTTAAAAAGGCAAAGTGTTGAATAAGTCTTGAGGGCTCCATTAATGCTTTGAAAAGTGAGTCAAACAAACCCAAAACCTCATTATTTTAATGATAAAACACATATTGGCCGAACATAAGGATTATGGTATTTTATTACATCACCATTGGGTCATTATGATGTCATAAAACACATTATATATTTAAATGGTATTTAATTTTTACCCAAAAATTTGACTGTCTCAGAAAATTATGAAAAATTCACCGTTGGATAATTTCGATGTCCTGATTCCAAAAATAATATTTATTTTATCTAAATAATTTTCTAAATATGTGAATTTTCACTTTTAAAATAAAAACCGACATTTATAAAAAATTCACGGGTTTTGACAGAAATGGATTTCAAACCTTAATAAAAATTTTAATTGCATTCATAAAATTATAAGATCATTTATATTTAATAAAAATTAATTTAATATTAATAATAATATTTTATTAAAATATTATTTAATTCAAAAATCATTTAATTTAATAAAATATAATTCTTAATTAAATAATAACTAAAAACATCATTTGTACTTTAAAAACTAATTACAATGCATCAAAAATGACTAGAAATTATATTCATTATTATATACAAAAAATAATGTACATGAACATGGTGCTACTTATTTGTTACATAACCCCTTAAAATAGCCGCATAAGACCTAAGGGTAAGGTGTGCGATGGTGACAGACTCTTGGGGTTGCTCGGATAACATTGCTCGAGTGGTAATCTCTATGAACTTCCATTTTTCCCGTAGACGATCACGTTCGAGCTTGACTTGATGAAGCTCAGCTTGGGCTTGGTCAAGGGCAATGCCCAAAGACGCCACCTCCTTTCCGAGCTCCGACAAATGGGCTTCGTAAGGGGCAATTCTACTGTATGAGGCCATCGCTTCCTTTGTCTGAGTAGAAAATTGGTTCGTTAAAGCCTTATATTTAAACTACCCAGATGATCACTGTTCAACGGCTATAAAAGTAACAGTCAAAAATCTTAACGTTAAACTAAAGAAGTTGACATCATATAAAAACATAAAGAAACATTTAACTGGATCAAGAGGGATTTTCCATTAATGAAATTTTGGGTTGTTACAACATTCCCCCCTTAAGAAATTTCGCCCTCGAAATTTTGCTTTTCCCACACTAAAACAAATGTGGGTAACTTAGCTTCATCATATCCTCCGACTCCCAAGTTGCTTCTTCAAACTTGTGGTTTCTCCACAACACCTTGACGAGGGGCATTGTCTTATTTCGTAGAACTTTTTCTCTACGATCCAAGATCTTTACTGGTTGCTCCTCATAAGAAAGATCATCTTCTAATTGTACCACCTCAGAAGAGAGTACATGTGAAGGGTCTGGTATGTACTTCCTTAAGAGGGATATATGAAGACATCATGCACCTTGGCCATAGTAGGTGGAAGTGCTAGTCGATAGGCCACAGCCCCAACACGATCAAGAATCTCGAAGGGGCCGATGTACCTTGGAATTAACTTCCCTTTCTTTCCAAACCTCATGACCTTCTTCCACGTAGATATGCGTAAAAACACCATGTCTCCGACTTTAAACTCAAGGTCTCGTCGACGATTATCTGCATAACTCTTCTGTCGACTTTGGGCTGCCTTGATATGCTACTGAATGGTTTTCACCTTCTCCACCATTTCTTCGACCATTTCTGGTCCAAGCAGCTTACGTTCACCGACCTCATCCCAACATGTCGGTGTTCTGCACCTTTTTCCATATAGGGCTTCATATGGTGCCATTTGGATGCTCGAGTGGAAACTATTATTATAAGAGAACTCAACTAGAGGAAGATGTTGATCCCATCCTCCTTTAAAGTCCATTGAGCACGCTCTCAACATATCCTCAAGTGTTTGGATAGTCCGCTCGGATTGGCCATCAGTTTGAGGATGATAGGCCGTACTGAAGTTCAGTTCAGTATTCAGAGCATGTTGAAGACTCTTCCAAAACTTAGAGGTAAATCTTGGATCTCGATCCAACACAATAGATAGTGGTACTCCATGCAACCGTACCACTTCCCTGATATATATCTGTGCCATTTGATCCAAAGAGAAATCCTCTTGAATAGCAATGAAGTGTGAAGTCTTTGTAAGACGATCCACAATAACCCAGATTGCATTGTTGCTTTTGGATGTCCTTGGAAGTCCAGTGACGAAGTCTATGGTGATGTTCTCCCATTTCCATTCTGGTATGGGCAATGGTTGCATCATCCCCTTAGACTTCTGCCTCTCTGCCTTCACTTGCTGACACACTAGGCACTTTGATGTATATTCGGAGATCTCCTTCTTCATATTATCCCACCAAAAGTTTTCTCGGAGATCTCGATACATCTTTGTGCTCCCTGGGTGAATAGAGAAATTTGAACTATGTGCATAATCCAATAGTTCCTTCTTCAGCTCCGAACTTGATGGGACACATAGTCTTTTCCCAAACCGCACAATTCCTTCTTCATTAACATTAAACTCTGAGGATTTTCCCTTTTTGATAGCTTCCACTTTTTCTTGGATTCTCACATCATCCTTTTGAGCATCCTTTAACCTTTCCAAAAGAGATGGTTGAGCAATCATTTGTGAAAGTATTGATGATGTTCCCTTCTTTATGATTCCCACGTCCATCTTCATCAAGTCTAAGAAGATTGGATCCTTCTCAATTCTCATCATTGATAGAATTGCTGGATCCTTTCTACTTAGGGAATCCGCCACCTTGTTCGCCTTCCCAGGGTGGTAATGTATTGAATAGTCATAATCCTTTATGAGATCTATCCATCTTCTCTGGCGCATATTAAGCTCTTTCTTTGTGAATATATATTTAAGACTCTTGTGGTCAGTATATATCTCACATTTCTCTCCATAGAGATAATGCCGCCAGATTTTCAAGGCAATGATTACCGCCGCCAACTCCAGATCATGCGTTGGATAGTTTCGCTCATGGATTTTCAACTGCCTTGAGGCATAGGATATCACTTTATCATTCTGCATCAGCACACATCCTAAGCCCTTCTTCGAAGCATCACTGAATACCACAAAAAGCTCCCCACTTGTGGGTAAAGTGAGCACAGGTGCAGTGATAAGCCTCCTTTTCAACTCCTTGAAGCTTTCTTCGCATTCATCACTCCAAGCAATCTTTACTCCCTTTCGAGTTATCTTGGTAAGAGGGTTGGACAATCGTGAGAAGTTTCTCACAAATCGTCGATAATATCCAGCTAACCCCAAGAAGCTACGGATATCAGTTACCGATGTTGGCCTCGGCCATCCCTCAATTGCATCTATTTTGGAGGGGTCCACAGATATTCCATTGCTTGTGATGATATGGCCCAAGAATGAGACCTCCTTTAACCAGAACTCACACTTGCTGTACTTGGCATAGAGCTTCTCCTTGAGCAAAGTCTCCAGTACAGTTCTTAAATGCTCCTCATGGTCCTCCTTGGTTTTGCAGTATATTATAATATCATCTGTAAAGACTACCACAAATTTATCTAGGTAATCTCTAAAGACTCTATTCATCAAGTCCATGAATATTGCTGGAGCATTGGTGAGTCCAAAAGGCATTACTATGAATTCATAGTGCCCGTACCTTGTACGAAAAGCAGTCTTGGGGATATCTTCCTTCTTCACCCTTACTTGATAATATCCCGACAACAAGTCGACCTTGGAGAAGTATTGTGCTCCACGTAGCTGATCAAATAAGTCATCGATTCTTGGGAGAGGATACTTGTTCTTTATCGTGATTTTGTTAAGTTCACGATAATCGATGCAAATCCGCATTGACCCATCCTTCTTCTTGACGAAGAGGACTGGTGCACCCCATGGTGATGCACTTGGGCGTATTAACCCTTTATCCAGATTCTCCTGTAGTTGTTTCTTCAGTTCTTCAAGCTCAACCACAGCCATCCTATATGGAGTCTTGGATATTGGTAGCGCCCCAGGTATAAGTTCAATTGAGAACTCAACATCTCTTCTTGGAGGAAGACCAGGAAGTTCCTCGGGAAATACTTCAGCAAATTCCCTCACAATAGGCATTTCTTCAAGGGTGGTTTCTTCCTTGGACTCAATCATCTGAGCCAGATATGCGTGCTCATAAGGCAGTAATATCCATGCTTGAGATGATGGAGCTAAAGGAGATTCATCTTCCTCCTGACACTTGTAAAGAATCGGGGGTCGATTCTCCATATGGAGAGTGATTTCCCTCTCCCGACAATTTATGTTGGCTCTATATAAGGAAAGCCAATCCATGCCATGAATTGCATCAAATTCCACCAAAGGGAGTATGACGAGGTTCGCCGGGAAATTCAATCCACAGATTATAACAGGGGAGGAATTATACTTATGGGATGCAATGATTGCCCCATTTGCCGTACTCATCGACATCTTTACTTCCATGATTTGTGGTGGTGCAAGGATTGTTCTACTAAACTTTTGAGATATAAAAGAATGCGTAGAACTTGAATCAAAAAGTACGTTCGCTATTCTTGAATGAATAACTAGCGTACCTGTCACGACTTCGTTGTTGGGGTTCACTTCGGCAGAAGTGATGGCAAAAGATCTTCCTTGCTGTCTTGGAGGTTGTTGATTGCCTCCGATAACCCTTGGATTAGGTCACTGATTCGCAAAATGACCCGGTTCTTTGTATTTGAAGCATTGAACAACGCGTTGAGGTTCGAACGGAGTGTTACTCCCCTCCGTCGTAGCTGCGGGTCCTTCTTGCTGACAGTTAACAGATAGGTGCCCTTCTCTTCCACACTTGAAGCATTTTCTTGTCCCCCTAAGGCAATTTCCAAGGTGCTTCTTTCCACACTTTTGGAAAGTGGGGTGCTGGAATTTCTTAGCACCGTTGGATTTATCCATCGGACCACCAGCATTGAAGTCCACCTTCCGCTTCTTGTCCCCATGATACCCCTGTGATTCTACGATCTCCATTTCAACCTTGAGGGCACATCGGACAATTTCCTCATAGCTGTCGAAGTCACGGATCGCTAATGCTTTCCGCAAGCTAGGCTTCAGCCCACCAAAGAAGCGGTCAACCTTGCATTTGGGGGTAACGACAAAGCCGGAAGCGTATCGTGCAAGCCTTGTGACGTTTGCCTCGTACGCTCCCACATATTCCTCATCTTTCTGCTTGAGGGAAAGGAAGTCCCTTTCCATCTTAAGACGGAGGGTGCGTGGAAAATATTTATCGAAAAACATCTTCCGGAATACCTTCCATTCCAAAGCCTCGATCTCCTCCTCAGGCTTCGTATTTTTGATCAACGTCCACCATTGATCAGCTTCACCCTCCATACGATAAGCCGCCAGGAGAACCTTCTCTTTTTCAGAGCATTGGAGGATGGAGAATATCTTTTCAATGGAGTTGATCCATTGTTCAGCAATCGTGGGATCAGATGATCCACTAAAAGTAGGAGGCCTTTGTCTCATGAAGCTTTCAATAGCGACTTGTTCTTTCTTAGGGGGGGTTGAACGTTCCTCTTGACCAGTGTTTCTATTCAAAACTTGAGTTAGCTGAGAGAGAAGCGTGACAATGTTCGCGATTCCCGCTCCCATTGGATTGGGCATCTCATAAGTACAATCATCACACTGATCTTCACAATGGTTGTTAGCCCGAGTTCTCTTATTACCGGCCATTGGCTGGAATAAAAGGAAATTTAGGGGTAACACATAAAGGGTAATCCAAAGACAAAAGTTGATGACTTATAAATAAACTTTAATCTCTTTAACTCATGAGTCTATAGGATTCAATCCAGGATTTTCATGATCTTCCTTCTAACATATATCCTTATGGGCATTTTTTTCCCTTAATAAGGGTTCATACTAAGATTGTGAATTTATCAAAACATATCCCCCGGGAGTGTCGTAACCAAGAGTGCAGCAAGGCCCGTTGTCATGCACCAGTTCCCGTTCGAGTCTAGCTCAAAGCGGTGTTTTCGGGTTTTACCCCTGGGATACATCTGTGCCAGAGCGGCCTCTACCTGCTCGTATCCAGACAGGGATGTATTTGTTTGATAAAACACTTACTTTGTATTTACCAAAACTTAGGGATGTTTTTATTATGATTAGTCTTGTATCTAAGGCTTTACTAGGGTTTCCTAATCCCAAAAATAAATAAACCTATCCTCTGATACCAACTATGACAACCCTGCTTTTATTACAACTTAAACATGCTTTATTACATAAAACTTCACTTGATACAACAAAGAAGATTGAGAGGTTTAGTGTCTTTGGGGATTAGGATCATTACATAAAAACTTTAAACTTGAAATACAACATCCTTATTGAAAACTTCCTTTACATGACCACCACATTCCTTCGTACTTAGCATTGCATGGGATAACCTGAGGACATGCATAAGAAAAGGGTGAGCTATAAAGCCCAGTAAGGGAGTACATAATGAATAACATGAGGAGTACAATACATGTTAGGCAATAGGCATATCAATAGAGCATAAGAGAGACATGAACATAAAGGCATGATAAAGCATGATAATCATAACATGGAAATGTGGCAACAACACTTAACATTGAATTAGCATGAGCCAAGGCTCATTGCACATGGAGCATGAGTAAACCCTCATTGAACTTGAAGCACGAGTAAACCCTCGTTGCACTTGAATTAGCATGAGTAAACACTCATTGCACATGACGTATCATGATACTATACTTTACCCAATGCATTGGAGCGCTATAAAGGGCGCACCCTTCTTAAACATTTCATTTCATGCATAAGTGTGCCACATGGATCATAAAACATGGATTCATAAAACATAATCATTTATTCCACGATAAAGGAATGTGGAATTCATACATGAAACTTTATAATAAATATGTAAATGTGCATAATGGTGAATACCCTTGATGGAGAAATGGGCATGGTATTCACTACACAAAGACATTGGCTTAGAAAATCGGTGCGATTTCGGCAGCGTAACGGCGTGACATAAGAATTCATAAAAAAGGTTGATGAGAGAGAAAGGGGTTCCTCATTATATTTACATGTAATGGACAGTAAGGAGATCATATATATACATGTCCCAACAATAGAAATGGAATTTATATTCATGATACAAAAGTATTGCTTGAATGTAAAAGAAGAGAGAGAAGTTCCTTTCGGAATTTCGGCATAGTAACC
This sequence comes from Viscum album, assembly GCA_963277665.1. NCBI lineage: Eukaryota > Viridiplantae > Streptophyta > Magnoliopsida > Santalales > Viscaceae > Viscum > Viscum album. Next base: position 1,787,274,973 of record OY728155.1, on the reverse strand, counting down.
GGTGTACATGGGAGGCATTTAATGAGAGAGAAAGGGTTCTCCCATCATTCCAACAATAAGAGGACAGTATGGGGGAGGTGAGAAACCATTCCCCAACATTCATAATTGAAATAAAAAGGGAAATACAACTTAAAGAAAATTGACAAAAAAAATGAGAAAGGAAGAAAACCCCCTTACTTGGAAGTGTGCTTCCAAAGGCTAGAGAGAGGCTTGTGAGAGGCTTCTTGGGAGCTTGGGGCACCTTGAGAGGATTCTAGAGAGAGTAGGGCAGAGGTTGGACGAACTTAATGGGCTTTGAGTGAGGAGGAAGTGGGAGCTTGGGTGGGTTTATATAGGAAAGGTGAGAGAATTCTTTATTATTTAGGTTTGGGACCCCTTATATTAAAATAATCCAAACCACAAACCATCCCATGGTATTTGCCCATGGTTTCTGGAAAAGGAAGGAGGAAAACAATATTTTACATGGCCAAGGTCCGAACATATTAAAAAATTAGGGTTGCTTATGTGGAGGTGAGTCACACTCCCATGGAAATTAATTTAAAAAGGCAAAGTGTTGAATAAGTCTTGAGGGCTCCATTAATGCTTTGAAAAGTGAGTCAAACAAACCCAAAACCTCATTATTTTAATGATAAAACACATATTGGCCGAACATAAGGATTATGGTATTTTATTACATCACCATTGGGTCATTATGATGTCATAAAACACATTATATATTTAAATGGTATTTAATTTTTACCCAAAAATTTGACTGTCTCAGAAAATTATGAAAAATTCACCGTTGGATAATTTCGACGTCCTAATTCAAAAAATAATATTTATTTTATCTAAATAATTTTCTAAATATGTGAATTTTCACTTTTAAAATAAAAACCGACATTTATAAAAAATTCACGGGTTTTGACAGAAATGGCTTTCAAACCTTAATAAAAATTTTAATTGCATTCATAAAATTATAAGATCATTTATATTTAATAAAAATTAATTTAATATTAATAATAATATTTTATTAAAATATTATTCAATTCAAAAATCCTTTAATTTAATAAAATATAATTCTTAATTAAATAATAACTAAAAACATCATTTGTACTTTAAAAACTAATTACAATGCATCAAAAATGACTAGAAATTATATTCATTATTATATACAAAAAATAATGTACATGAACATGGTGCTACTTATTTGTTACATAACCCCTTAAAATAGCCGCATAAGACCTAAGGGTAAGGTGTGCGATGGTGACAGACTCTTGGGGTTGCTCGGATAACATTGCTCGAGTGGTAATCTCTATCAACTTCCATTTTTCCCGTAGACGATCACGTTCGAGCTTGACTTGATGAAGCTCAGCTTGGGCTTGGTCAAGGGAAAAGCCCAAAGACGCCACCTCCTTTCCGAGCTCCGACAAATGGGCTTCGTAAGGGGCAATTCTTCTGGATGAGGCCATCGCTTCCTTTGTCTGAGTAGAAAATTGGTTCGTTAAAGCCTTATATTTAAACTACCCAGATGATCACTGTTCAACGGCTATAAAAGTAACGGTCACAAATCTTAACGTTAAACTAAAGAAGTTGACATCATATAAAAACATAAATAATCATTTAACTGGATCAAGAGGGATTTTCCATTAATGAAATTTTGGGTTGTTACATATTATGATAGTGTATAGTGATTTTCCTTAATATATCTTCAATGTGACACTTTACACTCTTTAAATGTTACATTTATGGGTGAAATACATTTTTTATTTTTCTACCTCGACATTCCATTTTTAGTTACTGTAGATGACTGATTGTTATTGGAATGTTATTATTACTATTACATTTATATGGATAATATCTATTTGAAGAAGAAAAATTATATTCCCTAATCCATACCCTCAATGTGTTTTAATCCTTGTGTTTGAAACAAGTGGTATTAGAACCATATGGTTATGAAGGGATGAATATATCCTAATAATAGCACTAACACAGAGAATTCTATAAATGAAATTGTTTTTAAATTTTATGTTTTAATAAACTATATATTTTAGAGGAATCATATTATATAAAAAATAGATTATAAAATTTTAAATTTTTTATAAATATATGTTGTGTTTGAGAAACTATTTCCTTGGGTAGAAAATCTAATTTTTTATAGACTTTTCTCAACATAGGCCTTTTTATTCAAGATATTTTGATGTTATGAAATGAGTAACCTCTATCTTCTTCCAAATTAAACATGTTATTTAATGATGATAAATTCTTCTACCGATATTTATTTTCATATAACATATATGATCATTTTTTACTCTAAAATCTAACTAAAATTTAATTTTCTCTTATCTTGTGAAAGTTTAAACATTCATTTATAAAAATTTATGATCTACAGTAAGCATAAAAAAATTTCAAATCCAAGGTTGTAAACATAAGTTTCTATCCTTACTCTTCAGTACTCATAATAATTTCTAAAAAAAATTTATGGCATATTTTATTCATATTATTTATAGATCTAAAAATATAAATCTGGCATCCAAAAACATTCTCTACACACTATTAGTTATATGGAATCTCAAATATGAAAATTTCATAGTAAATTAAAATCAAAAAATATGAATATCATATTCAGTTTCTCAGTTAGAAGCCTTCTCAAAAACCAAATGTAGGTCCCGACCTCTAGAAATTCTATAAGAACATACAATTAATACGACAAGAAATTCTATACGATCAAATAATGAAAATATAATAATCATGACCTATAGAGAAAACTATAAAAATAAAAACAATTGAATTCTCATTTATCAATAATTGGTAGAAGAATTCAAGAAATTTCATTTCTTAGAGTTTTCATGTGAATTAGTATACTTATATCCATGAGATGTAAGCATATTTATAAGAATTAATTCTATGGGTTTTTTCATATCTTGGGTTTAGTTGAAATGGTTTTGAAACAACTTATAGTTCATATTTTGAAGTACTTGGATTCTTCCCATATCTACTAATAGATTTATACATCACTGCAATAATGTTTCTGATGAAAATTGTAAACTTTTGGTATTACCAAATCTGTTAAGAAATCTTATTGTGATAAATCGTCTACAACAGTATTTAATTAAAAGATATGATCCTTTTATTTAATTTAAAATGGTTATATATATATTAGTAACATCAGAGAAAAAAAATTTAAGTTAGATCAGTTATTTAATGAAATCTTTCATGGGTTTCAAAACATTTATATTATTTCATTCAATGAATCTAGATGGGACAATAACCTATTTATAACACTTCAATGGGTTTTATGATGAGATAGTTAAAATAAAATTTTGAATTTAATGATTTGAATATTATTTATAAGGTTTTTCTAAAAATATTTTTTATAACATTTATTAAATGTGAATTGGTTTAATCATACCCATTTATGGTGATAGTTTTCTTTTTCTACTTTTTAGAAATTATAATTGTAAGGTTTATTTTATGTATATTATGATCTTGTGGTATGTATATATGATCATCTTATGGTTATTCCCATTTTCCAAACATACCAATTCCAATTTTTTATTTAATTCAGGAATGACAAGTTTCGCCTTCCGTGAAAGTACATTCCTTGTAGAAAATGTTTTAACATTATAAAATTTAAAACTTTTGAATAGGCTATGATTGTTTTACATTAGGATATATTAGGAATTATTATTTATTCTAAATACAGAGAATTATTTATTATTATATATTATATTATCCCTTTTTATTTAAAATAGGAACAAGTTATTATTATGTGTTATAGAAGTATTTCAGTTATTTTAGAAGGGTAAAAAGGTAATCAAATTTAGTTTATTATGAAATTGTGGTACAATTCAATTAAAGAATTTAGGATTTGGAATATCAAAGAGATTTTAGTATTCATACTAATTAAGAAATCAAGAAATATTTCATTATAAAAAAATACATTGAAATATTGAGTTATCTAGGAATTCCATGATTGACTTTGGTTTTCCTTTTTTACTTAGAACTTATCATTTGATTCTCTTGAATTATTATTTGGTGCCTATAGTTGGGAACATGTTAGATAAAATGAAATATTATTTTAATGTGTCCACCTTATTATAGTTTTTTAATCATATATTAAATTACATTAATTGATAATCAATAATAAATAACTAGTTTTTTGTTACATATTTAATATAGACAATTATATGAATATTATTTTTAAACTAACTCATTTGGTTAAAAAATTTCCTTAAATATTGTTTTTAATATAACATTTAATTCTTATATTTAAATTATATTTTTAAATCACATTGAAATTTGATTTCATATATCTGATCATTTATTAGAATAAAAAAATTGAAATAGTAATATGGTTTATGACTTTACTATTATTATGTTATTCAAAATTCAACAAGCCATTTATTCATGGATGAAGGATCTAATGATTCTATTATTAATTGTAGTGTATTCTACCCTGATGAAAACCTATAGTAATACAAGAATATTATGGTTAGAAAGATATATCCTCAAGTATTTCAATTACTCAATGGTGTAGAGGTGTCTTCATAGCTACTCTATAGTTCAGGATAGGGAGCACCATTTGAAGATCATGTACTATTGATATAACATAAGACCTCAAGTTTCATCACCAAACATTTTTGAGTTGATGTATCACTACAAAAATCACATGGAATGATTGATTGTATAAATCATATTTTTTATGTATTAATATCTCTTGGTATCCTATAGTTCATTTGGTAACTTTTATTATTACATGGATTGGATGTATGGTGGAATACTATGATAGATGTTAAAAATGAATTTTTTTAATGAGTATGAGTTTTAAAGGGATATTAATCTAAAAAATATATCTAAATAAAATTATTAGGGTAAAATATGTGAATTTTATAGAGATCGTATTAGAATAATTCAATATAATAAATATTCATATAGTTTTACTAAACTATTTTGTTTGATACAACACATTGGTAGGATGAGGAACCCAAATCTCAAGTCTTTGAGATAGTATCCAAAGAACACATGATGAAATATCTGATATTGTGTATACATTATACCTTATCATGGTTTATCAAGAAAGTATTATGACCTAGAATCTACATGGAATTATGTGGGGAAACATTTTAAATCTTATCCTCAGCTAAAAAATATATATTTTAGTGGTTGAATGAGTTGTAATGAAGAGATGTGTTGGGTGGGTAAATTTCAAGGCTGTAAAATATAGAGTTCTCTAGTATCTCCCATATCATAGATATAATAAATTATTTTCTATAAGTATTAAAATTTAGGGTATACTAGAGCTATTTTTCTTCCTCATGTGAATTCGTGTAATCTACAAGTTCAATTTAGGAATTGTTAAAGTTTTTGTCTGGTCAATCATTTGGGAAGTGTCAAACGGTTATCCAAAATAACTTAAATATCTTCTATTATATATATATGTATGTTAATAGGTATGGATATAGTTTTCCACCAATAAGTGGATATTACCAAGGAGGTAGAGAAGGATTTTAGAGTTAGTAGTCAACAACACATTTTTCTAGGTGGGATTTTTAATTTTAGTGATATGTAGTTGACTCAGATAGAATCCATATGACTAATAATAATTTAGTGTATATTGGTAAATTACCTTTAAAATTGATATATATTACTTAAATATTATCTATATTTATGTATGACTCATTTCATATAGAGACTTATCATTTAAACATTTTTTATAAGTTTTTTTTTGTTTGGGATTTGAAAATAAGGGTTATTGAAGATTCTGAGTTTTTATTTTCTATTATTAAAGAATGAATATATGAGTTTAAATTATTTATATTTTTCTATTATAGTTAGAACTTGTTTCGATATATTATATTTTTTTATCAGAAAAATGTTTTTTCGTTATTTATAAGGTATTATTTTTCCAAGTTGTGAGCTGATATTGAATACTATCATTGGTGAGTCTCTTTCTCTTTTATAGATGGTATTAAACACACTAAAATAGAATATTTGGTAGACCATGTACGTGTATCAATATATTATAATGGTAAAATAATATTTTTACCACCAAAATAATTATTTTTATAGTTAAACTAGTTGAATCTATGGAGAACAAGATCCAAGATCCTATAGTGGCCCTCTCCTCAAATGTTTTTTCTAGAATATGTTTACGCCACTTTTATAATAAAGGGTGGAGTTTATGATAGATAAGAGTCCTAAGAAAATTTTTATTTATGTTTTATTATATTTTATGTCCCCAACTAAGCTAAAAAAGTTGAAATTTTTCATTTATAGCGCTTGATATGAAAAGGTTTATCAGACCCATCGCATATCCCTAGCATGCTTTGGGATTATCCTTTAAAAGTGAAAGTGAGACTACTTATTTGAGTAGTATATGGGTGGATTAATCAGGTGAATATCAATAGAATTTATTTTCCCAATGTCAATATCTTATTTTATCATTTGAATAGATCCAAATGTTTCTTAAATATTAACCCCTATTTTTGTAATCATCATCTATGAGTGAGACTAAAGAAAAATAAAAATGTGAAAATTCATTGATTATATAACCACTCTATATATAAAATAATACAATTTGGTTTGATTAATGATACTCTTATTTTTATAGATTTAATGAATAATATATCTCTTCTGTTATTAGATGAATCACTAGTAGTCTTTATGATTAACATTCTATTATACTTGAGTTCTCTGTTAGATCATGATATAAAACAATGAATTTTTTCAAAACTATATAATAGTAATAGCATTATTCAAAACTATCATTGATATCAAACAAGATTTGGGATGTATTTTTCAATTTTAATTTGGGTTTAATGGATTTAATTTATTAGGCTATAAAAATTTATTTGTAGTTATGTCGTGAAAAGTATACATGAAAGTTGTTGAGATCAACAGTCTTATTATAATTACAAGATATCATCTTCTCAACATTCATGAATTTTATATGATATTTTTTCCAATGAAGAAGATATAAAAAACCAAATGTGAAATGTTTATGTAACTAATTAACTATCAATTAGTACTCTAATAGATGACTAATAGTTAAAAAACTCATATATTTAGATAACTTTTAAAAAATAGGGGATTTATGGTATTATTTGATGCCAATTCAGTAGGTATCAACTATAAACAGATTGAGGATTAATATGTCTTAGCATATGTTTTGAAAAAAAAATATTCACATGAAATGAAATATCTAACATATGTCCAAGAGTAGTCCACAAGTCATTATTTCCAAAATTTCATATAGTATCTCTATTATTATTGACATATTCATGATATACACAACCATAATATCCTCATGTATATATTTTCTCGAGGATATCTACATAAGAAGAACTATTAGTGGGGTGAATACCAGCAATAATTTGATTTTGAGAACTTACATAGACCTATAAAGGGTTTGATATGGGACATGTTATTCAATTTTGAATTTTAATCATATATTATAAAGTTATTCAAAGATTCCAAGATATTTTACCATGATTATATCATTTTTAAGAAACATTTGATGGTGTGGAGATCCTTCAAGTTTTGTATTTAGATCATATCTCCTTCTTATTTGAATATGGAAAGACTCTTGGTATCTTTCATTAATAGGGATAATGAAAAACAATTATGAATTCCATTGGTAGGTTATTTATCCAAGTAATTCAAAGACAATTTATAATATTTAAATAAAATTATTACGGGATAACATGAAAAGAGAAACTAGTTGTTTCATTTGTAGATACATTACTCCCCTACAATTAAAGGTGAAATATCATCAATCAATAAATTTTTTTGGAAACTTCTCCGACCATTGTTTAAATTTTAAAGACTTGAGATAAACATTCATATATTTAACATCATTTAACATGGTTATTTTTTACATATCACAATAAATAATGCTTCAGCACACTATGTTCTAATATGATTGGAGATTAGATAAATATGAATTATATTTGAAAATAATTTCAACATATCCAAAAAATATAATTCTCAAAGGAAACTATGTTTTAAAAATAAAACATAATAAACTCCTTCATAACCAATAGAATGAAGACATATGAAATGGTGAGTTTGGAGGCTCGGCAAGGGAAAAAATTAGCTCATGTGGATAAAAGAGAAATGTCATGGTTCATGGATAATACATGACATAATTATGCCCAATAAATTATATATCATAATAAATGAGTCATGGAATATGGATTTTAAGATAACATAAGTTACGGGGAATGAAATATTGAAAACATGATTCAAATGTAATGAGCTTTGAATGTTTAAATGAGTAAAATGATTTTGGCATATAAGTGTGAAAAATAAATAAGAATATAAAATTAATTACTAATGTCAAGGAATGCTACTAAGATCATCCACACATAATGGACTAAGTATTATGAGTGATTTTTTTCATTCCATATTCAATGAAATATAGTGATAGAGTATCATAAGGGATTTTTATCACTCTCTATTCCCATTAACATGTAATCTCATGAGATAAAAATCTTTATCCAATGAATTTGAGGGGTATATAGGGATAACACATCATAGAATGATAAAACATACATATTTGTTCCATAATAACTTGAAAACATTCAAAATTACATAATATCTCAATTAAAACATAAAAACGAAATGGGTTTAATGAAAACAATATATGACTTTATCATAATAAATATAGAAAAAATGGTGGATGGTGTTATTATAAGATATTACAAGAGGAACATAAGAAAAATTTATGTATATTGATATAAATAAATAAGACATTTATAAGAGGATTAAATTTATATAGATAATGAAAACGAGAAACCTTTTTTATTTTTTATAGATATAAAAATAATATTTAATAATACAATGCGAATATAAATTTCTTTAAAATAACATGAAAACATATAGAGTAACTTTATTAATAAAATTTAACGAAGGAAGTTAGAAAATGTGGTAGTACAAAAATTTAAAATAATAATCCTTTTACAATATGTAAATAAGGACAATGTTTGTAGAGGATGATCATTACAAAAATGATAAAATAATATTCATTTTATAATGAAAAATCATTACATAAAAAATAACTAATGAAGTAAAAAAATAAGTGCTTGGAATGTATATGAATAATAAATAATATGAACATGATGGAAAAAAAATTCTTGATTGAAAAGAAGAAGTAAGGTATTTTTTCCCCACATACCTCAGTTTGAGTAAATTACAAATCAAAGGGGAATGTAAATACTAGGAGTACATGCATAATGATGATCCCCCCAAAACTCACTCTTATATCTGGTACTAAAAAAATATTATCTAAACATAGTATTTGATACTAACAAAGATTACCCAAACTAAACATACTTATTTTTGGTAATTTGAATATCATATCAAATAAATACTTTCACAATCCCAAAATAGTAAATATAAGGCACTAAAATCATAAAAACCAACCTGTTACATTTTTATATGGAATAATGGTGTTGAGATTGATTTCATAGATATTTAAGAGGATATATAAGAAATCTGAACTTTTTTATGGTCACTAACCCATTGTTGTATCCATATTTTCAGTCGTTTCGAATAATATTTAGAGGCTTGAGATTGGTGTGTGTCATTTTGGGCTTGAGAATTTAGAGGTTAGATAGGGATTTAGTTGTTTGGTGGCCAGAAGAACCACAATGATTGAAACAGCATGAATATCTATTACAGAGGGAATATTATAATGAGTTTCTAAACATTCAAAACACATATATAGTAAATTTCTTGGGGATCATGTTTTTTAAACAGGGCCCCTGGATGGTCTCTAATTCAGAAACATGAAATGAGGTGGTATGAAAATTATAATCTTTATCATAGTGATTAGAAAATAGATATGACATTGATTTCCCCCTATAGTGGACAGTAGAGATAAGAGTTTGGGGGTAGTAACACCTTATTTAATTCCTTGATTGTGTACATGGTGAAGGTCAAACTAGTTGGATGTTAGCTTTCAAATACATGGAATTTTTCATTCAAAGGTATGAATTCTAGACCCAATCATTGACAGAACTCACTACATATATATTTTTATTCCAACACCATAGTGAAGTATTTTGAAAAATCTTCTATAAAAAGTGGCATCCCAGTTTTTTTTATTCTAGTTTTTCTTCTCCCCCCTAGCACTGGGTACTAACAATCTACTCTAATTTTCATTATCTTTATTTTTCATCATTTTAGTAGTTCATTTTTAGGGTTTAATTCTCATTTGGGTTTTAAATTGATAAATAATTTAATTTACATTCTTTTGGATGGGTTTTTTGAGTCTTACATCAATTTTGATGGATTTTCATTTGGTGGAGGTTTGTTCGTTATCATCTATTCTTTATTGGATATCAATGAACACTCGATTATGGAAAGGGATCCTTGTTCTATCTATATTTTATATGAATCTATAGGAATATCATTTTTTTCATTTGGGAGAATAGTTTTTTTTTTGAAATATGATTTTATGTAATTTAATTTAACTAAAATTGAATGGGGTGAGTGTTCTAAAATGTGCTTAATTGTTTGGTGACATCACATATGATTTCTTATCTGTTCACTACATTTATAAAAATCAATCTTATTGGGAGAATTTTTTATTCTAGGACTATCATGATTTATGGACCTTGTTTTTACTCCTTGAACTCACCATGCATAAAAGGATAAGAACTTATGCATGTATAATTAATTCGATGCCCATGTAAATATATATTTTTGTGATAATAAAAAAATGAGGAAGTGATTTGATTTAATCCGCCTTATTAAATATGAATTTGTGGTGTTTTTTAAATATTAATTCTGTGATATGAGTTTTTGTGTGGTTGGATTATTTTTTCTATGTGTATGGGGGATCTTAATGGGATCGTATGGTAGTGTTGGTGACCATCTCATTGGTGGGATTTTCTGTGGTAGTAGAGTCATGGTTGGTTGACCTGGGTTGTAATAGGGGATGATGTGGAGTTTTTTTATGATTTTGGGGGAAAGGTGGGTTATACTGATGAATTTTCCCTGGGGGGTAGTGTTTTATTGTTGTGAGGTGGAAGGGATTTTATGTTCGGGGTTTATGGAGTAGTTAAGGGTGTAATTTTTTCCAGGTGGCCAGAAAGGCCAATCTGCCCGGTAGAAAAGCTCGAGCGGCCCGACCCGACAGAGCTCGAGTAAGACTAGGCTAGGCTCAGGGCGCTGGTTCATCGAGTCCGGCCTAGGCCTATGCTAGTACGCCAGTAGGCTGGGCCTGCCCAAAAAAACCCAACCATTAGGCCCAAATAGATCACAAATCGTAAAATCCTATTCGCTTACAAATTTTTTAGAAAACTACTTGTAGGGAGAATATAACCCCCTACCACATGTTTCCAAGGAAACTCATGGACCAACTGGTCCAAGCGGTGCTCCTAGTTTAATATTACTAGACAATATATGTGTGTGTGTGTCTATATATATATATATAGATATAGATATTGATATATATATAATATATATATATATATGTATTTATATGTAAATATATTTATTTATATTTATATATTTATATATCAACGATTTAAAAGAATATATATTTATATAATAACTCATTATATAATAACCAAAAAACATACTCACCCACTGATGTCTGCGCACCCCCACCCACCAAATAATTATTTTTTTGTATGTTGACACTTTCATATATTATATATACATATATAAATCAATTTATAGAAAAAATTAACTCACCCACTCCTACGCACCCCTTATTATGTTTTTTTAAAATTTCACATATTATATATATTCACATGTATAAATCTATTTAAAAAAATTTAACACACCCACCCACTACTGTGCACTGCCAACCCCATATTATTTTTTTTAACTTGCACATATTATATATACATATATATATTAACCTATATAAATCTTTTTTATAAAATTCAAACATTAATGAAATTTTAAAAACAAATTAAAAAATCATTTTCAAATAAACATTTAATATAATAAATAAAAATTTAATGTAATTAAAATTATTTAAAAAAAATTCTAATCAAATACATATATTTATAAAATAAATAACACACCCACCCATTGTTGCACACCCACAACCCCCCGTTCAATCTATTTAAAAACATTTGAGTTGTAAAATGTAATTGTTCAAAAAGATGAAAATAAATGGTTCAAAAAAATTTAAACGTTTAAAAATAAAAAAAAATTTAAAATTTTTTTTAAATAAAATATTAAAAACAATTAAAAAGGATTTTATAAATTCCGTTAAAAATGTGGTTTCAAAAAAACATTGTTAAAAACACTAAAAAACATTTTAAATAAATTTTTTTTAAAAAACTTTTCAAAAATTAATTAAAAAATGTTTTATAATAAACATTAAAAAGTTAATATTTAGAAAAAAAATAATTGAAACACATAAAAATGTATTTATTTAATTATATAATTTATTTTAAAAATAATAAAATCCCATAAAGCTCAGCGCACACGGATCAACCCATGGCCCAACCCGACTGTTTGGGTCATCCCATGCCCGAGCTCGGGCTATCTCATGGGGTTGTTTGTGTTGACCAAGCAAACCCCAAATAGTGGTTTTTGGCCCGGTTTTTTGGAGGACAGGCCCGACCTGACCAGGTCCAGGCCTGGACGAGTTAAAATTACACTCTTGGAAGTAGCATTGTTGTTATCAAATTGAATTGTAATGAACAAAATGAATGGAAAGGGTTGAATATTGAATAATTGTGTGATGATATTAAAGTGTGACAATTGGGTTATGAATTAATAAATAATTAACTATATGGGAATAAATGTATAATGAAATGGATTGTATAGTGGAAGTTATTTAAAAACATTTTAAATCTTGATACTAGTTAACTCAGGAAGGAATGATGAGTTTTGGGTTAGTGTAGAAGATTTGTAGTGGGTTTCATTTATTGGTGGAAGTAGTTGGTGGAAGATTCCATGAGATGTCATGGTGCTATTATAGGATGAACTAGTAGTGTTTGTTCTTAACCCATATGTAGGGTTTTGTGAGACCAGATACCTGTCTTCCCTATTGTTCCATCAGTGTTGTGTTTTTTATTGATTTTGGTGGAGATTCTATGTTATTTTTATGAGTATTAATAGATATTCATAGTGATTATGAGGATAGGATATGTGTTGGGGTCATGGGTGGTTGTAGGAGGACATGAGGTTGATGTGAGTCACATTCAAGGTACCAATAACATCCCACCCTAACCCATCTTCTTAGAAGGAGGTGATGAGATAATAACATTATGATAAATTCCCTGAACACCCAAGCAGGGAAATAAATTACAAGGTTTTAAAAAAATCTAAAAGGAGGTAATTTTCCCTATGTACACACACACACAAACATGACAAGATTAACAGAAATAAATTAACCAAATACATATCTATAAATGTTTCGTGAAACAGAATCCAATTGTAATTAAAATAAATAAAAAGTAACCATAAAAAAGAATCAAATTACAAGTAATTAGAGTCACAATGGAATATGTTCGAATACAATCAATATTCCAAAGAAATGAATGTTTTTCTACAAATCTGGAAGAACTCTAGAATATTAATTGAAAAATCAATGCTTCAACTCTACCAACAACAACAACAACTATCAGGGTGCCCCAATAGGGATGTAGGAAACTCACCCCCTTCTTGTATGATTGTATACAATGTCAAAAAAATACAATTGGGTGGATATGTAGGGGCGAGTATAAAAAATATATAGGTAACACCAATATACTCTTCCTAGGTTCTACTATTACTATAAATTGTTCTTTTAATAGTAATATAAATCAAGTATGTAAATTATTATAGAAATTAAAATTCTTTTCAAAATATTCTATACATTAAATGAGTTTATCTTCAATAAATAGTTTAAACAATGATAGGCTCTCATAAAGTAAAAATTAAAATAATCATCCATATTCTTTTCTACATTCACACCCTTGGATACTGCATACCATCCCTTTTGTCTTGAGTTCTGATACAACCCCCACCAAGACATAACTGTGCGGAAATTCTTCTATATTTCATTCCATCTAGAACCAAGCACCAATTATATTTCAATAAGTCCAAAAAATAGAAAATCAAGAACACACAAAAACCATCTACCTTTCCAGTTGGCTCCCATAAACCATTTATCCCAAAAACATGTGTCAAACCATCCTTCTTTTAATAAAAACTAGTTACTCAATTAATCAAACAAGTTGTGGGGAACACCCAAAAATCTAATATAAATTGAAAACTTGTAAGAGATAATTTTATAATGTTATAATAAAGGTAAGACCAATGAAAAATAAAAGATAAACCTTTTATGAAATCCAAGAGCATTCACACTCTAATTACACTGAAATGAGGAAAAATTCACCATACTCCGATAAGTTTGTCCCAAAAACTTACAATAATATGCAAATCTAAGATCATTCATCCATTAGTCTGATGAATACTCATAATTTATCATTAAAAAAATTTCAAGACTATGGATCTAAACATGTGAGCCTCACTTTAGGTTTTAATTTAATATAGAAGAAGTATATCTATAACATGTAGAATGAATGAATTCCTTTCTGTTGACACCCAAGATCCAATTCTTCAAGAACTGATGAAAAATGTGTCTTGAGATTTAAAATAAATAATCCTAGAGGTAACTTTGGAAGTTTATTGGAATTCAATGGGAACCAGATAAGGATTTATAGGTGTATGAGGGATTAAAATAGATTCCACCAAACCTAATTCGTGTTGTGAAAAATAAGTTCACATCATGAATCTTCCAGAGGACCCCTATGATGAAATTCACATTACCTTAGATTAAAATTTCACATACCATTTCATTTAATTATTTAATCTCACATAATGGACCAATTATATATAGAAACCCATTCACTAAATGATAGTTACTCATGAAACCATCCATGATAATGTTCACATTGTGAATAACCAATCATGTTGTGAATTTTCTTTATAGACATATTACATATTACCTTCTATTTAACACTATGAACACTTATAGAAATTTATCTCAAAGAATCATGTCATAAAATAATAATGATAAAGTAATGATATAATGTAAACTGGGGGTGATGTATCCCTACCCATTGAGTATTCTTTTCTCCTGAAGTTAGAGGACTTTAGAAACATTGAAAGGACTAAGCCACTGCAATAGAAAAAAATTCTCTATTTCCATTGATTCCCCTTAAAAATGAACATGCATCCATAAAACTCATACAAAAGAATTAGAACTCCATGCCAATATATTTTCTGAAAAATAAAAAATCCAAACCTATTTATGGAAAAATTTCAAATAAGGATCTTCAGTAACATGATCAAACCTAATCATGTGATTGGAATCTAGTAAATACTTCCTTATTTGAGAAACATAAAATTCATTATAAAAAACATTGAACCTCAACAGTAAGGATAAACAACATGAAACACTTCTAATACATTCTTAAATATTAAATAATCCAACATAACATTAGGAAAATTTCCATTTATTCCCAACCATTGATGACCATGTCTTGGTTACACTTTTAAGAATATGTGGTCACTCACACTGAAAGATTACAATCGATAATGGTTGTCTACTGATGATTTATATTGGATTTCATCTATATCCATTTTCTTTAAGATCATTTGGACCTTCTCTATAGTATCATGGATAATAATACATTAATTTAGTGACATTTACCTATTTTCACCAAATATAGTGTATAAAAACAAGGATATACATATAGTTACTAAAATGGGTCCACAAGTATCTTTTACTATAACTAATTTTATAGGGGAATTCTATCAATATAATACGATCTTCCCATCTACCTCTAATTTCCATGGAACATGATATCGAGATATCCAATAATGTCAGAAATGATTTCTTCTTACTTCTTACTTGTATGAAGATGATATGGCATGAATATAGTCAAATGATTTTTTTAATCTTGTTGAAATGATTACCCGGATTGAGAAGTAAACTAAGGATCTATATCAGGGAAAATTGAATCCTTAACTCCATAAAAAATGAATAATTATTGAATTTATAACTTTTTTAAATCATTTATCATATTGGTCTCTCTGATTGTAATAAAGTGTGACGACTAGGCGATTTGATCCATAATCACCCAAAAAACATCATTCATAGGAAGTGTCTTTAGTTGAGCTATGAAATATTTCATGGTAATCCACTCCCACTTCCATACTGATATATGTGAGATTAGAACCATCCATATGTTCATTTATTCTCAACCTTTAACATTCTAATTTTTTTATATTTCATAATTAGATCTATAATATTTTATTTATACATAACCAACAGAAATGAAATTTCATCACCTTGTACAAACTATGAATACATAGATGAATATATCATGTGTAATGGTGGTTCACCAAATTAATATGTTGCTAATAATAATTATATACCCCAAATTTCTTATAAAAGTGTAAAAATGATTGAAAATCCAATGTCCATTCACCAGGACTCTCCTCAGTATTTAGGTTTTACATAATGGTTATGCGATATGGATCTAATATTCGAGACTCTATTATAATATACATAAGTAAAGGAACAATATTAAATGAATGAAAATATTTTCTTATTATTTCAAGAAAAATCTTCATGTTTGTTAGAAATAATGCTCATCAACTTCTATAGGTCACATGTTTCTTACACCACTTCCTGGTTTTATTTCGGAATCAACACATCTTCCATATAATTAACATTACTAAGTTTATATACCCTATCAAAATCTAACATATTGAGCTACTAAAACCATATATATTTACTTAGGCTCAAGTATCACTAAGAAAATAAATATTTCAAACTTCTATAATCAGTGAAAACTGTAAAATTTTCTCCAAAGTTTTAGGGATTTTTGGCCTTTATGGAATAAAAAAATAGCATATAATTCTAGGTCATACATTAAATATTGTTTTCCATGAATTTGAAACAACCTCAAACCATAGTTTACAACATGATCACCCTACATGAGAATACAACATTGTTTTGTTATACATGCATCATGGAATACCATATAGAGCTTACCTAGTTCTATAAATAATAGTTTGAGTGGATATGTGAGATGAGATATAAACTCTAGAAGTGATTTCTAACATTCATCGATCTGTTTGAATGGGGGTATGATCTCTTTTTAGAGAAGTCATTTGAGAATCGAGCCTTGAGATATCCCAAAAAATGATGATAATTCCTTTCTAATTTGAGAAATCTCTATATCTCCAAAAAATTATTGTCTAAGAATATATTTTTCAATCAATATTATCATGGGGAAATAATAATCTCTCCTAAGAGATGATATTTTTTCATGATATAGACATCTTGTATAAAAAATTAACACATAGAAAATTCACCATACATTGATGGATCCTGCAATGTAATCAATACACATTCCATGTTCTCCTAGTGGTCATTCATACATCGATAATAGACCAAAATGACACTAGAAAATACTACAATAAATAAAAAATTGTATATATGGATGATAAAATTCATGGAGATTAAGAAAAATTAAATTGAATTCATTAGGCCAATGGAAGTTGGAGATATTAATAGTGTCTATAAAAAACACCAACATGTTTTTTCTTGATTATCCTATTTCATGAAATTTTGATTAAGATATCCTAATAATAGATCATCTTAATACAACATCTTGAATACCATCAATTTATAAAAATTTTCAATACCTTGAGGAATATGATATGGACTTTTTATCATAACTTGATTTAGTTTATAATAATAAACACATAAATAAATGGATTTTTCTTCCTAATTTCATTGCAAAAATACACATCCTAAGGTGATATTGATGGGTAGAAAAATAATTTTCCCTCAAAATATTTTAGTTTTCTCATTAATTATCACAACTCTATTAGAACCATTTAGTATGATTATAGGGAAATTTGTATTGCTACCAAAAGTTGTCCAATAAATAATTATACTTTCTTATTCAGGTTCTAACCAAGATAAATCATTCAAAAAAATGTATGGGTAATGATCTAATATGGTATGCTCCATTACAATTTCCATAGTAGGTAACTGGGTATTAACATCTATATAAATAGAGAGGGTTCCATCTAATGAGACTAATGGTCCCACTATACTTTTATTTATGTCCCAATCACCCTTAAAAAAATAAATATTTCTATCTATGGAAGTAAATATCACTTGTAAATCATATCTATCAAATGTGTCTTCAAATTCCACCAGTTATTCCATTCCAAAGATTAGATAAGAAATATCTATATTGAGGACCATAGACTCTTAGATAAATTTCACCATGCCAATAGTAATATAACATGATGGGAACATGAATCCTTTATACTCTAGATGGCTGATAGGTGACTTAATACTCCTGGTGTGAGGAATAATTTGCATGCAAAACCCAATTGTTTAACCACACTATTATAAATGAATGAATAAGATGCACCAATATAATAAAATGTGTAAAATTTGTGTTTATAAATTTGATACCTTACACAATTAAGGTATCTAATTACTCAGTTTGGAGATACTACTCTACTTCACATAACTATTTATGGTCTACAATAAGATATCTCTTACATCATGGATGAGGTATCAAAAATAAAACTAATATATTCATGGATTTTTATTTTTTCTCATGTGTTACTGGATAAGAACTATTCTGATGGGACTACTCTTTCCTAGTATATGCATCCAGAGTATTTGTTGAGAATGTTCCACTAATTGATTTAAAAATATTATGAAAATAGTTATTTGGACTCACTTTATTTCAATAATGATCGAAATTCCTTGGTGGTGTTTTGGATTTATTATTCTTATGCATAAGCACATGACATTCGAAACAACCTAGTTTATTGTGGTAATGTTTCTTATTAGATACTTTTCCAATGGATCAATTTTCTATTTCCATGCTATACTAGAAGTAACATTTCCACATATTTTTATTCACTTAGATTAAATTTCTAATATCACTTGGATATAAAAAGGTTTCCCCTACACTTGGTTTTAGGGAAAGATCTATTTCTCCAACTATCTACCAATTTATTATTTTAGTATATTCTTTGATACATAATATGACCATATTTTAGTAAATATCATGTAAGAGATATTTATTCAATATCAATACTTTCAGTATCTCACTTATATCGACCTCCATTCATAAGATAAAACTGTAAGTGAATTTAGAATCATATTCATTCACTAATATATTTATGTATTTTATTTTAAGGGGTTTTTACATATTTGTAATTTGGATTGTTTTTTGAAATATATTTTTATTTAACAATACAATAAATCGTGTCCATGTAAGATCCTGATACAACATAACTTGAATGTAAAAGTCTCACTATTCCATCTTCGAGTCCTCAATAATATACATTGCTTGAATTAAATTATTTCATCTGGAGTCCAGAATAATGGAAATAATGTCCTCCTTATTAGCCATACCTCTGTATTATAATTTCAACCTAGTGATTTACCTGATGTGGTTCCTCAATCCAAGCTTGTTTTTAAATATCCTTAAAGGATTTCATGATAATCTGAACCAAATCCTTTTTCACTTTTTGTTCAAGATAAACCTTATTCATGGATTCTCTCTCTAACTAGTTTCTTGTTATCCTTACTAGCGGTAATATTTTTATACTAACCATTTCTAGAATAAATAATTTAGTGTTTTTACAGTTTATGTTTTCATAATTATATTATAAATATCAACAAAATTGTCATAATATAGTAACCTCTAAAATAAAAAAGACTATTTGATAATGTAGTCATAGTTGGAAGTATCCTTACTATCACAATATAATTAACACTCACAAGATAAATAAATGATGATGTTTTGATAAAAAAACACGTGCTATTTGACAACACTTTTTGTACCTAAACTAACCTGGTAACATGATGTTCAACATAAAATGTTTATTTATATCTTATTATTCAATACATTTCACATCCCTATGTGTATTCTCTCCATGCTACCATCCCAAATTTATGGACTAACCAAACTAACACCATTTTTAACATCTATCACTAAACTATTAGTTATGGAATAGGAAAGCTGGAAATAAAAATAGGTTTCCTAAATGAGACACCAACATCTAGAAATAAATTACAAGGAATTAGACATTGAGTTACTAGGTATGAATTATTCACAACACACACACACAAACATGAAATGAAAAATATAAATAAATATGGTGAATAAATATTTATAAATGATGAATTAAACCAAATAAAATAGTAATAAAAACTGAATAAATAACCATAAATAATGAATCAAAAACAAACAACCAAATTTAAAATGGATGAAGTTAAAATAAAAACTAAACATCACAACATGAAAATCCACTAGTAATAATGTGGAACAACTCTATATCAAGACACAGATATCTCTGAGCTCTATATATACCATCTATGTAAAGAAATATCAAAATTCTCTACTGGTGATGTATGAAACCTACACATTTCCTATATCATGAAAAATAACGTCTATATATGCACCGGGGTGTATGTGAAGGGGTCAATATAAAAACATAGTAGGTTACTCCTAGAGAATTTTCCACATTCCACTACGATTAGAAACAAGATAACTGAAAAGAATATAAATTATGAAGGTATATTATCAATGTAGTTAAAATATCTTTCTCAATATAAAATATAATAGATGAATTGGTTTTTCAAAATTAGTGTAACTAAATATATGTTACCTTTTCAATAACCAAAACTAGTTCATAAATACAATATATGAATAAACATCCATGTTATCTCATACGCACAACCTTTAATTCTAAATTACATACCTATTCTTGAGATCGGTGATACATCCCCTACAAGTACATTTATTATTCTAAATTTATCCATAAGCATTTCCAGTTCACGCTAAGAACGAAGTCTTTTTCAAAAATACATCACACAATGAAAATATTATATAGAAACCAACTTTGGGATTTTCTGGTCAGTACCCGAAATCCATTTATGAAACAATCATATGCCAAACAATATTTCCAATAAGGTAACCAATTTTTTCAATTTATCAAACACATTTTATGAAAAACCGATAAATACAATTTCAAAATGCCACCAGTAACATATACTTTCAAAATAGTTTCGACAGTGTAAACACATGAAAATTATATGTGAAATCTTTTAAGAATTATATGATACTTATTATTAAAATGATAGTAGAAAGAGGAAGATCCTCTTACCTAAGACATTTTTGGTGTAAAAACTTTTTTGAATCTCCATATATAATTTTGTTCATCCGTTCATCAAATGAATCGGTATAATATCACATTAAAACTTGTTCATGCCCGTGTATCTAGGCATGGAATCCATAGTCTAATTTTATATTCAATATAAAATGATACGATAATTTATAGATGGAATAAAAAAAATTCCTTACCATATATTCCCAAGATCCAACATTTTAAGAACAAATAGAAATAGATTTTGGAGGTTGAAGATCACTGAAAATTGCCAAGCGAGAACCATAGAAGTCGGGATGAAGAAAAAGGGGTACCAATGAGGTATTGTAGGTGAATGTAGGATTTATATAGGATGTTACTCACTTTATTCATGATTTCCAAAAGTAGTTCATTTAATTAATCATTTGGAGTTATCATATTCCAATATTCACATCGCCTTACATTAAAATTTAGAAAAACAAAATCAATTCATGAATGAATCTCATTAAATGAATTGATTAAACCTAGAATCCAATTAATTTCTTTAATTTAACTCATGAATCCTGACTAGAAAGCATTCAAATTGGGAATAACCATTCATGGAATGAATTATTACAATTTCTAGATTCTATTTTTCTTTCCCCTTAACCCAATGAACCCCTCCATAAATTTATTCCAATGATAGAAAATATAAAATATAGTCCTAAAATGATGATGTAACAAAAAATGGGGATACTATAATACCAAAATTATTTAATTATGAAATGAGGTTTAGATGTGGACATTGACTAATGCTAGTATAGAATTATAGACATTTTGAGTGTGGGGTATATAGGGACGCATCCCGATCAACATAATACATGGATAGACATGTGATTGGTTTGAAAATAATGGATATAAAAATATGAAATTTGATAATGGGGAATGAGAGAGGAAAATAAATTAGGAATTGTCTAGGGAGAAAATTTGCTTGTATTTATTTTTATGATATGTAATTATAATCTAATTTGGTATTTTGAGGGAATTACAGGGTAAATTTGGGGCGGATATTTGGCATGTTTGTTACTTGTTTGTTCTTTTGGTAATTCACTAGTGAATTATTATACTCTTCAAACATTTATATGAGATATGTTTGGAATAATTATATTTAGAATACAAGTTATTCTAACACTACAAATATAATATAAATTTTCATATTTACAAACGGATTTAAGAGATTAAGATAGAAATTACTAGTATAGGTGTTAGAGATTTGTCGAGTTTTTACAATAGGATTTATCATTTGTTACTTTCATAAAGACATTATTTGTATTTAGTTGACATTATTATTCATTTTTGGATGACTTTGTTTCCATTTTTATATTATATAATAGAGTAATTAAGTGGTTCATATCCTATCTCCTGGACCTATATAAAAATTATTGGTTTAATGCCTCCTATATGTTTGAGTTTTACACCCATGGTTTTAGTCACCAACATAGGGACCACTAGAGGAAGGATTAAATGGATTTTAATCTATCTTACATCATTTATGGGCTAGGAGGGGTACCTTTAAAGGGAAGAGTTTATGAAATGGAGGTATCAAATGGATTGGATGATAGATTGGATATAGCTTGGGGTTAAAAACTTATAATGATTACATGTGTTGATTAGGTGATGGGATCAGTAGATTTTATTGTGTGACATAGACTGATAATAGTAGATATAAAAATGGATTTTAAGGCCCCTCATGATCTTATGGAATGACTTTGAGTCTATATAATAATCAAGTGAAGTGGTTCAAATTATAGGGTAGAGATTTAGATGATGTGTGTGTATCATGATTTTTTGTTCTTATGGTTTAATGGGGTTATTATTAGAAGTTAAAATGTCTTCAATGAATTAAATTTCAAAAATTTCACTCTATTGAGCCTAAGGTTTTAGATGAATTTTTAGGAATAGATCCTACACTTTATTTACATGTAGTTCAGGATGTGGTGGTATGATAGGATGATCCAATTGTTCATTTAAGAAGAGATCCAATATATTTGGATAGGTCATGGTATTGGAAACATCATTATTTTCAGTGGAAAAATCATGAAAAGTATGAAAGAAGAATCCCCAACCAAGATATAGGTTTCTTGTTGGTGATGTTTCAAGTTTTTTTCAGATTTATTCTAGGTTTAGCTTAAATTTGGGTTCAATTTGTATTCGTCCATATGATAGGAGTATCATGTTGATAGTGTACATTTTAAATTGGAAATATAAAGAAGGGATTTGATTCTTGGTATGACTTCTTAAAATCTTTTTTTGGAATTATTTTTATCGATGATGATGGAAGAAATGAATAAGAAGTTTCAACCCCTTCTCATAGGTTCCAGATCATGAAAGTTCTTTGGATAATGTTTATAGTCATTTTAGGTCTCACCCTTAAACTCCTTTCAGATGATTTTTATAGATCCAAAAGTCTAAAGGAGGCTCTACACCCAGTAATTATATTTACATCCACCCCATTTACACATCAAATAGAATTGGTGGTATAGAAGAATGTAGTGGTGATTAAGAATATGTACACATTGGTATGATAGTCATAATAATTACGGTAGTAAGGAAATATAAGGAGAACATATTTAGGAGTGGATCATTAATGTTGATGAATTTGAGGTTCTGGATGTAACAACCTAACCCCAGTTTCCTAGAGCCTGTGACTTATTTTATTACATTGAAATATAAACAAGTAATAGGAATCCCAATGGAATGATTAGTTTATTAGATATGGAAATACGATACATATATATGTTCAAAAATACAACTTGAAATGAAATACAAAATATATGTTTTATTGAGAACATCCACAACTCAAAGTTTTTTCCGATGGGTCATTTATAATAAACATATTCAATTAATTAGAAAATCAAACACCAGAAAGGAGTGAGATCAAATTATTAGTAATGGTATGAAATACAGCAGAATGTATCATAAACATAAACATAATTCATGGTGAATAATTGAAAATTCATGCCTTTAAAATGTGTATGTTAACATATTATGGTATGAAAAAGAGCTGAATGAATAATTCCATAATAAAAACAATCATGGGTATTCTACTAGTCGAATAACCACATGAAACACCAATACTATTTTCATAATGAGGTAATTCATAATGGAGGATGCCATAACCATATAGTCAATGCCATGTGCGAAGAACATAAATATCCATTTTGTCAATTCCTCATGCAAAGACCACAGTTTGTCTCATGAGACCTACCAATGCACTATGGGGCTACAGAAGGACCCACCAAACACTTACTAAGTCCAAGTAATTCCTCATATTAATGAGGATAAACTTAGAAAACATATAAATTCATATTTAACAAAATATATGAAATGTATATAACATTCCCTAAAAATTGATCATAAACACTAACAATTTGGAGTAAATTGTGGAATGGTTTTATGACTGTACATCCATAGTAAAATTAACCAGACACCATTAAATTAAATAGGTTATATTATGTAATAAAATATTAATTCCAATAATACATAACCTTATTAGTTTTATAAATGGCCATTTGATGACCTAAAAAAGAAAATTTAGGTTCATAAATTAATTATTATAGAACATTATATGCATTTTATTTATTTATCATAACCTTAATAGTTTTATACATAGAAGTTTTATGGGTTAAGAGATCCAATTTCATTGTTTGGGAGTGTTTTCTTGGTTTTCATGGCCGATTTTCTTATATTAATGTACATATAAAAATTTAAAATGAGAATTGTTGTACATAATATAAGTTGAATTTTATTATTGAAGAAACAAAACATTATATGGTTATAAAATGTTTTTGGTTGTTAGGACTGAATCTGAATCATTTTATAAAACATTAATGACAATTGTTTGGGTTAATTTTTGGAGCTTGATTACAACAAACTGTTTTTATTAATAAATTAATATCATGTGAAAAAAAGGATTACATAACCATAAATAATATAAAATACATATATTATAGTCTGGTTAAACCATAAAATGGTTTCATGACCAGAATTTAAGAGGGTAATAGAAATTGGAAACTCATCTTCCTTGAATCTGATAAATTAATACATCTCGGATTGTGTTTTAATTTCTAGTATAAAAGATGGGGAAAGGAGAGATGATGAAGAATTATTAATTTATCCTAACAAAATTCAATTACATGTAAGTTACTAGAGTAATCACAACATATGGATAAATGGAGGTTAGGAAATAAAAAGAAAAGAATGGAATTTGAAATAAAAGAAATGAAAATAGGAATGTACCTCTTGAAGTAATATTCATTAAGGGACTTTTTAGGGGACAGGTTTTGGTATTCTTATGAAATTAAGGGATTGTACAAATGGGGGAGGATATTCGGAGGACATTTGGGTAGAATTTATACAAGGAAAAACGATTTAGACGAGGGAATAGAAGTTGGAATGAGGGGGTTTATAGTGAAATAGATGAGGGTTCTCCCATTATTTTAATCATTATTTTATTATTTCTCTCAAGACAACCAATAGTTTTGATTAATGTGGACAATAATAGTAACGAGTGCAAGTGAGTAAAAAACTAGTCGGATTACATCATCCTTACATCATTTATGACCAAATAAATATTGTATTTTTCATTTATCGTAAATTATCATATTTTACAATTAACCAAAAATTCAAGTACTTGAAAAAAATACCAAAAATTTACCCAAACCATTTTTAGATGTATAGAATTAAAAAATCAAATCCATTATTTGAAAATAATTTTCTAAATAGTTTTAATTTAATTTTAAAATAAAATTATAATTTATTCCAAAATAATATTAAAACTATAACTTGTTTTATAACACCATTGGAAATTAATGAAGGTCCCATAAAATTATATTATAACCGTAAGAAAATAAATTAAAAATTTTTGATTAAGTTTTTGGAAAATAAATTTCCATTTTTAAATTTTAAATTCAACAAAAAAGTTGTAATTAAAATATTTAAGACATACAAAAATACAAACACTTATAGTATGATCATTAATTTACTTATATGATGTCGAAATTGTATTTATAGACTCATGGGTGATGTTTATATTTTTTAGCCAATTTAATATTCATTAATATTTATAATAGTAAAATTACTATTCCTAATGGTATGTTATTATTCATAAGGGTAAGTTAATATTCATCAAAAATTAGGTTTGTCTTATCAGACTCTAAATATCTTAATGAACGCAACTGTGTATGTCAGTTTTTCAAATTTCAAAACACATAAGAGGAAAAATGATGTTTACTGACTAGGTTATAACAATTTGGTGTTTGTAGAAACTCAATTTTTCATTCATTTAATATTAAATTTATGTGCAAAATCGTGGGGTGTTACATTATCCTCACCTTAAAAAAAATTCTAGAAGATACTAGAATGTTAACTCACAAAATTATTTGGGTAGTTATTCATCATAAGCTCCTTGGGCTCCCTTGTTTGGTAGTCAATTTTATGATTTTTCGATGTATCTTTACTATTCGAGTCATTTGATTCTTCAACACTTGTTATTTAGTTTCCAGAATCTAAATAGGCTCTTCACAGTAAGATAGGTCATTTTCCAATTCTATACCTTCATATGTGAGGACATACGTTGGGTCTGGAAAATAATTTCTCAGCAATGATACATGGACCACATTGTGTACGTTAGATAGGCTAGGTGGCATATCCAAATGATATGTAATAGCTCTAATTCTCTCCTGAATTTAAAAAAGTCCTATGTATATAGGGCTGAGTTTCCCATTCTACCCAAATCATATAACACCCTTCTATTGAGATAATTTTAAGAAAATATGATCCCCACTTGAAATTATAAATCCTTCCATTGATTACATGTGTATCTTTTTTTCATCTTTGAAATTATTTGATGTGGCCTTGAATTGTCTTTACCATTGTTATTGTTTCCTCCATAATCTCTTTTCCCACAAGCTTCATTTCTCCAACTCCATCCCAACAAGTTGGTGTATGAAATCTCATTCCACACAATTTTTTCATATGGTTCAATTTGAATACATGAATAGAATCTATTATTATAGGAAAAGTCTACTAATGGTAAATAATGATCCCATATACCTTTAATGTCAAGGGAGAATGATATCAAATTTCCCTATAATGTTTAGATCATCCTTTCTAATTTCCAATCGGTTTGAGGATGATATGTAGTACTCAAATGAAGCTCAGTATCCATTGATTTCTAAAGACTTTACATAATTTCCATATAAATTGTGGATCATAATTAGAAAATATTGAGAAAGGTTTTCCATTAAGTCTCACAACTTCATTGATATATATTCGTGTTATGTGCTATAGTGTAAAATCATCCCTTATAACGAGGAAATGTGAATATTTCATAAGTTGATCCACAATAACCCATATTACATCCTTATTTCTTAGAGATTTGGGTATTCTGGTGAAAAATCCATAGTGATGTAATCCCATTTCCATGTAGTAATAGGTAAGGGTTTCATGAATCTTCTAAGGTGTTGTATTTCAGTCTTCCCTTATTGATAAATTAAACATCTTGATACATAATCATAAATATCTTGTTTCATGTTGTCCCGTCATAAATTTTTGGTCTTCACTTGTTGGAAGACTAAACATATAAATATACAATCAGCAATTTGCTACATCATGTTTTCCCATGAAAAATATTCTTTCAAATCATTATACATTTTAGTGCTTCCAGGGTGTATATAGAAATTCGAGCTTTGGGAATCATCAAATAACTCTCTTTTTAGCTCAGGTATAGAGGGAACACATAGCCTCTTCCCAAATTTCATAATTCCATATTCACATACGAAGTCATCCAACTTCCCCACTTTCTCGACATTAATTTTATTTTGATGGTCCTCATCATTAGGCTGAGAGATTTTAATCCTCTCTAATAATGATTTTTGGGAAACCAAATGAGAAAGTAGTGATGTTTAACCTTTTTTGATAATTATCATATCCATCCTAACAAGATCCATCTATAAAAGATCATTTTCAATCCATATATTGTTGAGAAATCCATGATCCTTCCTGCTTAATTCATCATCTAACTTATTTTATTTTATTGGGTCATAGTGTATGGTACAATCATAATTCTTTAGTAATTTAAGCCATCACGTTTTCCTCATGCTGATTTCTTTTTGTAAGAATATATACTTCAGACTCTTGTGATCCGTATATATCTCACATATTTCACCATAGAGATTGAATATTCATATTTTTAGATAAATGATCAAAGTAGCTAACTCAAGATCATAACTATGATAGTTTTTTTCATTAATTTTTTAACTTCCTTCATGTATAGTCAATACCTCTATCATTTTTCATAAGAACATAATGAATTAAATTCTTTGATGCATCACTATAGATTATAAACCCATCATTCCGCAATGGTAGAGTGAGGATTGGAGAATTCACTAATCTCATCTTCAGTTCCTTAATACATTCCCCGCATATTTTTCCATTCCAACATAACCCATTTACGTGGAATCTTGGTCATTGGGTTGGCTAAATGGGAAAAGTTGAAAAATAAAACACCGATAATAACCTATTAAACCTTTAAAAATACATACCAAAGTTATGTTTGTTGGAATATTCCATTATTGTACAATATTTGTCTTTGTAGGATCAAGAGATAATCTATCCTTAAAAACAATTTGGTCAAGAAAGGAAACTAATTGAAGCCAAATTAACACGTTAAAAACATCATATACAATTCATTTCAACTAAGAGTCTTTTGAATAATGCGTAAGTGATTTTCATGATCGTCATAGCTTTTGGAGTATACCAAGATATCATATATACATACAACCACAAAATCATCAAGATATTCCTTGAAAAATCTATTCATTAGATCCATGAAAATAAAGGGTGAATTAGCCAGTCCAAATTGCATTACTGTAAATAGGTAATGCCCATATCGGGTTCAAAATTATGTATTTGGAATGTCATCCTTTGTTACTAGCAACCGATGACATCCAGATCAAAGGTCAATCTTCAAAAAATATTATGGTCCATGAAGTTGATCAAATAAATCATTAATGCATGTTAGTGGATACTTCTCTTCTTTTTATATCATTGATCTCCCTGTAGTCAATACACAACCTCATAGATCGATCTTTCTTCGTCATGAAAAGGACAGGGGCTCCCCATGAAGAAAAAACAGGGTGGACGAATTATTTATCAGTCAATTACACTAGTGGTTTTATCAATTATACTAATTCCACAGTGGAAATTCTATATGGGGTCTTTGATATGGGCCTTGAATCAGGAATTAAATAAACAGAAAACTCAATTTCCCACTTAAGAGGATGTCTAAGTAATTCCTTTGGAAACACATCCACATATTCTTATACAATAGGTACCTCCTATATTTGAACATTATATTACTTACCTATAGATATTCAATTTACTACCTCCCTAATAATTTAATTTAGTAGAGCTACTAGGGGTAAATCTGGATGAGAATCTGATGGTGATATATCTTCCCTAAAGATATGGGATTCAAAACCATCCTTATAAATATGTAACCTCCTTCTTCTTGTAATAAATTTTCACATATTGGTTCAAAATCCAATCCCTAATGAGGTTTATATCAAAGTAAATCATGGGTATGAAAAAAAAATCAACAGATAAAGATCTTTTATAATCCAAAATGGTGACCGTCTGACATAACTTTGTTACAATGATACTTTCCTTAGGTGTTTTGAATGACAACTCTTCTATTAAATCAAATTGGAAATATCTAATTTTCATGGAATATTGGGACAATATGAAATAATGTGATGATACAAAATCAAATGAAGCATTTGATATGTTTTATGAAATGATTAATGTACCTTCCACCACATCATTAGGAACTATAACCTTTTTAGTTTTCACCGCATAAGCAGGGCCATTCTCTCTTGTCCTTCTCTGGGTAATGTTTCACTGACACTTAGGAAATTCATATGCATGATGTCACATCACCCTAGAATTGTATCATTGAACATTGGTATCTTTTTTCTTCCCCATACAATCCCAAAATAGGTGGCCTTTTTCTCCATACATGAAACAGACTCTCAATCTCTTCAAGAAAGTTCCAGGGTGTTTATTAACAAAATTATTGCGGGATAGAAGGCCCACTATTATCTTCTTCCTCATTTCCTTATTTCATTATCTAGAGTTTTCAACATCCCTATTCTTCTATTTCTTTCATTTAAAGTCATAACACTGACAAAAATTACCTTTCCTTCATGATATCACTTGAGACAATAAATTCGTAAGATGAGAGACATTGGGAGACTAGAGCCCTTAGAGGAATGGTTTTAAGCCATCAATAAATCGATCAATATTTCTCCTTGGATTATGTAAGTAGTCCAAGGAATGTCTTGCTAACCTTTTGATGTTATCTTCATACTTTAAAATAATTCCATCCCCCTGTTTACTCTGATTCAGGAATTTCCTTTCGATATCCGCTCATTGTTTGTGGTGAAAATAATTTTCTTGGTATAATTTTTTAAAATCCCTCTATTCTATCTATTCTATTTATTCCTACTCCTTTGTGTTTTTAATTAATAACCACGATTGATCTTCATCTCCCAATAGATGATAAACTACCATGGAAACCTTTTATATTTCATTACATCCCAATGTGAGAAATATCTTCTCTAGGGAACTTATCCACTACTCAGTAATATATGGGTTTGTAGTCCCATTGAATGATGAAGGTTATTATTGCATAAAGAGATCCAACATAGCTCATCTATATTGTGGATAAAAAATTATCCATAATGGTAAGGTTATTGTTCATAACTCGAGTCATTTTTTCCAGTATTGTTATAAGATGCTCAGCTCCATCGTCACTCCAGAGCCAAGATCATTATCTTGCATCATAGTGAAATCCCTACATGGGATATGCAAGCTCATGCGGTTTCCATTTTTTCCACGAGGCACAAATTATATATAATGTTATACAATAGATTATGTTATTAATCATAATGTATAATATCAACATAGAAAAATACTTAGCATAAATTGAGATCCTATACATGGATAATCCCATAATCGCAAACATGGTTTCATTGAGGAAAAATTTACATTTAAATCATTTATAATGGATTGTAAAAAAATCTGAAGTATCCTAAGAATATCCCCCTAGAATGCCAAACCAGGTGCACAGTACGACTCGTTTTCATGTATTGGGATACCTCGGTTTAATCCCGGAACTCCTTATTAGAGATTTCACTCCTAGGTACATCGGTTCTAGAACCACATCCACTTGTAGTATCCAGACAAGGATGTATTTGATATAAATATCAAGATAATATATTCCTTAACAAGATTCCAGTATGTTCTTATATGTTTATCCTCAAATACTATATTATGGTTTTGTTTCCTAATCTACATTTTCTAAATATAGTTTCCATGTTATCTACTAAACATCCTCTAATACCAACTGTGAGGACCCAAACCTAGTTGCCTAGGGCCAGTGCCTTATTTTATTACATTGGAATATAAACAAGGAGTATGCATCCTAAAGGACTGAGTAGTTTAGTAGCTTTATAAATAAGATATATACAAATTTTTGACATTACATCATGAAATGAAAGACAACATATATGTTTTATTATAAGCATCCAAAACACTAAGTTTATCTCTGCAGGTCATTCATAATAAACTTCTTCATGTACTAAGAAAATGAAATATAAGAAAGTGGTGAGATCAAATTCTTAGTAAGGGTAATAAATAAAACAGAAGATATCATAAACATAAAATTAGGCATGGTGGATAATTTAAAACACATGCCATTAAAATAAAAACAAGAACATAATATGTAAGGAAAATGGGATGAACAAATAATGCCATTATAAAACATAATCATTGGTATTATACTAATCGAATAACAACATGAACCAACAAAATTATTTTCATAATGATGGAATTAGTAATTTTTGACATAATAAAATTTTCTTTAAAGCCTCATGCCGTGATCCTAAATATCTATTTTGTCAAGGCCTCATGCCAAGACAATAATTTGTCTCGTTAGGCCTACTGATCCACCGACGGGCTATAGAGGGCCCCACCAAATATTTACTAAGTCTAGTGTATTCAGAATATGAACAGGGATAAACATAAACAACATATAAATTCATATTGAAACTAATATATTAGTTGTAAATAATTTTCCTAGGACATTAAGCATAAACACTAACCATTCAGAGTAAATTACAGAATGTTTTAAGATAGAAAATATACAACAAAAATAATCATACACGATTCAGTTAAATATGGTATATTATATAATAAAATATTAATCCGAATAATATAGAATAATCCTCAAGAGTGTTGAAATAAATGAAGTTACTCTTATAAAATCATCGATTAATTCTTGAGACAAATACTCTTTTACTATCAAAAAAATATTTATTTAGGAAAAATCATTGTATAAAACCATAAGTGAAGTAAGTTAATATTTTCATAATAAAATAATTTATTTTATAAAGATAATGGTTTCAAAAAGCATATTATAGAGTTCCCTTGAAAATAGGTAAGAATTTGAAAAATTCCCTTTAATCAAGCTAGTATTTCGAGAAGAATTTTTTAAATATCCTTTTAAAACATAAAACTCCCCATAAATGAAAGTAGGATTCTGGTTTTTACACATATATAGAACATTCTCACAGAATATATGATGGGTAAATATTAATATATAAAAAATCAATTGAGGTTATTAGAGAATAAGAGTAACACAAAAAAAGTGGAGGTTCGGGTAGAAAACCCTTACATTAAGTCCATTGGTGTTCCCCAATTCATCTCAATTTCCTGAATAATAAATACATGTTTATAAATCAATGATTAAAAAACCTAATATACATTTAATTTATTTATTATAACATTATTTGTTTCATTCTTGACCTTTTTATGGTTTAAGTGATCCAATTTCATTGTTGGGGAGTGTTTTCTTTCATGGTTTTTAAGACCAGTTTACTTATATTCATGTAAAGATAAAAATATATAAAGAGAAATTTTTTCTATAGTAGAAGTTTTATTTTATTATTGAACAACCATAATATCACATATTTATAAAAAAATTTGTTATTGGGGGTGAATATGAATCATTATATAAAATTTTAATGACAATTGCTTGGGTTAATTGGCAATTCTTTATCACAACAAAGTCTTTTTGATTTATAAATTAATATCACGTGTAAAAAATGATTCAAGAACATTATATAAGTTATAATAAATAAAGTACAGTCTTTTACAACCATTAAAATGGTTTCATGACCAGAATTGAATATGGTAATAGAAATTGAAAACTCGTCATCCTTGAATGTGATAAATTAACACATCTAAGATGGTGTTTTCATTTATAGTATAAAATAAGGGGAAAAGAGATATGATGATGAATTATTCATTTTTCAAAAAATAATCAATGTATATTTATGGTACTGGACCCATTACAAAATTTGGATCAATGGAGGTGAGGAATGAAAAATAAAATAATGGAACTTGAAATAAAAAATGAAAAGATGAATTTACCTCTTGAAGTAATCTTCATTGAGGACCGCTTTAGGAGATAGTTTTTGGAATTTTTATGAGACCAATGAATGATATATATGTGGTAGGATATTGGTAGGATATTTGGGAAGAATTTATAAAAGTCAAAATGCTTGTGAGAAATGAAGATAAAAGGGGGTGAGGGGGGTTTATAGTGGAGTAGAGGAGGGTCCTCCCATTATTTTAATAATTATTTTATTATTTCTCTCATGACAACCAATAGTGTTGATTAATGTGACCCATAATAGTAATATGTTCTTATGAGATCTAACCTATAAGGATTACATCATCCTTCTATGACTTATGACCCAATAAATCCTATATTAAGCATTTATCATAAATTATAGTATTTTACTATTCAGAAAAAATTCCAATATTTTAGAAAAATCACAAAAATTTACCCAAACCATTTTTCAATGAATATAATTCAAAAATGAAATAATTTTTTTGGGAAAGAATAGTTTAATTATTTTTAATTTAAATTTTAAATAAAATCAAAATTTATTCCCAAAAACAACTTTAAAACTATAAATCGTTTTATAACACCTTGATAAATTAATCAAGGTCCCATAAAATTATCTCATAACCATAATAAAATAAAGCAAAAATTTATTATTACATTTTATGAAAATAGATTTCTATTTTAAATTATTATTTTAACCATAAAATTACAATTAAAATTTTAATGACATACAAAAATACCAATATTTATACTAAGATAATTTCTCACTTATAAGATATAAAAATTTTATTTATACACTACTGGGTGAGGTTTCTATTTTAGGTACAATTTACTAGTCATTTATTTTTTATAAGAGTAACTTTACAATTCATAAGGGTGTGTTAATATTCATAAGGGTATGTTACTATTCATAAAAAACTAAGTTTGTCTAATCAGACTCTATATATCTTATTGAACACAACTGTGTATGCCAGTTTTTTGAATTTAAAAATAGAGAGGTGGAAAAATAATGTTTACTTTCTGGGTTATAAAATAGTGGTGTTTTTATATACTTAGTGTTTCATGCATTCAATATTAAATTTCTATTTAGAATTTTGGGGTGTTACAATAAATAGTGGTGATTTGGATCAAGTTTCTTATACTTTTCTTGGGATAATAGTTCCCCATCGTCTATTTGAGAATTTATTATTGTGAACTATGCTTGTGGGGTTTAAGGTCACCATCAAGATCAGTTCTCTAAGACTTGGTATGATCATCATGATTTGGATAGTCTTTGAGATAGTATCAACAATAGGAGCCTCCAAATTTTGCTCAGTGGCTTGATTTTCATTCTTAAACTTAGTCAAGTGGAGATGGAGTTAATATAAATAATTCCTAGAATGGTTCACATCCTTAGGGATATAAACTAGAGTGTGGCTATGGACGATGTTAGAAGCAAGGTATATGATATGGAAATTAAAAGATGCTTTCTTTAGAGGATCCTTCGCCAGAGGGGCCTAAGGTTGTCTAAGGTACTATCAGTTCTGCATCCACCTTATATTTTTACTTGTTTGATTTCAAAGGTACACATTTAATCATTTTTCATTTTTTATTCTATAAATAAGATATTATATAGAAATTCTTCCATTTAACATAGTTTTTTCCATGCAACTTGGAGGTCATATTTTTTTTATGTGTGTCGGGGATGTCAAATAATAATGGGGTAGCACCAATCGGTGAGTGATTTATTCTTGTTATATGTACACCTATATGATGTCATCATTGAAATTAATTGGTTTTATTCCATGTATGGTTTTTTTGATTATTTCTAGAGGAGATTATCATTTTCTTACATGGAAATCAAATTAGTTTTGTTTGTTGGAATGTACAATTATTGATTGGATTACATGAATGTAGAACCTCTATTATCTTAGTTAGTGGAGTTCTCAGTGAAATCACAAGTGGTGGATCCTCCCAATATCATTTAAGAGTTTTTAATGTATTTCTAGATGAGGTTGTAATATTACACCCTCTATGTGATGTTCATTTTGGATAGAGATACAACTGGGTGAATCTTTGACTTTGATTGTCACTTATATGATGATACCCATGGATTTGTGGAGTTCAAAATCATGATTAATAATCTCATACATAAGGGTTTCATTTACACAAATGAATCTTTTTTGTGTGAAATGATGTCTTTATTCAAATATTTGGGCATTATTTAGAGGTTCTGTATAGACTAATGGATATTGAATCAGGTAATTATAAATAACCACTAGAATATTCAAAGGATATATGATCTATTTGACCACCAGAGGGGTTTTAGTTGTTTTCAATGATCAATTTCTAGTTTGAATAACATCACATGATGATAGAAGATCTAGAAATATAAAATTACTCCTTTATATACTGATATGGTCGCGTTGGGTTCATGGTTATTCTAGTTTCTATCATGAACCATGAAATTTGTTCACAAGCCACATAAAATTCATGTTCTGAGAGTTTTTGGTACAGTTTATTATTGTTTTCATTAATGAAATCCTTATATAATCTAGATGAGGGGAGTATCATGTTGAGAATCTTAGAGTTATCATGTAGGTACATCAACACCACAAACTCTATTGAAATCCATCCAATTGAATGTTTTTATTATAGGATGTGTATTTCCATAGGAATTCATTGTCTTCTAAATGTGTGACCATAGACCAATCAATGATAGAAGAAGTTATTTATTATAAAATTCCCATGAATAAGGCAGATCTTTACTACATCCATGTTATTACAACATATCACTGGATATTTTTATTTATTTATATTATATTGTACCCTCACAGGAAAACTTGAACAAGAAGGAATATACTTTCACCGTGAATGATCAGTGTCAATAATATTTCTACAAAATTATAAAATGTTAATTACACACCCTAGTTCATCAATTTTTAGTGTAAGGGGTATTGTTTGGGGTCTTTTGTGAAGCCTCCCGTCTATATATGGGATGTGTATTGATAAAAAATTAGTTGATATATTATCGGTATAGATAGTTGTGTTCTTGTGAGTGTAATTATACCACCCATGAGCTAGAGTTTGAAGAAGTTTTGTTTTCCATGAATTTATGGATACATTACCTCAACAATGTAAAATTTTATGTATTTATAGACCATAGGAGTCTATGATATGTTTTATATCAATGGGATTTAAATATACAACATCAAAAGTGGCTTTTGTTTCTTAAAATATACTAGCTTATATATATCCAACACCCAAATTAAATTAAATATAAATGATGATACATCGTGTATGAATTCTTGAGGATATTTCATTTAGTAGAACAATATTTCATTATAAGGGTTGAGTGAGATTATGACAATGAATCTTAATGAACACGAGTTTAGCGATAGAGGTTAAATTTATCAGATTATTTTGGAATCATCATTGATGTAGAAGGTGTAATAGTATCAGGTATGGGGATCAAATTGGTTGGTGATATGATACCATGTTAGTTATGATGATGATTTATAGGTGTGGTCAGAGGTTGGCAACAATAAGACACTATTTCTTATAAGACTTATTTTTCTGATGGTGAGGCATGAGGAAATCCTTCATAACATTCGTAAATGACACTAATTAGTACATTATGGAACATTATAGATGTATCATTACTTTAGGATGTATTTTTTATGGAATGGGATAAGGTGTTTAGTGGAAGATTTCATGGCATGGTATCTGGTATGTTTATAAGTTAATGTTTGGAACATTGTTCCAAGATGTCTTTCTGTATACATTCGATGTCCTCAACTAATAGTGAGAGTAAATTTAAATAGATTTAATTATTGGGTTCCCCCCAGACCTAGAGTGTACATGATTCTATTTGGATGAACATACACCATATGATAATGTTCGGAAAATTTTATGGTGATTTGTGATTCAGTTTTCATGGATTCTAATTGTGGGGTAGAGTGTAGGTGAGATTGTATGGGTTCATGCAGTGCCTATGATCATTATTTCTAATTAAGATCCTTTTATTACCTTTCATGCATAGAGAGTATTTCATGTGCATTGGGATGTGAGCCACACCTTAACACTACTTTTCATCCCCTGGAGAGTGGAATGATAGAGAGGTCCATCCAAACACTGGAGGGTATATTATAAGAATGAGTCTTGGATTTTAGTGGATTTTGGGTAAATCGCATACCCTTAGTTTAGTTCTACTAAAATAAATTTTATCACTCATATATATAAATTGCTCTTATTGAGTCATTGTATGGGTGGTCATGTTGTTCTCCAATATACTTGATTGATTTTGGGCGTTAGTAGTCATTGGTCCTGATGTGGTACCAAGAATGAAAGAGAAGATCCAGATGGTTTTGGAATGGATGAAGTTATTACATGACCATAAGAATACCTATTATAGTCCTAGTTTTAGTCCCATGGATGTTTTTTAGAGACCATGAGTTCTTTATGGTTTCTTTATATCAGGGGAAGTATAGTCTGGGAAAGAGGAGTAATATTTCCCTATGGGTTTTCAGACTATTAATGGTATTGGGTCTTGTTGGATAGGTGGGTTTTTAGTTGAATCTTCCACTGCATGTAAACGAGATCCATGAAATCTTCAATGTTTCTTTTCTCCAATTATATCTTCTTGTTGACATCCATGTCATTTTCTTGGTATAGTGAGACATAAAGGAAAATTCAATATTCACAGAATGACTAGTTAATATCAAGTATCCTTGAGATAAAGTTATATCGAGTGATTTATAACTATTTTCGTTATACTATGGAGGTGAATTGTTTTTAAGGATAATTCCTATGATTTAAACAAAATTATTTATTTTCAATACCCTATATTTCCTTTAGTTTTGATTTTATTTTTTTATTGGATGAGGTGATTCTTAGTTTGTAAATGATTTATGAAATTTTTCTTTTTTTCTTTCTAAAAATTAATAGTTGGATGATTCATTTGGGGTGTAACGAGATCCATGATAGATATCTCTCAGGAAGGTTGTTCATATATGTCTCATTTCCCTCTTCCTTTATGGGATTTTTATACTCAATGAATATATTTATTTGTGAGGTATCTAATGTGAGGTTATGTGTTCTTAAAGCCATCACTAAATATTTTTGTAAGGTATTTGGTGTGTTGGGAGGGATTTTAGAGGTGTTCCGGAGGCTAAAGTAGTGTTTTGTTCTTTTGGAAGGCAACCATGCCATTATGGTGGGTATGGTTATAGCCGTTTTGAATCTTGATTAGAGTACTGTGCATGAGGAATGTTTTTTTGGACTCGATTAATTAGAGTTTGGAAAATAATTTATACATTTCATGTTGGGATGAACTATAGAGAGAAAAATGGTGTGTATTTCCATTTAAGAGATAATTTCTTTTTGAGTGTCTGCCTATTGGAAACAGGAAAAAGAAAAACATGGTCATGTAAAATTTTATGTGTATCTTGAAGGATCACCTTATGAGAAATGAGACATTTAGCGATCACCATGTTGTTGTATAGGGTATGGTAAGGAGAAAGAAACCATGGTCATAATGATATTCCATTATGGCTCGCCATGGTGGGAATTTGGGGGAGAAACCCCAAATACCATGCTATGGAAAAGCTTGTGGTTACATAAAAAATGGATTGATGTGAGTTTTTAAATGCATTGAAATTAGGGTTTTAATTACATAAATTTGATTTCTCCTATTTCAAGGAATTCACCTATGATTTTTTGCAAGCCCTCACCCTTTGGTGAAGAATTTGAAATAAAAACTCCTTGAAAAGGGGAATCATGGATTCATTAGTTGTTTTTTTCTTATCTCATCAATTATTAGTGAACCAAATGACTTCTTACCACACTATAGATATACATTTCTTCAGTTTTGTTATCTTGATTCATAGGAATCAAAGTCTCATAAATCATGGTACCCTACATTCTCCACTCATCATTGTTCTCTTTGTTATTCATTATTCTATAGGTCCATTTTGTTATAGATCATCTATTTTAGGATGGAAATCAATCTAGTATTTATGGTACCATTACCTAGATAGGTTTTTTTATTTTTCCTTCATTGTTGGTAGATCTTCCTTCGATATAGGTTGATTCATGATCCTCTATACCTCCTTGGAGAATATTGTACTTCTAATTGAGGTAGGGGATCCTCTTTCTATTTCTCTTTTTGATGTATATGCGGGAATTGAATTCACATTTATTCCTATGGGAGGATATTTTTGGTTTAATTAAGGAGATATGGAATTTTATTTAACTAAAATTTATGTATAAGGGTTTTCTCTAATGCATTTAATTTTTTTGTGATATTTCTTATTAGTTTTTATTTTCTCACTACTATTGCAAAAAAATCATGTTTATTTAAAGAATTTCATGTGGTTTGGGTAGCATTATTTTTTTTACTTTATTGTAACTCCTTGATTTAACTAATCATGCATAAAACTTCTAATAACTTGTATATGGAGAATTAACTGGTTTCCCATGTAAATCAATATTTGTGTGATAAGATACAAGTAAAATTTAAATTAATGAAATGAAATTCCATTTTTAAAGAATAAATTTTGTTGTTTATAAATGGTGAATATTCTTCTATAATTATAGGCGGGGTTGATTCATTCTACTTATGTGTAATAAGGGAATCTTGTGGGTATAATTTATTGCTGGTTGTTACCATGTCAGATGTGGGATGTTTTATGGTAGGGGATTTTTAGGTGGATGGAATGGGTTGTGATGGGGGATGATGAGTAGTTGTTGATTAATGATTTTGTGAGAATGATTTATTTTAATATTGGATTTTCCATGAGATTAAGTTTATTTTTTTCAAGTTTGAAGGGTAATTTAGTGGCATGTTTATAGTAGTATATTTATAGTTATGAAATGAAGTTTTAATGAAGAAAATAATTTCATGGGTTTGAAATTGAATGTGTTTAGTATGAAATTAATGTGTGATAATTAGCTTATGATTTAAAAGATAAAGAATGTGATGGAATTAAATGTTTAAGGAAGTGTCTTAGTGAGTGGAGGTTATTTGGAAACCTAGTAAATCTAGAAATTGGTTAACTCATAAAGGGAAGATGAATTGTGTTAATGTTTGGTTGATGGGGGTGCGTTTTATTTTTTGGTGTCTATTATTAGTGGACGTTTTTTAAAGGTTTTGTGTTAGTGTTTTAAGAAGCACTATAGCTATTTTTTATCCATAGGTTGGGCTCAAGTGAGATTATCTATCTATCATTGGTTTTTATATTATTTATTCATGCACCCCAATAGAGGTGGATAATATTACCAATGCCCAAATTTTTTGCCTTCTTGGTGTTTTCTCCAACATATAGTTTATTTGTTAAATGTATTGTAACATACCCCCACTTATATGACCTTCCTTCCACTTAGTGATGTTGATGGCTGGGGGTGGAGAAGCATAGTGATGTTGATGTTTGGTGGTGGAGATTACTACTTATGGTGAGGATATGATTCACAATGGGTGTAATTTATGGTAGGATGAGATAATGAGGTTGATGTACATTATTTCTAGGATACCATAAAACTCTAGATAAATGATGAGGTTGAGGGAAGTATGTTGGATGATTCTAACATGGGAAATTAGACCTGGATCATGTGGGGGTAGGTAGGTATGCTTCCCTACCCACATCATACATGGATGAACTTGTGATTGGTTTTCATATAAAATCATTAGAGTATTTTTTTACATGACACCATTTATTATATTTCATTTGATGATATATTTTTATAAATGAATACCTTGTATTTTTATAGTTTCATTATAATGTTTGGGATGAAAATTTGACCAATTTATATATTTGATAGTTCTTATATTTATTCACTACATCATTAGTATAATTTTTTCACATTTCCACAACATAAATTTTGTATTGTCATACTGACTATACATGTTATTCTCACCATATATATATAAATTATTTTTAGTTTTTCATGAATTTTTTAGATAGTGAACTAAAAATTACTAGCATGGACTTGTGGGATTTTTTTGAATTTATATTGTAGGGTTTATCTTTTGGTAATAACCTAGAGACATTATTTTTATTTATTTGACATATTCCATGCATTGATGGATTTTTTGGTTTCCATTTTTATATAATGTGATGTAGATTTTAGGTTGTTGATATCTACTCTTCTAATACAATATGAATATTTTTTAGGGAAATTCCTCGCATGAAGGTGATCTTTACACCATCTATGATTATTTTCATCCCGTGGATTACTATAGGTAGGACATCAGGGTTATTATCTATCTTACATTATTACTATCCTAGTAGGGGTGCCTTTTGATGGAGGGGGTATTGACAGTAAAATTTTATTTTCCTTGGATATTATCAATATAAAAATATTATTTCATATATCTGTAGTAATTTTTCTACAATCATACCATACAATATATAATTATAGACATCTAATAAATTAAACTATTCTTAGTAACATTTGGAAATGAAAATATATGAAAAGGGTGAGATACAAGGATCAATAAGGGACAAAATGTCAATATTTCATCTTGGGTTATATCATAAAAATAATTGGAAGATGAGTATGGTAGAAATATCTAATTAAAATATCATATATTCTTAAGGATTGTTCACAAATCTATTTAGAAGGAAATTTAATATCAAATTTATAAATCTTTACAATGAAATAGATTATAAATAAAAAATTCATTCTCCATCGAATATACCATAGTCATATCACATAGAAATTTAGAATGAGAGTAAGAAAGAGAAAAAATAAAATTAATGGAAAACATTATAATTCTCATGCATTATTTTTTCCATAAATGATGAGATGAACAAAGAAAAATCTAATTGATTTATCTTGGGTACATATAAAAATGTACCTGACTTATCCTTTGAACAAATAAAAATATATATGTATTATATTGTGAAAAAATAAAAAACCCCACACATCAAATCATAATCTTGTGAGACAGAAAATATTATCCAATACATTATTGGGTCATATAAGACCCACCAATAATAAAATAATATTCCATTTATATATATTCTATAAGAAAATAAGATCATTCAAAATTTCAATATATCTTAATTAACCCATGGAAAGGGAATGTGTTTCATTAAAAAAACCTTCAAAATATTATCATCAAAATCCATACAAAGATTTAATATTGATGGTATCATCAGATCATATCCCCGGTAAATTATTAAAATCCATAAAGGATGTTGTTATATACCAAATATAATTCTGTAATTTCACTAAAATTTGATTTAGAAATTAATAAGAAATATGATCATCTTTCAGCATTTATAAACTAAAAAATTACAAAAAAATGGGGACTATTTTTTCTAAACCATAGAAACATGAAAATTAAACCTGGTAATAATAAAAAATTATGATGACGGGGAACATATAGTAGATCAATGGATGTTAAAATAATATTTTCTTACTTTTTTAAAATTTCATTTGTTAAACATACTAAAGAAATTAAAAAATATTGCATTTAATTTTTTTTAAATAATGTATAAGGAATTATTAAAAAAAATTAAATATTTATTTATAGTGAAAAAATTTATAAAACAACTTGAAGTACATACACGTTAATTTGAATTATTTTAATCCTTCAAGGGAAAATATGATCATTTTTTCTTAAAAATAGTCTCTTAGTATTTTTGACAACCAATGTGATATAAATAGAAAGAATAGTAAAAAATATAATAAATAATCAGTTGAGAATAAATTGGGGTTTAAGATATAAATAACATAAAATTTTCCATAATGGAAACTGAGACATAAATAATTCTGATAAAAAGTTAGATTATAACCTAAACACCTTACATCTTTGGTAATAATTTAATTAAGGACATAGAAAGGATATGAATTTTACAGGATTAGTAAAACATATTATTTTCATAAATAGTATCATGAAATAAACTCAAGGGATGTATATTAAACACACAAAATCAGGAA
Organism: Viscum album; assembly: GCA_963277665.1. NCBI lineage: Eukaryota > Viridiplantae > Streptophyta > Magnoliopsida > Santalales > Viscaceae > Viscum > Viscum album. The sequence continues at coordinate 1,787,231,400 of OY728155.1, read as the reverse complement.
GGTGGTGAATATTGAACATATCTGAATTATGGATAAATTAGAAAAGAAAGCACTTAAATTAATGCTCGGTACCCACAAAAGTGACTTATCCTCCCATATAATAAAAATATTTAACTTAATGACTTATTTACAAACCATACTAATATGTTTTACCATTTATATTATTATTTTAGAATCATTATCTACCCTTGTATTAGTATGTTAATGTTTATTTTTATCATTAGAATATATTAATTTTGATTGTTCTATTCATGTTTTATCATTATCATGTTGGACCCCTATCTTTGATAAAATGTTCAAAGTTAAAAAAAAATTTATGTTATAACAATAGATGATGGATGATTATTTATAAATTCATAGTTTCTTTCAATGAGAGTGGTTGTTACAATTAATGATGATGAAATCACTGATGATAATATTTCAGGTAATTTGATGATATTGGTGGAATACATTATACTGATCAATAATTTTTTTTGTATCCTTAAAAAAATATTTTTATGACTTATAATATTACTCAATATCATATAAATTCACAAAATACTTTTTTATAATAACCATGTAAGGTGGAGATGAAAAATAATTTACATCACTTTATAGAGGCTGTAATCCACATATACAAAAAGTGATGTCCTCATTTTTCTGTAGTTAGAAATATAGGAAATAAAATTTTTATTTTCATTTATAGAATAATAATTATTTTATATATATCATATATATTCATTAAATACAAATATATAACCATCCATTAGATTCAAGGATGAAAAATGAAATACATCACTTTATGGAGGTGGTTGTTCGCACGTACGGATGAGAAATGTTTTCATATTCCATTGAATGGAGGAGAAGTAGATAATGACTAATTCATAAATATAACTACATTTGAATATATTTATGATTGTTTTTTATAATATTATGATGGATAAAATATATTTAGACGATTTGGAAGAATAAATAAACTTAAAATAACATTTTAAGGATAACTACACCATTGGGTATCCTTCTCTGGCCTACACCTTCATCCATCATGGTCGGTCTTTTGGTGAGAGGAAAACCGATAGTGAAATGAAAAGAAATTTCTTAAGATATTTTTTGTATTTTTATATTTATCTAATATTCAAAAAGTATGTCAATAAGTGAGGAGATCAGTTTTCCACTTATAAGTGAGGGGATTGGTACTCTTGTAAATGCCATTAATTTTAAAACTATATAATGCCATTTTCATTGGAAAGTATAACTAAACATTAAAATTTAAAATAAAAGGTAATTTTGGTTCTATATCAACTCCTCAAAATAAATATTGGAAATTAATTACTGATATTTATGGATTAATCAATTAGGATAACCCCCATTTGAATTCTTGTAACTCTATAACATTGTGACAAACTTCTACTATGGTAACTTATTCATATGCCCAAAAATTATGTTGAACTAGTTAACTAATATTTATTATTCACATTATAAATATTGAATCTATTTAACAAGATTCAATTTCTATATGTGGTAAAATTTAATTTTAATATAATTATAAAAAATTCAATAAAAATAGTTTTTTAATGTCTCTTTTTAGAATGAAAATGATTTTACACCAAATATCATGAACATAATTGATACTCACGACCCATATGGGTTTATAAATATATATTTTAGTTTTATTTTACTTTAAAACCAACCAGATATCAATTTTAACGATGTAATACTTAATTAATGAAAATGAAATAGAAAAATGATTTTGAGAAAATAAAATACCATTTATGATCAAAAATGTTAAACATTGATTTATAAATCCAAAATAATATTTTTTAAACAATTTATTCCACTCCTTTGAATAGATATTTTGTAAAGATAAGGTTTTCATTATCTTTTGAGTCAATGTTCTATAATAAATATGCCTCAAACATGACTATATTTTTAAAACATTATTTTTTATTATTCATGTGAATATCAATATTTTTCTAAAAATACCAAAAATTTAACCAAATATAATATTTATATGTTGAACTAAAAAATGAAGTTGATCAAATATAATTAAAATTATATATTTATAAATTATATATTTTAAATTAATATAAAAATTAGAAATAAAAATAGCTTTATTAATCAAATGACCTTTAAGATTTGGGTGTTCCAAATCAAATTTCACATCATTTTCAAATTAAATAAATATTTCTATATTATTATATACATTGAAATATTTTAAATTATCATAATAAACATTGAAATTTAATAAAAATAAATAATTTGGATAATATACAAAATAATAAAAAATAATTGGGTTTAACATTAAATCTTTTTAATTACTTATCCTTTAAATGTAAGCATTTTAAATTATTTACTATATTTATTTACGAGAGAATTTATTATTATTGTAATTGTAATACATCATGAATTTTTTATTTTGGTGTTTCATGTGGAGAAATATTATTCAATATTATATTTAATTAAATGATAGATATATTTACTAAAATCTTAGGGTGTTACATTATACGCTAATTAAAATAAATCATTTCCCATTTAATTAATGTTTTCTCACTATTGATATTATTCTTAATATAATCATGAATCAAGATATATTTTTTTATAAAAAAATATTCCTCACTAACATGGGTATGACTAATAAAAGAATCTCATGATTATGTTTTTTTACCTGTATAATGAAAGTAATATAGATAAGGAGTTCATAGTTAGCCATGTACTAGTAGATGATCATAGTTTGGTTTAGGGTATAAGATATGACTTCCATATTATGGGAATTGATATTGGATCCTTGTAATGAGATATAGTCAATCACAAAAATAAAATTCTACTAAAATGGGAAAAATATTATTTATAGGAAGCATATTCCAAAAAACATCAATTTGGGATATCATAATCGTTAAACACAATTTTTACCCCAATACCATAGTATCAAGTATCTTCAATTGTGATTTGATTGTCCTACAAAGTATCATAGATATAATGAAGTGGATAAATCTAAAATCCAATAAGAAATCCACCAATTTGGAGTTGTGGATAATTTTACCTTAGTAATCACGATCCAATTCTATGGTAGTAATAATACATGCTCTTCCTTGTTTCCTTAGTCTTAATGGTCATTGATGTATATTATCCTCTTTTTCACTTGAGTTAGGCCATATATTTGAATAATTACCAATCTCATTACTTTTTAATAATTGAAGTGTGGGTGGATAACTAGTTTGGGCCTTTATACATTCCATTGTATCATCTAAGAACATATATATATCCTATAATCATGAAATCAATGTAAAGTACTTCCAAAATTAAAACATTTTATTATTACATTGACATATTTTATACAGTGATGATTCCCTTGTAATTAACACATAGGATGTTTTATCTTGTTTCATCCATTGTAATTTTTTCTTAAACATCTTCAAAGAAATATCCTTATCATCAATGGTGAGTATGGGTGTTTTTTATGGTTCGTGTTGGTAATTATAAATCATGATATATGGGTGATCATAACCAGATGATCATTATCTTTAAGTCTCATCCCATTTGGTTTCTTATTGGTAAAATAACTGCATTTACCATCATATCCTTTTTTAACTTCACTTATCTTAACTCCATTCATTTCATAAGTAATGTAATGTTCATGTGTGAGAGTTGTTAAGTAAATAAATATATAAAATTAAACTATAAGTGAAGATACATTAATGCGTAAATGATTGTCAAAACCTAACTTATGAATAGCTTAATTTCAAAAAATTATTATACATGGTTATTTTCAATTATTTTTTCTATTATAAATATATAGAAATAAATTATCATTTTTTATAAGGAGAATAAGAATAGACCGGAGCATATCCTTTGGGAATGTCCAAATAAGTGCACAGTTAAGCAAAATTATTATGAACCCAGTGAAGATCTAGTGACTTTTTAACCAATATATTTCAAGGTTATTACACAGAGGTGTATTATTAAAAGTACCATAATGCCCTTATTATATCTAGAATAGGATGCCAATACATAGAAATCACACATTATATAAATTACCATCATTTTAGGATATTTCCTATAATTATTGTAGGATCGAAATAATGATGTAGATGCTCAAATTACAAGAGGGGGGGTGAATTGTACACTTTAAAAATTCCTTTGGAACCTTTAAAGTTAGTTATGAATGACTATGGTTTTCCTTAAGCAAAGGAAAGGGATATGTTTAACCAATTTAAACTTAAGAAAATTCACAACACCTCTAATACCAAATGAAAACATGGAAAGAGATTTCGAAAGTAGGTTTTGGAAGTATGGTTCCAAAAATTGAAACTTAACAAAAGATTACAATATGAGATTCTACCTTAATGCATATAGTATCTAAATGAAATAGAGTAAAATTACGGAAGTATAAGAAGGTTATACTTTCCTTATAATACAAAATGCAGCGGAAAATAAACAAGTAGTAGAACTACATGTAACAAGAAATAAGTCTTTTAACCCAAAGAGAAGGGTATCCAACAACCTTGGATAAAGGTCCCTTGATTTATAATTTCAAGCAAGTCTGACTTATCCACACCTGGGTAAGCCCTAGATAAGAAGATCGGAATCTCTGTCTTTCTATCCCCACAAGCCCTCAACTTTAAGTTAGTTGGAAACCTCTATCTTCCTCAGCGAGGAAGCCCTCAACTTCAAGGTAGTTGGTAACCTCTGTCTTCCTCAGCAAGGAAGCCCTCGAACTTCAAGGTAGTCGGCACCTCTGTCTTCTTATCCCCGGAAGTCCTCAAATGTAATCACCAACATTCGGAGTCACACAAAGCTTTGAGAGTTAATAAGAGCCTCTCTCTCTAGAAATCACTTCAAGCATGTAATCACATGAGTCGAAGATCAATCAGCATTTTTCATCCTTTCCTACACTGAGCTCTTTTAAATGGGCTCCTATTTATAGGTAAGGTCGGCCTCCATTCCAACGGTCATATTTTCCTTAAAAATCAGAGGGACCTGTACATGTGTAACATAACCAACTGTTAGTTCATAACAGAATACATGACATCGTTTTATAACAAAACAAGTGTAACAGAATGTATGACATCGTTTTAAGTCTTATCTAAAATGTTCAGAGTGAAGATTTTGAGTGTAAACAAAAAGTAAAAGAGTAGAAAAATTATAGAAGCGTAAGAAAGATGAAAGTTCAGAGTCTAACAGAAAATAATTTTCGGAGTCTAGATAAATTCGGAGTGTATAAAACAAATATGACCAGATTCTGTTTAATAGGTGAATTCAGAATGAGAATTCGGAATAAGAATTTGTCATTAGAATTCGTAGTGAGAATTCCTCATCAGAATTCATAATGAGAATTCTCCATTAGAATTTGTAATGAGAATTCAATGTCAAACATCATAAGTATTCGTATCCTGAATCTGGAGTAGAACTTAATCAGAGTTTGTATCCGTAATTCGGAATGAAACTTTATTACAATTTTCATTCTGGATTTCAGAGTGAAACTTTATTACAGTTCTTTATCCAGAATTCGGATCCTAAAATAGAATACTTCATATCAAAGTTTCAAAAAATTCCGAGAATATAGAAATGCATCCGACTCTTAAACATAAGAAAAATATGGATGAAAATATGATAATGATAATTTTTCTTACAAATGTGATTTTCCTTATAAAAGCAATTTTCCGTATAAAATCGATTTTCTTAAAGAAAGGTGTTTGTGATTTTCAAAACAAGAAGGAATGTAAAAGTCATAAGGAAAACATTATTGACTCAACAATCTCCCCCTTTTTGGAAAGCACAAACATCCTTACGAAAAAGAAATTTTAAGAAGAAAGAAAAACATTAAGGCTTATCTCCCTTTGCTTTAAGGATAATGATGAATACGACTAACTCCCCCTTAGGCTTTGAAACTCTAAGGATCGTATTCTAGATTTCCGGAGTGACATTTCATTACGAATAAAAAAGTCTTCTTTAATGAAAAACTCCCCCTTAGATAAGCTCTAATTAGAGTTCTTTTTCCATAAGGATCTTTTCCTTCTCCCCCTTTGTGATTTTCAAAAAGAATTTTAGGGAATGGAAAAAAAATATCAAGGTACCTGAAAAATTAGTAATAATAATAACAAAAGACGAGAAACCAATATTTTTATTAATTTTAAGGAATGAAAGATACAACAAAAATATCGTATTTAACTATTTCGGATCTTTTTCCTTCGAAATGAGCCCCTTAAGAATAGTCTTGATCTTCTTTAGGTCTTTATGATCTTCTTCATCTTGCTTCTCTAAGACCACTATTCTTGCAGATAGAGATTGAATCTTTTCTTCCTGGGCTTTAAGATGTTCTTCCTGAGCCTTCAACTTTTCTTCCCGAGCCTTTAATTTCTCTTCAAACTCAATTCGGTGATCCCTTTCAAACATCCAATTTTGAGAAACAGAATTCAGATTACCATTCAGATCTCTAACTTCTTGAATCTGGAAGTTCTTTTCATCTTTCAACTTCTCTTCAAAGGAAGAAGTCATCTAATTTATCTTCATGTCCTCAGTTTCAAAAGCATATTTAACATTGTCTTGAAATTCATCAAATAGGATCATATATTCTACAGTTTCCTCGACCAGCTCGTCATCCATTTGCAAGATCTTTTGTGGGATTCATAGCCAACAAGAAAATATTTGAATTCAGCTTCTATCTCGACACACTTATCCATGACCATGGATACAGAGTCTGATTTCTGATTCAAAGCATGTTGGAGCATCTGACATCTTGAATCAATAGTCGAGATGGTCGGAATAGAACCTACTAACTTCCTCAAATATTGAACAAGAAAATCATGTCCAAACGTGGATGTCTCAGAATCCGAAACATAAGAAAAATATGGATGAAAATATGATAAGGATAATTTTTCTTACAAAATAGATTTTCCTTATAAAAGAAATTTTCCTTATAAAAGTGATTTTCTTAAAGAAAGGTGTTTCTGATTTTCAAAACAATAAAGAATGGAAAATTCATAAGGAAAACCTAATTGACTCAACAATTATGATTGTGTAAAGGGTTATCAAACAATTTTTCTAATACTAATACACATAATTAACCAATCCCTCTAATGATATCAATTGATAAACCTCGTACCTATACTCTTGTATACATTGCTAAAAAAACTTTCCTTAAATATAGACTTTGATACCAAGTGAGATAAATCAAGACATAATATATATTAAATAATTTAAAAATTATATCTCAAATATAATTTCGAAATCGTAGAACTAAAATGTTTCTTTCCTATAATTTTTAATATAAAAAACTATACATTACATATTTTTTATCATTTCACAATAATCTTGAAATATAAGATCTCATTCCAAACATCTCATAGGTTATAATTATCTTCAGTGTAACACCCAAAATTCAATTATAGTAACTGAACATTAAATTTTAATAAAACTATATTAAACCAAAAAAAATTAATATTTCAGGGTAGACACATTATATTTTCAATGGAAAAATATTTTTTTGATCACAAATAGTCAAAATAAGACTAGATTGATTTTTTGAAATTATCCCTCAGATATATGCTTTTCTGACTAATTGAAAATGTAGTATTTAAATATTCCACATTTTATTTATAATAATATTTTATAATATTTATATTTAACCATTTATTGTTTATATATTTTATATAAATAAGGATAAGATCATTTGCAGGTAAAAAGGAATATTTTTTAGAAAATTATTTATTCAGGATAATGTATTTCCATTTTAATTATCTAAAATGATATTTAATTAGAAATTATTTAAATTAAATTTACATAAAATATGTACATAAATATATAAATTTAAATATATATAATGATGATTGGTAGTCATATAATAAATGTAATATCAACTTATGCTTGAAAAATGCATTCAGTGGAAAACTGATTTTCTATACTTATTATGGGAATATTTTTAAATAAAATTATAGAACATAATTGATTTTAATTTGGTAAAATGGATTAATTATTAGAAATTATATTTTAAAAATATTTAATTATTAATCCTTCATTTTCAAAATAAATACTAAAAATAATAAAAAATTTCACCAAGTTGTTGTAAAAATGGGTTTACTTAGGAGTTAACCTAAAAAAGATATGATATAAAATGACCTAAAACTGTAACGAAATTCTATTCTATTATTGTATTTAAAAATTAACCTTATTAAAAACAAATATTATCCAATTTTTATCTATTTTTATACAAAAGATACTTGAAAAAATTTTAAATCATTGAAAAATTACAAGTGTCCCACTTACCTAAATTATAAAAGGCCACATCCCCCCATCGTGACTTTACACATATTAATCAATTTATCTTGACCAAAACCATAAATAATATCTACATATTATCATTATCCAAATTATATTTATTATTTTAATCCAAAAATACATACCCACGTGTTTTTAATAATAGTTCTATATGAGGTTTTTCTATGCAATGGTAATCATCTTCACCAAGCTCTTTAATTGTTTATTATATTTTATCAATGTTAATTATGTATTAACCATTAATATATAGTGATAAATGTTTATACAACATACTGAGATGTTAATAGGCTTATGCTATAGTATTTATCTTTCTATTTCTCCATTAAATGGGAAACAAATACCTCACTCGTCTTTATGATAAACTACCACATCGAGAACTAATGTAATTTTGGTTCCATCACTAACTCAAAAGTATAGTTATAATGATGGAATAAATGAGGATATATTATAATTATGGACTAATATTTATTTTTTAAAATGAATATATCATATACTTCCTTACCCTTTCACCCATTAAAAAAATGACAACATCGCTTGTGCGTACGTACGACATATCATCTCCACAAGGAGATGTGATTCATTTTCCATGATAAAATTTTAATAACAATTCCAAAAATTTCATCCAATAAATAAAAAAAATTAAATAAAATTAATATTAATTTTTATATGATCCAACTATATCTAATCCAGAATACCCATAACTTCTGTGACAAAACTAAAATGTGAAAACAGATCAGTTGACACCCAGAACAATTTTAATAATGTAACATTATTTATTAACATGTGATTAAATGTTATAAGAGGTTCATATATGATATTAAATATATATATATATATATACATTACTAAAAGAAATTATATATATGTTTAAAAAATTATTTAGGAGGTTAAAGAACATTCTACTAAATGGATGCATGAGGTAGCCGATTTTGTTTCAATTTACATTCTATTGAGACATATTCGATATTATGAATGTATTTACTTTTAGGTGGTGTAAATACTACCAATTTTATATATTTTAACTGCTTAAATATTTATTCATTATTTTTATGGTTTAAATTTTTTTTTGTTATTTATAGGGGTTAAAATTTAAGAAATTATAATGTGGTAATGATTTATTTTACAATATCATTTTTTAGGATTTCAGAAATTTTCATTGAAGGAATACTATAATCACTTCATCATAAATACTTATCTTTTATTATCATCTATATATTTACGAATTTCAAATATTTTCTTTCGTATTTTTTTGTCACTGTCACAAAAATCATGTAAAGAAATTTTCAGAACTAAAACTAATTTTATTTCTCTTTTAATTATATATATTTTCTCCCTTGTCCATATTTTTATTTTTTTTTACAAAAGTAATATTTTTAATGAAAAGATTTAATGACTATTTTTTATAATATCCTTAAAATTTTAAAATGATTGAATGGAATATTTAAAATATTTTCTCAAATGACAATTTTCAAAATTCTTTACAAAAGTAAAATGGAAGGTTTTAAACATATACAATATTAACAGAGTTCCTCACAATTTTGACCATTTTATGATGTTTATATTCTTCCATAAGTTTTCAATTATTTTACAAATATAAAAATTTAATAAAATATTATCTTAATATTTTAATTCCATTTTATTTATTTTTCTAAATATATTATATTATTATAAAACTATTATTTTCATTAAACCTAGGGTCTTCTCTTATATCTTATTAATTTTGTGGTTGTTTACTTTCTGAAGAAATAGTAAATTTCTTATGATCATTATAAATTATGTTTCCCTTAAATATATATATTATTTATAAAACATATATAATTATCTCCTAAAATGTACACCTTTTTTCACAAATAGTATTTTACTATGAATGTTATTTGATTGAATGGGGGAAATCTTTATAAATGTGTATTCCTTACTTAATATGGATATTTATTGATAATGAATTTTTTTGGAATTAAATTGATGATTAAATATATGATTAATCTTTGAACAGTCATTTATTTTTGGGTGCCATTTATAGATATCCCCTTGATTCATCAGTAGGTCTCATGAGACAAAACAATTGGCCAAAATTATTAACTAGATTTTTTGGTGTATACCAAAACATCAGTTAAAATATCATGTCATATGGTATTTAAATTATAGATAAGATGATTTTGAGATCATGAAATCCAATATTATGTATTTTTTTCTTTTATAGATAAATTATATTTATCCATGAGATTATTATATTGATATAATCCATGGATTCATTTCATGATCACATTATTAATTAAATAAAATATGTTTATAGTTATCAACCTTTACATTTTGATTATGAATATTCTAATCATGGTATCTTTCACTATATGTGACCCTTATTGACCATTCAATTTCAACCATATTTTTCTTCCTTTCCTCAGGATGTGAATAAGAAATATTTTAATGAGTTTCAATGATTCTAAATGTTTAATTTTTTTGTTGTATAAATTATTCCAAATGTAAAATGGGTATCATGTATGTATATACCTCTCCAAGAAATATAAACTGGCTAGTCCTTCGGGATTAGATCCCTTGTATGTATGATAATTAAATTAATTTTACACCAGCTATAGGTTATTGGATTTGGGTTATTTATCATTCTTATCAAAAGATGTTTAGTAAAATCATTTGGAACTAGATTTAGAATAACAATAATTATGGGGAATAAAATTATAAAAAACATTGAGGATATTTAACACCTTAGAAAAGTATCATAATTTATATAAGGTATAAAATATGTGGATCTTTATGTAATACACCCCTTTATTAAAACTATAATTGGACATGGTTTTGGAATACATGAATCTATGAGTAAAAACCTCGAAAATATTTGGTTAATCATATCTCGACCATCATTCTGGTACACAGTTACTATTCCATTCATGCGCATTATGATTAAAAATCCTAGTGGATATTATATGTCCAATTAAATTTTTATTTTAAAAACCATTCTGAAAGATATGAAAATATATTTTTTGATTTATTGATATTTCCAATGAAACAATGTTTATGAGACTCAGATTAAATGATCATAAATTTTAAATATATATTAAGTTTTGCACTGGTTTATAATTATAAATTATGAATTAAAATTTATAATTTTATGATCTAATCTAGTATATAGAATTTTTTATAAATTTTACCTAGATGAAACGATATTTTTAATACTCATGGACAATGTATAAATTTACTAGCCGAGAAAACCTATAAAATTAGTGTCAAATCAAAGAATATCATGGCTATATTTGGTAATCTATTTTAGGTTATAATTCATAACCTTGAAAATATAGAGAAACATCATGTTACATGACATGTAAACCTATAATGGATCATTTTATATGATTTAGGCCACAATATTTTAGAAAAACTAATAATCCAATGGTATCCAAGAAAAAGGATAAGTCCCTCAAAAAGTTATTTTTTCATTTGGATTCAATGAAAGGGAAATGGTCCAAAGAGATGTATATTGTCTCAAAGGTTATTCTAAAAAAAGAGTTCATTGATAAAGAATACTAGGGAGGAGGATAAAATAAAAAAACCAGGAAAGGAGATATTTTAAAGTAATATACATAGATACATATTTCCCTCATGAGAAATAGATTAAAATAAAGAGAAATCTCCCTATATTATGTATGAAAGGAAGAAGAACGTGTTGTAGAGTATAAAGATAACATTACATGAATAGTTAACCATGTTATATATTACAAACATAATACAAAAATTTGGATTCATCATTTATTTTAGGGTTTAAGACAAGTCCTCATAAGAGGCTGGTTTCTCAAAAACATTTCATCATATGGTGAAATTGTGTTATGTTCCATAAAAATAAATAATTAGGATTATATATCCTATAAATTCAATTGGAATAAAATGAATAATATGTCAAAATATCACTAAGAAAAAGGGAACTCACCAAAAAAATGATGCGATTTTTATCGTATAAAGATATTAGAAAAAATGTCTTGGAAATCCCATGAATGAAATGTGATTTTTTACAAGTATGGAGATAAGGGTTATATAGACAATGAATGTAAGGGAAATAAATATACCACCACTATATAATGATATAAGTGTAATAGAATGTGGCATTATTCAAACCAATGTTCTAAGAATCAATGTAACTTTCCACATAAGTGGATAACGGGGAAATCCAAGATTATAAATCACTATAGATGAGGTTGATGATAAAAAATATAGTGGAATGTATTTAAATCATATATTCAAAAATATATAGTGTTTTATTTGATTTTTTATCCTCTTATTCTTATATATTCCAGGCCTTCTAAGAGAATTAGTTATTTTCCTAGCACTGTAGTAAGGGAGTTTTCGTTATAAAATAATATTGGGTGTCTCACTAGAATAAGGATATATTTCATTATAACACATAAAGATTCACAATTTACTAAAATTATTATTACACCTATATTTTTAATTGATATAATACATGGTATAAAGTAGAATAAAAAATATGATGCAAATATTTATTACAATGAGAAGGAACATAAGATTCATAGTGATGATATGGAATTACTTATATTTAGAGAAGACACTTCATTATCAAGGTTAGGTATACTTCCTATCTTAGTATCTATTCTGAATGATATTTTCCGGGAACAAGAGTAGACACAATATGCATAGGGAAAAGGTAGTCTAAAAATTTAGTATGTACTTTTTCTATATGAATACATTGACTTATTTCCTAGAGATTTATCTCGAAATCCACCAGAGGGTGAAGTTGAGTTTTCTATTTATTTAATCCATAATGTAACACCTATAACATATACTACATATAGAATTCACATAATGGAATTGGTGGTTATGATGAAACAACTAGTGGAGTTTTTTATTAGTAATTTATATTCCCTATAGGTTCACCACGGGGATCCCATGTTATTTTAATAAATAAGAATGGTGGATATATGAGTCAATTCATTTATTATATAGAAAATAATGTTATTATAATAAATAACATGTATTAATTACCACACATTTAGGGTAAAATATTTCAACTTATTATAACTAAATATGTTTTAAATATTGAACTATATTATGGGTATCATCAATTTTGAGTAAATAAGAATGATAATATAAAGACAAAATTTCATAGAATTCATGGACATTATGTGTTTATAGTAATGAAATTTAGATGGAATAATGTGCTCTATGTTTTTATGGATCTAATAAAAAATGTTTCAAATAAATATACTGATGATTTTATTTTTGTATTTGTGGATTATAAATTTTAATATTCTAAAAACTATGGAGACTGTGAGAATCACTTGAGGATCATTAATGAGACTCTTAATTGGAATAACCATTTGAGAAGTTTATCGAGTGTAAATTCTAGTTTCAGAAAGCTTATTTTTCTATTGATATTGTCTCCCAAGATGAAATCCTAGTGGATCCTACAAAGATAGAGGTATTCAAAGAATGTATTACACCAATGAACATAATCAAGGTATTGATTCATTTTTTGGAATGTTTTTGTCATTGATTTGTCAAAAAAATCCTAATTTTATAACCTATCAACCAAATCTACACGTGAAGGGGTTAAGTTTGCATGATAAGGAATGTGAATACCTCTTTGAGGGATTGAAGAGTATATTGGCCAATGAAATAATTTTGAATATACCATCAAACAATTATGCATTTTGTAAATATTTTTATGAATTTAAGAAAATACATGGTTTTCTCCTTATATATAATGATGAAGTTATTATCTATGAATCACAGTATTTGATGACTAATGAACAAAATTATCTACCTCATGATCATGATTTAGTAGTCTTAATAATTTATTTGAAGGTATAGAGACACTATCTCTCTACATAAACTTGTGCGATATAAATATATCATAAGATTAGGACATAAATATTTTCATAAAAAGAGCTCAATATAAGGAAAATACGGTGGCTCAACCTACTCTAGGGTTTTGAATTCTCAATACACTACCACTCGCTGAAGTAAAACGAGGTTGTGGATGAAGTAAGAAGATAATATCATCGAGTACAGACCAATATGATGTTGGATTAAGATTATATCAAATATACACAAGAGGGGGGTGAATTGTGTCTTTCCAAAAATCATAATGAGATTTTGATCTGTCGATTTTCTTTAATCAGATAGATAAATGAAGTAAAAATATGAAATTCAAGGACACACGATATATAGTGGTTTGGGGAATAGAAGGCCCCAATTCCACTCCACCAACACTCTACTCTATGAGCTTCACGATTTTCACTATGTAGTCCTCATCTCAATAGACCATTCAATAACTGAGTGCAGGAAGTTGACACATTTAAAATCTAAGGAAATACACAACCTTCTAGTTCAATCACAGAACCTACATAGCTTAGAACAAGAATATGGTCACCCAAGATAAAAATTATTTGTTCTTTGAAAATAATTTCCTGATTTTTCTTCACAAGTTCAACAAAAAGAAATTGACAGTAAATGGGTCAACATTTTTAGAAAGAATGATCTTCAAGAAATATTCATTCTAAGTTGATCCCATTATTGTAGATATAGAAATATAAATCACAACTTTAGAAGTAGTAGATTCGCAATTGATCTTCAATGTCAAATAAGTGAATCTTCTATCTTGTATCTTTTTCATTAACAAATAGTGCTTTTATCACTCTTTATAATCAACAAGAATGTAAGATATGTTTTACTTTATTTTTTTCTGAATTTCATACAATATTTCTCTTATTTTGATAGATGTATCTACTCTTGTTTTCTTGATCACTATTTTTCAAAATCGTACTTACCCACACCTTAAAATAAAATAGATATAATGAATACTTCTTCTTAAAAAATCAGATCCACAATCTTCACCATTTTACTCGCATAATTCAAACATTTGAAATTATAGATTAGTTGTAACTATACATGTAATTCACCATGAAAATATCCTTTAAATTTGATCCTTAAATGGCTATTAATTAGTCAGAGAAGCAATTTTAAAACAGCTTTTAATCCTATTAAAAATCAGCCTCATAATTATCTTCCAGATCGTGGAATAATAATATCAACATTAAATTCTCTGACACCAAACATAAGGTTGAGTTGTATAGTATGTATCCTCTGAATGTAGCATAGATCATAAATGTAAGGTTGATGACGTAGCCTTCAAATGTAAGTTTAAAAACTTATGGTTGATCACAAACGTAGGGTTTTCTATCCATACTTTTCTCCTCAACTTTCAAACATATGATAAATGATCCATACTTTTATAAGCTTCCAAATGAAATGTACATGATCCATACTTTTCTAATAAATGTTAGGATGTTTACAAAATTAAGGTTGATGAACTATACTTTTGAGAAACAGACGTAACATTTAATAGTTATGTACGGTTCTCTTTCCATAAATTTCTAATATCTAAAAGGTGGGGTTTTTTCCTAACGTAGGGTTCTTTTTCATACTTTGCTGATAACGTATGGTTGATTAACCATACTTTTCTTATAACTTGTAATGTATATGGTTGGTTCCTTTCTCTACACTACGTTTCCACAAGTAGGGTATGAAAAGGGATTCCAGAACACGCTTAAGAAATTCCCAAATATGTAGAGTATGAATAGTGTTTCCAGAACACGCTAATGCAAATACTTTAACAATTAAATCTTATTGTTCAAGAACATGAATATTTCTTCTAGAAATTAAAAATAAATAATAAATTCCTGAAATATATAAAAAAAATAAAATCATTAGAAAATAATAATGCGTATTTGTGAGCATCAAAATCATCATAAAGAGATAGAGTATTGTTCTCAACAATCTCCCTATTTAAATAAAAACATTATTTGTTGTTGAAAAAAAAACTTTACCAAAACCACCACCTTTTTGATGATCAAAAAACCCATAAAATAAGAAATTCAATTAATTTTCAAAATTAATTACCTATAGTTTAGGATTTTTATTAGATAAAGAAATATTTAATTTTAACAAGATTATTTCAAAAATAAATAATCATTTTTTTATCTATAATCATAAAAAAAATTTCTCCCCATTTTTCAAAAGTGAAAGAAAAACAAATATCCCCTTAAATAAATAAATAAATAAAACTTTTAAAAAAAATTTATTCAAACTTCTCCCTCTTAAAATATTTTAATGTAAAAAAGGTATTTATCCTTTAATAAAAAGAGTTTTGTTTTCAAAGAAAAATTTTCATCAAATTTCTCCCTAAAATAACATTTCTAAAAAATGTAAATGAGTTAAAATAAGATATAGTGTTTATCCAAATTTCTCCCCTTTTGTGATATCAAAATGAATGCCAGAATATGGAATATAACACATATTAATTTAGCACTGAACTAAAGTAAAGGCTATATCTAACTTCTTATCAATTAGTGAATCCAGATTACTAGAATATTTAATCCGATATAGTAAAACAAACAAACACACAAATATATAATGAAATAGAGTTTCATTGAAAATATTGAAAAGTAAAAATTTTATAAATAAATGAATCAAGGGTTGGTCAGGGTTTAGTTAGGGTCTATCTTGTTTGAACTAATTCTTTGATTTCTAATAGCTACTCCCATAGTATCCTCATCATTCCATCACTAATAATAACAATAATATCCTTATTCTCTTTAGACATATGAATGTCTTCAATTAAGTTGACTCTGAAAAACTCATGTAGTCTTTCTTCCTTATCCAAAAACAAAGAAAACTTCTCTATTAACTTATCCAAGATAGATCTGATTCCTGGTTCATTTGAGGTTAAATGTTCAACTAAAAACGTTTTATTGTCCAGCATCACTGAAAGAAGAGCACTATTGCATTTCATGTCATGAAACATATCATTCATATCTACTAAGATAGATTTTATTGCCTTAAATATTCTGATCAAATCATGTGAAGTATCTAAACAAATGGCCTCATCGCTCTTGATAGTTGCCGACTTTATCTCCATAAATGATTTGAGATCTGAAAAATCTGACATCATAACCATTTCAAACATTATATTTGCAACCTTATTCAGCATTTCCTTCTAAAAAATTTCAACTTCATGCTTTGAAACAATACTATTCTATAGCCTCTGAGAGTTTAAATTTTCTTTTTCCAATGCTGTCCTTAGAGCAACATTCTCTTGCTTCACTATCTGCAACTCCCTGTATATTTCTTCATATTCCACATTTTCTAATTCAGAGTTACAATATGCTTGATTCCCCCTTTTCAGCATGAAAGTGATATACTAACACTAGGGGAAAGGATTCAACATATTCTTTCTCCTTATCATCTCTAACTAGTTGGTTGAAATATTTTTCCTCTAAATCTATTCCAGACTCTTCCATAGAAAAATCCTCTTGAAGAACATCAGTTTGTAAATTTGAAGGGATTTAATTCTATAGCTCATCAATCACTTCTTATATTTGATTCCCTTGAATATTTTCATCTTCAACTAATTGAGGACTGCCCACATCTACTCCTGGCACAACCTCTTTTTAAATTTCAACTTCAGGTTCTAGTTCT
Source organism: Viscum album (assembly GCA_963277665.1). Classification (NCBI taxonomy): domain Eukaryota; kingdom Viridiplantae; phylum Streptophyta; class Magnoliopsida; order Santalales; family Viscaceae; genus Viscum; species Viscum album. The sequence continues at coordinate 1,787,213,646 of OY728155.1, read as the reverse complement.
GTTCTTTCAAATTAAATTCATTCAAGATCAACTTCAGAAATAGCCACATCCAATTCTTGAGTCTCTCCTTCAGCTTCTATTTGAATTACAGATTGAATCTATGGTTCATCCACTGGTTCTGACCTCTCAATAACAAATTCTATTGATTTTTCAACAACAGCTTCTCTTACAAATCTGTAACACAATAAAACTTCTGTGGTTAAATCATTTGAAACTTTCTCTACATGAGCAGTATAATCTCTTCTTCTTTTTACTTGAAGTTCATCTTGAATTGCTTCCTCTGGCATAGTCTAAACTTCAAAACATATTCTTCTGGAAACAGACCTAACCCTGGGTGTAGCTCGATTTTCATTTGAATTTTTAGGTTGATCATGGGATCTCTCTTCTTTTACTTTTTCATCAGCACCTATTGGCATGATTTTTCATTTTTCTATACTCCAGAAATAACCAATTTTTCATAAAGTACCAGCATTAAAAACATTACTATGGTGAAAATGATTTCTAGCATCAACCAGTCTCACCATGTCTTTCTTGAACAAAAGTTTTGAGATGAATATTCCAAAAGGGTAGAAATTCATTCTAGCTTCACTTTGACAGCAGTAACTCAGGTACCTCACCATGTAAATTGGAATGTTTAGATTTAAATCACGGAGAAGTGAATAGATTATGTACAAGTCAGGATACAATATCTTTTCTATCTATGACATTCTAGGTGCTATCCCTGTTTGTACAAATTTCACAAGGATCTTCTGATCTGGTTCCAAATATTTAACTTACATTTTCCTTATGTTAGTAGAGACAAATAGAAAGATAATAATTTCTTCAGATTTATACACTGAATCTATTATATTTTTCAAATCAAAATGATACACTCCCTTATAAGGGAAATTCAGTATCTGACTAATTTCAGCTGAAAGGATTAAAAAATCTATATCCTCTGTCTTAGCCATCATGGTGTCATAATCATCTCCCAAACCAAATTTCACAGATTTAAAGAAATATCGAAGTGCTACTTCATTCAATAATTCCATATTCTCACTGTTGAAGATCTATTCAAGATTCTAAAATGACAGGGCTTGTTTTAACAACAAGTTAAACTTAAATATCCATTCAAAATCAATCACCATTTTCTATAGGATTTTCTTTCCTTCTGAGCGTTGTTATTGAGCATTGCTAGTCTCGACCTCATTAGCTCTCTTAGTCTTTTCCATTTCTACAAAAATCTCTAAAGGTTTTAAGGTTAGGGTTTCAGAGGTTCGAAGATTAGTGTTGACAAGCAGTGGTTCGAATACACGGTTTCGAAGGAAATGAAACGTTTCTGAATTCGAAAGGATCAAACAGCCTTCATACCCATGTTTTTAAAAATAATTAAATCGATTTTATAAAACAAATAATAATTATCCACGCTGTATATAAAAATAAATTTTAATAAAAAAAATATTTTGTTTGAAAAAAAATAAAAATTTATATTTAAATAAAAAAATTATAATTAAATTAATAAAATTTTAAATTTTATTTTAAATTAAATAAACCTTGTTGAACCTTAATAAAATCAAACCTTGCAGTCTGAAGTGGTTTTGTAAAAATATCTTCTAATTGAATTTTATTATTAAAAAATTCCAAAAATATTTCCTTTTTATTAACATGATCTTATAAAAAGTGATGTCTAATATAAATATGCTTAGTCCTAGAATGATTAATAGGATTATTTTAAATATTTATAGCACTAGTATTATCATATAAGATAGGTGTGTTATTAAAATTTAGTCCAAAATCCATAAGAGTTTTTTTCATCCATGACACTTGTGCACAGAAACTGCCAGCCGAAACATATTCTTCCTTGGTTGTTGATAGGGAATCTAAGTGTTGTTTCATACTTGACCATGACACTAAGGATTTCCCTAAAAAGTGGAAATTACCTGAAGTGACTTTCCTATCTAATCTAAAACACACCCAAAGTCTGCATATGAATATAAAATTAAATTAAAATTAGAAGTTATGGGATAAAGTAGATATTGAAAAAAATATCCTTTTAAATATCTAAAAAATATTTTAACAGTAGTTAAATGATATTCCTTTAGATTTGATTGAAATCTTTCCCAAAGACATACTGAATACATAATATCTGGACTACTAGAAGTATGATATAATAAAATACCAATCATACCTCTATATAACATGTTGTCAACTGACCTTCCAATTTCATCCAAATCAAGTTTTATATTAGTAAACACAAGAGTTGTATATGTCTTGCTGTTTTCAAGTCTAGATTTCTTATGTAAATCAGCAATGTATTTTCATTGATTAAAAACATTTCCAAAAACATTTTTGAAAAATTTTAAGTCAAAAAAAGAAATTTAATTCTCCCACTACACACATTTCAAATTATTTTTGCATTAGATTTGAAAACTCATGAACAAGGGATTTATTAGTTGATCCAAAAATTACACCATAAACATAAATTTGAACCAACAAAATTTTAGAATTTACAGTTTTCTTAAATAGTGTTGGATCTTCCATTCCAACAAAAATATCATTTAACAAAAGTAAAGATATTAATATTTCATACCAAGCTCTAGGTGCTTGTTTAAGGCCATAAAGAGCTTCAGTATGTTTAAAAACAAAATCTAGTTTTTGTGAATTTTCAAAACCAGGAGGTTTCTCAACATAAACATCCTCCATTAAATAACCATTTAAAAAAGCTGACTTATCATCCATCTGAAATAGTTTAAAATTAATATGTGATGTTTAGGCTAAAAGTATTCTAATATCTTCTAACCTAGATATAGGTGCAAAGGTCTCATCATAATCTATAACTTTTTCTTGATTATATCCTTTTCCTATATGTATTGCTTCATTTATAGTTATTATTCCTTGTTCATCTTCTTTATTCCTAAGGACCCATTTTTTCCTATCACTGGATACCTCTGTGGTCTTTCAACTAATTCCCAGTATTTATTTCTCTTGAACTATTTTAATTATTATTTCATTACTATCATCTAACTTTCATCATCTAAAGATTCTTCTATAGTCTTAGGTTTTAGTTGGGATAGAAAGGCAGAGAATTCTAAAAGATTTCCTATATTTTTCTAGATTTTATTCTTGTGTCCAATTCACCTATTATAGTTTCTAAAGGGTGATTCTTTACGGTTTTAGTCTTTCTAGGTAGTACACTTATAGTGTCTTCAATATCATGTTCTTCTGAACTAAGTTGAATTTCTTTTATATATTTTTCAACATCATATTTCATGTTCGCTAGTCACATGTTATCATTACAGTCAGATTTATCCATTTGATTTGTCCTTTTATCAAAATGATCACATTCATTAAATTTCACATGAACTAATTCTTCAACAATCCTTGAATTCTTATTATAGACTCTATAAGCTTTAGAGGTAACTGAATATCCTAAGAAAATTCCTTCATCAGATTTTGGATCAAACTTACCAAGACTGTCCTTGGTGTTCAAGGTGTAAACATTGCATCCAAAAACCTTAATGTAATTTACTTTAGGTTTTCTATTAAACCAATGTTCATAGGGTTTCTTTTTCAAAATTGGTATTATTAAAACACTATTCATTATATAACAGGCTGTGCTTACAGATTCTGCCAAAAAATAGGCAGGAAGACTGTATTCATTTAGCATAGTCCTAGCCATTTCCTGAATAGTCATATTTCTTCTATCAACAATTCCATTATGTTGAGGTGTTCTTGGTGCAGAGAAAATATGTTTAATACCCATGTTTGAGAAAAAGGTATTAAATTCCTAATTCTCAAATTCTCTACCATGATCCCGTCTTAATAAAATTATATTATAAATTTTTTATTTTTAAAAGATTTACAAAAACATTTAAATAATGTAAACGATTCATATTTTAATTTCAAAAATAAAATCCATGTAAATATATAATAATCATCAACTAAAACATATACATATAATTTATCATCCATGCTTGCTATCCTTGACGGTCCGAACAAATATACTTGGATAAGTTCTAGAGGTTTAGTTGTAGCAAAATTGATAATAGATTTGAAGGATGATTTGTGTTGCTTTCTAAGTTGACAAGCATCATAGAATCTGTCACTTTCAAATCTAAGACTAGGAAAATCATAAATTAATAGTTTCTTAGATAATTTCTATAAAACATAAACATTACAATGTCCAAGTCTCCTATTACAGATCCAATATTCACTCACATTAGTAGTTAACCAATTTACTTGTTGTTTACACAAGGAATTTACATCCATGGTGTATATATTATTAGTTCTTAGTGCTCTAAATTTAAGCAGTTTATTTTTAAAAACAGTACAACAAGTATTAAAAAATCAATAGTATAACCAATATCATAGAGTTGAGAGATACTTATCATATTGTGTTTTAATCCTTGTACATAAAGTACTTTGTTGTTTGAGATAGCTTCTGGATCTCCAACTGTTCTAATACTAATGATTTTTTCTTTATCATTGTCACCAAAAGTGACAATTCCACCATCTTTTGAGTTAGTGTAGAGAAATTCAATTAGTTTCCACTAATATGCCATGAGTAGCCACTGTCCATATACCATATGCCCTTTTTGCTCCCGTGACCTGCTTCATGCAAAGGAATTTTAACATGTTTCTTTGATGCCCATATTCTATCTGGTCCAGTTGTGTTAGCCAGCACAGATCTTGGAATCCAGACATTCTTTTTTTTGTAATATCAACAGAATCAAATAAATTATTTGAAACAAAAACATTCTTAATACCAATTATTCGGGGTTTTCATAAGAAACAGTTTTAAAAATATGTCCCCTTGTTCCAAAGTAATTACAATTTAATCTTTTTGAGCTTGGGAAAAATAATTATTGTACAACTTATGTATTTCACCTTCACTTCCTATTCCAAATCATTATTTCTTAATAATATTTTTTCCAATAATTTCATTCAAGTAGTTGTCTCCTTTGATAAAAATAAGGGTTGCAGTTTTATAAGTTTCTACTTCTTTTTTCAGTGTTTTTATTTCAGCTTCATGATCTGTATAGTAAATGTTAATTGAATTATACTTATCAGTTAACTCCTTAAATTTCTTTAGAATTTTATCACATTCATCTGAAAAATACTTTTGAATGTTCATTAATTACTTATGCTTCGTAAATAGAGAATCATATTTTTCTTCAAGCATATTTCAGTAGGTTGAATGTTTTTCATTAGAGTAACTAGATTTAGAACTAGATTCAGAAGAGTATTAAGATTGTACCTCATCTATTTCTACCATAAAACACATGTTGTCTTTCAAATTTACTTCATCCTTATCTGAGTCTGATTCTGAAGTGCTACTGGAGTCTTCAGATACACACCATGTAGCTTTCATTTCATTCTTGTCCTTATGCTCATAATCATTCATTTTAAATAACTTATTATTCTTATCTCCATTAACTGTGGACAGTCAGGTTTGATGTGCCCCATTTTCTTGCACTCATAACATCTAACTTCCTTGTCATCCTTTTTGAGGGATTTTCTAAAGCCCTTCTTCTTTGTATATAATTTAGTGAATTTTCTAACTATCTGATCCAGTTACACATCAGAATTTGATAATCAGAACTTTTGGATTTCACTTTTACACTTTTTTTATCTATTTTATTTATGTTGACACATTCAAGGCAGTGACATCTTTATTGATAAACACTTTATGCTCATTTTCATCATCTTTCATCTCAACATCATACATAATTATTGTTCCAATCAGTTCTCTCATGGTTAAGTCTTTGAAAAGTTTTGATTGTCTAATTACAGCAGAGATTCCATTCCATTTAGTTGGTAGTACTCTCAGTACATATAAAGCTTGATCAGCTTGTTTGATGGGGTCTCCGAAAGCGATTATATTATTGAAAATCATTTTTAACCTTCTATTCATATGATTAATGAATTCACCTTCAACCATTCTAAATGTACCCAATTTAATCTTATCAGTATCATATCTCATTTCCCTAATATTGTTAGATCCGTCATAAGCAACATCAATAGTTTAACACATCTCGTATGCTGTCGGGCATTGAAATACTGTGCTAAATTCATAATGTCCTAGACGACATATAATTTCATTCATTTCCTTCAAGTTCATATCATATTCTGCTTCCGTAGCTTCACTCCATGTGTCATGTTTTTTAGGTATTTCATATAGAGTTAGTATCTTAGAATATACATTGTATCAAAGTTTTTTCAGATAGATAATAATTTGTGACTTCCAGTATCCATATTTTTCTCCATTGAAGTACGGTGCTCTAACAATAGTTATTCCCTCTCTTGTATCAGTCATATTGCTCTGCATATAATCCTTAATCGCTTTTATCTTGTTAGAGGTTTATCAAAATCCCAACCACTAATACCAATTGTTGTATTGAAATTATATCAAATATACACAAGAGGGGGGTGAATGGTGTCTATTCAAAAATCTTCTAGAGATCATGTTATGTCTGTTATCTTTAATCAGATAGATTAATGTAGCAGAAATATGAAATGCAGGGACATACAATATATAGTGGTTCGGGGAACAAAAGGCCCCTAGTCCACTCCACCAACGCTCAACTCCACAATCTTGGAGATTTTCACTATCTGGTTCTCTTCTCAACAGACCTTTCAATAACTGAGTATAGGCAGTAGACACCTATACAATCTAAGGCAAAAAACAGCCTTCTAGTTCAATCACAGAACCTACACAGCTTAGAATAAGAAACAGTTCACTTAAGATAAAAATTATTTGTTTTTTGAAAAATCTTTACAGATTGTATTTCACAATTGCAACAAAATTCAATTGACAGTAAATGGATCGTCATCTTCAGAAAGAGTGACCATTAATAAATATTCGATCTGATTTGATCACAATATATAAGATATATAAGTATAAATCACAAGTTCAGCAAAAAAAAATTTGTTTCGGAATAACATGGTGGATTTTTTGAAGAGTATAGGTCCCTTAAGAAGTGGTCACTCCATGAAGGGAGTTATAAATCCATGAAAATTACTCTTAATAAGTGGTAAAAAAACCATTATAGTTTTTGGATTCATTTTTCTTGTAAAAAATAAGATCATACTATGACCCTAATGTTTTCCCTGACATTGTCAAACCAGGGAATATGAACTATTCCCAACGTTTCAATGCCACCTTCTCCATGGTCATGAAATGGAAATTTTAGGTAAAAGGTGAGTTTCACCACAATCCCATGGTCATATCTCAACTGAGTTTCATTCCTATTAATAAAGGATTGGTATACATAAAATTTCGGGGCCATACCTCCCTTTTTCCTTGATCGAACAACTGATCATGGATGTCATTCCATCTATTCCTCCACCTCTATCTCATTAATATTTTCCCATAGATAGCAGTGATAATAAAAAAAATTATCATATTTTATGGTATAATATTAATTATATTACCTTTCATTTTAGTTTCCCTTCATAACCTCTATTTATAGTTCAATTTTGGTAGTCTTTTGTCACCCATTTTAGAAGAGTATGGTGGAAATGGTTGATAAAAATTGATATTTTTTTATAGAATATCTAGAGGACATCCCTAGTGAATAAACACATATTTTTGCATGAATTTTCGATAAAGATATTTTAATTGGAGTTTTTATTTATATTTTGGGATAATTTTTATTAATTCATAATTTAAATCGTTGATGAGTAATGGTTCTTGTGTGAGGTTTAAGTTCAGGTGAATGTCAAGAGTATACCGCACCTTGTTGTGTGTAGGTTTGGTGAGAAGATATCAGTTAATTCATTTTTAAGAAATTATGAAAATTTTATTTTAATATATTAATGAAGTGTATTTTTTTAATATTTTATTGAATTGGATAGTTTGATATTGATTCTTGGGAAGAGATATGAGCTTGAAAGATCCTAGAAAAGAGTTATCAGGTTGTACTATAAATGAAGTAACTTCATATGTGGATTTTAGTCCCCTTAACATCCCCCTAATGTATATGTTTTTTATCATGTATCATGTGATAGGTTTTCTTCCCACATGGGGTTATAGTACTTTTATTTAAATGATTTCTTCATAAAAATATAGTCTATATAAGTGTAATTCAAGTGTTAAGGGACATGATAGACCCTTAAGAAATGGATTAATGCCTCATTCACTGATTTATGAGGCATTGATTATAAACATGAGCCTTGATATATATATAAATTATAGAGGTGCAATTGGATTCTGTAAGCTTATTTTCCATTAGCGTAAAATCCTTAGTGACCTTAGAGTAGATAGATGTGATGGTTTGGGAGAAATTAGCGTCAATAGGCCTATATGGTACATTAATATTCATCAAAGACCTCATGAAGATTGATTTGATAGTTAGTAAAGTGTTCCTATATAACTAGAATGAGAGCACCTAGGGGGTAGACCCTAGGTATATTGATGGAAGGTAAGGTGAGTGGAAAAAATTAAGATGATTTAGTATGTTCTATGGGAATTATGAAATTTACATGGAGTGAATCTAGTAGGTATTATCATATGAGGACAGTGAGTTTGAAATATTACCATTATGATGTTTTGGGAGGATATTCCATCAAAGTGATGGGTGTTCACCCAAGATTTGACATTGAGATTGAGGTTCCCAAGATTGAGGTTTCTGTTATGATGATACCTAAGGGACCTTGATGGGTTCCCCAGTAATATGTTGACTCTAGAGAGTGTTATATTGGGAGAGGTAATAGTTGGTTTTGGTTTCACTTAAATCCCATATCATTCATGATATATTGTTATAGATATAGTGATGATGAAATGTCATTTACTAGAGAGGTTGTCCTTGATTATGTAAGACATTTTTAGATGGATTCCCAACTCATGTTTTGATTATATATTATATTTATGTGTGTGAATAACCTCCCACGTACCCTCATTGTGTGAGATATTATGGGATACAATCCCTAACCCCAATTCAGTAAATATAAATTCCCAATGATGGAAATATTTCCTAGGTGAGTATTCAATATTTTGATGATATGCATTATTTAATGAAATACTGAGGTGGTGTTCTGGGATACAGAGTTTCAAAATATTAAATTATAAAGATTAACTAATATGATTCTATTATAATGCCTCTATGGAATGTATGGGATATTACCCTACAATAGTTTTCATTCTTACTAGTGGAGTGGGTAATACTCCCCATAATGAGATTTAGTGATATGGACATATTCCCCCTATATAGATTATGTGAGATTACTATTCAGGGTGTTATTCCCCATGGTAAGACTATATGAGAATAAAATTAGGGATTCTATTACATAGAAAATATTATTTAATTATAGCATGGTAACTTATAATTCATCTTTATGCCTACTACTCCTGGAATTCCAAGGTTGTTATTTGTGATTCTCCCATTTATCTTGATACAATTTTTCATGATTATTTAGTATTATAAATGATACTACAACACCATATAATGAAGTCATAATCAATCATGTATTTCATATTCAAACCCACAGATTATCAGCCATTATTTATATGTTATTCTATTCATATTTTATTTATTCTAAGAATTTCCCCTATGAATACATTGTGTTTATAATTTTATATGTGACCCCATTTAAGTTTCCCCAATGAGTTGTACTCACACACATATTAGGTTTACATTTAATTAGGATTATCAATAATACTATAATGGTCATAGGTTTAGGCCAAAATGAAGACCAATATTGATAATCATGCTTGATAGATCAGATGGGATTTAGAAACCTGATGTGATGAGGCTCACAGATTATAAGAGAGACTCCTATTTTATTTTAAATATTTATTTATATATGTGATTGGTCCAAAATAAAACTAGTTGATATATGTTTTATGAAAAAGTTTCTAGATGACTGTATGCTCTAATGTTTTTATTTTTCACAAAAGGTTATGTTTTACTGCTTATGTATTCTCTACATATGTCTGGTTGATGTTTTCTAAATATTTTTCTATTATATCGTACTCTTATATGGTGTTATGATCTTCTCTTGGTAATATCACATACCCTTACTACTAGGTGGTATCCTATGGTGTATGATGAGTTATGTTTGAGGTTACATAATGACATTATCTAAAAAAATCATAGTTTTTTGATTGGGTGAATCTTATAATTATAAACATATAATAACATAACAATTTATATTCATGAATACATGTTTTTTAATCATCCAATCTATGGGTAAGGAATAATTAATCAATGTTAAGGGGAAATTTAAGTGGTATATTTCATGTTCATGTATTACACTTTAACTTGTCGCAAATAATTTTATAAAGTCATATTTTTGATGAAATCAGATTTAGACATGATTTTTGTGGGTAAAGACTCATGTTGTATCCAGAAGATATGATTTCATACATATAAAAAAAGACATGATAATGAATTAGACTATGAAATAACTATTTTTAGGGGTCAAATATGATAAAATATACACCCCTGGATAAAGTGTTACAAATATCTATGTATTGGTATTTTTATGAGAAGTTGAAACTAGTCAATGTTAAGTCATAAGAAACTATATAACACTCTGTATTGTAAAAAAATAAATATCATAAAATGTTATTTATTACCCAAATTAATAGTGTAATATATATACAGATATATTTTTTAAATTGTATTGGAGTAAATTAGATTAAAAATATGATCAGCTAAGGGTATATTCAAGTTGTGAAATATAGAAAAGAAATGAAAATTATTATTTTTTGATAAAATTATATTATTATTGTTTGATAATGGAAATAATAATTCAATATTTTTAGTGCATTTATAGTGTTTTTTTATAAATACAGACAACCTCATTTTCTTTGGTGTCCCTGGTCATTGTATTTTGACAATTATCTTTATATTGACATGTTATCTATTATTTTTTAATTTTTATTTAAAAAAAATATTGCATGGACAGTTATTGGCATTTTTCATTGAATAATTTAGTGTAATGATCATAAAACATTAAGTTATGTTAGTGTATACTGATTTTTCATAATATATCTATAATGTGACCCTTTATACTCGTTAATTGTTAGATTTATGGGTGAACTAACTTTTTTATTTTTCTACCTTCACATTTCATTTTTCGTTACTATAGATGTATGATTGTTATTGGAATGTTATTATTACTATTTCTTTTTTATGGAAAAGATCCATTTGAAGAGGAAAAATTATATTCCCTAATCCATACCCTCAATGTTTTTTAAGCCTCGTGTTTGAAACAAGTTGTATTAGAACCATATGGTTATGAATGGATGAATATTTCCTAATAACAACCCTAAAATGGATAATTATATAAAGGAAATTTGGGTTAAATTTTATGATTTAAGAAACTATATATTTTTGACGAATCATATTATATAAAAAATGGATTATAAAATATAAAATTTTTTCTTAATGATAAGGTGTGTTTGAGATTTATTTCCCTGGGTAGAAAATAAATTTTTTTATAGACTTTTCTCAATATAAGCCTTTTTATTCAAGATATTTTGATGTTATGAAATGTGTAACCTCTATCTTCTTCCAAATTAATCATGTTATTTTGCTATGATAAATTTTACTATAGGTATTTATTTTTATATAACATATAGGAGAATTTATTACTCTAAAATCCAACTAAAATTCATTTTTCTCCTATCCTGTGAAATTAAAAACCTTCATTAAATGATCTTTATGATCTTCAGTAAGCATAAAAAATTTTCAAAACAAATTTTGATAACATAGGTTTCTATCCTAACTAATAAGAACTCATAATAATTTCTAAAACAAATTTATGGCCTATTTTATTCATATTATTTATAGTTCTAAAAATATAAATATGGAATAAAAAATTTCTCTACACACTATTAGTTATATGGAATCTCAAATATGAAAATTTCATAGTAAATGAAAATAAGAAAATATGAATATGATATTCAGTTTCTCATGTAGAAACCTTCTCAAAAACCAAATGTAGGGCCTGACCTCTATAAATTATATAAGATCATACAATGAATACAACAAGAAATTCTATATGATCTTATAATGAAATTAACATAATCATGACCTCTAGTAAAAACTAAAAATAATAAAAATAATTTAATTCTCATTAATCAATAAGTTATAGAAGAATTCAGGAAATTTCGGTTCTCAGAGTTTTCAAGTGAATTAGTATACATAAATCCATGAGATGCAAGCATATTTACAAGAAATACTTCAATGAGGTTTCTCATATCTTGGGATTAGTTGAAATGGTCTTGAAACAACTTATAGTTTATATTTTTAGGTACTTGGATTCTTCCCATATCTAATATTAGATTTATACATCACTATAATAAGGCCTTTGATGAAAATTTTAAGCTTTTGGTATGACAAAATCTGGTAAGATATCTTACTTTAATAAATCATTTACAATGGTATTTAATTATAAGATATGCTCATTTTATTTAATTTCAAATTTATATATATATTAGAAACATCATATAAAAAAACAATTTTACGTTAGATCAAGTATTTAATGAATTTTTTCATGGTTTTTCAAAAAATTTATATTATTTCATTGAATGAATGAAGATGGGAAAATAACCAATTCATAACACTTCATAGGGTTTTGTGATGAGATATCTGAAATAAAATTTTTAATTTAATGATGTGAATATTATTTATAAGGGTTCTCTAAAAATATTTTTTATAACATTTATTAAATGTTAATTGATTTAATCATACACATTTCTATTGATAGTTTTCTTTTTATAATTTTTAGAAAATATATTTGTTTAGTATATTTTATGTATATTATGATCTTGTGGTGTGCATATATGATCATCTTATGGTTATTCCCATTTTCCAAACATATCAATTCCAATTATATATTTTATTTAGGAATGACAAGTGTCACCTTCTGTGTATGTTCATTCTTTGTAGGAAATGTTTTTACTTTATAAAATTTAACACTTTTGAATAAGTTGTGCATGATTTACATTAGGATATATTAAGAATTATTATTTATTCTAAAGACATAGAAATATTTCTTATTATATATTCTTTTATCAATTTTCATTTAAATTAACCACCAGTTATTATTATGTGTTATAGAGGTATTTCTGTTATTTTAGAAGGGTAAAAAGGTGATTCAATTCAGTTTATTATGAAATGGTAGTATAGTTCAATTATAGAACTTAGGATTTGGAATATCCAAGAGATTAAGGTATTCGTACTAATGAAGAAATGAACAAATAATTATTTATAAAAAAATATATTGAAATATTGAGTAATCTTGGAATTCCATGATTGACTTTGGTTTCCCTTTTAACCTAGAACTTATCATTTGATTCTCTTGCATTAAGATTTGGTGCCTATAGTTTAGAACATGTTAGATAAAATGAAATATTATATGAATCTGTGCACCTTATTATTGTTTTTTAATCATATATAAAATTATATTAATTGATAATAAATAATATATAAATAGTTTTTTATTACTTATTTAATGTGGACAATTAGATAAATATTATTTTTAAACTAACTAATTTTGTTACGAAATTTCATTAATTATTCTTTTTAATATAAAATTTAATTATTATATTTAAATTATATTTTTAAATCACATTGAAATGTGATTTCATATATGTGATAATTTATTAGAATTAAATAATTGAAAGAGTTATATGATTTATGACTTTACTATTATTATGTTATTAAAAATTAAACAAGCCATTTATTCATGGAAGAAGGATCTAATGATTCTATTATTAAATATTGAGTATTCTACCCTGAAGAACACCTATAGTTATCCAAGAATATTATGGTTAGAATGATATACCCTCAAGGATTTCAGTTACTCAATGGGGTAGAGGTTCCTTTATAGATAATCTATATTTCAGGATAGGGATCACCATTTGAAGGTCATGTACTATTGATATAACATAAGACTTCAAGTTTCATCACCAAATTTTTTTGAGTTTATGTATCACTACAAAAATAACCTGGAATTATTGATTGTATAAGTCATAATTTTTTATGTATTAAGATCTCTTGGTATCCCAGAGTTCATTTGGAATCTTATTTTATTACATGGATTCGATATACGGTGAAATAATATTATAGATGTTAAAAATGAAAATGTGTCAATGTGTATGAGTTTTAAAGGGATATAATTCTGAAAACTATATATAAAATTATTAGGGTAAAATATTTGAATTTTATATAGACTGTGTTAGAATAAGCCAATAGAATAAATATTTATATAGTTTTAATAAACTATTCTGTTTGATACCATACTTGGGTAGGATGAGAAACCCAAATCTCAAGTCTTTGAGATAGTATCGAAAGAACACATGATAGAATATTTGATATTGTGCATTCATTATAACCTATCATGTGTTATCATGAATGTATTAAGAAATAGAATCTACATGGAATTATGTGAGGAAACATTTTAAATCTTATCCCCAGCTAAAAATATATATTTTAGTGTTTAAATGAGTTGTAAGGAAGATATGTGTTGGGTAGGTAAATTTCATGGAAGTCAAATTTAGAGTGCTCTATTATCACCCATATCATAGAGATAATCACTTATTTTATATAAGTATTAAAATTTAGGGTATAGTAGAGCAATTTGTCTCCCTCAGGTTAATTTGTGTAATCTACAAGTTTAATTTAGGAATTATTAAAGGTTTTGTCTGGTCAATAATTTGGAAAGTGTCAACCGGTTATCCCAACTAACATAAATGACTTCTATTATGTATAAATATATGTTAATGGGTGTGGATATAGTTTACCACCAATAAGTGGATATGACCAAAAAGTTACATTATGATTTTAGAGTTAGTAGAAAACAACACATTCTTCTAGGTAGGGTTTTCAATTTCAGTGATATATAGATGACTTAGATAGAATCCTTATGACTGATAACAATTTAGTATATATTGGTAAATTCCCAGTAAAAGTGATATATATTATTTAAATATTATCTATATTTATGTATGAATTATTTCATATAGATAATTATCTTTTAATCATTTTCGATAAGTTTGTATTGTGTATTGGATTTGAATTTAAGGGTTATTGAAGTTTCTGAGTTTTTATTTTCCATTATGAAAGAATATATATATATGAGTTTAAATTATTTATATTTTTCTATTATAGATAGAACTTCTTTCTTATATTATATTTATTTATCGGCGAAATGTTGGTTTTGTTTCTTTATTTATAAGGGATTATTTTCCAAAGTTGTAAGCTGATATTGAATACTATCGTTAGTGAGTCTCTTTCACTTTTATAGATGGTATTCAATAGACTGAAATAGAATATTTGGAAGTCCATGGATTTTTATCAATATATTATAAAGGGGAAATAATATTTTTACCACTAAAATAATTATTTTTATAGTTAAACTAGTTGAATCGTAGGAGAATAAGATTCTATATCCAATAGTGGGCCTCTCCTCAAATTTTTTTTCCAGAATATGTTTACGCCACTTTCATAATGAGGGGTGGAGTTTATGGTAGATACATTTTTTAAGACCATTTATATTTATATTTTATTATATTTTATGTCTCCAACTAATATAACAAAGTTGAAATTTTCCATTATAGCGATTGATATGAAAAGGTTTATCAAACCCATCACATCTCCCTAGAATTATTTGGGGTTATCCCTTGAATGTGAATGTGGGACTACTTATTTGTGTAGTATATAGGTGGATTAATTAGTTTAATATCACGGAAATTTATTTACCGTTTGTCAATATCTTATTTGATCAATTGAATGGATAAAAATGTTTCTTAAATATTAACCCCTGTTTTTTTCATCATCTATGAGTGAGACTAAAGGGAAATTAAAATATGAAAAATCATTCATTATATGACCACTCTATATATAATATCATATAATTTTGTTTGATTAATGATCCTCCATTTATTATTGATTTAATGAATAATATATCACTTCTGTTATTAGATAACTCACTAGTAGTCTTTATATTTAACATTCTATTATACTTTAGTTCTCTATTAGATCTTGATATAAAACAATGATTTTTTTCAAAACAATATAATAGTAATAGAATTATTCAAAACTATCAATGATATCAATCAAGATTTTGGATGTCATGTTCAATTTTAATTTGGCTTTAATGTATTAAATGTAGTAGAATATAAAAATTTAGTTGTTGTTATCTCTTGAAAAGTAGACATGAAAGTTGTTGAGATCAAAAATCTTCCTATAATAATAAGACATCATCTTCTCATCATTCATGTATTTTCTAGGATATTTTTTCCAATGAAAAATAAATATAAAAACCAAATGTTCTATGTTTATGCAACTAATTAACTAAAAATTAGTACTCTAATAGATGAAGAATAGTTATAAAACTCATATCTTCATCTAACTTTTAAAAATTAGGGGATTTGTCGTATTATTTGATGCCCCTTCAGTAGGCCTCAACTATAAATAGAGGGAGTATTAATTTTTCTTAATATATGGTTTGAAAATAAAATCACTTCAAATAGAATATCTAACATATGTCCAAGAGTAGTCCACAAGTGATTATTTCCACAATTTCCTAGAGTATCTATTTAATTATTTACCGATTCATGGTATACACAACCATAATATCCTCAAGTATATATTTTCTTAGGGAGATCTAAATAAGAGGAACTATTAGTGGGGTTAATACCAACAATTATTTGATATTGAGCACTTACATAAACCTATAAAGGGTCTGATATGGGACATGTTATTCAATTTTTAATTTTAAACATATATTATAATGTGATTCTAAGATTCCAAGATATTTTACCATGATTTTATCATTTTAAAGAAACAATTTATGGTGGAGAGATCCATCATGTTTGGTTTTCAGATCATATCTCCTTTTTATTTGGATTTGGAAAAATCTTGATACCTTTTATTAATAGGGAGAATGAAAAAAATAATATAAATTTCATTGGTAGGTAATATATCCTAGTACGTCAAAGACAATTTATAATATTTAAATCAAATTATTAAGGGATAAAATGAAGAGAGAAACCCCTTGTTTCATTTGTAGATACTTTACTCCCCTACAATTAAAGGTGAAATATCATCGATCAATAAAATTTTTTGGACACTTATTTGACCACTATGTAAATTTTGACGACATGAGATAAACATTCTTATATTTAACATAATTTAACATGGTTATTTTTTACATATAATAATAAATAATGCTCCATAACACTAAGTCCTCACATGGTTGGAGACTTGATAAATATGGATTATATTTGAAAATAATTTCTACATATCCCACAAATATAATTCTCATAGGAAACTATATTTTAAAAATCAAACATAATAATCTCCTTCACAACTAATAGAATAAAGTCAGATGAAAGGGTGAGTTTGGATGCTAGGTAAGGGTTAAAATATGCTCATATTGGTAAAAGAGAAATGTCATGGTTCATGGACATTACATGAGATAATTATACACAATAATGAATATATCATAATAAATGAGTCATTGAATAAGGATTTTAGGATAACATAAGTTATGGGGAATGAAATATATAAAACATGATTCAAAAGAAACAATATTTGAATGCTTAAAAGATTAAAATGAATGTGGCATATAAGTCAGACAAATACATAAGAATATAAAATTAATTACTAATGTCAGGGAATGCTACTAACATCATCCACACATAATCTACTAAGTCTTATGAGTGATGTTTTCAGTCCCTATTCTAATAAATATAGTGATAGAGTATCATAAGGGATTTTTTATCACTCTCCATTCCCATTAACATGTAATCTCATGAGATAAAAATCTATAACCAAAGAATTTGATGGTTATATAGGGAGAACACATCATATAATGATAAAATAAACTTATTTGTTCTATAATAACATCAAATCATTAAAAATTACATAATAACAAAATTAAAACATTAAAAAATGGGTTTCATGAAAACATTATATGAGTTTATCATAAGAAATAATGAAAAAATGATGGATGGTGTTAGTAAAAGATATTACAGGAGTAACATAAGAAACATTTTAGTATATTGATATATATAAATATTACCTTTATAAGTAGATTAAATTTACTTAGATAAATAAAAAGAGAAAACCTTTTTATTTTTGATAGAAATCAAAATAATATTTAATAATACAATGCAAATATAAATTTCTATAAAAAAAATATGAAAACATAGAGAGTAACATTTTTAATGAAATTTGATGAAGTAAGTGAGAAAATGTGTTAGTAAAAAAATTTCAACATAATATTCTTTTAACAATATGAAAATAAGGACAATGCTTGTAGATGATGATCATACCAAAAACGATAAAATAATATTCATTTGATAATGAAAATTAATTACATAAAAAATAACTAATGAAGTCAGAAAATAAGAGCTAGGAATGTATATAAATAATAAATAATATGAACATGATGGAAAACAATTCTTTACTGAAAATAATAAGTACGGTATTTTCTCCCCCACATCCCTCAATTTGAGTAAATTACATATCAAAAGGGAATGTAAATAATATGAGTACATGCATAATTATGATCCTCCCAAAACTCACTCTTATATCTGGTACTAAAAACACATTATTTAAACATATTATTGTATACTAACGAAGATGAACCAAACCAAAAATACTTATTTTTGGTAATTTGAATATCATATCAAATAAATACTTTAACAATCACAGAATAGTAAATATAAGGCACTAAAATCCTAAAAACCCACATGTTATTTTTTATATGGGATAATGGTGTTGAGAGTGATTTCAAAGATATTAAAGATGATATATAACAATTTTTAAATTTTTTATGGTCACCACCCGATTATTGTTTACATTTTTTAGTCATTTAGAATACTATTTAGCGGCCTGAGTATGGTGCATGTCATTTTGGGCTTGAGAATATAGAAGATAGATATGGATTTGGTTGTTTGGTGGCTAGAAGCACCACGATTATTGAAACAACATGAATATCCATTAAAGCGAAATTTACAAGGAGTGTGTGAACATTCAAAACACATATATGGGAATTTTCATAGGGATTATGTTTTTTAAACAAGGCCCTTGGATGGTCTCTAATTCAGAAACATGAAATGAGGTGGTATGAAAATCGTAATCTTTATCATAGTGAGTAGAAAAAACTTATGAAATTGGTTTTCCTCTATAGTGGATAGTTGTGATAAGAATATGGGGGTACAAACACATTGTAAAATTCCTTGATTGTGGACATGGTGAAGGTCAAAACAGTTGGATGTTAGCTTTCAAACACATGGAAATTTTTCTAAAACGACATGAATTATAGATAAAATATTTGAAAGAACTCACTAAATATGTTTTTTTGATTCCAACACCATAGTGAAGTATTTTGAAATATCTACTATAAAAAGTGGCATCCTAGTTTCCTTATTATACTTTTCTTCTTCCCTCGAGCACTAGGTACCAACAATCTACTCTATTTTTCATTATCTTTTTTTTCTTCTTTTTAGTAGTTCATTTTTATGGATTAATTATCATATGGGTTTTAAATTGATAAATCATTGAAGTTACATTATTTTGGATGGGTTTTATGTGTCTTAATTTAATTTTGATGGATTTTCCTTTGGTGGAGGTTGGTTTGTTATCATCTGTTCTTTATTGAAGATCAATGAACATTTTATTGAGGAAAGGGATCCTTGTTCTATCTATATTTTATATAAATCTATGGGAATATCATTATTTTTTCTTTATTTGGGTAAATAGTTTTAATTGAAATATGAATTTATGTAATTTAATTTAACACAAATTGAATTGAATGAGAGTTATAAAATTTTCTTAATTGTTTGGTGACATCACATATGATTTATTATTTGTTCACTACTTTTCTGAAAATTCAGGTTATTGTGATACTTTTTTATTCTAGGAATATCATGACTTGTAGACCTTGTTTTTACTACTTTCTTGAACTCACCATGCATAAAATGTTAATAACTTATGTATGGATATTTAATTTGATACCCATGTAAATATATTTTTTTGTTATAATTAAAAATTAGGAAGTAATTTGATTTAATCCCCCTTATTAAATAACAATTTCTGGTCTTTGTAAAATATTAATCCTATGATATGAGTATTGGTGTGGTTGGATAATTATTTCTATGTGTATGGGGGATATTATGGGGATCGTATGGTAATAGTGGTGACTAACTCATTGGTGGGATATTCTGTGGTAGCATAGTTGTGGTTGGTTGACCAGGGTTTGTAATAGGGGATTATGTGGAGTGATTCGTTTATGATGTTGGGAGAATGGTGGGTTATACTGATGATTTTTCCATGGGATGTAGTTTTTGATTATTGTGAGGTGGAAGGGATTTTAAGTGGTGGGTTTATGGATTAGCTAAGGGTGTAATTATGGCCAGGTGGCCAGAAATCCCAATCGACCCATTACAAAAGCTCGAGCGGTCCGGCCCGATAGAGCCCGAGTCGGACCAGGCTAGGCTCGTGTCGTTGGTTCATCGAGTCAGGCCTTGGCCTATGCAAGTACGCCAGTGGGTCAGGCCTACAAAAAAAACCCAACCAGCATGCCCATATCGATCATGGCTCATACAATCCTATCCACTTACAAAAATATTAGGAAACTACATATAGGGAGAATATAACCCCTTACAACATGTTTTCAAGGAAGCTCCTGAACCAACTGGTCCAAAGGGTGTGCCTGGTTTAATATTACCAGACTATATGTGTGTGTGTGTGAATCTATATATATATATATATGTGTGTGTGTGTATGTGTCTGTATTTATATATAAATATATTTATACATATATTTATATATATTTATATATCAACGATTTAACATAATATATATATATATATAATAACTCATTATATAATAAAAAAAACATACTCACCCACTGATGTTTGTGCACCCCCAGCAAATTATTATTTTTTTGTATGTTAAAAGGTGCATATATTATATATACATATATAAATCAATTTATAGAAAAAATTAACTCACCCACTCTTACGTACCCCTCATTATGTTTTTTTTACAAATTTCACATATTATATATATTCACATGTAAAAATCTCTTTGGAAAAAAATTAACATACCCACCCACTACTGCGCACCCCCAACCCCTTGTGTACACCTGCAACCACCCATTCAATCTATTTAAAAATATTTTATTTGTAAAATGAAATTGTTAAAAAATAAGAAGATAAATGGTTCAAAAAAATGCTAAACGTTTAAAAATCAAAATTTTTTTAATAAATATTTTAAATAAAATGATAAAAACATTTAAAAAGGATTTTAATAAATATGTTCAAAAAGTTGTTTCAAAAAAACATTGTCAAAAAACACTTAAAAAAAATTTAAATAGAAACTTTTTATTTTGTTTAAAAAATTAATTAAAAAATGTTTTAAAATAAACATTAAAAATTTAACTTTTAGAAAAAGACTATTTAAAAAACATAAAAATTGATTTATTTTATTAAATTATTTTTTAAAAAATAATAGAATCCTTTAATGCTCGGCCCAGAAGGGTTGACCCATGGCCCAACCCGACTGTTTGGGTCATCCCCAGACTGATCTCAGGCTATCTCATAGGCTTGTTCGTGCTGACCAAGCCCAGCCCGAATATTGGTTCGTGGCCCTATTTTTTGAAGGACAGGCTCGACCTCACCCATTCCAGGCCTGGCCAAGTTGAAGGTACACTATTTAAAGTATCCTTGTTGTTATCAAATAAAATTATAATGAAGTAACTAAATGGAAAGGGTTGAATATTGAATAAGTGTGTGATGATATTAATGTGTGACAATTGGTTTATGAATTAATAAATAATTAAATGTATGGGAATAATTGTGTAATGAAATGGGTTGTATTGTGGATGTTATTTAGATTCATAGTAAATCTTGATGTTGGTTAACTCATGAAGGGGAGATTAGTTTTGGTTAGGTGTGGAAGAATTGTAGTGGGCTTCATTTATTGGTGGAAGTAGTTGGTGGAAGATTCCATGAGATGTCATGGTGCTATTGTAGGACGCACTAGTGGTGTTCATTCTTAACCCATGGGTTGGGTTTTGTGAGACTATTTATCTATATTTTTTAATGATATTTAACTATGCACCCACCTCAGTTGGATAAAAATAATAATGATAAAATGTGTTTGGTTCCAGTTGTTTTCCCTAACATTAAGATTGTTAGTGAAATTGATGGCCAGATGCCTATCTTCCCTATTGTTCCATCAGTGTAGTGATTGTTATTTATTTTGGTGGAGATTTCAGGTGATTTTTAGGATTATTAATAGATATTCAATGTGATTATGAGGATAAGATATGTTTTGGGGTCATGGGTGGTTGGAGGAGGACATGACGATGATGTGAATCACATTCAAGGTACCAATTACATCCCACCCTAACCCATATGATTGTAAAGAGGTGACGAGGTAAAAACGTTAGGTTAAATTCCCCTAACACCTAAGGCGGGAAATAAAGTACAAGTATTTAAAAAAATATAAAAGGGGGTGAATTACCCTATGTAAACACACACAAATGTGACAAGATTAACAGAAATAAATTAATTAAATACATATCTATAAATATTTCATGTAACTGAATCCAATACTAATAAATATAAACAAATGTAACCATAAAAAAGAAACAAATTACAAGTCATCAGAGTAACAATGGAATAGGTTTGAATACAATTTAAATTCCAAATAAATGAATGTTTTTTCTACTAATATGGAAGCACTATAAAATAATACTTGAAAAATCCAAGCTTCAACTCTACCACCAACAACAACAACTATCAGGGTGCCCAAATAGGGATGTAGGAAACTCACCCCCTTCTTGATTGATTTTATACAATGTCAAAAAAATGCACCAGGGTGGATATGTAGGGGTGAGTATAAAAAATATATAGGTGACACCAACATACTATTCTTTGGATCCACTATTACTAGAAATGGTTCTTCTCATAGTAATATAATATAAGTATGTAAATTATCATAGAAATTAAAATTCATTTCATAAAATAATATACATGAAATGTGTTTATTTTCATAAAATATTTTATACAATGATATGATCACATAAATTAAAAATTATAATAATAATCCATATTCCGTTACACATTAACACCCTTGGATACTACATACCGTCCCAGTTCTCTTGAGTACTGATACAACCTCCACTAAGACATAATCTAGTGGAAATTCTTCTGCATGTCAGTCCATCTAGAACCAAGCACCAATTATATTTCATTAAAGACACAAAATTGAAAATAAAGAACACGCAAAGACCAAGTTCCTTTCTAGTTTTCTCCCATAAACCATTTATCCGAAAAATATGTGTCAAACCATCCATCCTTTAATAAAAACCAGTTAGTCAATTAATGAAACAAGTTGTCGGGAACACCCAAAATTCTAATTTCAAAAGAAAACTACTAAGAGATAATTTTATAAATTTATCATCATGGTAAGACAAATGAAAATTATAAGAGAAAACATTTATGAAATCCAAGATCTTTCGCATTCTATTTATATAATAATGAGGAAAAATTCACCATCCTCTGATATTATTGTCCCAAAAACTTCCAATAATCTGCAAATCTAAGATCATTTATCCCTTCCTCTGATGAATACTCATAATTTATCATTAAAAATTTTTCAAGACTGTGGATCCAAACATTAGATCCTTAGTCTAGGGTTTTATTTAATATAGAAAAAGTATTTCTATAACATTTAGAATGAATGAATTCCTTACCGTTGACGCCCATAATCCAATTCTTCAAGAACTGATGATAAATGTGTCTTGATATTTAAAATAAAAAATCCTCGAGGTAAACTTGTAAGTTTATAGGATTATAATTGGAACCATATAAGGATTTACAGGTGTGGGAGGGGTTAAAAAAGATTACACCCTACCAAATTCGTGTTGTGAAAAATGAGTTCACATCATCTATCGTTGAGAGGTCTCGTATATTGAAATTCACATTGCCTTAGATTAAAATTCCATATACCATTTAATTTAATTAATTAATCACACATAGTGAACCTATTATATATATAAACCCATTCACTCTATGAATGTAACTCTTAAACCATCCATGAAAACATTCACATTGTGAATAACCAATCATGTTGTGAATTTTCCTTATAGACATATTCCATATTACCTTCTATTTAAAACGATGAAATCTTATTGAAATTTATCTCAATGAATCATGTCATAAAATAAGAATGATAAAGTAATGATATAACATAAACTAGGGGTTATGTATCCCCACAAATTGAGTTTTCTTTTCTCATGAAGTTGGAGTTCTTTAGAATCATTGAAAGGACTAAGCCATTGCTGTAGAAATAATTTATCTATTTCCATTGATTCTCCTTAAATATGAACGTGATTCCATAAAACTAATATAAAAGAATTATAACTCCATCACGATATATTTTTTGAAAATTAAAAAATATAAAACTATTTATGGATAAATGTCAAATCAGTATCTTGAGTTGCATGACCAAACCTAATCACGTGATTGGAATACAGTCAATACTTCTTTATTTGAGAAACATAAAATTCATTATAAAAAGAATTGAACCTTAATAGTAAGGATAACAAACATGAATCACTTCCAATCCATTCTTAAATCTCAAATAATGCTACATAACATTGGGAAAATTTCCATTTATTCCCAACTATTGATGACCATGTCTTGGCTACACATTTGAGAAGATGTGGTCACTCACACTGAAAGATGGAAATCGATAATAGATGTATAAATATGATTTATATTGGATTTCATCTGTTTCCATATTCTTCCAGATCATTTGGAACTTCTCTATATTATCATGGATAATAATACATCTATTTAGTGACATTTACCTATTTTCACCAAACATAGTGTATAACAAGAAGGATATAAATATAGTGACTAAAACGGGTCCACAAGTATCATTTCCTATAATTCCTTTTTTAGTGGAATTATATCATTGCAATATGATCTACCCATATACCTCTAATTTCCATGCAACATGATATTGAGATATCCAATAACATTGGAAATAATTTTTTCTTACTTCCTATCTATATGAGGATGATATGACATGAATATAGTCAAATGTTTTTTGTAATATTGTTGTAATGATTACCAGTATTGAGAAGTAAACCAAGGATATATATCAGAGAAAATTGAATCCTTAACTCCATAAAAATTGAAAACATATTTAATATATTACTTTTCTAAATCATTTACCATATTGGTCTCACTGATTGTAATAAAGTACGATGAATTGGTGATTTGATCCATAATCACCCAAAAAACATCATTCTTAGGAAATGTCCTTAGTTAAGCTATGAAATATTTCATGGTAATCCCATCCCAGTTCCATACTGATATAGGCATAGATTAGAACCTTCCATATGGTCATTGATTCTCAACCTTTAACATTCTAATTTTTTATATTTAATAATTAGACCTATAATATTTCATTTATATATAACCACTGGAAATGATATTTCATCACCTTGTACTTACTATGAATACCTAGATGAATATCTCATATGTTATGGAGGTGCACCAAAATAAGATGTTTATAATAATATTTATATACCCTAATTTTCATATAAAATTCTAAAAATGATTGCAAATCCTTTGTCCATTCACCATGACTCTCCTCAGTATTTAGGTTTTATATAATGGATATGCGATATGGATCTAATATTAGAGACTCTATTATAATATACATAGGTAAAGGAACAATATTAATTGAAAAGAAAAATCATTTCTTATTATTTCAAACAAAATCTTCATGTTTACTAGAAACAATGCTCATCAACATCCATAGGTCACATGTTTCTTACACAACATCCCTATTTTATTTCAGAATCAACACATCTTCCAAATAATTAACATTACTAACTGTATGTAACCTATAAAAATCAAACATATTGAGGTACTACATCGATATCTATTTCCATAGGATCAAGTATCACTAAGAAAATAAATATTTCAAACTTCTATAATCAGTGAAAACTATAAAATTTTCTCCAAAGTGGTAGGGATTCAAAGCCTTTAAGGAATAAAAAAATAGTAGCTAATTCCAGGTCATACGTTAGATATTTTTTTCCATGAATTTAAAACAACCTCAAACCATAGTTTACAACATCATCACATTACATGAGAATATAACATCATTTAGTTCTACATACACCATGGAATACCATATAGAGCTTACGTAATTCTATAAATATTAGTTTGAGTGGATAGGTGAAATGAGATATAAACTCTAGAAGTGATTTCTAACATTCATCATTCTCTGTGAATGGGGTACGATCTCTTGTTAGAGAATTCATAGGAGAATCGGGCCTTGATATATCCCAAAAAAAATAATGATAATATCATGATAATTTGAGAAATCACTATATCTCAAAAAAATTACTGTATAAGAACAAATTGTTGGATTAATATTATCTTGGCCAAATAATATTCTCTCCTAGGAAATGATATTCTTCATGAAAGAGACATCTTCTATAAAAAATTAACACTTAGAAAATTCACTATACACTCAATGATCCTACAACGTAATCAGTACACATTCCATGTTCTCCTAGTGTCCATTCAAAATTCGATAATAAACCAAAATGTCACCAGAAAATACTATAATAAATAAACGGTTGTATATATGGATGATACAATTCATGGAGATTAAGAAAAATTTATTTGAATTCATTAGTCCAAGGGAATTTAGAGATATTAACATTGGATATAAAAGACACCAACATGTTTTTTTTTCAGATTATCCTATTTCACAAATTTTATTTTATGATATCCTAATAATAGATAAAACTAATACAAAATCTTGTATACCATTAATTTATCAAATTTTTCACTGCTTTGAGGAATATGATATGGACTTGTTATCATAACTTGATTCAGTTTATAATAATCAACATATAAATAAGGGGATTTTCTTCCAAATTTCATAGCAAAACCAACACAGCCTAAAGTGATATTCTTGGGTAGATAAATCATTTTCCCTCCAAATATTTTAGTTTGATCATTAATTATCACAACTCTATATGATCCATTTAGTATGATTATAGGGAAATATGTATTGTTACCAAAAGTTATTAAATAAATAATTCTATTTTCCTATTCAGGTTCTAACCAGGTTAAATCATTCCAAAAAATGTATGGGTATTGATCCACTATGGTATGCTCTATTCCGATTTCCATAGTAGGTAACTAGGTATTAAATTATATCTAAATAGATAGGGTTCCATCCAATAAGACTAATGGTCCCACTATACATGTATTTATGTCCCAATCACCCCTTAATAAATAAATATTTCGATCTGTGGATGTAAATATCACTTGTTAATCACATCAGTCAATGTTTTCTTAAATTCCACCTGATATTCCATTCCAATTATTTGATAAAAAAATTTCTATATTGAGGACCATTAACTCTTAGATAAATGTCACTATTCCAATAGTAATAAAACATGATGGGAACTCGAATCCTCTATACTCTAGATGGTTGATAGGTGACTTAAAACTCCTGGTGTGAGTCATAATTTTAATGTTAAACCAAATTGTTTAACCACACTAGTATAAATTAAAGAATAAGATGCACCAATATAATAAAATGTGTAATATTTGTGTTTGAAATATGATACCTTACACTAATAAGGTATCTAATTACTCAGTCAGGAGATACTACTCTACTTTTCATAAATATTTATGGTTTATAATAAGATATATCTTTCATCATGGATGAGGTATCAAAAAGAATATTAATATGTTCATGGAGTGTTATTTTTTCTCTTGTGTTAGTGGATAAGAACTATTCTGATGGGACTACTCCTTCCAAGTATATGCATCCTGAGCATTTGTTGGGAATGTTCCACCAATTTATTTGAAAATATTATGAAAAAACTTCTTGGGATTCATTTTATTTCCATAATGACGGAAATTCCATGGTGGTGTCATATATTTATTTTTCTTATACATAAGCACATGGAATTGGAAACAACCTAGTTCATTGTTGGAATGTTGCTTATCAGATATTTTACCAACGGATGGATTTTAAATTTCTATGATATAATGGAAGTAACATTGCCACATATGTTTATTCCCTAATATTAAATTTCTAATATCACTTGTATATAAAAAGGTATCCCCTCCACTTGGATTTCTTGAATGGTCACTTTCTCTAACTATCTACCAATTTATAATTTTAGTATAATCATTGATATATATAATGACCACCTTTTAGTAAATATCATGTTCGAGTTATTTTTTCAATATCAATACTTTCAGTATCTCACTTATATTGACCTATTCAGAAGAGAAAAATGTGAGTGAATTTAGAATCATATTCATTCACTAATATACTTACATATTCTATTTTAATATGTTTTTACATATTATATATTTATAATGTTTTTTGAAATAATTTTTTATTTAAAAATTCAATAAATCCATTACTTGTAAGATCCTGATACAACATAACTTTAATGTAAAAGTCTCACTATTCTATCTTTGGGTCCTCAATAATATACATTGCTAGAATTAAATTATTTCATCTCGAGTTCAGAATAATGGAATGAATGTATTCCTTATTAGCCATACCTCTTATCTACTAGGTCAATTATCACTAAGAAATGTTAGTGAGTTCTATATTAAAACTTCATCATAGTGATTTACCTGATGAGGTTCCTCAATCCTAGCTTGTTTTTAAATATCCTTAATGGATTTCACGATAATCTGAACCAAATCCTTTTTCACTTTTTGGTTCAAGTTAAACCTTATTCATGGATTCTCTCTCTAACTAGTTTTTTTTTATCCTTAATAGTGTTAATATTTTTATACTAACCATCTCTAGAATAAATAAATTAGAACATTTACTGTTTATTATTTCATAATTATATTATACATATCAACAAAATAGTCATAATACAGAAACCTCTGAAATAAAAAAAACTATTTGATAATGTATCCCTAGTTGGAAGTATCCTTAACAATTAAATATACTTATTACTCACAAGATAAATAAATGATGATGTGTTGATAAAAAAACAAGAGCTATTTGACAACACTTTTTGTAACTACACTAACCTGGTAACTTGATATTCATCATAAAAAGTTTATTTATATCTTATTATTCAATACATATCACATCTCGAGGAATTGTTTCTCCATGCCATGGTCCCAAATTTATGGACTAACCAAACTAACACCATTTTTAACATTAATCACTAAACTATTAGCTAGGGAATACGAAAGGTGGTAATAAAAATTGGTTTCATAAATGAGAAACCCACATCTAGAAAGAAATTACAAGGGATTAAACATTGAGTTACAATGTATGAATTATTCAGGACCCACACACACAAATATGACATGACAACGATAAATAAATAAAGTGAATAAATATTTATAAATTACGCATGAAACCAAATACAATAGTAATAAAAACTAAACAAATAACCATAAATAATTAATAAAAGACAAATAATCAATTTAAAAATGGATGAATTTAAAATAAAAACTAAAATGCACATCATGAGAATGCACTAGTAATAATGTGGAACAACTCTATATCAAGACACAAATAGCTCTGAGCTCTACATATAACAACTATGAGCGCAAATATCAAAATTCACCACTGGTGGTGTGTGAAACCTACACATTTCATATATCAGGAAAAATAATGTCTACATATGCACCGGGGTGTATGTGAATGGGTCAATATAAAAACATAGTAGGTTACTCCTAGAGGCTTTACTACATTCCATTAAGATTAAAAACAAGATAACTCAAAAGAATATAAATTATGATGGTATATTATCTTAGTAGTTAAAATATCTTTCTCAATACAAAATATAATAGATGAATTGTTTTTTCAAAATTAGTGTAACTAAATATATGTTACCCTTTCAATAACCAAAACTAGTTCATAAATTCAATATTTCTATCATCAACCATGGTATATCATACATACAACCATTAATTCTAAATTATATCCCTATTCTTTAGATCTGTGATACATCCCTTACAAGTTCATTTATTATTCTAAATTTATCCTTATGCCTTTCCATTTGGCACTAAAAACCAAGTCTATTTCAAAAATACATCACATAACGAAAATAATAAATAGAAACCAACAATGGGATTTTCTGGTCGGTACCCAAAATCCATTTATGAATCAGTCATATTTCAAACCATATTTCCAATAAGAAAATAAATTTTTTCAACTTATCAAACACCTTGTAGGAGAAACCCATAAATACAATTTAAAAATGCCACCAGTAACCAATACTTTTAGAATAGTTTCAGTAGGGTAAACCAGGGAAAATTATTTGTGAAATATTTTATGAATTATAGGATACCTTTTATTATAATAATAGTGGAATGAGAAAGATCCTCTTACCTCAGACATTTTTGGTGAAACAATTTTTTTGAATCTCTAAATATAATCTTGTTTATCCATTCCTCAAATGAATTAGTTGAATATCACATTAAAACTTGTTCAAGCACATGTATCTAGGAATGTAATCCATAGTCTAGTATTATAATAAATAGAAAATGATATGATCGTTTATATATATAATAATTAAATTCCATTCCATATATTCCTAAGATCTAACATTCTAAGAACCATTGTAAATAGATTTTAAAGGTCAAAGATCACTAAAAATCGCCAAGCGAGAACCTTAGAAGTCGGGATGATGATAATGGGCTCCCAATGAGATTTTGTAACTGAATATAGGAATTATATAGGATTTTCCTCACCTAATTCATGGTTTCAAAAAGTAGTTCATTTAATGAATCATTGGGAATTATCATATGCTAATATTCACATCGCCTTACATTAAAATTCAGACAAATATTTCAATTCATGAATGAATCTCATTAAATGAATTTATTCTACCCATAAACTGATTAATTTATTTTATGTAACTCATGAATCCTAAGTAGAATACATTCACATTGTTAATAACCATTCTTTGCATGAATTATTACAATTTCTAGATTCCATAGTTCTTTCCCTTTAACCAAATAAACCCCTCCATCTATTTATTCCAATGATTGAAAACATAAAATAAATTCCTAAATGATTATGTACCAAAAAATGGGGCTGTTATAATTAAAAAATTATTTAATTATGAAATGAGGATGAGGTGTGGATATTGAATGATGCTATTGTATTATTATTTACATTTTGATTGTGGGGTATATAGGGATGCATCCCGATCCACATCATACATGGATAGGCATGTGATTGGTTTGAAAATAATGGATATAAATATATGAAAATTGATAATGGGGATTGAGAGAGTAAAATAAATTAAGAATTGTATGTGGAGAATTTTTTTTGTATTTATTTTGATGATACGAAATTATAATCTAATTTGGTATTTTGAGAGAATTTTAGGGTAAATTTGGGATGGATATTTAGCATGTTTGGTACTTGTTTGTTCTTTTGTTTATTCACTAGTGCATTATTATACAATTTCAAAATTTATATGAGATATGTTTGGTATGATCCTATTGAGAATACAAGTTATTATAACACTACAAATATATAATCATATTTCATACTTAAAAAATTATTTAAGAGA
Organism: Viscum album; assembly: GCA_963277665.1. Classification (NCBI taxonomy): domain Eukaryota; kingdom Viridiplantae; phylum Streptophyta; class Magnoliopsida; order Santalales; family Viscaceae; genus Viscum; species Viscum album. The sequence continues at coordinate 1,787,182,077 of OY728155.1, read as the reverse complement.
CTAAGATGGACATTACTAGTATGGGTGTTAGAGCTTTTTTTGAGTTTTCACAAGAGAAGTTATCAATTGGTACTTTCATATAGACATTATTTGTATTTAGTTGACATTATCATTCATTTTTTGATGTTTTTGTTTCCATTTTATATTATATAATAGTGTTATTAGGTGGTTTATATCCTATCTCCTAGACCTATATAAAAATTATTGGGTTAATGCCTCCCATATGTATGAGTTTTACACCCTTGGTGTTAGTAACCAACTTGGGGACCCCTGGAAGTGGGATTAAATGGATTTTAATCTATCTTTTATCATTTATGGGCTAGGAGGGGTACCTTTAAAGGAAGTATTTTTTGAAATGGAGGTATCAAATGGTTTTGTTTATAGATTGAATATAGCTTGGGGTTAAGAACTTATAATGATTACATGTGTTGATTTGGTGATGGGATCAGTATATATTATTGTGTGACATAGGCCAATAATACTAGCTATAAAAAGGGATTTAAGGCCTCTCCTGATCTTACAAAAGGACATTGAGTCTATAAAATAATCAAGTGAAGTGGTAAAACTTACTGGGTGGATATTTAGATGAGGTGAGTGTATCATGAATTTTTTTTCTTATGGTTGAATGGGGTTATTATTAAAATTAAAATGTCTTCAATTAATTAAATTTTGAAAATTTCTTTCTATTGAGCCTAAGGTTGTACATGAATTTTTAGGAATAGATCCTACAATTCATTTACATTTATTTCAAGAAGTGGTGGTGTGATTGTATGATACAGTTGATCATTTAAGGATTGATCCGATAGATTTAGATGGGTCATGGAAAAGGGAATTTCATTCTTTTCCGCAGAAAAATCATGAAAAGTATTAAGAAAGCATCCCCAACCAAGATATAGGGCTATCTTTGGTGATGTTCCAAGTTTATTTCAGATTTATTTTAGGTTTAGTTGATATTTGGGTTCCATTGGTATTCATCCATATGAGAGCAGTAGAATGTCGATGGTGTACATTGTATATTGGAAATCTAAATAAGGGATATGATTCTGGGTATGACTTCCAAAAATCTTTTTTTGGAATTATTTTTATCAATGATGATGGTAACAAAAATAAGAAGTTTCCCCCCCTTCCCATGGGTTCCTAATCATGAAATTTCATTGTATAATGTTTATAGTCCTTTTAGGATTCACCCTTGTAATCTTTTTAAGTGAGTTTTATTGATCAAAAAGTCTAAAGGAGGCTCTACACCGAGTAATCATATTTACATTCACCACATTTACACTTCAAAAATAATTGGTGGTATTTGGGAAAGAAGAGGTGATTATGAATATGTACTCATTGGGAAGATAGTCATAATAATTAGGGTAGAAGTTAAACATAAGTAGAAGGTATTTTGGAGTTGATCAAGAATGTTGATGAATTTGAGGTTCTGAATGTAAGGAACGAAACCCAGTTGCCTAGATTCAATGAATTATTTTATTAAATTGGAATATAGAAAAGGAATAAAATCCCAATGGAATGAGTAGTTTAGTTGAAATGGAAACAAGATATATATATATATATATATGTTCAAAAATACATCTTGAAATTAAATACAAAATATAAGTTTTATTGGGAACATCCACAACTATAAGTTTATCCTGATGGGTTATTTATAATAAACTTATTCAAGTTATGAAAAAATTAAACTATAAGAATGGGGTGAACTCAAATTCTTAGTAAGGGTAAGAAATAAAGTAGAATGTAACATAAAAATAAACATAATTCAATTTGAATAATTGAAAATTCATGCCTTTAAAATGTATACGTTAACATAATATGGGAGGAAAATGAGTTGAATAAATAATTCCATTATAAAATATAATCATGGGTATTATACTAGTCGAATAACCACATGAAAAAACAATTATATTTTCATAATGAGGTAATTCATAATGTGGGATTCGATAACCACACCGTCAATTCCTTTTGCGAAGAACATAAATATCCATTTTGTTATGTCCTCGTGCTAAGACCACAGTTTGTCTCATGAGACCTACCGATGCACTGGGGGATATAGAGGGCCCCAACCAACACTTACTAAGTCCATATAATTATATATAGGAATGGGGATGAACATAAAAAATGTATAAATGAATATTTAACCAAATATACTAAATTTATGTAACTTTCCCTAAACATTCAGCATAAACACTAACCATTCGGAGTAAATAGTTGAATGGTTTTATGATTGAACATCCATAGTAAAAATAATCATAAACCATTAAATTAAATATTTTACATTAGGTAATAAAATATGAATTCCAATAATACATAATAATAATCCAGTGCGTTGTAATAGATGAAGATACTCTTATAAAATCATCGAGTAATTCTTGAGATAAATTCTCTTTTATTTTGAATAGAAGAGTTCATTTGAAAAAATAAAATAATAAAACCAGAAGTGATGTAAGATATTATTTTAATAAAAATATTATTGATTTTATAAATATAATGGTTTCCAACAATAGATTATATATCTCCCTTGATAATATGTATGAATTTGAGAAATTCCCTTAAATTAGGCTTCTATTTCGAGGATAATTTTTTAAAGATCCTTCTAAAAAATATAAATATCCATAAATGAAAGTAGGATTGTGGTTAGTAAAAATATATTGAACATTATCATAGAATATTATTATTAAATATGAATATATAACCATTTAATTGAGGTAAGTAGAGAATAAGTGTAATCCGACTGAAAGTGGAGGTTTGGGTAGAAAACTCTTACCTTAAGTCTATCGGTGTTCCTCACTGGGTCTTGATGACCTGAATAAGAAAATATAGGTTTATAAATTAATTATTATAGAACCATTTATTAATTTTATTTATTTATCATAACCTTATTAGTTTTAAACATGGCCTTTTGATGGGTTCAGACATCCAATTTCATTGTTTGGGAGTGTTTTCTTGGTTTTCACGACACATTTTATTATATTAATTTTCAGACAAACATTTAAAATGAGAATGGTTGTACATAATATAAGTTTTATATTATTATTGAAGAACCATAAGATTACATGTTTTTAAAATTATTTTGGTTATTTGGACTGAATATGAATCATTTTATAAAACATTAATGACAATTGTTTGGGTTAATTTTTGGTTCTTGATCACAAATAAATCTTTTTAATTAATAAATTAATATCATGTGCACAAAAGGATTAGATAACCTTAAATAATTTATAATACATTTATCATAGTCTGGGTAAACCATAACAATTGTTTCATGACCAGAATTGAATATGGTAATAGAAATTGGAAACTCGTCATCCTTTAATGTAATAAATTAATACATCCAGGACTGTGTTTTCATTTCTATTATAAAATATGGGGAAATGAGAGATGATGAAGAATTATTAATTTATACTAACAAAACTTAAGTACAGTTAAGTTACTATATTAATCACAAAATTTCAATGAAACTAGGTTATGAATGAAAAAGTAAAGAAAGGAATTTGAAATAAAATAAATGATAAGAGGAATGTACCTCTTGAAGTAATATTCCTTGAGATCCTTTTTAGGGGATAGGTTTTGGTATTTTTATGTGATTAATGGATTCGAAAAGTGTGGGATGATATTGGGAGGATGTTTGGATATAATTTATACAAGGAAAAAGGATTTAGAGGAGTGAATAGAAGTTGGAATGTGGGGGTTTATAGTGGAAGAGATGAGGGTTTTCCCATTATTTTAATCATTATTTTATTATTTATCTCAAGACAACCAATAGTTTTGATTTATGTGACCAATAATAGTAATAAGTTAAAGAGAGTTACAACTTAGTGGGAATACATCATCCTTACATCATTTATGACCAAATAAATCATGTATTTTGCATTTATCATAAATTAACATATTTTACTATTAACTATAAATTCAAGTATTTGGGAAAAATACCAAAAATCTACCAAAACCATATTTCAACCTATAGAATTTAAAAAAATAAATCCATTATTTGAAAATAAATTTCTAAATATTTTTAATTTAATTATAAAATAAAATCATAATTTATTCCAAAAAAACATTAAATCTCTAACATGTTTTATAACACATTTAGAAATAAATAAAGGTTCCATAAAATTATATAATAACCACAAGAAAATAAAGTAACAATTTATGATTAATATTTTGGAAAATAAATTTCCATTTTTAAATTTTAAATTAATCAAAAAATGAAATTAAAATATCTAAGACATACAAAATTACCAATACTTATACTATGATCATTTATTCAATTATAAGATGTCTAAATTTTATTTATACACTCATGGGTGAAGTTTATATTTTTATCCAATTTAATATTCATTAATATTTATAAGATTAACATTATTATTTCTAATGGTATGTTATTATTCATAACGGTAAGTAACTATTCATCAAAAATTATGTCTTTCTTATAAGACTCTAAATATCTTAATGAACTCAACCGTGTATGTCATTTTTTCAAATTTGGAAACACATAAGAGGAAAAATTATGTTTAATGACTAGGTTATAACAAAGTAGTGTTTTTAGAGACTAAATTTTTCATTAATTCAAAATTAAATTTATGTGAAGAATCGTGGGGTGTTACATTAGACCCACCTTACAAAAATAATTCGAGAAGTTACTAGAATGTTAACTCACAAAATTTTTTGGGTAGTTATTCATCATAAGATCCTCAGGATCCCATGTTTCCTAGTCAATTTTATGGTTTTTCCGATGTATCTTTTCCATTCGAGTCATTTGATTCTTCACCAATTGTTCTTTAGGGTAGAGAATCTGGATAGGCTCCTCATAGTAAGATATGTCATTTTTCAATTCTATACCTTTATATGTGAGGACATACGTTGGGTCTGGCATATAATTTCTCAGCAATGAGACATGGAACACATAGTGTACTTTAGATAGGCTAGGTGGCATATCCAAATGATATATAATAGCGCTAATTCTTTCTAGAATTTAAAAAAATCCAATGTATGTAGTGCTTAGTTTCCCATTCTTCCCAAATCTTATAACACCCTTCTATTGAGATACATTTAAGAAAAATTGATCCCCCACTTGAAATTCTAAATCATTCCTTCGATTATCTCTATATCTTTTTTTCTTCTTTGAGATGCTTTGATGTGGCCATGAATAGTCTTTACCTTTACTATTGTTTCCTCTATATGCTATAGGTCCACAAGCTTCATTTCTCTAACTTCATCCCAACAAGTTGGTGTGTTTCATCTCTTTCCATACAATTCTTCATATGGTTATATTTGAATACATGAATAGAAAATATTATTATATGAAAAGTCTACTAAGGGTAAATACTGATCCCATGTACCATTAAAGTCATGGGAGAATGATATCGACATGTCCTATAAAGTTTAGATCATCTTTTCTGACTTCCAATAAGTTTGAGGATGATATGCGATACTTAATTGATTCTCAGTATCAAAATATTTATAAAGACTTTTCATAATTTCCATATAAATCTTGGATCATAATTAGAAAATTTTGAGAAAGGTTCTCCATGATGTCTCACAACTTCATTGATATATATTTGTGCTTGGATCTACAGTGGAAAATCCTCTCTTATAACGAGGAAATGTGAATATTTCATAAGTTGATCCACAATGACCCATATTACATCATTATTTCACAAGGATTTGGGTAATCTAGTGGAAAATCCCTTGTGATGTCATCCCATTTCCATGTAGTAATAGGTAGTGGTTTCGTGAATCTTTTAAGATGCTGTCTTTCGGTCTTCATTTGTTGGTCGACTAAACATCTTGATACATAATCAGAAATTTCTTGATTCAAGTTGCCACATCAGAAATGTTTAGTCTTCACTTATTGACAAACTAATCATATTTATATATAATTAGCGATTTCCTACATCATGTTGTCCCATGAAAAATTTTCCTTCAAATAATTATACATTTTAGTGCTACCGGGGTGTATAGAGAAATTTGAGCTATTGGAATCATCCAAAAACTCCCTTTTTAGCTCGGGTATAGAGGGAACACATAGCCTCTTCCCAAATTTCATAATTCCATATTCACATACCAAGTCATCCAACTTCCCCACTTTCACAACATTAATTTTATTTTTATGGTCCTCATCATTAGGCTGAGAGATTTTAATCATTTTTAATAAAGATTTTTGGGAAACCAAATGAGAAATTAGTGATGTTTAACCTTTTTGATAATTATAATATATATCCTCACAAGATCCATTTACAAAATATCCTTTTCAATACATATTTGGTTGAGAAATCTGTGATCCTTCATGCTTAATGCATCATCTAACTTATTTTCTTTTATTGGGTCAAAGTGTATGGTACAATCATAATTCTTTAGTAATTTATGCCATCACATTTTCCTTATGTTGATTTATTTCTATTAGAATATATACTTCAGATTGTTGTGATCTGTATATATCTCACATATTTCACCATAGTGATTGTGTCTCCATATTTTTTGATAAATTATTAAAGTAGCTAACTAAAGATCATTAGTATGGTAGTTTTGTTCGTTAATTTTTTAACTTCCTTCATGTATAGTCAATAACTCTATCATTTTTCATAAGGACATAACCAATTCCATTCTTTGATATATCACTATAGATCGCAAACCCATCATTCCCTAATAGTAGAGTTAGGATTGGAGAATTCACTAGTCACCTCTTCAGTTCCTTAAAATATTCCTTGCATATTTTTCTATTCAAACTTAACCCATTAATGTGGAATCTTGGTTATCAGTTTGGCTAAATGGGAAAAGTTCAAAATAAAACACCGATAATAACCTATTAAACCAATAAAAATACATACCTAAGTTATATTTGTTGGAATATTCCATTCTTGTACAATATTTGTCTTTGTAGGATCAATAGATAATCTATCCTTAGAAACATTTTGGTCATGAAAGGAAACTAATTGAATCCAAATTCTAACTTTCAAAACTTCCCATACAATTCATTTCAACTAAGAGTCATTAGAATAGTGCATAAGTGATTTTCATGATCTTAATAGATTTTGGAGTATACAAAGATATAATTTATAAGTTCCACCACAAATTCATCAAGATATTCTTTGAAAACATTATTCATTAGATCCATGAAAATAAATGGTGAATTATCCGGTACAAAATGCATTACTTTAAACTGGTAATTCCCATATCGGGTTCGAAATGCAGTATTTGGAATGTCTTCATTCCTTATTAGAAACCCATGATATCCAGATCGAAGGTCAATCTTCATAAATTATTGGCGTCTATGAAGTTGATCAAATAAATTATCAATGCATGGTAGGGGATACTTCTACTTTATTTTTATATCATTGATCTCCCTGTAGTCAATGCACAACCTCATAGATCCATCTGTTTCTTCAAAAAACGGATAGGGGCTCCCAATGGAGAAACAATAGGGTGGATTAATCCTTTATTAATCAATTACTATAGTTTTTTATTCAATTATACTAATTCCACAATGTCCATTCTATATGGGGTCTTTGATATGGGCCTTGAATTAGGAATTAAATCAATGGAATACTCAATTTCCCACTCAGGAGGATGTCCAGGTAATTCCTTTGGAAACACATCGACATATTATTGTACAATAATTACGTACTCTATTTGAACATTCATTTACTATCCTATACATATTAAATTCCCTACCTCCACAATAATTGAATTTAGTAGAGGTACTTGGGGTTGATCTAGATGAGAATCAGGTTGTGATGTTTCTTCCCTAAATATATGAGATTCAACATCATCCTTAAAAACATGTAACCTCCTTCTTATTGTAATAATTTTTTGCATATTGGTTCAAAATCCAATCCATACCAAATATTTTATCAAATTAAATCATGGATATGAAACAAAATCAACAGATAAAGCACATTTATAATTTAAAATGGGGACCATCTAACATAACATTGTTAAAATGATACTTCCCTTAAAAGTTTTGAATGATAACTACTTTATTAAATCAAATTTGAAATATCTAATTTTCATGGAATATTGGGATGATATGAAATAATGTGGTGATCAATAATCAAATGAATCATTGGATATGTTTAAGGAAATGATTAATGCACCTACCACCACATCATTAAAACTGGAATCTTTGTAGTTTTCACCGCATAAGCAGGGCCTTTCTTCCTTGTCCTTTTCTGGGGAATTTTTTCTTCACACTCAGGACATTCATGCGCATAATGTCACATCACCCTAGAATTGTATAATTTAAAATTGATAACTTCTTTCTTCCCCTTAAAATCGCAAGATAGGTGGAATTTTTATCCATTCTTGAAACAGACTCTCAATCCCATCAATAATGCTCGAGGGTTTTTATTCTCAAAATTACTAGAGGATGGAAGGCCAACTATTCTCTTCTTCCCCATTTCCTTATTTCCTTATCTAGAGTTTTCAACATCCCATTTCTTCTATTTATTTCCTTTAATGTCATATGACTGATAGAAATTCCCTTTCCTTCATGATATCACTTGAGATTATAAATCCGTATGATGAGAAACATTGGGAGACTAGATCCCTTTAGAGGAATGGTTTTAAACCATCAACGAATCAATCAATATTTCTCCTTGGATTATGTATGTAGTCTGTGGAATGTCTTTATAACCTTATGAATTTAGATTCATACTTTAAAATCAATTCATCCTACTTTTTCCTCAGATTAAGGAATTGCTTTTCCATATCCGCTAGTTGTTTGTGGTGAAAATATTTTTATTCGAATAATTTTTTTAAAGTCCCTCTATTCCATCTCTTCTATTTATTCATCATCCTTTGTGTTTTTTATTAATAACCACTACTGATATTCATCTCCCAATAGATGATAAAATACTATGGAAACCTTATATATTTCATTACATCCCAATGTGAGAAATATCTTCTCTAGGGAACATATCCACTGCTCAGAAATAGATGGGTTTGTAGTCCCATTGATTGATGAAGTCTATTATTGTATAAAGCGATCCAACATAGCTCCTCTCCATTGTGGATTAAAATTCCTTATACTAGTAAGGTTATTTTTCATAACCTAAGTCAGTTTTCCCTGTATAGTAATAAGTTTCTCAACTCAATTGTATCTCCAGAGCCAACATAATTATCTTTCATCGGAGTACAATCCCTACAAGGGATATGCAAGTACATGCCGTTTCCATTTCTTCTAGGAGGAACAAATTAAAGATAATTCCATACACTGTATTAAGTTACGAATCATAATGTACAATCTCAACATAGGAAAATACATAGCATAAATTGAGATCATATTCGAGGATAATCCCATAATCGCAAACATGGTTTCTTTGAGAAAAAATTTACATTTTACTCCTTTATAATGGATTGTAAAAAAATATGAATTATTTTAAGAATATCACCCAAGAATTTCAAACTAGGTGTGCAGTAAGGCTCATTGTCATGTACCAGGATACCTCGGGTTAATCCCGAAACTCCTTATCAGAGTTTTCACTCCTAGGTATGTCTGTTCTAGAACCATGTCCACATATAGTATCCAGACATGGATATATTTGATAGAAATATCAACATAATATATTCCTTACCAAGATTCCAAGATATTATTATATGTTTATCCTCAAAGGCTATACTAGGGTTTTGTTTCCTAATCTACATTTTCTAAATATTGTTTCCATGTTTTCTACTAAACATCCTATGATACCAAATGTAAGGACACAACCCTAGTTTCCTAGATCCAGTGCCTTATTTTATTACATTGGAATATAAACAAAGAATATGCATCCGGAAGGAATGATTATTTTTGTTGCATTGTAAAAAAGATATATACAAAAGATCAACATTATATCTTGAAATTAAATAAAATATATAAGTTTTATGGGAAAATTCCATAACTCTATGTTTATCATTGCAGGTCATTCCTAATAAACTTCTTCATGTCCTAAGAAAATGAAACATAAGAAATGGGTGAACTCAAATGATTAGTAAGGGTAATAAATACAACAGAAGATATCATAAACATAAAATTAGGCATGGTGGAAAATTGAAAACACATGCCATTAAAATAAAAACAAGAACATAATATGGAAGGAAGATGATATGAACAAATAATTCCATAATAAAACATAATCATGGGTATTCTACTAATCGAGTAACAACATGAACCACCAAAACTATTTTCATAATGAGGGAATTTATAATTTGGGACAACATAAACATTCCTTCAAGGCCTCATACCATGACCCTAAATATCTATTCTATCAAGGTCTCATGCCAAGACTATAGTTTGTCTCATTATACCTACTGATCCACCGAGGGGATATAGAGGGCCCCACCCAATATTTACTAAGTCTAGTGTATTCATAATATGAACAGGGATGATAATAAACAACATATACAATAATATTGAAACTAATATATTAATTTTAAATAACTTTCCCTGGACATTAAGAATAAACACTAACCATTCATAGTAAATTACAGACAAGTTTTAAGATAGAACATATTCAATAAAAATAATCATACACCATTAAGTTAAATATGGTAGATGATATCATAAAATATTAATAACAATTATACTAAATAATCCTCATGTGTATTGAAATAGATGAAGTTACTCTTATAAAATGATCGAGTAATTCTTTAGACAAATAATCATTTACTTTTAAAAAATGATTTATTTAGAAAAAATCACTGTATAAAACCCTAAGTTAAGTAAGATAATATTTTCATAATAAAATTAGTGATTTTATAAAGATAATGGTTTCAAAAAACAGATTATAGAGTTCCCATGAAAATAGGTATGAATTTGAGAAATTCCCTTGAATAGAGCTTGTATTTCGAGAAGAATTTTTGAAAGATCCTTTTAAAACATATAACTCCCCATAAAGGAAAGTAGGATTCTGGTTTGTACACATATATAGAACATTATCACAAAATATATGATGAGTAAATATGAATATATATGAATTCAATTGAGCTTATTAGTGAATAAGAGTAGCGCGAACGAAAGTGGAGGTTTGGGTATAAAACCATTATATTAAGTCCATTGGTGTTCCCCAATTGATCTAAATTTCCTGACTAATAAAATCTAGGATTATAAATTTTTAATCAAATAACATTCTCTACATTTTATTTATTTATCATAACCTTATTTGGTTCATTTCTGGCCTTTTATGGGTTAAAAGATCCAATTTCATTGTTTGGGAGTGTTTTCATTCATGGGTTTCATGATCGGTTTACTTATATTCATGAATGGATAAACATTCAGAATGATAAATTTTTCTCCATAGTATATGTTTTATGTTATTAGTGAACAACCATAATATAACATAGTTATAAAAAAATTTGTTTATTGGGAGTAAAGATGAATGATTATATAAAATTTTAATGACAATTGTTTGGGTTAATTGACAGTTCTTGATCACAATGAAGTCTTTCTAATTAATAAATTAATATCATGCGTAAAAAATTATTCAATAACATTAAATAAATTATAATACATATATTATAGTCTTTTACAACCATTAAAATGGTTTCATGACCAGAATTGAATATGGTAATAGAAATTCAAAACTTGTCGTCCCTGAGTGTTATAAATTAACACATCTGAGATGGTGTTTTCATTTATAGTATAATGTAAGGGGAAAAGAGATAAGATGATGAATTATTAATTTGTCAAAAAATAATTACAGTGAATTTAAGGTACTGGATCCATAACAAAATTTGTATTAAAGGAGGTGAGGAAAGAAAAATAAACAAATGGAACTTGAAATAAAATAAATGAAAAGACGAATTTACCTCTTGAAGTAATCTTCCTTGAAAACCTCTTTAGGAGATAGTTTTTGGTATTTTTATGAGACCAAGTGATGATAGATATAGGTGATGATCTTGGGAGGATATTTGGGAAGAATTTATAAAAGTCACAGTTCTGGAGAGGAATGAAGAGAAAAGGGGGTGAGGGGGGTTAATAGTGGAGGAGAGGAGGGTCTTCCCATTATTTTAATAATTTTTTTATTATTTCTCTCAAGACAACCAATATTGTGGATTCATGTGACCCATAATAGTAATAAGTTCATGAGAGATATATCCTAGTGGGATTATATTATCCTTACATGACTTATAACCTAATAAATCATGTATTTATCATTTATTGTAAATTATAGTATTTTACTATTCAAACAAAACATAAATATTTTAGACAAATCCCAAAAATTTACCAAAACCATTTTTCAAGGAATATAAATCTAAAATGAAATAAATTTTTTAGAAAATAATTTTATAATTTATTTATTTTATTTATTTTATTTAATTTATTTTTTAAATAAAATCAAATTTTATTCCCAAAAACTACTTTAAAACTATAACTCGTTTTATAAAACCTTGTGAAATTAATCAAGGTCCCATAAAATTATCTTATAACCATATTAAAATAATGTAAACATTTATGATTACATTTTATGAAAATACATTTCCATTTTAAATTATTAACTTAATCATAAAATGGTAATTAAAATATTTATGACATACAAAAATACCTATATTTATACTATGATCATTTTTTACTTATAAGATATCTAAATTTTATTTGTACACTCAGGGGTGAGGTTTATATTTTTTTGGACAATTAACTATTCATTTACTATTTATAAGAGTATCTTGACAATTCATAAGGGTATGGTACTATTCATAAAAAATTATGTTTGTCTATTCAGACTCAATATATCTCATTGAACACAACTGTGTACGTTAGGTTATTGAATTCCAAAATAGAGAGGTGAAAAAATTATGTTTACTGGATGGGTTATAAAAAATTGGTGTTTTTAGAGACATAGTGTTCCATGCATTCAATATTAAATTTATGTGCAGAATTTTGGAGTGTTACAATAAATGGTGGTGATTTGGATATAGTTTATTATACTGCCCTTGGGATAATAGTTCCCAATCATATATTGGGGAATTTATCTTTTTCTACTATGATTTTGGGGTTCAAGGTCACCATCATGATCAGTTCTCGAAGACTTGGTATGATCATCCTGATTTGGATAGTCTCTGAGATAGTATCAACAATAAGGGCATCCAAATTTTGCTCAGTGGCTTGGTTTTCATTCTTAAACTTAGTCAATTGGAGATGGAGTTAGTATAAATCATTCCTATAATGGTTCACATTTTTAGGGATCCAAACTAGAGTTTGGACATGGAGGATGTTAGAAGTAAGGTATATGATATAGGAATTTGGAGATGCTTTCTTTGAAGGTTCCTTCCCAAGTGGGGCCTAAGGTTGTCTGAGGTACTATTAGTTCAACATACACCTTATACTTTTACATGTTTGATTTCAGAGCTTCTTATTTAATCATTATTCATTTTTTATTTCATAAAAAAGACATTATATATAAACTATTCCATTTAACCTAGTTTTTTTCATGCTACATTGAGGTCATATTTTTATATGTGTGTCGGGGATGTCAAATAATAATGGGGTAGCACCAATTGGTGGGTGATTTATTCTTGTTATATGTACACCTATATGATTTCATCTTTTAAATTGATTGGTTGTATTCCATGTATGATTTTTTTGACTGTTTCTAGAGAAGAGTACCATTTTCTTACATGGAAATGAAATTATTTGTGTTTTTTTGGAATGTACAGCTATTTAATGGATGACATTCAAGTAGAACCTCTCTTATCATAGTTAGTGGACTTTTCAGAGAAATAACAACTGGTGGATCCTCCCAAGATCACTGAGGAGTTTTTTAATGTATTTCTAGATGAGGTTGTGGCATTACACCCTCTCGGTGATGTTCAAGTTTTGGATAGAGATACAATTGGGTGAATCTTCGATTTCGATTGTGTAATGACCCAAAGTTTCATTAATGGAAATACCTCTTGATCTAGTTAAATAACACTGTATGTTTATATAAAATGTCATCTTCATTGGATTTATGTTTAGAATTTTGACCGTTACTAATATAGCCGTTGAACATTGATCACATGATTAGTATAAATATAACTCTTTAAAAATTCCAAATTTACACAGACAAAGGAAGCGATTGCCTCATCTAGTAGAATTGCCCCATACGAAGCCTATTTGTCGGATCTCGGAAAAGAGTTGGCGTCCTTGGGCTTCGCTCTTGACCAAGCCCATGCTGATGTTCACCATGTCAAGCTCAAACGGGACCATCTACAGGTAAAGTGGAAGTTGATAGAGATTACCACTTGAACAATGTTATCCGAGCCACCCCAAGAGACTGTCACCATCTCAAACCTTACCCTTAGGTCTTATGCGGCTGTTTTAAGGGGTTATGTAACAAATAAATAGTACTATGTTCATGTACATTATTTTTTGTATATAATAATGAATATAATTTCGTGTCATTATTGATACATTGTAAATAGTTTTTAAAGTACGAATGGTGTTTTTTAGTTATTATTTAATTAAGAAATCTATTTTATTAAATTAAGGGATATTTTTGAATTAAATAATTTTTTAATAAAATATTATTATTATTATTATTATTAGATTAATTTTATTATATATAAATTATCATATAATTTTATGAATGCAATTATAATTTTTATTAAGGTTTGAAAGCCATTTTTGACCAAACCCGTGAATTTTCTATAAATGTCAGTTTTTATTTTAAAAGTGAAAATAAACATATTTAGAAAATTATTTAGATAAAATAAATGTTATTTTTGGAGTCATGATGTCGAAATTATCCAATGGTGAATTTTTCATAATTTTCTAAGACAGTCAAATTTTTGAGTAAAAATTAAATACTGTTTAAATATATAATGTCTTTTATGACATCATAATGAACCAATAGTGATGTAATAAAATACTATAATCTTTATTTTCGGCCAATATATGTTTTACCATTAAAATAATGTGATTTTGGGTTTGTTTGTATTACTTTGCAAAGCATTAATGGACCCCTCAAGACTTATTAAACATCTTGTCCTTTTAAATTATTTTCCATGGAAGTGTGACTCACCTCCACATAAGCAACCTCATTATTTTAATAAGTTAGGACTTTGGACTTATAAAATATTGTTTTCCTATTTCCTTTTCCAAAAACCATGTGAATAAATCATGGGATGGTTTGTGTTTTGGATTAATATAATGTAAGGGGACCCAAACCTAAATAATAAAGAATTCCCTCACCTTTCCTATATAAACCCATCCAAGCTCCAACTTACTAATCAATAAAATCCTTTTGTGTTCATCTAAACTCTTCCCTAATCTCTCTAGAATCCTCCCAAGGTTCCCCAAGATCCCAATAATCCTCTAACAAGCCTCTCTCTAGCCTTTGGAAGCACACTTCTAAGTAAGGTTTTTTTCATCCATTCTCATTTTTGTCTAATTTTCATTAAGTTGTTTTTCCATTTTAAATTCAATTATGAATGTTGGGGTATGGTTTCGCACCTCCCTCATACTGCCCTATTTATGTTTGAATAATGGGAGACCCCTTTCTCTCTCATTAAATTCCTCCCATGTACACCCATTACTATGATGAAATTCTGAAAGGAACTTCTCTCTCCTCTTTTACATTCAAGCAATACTTTTGTATCATGAATTGAAATACCATTAAAATTGTTGGGACATGTATCTATATAACCTCCTCGCTTTCCATTACATGTAAATATTTTGAGGAACACCTTTCTTTCTCATCAACCATTTTTATGAATTCTCATGTCACGCCGTTACGCTGCCAAAATCGCACCGATTTTCTAAGCCAATGTCATTGTATAGTGAATACCATGCCCATTTCTCCATCAAGGGTATTATCCTTTATGCACATTTACATATTTATTATAAAGTTTCGTATTTGAATTCCACATTCCTTTATCATGGAATAAATGATTATGTTTTTTTAATCCATGTTTTATGATCAATGTGGCATACTTATGCATGAAATGAAATGTTTAAGAAGGGTGCACCCTTATAGCGCTCCAATGAATTAGGTGAAGTATAGTATCATGATACGTCATGTGCAATGAGAGTTGAATCATTCTAATTCAAGTGAAATGAGGGTTTACTCATTCTTCATGTGCAATGATTTTTTACTCATGCTCTATGTGCAATGAGCCTTGGCGCATGATAATTCCATGTTAAGTGTTGTTGCCACATTTCCATGTTAAGATTATTGTGCTTCATCATGCCTTTATGTTCAAGTTTCTATTGTTATCTATTGATATTACTAATGTCTAACATGTATTTTACTCCTCATTTTATTCCATGTGTATTCCCTTACTGGGATTTATAGCTCACCCATTTCTTATGCATATCCTCAGGTTATCCCAAGAAATGCTAAGTACGAGGTAATGTAGTGGTCATGTAAAGGAAGTTTCAATAAAGATGTTGTATTTCATGTTTCAAGTTTTTATGTAATGATCCTAAGCCCCAATGAAACTAAACCTCTTGATCTTATTTGTTGTATCAAGTGAAGTTTTGTGTAATGAATCATGTTTATATTTGTATTAAAAGAAGGGTTGTCATAGTTGGTATCAGAGGATAGGTTTAGTTATTTTTGGTATTAGGATTAGAAAACCCAAGTAAAGCCTGAGATACAAGGCTAAGTACAATAAAAACGTCCCTATGTTTTGGTGAGTATTGAGTAAGTGGGTTATCAAGCAAATACATCCCTATCTGGATACGATAATGTAGAGGTGGCTCTAGCACAGATGTATCCTAGGGGTAAAACCCGAAAACACCGCTTTGTGATAGACTCGAACGGGAACTGTTTCACAACAACGGGCCTTGCTGCACTCTTGGTTGCGACACTCCCGGGGGATATGCTTTGGTAAATTCACAAGCATAGTATGAATGCTTATTAAGGGAATAAAAAAACTGCAAAGAATATATGTTAGAAAGTAGATCATGAAAATCCAAGATTGAAGCCTATAGACTCATGAGTTAAGGAAATAAAAGTTATTTATAAGTCATCAACTTTTGTATTTGGTTTTACCTTGATGTGTTACCCCTAACATTCCTTTTATTCTAGCCAATGGCTGGTAATAGGAGAACTCGGGCTAACAACCGATGTGAAGATAGTGTGATGACTATACTAATGAGATGCCCAATCCAATGGTAGTGGGAATCACGAACATTGTCACCCTTCTCTCTCAGTTAACTGAAGCTCTGAATAGAAACACGGGTCAAGAGGAACGTTCAACCCCCCTAAGAAAGAAAAAGTCACTATCGAGGGCTTCATGAGACAAAGGCCTCCTACTTTTAGTGGATAATCTGATCCCACCATCGCTGAACAATGGATCAACTCCATTGAAAAGGTCTTTTATATCCTTCAATGTTCTAAAAAACAGAATGTTCTCCTGGCGGCTTATAGTATGGAGGGTGAAGCTGATCAATGGTGCATGTTGATCAAAAATACGAAGCCTGTGGAGGATATTGAGGTGTTGGAATGGAAGGATTTCCGGAAGATGTTTTTTGATAAATATTTTCAACGCACCCTCTGGATTAAGATGGAAAGGGACTTCCTTTCCCTCAAGAAAAAAGTTGAAGAATTTTTTGGAGCATACAAGGCAAAATTCACATGTCTTGCACAATACGCTTCTGGATTTTTCGTTAACCCAGAATGCAAAGTTGACCGCTTATTTGGTGGGTTGAAGCCTATCCTAAAGAAAGCATTAGAAATCCGTGACTTTGACAGTTATGAGGAAATTGTCCAATGTTCCCTCAAGGCCTAAATGGAGATCAAAAAATCACAGGGGTATCATGGGGATAAGAAGTGTATGATGGACTTCAATTCTGGTGGTCCGATAGAAAAATCCAACGGTGCTAAGAAGATCCAGCACCCCAATTGCCAAAAGTGAGAAAAGAAGCTCCCTAGAAATTGCCTTAAGGGGATGAGGAAATGCTTCAGGTGTATAAGAGAAGGGCACCGAACTGTTAACTCCCGGGAAGAAAGATTCACAGCTGCGACAGAGGAGAGGAACACTCCGTTCGAATCTCAACGTGTTGTTCAATGCTACAAATGCAAAGAACCGGGTCATTTTGAAAATCAGTGCCCTAATCCAAGGGTTTTTAGAGGCAACCAACAACCTCCAAGGCAGCAAGGAAGAGCTTTTCCCATCACTTCTGCCTAAGTGAACCCCGACAACGATGTGGTGATAGGTATGCTAGTTATTCATTCAGGAATAGCGAACATAGTTTTTGATTCAGGTTCTACGCATTCTTTAATATCTTGAATGTTTAGTAGAACAATACCAACACCACCACAAATCACGGAAGTGAAGATGTCGGTGATTACGTAAAATGGGGCAGTCATTGCATCCCATGAATATAAGTCCTCCCCTGTTATAATCTGTGGATTGAATTTCCAGGCGAACCTCGTCATACTCACTCTAGTGGAATTTGATGAAATTCTTGGCATGTATTGGATTTCCTTATATATAGCCAACATAAATTGTCGGGAAAAGGAAATAACACTCCATATAGAGAATCGACCCCCGATTCATTACATGTGTAAGGAGGAAGATTTATCTCCTTTAGCTCCATCATCTCAAGAATGGATATTACTTCCCTATGAGCACACATATCTAGCTCAGATGATTGAGTCCAAGGAAGAAACCATCCTTGAAGAAATTCCTATTGTGAGGGAATTTGCTGAAGTGATTCCCGAGGAACTTCCCGGTATTCCTCCCAGAAGAGATGTCAAATTCAGTTGAACTTATACCCGGGGCTTTACCAATATCCAAGACTCTATATGAAATGGCTGTTGTAGAGCTTGAAGATCTGAAGAAAAAAATACAGGAGAATCTAGATAAAGGGTTTATACGCCCAAGTGCTACACCATGGGGTGCACCAGTCCTCTTCATCAAGAAGAAGGATGGGTCAATGCGGCTTTGCATCGATTATCGTGAACTTAACAAAATCACGATAAATAACAAGTATCCTCTCCCACAAATCTATGACTTGTTTGATCAGCTTCGTGGAGCACAATACTTCTCCAAGGTAGATTTGCGGTCAGGATATTATCAAGTAAGGGTGAAGAAGGAAGATGTCCCCAAGACTGGTTTTCGTACAAGATACAGGCACTATGAATTCATAGTAATGCCTTTCAGACTCACCAATTCTCTAGAAATCTTAATGGACTTGATGAGTAGTGTCTTTAGAGATTACCTAGACAAATTTGCGGTAGTCTTTATAGATGATATTCTAATATACTCTAAAACCAAGGAGGGCCCTGAGGAGCATTTAAGAACTGTACTATAGACTTTGAGAAATGAGACGATCTATGAAAAGTACAGCAAGTGTGAGTTCTGGTTGAAGGAGGTCTCATTCTTGGGCCATATCATCACAATCAATGGGATATCTTTGGACCCCTCCAAAACAGATGCAATTGAGGGATGGTTGAGGCCAACATCGGTAACAGATATCTGTAGCTTCTTTGGGTTAGCTGGATATTATCGACGATTTGTGAGAAATTTCTCACAATTTTCCAACCCTCTTACCAAGATAACTCGAAAGGAAGTAAAGTTTTCTTGGAGTGATGAATGCGATGAAATCTTCAAGGAGTTGAAAAGGAGGCTTATCACTACGCCCGTGCTCACTTTACCCACTAGTGGGGAACATTTTGTGGTATTCATGGATGCTTCAAAGAAGGGCTTAGGGTGTGTGCTGATGCAGAATGATAAAGTTATATCCTATATCTCAAGGAAGTTGAAAATCCATGAGAGAAACTATCCAACGCATGATCTGGAGTTGGCGGTGGTGATCTTTTCCTTGATAATTTGGCAGAATTATCTCTGTGGAGAGAAATGTAAGATATATACTGACCACAAGAGTCTTAAATATATATTCACATATAAAGAGCTTAATATGCACTAGAGAAGATGGATAGATCTCATCAAGGATTATGACTGTTCAATTCATTACAACCCTGGGAAAGCGAACAAGGTTGATGATTCCTTACGTAGAAAGGATCCAGTGATTCTATCAGTGATGAGAATTGAGAAGGATCCAATCTTCTTAGACTTGATGAAGATGGACATGGTAATCATAGAGAATCGAACATCATCAATACTTTCACAAATGATTACTCAACTGTTTCTTTTGGAAAGGTTAAAGTATTCTCAAATGTATGATGTGAGAAATCAAGAAAAAGTGGAAGCTATCGAAAAAGGGAAATCCTCAGAGTTTAATGTTAATTAAGAAAGAATTATGTGGTTTGGGAAAATACTATGAGTTCCATAATGTTCGGAGCTGAAGAAGGAACTTTTGGATGATTCACATAGTTCAAATTTCTCTATTCACCCAGGGAGCACAAAGATGTATCGAGATCTCCAAGAAAACTTTTGGTGGGATAATATGAAAAAGGAGATCACTGAATATACATCAAAGTGTATGGTGTGCCAGAAAGTGAAGGCAGAGAGGCAAAAGTCTAAGGGGATGATGCAACCATTGTCCATAATAGAATGGAAATGAGAGAACATCACCATGGACATTGTCACCGGACATCCGAGGACATCCAAAGGCAACAATGCGAATCTGGGTTGTTTTGGATCATCTTACAAAGACTGCACACTTCATTGTTATTCAACAAGATTTCTCAATGGATCAATTGGAACGGATATATATCAGGGAAGTGGTAAGTTTGCATGGAGTACCACTATATATTGTGTCTGAATGAGATCCAAGATTCACCTCTAAGTTTTCGAAGAGTCTTCAACATTCATTAAATACTGAACTGATCTTCTGTATGGCCTATCATCCTCAAACTAAAGGCCAATCCGAGCGGACTATCCAAACATTTGAGGACATGTTCAGAGCATGCTCAATGGAATTTAAAGGAGGATGTGATCAACATCTTCCTTTGGTTGAGTTCTCTTATAATAACAGCTTCCACTCAAGCATCCAAATGGCACCATATGAAGCCCTGTATGGGAAAAGGAGAAGAACCATGGCATTTTGGGATGAGGACGGCGAACTTAAGCTTCTTGGACTAGAAATGGTTGAGGAAATGGTGGAGAAGGTTAAAACCATTCAACAATATATCAAGGCAGCCCAGAGTCGACAGAAGAGTAATGCAGAAAATCATCAACGAGACCTTGAGTTTAATGCTGGAGATAGGGTTTCTCTACAAATTTATCTGTGGAATAAGGTCATGAGGTTTGGAAAGAAAGGAAAGTTAAGTCCAAGGTACATTGTCCCCTTAAAGATTCTTGATCGTGTCGAGGCTGTGGCCTATCGACTAGTACATCCACCTACTATGTCCAAAGTACATGATGTCTTTCATGTATCCCTCTTAAGGAAGTACGTACCAGACCCTTCACATGTACTCTCTTCTGAAGTGGTACAATTGGAAGATGATCTTTCTTATCAGGATAAACCAGTGAAAATCCAATATCGTAGAGAAAAAGTTCTACGAAATAAGACAATGCCCCATGTCAAGGAGTTGTGGAGAGACCATAAGTTTGAAGAAGTGACATGAGAATTGGAGGAAATGTTGAAGCTGAGTTACCCACATCTATTTTAGTGTCGGAAAAGGAAAATTTTGACGGTGAAATTTCATAAGGGGGAAATATTGTAACGACCCAAAGTTTCATTAATGGAAATCCCTATTGATCTAGTTAAATGCCTCTTTATGTTTATATAAAATTTCAACTTAATTGGTTTTATGTTTATAATTTTTACCATTGATAATATAGCTGTTGAATAGTGATCACATGATTAGTATAATTATAGGGCTTTAAAAAATCCAAATTTACTCAGAAAAAGGAAGTGATGGCCTCATCCAGTAGAATTTCCCCATACGAAGCCCATTTTTCAGAGCTTGGAAAAGAGTTAGCGTCCTTGGTCTTCGCTCTTGACCAAGCTCATGCTGAGCTTCACCCTGTCATGCTCGAATGGGACCGTCTACGGGAAAAGTGGAATTTGATAGAGATTATCACTCGAGCAATGTAATCCGAGCCACCCCAACAGTCTGTCACCATCGCACACCTTACCCTTAGGTCTTATGAAACTATTTTAAGGGGTTATGTAACAAATAAATTTTACTATGTTCATGTACATTATTTTTTGTATATAATAATTAATATAATTTCTTGTCATTACTGATACATTGTAAATAGTTTTTAAAGTACAAATGGAGTATCTTAGTTAATATTTAATTAAGAAATATAATTTATTAAATTAAGGGATTTTTTTGAATTAAATAATTTTTGAATAAAATATTATTATTATTATTAGATTAATTTTATTATATATAAATGATCATATAATTTTATGAATGCAATTATAATTTTTATTAAGGTTTGAAATCATTTTTGTCAAAACCCGTGTATTTTTGGTTAATGTCTGTTTTTATTTTAAAAGTGAAGATTAACATATTTAGAAAATTATTTAGATAAAATAAATGTTATTTTTGGAATCAGGACATCGAAATTATCCAACAGTGATTTTTTCATAATTTTCTAAGACAGTCAAATTTTTGAGTAAAAATTAAATACCGTTTAAATATATAATGTGTTTTTGGACATCATAATGACCCAATAGTGAAGTAATAAAATAGTATAATATTTATTTTAGGCCAATATATGTTTTACCATTAAAATAATGGGATTTTGGGTTTTTTTGGATTACTTTCAAAGCATTAATGGACCCCACAAAACTTATTAAACATCTTGTCTTTTTAAATTATTTTCCATGGGAGTGTGACTCACCTCCACATAAGCAACCTCATTATTTTAAGAAGATAGTACTTTGGCATTATAAAATATATTTTTCCTCTTCCCTTTTCCTAAAACCATGGTCAGAAACCTTGGTATGGTTTGTGGTTTGGATTAATTTAATGTAAGGTGACCCAAACCTAAATAATAAATAATTCCCTCACCTTTCCTATATAAACCCGCCCAAGCTCCCACTTCCTCCTCACTCAAATCCTTTGGAGTTCGTCCAACCTCTTCCCTAATCTCTCTAGAATCCTCCCAAGGTGCCCCAATCTCCAAAGAAGCCTCTCACAAGCCTCTCTCTAGCCTTTGGAAGCACACTTCCAAGTAAGGGTTTTTTCTTCCTTTCTCATTTTGTCCAATTTTCTTTAAGTTGTTTTTCCCCATTAAATTCAATTATGAATGTTGTGGTATTGTTTTGCACCTCCCTCATACTGCCCTATTTATGTTTGAATGATGGGAGACCCCTTTATCTCTCATTAAATGCCTCCCATATACACCCATTACTATGCCGAAATTCCGAAAGGAACTTCTCTCTCCTCTTTTACATTCAAGCAATACTTTTGTATCATGAATCGAAATTACATTAAAATTGTTGGGACATAAATATATATGACCTACTTAGTTTCCATTACATGTAAATATGAAGAGGAACCTGTTTCTCTCTCATCAACCATTTTTATTAATTCTTATGTCACGCAGTTACGCTGCCGAAATCGCACCGATTGTTTAAGCCAATGTCATTGTATAGTGAATACCATGCCCATTTCTCAATCATGGGTATTCACATTTATGCAAATTTAATTATTTATTATAAAGTTTCATGTTTTAATTCCACATTCCTTTATCGTGGAATAAATTATTATGTTTTATGAATCCATGTTTTATGATCCATGTGGCACACTTATGCATGAAATGAAATGTTTAAGAAGGGTGTGCCCTTATAGCGCTCCAAGGCATTGGGTAAAGTATAGTATCATGATACATCATTTGCAATGAGTGTTGACTCATGATAATTCAATTGCAACGAGGGTTTACACATGCTTCATGTGCAATGAATATTTACTCATGCTCTATGTGCAATGAGCCTTGGCTCATGCTAATTCCATGTTAAGTGTTGGTGCCACATTTCCGTGTTATGATTATCGTTATTTATCATGCCTTTATGTTCATGTTTCTCTTGTGCTCTATTGATATGCCTAATGTTTATCATGTATTTTACTCCTCATTTTATTCCATGTGTATTCCCTTACTGGGCTTTATAGCTAACCCATTTCTTATGAATGTCCTCAGGTTATCCCATACAATGCTAAGTACAAGGGAATGTAGTGGTCATATAAAAGAAGTTTTCAATAAATATGTTGCATTTCATGTTTCATGTTTTTATGTAATGATCATAAGACACAAAGACACTAATCCTCTTGATCTTATTTGTTGTATAAAGTGATGTTTTATGTAATGAATCATGTTTTTGTTTGTATTAAAAGCAGTGTTGTCATAGATTGTTCATTATCTGATGATACCCGTGGATTTGTGGTCTTAAAACACCCTATTAATAATCTCATACATAAGGATTTCATTTAGGAAAATGAATATTTTTTGTGTGATATGATGTTTTTATCTAAATATTTGGGAATCATTTAGAGGATTTGTATAGACTAATGTAAGTTAAATAATGTAATTATAATGAATCACTAGAATATTCAGAGGATATATCATCTATTTGACCACCTGAGGGGTTCTTGTTGTTTTCAATGATTGATTTCTAGTTTTAATATCATAACATGATAATAGAAGATCATGAAATATAAAAATATAACATTATATACTCATATGGTCACTTTGGATTCATGGTTATTATATTTTCTATCACGAACCAAAAAATTTGATCCGAAGCCTCATAAAATTCATATTCTGAGTGTTTTTGGAACAGTTTATTGTTGTTGTCAGTAATGAAATCCTTATATACTTATATGAAGGGAGTATCATGTTGAGCTTCTTAGAGTTATCATGTAGGTAAATCTACACCACTAACTCTATGGAAATCCATCCAATTGAATGTTTTGATTATCGGATGTGTATCTCTTAAGGAATTCACTGTCCTTTAAATGGGTGACCGTAGACCAATCAAATGATAGAGGAAGTTATTTATTATAAAATTCCCAAGAATATGGCCGAGATTCACTACATCCATGTAATTACAACTTATCACTAGATGTTTTTATTTAAATATCTTAGATTGTACCCTCACTGACAAACATGAACAACAAGGAATATACTTTCACCTTGCATGATCATTGTTAAGAAGCTTTCGACTACTTTAAAAAATGATAAGTGCATACCATAATTCATAAATTTTTAGAGTAAGGGGTATTTTTTATTGTCTTTTTTTATGCCTCACATCTATATAAGGGATGTGTGTTGATAAAGAAGTAGTTGATATATTATAGGTATAGATAGTTGTTTTCTTGTGAGTGTAATTATACCACCCATGAGATAGAGTTTGAAGACGTAGTGTTTTCAATGAATTTATGGATTCAATACCTCATTGACGATAATTTTTTAGTATTTAGAGACCATAAGAGTCTATGATCTATTTTATATCAATGGGATTTAAATATACAACAAAAAAGTTTGTTGTTGTTTCTTTAAAAATACTAGTTTATATATATCCCACACCCAATGTAAAGGATATATCAATTATGATTCATTGTGTATAAATTCATGAGGATATGTCATTCAGTAGCCCGATATTTCATTATGAGGGTTGAGTGAGATTATGACAATGAATCACAATGCACACGAGGTGAGAAATAGAGGTTAAATTTATCGGATGATTTTGGAATCATCATTTATGCAGAAGGTGTAATAGGCTCAGCGATGAGGCTCAATGTGGTTGGTGATGTGATACCATGTTAGTTATGGTGATGATTTATAGGTGTGACCAGAGGTTGGAAACAATAAAACACTATTTTATATAAGACTTGTTGCTCTAATGGTGATGCATGAGGAAATCCTTCAAAACATTCATAAATAACACTAATTAGTACATTATGGAACATCTAATATTTATCATTGCTTTAGGATTTATTTTTTATGGCATGGGATAAGGAGGTAAGTGGAAGTGTTCATGACATGGTATCTGGTATGTTTATAGGTTAATGTTGGGAAATTTGTTCCAAGATGTTTTTTGTAGACTTTGGATGTCCTCAAATAAATGTGGGAGTGCATTTCAATATATTTAATTATTGGGTTCCCCCTAGACCTAGAGTGTATATGATTCTTTTTGGATGATCATACACCATCTGATAATGTTCGAAAATGTTTATGGTGATTAGTTATTCGATTTTCATGGATTCTATTGTGGGGTAGAGTGTAGCTGAGATTGTATGAGTTCATGTGGTGCCTAAGGCCATTATTTCTAATTAGGATCCTTTTATTACCTTTCATGTATAGATAGTATTTCATGTGCTTTTGGATCTGAGTCACACCTTAACACTACAATTCATCCCCTGGAGAATGGAAAGATAGAGAAGGCCATCCAAACACTAGAGGATATATTATAGGAATGAATCATGTATTTTAGTAGATTTTGGGTCAATCACATACCCTTAGTTTAGTTCTACTAAAATGAATTTTATCACTCATCCATATAAATGGCTCTTATTGAGTCATTCTATGGGTGGTCATGTTGTTTTCTATTATACTTGGTTGATTTTGGGAGTTAGTAGTCATTGGTCTAGATGTGGAAACATGCATGAATGAGAAGATTCAGATGGTTTTGGAATGGATGAAGTTATTAAATGACCATAATAAAACAAATTCTAATCATAGGTTTAGGCCCATGGGTGTTTTTTAGAGACCATGTGTTCTTGAGGGTTTCTGTACATTAGTGAAAGTATAGTTTGGTAAAGAGGGGTAAGATTTCCATATGGTTTTTTAGACCCATAGAGGTTTTGGGTCTTGCTGGATAAGTGGTTTGTTAGTTGAATATCCCACTCCATGTAAACAAGATCCATGACATCTTCCATGTTTCTTTTCTCCATTAATATCATCATGATGACTTCCTTGTCATTTTATATGGATAGTTAGACATAAAGGAAGATTCAATATTCATGGAATGACTAGTTAATATCAAGTATCCTTGAGATAAAGTTATATATGGGTGATTTATACCTTTTGTCCTTATACTATGGAGGTTAATTGTATTTAAGGATAATTCCTAAGATTTTAACTCAATTATTTATTTTCAATACCCTAAATTCTATTTAGTTTTGATTTTTTTTAATAGATGAGGTGATTCTTAGTTTGTTAATGATTTATAAAAATTTTCTTTTTCTCTTTCTAAAAATTATTAGCAGGTAGTTACATTTGGGGTGTAAAGATTTCCAGGAGAGGTATCTCTCGGGAAGGTTGTTCATACATGTTCCATTTCCCTCTTCCTTCTTGGGTTTTTTATTCTCAATGAATAGATTAATTTGTGAGGTATCTAATGTGAGGGTATGTGTTCCTAAAACCCTCACTAAATATTTTTTCATGGGATTGGGTGTGTTGGGAGGGATTTTAAAGGTGTTCCAGATGCTAAAGTACTGTTTTGGTCTTTTGGAAGGCTACCTTGCCATTATGGTGGGTATGGTTATAGCCATTTTGAAGGTTGATTAGAGTTCTGAACATGAGGAAGGTTGTTTTGGACTCGATTAATTGGAGGTTGGAAAATAATTTATACATTTCATGTTGGGATTAACTATAGAGAGAAAAATGGTGTGGATTTTCATTTAAGAGGGAATTTATTTTTGAGTGTCCGCATGTTGAAAACATGAAAAATAAAAACATGATCCTTTAAAATTGTATGTGTATCTTGAAGTGTCACGCTATGATAAATGGGACATCTAGTGATCACTATGTTGTTGTATAGGGTATGATAAGTATAAAAAACCATGGTCTTCGTGATATTCCATTGTGGCTGGTCATTGTGAAAACGTGGGAGAGAAACCCCTGAGACCAAGATATGGAAAATATTTTTGTTATGTTAAAAAAATATTGATGTGAGTTTTTAAATGCATTTAATTTAGGTTTATAATTACATAAATTCCATTTTTCTATTTTAAGGAATTAACCTATGATGTTTTTCATGCCCTCACACCATGGTGATGAATTTGGAAAAAAAACTCCCTTAAAGGGGAATCATGGATTCCTTAGTTATGTTTTTCTTTTCTCACCAATTACTAGTGAACCAAATTACCTCTTATCACACTATAGATATATGTTTATTGAGTTTTGTGACCTTGATTCATCAAAATCAAAGTCTCATGAATCAAGGTACCCTACTTTCTCAACTCATCATTGTTCTCTTTGTTATTCTTCCTTCCATAGGTCCATTTTGTTATAGATCTTCTATTTTATGATAGAAATCAATCTAGTAATTAAGGTACCATTACCTTGATATTTTTTTATTTTTCCTTCATTTTTGGTAGATCTTCATCGATGTAGATTGATTCACGATCCACTATTCTTCCTTGGAGAATATTTTAATTTTGATTACGGTAGGGGATCCTCTTTCTCTTCTTCTTTTTGATGTATATGCGGGAATTAAATTCACATTTATTATTATGGGAGGATATTTTAAGATTAATTACGAAGGTAGGGAATTTTATTTAACTTAATTTTATGGTTACGAGATTTCTCTAATGCATATGGTTATTTTGTGATATTTCTTATTAGTTTTTATTTTCTCACTACTATTGCAAACAATCATGGTTGTTTGGAAAATTTCATGTGTTTTGGGTATAATTTTTTTATACATTATTGTCACTCCTTGATTTAACTCATCATGTATAAAACTCAAATAACTTATATATAGAGAATGAACTAGATGCCCATGTAAATATAGATTTTCGTGATAAGACCCAAGTAAAATTTAAATTAATGAAATGGAATCCCATTTTTAAATAATTATTTTATGTGTTTATAAAAGGTGAATATTCTTCTATAATTATAGGCATGGTTGATTCATTATTCTTATGTGTAATAAGAGAATATTGTGGGTATAATTTAGTTATGGTTGTGACCATGTCATATGTGGGAAGTTTTATGGTAGGGGATTTGTAGGTGGATGGAATGGGTTGTGATGGAGGATAACGAGTAGTGGTTGATTAATTAATTTGTGAGAAAGATTTATTTTAATGGTGGATTTGACATGGGAGTAAATTTATTTTGTTCAAGTTTAAATCATAATTTAGTGGCAGGTTTATGGTAGTATCATGATAGTTATTAAATGGAGTTTTAATGATGAAAAAAATTACTTGGGATGGAAATTGAATGTGGTTGGGATGAAATTAATGTGTGATAATTAGCCTAGGATTTAAAATTTAAAGAATGGGATGGAATTAAATCTTTAAGGAAATGTCTTAGTGAGTGGAGGTTATTTGGAATCCCAATAAATCTAGATATTGGTTAACTCATAAAGGGAAGATGCATTATGTTAATGTTTGGTTGATGGGGGTGTGTTTAATTTCTTAGTGTCTATAGTTGGTGGATGAATTTTTTAAGGTTTTGTGTTAGTGTTTTAAGTAGCACTATTGGTATATTTTTATCCATAGTTTGTTCTCAAGTGAGATTATATATTAATCTTTGGTTTTTATATTATTTATTCATGCACCCCAATAGAGGTGGATAATATTACCAATGATCAAAATTTTTCTCTTCTTGGTGTTTTCTCCAACATATAGTTTAATTGTTAAATGGATGGAAATATACCCCCTCTTCGATGACCTCCCAACCACATAATGTTGTTGATGGATTGTTGTGGAGAAGCATAATGATGTTGATAGTTGGTGGTTGAGATTGCTACTGATGGTGAGGATATGATACACAATGGGTGTAATTTTTGGTAGGAGGAGAGAATGAGGTTGATGTACATTATTTTTAGGATACCCTACAACTATAGTTACATGATGAGGTTGACAAAAGGATTTTGAGTTATTCTAACATGAGATATTTGACTTGGATCATGTGGGGGTAGGTAGGTATGCATCCCTACACACATCATATATGGATGAACTATTGATTGGTTTCTATATAAAATCATTAAAGGATTTTTTTACATGACACCATTTATTATATTTCATTTGATGATATTTTTTTATAATTTGGTTCCTTGTATTTTGATAGTTTCATTGTAATGTTGGGATGAAAATTTGACCTGTTTATGTACTTATTAGTTCTTTTATTTATTCACTACATCATTAGTATAATACTTTCACATTTCCATAACATAAATTTTGTATTCTCATACTGACTGTACATGTTATTCTCACCATATATATATATATATAATATTTTTAGGTTTTCAAGAATATTTCAGATAGCGAGTTATACATTACTATCTTGGTCTTGTGGTATTTTTTTGAATTTGTATTGTAGGGTTTATATTTTGGTAATTACCTAGAGACATTATTTTTATTTATTTGACATACTCCATGCATTGATGTAATTTTTTGGTTTGTATTTTTATACAATGTGACGTAGTTATTAGGGTGTTGATATCTGATCTTCTAATACTATATAAATATTTTTGATGGAAATGACTCCCATGAAGGTGATCATTACACCCTCTGGGATTTTTTCCATCTCGTGGATTACTAGAGGCAAGACATCAAGGTTATTATCTATCTTACTTTATTACTAGCCTAGGAGCGGTGCCTTTGGATGGAGGTGGTCTTGACAATAATATTTTATTTTCCTTGGATATTATCTCTATAAAAATATTATTTCATATATCTATAGTAATTTCCCTACAATCACAACATAAAATATCTCTTTATAGACATATTCAAAATTACACTAGTCTTATTAATTTGGAGAATTGAATATATATGAAAATAGTGAGCTAAAATGATCAATAAGGGACAATATGTCAATATTTCATCTAGGGTTATATCATAAAAATAATGGGAAGATGAGTATGGTAGAAATATCTAATTAAAATATCATATATTCTTGAGGATTATTCACAAGTCTATGTAGAAGGAAATGTAATATAAAATTTCTAAATATTTACAATTGCGTAAGATTATAAATAAAAAAATCATTCTACATCGAATATAACATAGTCATATCACCTAGAAATTTGGAATGAGAGTAAGAAAGAGGAAAAATAAAATTTATGGAAAACAATTTAATTCTCATGCATTATTTTTTCCATAAATTCGACAATGAACAAAAAAATGTCATTTATTTATCTCCTGTACAACAAAAATTGTACCTGAATTATTCTTTGAACAAATAATAATAAATATGTATTATATTGTGAAAAAAATAAAAAATCACATACAACAAATCATTATCTTATGAGACATAAAATATTATCCAATACATTACTGGGTCATATAAGACACACTAATAATTAAATAATATACCATTTATATGTATTCCATAAGAACATAAGATCATTCATAAATTCAATATATCTTAATTAACCCATGGGAAGGGAACGTGTTTCATTAAAAAACCTTTAAAATATAGTCATCAAAAGCCATACAAAGAATTAATATTGATGGTATCATATGATCATATCCCTAGTAAATTATAAAAATACATAAATTATGTTGTCATATACTAAATATAGTTTTATACATTCACTAAAATATGCTTTAAAAAATTATAAGAAATATGCTCAACTTTCAGCATTTAAAAACTGAAAATTTACAAAACAAATGGGGAAATTTTTTTTTTATCCATAGAAAAATGAAATGTAAACCTAATAAAAATAAAAAATTGTGATGATGGGAACATATAGTAGATCTTTGGATCTTAAAAAAAAATCTTACTTTTGTAAAATTTCAATGGTAAAAAATATTAAAAGAATTAAAAAATATTCAATTATTATTTTTTTAGATAAATTATAAGGCATTATTAAAGGAATTTTTTAAACATTTATGTATATTTCAAAAATCTATAAAACAACTTGAATTACATAGACATTAATTTGAATGATTTCCTACCATTAAAGAAAAATACAGTCATTTTTTTTAAAAATGGTCTCTTAGTATTTTTGACCACCAATGTGATAAAAATATAAAGAATAGTAAAAAAATATAATAAATAATATATTGAGAAAAAATTGGATATTAATACATAATGAACATAAAATTTTCCATAATGGAAACCGAGACATAAATAATCATGATAAAAAGTGAAATTATATCATAAATACCTTATATCTTTGGTAACATTTGAATTAAAGACATAGAAAGGAGATGAATTTTACAGGATTAGTAAATAATATTATTTTCATAAATAGTATCATGAAATAAATTCAAGGGAAGTATATTACACACATAAAATCAAGAAGGTGGTGAATATAGAACATATCTGAATGAAGGATAAATTAGAAAAGGAAACCCGTAAATTAATGATTAGTACCCACAAAAGTGATTTATCCTCCCATATAATTAAAATATTAATCTTAATGACTTATTTATAAACCACACTAATATATTTTACCATTTATATTATTAATTTATAATCATTTTCTACCCTTGTATTAGTATGTTAATGTTTATTTTTATCATCCAAATATATTAATTTTGATTGTTCTATGCATGTTTGATCGTTATCACGTTGGACCCCTACCTTTGATAAAATGATCATAGTTAAAAAAATTATTAATGTTATAACAATAGATGATGGATGATTATTTATAAACTCCCCGTTTCATTCAATGAGAGTTTTTGTTACAATTAATGAAGATGAAATCATTGATGCCAATATTTCAGGTAATTTTCCGATATTGGTGGAAGACATTATACTGATCGATAAATATTTTTGTATCTTTTAAAAAATTATTTTTATGACTTATAATATCCCTCAATATCATATAAATCCACAAAATAAATTTTTATAATAATCTTGTATGGTGGAGATTAAAAACAATTTACATAACTTTATAGAGGTTGTAATCCACATATACAAAAGAGTGATGTCCTCATTTTTCTATAGATAGAAATAGGGGAAATAAAAATTTCATATTCTTTTAAAAAATAATTATTATTTTATTTATATCATATATTTTAATTAACTACAAATATATAACCATCCATTATATTCAGTGATGAAAAATTAAATACGTCACTTTATGGAGGCAGTTGTTCGCACGTAAGGATGGGAGATGTTTTCGTTTTACATTGAATGGAAGAGAAGTAGATAATGATTATTTTATGAATATAGCTGCATTTAAATATATTTATGATAAAAATATTATAATATAATGATGAATAAAACAAATTTAGATGATTTTGAAGAATAAATAAACTTTAAAGAACGTTTTAATGACAACTACTCCTTTGGGTATCCTTTTTCGGCCTACACCTTAAGCCATCACGGTCGGTCTTTTGGTGAGAGGGAAACCTATAGTGAAATGAAAAAAATTTATTAAGATATTTTTGTTGTTTTTTGTTTATTTAGTATTCTAAGAGTGTTTGAATAAGTGAGTAGAAGAGTTTTCTACTTATAAGTGAAGGTATTGGTACTCTTGTAAATTCCATTAATTTTAAAATTATATAATACCATTTTCATTGGAAAGATGAACTAAAATATAAAAATTTAAAATAAAAGGTAATTTTTTTCTAGATCAACTCCTCAAATTAAATATGGGACACGAATTACTGATAATTATGGATTAATCACTTAGGATAACCCCCATTTTAATTCATATTACTCTTTAACATTGTGATAAACTTTATGCTATGGTAATTTATTCTTATGCCCAAAAACTATGTTGAACTAGTTAACTAATATTTATTATTCACATTATAAATATTGAATCTATTTAACAAGTTTAAATTTCTATATGTGGTAAAATTTAATTTTAATATAATTATAAAAAATTCAATAAAATAGTTTTTTAATGTCCCTTTAAAGAATGAAAATGATTTTACACAAAATATCATTAACATAATCGATACTCATGACCCGTATGGGTTTATAAATAAATATTTTAGATTTATGTCACTTTAAAACCAACCAAATAACAATTTTAATCATGTAAATAATTAATTAAGGAAAATGATAAAAAAATAATTTTGTGAAAATAAAATACCACTTATGATCCAAACTGTTAATCATAGATTTATAAATCCAAAATAAGATTTTTTTAAACAAATTATTCCACTCCATTGAATAAATATTTTTTAAAGATAATGTTTTCATTATCTCTTGAGTCAATATTCGATATTAAAGTTGCCTCAAACATGACTATATTTCTAAAACATTATTTTTTCACTATTCATGTGAATATCAATATTTTTTCAAAATAACAAAAAATAAACCAAATATAATATTTATATGTTTAAAAAATGAATTTGATCAAATATAATTCAAATTATAAATTTATAAATTATATATTTTAAATTAAAATATAAAATAGAATGAAATTAGCTTTTATAATCAAATGACCTTTAATATTTGGGTGTTTATTATCAAATTTCATGTCCTTTTCAAATTTAATAAATGTTTCTTTATTATTACATACATTGAAATATTTAAAATAATCATAATAAACCTAGAAATTTAATAAATATAATTAATATGGATAATATAAAAAACAATAAAAAAATAATTGTGTTTAACAGTAAATCGTTTTAATTACTTATCCTTTAAATGTGAGCATTTTAAATTTATTACTATATTTAGTTACAAGATATTTTATTATTATTGTAATTGCAATACATAGTGAATTGTTTATCTTGGTGTTGCATGTGGATAAATATTATTCAATATTATATTTAATTAAATGATGAATATATTTACTAAAATATTGGGTGTTACATTCTACCCTAATTAAAATAAATAATTTCCCTATACATTAACATTTTCGCACTATTGATATTATTATTAATATAATCATGAATCATTATATATTTTTTTATAAAAAAATAATCCTCACTAATATTGGTAAGACTAATAAAATAATCTCATGATTTTGTATTATTACAAGTATAATAGAAGTAATATCGATAAAGTGTTAATATTTAGCCACGTACAAGTAGATGATCATAGTTTAGTTCAGGGTATAAGATATGACTTCCATATTATGGGAATTAATATGGGATCGTTGTAATAAGGTATAGGAAACCTCTAAAATAAAATTCTACAAAAATGAGAAAAATATTATTTACAAGAAGCATATTCCAAAAAACATCAGTTTGTGATATCATAATCATTAAACTATATTTATTCCCCCAATAACATAGTATCAAATAACTTCAATTGTGATTTGATGCTCCTAGAAAGTATCACAGATATAATGAAGTGGATAAAACTACAATCCAATAATAAATCCACTGATTTGGAGTTGTGGATAATTTTACCATAGTTATTACTATCCAATTTTGTGGTAGTACTTATAAGGCTCTTCCTTGTTGCCTTAGTCTTAAAGGACATTGATGTATATTATCCTATATTTTCACTTGATTTTGGACATATATTTGAATAATTACAAATATATGTACTTTTAAATAATTGAAGTGTGGGTGGAGAACAAGATGGGACCATTATACATTCCATTGTATCATCTAGGAACATTATATATATCGTATAATCATGATATCAGTGTAAAGTACTTCCAAAATTAAAACATTTTATTATTACATTGAAATATTTTATATAGTGATGATTATAATGTTATTAACACATAGGATGTTTAATCTTGTTTAATACAAGTTAATTATTACTTAAATGTCTAAAAAGATATATCAGTATCATCTATGGTTAGTATGGGTGTTTTTTATGGTTCATGTTGGTAATAATAAATCATGATAGATGGGTGATCAGAACCACATGATCTTTAACTTCAAATATCATCCCATTTGGTTTATTATTGGGAAAATAACTGCATTTCCCATCATATCCTTTTTTAAATTCACTTCTTCATACACCATTCACATCATAAATAATTTATTGTTCGTGTTTGAGAGTAGTTGAATATAGAATAGTATAAAATGAAACTATAAGTAAAGAAACATTAACGCATAAATGAT
This sequence comes from Viscum album, assembly GCA_963277665.1. Lineage (NCBI taxonomy): Eukaryota > Viridiplantae > Streptophyta > Magnoliopsida > Santalales > Viscaceae > Viscum > Viscum album. The sequence continues at coordinate 1,787,146,363 of OY728155.1, read as the reverse complement.
TTTCAAACCCTAACTTAAGAATAGATATGTTTCAAAAAAGTTTTATCCATGGTCATTTTCAATTACTTTTCTATCATAAATATATATAAATAATTTATCATTATTTCTAAGGATAATTAGAATAGACCAGAGAATATCATTTGGGAATGTCAAAACAGGTTCATAGTTAGGAAAAATTATTACGAACCAAGTGAATATCTACTGATTGTTTAACAAATATTTTTCAAGGTTATTACCCAGAGGTGTATTATTACTAGTACCATAATGTACTTATTCACTCTAGAATAGGATTTAAATACTTAGAAATCACACATTATATACTTTACCAGAATTTTAAGATATTTCCAATAATTATGATTGTGCAAAGGGTTATCACTCAATTTTTCTAATACTAATACATAGAAATAACCAAACCCTATACTGATATCAATTGATAAACCCCATAACCATACTATTGGATCCAATGCTAAAAAATCATTCCTTAAATATATAATTCGATACCATGTGAGATAAATCAAGAAAAACTAATATTTATTAAATAATATAAAAATTATATCTTAAATATAATTTCCAAATCCTAGAACTTAAACGTTTTATTTTCTGTAATTATTAATATAAAAACTATACTTCACATATTTTTTTTATCATTTCACCATAATCTCGCTATATAAGATCTTATTCCTAACATCTTATAGGTTATACATATCTTCAATGTAACTCCCAAAATTCAATTATATTAAGTGATCATTAAATTTTAATAAAAATATAATGAACCAAAAATAATAATATTTCATGGTAAAAAAATTATAATTTCAAAGGAAAAATAATTTTTGTGTCATACATAGTCAAAATAAGACTAGATTGAGTTTTTAAAATTATCCCTAAGATATATGCTTCTCTGAATAATTAAAAATGTAGTATTTAACTATTCCCAATTTTATTTATAATAATCTGTTATAATATTTATATTTAACCATTTATTGTTGATCAACATTATATAAATAAGGATTAGTTCGTTTGGAAGTAAAAAGTAATATTTTTAGAAAACTATTTATTAAGCATAATGTATTTCCATTTTAATTAACTAAAATATTATTCAATTAGAAATAATTTAAATTAAATTTATATACAGTATTTATATAAATATATGAATTTAAATCCATATAATGATTATTAGTAGTCATATAATTAATGTAATATCAACTTGTGCTTGAAAAATGCATTTAGTGGAAAACTGATTTTCGATACTTTTTTTTGGGATTATTTTTAAATAAAATTCTAGAAAATAAATAATTTTAATTTGTTAAAATGGATTCATTATTTGAAATTAAATTTTAAATTTTTTTATTTACTATTCGTTCATTCTTTCAAAATAAATAGTAAAAATAATAAAAAATTTCACCATGTTATTGTAAAAATGGGTTTACCAAGGAGTTAACCAAAAAACGATAGGTTTTAAAATGACCTAAAAATGTAATGAAATTCTATTCGTTTTTTGGATTTATAAATTAAACTTATTAAAATCATATATGATCCAATTTTTATCAATTTTCTTGAAATTTTACTTGAAAATTTTATAAATCATTGAAAAATCACAAGTGTCCCACTTACATAAATTATAAAAGGTCACATCCTCACCTTGTGTCTTTATACCTATTAATCTATTTATCTTGACCAAAACCTTAAATAATTTAGGAATTTCATCATTATTATAAGGCCCTAGCCTTAAACCTTACTCAATCTTGAGTTATTACAAGATTACACATTGAGGATCTTTTCAGGTTTAGAGTTTTAGAGAATTAGATCATCAAACTTGCATTACATTCCACATTTAAACAAAGTGGTTACATAAAAGACAGTATTCATTCTTCCCATCAATGGAAACATATTTAAAATATAACACGGATTCTTTCTTGACACATCCTTGACACTATCATCACATCATGTACCTTTCCCTTGACCTGTGAAAAACATTTCAAAAACATGGGATGAGCATAAAAAGCTCAGTAAGAGTTATAAAAATATGGAAAGGAAACACGAGTTCATATATACATTAGAATGAAATCACACTTTACCCATAAAACATAGGCATATCAAATCATGAATAAATCATAGAAAACATAAGACATAATGTTAACTTGAGGCATTCATAACATTCTTACGTAGGGAGTAACCCTCTTGGTTACGTTTGGAATACCCATCATATTATATTCCCTAAATCTCTTTGGAGAAACCTTAACGTTTCACTCCTTCACGTTACCCAATGCATTGGAGAGCTATATCGGGCTCACCCGCCCTTAGTTTATCACGGAACCACCTGTTTTCATAACAATTCCCAAGAACCATAACATAAATGTATCACATAAAACATGCATAAAGGAAACATAACATTTCCACATTTCAATCACAATATAACATTTTAGTATATTGAAATAATGAATCCATTCAAAAAGAAACCATTTCCAAAACCATTTAAAACATTTAATAAAGAGATTTTTGAATCAAAGTGTCCCATACCACCATGAAGTTTAAAATTTTAAACCATTAATATCCACGTAAATAAATCCTTAAAACCATTTTGAAAACATGGATATTAATAAGAACAAATTATTAAAACATTTAAAATGATATTTTGGTTAAAGCGGTTTTACCAAAATTAGAGACACTTGAATACAATAATTGAGGAATAACATTTAGTCAGAACATTCTAATATCATGAGAATAAATGGATTCATGATATAATACTCCAAAGTACAGTATATACACCATATAAGAGTGAATTGGTGCATAACAACAATGAACCATCAATAGAAATGTCAAATGTGATGAAATACCTTATAAAGAAGGTATCCTTAAATTAAGGATAAATCAATATCAAAATTATGCGTGACAAATATAAATACACCCAATATAATTGGATATTAAGTGTAAAACAATAAAAGGTCATTCACACATATTCAAAGGATGACATATTCAATGACTACATGTTGAACCCAAAGAAATCGAAATTGGGTTAAAAAGTTCCCTTGACAGCCTAACGGCATCACATCAAAATGAGTTGATGAGAGATAAAAAGTGTATCTCATCAATTGGACATAAAATTTACATCAATAAGGATATATTAGAACATATCCCAACATAACAATATGTAAATTAAAAGACCCAACAAAAGAAGTATTTTAAAAAAGAGGAGGGTGAAAGGTCCCCTTACCGACATGGATAACTTTCGAAAAGTACACCCCATTGAAGAAGTGTCATACAATGAATATGTAAATACCCATAAATGGAATTATATTACAAAAGGAGTTTAATAATGGGTAGTACATAAACCACTCAAAGGAAATTGTGGAAAATGTAGCATAAATCTCACGGGAATAAAAGTGAGATGAAACATCTCTTACGGAAACTCGGCAGCCTAACGGTGCCACTTAAAACTTCCAAAAATGATTGATGAGAGGAAATAGGGTCTCTCATCATATGAACATAATAATTACAGTGGGAGTAATATAAAATAACATCCCAGTCGTAAGAAATATGAGCTTAAAAGGAATGACATAAAAGAGTGTACTTAAAAAGAAAGAGAGTTGTAGGATCCCTTACCTCAGGTCCGACTTGACTCGATCGTTATTTAACGTCCTGAATAATAAACTTGAGTTAATTTCTACTTTATTAAGAACCTTTTCAAAGTTAATTATTCCTTTTATATCAATTATTGACATTTTATAAACATTATGTAATAATTTAAGTTAATAATATTTGTTTTGCCGATATTTGGTTCTTAAGTCGAAAGTGGACTTCTTACAATTACATGTTGTTCGTGTGGTCAAAGGTTCTTTATATCCAGAATGACATTCCTGATTTGTATATAATATATATCATATATATCCATCATATACATGTATTTATAATATTACATAATCATTTAGAGGTAAGAAATGAAATGCACCGTTTATGGAGATGGTAAGCCGTACGTACGCATGAACGCTACTTTCATTTCTATCTCATACTTTAATGGAAAGAAATAATATTGATATAGAGGTATATAATAATTCCAGTATAACATCATATATAATAACATTAAATCCATCCCTTATACGTCCCACGTATGGCATTAACGAATCACATCACTTTGAGGGGGCGGTAGTCCGCACTTCCTAAAATGAAGATATCGCGTATACCCATAATGGAAGCCATAATGGTAGGTCACAAATGAAAAATACAGAAGTATAAGTAAAACATTAACATATTATATATCATATATAAAAATAGTGACATCATAATGGCCACCTTTGAAGTTGTTAAATGAGTATTGAACAATCATCGTTTCGGGAGGCAGAATTTCGCCATCCACGGAAACCGTATGTTATTTAACCATTTGATGTATTTGTGTCAGAGTGTAGCTAGAATAAATCTAATAAAAACATCCTAGTATATTTAAGATACTGTTGTTGTTACAAAAGAAGTAAATAAAAAGAGTTTAGGGGGTTGGAGAAGCAAAATAAAACAAATGAACATGAGAGAATGAATTGCCTTTAAAAGTGTAACTCCTTTTGATTTGAGCATAAAGGCTTACTTTGAAAGGATTATGCCCAAAGTGAATCCTCTAGGATGAGGAGAGGGATGTGGAGAGAGTAAATGGGCAGGGGTTGGCCTAGAAAAAGGCTTGAGGAGTATGTGGAATGAGGTAGAGGTGGGGGCCTTTTTTAAGAGGAGAGGAGGGGTACTTTTGGAATGTAAAGAAATATTACTTTATTTGAAAATGTTTTTCGGTTTTAAAAGGTCCCACATTGATATAATTCGTGGATAAGGTGATAAGGGTTCAAAATACACCCATCCAATAAGTTTTGGACATGTGTAGTTCATATATTTTACATTATCTTTCCATTTTATTTAAATCGTCAAATCATGATGTCATCGCTGCATCATTATTATGTCATAAATAATTTAATTTATTTTATGTATAAAAATTATAAAAAAAATACTATGATGTAGGAAATCGTTTTAGCTTTCCAATGACTATTTATAATCAAAAATATGACTTGTATTACCCCACTTAAAAAAAATTTTAGTAAAACATATCATGTTTGTGTCATTTTTACTTTTACATTGAATAAAAAAGTTTTTTATGTCATTTCCCAACCAAAGTGGATCCATGGGGTCCCCAAGTTGAACCATGGATTGTCTTGGTATGCCATTACAATCCAATGAGGGTAGAACATGTGCCAAGTTCATTTCATTTTATTAAAGCATTATTTTTACCTTAAACTACACTAATTACCACTAATCGCGATTAAAAACTTAATAAGTTACTATTCACCAAAAAATTATTTTTATCCCATTGAACCACATTTTACTTCTTAATGACAACCATGTATGTAGGATTTTTGAAATTCAAAACACATAAGTGGTACAATTTCATTTAAACAAAAAAATCACTTTTATAAGTACCACTTTGTGGTTTCACTATTCATCAAAAATTGAAGCTTTTCAGAAAAATACCAAAAATTCACCCTAAGCTATATTTGGTATTCCGAATTCAAAAATGAAGTCCGTTTTACAAAATTCAAAACATATTAGTCACATTAATTAATTTAATAATTAATTCCCGCTGTCAGAGCAAATAGCGTGTTTTTATAAAACAATAAGTATCAAAAGATTGACACTAGTTTAAGTCTGATTTCAAAGTGAAATTAATTCCAACGACCACTATTGGATTTAATGGTAAAAATATTTTCTAATTTCATTTTAAAACCAATTCAAAATATTATCTAATCATATAAATAAATTAGATTAAAAAGAGGTATTGAATTAAAACACAACATTCTACACTATTCATTAAAAAAATGAACTTTATCGGAAAAATACCAAAAAATTACACATAGTAAAATATGATGTCCCGATTCTTAATAAGAGTTTTATTTGGTCCAAAAGAATGTATAAGAGTTATAAAAACTATATTTAATGACAGTTCTCCATTAAAAGGCGATAAGTGATCCTTTAGTGAAAACTAGGGCATATACACCTAAAATTTAATTCTTTCCGTATTTTAAGCCTTTAGCTTTTATTGAATAAATTTAAAAACATTAAAAAACATATATAATCATATTTTAGTTATTTCTATCCATTCCCGCCAATACAACAGCTACATGTTAACTACCATTTGAAATAATATTATTTTATTATTAGAGTGCAACGTAAGATTCCCAAGAAACTCGTTGTTGCGTGTTGGGTACGCCATCGAGCATAGCGTCCCATTTAAAGTAATATTAATATTTTATTCACAAATATGGATAAATATGAAAATGTCATATTCTTTATTTACCTGGGGTGTTACATCCTTCCCCCCTTTTGGGAATTGCGTCCTCACAATTTTAAAATTGAGCTTGGAAACATCCTTGAAAGTCCCACATCGGAACAAGAGTCGGTAAAAAAATCACTTTAAAATAAAGGAAGATAAGTACAGAGGTCACCCGAGTTAACCCATACTAGGATTCCATGTAGGAAAACATGGACATAGAGGAGAAAACATAGGGTCATGTTCTGATGGAGAGTGATAGAAAACATGTTTAGGAGAAAGTTAACCACAAGAAAATCACAAACTTGTGATGGGTTAAACGGTATACGATTCCCCAGTAGGAAAAGTTAATAGACAACATTTTTGTTTTAAGTTACTTTTTATTGAAGAATTTATTCATAAGGAAACATAATCACTTATCATGTTGACTCTCAACTTTTACTAGATTCCTTAATCAAACTCATATTTTTTTCCAAAAGACGAGTATTTAGGGAGACTTGTTCACATTAAGAGTACTACAATCAACTTCTAGAGAATCACCTAATCCACCAAATAGAACTATATACATCCCATGTCTTTAAGCTTTAACCAAAACCAAAACCAAAAAGGTTAGTACAAGGTCAGATAACCCAGAAAAGGATAACCCTTTATAAAAAGAAAATCTATTCTTAACCTCCAAAATTTGTCCAACAAAACCCAATGTTCAACGAGGACCATTCTATAATCAATTTGTCCATAAAATTCTTCAAATTAAACCAATATAAGATTGAAACCCAAATATTTGAAGGATTTAGTCACATAGTCTTCCAAGTTAAATCGTAAAATTTATCTCCAAACAACATCAGTTGCCCCTAAAGTCACGTATTGAAAAGTAATTAACCTAATCACATATCCTCCAAGATAGGTTAATCATTTTCATAAATAACCCAAAATCAACTTAATCTTAATTCATAAAATCATATAACTAGAAAGAATCAGTCAAACTAACCAGATACTTCATGTAATCCAGTGGTAGGCGATAAATACCAGTCGCACTTTGGTTGTGGGTTCGATTCCCGCAGCTTTGTCCGACGCGACGGGTAGTCACACGGTCTACGTGTTGTCCTTTTTCCAAAACTATATAATTCTTAAAACATTTCCCCAAAATGAGATAAAATCTTCAAAGATGATCATAACATATTTTAACCTCAAGTTTATCTCATACCTTTCATTTTCCATCAGAACATATAATAACCCATAATTACCTCAAAAGTAAGGATCATATAAACCCTAATGGTTACCTTAATAATTATTACCTGAATTTCCACATCGAGTTAGACATCTCGTACATGATCCATTAGAGAACTCACCAAGTTTGAAGTGATTGATCATGAATCCTTGATAGTTGGTTTAGAACAACTATGAGATTCCTCATTGAATCCCCCATCTCATCCAGTATCTTAATCAGAGAACCACCATAGTTTCCTTAAAACCCATTGTCACTTTGGTGCCTGCTAGATCCAGATATTTACTAAAACCAAAAATTTCAGTGTGAGTATATCAACAAAACCATCATGTACTAATGAGGAAGGTAAACACTAAGATATACTTACTCATTCACTTTATCTAAAGTTAGGACTCTTTCTGAAATCCTAACCATTATGGTAATGTCACTTATGCTTAAAGAATACCCAAACCTCTAAAGTTATCTAAACCGACCTTTGATACCAACTATAAGGCCCTAGCCTTAAACCTTACTTAATATTGAGTTATTACAAGATTACACATTGAGGAACTTTTCAGGTTTAGAGTTTTAGAGAATTAGATCATGTAACTTTCATTACATTCCACATTTAAACAAAGTGGTTACATAAAGACAGTATTCATTCTTCCCATCAATGGTAACATATTTAAAATATAACACGGATTCTTTCTTGACACATCCTTGACACTATCATCACATCATGTACCTTTCCCTTGACCTGTGAAAAACATTTCAAAAACATGGGATGAGCATAAAAAGCTCAGTAAGAGTTATAAAAATATGGAAAGGAAACATGAGTTCATATATACATTAGAATGAAATCACACATTACCCATAAAATATAGGCATATCAAATCATGAATAAATCATAGAAAACATAAGACATAAAGTTAAATTGAGGCATTCATAACATTCTTACGTAGGGAGTAACCCTCTTGGTTATGTTTGGAATACCCATCATAGTATATTCCCTAAATCTCTTCGGAGAAACCTTAACGTTTCACTCCTTCATGTTACCCAATGCATTAGAGAGCTATATCGGGCTCACCCGCCCTTAGTTTATCATGGAACCACCCATTTTCATAACAATGCCCAAGAACCATAACATAAATGTATCACATAAAACATGCATAAAGGAAACATAACATTTCCACATTTCAATCACAATATAACATTTTAGTATATTGAAATAATGAATCCATTCAAAAAGAAACCATTTCCAAAACCATTTAAAACATTTAATAAAGATATTTTTGAATCAAAGTGTCCCATACCACCGTGAAGATTAAAATTTTAAACCATTAATATCCAAATAAATAAATCCTTAAAACCATTTTGAAAACATGGATATTAATAAGAACAAATTATTAAAACATTTAAAACGATATTTTGGTTAAAGCGGTTTTACCAAAATTAGAGACACTTGAATACAATAATTGAGGAATAACATTTAGTCAGAACTTTATAATATCATGAGAATAAATGGATTCATGATATAATACTCCAAAGTACAGTATGTACACCATATAAGAGTGAATTGGTGCATAACAATAATGAACCCTCAATAAAAATGTCAAATGTGATGAAATCCCTTATAAAGAAGGTATCCTTAAATTAAGGATAAATCAATATCAAAATTATGTGTGACAAATATAAATACACCCAATATAATTGGATATTAAGTTTAAAACAATAAAAGGTCATTCACACATATTCAAAGGATGACATATTCAATGTCTACATGTTGAACCCAATGAAATCGAAATTGGGTTAAAAAGTTCCCTTGACAGCCTAACGGCATCACATCAAAATGAGTTGATGAGAGATAAAAAGTGTATCTCACCAATTGGACATAAAATTTACATCAATAAGGATATATGAGAACATATCCCAACATAACAATATGTAAATTAAAAGACCCAACAAAAGAAGTCTTTTAAAAAAGAGGAGGGTGAAAGGTCCCCTTACCGACTCGGGTAACTTTCGAAAAGTACACCCCATTGAAGAAGTGTCATACGATGAATATGTAAATACACATAAATGGAATTATATTACAAAAGGAGTTTAATAATTGGTAGTACATAAACCACTCAATGGAAATTGTGGAATATGTAGCATAAATCTCACGGGAATAAAAGTGAGATGAAACATCTCTTACGGAAACTCGGCAGCCTAACGGCGCCACTTAAAACTTCCAAAAAGGATTGATGAGAGGAAATAGGGTCTCTCATCATATGAACATAATAAGTAAAGTGGGAGTAATATAAAATAACATCCCAGTCATAAGAAAGATGATCTTAAAAGGAATGACATAAAAGAGTGTACTTAAAAAGAAAGAGAGGTGTAGGATCCCTTACCTCGGGTCCGACTTGACTCGATCGTTCTTTAACGTCCTGAATAATAAACTTGAGTTAATTTATACTTGCTTAAGAACCTTTTCAAAGTTCATTATTCCTTTTATATCAATTATTGACATTTTATAAACATTATGTAATCATTTAAGTTAATAATATTTGTTTTGCCGATATTTGGTTCTTAAGTCGAAAGTGGACTTCTTACAATTACATGTTGTTCGTGTGGTCAAAGGTTATTTATATCCAGAATGACATTCCTGATTTTGATATAATATATATAATATATATCCAACATATACATGTATTTATAATATTACATAATCATTTAGAGGTAAGAAATGAAATGCACCGTTCATGGAGACGGTAAGTCGTACGTACGCATGAACGCTACTTTCATTTCTATCTCATACTTTAATGGAAATAAATAATAATGATATAGAGGTATATAATAATTCCAGTATAACATCATATATAATAACATTAAATCCATCCCTTATACATCCCACGTATGGCATTAACGATTCGCATAACTTTGACGGGGCGGTAGTCCGCACTTCCTAAAATGAAGATATCGCGTATACCCATAATGGAAGCCATAATGGTAAGTCACAAATGAAAAATACAGAAGTATAAGTAAAACATTAACATATTATATATCATATATAAAAATAGTGACATCGTAATGGCCACCTTTGAAGTTGTTAAATGAGTATTGAACAATCCTCGTTTCGGGAGGCAGAATTTCGCCATCCACGGAAACCGTATGTTCTTTAACCATTTGATGTAGTTGTGTGAGAGTGTAGCTCTAATAAATCTTATAACAACATCCTAGTATATTTAATATACTGGTTTTGTTACAAAATAAGTAAATAAAAAGAGTTTAGGGGGTTGGAGAAGCAAAATAAAACAAATGAACATGAGAGAATGAATTACCTTTAAAAGTGTAACTCCTTTTTATTTGAGCATAAAGGCTTACTTTGAAAGGATTCTTCCCAAAGTGAACCCTCTAGGATGAGGAGAGGGATGTGGAGAGAGTAAATGGGCAGGGGTTGGCCTAGAAAAAGGCTTGAGTAGTGTGTGAAATGAGGTAGAGGTGGGGGCCTTTTATAAGAGGAGAGGAGGGGTACTTTTGGAAAGTAAAGAAATATTACTTTATTTGAAAACGTTTTTCGGTTTTAAAAGGTCCCACATTGATATAATTCGTGGATAATGTGATAAGGGTTCGAAATACACCCATACAATAAGTTTTGGACATGTGTAGTTTATAGATTTTACATTATCTTTCCATTTTATTTAAATCTTCAAATGATGATGTCATCGCTGCATCATTATTATGTCATAAATAATTTAATTTATTTTATGTCTAAAAATTATAAAAAAAATACTATGATGTAGGAAATCGTTTTATCTTTCCAATGACTATTTATAATAAAAAATATGACTTGTATTACCCCACTTAAAAATTGTTTTAGTAAAACATATCATGTTTGTGTCATTTTTACTTTTACATTAAATAAAAACGTTTTTATGTCATTTCCCAACCAAAGTTGATCCATGGGGTCCCCAAGTTGAAACATGGCTTGTCTTGGTCGGCCATTACAATCCTATGAGGGTAGAACATGTTCCAAGTTCATTTCATTTTATTAAAGCATTATTTTTACCTTAAACTACACTAATTACCACTAATCGCGATTAAAAACTTAATAAGTTACTATTCACCAAAAAATTATTTTTATCCCATTGAACCACATTTTACTTCTTAATGACAACCATGTATGTAGGATTTTTGAAATTCAAAACACATAAGTGGTAAAATTTCATTTAAACAAAAAAATCATCTTTTATAAGTACCACTTAGTGGTTTCACTATTCATCAAAAATTGAAGCTTTTCAGAAAAATCCCAAAAATTAACCCTAAGCTATATTTGATATTCCGAATTCAAAAATGATGTCCATTTTAAAAAATTCAAAACAAATTAGTCACATTAATTAATTTAATAATGAATTCCCGCTGTCAGAGCAAATAGCGTGTTTTTATAAAACAATAAGTATCAAAAGATTGACACTAGTTTAAGTCTGATTTCAAAGTGAAATTAATTCCAACGACCACTATTGGATTTAATGGTAAAAATATTTTCTAATTTCACTTTAAAACCAATTCAAAATATTATCTAATCATATAAATAAATTATATTAAAAAGGGGTTTTGAATTAAAACACAACATTCTACACTATTCATTAAAAAATGAACTTTATCGGAAAAATACCAAAAAATTACACAAAGTAAAATTTGATGTCCCGATTCTTAATAAGAGTTTTATTTTGTCCAAAATAATGTATAAGAGTGATCAAAACTATATTTAATGATAGTTCTCCATTAAAAGGCGATAAGTGAACCTTTAGTGAAAACTAGGGCATATACACCTAAAATTTAATTCTTTCCGTATTTTAAGCCTTTAGATTTTATTGGTTAAATGTAAAAACATTAAAAAACATATATAATCATATTTTAGTTATTTATATCCATTCCCGCCAATACAATGGCTACATGTTAACTACCATTTGAAATAATATTATTTTATTATTAGAGTGCAACGTAAGATTTCCAAGAAACTCGTTGTTGCGTGTTGGGTACGCCATCGAGCATAGCGTCCCCTTTAAAGTCATATTAATATTTTATTCTCAAATATGGATAAATATGAAAATGTCATATTCTTTATTTACCTGGGGTGTTACAATTATCCACATTATATTAATTATTTTAATCCAAAAATATTAACCCATGTGTTTTTAATATGAGATCCGTATGAGGTTTTTCTATGCAATGGTTATTATCTACACCAAGGTCCTTAATTGTTTATTATTTTTTTTATCAATGTTAATTATGTATTAATCATAAAATATAGTGATAAATGTTTATAAAACATACTGAGATGTTATTAGGTTTATGTTATAGTATTTATCTATCTATTTCTCCATAAAATTGGAAACAAATCCCTCACTTGACTGTGTGATAAACTACCACATAGGGAACTTCTGTAATTTTGTTTCCATCACTAACTTGAAAGTATAGTTATAATGATGGAAGAAATGATTATATATTATATTTATGGAATAATATTTGTTTTTTAAAATGAATATATCATATACTCTCTTACCCTTTCACCCATCAAGAAAATGATAACATCGGTTGTGCTTGCGTACAACATATCATCTCCACGAAGAGATGTGATTCATTTTCCATGTTAAAATTTCAATAATTATTCCAAAAATTTAATTCAATGAATAAAAATAATGTCAATAAAATTTATATAAATTATTATATGATGCAACTATATCTAATCCAGAAGACCCATAACTTCTATAACAAAACATAAATGTGATAAATGACCAGTTGACACCCAAAACAATCTTAATAATTAAGTATTATTAATTAACATGTGATTAGTTGTCATCAGAGATTAATATATGAAATTAAAAATATAAATATATATACATAACTAATAGGAATTAATATAGGTTTAAAAAAAATATTTAGGAGGTTAAAGAACATTTTTATAAAAGGATGCAAGAGGTAGTAGATTTTGTTTCAATTTTCATTCCATTGAGACATATTTGATATTATGAATGTATTTACTTTTATGTCATGTAAATACTACCCATTTGATATATTTGACCTGAATAAATATTTATTCATGATTTTTTATGTTTAAATTTTTTTTTGTTATTTCTAGGGGTTAAAATTTAAATGATTATTAAGTGGTAAGGATTTATTTTACAATACCGTTTTTTAGGATTTCAGAAATTTCAATTGAAGGCAATCTATAATCGATTCTTCTTAATTACTTCTCTTTTATTATCATAAATTTATTTAAGAATATCACATATTTTATTTCATATTTTTATATCATTGTCACATAAATGAAGTAACGAAATTTTACGAATTAAAATTAAAATTTTTTCTCTTTTAATTGGATAAATTTTTTCCCTTGTCCATATTTTTTTAAATGTATTATTTATTAATGAAATGATTTAATAATGAAAATTTTTAATATCCTTAAAAAATTAAAAAAATTTAATGGAATATTTATAATTTTTTCTCAAATGTCTATTTTCATATTTATTTACAAAAGTAAAATGGACGGTTTTAAACATATACAATATTAATGGAGTTACTCAGAATTATGACCATTTTATGATGTTTATATTCTTCTATATGTTTTCAATTATTTTAAAAATATAAATATTCAATAAAATATTATCTTAATATTTTAATTCTGTTTTATTTATTTTACTAAAGGATGTGATTTTATTAGAAAGCCATGATTTTCATTGAACCTAAGTTCTTCTGTTATTTCTTATAAATTTTGTTGTTGTTTACTTTCTCTTGAAACAGTCAATTTCTTATTATCATTAGAAATTATGTTTCCCTTAAATATCCATATTATTTATATATTGTATATAATTATTTCATAAAATTTCAACCTCTTTTCACAATAAATGTTTTACTATGAATGTTATTTGATTGACTGTGGAAAATCATTATAAATTTGTATTCGTTAATTAATATGGATATTTTTGGAAAATGAATATTTTTTTGGATTAAATTAATCATTAAATATATTATTAACTCATCTAACAATAATTTATGTCTGGGTCCCATTTATAGATATCCCCTAGATTCATCAGTAGGTCTCATGAGACAAAACAAGTGGCCAAAAATATTAGATAAATGTTTTGGTGTATACCTAAACATTTGTTAACATATCCTATCATATGGTATTGAAAGTATAGATAATATGATATTTCAGATCATGAAATCCAATATTGTGCATTTTATACATTTATAGATAAGTTATTTTTGTCCATGAGTTTTTTATATTGATATAATCCATGGATTCATTTCATGATGATGTTATTAATTAAATGGAATCTGTTTATATTTATCTAGCTTTATATATTGATTATAAATTATCAAATCATGGTATCTCCCACTATATGTGACCCTTATTGAACATTTAATGTCAACCATATTTTTCTTCCATTCCTTAGGTTGTGAATAAGAAATATTTTAATCAACTTTAATGATTCAAAATGTTTACTTTTTTATGTTATATAAATTATTCCAAATGTAAAATGGGTATCATGTATGTATATACCTCTCCAAGACAACAAAACTGACCAGTCCTTTGGGACTAGATCCCTTGTATCTATGATAATTTAATAAATTTTACACTAACTCTAGGTTATTTGATTAGAGTTTTTTATTGTTCTTATCAAATTATGTTTAGTATAATCTTTGGGAACTAGATTTTGAGGAAAAAAAATTATAGAGAATAAAATTATAAAAAAAATTGAGGATATTTATAACATTAGAGAAGTATCGCATTTTTTTAAGGTATAATATATGTAGTTCTCTATGTAGTACATCCTTTTATGAATACTACAGGTGGACATGATTTTATAATACATGATTCTATGGGTAAAAACCTTAAAGATAGTTGGTTGATCATATCTCGACCATCATTCTGTTACACAGTGACTATTCCATTCATGCACATTTGCTTTGACACTACTAGTGGATATGATATGGTCAATTAAATTTTTATTTAAAACCCATTCAAAAAGATATAAAAATATATATTTATTTATTTATTGATATTTCCAAAGAAACTATGTTTATGATACTGAGATTAAAAGATCATAAATTTTAAATTTATGTTAAGTGTTTCACTGGGTTTAGAATTATATATTATGATTTAAAATTATAAATTTTATGATCTAATCTAGTATATTCAATTTTTTAGAAATGGAACCTAGTTGAATAAATGTTATTAATACTTATGGATAATGTATAAATATACTAGCTGCGAAAATCTATTAAATTAGTGTCAAATATAACAATATCATTTCTATATTAGTTAATCTATTCCAGGTTATAATTCTGAACCTCGAAAATATAGAGAAACATCATATTAAAATGGCATGTAAACCTGTAATGGATAATTTTATATTATTGAAGCCACAATATTTTAGAAAAAATAATAATCCCATGGTAGACACAGAAAAGGATAAGTCCCTCATAAAGTTATTTTTTTCTTGGGATTCAGTCAAATTGAAATGGTCGAACATGATGTATATTGTCTCAAAGGTTATTCTAATTAATAGTGTTCATTGATAGAGAATACTAGAGAAGGAAGATAAAATAAAAAACCTATAATGGAGATCTTTTAATGTAATATACATAGATAAATATTTCCATCATGTGAAATAGATCAATATAAAGATAAATCTCCCCATATTAAGGAAATAATGTAGAGTAATTTGTTGGAGAGTATGAAGATAACATTACAAGACTTGTTAACCATTCCATGTATTACAAACATAAAACAAAACGTAAGATTCATCATTTCTAGTAAGGTTTTAAGACAAGTCCCCGTAAGAGACTGGTTTCTCAAAAACTTTCATCATATGATGAAATTGTGTTATGTTTCATAAAAATAAATAAGTAGGATTATATATCCTATAAATTCAATGGGAATAAATGGAAGATTAGGTCAAAATATCACCAAGAAAAAGGGAAGACAACAAATAAATGAAGAAATTTTACCGTATAAAGTTATTGGAAAAAAATGTCCTGGAAAGCCCATGAATGGAATGTGATTTTGTTACAAGTATGGAGATAAGGGTCATATGGACAGTGAATGTAAGGGAAATAAATATACCACCACTATATAATAAATTAAGTGTAATTGAATGCAGTATTATTAAAACCAATGTTTCATGAATCAATGTAACTTTCCACATAAGTGGATAATGGGTAAATACAAGATTATAAATCACTACAGTTGAGGTTGAAGCTCAAAAATATATAGTGAAATGTATTTAAATCATATATTCAAATATATATAGTGTTTTATTTGATTTATTATCCTCTCAATATTATATATTCCATGCATTCTAATAGAATTAGATATTTTCCTAGCACTGTAATAATGGAGTTTTCATTAAAAAATCATAGTGGGTGTCTCACTAGAATAAGGATATATACCATTATAACACATAAATGTTCCCAATTTACTAAAATTATTATTATACCTGTATTTTTAATTGATATAATACATGGTATAGACTAGAATTAAAAATATGATGCAAATATTTATTACAATGAGATGTAACTTATGATTCATGGTGAAATGTGGAATTACTTATATTTAGAGAAGATACTTCATTATCTATGTTAGGTATATATCTAGTCTTAGTTTTTAATATGAATGATATTTTCAAGGAATAAGAGTAGACACAATATACATATGGAAAATTTAGTATGAAAATTCAGTATGTACTAATTCTATAGGAATACAGTGATGTATTTCAAAGAAAATTATCTCGACATCTTCAAAAGGGTGAAGTTGAGTTTTCCATTTATTTAATTGATAACGAAATAAATATGAAAAATACACCATATAAAATTCCCATAATGGAATTAGTGGTGATGAGGAAACAACTAGTGGTGTTTTATATAAGTAATTTATATTCCCTAGAGTTTCACAATGGGGATCCCAAGTTATTATAATTAAGAAGAATGGTGGATCTATGGGTCTCTTCATTCATTATATAGAAAACAATGATATTATGATAAATAACATGTATTCATTACCACACATTTGTGGTTTAATTATTCAACTTATTCTAACTAGATATTTTTTAAAGATTGAACTATATTATGTGTACCATTAATTTTGAGTAAATAAGAATGATATTATAAAGACAACATTTCTTACAAGTCATGGAAATTAGGTGTTTGCAGTAATAAAATTTAGATGAAATAATGTGCTCTAGGTTTTTATGGATCTAAAAAAATGTTTCCAATAAATATAATAATGATTTTATTTTTGTATTTATGGATGATATATTTTTGTATTCTAAAATCTATTGGGAACATGAGAATCACTTGTGGATCATTATTGAGACTCTTCATGAGAATAAAAAAATGGGATATTAACCGAGGGTTAATTCTAGTTTCAGAAATATTATTCTTCTATTGATATTGTCTCCAATCATTAAATTCTAGTTGATCCTGCAATGATAGAGGTATTCAAAGAATGTATTATAGAAATGATCATAATCAATATATTGATTCATTTATTAGAAATTTTTTGTCATTGATTTGTCAAAAAAATCCTAATTTTATAACTTATCAACCAAACTTACACATAAAGGGGTTAAGTTCGAATGATAAGGAATGCGAATACATCTTTAAGGGATTGAAGGGTATATTGGCCAATGAAATGATTTTTAATATACAATCATGAAATAATGAATTTGGTAAATACATTTATGAATTTAAGAAACGACTTTTTTGTGTCCTTATATATAATGATGATGTAATTATCTATGAATAAAAGTATTTAGATACTCACGAACAAAAGTATCTAACTCATGATCAGGATTTAGTGGCTGTAATAATTTATTTGAAGATATAGAGACACTATCTCTATACGGAAATATGTGTGATATAAATAGATAATAAGATTAGGATGTATATATTTTCAGAAAAAGAGTTCAACATGAGGAAAATATGGTGGCTCAACCTACTCAAGGGTTTTGAATACTCGATACACTACCACTCACTAAACTAAAACAATGTTGTGGATGAATTAAGAAGAAAATATCATAGTGTTCATACCAAAATGATGTTGGATCAAGATTATATCAAATATACACAAGAGGGGGGTGAATTGTGTCTTTTTAAAAATAATTACGAGATCTTGTTCTATCCTTTATCATTAATCAGATAGATTAATGTAGAGAAAATATAAAATATAGGGACACAAGATATATAGTGGTTCAGGGAACAGAATTCCCCTACTCCACTCCACCAATGCTCTACTCCATGAGCTTGGTGATTTTCACTATCTGGTCCTCATCTCAACAGACCTTTCAACAACTGAGTGCAGTCAGTTGACACCTTTACAATCTAAGGAAAAACACAACCTTCTAGTTCAATCACAGAACCTACACAACTTTGAACAAGAATATGGTAACTCAAGATAAAAATTATTTTTTCTTTGAAAATAATTTCCTGATTTTTCTTCACAATTGCAATAGAATTCAATTGATAGTAAAGGGATCATCGCCTTTAGAAAGAATGATCTTCAAGAAAGTGTCCTTATGAGTCGATCCCATTGCAGTATATATAAAAATATAAATCGCGACTTCAGAAGCAACAGATTCACAATTGATCTTCATTGTAAAATAATTGAATCTTCTGTCATGTATTTTCTTTTTTAACAAACAGATCTTTCATCTCTCTTCATAATCAATAGAAATGTAGATCATGATTGAATCTGTTTTTTTTCTGAATGTCGTTCAAAAGATCTCTTATTTTGATATATGTATCTGCTCTGTTGTTCTTGATCACTATTTTTCAAAATCATACTTACACACACCATAAAATAAAATAGATATAATGAATAATTATTCTACAAAAACAGATCCACAATCTTCACTTTTTTACTCGCATAATTCAAACATTTGAATTTACTGATTAGTCGTAACACTCCTTGTAATTCTCCATGAAAAGATCGTTTTAATTGGATCCTTAATCGGCTCTAAACTTGTGAATGACGTTCTATAAAAATAGATTTTAATCCTGCTTAAAATCATCCTTATAATTTGCTTACAGATCGTTGAATAATAATATCAAATTTAAATTCTCTGATGCCAAATATAAGGTTGAGTTGTATAGTATGCATCCTCTGAATGTAACGTATATCATAAACATTAGGTCAATGATGTATACTTCAAACATTAAGTTGAAAACGTATAGTTAATCACAAAGGTAGGGTTGGCCATCCATACTTTTCTCTTCATCTTCCAAACATATGATAAATTTTCCATACTTTTAATAGCTTCCAAATGAAAGGTACATGATCCATAATTTTCTAAGAAACATAAGGTTGTTTACAAAAGTAAGGTTGATGAACCATACTTTTGAGAAACAAACGTAACGTTTAACACTTAGGTATGGTTCTCCTTCCATAATTTTATAATATCCCAAACCTAGGGTTCTTTCCAAATCTAGGGTTCTTTTTCATACATTGCTAATAACGTATGGTTGATTAACCATAATTTTCTGACAACTTGTAAAGTAGACAGTGGGTTCCATTCTTTACACTACGTTTCCACATGTAGGGTATGAACAGTGATTCCAGAACACACTTAATCAATTCTAGAATATGTAGAGTATAAACAGTATTTCTAGAACACACTAATGTGAACACATTAACAATTAAATATCATTGTTCAAGAACTTAAATATTTCTTCCAGAAATTAAAAATAAATAATAAATTCCAGAAATATACTTAAAAAATAGAATCATTAGAAAAAAATTAATGGTATTCCTGAGCATCCAAATCATAATGAAGCGATAGAGTGTATTTCCCAATAATCTCCCTCTTTAAATAAAACATTATGTATTGTTGAAAACAACACTTTCTAAACAATATATTCCTTTTTGATGATCAAAAAACCCATAAAATAATAAATGAAATTAATTTTCAAAATTAATTACATATTGTCTAGAATTTTTATTAGATAAAGAAATATTTAGTTTTAACGTGATTATTTCAAATATAAAGAAACATTCTTTAATCTATAATCATAAAAAAAATTCCCCCTTTTAGAAATGTGAAAGAAAAAATATATCTCCTCAAATAAATAAATAAATAACTTTGTATATTTTTTTCAAACTTTTCCCTCTTAAAAGATTTTAAAGTAAAAATTTGTATTTCTACTTTAATAAAAAGTGTTATGTTTTTAAAGAAATATTTTCTTCAAATTTCCACCTATAATAACATTTAAAAAAAACTAAAATGAGTTAAAATAAAATGTTGTGTTTACCTAAATTTCTCCCCTTTTGTGATATCAAAAAGAATGTCAGATTATGGAATATAACGCATATTAATTTAGCATTGAACTAAAGTAAAGGCTATATCTAACTTTTTATCAATTAGTGAATCTGGATTACTAGAATATCTAATCAAACACAGTAAAAAAACAAACACACAAATATATAATGAAACATATTTTCATTGAAAATATTGAAAAGTACAAAATTGATAAATACAACAATCAAGACATGGTCAGGGTTTAGATAGGGACTATCTTGTTTAAACTACTTTCTTGATTTCTAATATCCACTCCCTTAGTCTCTTCATCATTCCATCACCAATAATAACAATAATATCCCAATTATAATGAGTCATATGATTGTCTTTAATTAAGTTGACTCTGAAAAACACATGTAATATTTCTTACTTCTCAAAAAACAAAGAAAACATCTCTGCTAACTTATCCAAGATAGATCTGATTCCTGGTTCATTTGAGGTTAATTATTCAACTAAAAACCTTTGATTTTCCAACATCACTGAAAGAGGAGAACTATTGCATTGCAAATCATGCAACCTATCATTCATATCAACTAAGATAGTGGTTATTGCCTTAAATCTTCTTATCAAATCAGGTGAAGTATCTGAACCACATGCCTCATCGATCCTGATAGATGCCAACTTTGTCTTCATAAATGATTTGTCATATGACAAATCTGACTTTATTACCATTAGAGACATTAATTTTGCAACCTCATTCATCATTTACTTCTTAAAAATTTCAACTTCGTGCTTTGAAACTGTACTATTTTTTATCCTCTGAAAGTTTAATTTTTTATTTTCTAATGCTCTCCTCAGGGCAACATTCTCTTTCTAATCTATCTGTAACTCCCAATATATTTCTCTATCTTCCTCATTTTCCGATTCAGAGGTACATTGTGCTTGATTCCCCCTTTTCAGCATGATAGTGATTTTCAAACACTTGGGGTATGGATTCATCATCCTCTTTCTCCTTATCGTCTCTAACTAGTTGGTCCAGAGATTTTTCCTTTGAGACATTACCAGACTCTTCCACAGAAAAATACTCTTCATGAACTTCTATTTGTACATATGAATAGTTTTTATCCTTTAAATTAGCAATTACTTTTTCCATTTGATTCTCTTGAATAATTTCATCTTTATCTAATTGAGGACTGCCCACATCTACTCCAGGAACTGCCTCTTTTTCAATTTCAACTTCAGGTTCAGGTTCTGTTCTTTCAACTTGAATTCTTTCAGGTTAAAATTCTATAACAACCACATCATGTTCTTAAGTCTCTCCTTCATCTTATATTTGAATTACATATTGAATCTGAGGTTCGTCCACTGGTTTTGACCTCGCAATAACATCTTCAATTGATTGTTCAATATAAAATTCTCATACAAATCTATAACTCAATATATCTTCTTTGGTTAAAACCTTTGAAACTTGCCATTCATGAGTAGTATCATCTCTTCTTATTTTTACATTATGTCCTTCTTGACTTTCTTCCTCTAGCACAGTCTCACCTTGAAAAAATTTTCTTCTGGAAACAAATCTAACTCTGGGGGTAGCTTGATTTTCCTTTGACTTTTCAAGCTGAGCGTGAGCTCTCTCTTCTTCTACTTCTTCATCAGCTCCTACTGGCAGGATATTTCCTTTTATTGTACTCCAAAAATAACCAATTTTTATTAAAATAACAGCATTGAAAACATTACTATGGTGACAATGAGTTCTAGCTTCAACTAGTCTCACCATGTCTTTCTTGAATAAGAGTTTTGAGATGAACCTACCAAAAGGGTAGAAATTCATTCTAGCTTCACTTTGATAGTAGTAACTCAGGTACATCACCATGTACCAAGGAAAGTTTAATTTTAAATCACTGATCAGAAAATACATTATGTACATGTTGGGATACATTATCTTCTCCATCTCGTACATTCTAGGTGATAGCCATTTTTTTAGAAATTTTACAAGGATCTTCAGATCTAGTTCCATATCATTCACTAAACATTTTATATGTTAGTAGAGCCAAACAAAAAGGACATAATATCATCAAATTTATGCACAGAATCTCCTATATTTTTTAAATAAAAATGAAACACTCCCTTATGAGGGAAGTTCAGTATCTCACTAATTTCATCCGAAGAGATTGAAAAATCTCTATCCTCTATCTTAGCCATCATGGTTTCATAATCATCTCCAAAACTAAATTGAATATATTTAAATAAATATCAAAGCTATAATTAATACAATAGTTCTGTATTATCACTATTAAAAGTTTGTTCGATATTCTGAAACGACATGGCTTTTTTTAACAATAATTTCATCAGAAATAACCATTCTAAATCAATCACCATTCCCTGTAGGATTTTCCTTCCTTCTGAGAGCTGTTTCTTGGAATTGCTGGTCTCGACCTCATCATCTCTCTTAGTAATTTCCATTTCTGCAAAAATATCTGAAGCTTTGAGGGTTATGGTTTCCGAGGATCAAAGATTAGGGTTGATAAGCAGTGGTGCAGTTTCGTGGTTTTGAAAGGGTTTTGATGGAAATGAAATAGTTCAGAATTCGTAAGGTTCTGATAAGCTTGATTCCCATGTTTTCAATAATCATTACATATATTTTAAGGAAAAAAAATTTCCGGGCCGTATATAACAATAAATTTTAATAAATAAAAAAATATTCTCTTTGATAAATAAATAAAAATTTATATTTAAATAAAAAAATATAATTAAATGAATAAAATTTAAAATTTTATTTAAAATTAAATAAACCTAGCTCCCACTTAATATAATCAAACATTTCAGTGGAAGTGGTTTAGTAAAAATATATACTAATTGAATTTTAGTATTAACAATTTCTAAAAATATATCCTTTTTAATTACATGATCTTTCAAAAATTGATGTCTAATATCAATATTCTTAGTCCTCAAATGATTAATAAGATTATTTGAAATATTTATAGAACTAGTATTATCACATAAAATAGGTGTATTATAAAAATTTAGTCCCAAATCCAAAAGAATTTTTTTCATCTACAACATTTTTGCACCTAAAATCCCAGTAGAAACCTATTCTACCTTGGCTATTGACAGTTCAACTGAGTGTTGTTTCTTACTTGACCATGACACTAAGGATTTCCCTAAAAAGTGACAAGTACCTGAAGTGCTTTTCCTATCTAATCTATGACTCCCAAAGTATTCATCTTAATATTAAATTAAATTAAAATCATATGTTTTGGGATAAAGTAGTTATTGAAAAAGAGTTCCTTTTAAATATCTATAAATTCTCTTAACAACAGTTAAATTGGATTCTTTGGGATTTGATTGAATTCGAGACCAAAGACATACTGAATACATTATATCTTGCATGCTAATAGTAATATATAATAAACTACCAATCATACCTCTATATAACTAGTTGTCAACTGACTTTCCAGTTTCATCCAAATCATGTTTTATATTAGTACACATAGGAGTTGTATATTTATTGCGGTTTTCAAGTCCAAATTTTTTATTTAAATCAGCAATGTATTTTCATTGATTCAAAACATTTCCAAAATCTTTTTGATAAATTTGAAGTCCTAAAAATAAATTTAATTCTCCCATCATACTCATTTCAAATTATTTTTGGGTTATATTTGAAAACTCATGACAAAGGGAATTATTAGTTGATCCAAAACATACATCATCAATGATCTAATAAAATATTAGAATTTACAATTTTTGTAAATAGTGTTGGATCTACCATTCCAATAGTAAAATCTTTTTTCAAATGAAACGAGCTTGTTATTTCATACCAAGCTCTAGGTCCTTGTTTAAGGCCCTAGAGATATTTAGTAAGTGTATAAACTGAATATGGTTTTTGTGAATTTTCAAAACTAGGAGGTTTCTCAACATAAACATTCTCCATTAAATAACCATTAAAAAAGGCAGACTTAACATCCATCTAAAATAATTTAAAATTCATATGTGATTTATAGACTAAAAAGATTCTAATAGCTTCTAACCTAGCTACATGTGCAAAGGTCTCATCATAGTCTATACCTTCTTCCTGATTATATCATTTTTCTGTAAGTCTTGCTTTATTAATAGTTATTATTCCTTGTTCATATTGTTTATTCCTAAAGTACCATTTTGTTCCAATCATTGAAAAATTTGGTGGTCTTTCAACTAATTCCCAGACATTATTTATCTGTAACTAGTTTAATTCTTCTTGCATTGCTATCATCCAACTTTCATCATCTAAAGATTCTTCTGTAATCTTAGGTTCTAGTAGGGATTGAAAGGCAAAGAATTCTACAAGATTTCCTATATTTCTTCTAGTTTTTATTCTCTTGTCTAAGTAACGTATTGTAGTTTCTAAAGGGTGATTCATTATGGTTTTAGTCTATCATGTAATACACTTATAGGTTCTTTAGTATCATGTTCTTTTGAACTGGACTGAATTTCATTTATATCATTTTCAAAATAATTTTTCAATTTCTTAAGTCTCATGTTATCATTAGAGTTAGATTTATCCATCTGATATGTCCCTTTCTCGAAATGATTTGATTCATGAAATTTCAAATGAACTGATTCTTCAACAATCCTTGACTTCGTAAGATTTGGAGATAGCTGAATATCCTAAGAAAAGCCTTCATAATATTTTGGAAAAAATATACCAAAACTATCCTTGGTGTTCAAGGTGTAAACCTTGCATCTAAAAACATTAAATTAATTTAATTTAGGGTTTCTGCTATTCCAAAGTTCATTGGGTGTATTTTTCAGAATTGGTGTAATTAAAAATCTATTTATTATATAACAGCCTGGGATTACAGCTTATGCCGAAAAACTGGTAGGAAGAATATATACATTTATCATAGTCCTAACCATTTCCTGAATAATATTATTTCTTCTTTCAACAATTCCATTCAGTTGAGGTGCTCTTGGTGTAGATAAAGTATGTTAAATACCCATGTTTGAGAAAAAGGAATTAAATTCCTGATTCTCAAATTCTCTACCATGATCACTTCTTAATAAAATTTTATTAAAACCTTTTTCATTTTTAGTAGATTTATAAAAACTTTTAAATAATGTAAAAGATTCATTTTAAAATTTCAAAAATAAAATCCATGTAAATATAGAATAATAATCAGCTAAAACATATACATACAATTTACCATCAAAGCTTACTACCATTGAAGATCCAAACAAATCCATATGGATAAGTTCTAGAGGTTTAATAGTAGCAACTTTGTTAGTAGATTTGAAGGATTATTTGTGAAAATTTCCATGTTTACATGCATCACAGAATCTGTCACTCTCAAATCTGAGACTAGGAAAATTTTAAAATAATTGTTTCTTAGATAGTTTTTGAAAAACATAAACATTAAAATGTCCAATTCTCCTATGACATCTCCAATATTCATCCACTTTAGTAGTTAATCAATTTACTTTTTGTTTACACAAGGAATTTAAATCCAGGGTGTATACATTATTAGTTCTTAGTGCTCTAAATTTAAGCAGTTTATATTTAAAAACAGTACAAAAATTATTAGAAAAATCAAAATTATAACCATCATCATAGTGTTGAGATATACTTATCATATTGTGTTTTAATCCTTGATCATAAAGTAATTTTTTGATTAATACAACTTCTGGATCTCCAACTATTCCAATACCAATGATTTTCCCTTTGTCGTTGTCAACAAAAGTGACAAGTCCACCATCGTTTTGAGTTAGTGTAGAGAAATTCAGTGAGTCTCCACTCATATACCATGAGAAGCCACTGTACAAATACCATATGTCTTTTTTCTTATGTGACCAGCTTCCTGCAACGGCATTAAACATGTTGATTTGGTACACATATTCTATTGGGTCTAGTTGTGTCAACCAACAAGGATCTGGGAATCCAGACTTGCATTGCTTTTGTAAAATCAGTAGAATCAAATAAATTATTTGAAACAAAAGCTTTCTTAATACCACTTATTTGGGATTTTCTTAAGAAATAGTATTTAGAAATATGTCCCCTTGTTCCACTGTAATTACAATTTAGTTTTTTTTGATCTTGGAACAAAATAATTCTTGTACAAATAAGGTTTTTCATCTTTAATGCCAATTCCAATTCTTTCTTTCTTAATAATATTTTTTCCATGAATTTCATTCAAGAATTTTTCTCCATGGGTAAAAATAAGGGTTGTAATTTTATATGATTCAACTTCTATTTTCAGTGTTTTTATTTTAGTTTCATGGTCTGTATAGTAAATTTTAATTGAATTATACTTGTCAGCTAACTCATTAAATTTCATTAGAATTGTATCTATTTCATCTAAAATATACTTGTGAATGTTCATTAAAGACTTATGCTTCTTAAATAGGGAATTATATTTTTCTTCAAGCATATTGCAGTAGGACGAAATTTTTTCATTAGAATAACTAGATTCATAACTAGAGTCAGAAGAGTAGTAAGATTGTACCTCATTTGTTTCTTCCATAAAACAAATGTTGGCTTTCATATTTAATTCTTCCCTCTCTGAGACTGATTCATAAGTGCTACTGGAGTCTTAAGATACACTCCATGTAGATTTCATTTCTTTCTAGTCCTTATTCTCGTAATCATTCTTTTTGAAGAACTTCTTCTTCTTATCTTCCTATAACAGTGGACCGTCAGGTCTGATGTGCCGCATTTTCTTGCACTCAAAACATCTAACATCCTTATCATCCTTTTTGAACGATTTTATGAAACACTTCTTCTTTGTATAGAATTTAGTGAATTTTTTGGCTAGATGAACCAGTTCCACATTAGAATTTTATTAATCAAAACATTATTATTTCACTTTTACACTTTTCTTCATCTTTTTTTCTTTGTGATGAACCTTTCATGGAATTATCATCTCTCTTGATAAACACTTTATACTCATTTTCTTCATGTTTTATCTCAAATTCATACATCATTAGTGTTCCAATCAGTTCTCTTGTGGTTAAGTCTTTGAAAAGTGTTTATTGTCTGATTGCAGCATAGATTCCATTGCATTTAGTCGGTAGTACTCTCAAAACTTTTAATGCTTGATCAGATTTTTTGATTGGGTCTCCCAAAGCTATTATATTATTGAAAATCCACATCAACCTTCCATTAATTTGAGTAATGATTTCACCTTAAACCATTTTGAATGTATCGAATTTAAGATTATCAGTAGCATATCTCATTTCCCTGATATTGTTAGTTCCTTGATAAGCAACAACACTAGTTTTCCACATCTCATATGCTGTCGGGAATTAAGATACTCCATTAAATTCATCAGGTCCTAGACCACATATAATTTCATTCATTGCCTTCTAGTTCATACCATATTCTGCTTCAGTAGCTGTACTCTATGCCTTAGGTTTTTAAGGAACTTCATATGGAGTCAGTATTTCAGAATATACTTTGTATCCATGGTTTTTCAGATAGATAATCATTTGCAACTTCTAGCATCCATAGATTTCTCCATTGAAGTACGATGCTCTGACCATAGAAATTTCCTCTCTTATATCAGTCGTATTTCTCTACATATAATCCTTAATCGCTATTGGCTTGATAGAGCTTCATCAGATTCCCATCCTCTCATACCAATTGTTGGATCAAGATTATATCAAATATAAAAAAGAGGGGGTGAATTGTGTCTTTTCAAAAATCATCAGGATATCATGTTCTGTCCTTTATGTTTAATCAGATAGATTAATGCAGAAAAAATATAAAATGCATGGATACACGATATATAGTGGTTCGGGTAACAGAAGGCCCCTAGTCCACTCCACAAATTCTTTACTCCACGAGCATGGTGATTTTCACTATCTGGTCCTCATCTCAACAGAACATTCAACAACTGATTGTAGGAAGTTGACACCTTTACAATCTAATGCAAAACATAGCCTTCTTGTTCAATCACAGAACCAACATAGCTTAGAACAAAAATCTAGTCACTCAAGATAAAAAATAGTTGTTCTCTAAAAATACTTTCCTAATTGTTCTTCACAATTTCAATAGAATGCAATTGATAGTAAATGGATCGTCTTCTTTAGAAATAATGATCATTAAGAAAGAGTCATTCTATGTCGATCCCATTATTGTAGATATAGAAATATAAATCTCAACTTCAGAAACATTAGATTCACAATTGATCTTAAATGTTTAATAAGTGAATCTTTTTTCATGTATATTCTTCTTTAACAAATAGTGCTTTTATCGCTCTTCATAATCAATAGAATTCTATATCATGATTGACTGTGTTTTTCTCTAAATATCATATAGAAGATCTCGTATTTTGATAGATGTATATGCTCTTGTGTTCTTTCTCGCTATTTTTTTAAATCTTACTTACACACACCTAAAAATAAAACAGATATAATAAAACATTCCTTTAAAAAAATCAAATCCACAATCTTCACCTTTTTAATTGCGTAATTCAATCATTTGAATTTACAGAGTAGTCGTAATTCTCCTTGTAATTCTCCATGAAAAAACTCCTTTTAATTTGATCATTAAACCGCTGTAAACTCCTCAAAGATGCACTTTAAGAATAGATTCTAGTCTAACTTAAAATCAGCCAGATAATTTTCTTACAAATCATAGAATAATAATATCACCTTCAAATTGTACGACACCAAACATAAGGTTGAGTTGTACAGTATGCATCCTCTGAAAGTAATGTAGATCATAAACATAAGGTTGATGTCGTATCCTTCAAACGTATGGTTGAAAAGGTATGTTTGATCACTAAAGTAGGGTTGTCCATACAAACTTTTCTATTAAAATTTCAAACATATGATAAATGATCCATAATTTTTATAAGATTCCAAATGAAAGGTACATGATCCATACTTGTCTAAGAACTGTAAGGTTATTTACAAAAGTAAGTTTGATGAACCATACTTTTGAGAAACAAACGTAACATTTAACATGTACGAACAGTTCTCCTTTCATACTTTTCTATTATCCCAGACGTAGGGTTCATTCCTAACATAGGGTTTTTATTCATACATTGCCGATAACGTATGGTTGATTGACCATAGTTTTCAGATAACTTGTAAAGTAAACAGTGGGTTCCTTTCTTTAGGCTATATTTCCACACATAGTGTATGAACAATGATTCTAGAACATGCTTAAGAAATCCCCGAATATGTAGAGTATGAACAGTGTTTCCAAAACACACTAATGCGAATAAATTAACAGTTAAATCTCGTTGTTCAAGATCTTAAATATTTTTTCAAGAAATAAATAATAAATAATAAATTCCTAAAATATACTTAAAAATACAATCATTAGAAAACAATTAAGGGTATTTGTAAATATAAAAATCATCATAAAGAGATAGAGTATTGTTCTCAGCAATCTCCCTCATTAAATAAAAACATTATGTATTGTTGAAAACAACACTTTCTCAACAAATTAGGATTAGAAAGGACTATATATTCTTGTATTTAATAAATAAGGATACGGGAATCATTAAGGAATGGGTGAAATTAATCCTTTTACAAATAATTTCTAAAGAATATTTATTAGAAATGATAAAATGTTCTCAAAATGATGATGAGAATTTTTAAGAGAAACATAATTTATTGAATTATTGAAATTGGTACACATCTTTTATGGTGATGGCATTCTGAAAATTGAAAATAGACTATGTATTCAATATATATTTTAGCTGAAAATAGAATTATTTGATGATTCTTATAGCTATAATTTCACAATACCCCTTGGTATAACCATGATGTATAATTAATTTAGGGAACAATTTGGGGGGATAATATCAATTGGAAAATTTATGATTATTTATCAAGATGTTTGGTTTTTCAATAAGATAAGGGTGATAAGAAGTATCGTAGAGGAATCATGAAGCCTCTACCTTTATTTATGTGAAAATGGGATGACATTACTATGGAAGTTTTCACTAGATAACCAAATACTATGAGATACAATGATACAATGTGGGTTATTTTTGAACACCTTACAAAATCTAGAAATTTTCTTTCTATAAGATAATATTTTCCTCATATGATCCATGTAAATATATATTAATGATGTTTTTAAACATCATGGTGCACTAATTTAAATTGTGTTTGATTGTTATCCCCAATATAAATTAATATTTTGGAAAATTATACATTAGGATCAAGATATTTAGATTCTTTAGATAACATCTTATCACCCTCAATCAAATAGACAATATGAAAGCACCATTTAAAAATCAAAATACCGATTGAGGGTATGGTTACTTAACTCTAAAAGTATGTTGGATAAATATTTATCATTTGTAGATTTTTATTGAATCTATATCTTTCATTAATCTAATAAAATGGTGTCATATAAATCATTATATGTAAATAGATATTGTCCTCCAACATATTGTGTTGAAGTTAGTGAAAAAAATTCCTGTAGTCCGAGAACTTATTGAGGAAACAATGATAAAGGTAATGACTATTTAAACACATTTTAACGAAATTACTAATATAGAAAAGTATTATATCAATAACTAAAGTAACAAATTGAAATTTTAAGTGGGTGATCATATTTTTTTAATAATCCCAAAGGAAGGGTTCTATAAGGTTTGGTAAGAAAGTGAAATCTTGCTTTGGGTATATCATAGCCTATAAAATTATGGAAGGAACATGAGATGTTGATAATAATTTATATACACCACACAACCTCTATAAATTGCATGATTTTTCATATATAATTGTTAAGTACATGTTGGTACCAACCCATGTTCTCACCAAGGATGAAATTGAATTAGTTCCATATTTGTCTTACTATGAAAGAAGAAATCCATATTATTCACAATAGAAAACAAGTTTAAAATAATTTTAGGACTCAATTGGTAAATTTAGATTTGTGAAATCATAAACTTTATGAAGAAATGTGGGAACATAATTATTTTATGAATTAAAACCACCCTTATTTGTTTAGAATTTAATATTCATAAAAATTGAAATGAAAAAAATATTGAAGGAGGGAAGAATGTAACAGTAGGGATTTAATTATATTAATTGATAATTATAGTTAATTAAAATTATAACATAGAAAAAGTGTATATATTTCATCAAATAGAAATACTAACATGATAATATAAATATCAATTTTAAATTTATGTCAAAAAAATCTAAAATGGGTTTTTGAAATTTTTTCTAAGATATATGATTTAATGAATAATTTAAAATATATTATATAACTATTCCTACATTTATTTCATATTTATTTTAATAATATTTACATATAAACTTTTATTGACAGTCAATTTTATATAAATAAAGATATTTTCATTTAGAGGTAAAAAATGGATATTTTTAATAATTTTCTTTAATTATAATGTATTTTCATTTCAATATATTAAAATAATATTTAATTATTTATTTTAAAAAATAAATTTATATATTATATATTTACAATTATGAATTTAAACACATATAATAATGAATAATATTTATATAGTTAATATATTATCATCTTAAAAATGAAAAAAGCATTTATTGAAAAATAGTTTTTTAAAACATTTTTTATTTATATTTTTAAATTAAATTCTCTTAGTCCTATGATATTAATTTAAAAAAATTGATTCCATATTTGGAATTATAATTTAAAATTTTTTAATGGGTAATATTTAATTTTTTCATCATTAATATAGAAAATATAAAAAAATTCACGATGATTAAGGTTGAAATATGTTCACCTAGTGGTTAACCTCAAATGATAAAGGTTTAAATGATCGAAAAACATAATAAATTGCAATTATTTTATTATTACTACCAAAAAATTATAAAATATTAATATGATAAATTGTGGTGATATTTTTCTGATAAATTGACATGGAATTATTTGAAATCTTTGAAAAAATATAATTATTTGGATCACCTCAATTGTAAAAGGGCACATACTCCCCTCAATTATTCAAATCACTTAACCCATTTAACATGAAATAACCCTAAAAAATATCTCCAAAACATACATCTACACATTATAGAGATAATTTTATTTACAATATACAAACCCAAGTGTTTTTAATAAGAGATTAAAAAAATAGGTTTTCTAAGAGGTTACCATCTTCGCCAAGGTATTTATTTTTTACTTATTATTTATTCAAATTCAACAAAGTGATTAATATTGAAATTAAATAAAAAAATAATTATTTCAAATAATTAGAAGATATTATGTGGAAGGATTAATTTTAATCGGTATATTTCTCTATCAAATGATAAACAAATCCATCACTCGTGTGTACAACAGACTAATTCCTCGTGAAGCAATATAAGTTTTACCCATTACCAACACACATGGATAGGAATAATGATGGAAATAGTGAAAATATATGATACTTATGAATTAATTCTTATTATCTAAAATTAATATATCATTAAATCCCTTACCCTTTCTCACGTTAAATAAATGTTAACGTCACTCATGCGTGTGTATGGCCTACCATCTCCACAGAGTGATGTGATTCGTTTTCATTGTCTAAATTTAAATAATTATTATAAAGTTTCATATAATGAATAAATATTGTATTTATAATATTGAAATAAATAATTATATTGTTGAACTATATCCTGTTAGTAATAACCATAACCTCCATGACAAAACATGCAAGGGAAAATGAAGTAGTTGACACATGAAACAATGGTAATAATCAAATATTATTAACGAACTGGTGAGAAGATGTTATAAGAGAATAATATATGATATCATAAATATAAATATATTTATGAAATTAATTATTAACATGTTTTATATTATTATAAATTCTTTTAAACAACATTCAACAAAAGGGAAGCATGAGGTGTGGGATTTTGTCATAATTTTCCTTCTATTAAGAAATATTCGATATTATGTTACTATTTACTTTTATGTGGGTTATATACTTTCAAAATGATATATTTAACATCAATAACTATTTATTAATGACTATTAATGTTACAATTAAAATATATTTTTTCTAGGGTTCAAAATTTTAATGTTACCAAATAGGTATTGCTTTATTTCACATTCTCATTTTTTTTGTGATTTTCTTAATTTTCATTGAAAAAATATTATAATCTATCCAATGTAGAATATTTTAACCTTCCTATACTATATTTATTTAATTTTTTTTACATATTTTTACCCAACTATTCCTCACTTTTTTACTTGAATGAGTCAATGAAATGTTTACAAGAAAACCCCATATCAGTTCTCTTTCAATCAAATATATTTTTCTTCAATATCTATATTTATCAAAATAAATTTATAGAAGTCCTTTTATTAATCAAAATATTTATTAAGGACATTTAATGTTATAATTTAATTTTTAAATTTTTTGAAATAAATATTTATAACTTTTCCCAAAAGGTTCCTTTTTAACATTATTTTTAAAATTCAAAAGGAATGTTTTTAACATATATGGAATTAACAGACTTCTCTCTTAGTACAAACATTTTACAACTTTTAGATTATTATAAATTTTAATAAAATTCAAAGAAATATATTTTATGAATCATTATTTTAGTATTTGTCTTAATTTTACTTTATATTTATGAAGTAAATTATTTTTTTACAAAACAATTATTTCAGAAGAACATATGGTCATCTCTTATATATTGTTAATTTCTTTCATTAACATTATCTATAAATATTAATTTTCATTTTGATAATTAAAAAATAAATTTATATTAGATATCCATATTATTTTTATTATGTATATTATTAATTCTTAAATAGTATATCAATTTTTTATATGGGGCTCTAATATGAAATTTATTTAATTGAGTTGGAAAAGTCTTGATATATATGAATTCTTTACTAAATAGAGATATTTATTAATAAGGATAGTTGTTTATAAATTGAATTTATTATTCAATATACGATAAAGTAATTGAATATGAAGTTATGGGTGGAATTAATTTTAGATATCCCATTGATGTATCAATAGGTCTATTAAGACAAATATGTTATCCAAAATTATTAAAAAGATTTTTGGAATAAATTGATCCATAGATTAAACGGTATTTGTATAAGGTATTGATGGTATAGATAGCATGATATATAATATTGTGAATTTTCTTCATTTATAATTCAATAAATATTATCCCTAATATTATTTCATTGATATCATCTTTTTATTAATTTCATGCTCATGTTATTAATTAAATTTAATGTTTTTTCAGTTATATGCCCTTCCATATTGATTATGAATGATTTACTCGTTATAGGTTCCATTTTATGTGACCCTTATAGATAATTTGATCTTACAATTATTTTTTCCTATACCATGGTTATTATGAAGAAATATTTGAATGAGTTTCAAGGATGAAAAACTATAAGGGCCAAGCCTTAATGTTTACATAATCTTGGGTATTGATAAATAATTTAATTTCTTTTATATTGAGGATCTTTTTAGGTTTATATATTTAGAGAATTAGGATATAAATATTACATAACATCTCAAATATTACAAAGTTGACACATATACTCTATCTAGTAAACTCATTAAATAAAACAAGAATTATTTTCTTGACAAAAATATTCTCGAATTCTTCCTTTCTATTACCCATACTTGTACCCTGTTAAAAAAATTGAAAAACATAGGATATGAATAAAAAGATAAATAAGGAATACATTAATAAATAAACTTGTTAGTCTGGGGGAAACATGAAACCCATGAATAATTTATCATAACATAATAAAATTCAACTTTAATAAGTATTAAATATACATTACTAAATATATGATCATTCCACACCCTTTTTGTAACTAAAATATTACCATAAATCCCAAAGAAAGAAAAATATAACATACACAGATAACTTGTTACAAAAACACACTTGAATGGAATTACCATATGGTCGACTTCAACACATATCACTAAATGGAAAAGCCATACAATCGACTTCCAAAACCAATGCATTATAGGATATAACGTAACAACTTGTACATGGTTTATCATGGAACCAACCCTGTTTGGTTTATCATCTAATCACCCATCTTTGGTTTATCACGTAACCACCAGTAAAATCCCTATGTACCATTATATAATAATAACACATAAAAGATTGAAATTATCAACATTTCACACGTAAAATTTCATTTGAAATCAGAAGAAATAATTTTATGATATTTAAATATTAAATCCACTTTAAAACTCATTTTTAATACCAATGAACCCAGAAATGGAATAAGGTATTTCTTTTCTATTTGGAAAACATTAAGGATTATAGAGGAAACCAAATATCAAGTAATGGTTACAGAGGTGGAGGATCCCTTGTCACCAAATATGTTAAAAACATTCATTTTTTCATTTAGTAAAAAGAATTGTAGAAAAAATATTTCCTTAGAATAAAATTAAAATTAAATGGGGTCTATTAGACACTGTGTCAAAGAAGGCAGTGTATAACATTAAAATATTCCTTAATGAAAGGATATTGAGATGATGTCCCATAAAAAGATCATGCAATTATATTAAGGATAAATAAATGACATAATTATGTGTGAAAAATAGAAATACACTGAATATAAGTGGATATTCAGTGTAAAATAATCCGAGTTAATTCATACATATACCTAGAATAAAAATACCAATGACATGGATATTTAACTCAATGAATGGAGATTGAATTATGATTTCCCATAAAAAATTTTCATAAATGATGTACGAATTTAACATAGGGGTGATTATGTGTATAAATAGTATATCCACACAAAGATAAGTGTAAATTACAACATAAATAAATAAAAATTTATTACACACCTAATGTCTATATCATATATTCAATGCAGTACGTTTAACACCCAAAGAGTTGAAATTGAGTTTTGAAATTCATTTATAAAGATCATTTTGTAAATAAAATAGATAGTTTATGTGTATTCACTATTAATATACATAAGAAAATTATAAATAAAATATATGATATCAAAATTTATTTCTCACATAATTATATCACAGTATAATCATAAAGTAGAATATTAATCCAAATAATGGAAATTGGGTTAAGAAGTTCCCTTACGACAAATCAGACTTGTCTCATTCATTCTTTATATTCCTGAATAATAAAAATTTGTTAATTTATACTTTCTTGAGAAACTTTTTAATTTTTATTATTAATTTTATATCAATTATTACCATGTTATAAAAATTATATAATTATTTATGTTTATATTTGTCGTTTTGTCAATATTTGGTACTTGAGTCAAAAACGATCATGTCTGATGTAAATTGTCCATGTGTTAAAAATTAAATCATCCAAAAAATATTATTCAATATTTTGATATCGTATATTTCTATTATATATATATTTCAAATATTCCATAACATTTTGATATATGAAATGAAATTCACAATTCATGAGATAGTAGACCATACGTATGCATGAACGCTACTTTCATTACTTTGTCTAATTAAAAGAATAATAATCAAATGATATAAATGTATATTATAATACTAGTATTATATTTATATAATGTGTGTCTCATAGTTTTAATAAATTATTCTTTTATTCATTCCAAGTATAGTGGGAACAAGTCACATTTCTTTGAGGGGGCGACATTCCACCATTCACGAAAAGAAATTACCGTATTTACGCATCATGGGAGGAATAAAGTTATGTCTTAAATAAAAATTACCAAATAATATACACAATATAAATTTAATATATATTATATAAAATTTTGTTCCATAATAATTTCCACTATGATGGGTGGTAGAAGAAAATTGAGCAATCATCGTTTCATGCGGCAGTAGTTCACCGTATATAGAAATAGTATATTCGTATCCATTTTATGGAGGTGTGTTTAAGTGTATATAAAATAATTCTAAAAAAATATATTATTTTTAGGATACTAGTTTTTTAATCTAATCATAGAATATATATACCATAAT
This sequence comes from Viscum album, assembly GCA_963277665.1. Classification (NCBI taxonomy): domain Eukaryota; kingdom Viridiplantae; phylum Streptophyta; class Magnoliopsida; order Santalales; family Viscaceae; genus Viscum; species Viscum album. The sequence continues at coordinate 1,787,108,698 of OY728155.1, read as the reverse complement.
AAGTGGAGAAGGAAAATTAAGGAAAGGAACTTGAGAGAAGATGTTACCTCTAAATCATGTAATTACTTTTGATTTAAGCCAAAAGGATTTATTGAGTTACCTCCTACCCAAGGTAAGGAAACTATGAGTAAGGTAGGGATATGGGGAGCCTATTTTTTATAATTTGGATGATCCAAGGCGCTTGATAGGTGTGAATATGGGGGTATAGGTCTTTCCCTTTTATAAGAAAGAGGACGAGCACTTTAGGAAAGTCTTGAAATATTATTTTATTATAAATTTATTTTTCAAATTATAATAGTTTCAAAGTGATATATTTCTAGGATAATATGATTATGGTTCTAAATCATCTCAACCAATAGGTTTTACATGAGATTAGTTCAGAAAAGTAACCATATATTTTAGCTTTAACCCTTAGTAATAAACATTAACTATTACAATGTCTTCCTATATTTTCATAATATATGGTCACTATAGATACTCGGAAATGCCAATAGAACCACAAGTGGATCATTAATAAATTTTTTAACATTATATAATTAATTCAGATAAGTCATATATTTTTAGAGCTATTATATCATTTAATAAAATAATATTTGTTTTAAAAACTCATTTATGTCAATTTTGACACTATTTAGTAATTTTTTTGTTAAAGTCATAATAACATCACTACTTCAAAAAAATGCATTAAGTCATCCCAAATATGTAAATGTAATCCATAAAATTCGTGGATGGAATCAAAATGTTAAAATTACAATTATTTCAAAGTTTATAAATTCATTTATTTGAATCATTCATTGATAAGGTAATCGTTGTATCATCGTTGTGTCATAAACAAATTTATTTATTTAATGTCTAAAAATTATAAACAAAATAAACTGATTGAAAAAATATTTCTTTATTTATAATGAATATTTATATTAATATATATCAATTATATAACACTATATTAAAATTGATGTACTAAAAGATACATGTTTATCTTAAATTTCCCTTTTCTTTAAATTAAATATTATAAATTGTCATTTTCACAACCAAGTGGCTCCCAATGGAAACAATATTGTCCTATGTGTTCTCATGGTTGTAAATATATCAACCAATATGATTAGGATATGTTTTTGTGTATTTTGATTTTATTATAATATTATTTTTTACCCATATTTTCCTTATTTACCCTTTAACCACGGTAAATAAAAAAATTACTGAAGTTACTATTCATAATATACCAAAATAAAAGGTACCTATTTACAAAATTTTAAATTCTAATTCAAAATATTGAATCCGTTTTTCTAAATTAAAACATAGAAATTGTAGTAATTATTTTAAAATGAATTCCCATTTTCAAAACCATACAACGAGTTTTAAATAAATAAAAACTATCAAAAGATTAACATGTCTTTATGTCTAATTTCAATGTGAAATTACTTCCAATGACCAAAATTGGATAAAATGATAAATAAAATCATCCAATTAAACTTTAAAACCATTTAAAATTGAAATTTATGTATATAAATAAATTTGATGCAAAGGAATTTTTGAATTAAAATACAGTATTTTTCACTATTCATTAAACTATATATTTTATGACAAAAACTATAATTTTCACCAATGTAAATTTTGATGTTCCTATTTAAAATAAAAAATTTATTTTTTAAAATATTTAATATAATGGTAAAAAACTAGATTTAAAAACGGTTCACCACCAAAATGTGGTCAAATAATATATTTTTTTGAAAATTTTTTTTATCTGAAAAATTTAATTTGTTCTTATATAATATCTAGAAATTATATAGATTAAATTTAAAATATTAAATATAATTTATAACATATATTTTTTATTAAATAAAATCCCATAACGAGTTATATAACTTTATAAACACAATTATTCTCTCTTTAAATAGGTTTTCATAAAAACTAATTATTTATATGAAATTGGTTTTTATTTCCATTTATAATAAATTTGGTTACCAATGAATCATTATTTAAACATTTGTTAATCATATTTTTATAATTTAGTTGATACTATTCATCCCCTCCATTCCAACGGCTAGTTTATAATGGTAAAACTTAAATAATAATATTTAGTTATTCATTTAAGCTTGATGTAGCGTATCATATACACTATTGAACATTATGTTTATTTCATAAAACTCAGGATGTTACATAATTCTCTAATTTTGTAAATTTATTCCTCTCAATTTTAAAATTGTTCTTGGAAACTTCATTGAACATCTTAAATCCGAAAAAGAGTTAAAAACAATTTCACTTTAAAAGATAGAATGTCAAGTACAAAGGTCACCCAAGATAACACAAACTAGGGTTCTATATAGGATAACATGGATATGGAAGAGAAAAATAGCCGTCATTTTATGACAGAGAGTGATTGAAAAAATGATGAGGATAAAGATAAAAATCACAAAACAAAAAAATATGTGATTGGATAAAAGGTCTTTGATTTCTTATTATGTAACTAAATAAGATATAGTTTTTGGTTTATGATCAGTTTTATAATGTAGAAAAATTGTTTTACTAATTAGAATAAGAACATAAGTAAATATACTTACTTTACAATTAAATTTTTAACCATTAATAAATTTATACCGTAAACTCATCTTTTCCCCAAATGATGAGTATTCAAGATGACTTAGTCACAAATGAATCACATTAATCAACTTCTAGAGAATACCTTAAACTAAAAAAGATTAACTATCCATTCATCCTATCTTTCAACTTTAACCAAAACCAAAATGGTTATGAAAAGATCAGATATTCCCCAAAAAATAATAATCCACTATAGGAAGAAATCCTAATTTTAATATCGAAGATTCAACAGTAACACTCAATTTTCAACAAAGACCATTAAACACACAAAAGTCCATAAAATTCCTTAAAATAATCAACTAATATTGAAACAAAAAACTCAGAAGGATTTCATCAAATAGTTTTTTAAGATAATTTTTAACATTTATCTCCAAATAACATCAACCACTCTTAAGGTATCATAGAAAAAATGTAACACCCTGAAATTTTATGAGAAGTATATATATATATATTTTTATGTATTATGTTATACTCAAAGGAATCCTTCACTTCACACAACATTAGGTTAGCTTGCGTTACACGCAATCGCGGCCTTCCTCGATAGCGTGTGTAGTATGCAACACCGAGTTTCACTAAACAACGATATATTATTATAATATTATGAACTAGCCGTTATGAATTTTATTAATTGAATTTTAAATTTTATTACAATATAAATCATCTTACACATTTTCTAGAATGAGGTATGAAAACAAAATCAGTTTTTCGAATAAAAGATGTATTTTTAAAAAAATGCAGTTTTACCGCCTTTTGATGGAACACACATTTTAAATCTAGTTTTTTACATATTTATAAATTCAATTTGACAAAATAAAATTCTTATTTGGAATCAGGATATAAAATTTACTTTGGATAAAATTTTCATATTATTCTGGTAACTTTCATATTTTGATGAATAGTAAAAACACAATATATTTTAATTAAAAACAAATTTTTTTCATTGCAATAATTTATATGGATAGATTATCTTTCTAATTGGTTATAAAGTATAATTATAATATATTTTTACCATTTAATCCAATGTTGGTCATTGGAATTAATTTCATTTTGAAATTGGACATAAATAAGTCATGATCTTTTGATAGTTATTGTTTCATAAAAACACGCTATTTGTTTTGATAACAGGAATTAAATTTAAAATTAATTAATTCCACTTCTATGTTTTGAATTTTGAAAAATATCCATCATTTTTGAATTCAGAATATCAAATATAGCTTTGGCTGAATTTTTGGTATTTTTCTAGAAAACATCGTTTTTTGATGAATCGTGAAAACAATGGGTTTTTGGTTAAAACTGATTTTTTATTTAAATAGTAATTTATTTGATTTAAATTTATTTTAGTTCAAAATAGATACATAATACTTATATATGTTCAATTAAATTCATTGGAATCATTTTTAATAATTTTAGATTTATAGAAAAATTCATTGAACTTTTCACCGTCTTTTACCCACCTCCTAGGAGCTTTTTCAATTGTTCATAAAACAAAATTTCCCCGCTTCTGTGAGTTGAATTTAAAAAATCCTAGAGAAAAAGTTAATATCAAGGAGTAAAATGTGGTTCAATTAGATAATTTTTTTGGTGAATAGTACCTTTTCACTTTTATTTACCACGGTTAAAAGTAAATAGGGTAATTTAAGGTTAAAAGAAAATTATAATAATTCAAAATTACCTTAACACTTATCCAAACATTATTGGATGAGTAATGGCCGACCATGGGAATCCTTGGGTCGATTTTGGGACCCCATGGAGCCACTTATGAAAGACAATGACACATTAGATTAATTACATTAAAGTAATGACAAATTTGGCATTAACAAAAATCCATTAGTAAATAATTTTTATAAAGGGCTATATAAATTATAATTTCGACTAAAAACATTAATTGGAAGGATAAAAGTATTTAATAAATTTTGGTATTTATTTTGTAATTTTTATATATCAAATTAATTAAATTATTTATGACACAATAATGATACAGTATTTACCTCATTAATAAATGATTTAAATAAATAAGATTATAATGATTAAAATATCATTCAAAACCTATACAATTCCTATTAGATGATTTTATTTCTAATATGAGTCATCTTATATTTGACATTAATGTGTTTTGGTGCTCATGAAACCGAATATAAATTTATAATAAAAAATATTTTCACACTCTCCTAAAGAGCCCCTCCTCTCGCATATAAAAGGAGACAACTTCTATGCAATTCCTCACACCTCTCAAGCGTTTTTGATCGTCCAAACTCTGCCAAAATAAGCTCCCTGCATCCCTCTCCTCCCCCTTTAAGCCTTTAATTTTGAATAAGACACTCGAAGAAGTCCTTTTGGTTCAATCCAAAGGAAGTTACCCAAACTAATTGTAATAGTTTCTCTTAAGTTGTTTTCTTTTATTCTACTTCTCCAACCCCTCAACTCTTTTTAATCCTTTATTTTGTAACAACAACAGTATCCTCAAAATACTAGGATGTTGCTATGAGAATTATTATAACTACACTTACACACACCTCCATCTAATGGATGAAGAACATAATGTTCTTGTGATGGGAAACTAATGCCTCAAGAAAGGATGATTGTTCAATTTTCTCCTACAGCCTCTCATGGTGGCCATTATGATGGCACTGTATTTATATATGATATATATTATGGTTATTATTTCCTAACGCTTCTTTAATTCCTAATTATATCAAGCCTTTATTGTTTCCATAGTTGGTCAATATGATAATCTCATTTGAGGAAGTGCGGACTACCGCCCCCTTAAAGTGATGTGATTCGTTAATGCCTTATGTGGGACGTATAAAGGATGGGGTTAATGATATTATATATGATATTATACTAGAATTATAATATACCTATTTATCATTATGTTTTAATTCCATTAAAATAATAAATATAACGGAAAGTAGCGTTCATGCGTATGTACGGTTTACCGTCTCCATGAACGGTGCATTTCATTTCTTACCTCCATATGTTATGTACTATTATAAATACATGTATATTCTGGATATATAATGAATATATATGATATATAAATCATGATTTACTTTCTAGAAGTAAGTAAATCATGATATAAGTAATAATAACATCAAGAACAACAAGTCCAAACACGTACGATAAATAAGATGATTTTACCCAAAACGTTGCTTTAACATGGGATTTAAAACATAAGGGGCAATATAAAGTCATAAGTGAACCATATATGATATAATAACAATTAATATGACTCTTTAATAAGTCAATGACATTATTTAAATCATTATACAGGAGGTTCAGATATGTACGAAGCATATCAGACCTAAGGTAAGTGATAACCTTTCCAATCTCGTTCTTATCCAAGATTGTTTATTCATAAGTATTTGATAGGGTTATTATTATCATCCAAGTCCATGTTTTCTAAATGTGTTTTTATGTATTTTTAATTTATTTTTTACCCATTATGTCTTTTACTACATGTTATGTAAGGAATATTTCTTTTGTTTACGTTACGAGGTACTTTTTGACTTTTCTGACAAAAGTATGAGGAGAATGTTTTTTTACTTATACGGCATGAAAGGATTTTTACAGTTTTATAAAGCCTTATTTTCGTGAAGATTACTCCAAAATATTTCATTACTATTTTAAAAAAAACTATTTCTTTAAAAATTACTTGTCGTTTTGTGAAAAGAAATTGATTTTGAAGAAGAAATGATATTTTCCTCAAGAATTCGTTTCCAATGTTTTGTCAAACCCATTTTCCATCTAAGATGACATTATTTCCTATGTTTATGTTTAATGTATAATGTATCTATGATTTACATGGTTTCAAATTTCTTATGATGAAATGATATCCATTTGTTTTATATGGATTATGTTATGATGGGATGATGTTTATGGAACCTATGTTATTCTTCGGGTTATGATGAATGATTTATGTTTATGTTGTGGAAAAAGTAAGAATGATTTCATTATGAGATGGGTGGGACCTATATATCCCTTCAATGCATTGGGTAAAGATTTATATCTCATGTGATAGACAGGTCTGGAACGAAAAATAAATCTGGTTCAGTAATACAGGGCTAGAATGACAAGTAATACCGGCTTAGTTAGGGACTTTGTCCACTAGGATGGTCTTGGCAGCAATGCCTTGGCTACTATGGAAATCATTACATATTCTTAATGGATTCCACAATTACATGTTTTATTCCCATTATAGGTTATCATGACTAATGTTCCTTTATTATCTATGCCTTATGTAATGCCATGTTTTATGTCATTGCCCATGATTTTGATGTTTAAAAATTATGTTCATGTTTTTAAGTTCAAATGTATATGATTTGTTTTATTTTATCCATGCTTACCCTTACTGGGAATTTGAGCTCACCCTTTATATGTTTTCTTTTCTCCAGGATATAAAGAACGGTTTTAGGTAAGAAAACAAAGGGGAAGATTTTTATGGGAGATGTTGAATATCTTTCACCATGATAAGAAGATTATTTTTCCGAGTTTCCAAAGACACTAAACTATTATGGTTCTTGAGTGTTTTTTTTGTTATGTATTAAGTTTTCCGCAAAAGTAATGTAATGTATATGTACATCATGCTTCAGGTCTCTACAAAAATGCAATTAACCTAATCACATTTTCTCCATGATAGGTTCATAATTTCCACAAATAAACCAAATCTCCATATGTCCACAATAAAAAAATAGATTCTTCTAAAATAAAATTAAACCATTACTCCTAAAATGAAATCCCATAGTATTCTATTTTCATTAGGCATATAGTGTTCCAAAAATAGCGAACACCTTCCTAAATAACATTTATCACCTTATCACCTAATTATTTCTCTATATTAATGGTATCCATTTGATATAACATAAGTTCCCATAATTAATTTATTGTAAATATATAAAATAATTAAACTAATGGGAATAATTCATAATAACTAGGGACTTCATGTAGTCCATTCGTAGGTGAAGCGCCCTTGTCCCCTTCGGTTGTGGGTTTTATACTCGCGGCCTTGTCGAACACGACGGGTTGTCACCCATCTTGTGGGTGTCCTTTTTCTAAAACAAGATCATTCTCATAAAATTCCAAAAAATGAGATAAAATCATCAAAATAACTATATAATAATTTTACCTCATGTTTATCTCATGCCTTTCATTTTTCATCTCAAAATTTAATAAACCATAGTTACCACAAAATGAAGGATCATATAAACCCTAAAGATTATTTAGAATTATATCCACAAAATAAAAGATAATTCTTCCTCTAATAAAATTTTCACATAAAAATCTATAGGTTAAAACATACTAGATAAAATTCATACAATGTAATTCCATTCACAAAAGATCATTAATTATTTTAAACATCTAATCACACGTAGATCTAACATAGCTCTCAACTTTCTAAAATGTAGACATCTTAATCATCCATCATTCTATTTGATCCCTTAACAATGTTTTTCCAACATATTCTGTAATACATATTTTATTCAAACAAAATCATGAATCATGTAATATGATTAAATAATTTGAAAACATAAGAAAGGAAATAATTCAAACCTTTCATTGCTCATTTTCAGTTTCCTTGTCTTCAATTGGAATGGAAATAGGTATCGGTAAACATATATTTGTAAGGTTATTCTAATAACATTCTCATACCTTCTTTGTAAGACATATATTTTCATAATGACCATACTCCCAACATTTAAAACATTCAATTTATAACTCATAAATAACTTCTTTCCCTTTCCTAGAGTCAACGAAACACTTCCTTTTTCCATGAAAGGTTATTACTTTATGACCTTCATTACCACATCTATAACATCTTCCCATACATTTAAAACATTTTCCTATGTTCTTATTTCCATATACTTGACACATATGTAGTTGAGTATACATACCATTATTATTATTACCTAAACATCCACATTAATATGTTTCCATTGTATATGATACATCAGAAAAATCACTATGCATCAGGTGGTTAATCATTACTCCAGATATATAGTTTAGAATAACCACAATATTTACCATTTAATATTCTATTTGATTTGGTATTTTATACATATAACCACCACATTTTCTTTCACATCCATTGTTACTTTGTTTCCTGATAGATCTAGTCATTTATTAAAACCAAAAAGGTTAGTGTTAGTATATCATCATGTAATATCTTATGAGGAGGGAAAACACAAAGATATATTTTTTCATTTTATCATAAACTCATTCATAATATATAACATAAATATGAATCTTTCAAATATTCTAACCATTTTGGTTATATATAAATTGTCTCTCATGATTAAATTACACCCTAACCTCTAAAGTAATCTAAAATGACCTCTGATATCAACAATAAGGCCCTAACCTTAAACATTACATAATCTTGAGTTTTTATCAATAATTTACTTTATTTCAGATTGAGGATATTTCCATGTTTAGATATTTAGAGAATGAGGCCATAACTATTACATTACATCTCAAATACTAAAAAGTAGACACTTCTATTCTATCTAATAAAACTCCTTAAATAAAACAATAAGTATTTTCTTTATAAAAATCTTCTTCAATTATCCCTTTCTCTTACACTTCCTTATACCCTATGAAAAACATTTCAAAAAATGGGATGAGAATAAATGTATTAGTAAAGGATAAAGAAAAAAGTAAAATGTTAGTCTTTGGAAAACATGAAAAACATGAATACTTTATCATAAAGTAATACTCTTCACTTTTATTAAGTAGTAAATATACTTCACTAAATGTAATCTCATTTCATACCCTTTTTGTAAAAAAAAAATTATAATAAATTCCATAGAACGAAACATATAACATATAAATGTAATGTGGGACACAAACATACTTGAATGCAAAAACCATAAAGTCTACTTCCACACATATCACTAAATGGAATAACCATATGGATTAATTCTATACCTAAAGCATATTAGGATATAATGTAACCACTTTTCCATGGTTTATCACAGAACCACCTATCTATTGGTTTATTATGTAACCACCAGTCTTTGGTTTATCACCTAACCACTCATCAAATTTTCAAGTACTATTATATAATCAAAACATGTAAAAGATTGAAATTATCAATATTTCACTAATAAAATTGCATTGGAAATCATAAAAAAAATTTAAGTTATTTAAATAGTAAATCCACTTTAAAATTCATTTTCAATACCAAAATACCTAAAAAGGGAATAATGGATTTCTTTTCCTTCTTGAAAACATTATGGCTTATAGAGGAAGCCAAATATCAAATAATTGTTGTGGTGGTAGAGGAGTCATTGTCACCACATATGTTATAAACATTCAATTTTTGTATTTTAGTAAAAACACTTTTTATAAAAAACATTACCTTTTAATGAAATTTGAATTCAAATGGGTTTATTTTATACTATATAAAATAAGGAAGTGTGTAAAATTAAAATACACCTCAATGAAAGGTGATTGAGATGAAGTTCATTAAAAATATCACATCATTAGATTAATGATAAATAAATACCAAAAATATGTGTAAAAAATATAAATACACCCAATATAATTGGATAAAAGTTTAAAAAAATCAGAGGTCATTCACACATATTCTTGGAAAACAAAACCAATGACACAAATATTTAACTCAATGAATGGAGATTGAGTTAGTATTTCCATTACAATGTTCCTATAAATTATGTAAGAATTTATTAATTGGGTAATTATATGTAGAAAAAAGTATATCCTCACAAAGGGAAGTTTAAATTAAATGATATATAAATAAATAGAGATTCTATACATAATCTTGGCATAATATAATTAACGCAGTATGCGTAAAACCAAAAGTGTAGAAATTGATTTTAGGAATTCCATTACAAGGATCATTTTGTTAATAAAATAGATTGATTTTGTGTATTCACTATAAATACACATAAGGGAAGTATAAATACAATAATATATATCAAAAGTTATTTTTCATGTAATCATAGCACGAAATAATCAAGAAGTATAAGATTAACCCAATGAATGGAAATTGGGGTAAGACATTTCCTTACGTAGAATCCAACTTGTCTCTTTAGTTCGTTATACTGATAAATAATAAAATTAGATTTTTTTCTAATATCTTGAGAACCTTATTCATGTTTATTATTCCTTTTATATCCCTTGTTACCATGTTATCAAAATGTAAATAATTATTTAAGTTAATATTGGTCGTTTTGTCTATATTCGATACTTGAGTTGATAATGAACTTGTTTGATGTAAATTGTCTATGTTGTAAAAATTACATCAAATCCAGAATATTATTCATGATTGTAATATAATATATATATATATATATATAGTATATATTTATTTATTATAGTCTATAACATTTTGATATAATATATGAAATGCGCTGTTCATGGAGATAGTAGATTGTACCTACGCCCGAACGCTACTTTTATTTCTTTGACACATTAAAAGAATAATAATAAATGATATAAAAGTATATTATAATAACATTATTATATATATTTCATTTATTTATCATTGTTTTAATAAATCTATCCTTTATACGTTCAATGTATAGCGGGAACGTGCCACATCTCTTTGTGGGGGCGATAGTCCACGCATTCTCAAACGAAATTATCGTATATATACAACATAGAAAGAATAAAGGTATGTTCTAATTAAAAATTACAGAAGAATAAAGAAAATATAAATATAATTTTTATATCATATATTATTATAGTTCATTTATAATGTCCACCATGAGAGGTGGTAGGAGAAGATTAAGCAATCATATTTTCGTGAAGAAGTAGTTCGTAGTACACAGAAACAATATTTTTGTATCCATTAGATGGAGGTGTGTATATGTTTAGTTAGAATAATTATCATCAAAATATCATAGTATATTGAGCATACTTTTTTTGTTATGTAATCATATAATAATGAGATTATATGGAGTGTAGAAAGAATATTAATGAAAGGAACTTTAGAGAAGATGTTACCACTAAATCGGGTAACTTCTTTTGATTTGAGTCAAAAGGATTTCTTGAATTGCATTATTCCCAATGTAAGGATTTTATAAAGAAGGTATGAATTTTGGGAGCTTATTTGATCCGAATTTGGGTGATCCAAGGGGATTGATAGGTGTGAGAAATTGGGTAGATATGATGCCCTTTTATTAGAGAAAGGAGCGGCACTTTAAGAATGTCTTGAAATATTATTTTAATATAAATTTATTTTTTGAATTATTATAGTTCCAAAGTGATAACATTGAATGATAAAATTATTATGGGCCTAAATCCTCTCAAACAATAGTTTTTAGGCAAGTTTAGGTCCCATAATTAACAATATCATTAAGCATTAACCCTTAGTTAAAAACATTAACTCTTACCATGTCTTCTTGTATTTTCATAATATATGATTACTATAGTTTCTATAATATTCCAATACAATGAAAAGTAGATCATTAATAAATTTTTTAACACTACATAACTCATGTTTTGGAATCCAAGAATTTTAGGACTATTATATCATTTAGTAATATAGTACTGGTTTTAAAAACTCATTCATGTTAATTTTGACACTATTTAGTAATTTATTTTAGTTAAAGTCATAATAAGTTGATTACATAGAACCAAAGGCATTAAATAATCCCTATTATGTCAATGTCATCAATAAAATTTTTTCAGGGAATTAATATTTTCATATTATCTTTATTCTAATATTTATAAATTCATTAATTTGAATCTTTCATTAATAATATAATCATCTCATCATCATTATGACATTAATAGATTTATTTATTTAATGTATAAAAATTATAAATAAAATACCATAATATAGAAAATATTTTTATCATTATAATGATTAAATGTAGTCATATTTATCATGTATATAACCTTATACTAAAATTAATTTAGTAAAAGATACATGTTTATGTTATATTTCCCATTTCATTAAATTAAATATTATAAAATGTCATTTTCACACCAAGTGGCTCCAAAATACCAACATTTCATTCTAAAGATTCTCATGGTCAGAAATATCTCATCCAATAGGATTATAATACGTTTTAGGATAGTTTTACATTATTATAATATTATTTTTTACCCTTATTTACCTGATTTACGCTTTAACCATGGTAAATAAAAAAAATTATTGAAGATACTATTCATAATGTCCAAAAATAAAAGGTTCCAATTTACACAATTTGGACCTTGATATTCCAAATATGGAAAGAATTTTTCAAAATTAAAAACACCGATATTATAGTGATTAATTATCTATTAATTACTATTGTCAAAACCAAAAAGCGAATATTTAATAAGTAATAACTATCAAAAGATCAACATATGTTTGTGTCCTATTTCAATGTGAAATTACATAAAATTACCATAATTGGATTAAATGATAAAAAATTAATCCAATTACACTTTAAAAAAAATTAAATATATAATATAACAATATAAATAAATTAGATGAAAATTCTATTTTGAATAAAAATATTGTATTTTTTAGTATTCATCAAAATATAGTTTTTATCAGAAAAAATAAAAATTTCCACCAAAGTAAATTTTTATGTTAGAATTTTAAATAAGAAGTTTATTTTTTCAAATATATCATATAAATGTGCCGAAACTAGACTTAAAAAGGGTTTTCCATCAAAAGGAGGTAAGGCTGTATTTTTTTTGAAAAATACTTCTTTCATCTAAAAATTTGAATTCATTCTTGTATTATATCTAAAAACATATAATATGAATTGAAAACACTAAATTGAATATATATAACAAATATTCTTCATTTAATAAAAAACCATATAATGTGATATGAATTTCAAAACACAATTACTCTCTTTTTAAAAAGGTTTTCATAAAAACAAATCCTTTATATTCAATTGGTTTTTTATTTCCATTTCTAACAAATTTTGTAACCAACGAATCATTTTTTATACATGTGTAAACCATATTCTAATAATTCATTTGAAACAATTCTTTCCTATTATTGAAGCAGCTACGTTATAATGGTATCATTTAAATAATAATATGTAGTGATTTATTCAAGCTCCATGAACATATCATGTATGCTATTGATCATAGTGTTTATTTCTTAAAAATCCGGATGTTACATCCTTACCCCCTTTTAGAAATTTCATCCTCGAAATTTTAAAAATAGGCTCATAAAATTCATTGAAAATCCCACATCTGAAAAAGAGTTTATAATACTTCCACATTAAAAGATAGAAAGTGGAGTACAAGGGTCACATAGGATAACACAAACTAAGGTTCTATATAAGATAACATGGTTATGGAATATAAAACTAGCAATCATGTTATGATGGAGAGTGATAGAAAACACGATGAGGAGATAGTTAACAATCACAAAACCAAAAATATGTGATTGTTTAAAAATTCATTGATTTCTCATTATGTAAATCAATCATATATAGTTTTTGTTTTAGGATTATTTTCATAAAGATAAGTAATTATTTTAATAATTAGAAAAAACATAATGAAATGTAATTACATTACAATTGTAGTTTCATCCATTAATAAATTTATACCACAAACTAATATTTTCTCCAAACGATGAGTATTCAAGATGACTTGGTCTCACCTGAAGCATAAGAATCAACTTCTAGATAATTGATTAAACCAAAAATGATTTATTATATATTCATACTATCTTGAAACATTTACTAAAACTAAAACAATTAGTAAAATATTTGAAAATCCCGCCAAAAAGAATAATTATTTATAAGAATAAATACTAAATTTAATCTCCAAGATTCAATACAAATACCCAATGTTCAAAAAAGACCATTCAACACACAAAAGTCCTTAAAATTCCTCAAAATAATCCAACTTATATTGAAACCCAAAACTCAAGAGGATTTGATCACATTTTTTTCTAGGAAAACATTTAACATTTATCTCCAAAAAACATCAACCACTCTTAACATCTCATACCAAAATGTAATTAAAGGAATCAAATTTTCTGTATGATAGGTTAATGATTTCCACAAATAAACCAAATCTCCATATGTCCACAATAAAAACATAGATTCCTCTAAAATAAAATTCAAATATAACTCCTAAAATTAATTCCCATTGTATTTTATTTCACTTAGGCATAGAGTGTTCCTAAAAAAGAGAATGTCATCTAAAATAACATTTATCACTTAATCACCAAATCATTTTCCTCTACTTAGGATATCCATTTGATAAAACATAATTTCCCCAAAAAAACTTATTATTAATCTATAAAATCATTTAACTAAATAGAATATGTCATACAACCCATGGACATTGTGTAAGCTAGTGGTAGGCGATGCACCCTTATCACCATTCGGTTGTCGTTTCGATTCCCATGGATTTTCCAGATGCGATGGGTTTTCACCTATCCTACGAGTTGTCTTTTCTCTAAAACCATAAAATTCATATCACATTCCAAACATGTTATAAAATCATAAAAATAACAATAACATAATTTAACCTCATATTTACATATGCATCTCATTTTTCATCTTAAAATGTAATATACAATAATTATCATGAAATAATGAATCATATAAACTGAAAATATCATTTATAATTATATACAGAAAATAAAATGTAATTCTTCCTCAAGTATAATTTTCACATTTAAAACATTAGGGTTACTCGTACTAGTGAAACGTCTTAAAAAGTAAACCCATCAAAAAAATATCATTAATAATTTTAAACATTTAATTACACACATATATTACATAACTCTAAAATTTCTAAATTTTATTCATCATAATCATCCAACATTATTCATGATTCCATAACCATGTTTTCAAACAAATTCTGTAATACATATTTCCTATAAACAAAATCATGAATCATGTCCTAAGATTCAATAATGTCAAAACATAAGTTCGAAAATAATTCATACCTCTCAATTGTTATTTTTAGTCTCTTATTCTTCAATTATAATGGCATTAGGTATTGGTAAACATATATTTATACTATCCTACTAATCCCATAATTGTACTTTTTTGTAGGAAATCTATTTTTATAATGAATATACTCACCATATTTGAAACATTCAATTGATAACTCAGAAAAACTTATTTCCCTTTCCTAGATTAAATTGAACGCATCCTTTTTCAGGGCAGGTTATTGCAGTATGACCTTCATTACCACATCTATAACATATTCTCATCACTTTGAAACGTTTTCCTAGGTGATTATTTCCACATACTTGACACATATGTTGTTGAATATACTTTCCTTTATGATTATTACCCGAACATCTATATGGATTCATTTTTCACATATATGATGCATCAGTCAAATCAGCAAGGTCTAATGGGTTAATCAGTACTATGTATACTTAGTTTAAAATAACCAAAATATTCCTTATTGCAGCTCCCATTTTATTTGGTTTTTTATTTATAGAACCACCATATTTTCCTTTACATCCATTGTTACACTATTTTCTGCTAGATCCAATCATTTACTAAAACAAAAGAGGTTAGTGTGAGTATATCATCATATACTATCTTATAAGGAGGGTAAACACGAAGAAATAACTATTCATGTTAACCTAAACTCATTCAACATATCTAACATAACTATTAATCTTTCTAATATGATAGCCATTATTTTTATATATAACATTTCTCTTATTCTAAAATAACACCATATCCTCTAAAGTTATCTAAAATGACATCTAATAGCAAATACAATGCCCAAACCTTAAACATTACATAATATTGTGTTTTTATAAATAATTTACTTTATTTTAGATTAACGATATATTCATGTTTAGTTATTTAGATAATTAGTCCATAATTAGTACATTACATATCAAATATTACAATGTAGGCACATATACTCTATCTAATAAAACTCTTTAAATAAAACAAGAATAATTTTATTGATAAAATTATTCTTGAAGTATTTATTTCTCTTACGTTTCCTTATACCCAATGAAAAAAAATTCAAAAACATGGGGTGACCATAAAAATATCAGTAAGGGATACACAAAAAAGAAATACTATTAGTCTTGGGAAAACAAGAAAACTATAAATACTTTATCGTAATGTAATACTATTCACCTTTAAGAAGTAGTAAATATACTCCAGTGAATATAAGATCATTTATTGCCCTTTTTTTCACCAAAATAGTACCATAAATACCATCGAAAGAAACATATAACATATAAAGGTAACTTGGGACATAAACATACTTTAATGGAATAAACATACGGTCAACTTCCATACATATCACTAAATGGAATAGCCATACAGATGACTTCTATACTCAATGCATTGAAGGTTATAACATAACAACCCATCCATGGTTTATCATAGAACCACTTGTCTTTGGTTTATCATGTAACCATCCATATTTGGTTTATCACATAACAACCCATCAAATTTACAAGTACCATTATATAATAATATGACTTAAAATATTACAATTATCAACATTTCACTCATAAAATTTCATTTACAATCATAAGAAATTATTTCAAGATACTAAAATAGTAAATCCACATTAAAAATAATTTTCAATACAAAAACACCCAAAAAGGGAATAAGGGATTTCTTTTCCTTTTTGAAAACATTAAGGCTTATAGAGGAATCCAAATATAAAAAAACTATTATGGTGGCGGAGGAGTCCTTATCGCACCATACATTAAAAAAACCATTTAGTAAAAATATTCATAGAAAAAGGATTCCATTTGAATGAAATTAGAAGTAAAAGGGTTCTATTATACACCATATAAGATAAGGCAGTGTATAACATTAAAATATTCATCAATGAAAGAAGATTGAGAAACAGTACCCTATAATTATAATTTCATTAGATTAAAGATTAATAAATGACATAAATGTTTGTGAAAATATAGATACACCCAATATAAGTGTATATTCATTGTAAAAAATCCATATTTCATTCACACATATTATTGGAAAAACAAAAAAAACATGAAAATTTATCTCAATTAATAGATATTGAGTAAATATTTATCTTACAATGTCTATATAAATGATGTAAGGATTTGTCATTGGGGTGATTATGTATAGAAACAGTATATCCACACAAAGTGAACTGTAAGTTACAATATAAATAAATAAAAAATTATTCCACACATAATCTTGGAATTATATAATCAACACAGTAAACGTAAAACCCAAAGGGTAAAAATTTAGTTTAGAAATTCCCTTAAAATTTGAATTTTGTTAATAAAATAGATTGATTATGTATATTCTATATAAATATACATAATTAAAGTATAAATAAAAGATAGGATATTAAAATTTATTTCTCACATAATCATATCAAGGCATAATCAAGAATTATAACATTAACCCAATGAATGCAAAATGGGTTAAGAAGACACCTTACCTCAAAATATGACTTCTCTCACTCATTCTTTGTATTATTAAATAATAAACATACATTAATTTATAATTGATTGATAATATTTTTCATGTTCTTTATTCCTTTTATATCACTTATTACCATGTTATAAAAAGTACATAATTATTTTAGTTTATATTGGTTGTTTTGTCTATATTAAATATTTGAGTAAACAATGAACTTGTTAGATGTAAATTGTCAATGTGGTAAAAATTACATAATCTCCACAATATTATTCATTATTTAAATATAATATATATGTAACACCCCAAGCTTCTACGGTACGTTTCCCTTCGAATAATGTGATAGCGTGTGTTGTACGCAACCTCGAGTTCTAACACACACCACAACTAATTAAAATAGCCGTTGTGAATAGTAATACCTACTTTTTGAAATCATATATATTTTATATTTCAAAATGGACTTCATTTTTGGATTCGGAATATCGAAATTAGCCTAAGGTGAAATTTTGGTACTTTTCGGATAACTTTCATATTTTGATGAATAGTGAAAATTACTAAAATTTAATTAAAAACAACTTTTTTAATCAAAATAATTAATAGTGATAAATTATGAATTTGAGTGGTTTTAAAGTATATTTAGAATATATTTTTACCATTTAATATAATGTTGGTCATTGGACATAATTTTACAATTAAACCGAACATAAACAAGTGTCAATCTTTTGATAGTTATTATCTCTTAAAAACACGCTTTTTGTTTTGACAGCGGGAATTAATTTTAAATTAATTTCTGCCACTTCTGTGTTTTGAATTTAGGAAAATGGATTCCATATTTGGAATCAGGATGTTCAAATTGTGTAAATAGGTAACTTTTATTTTTAGACATTTTGAATAATTACTGCGGTAAATATTTTATTTACCATGGTTAAGGGTAAATCCGGTAAATAAGGGTTAAAAAAATAATATTATAATAATACTAAATTACCCTAAAAACGTGTCTTAACCCTATTGGTTGATAGATGGTCGACCATGGGCATCTTTGTGTCTATTTTGGGACCCCATGGATCCACTTGTAAGTGATAATGACACTTTATTTTAATTTAGTTAAAATGAATACAAAAATGACACAAGCATATATCTTTTAGAACAACAATTTTTACATAGGGTTATATATGTTGGATTTTAGATTATAAATTTTCATTAGAAAGCTAAAAAGATTTTCTACATAATGATATTTTATTTATAATTTTTAGACATTAAATAATTTATTTTATTTATGACACAATGATGATGCAGTAATTACTATAATAGTGAAAAATTAAAATAATTGATATTATAAATACCCAAATAAATATAATATGAAACTTTTAATGAATTAAACTAATTTTCTATGATAATATGATATATTAGGATTGATTTAATTGACTTTTTTAGAAGTAATCAATCTGTTAGGAGTTTCACAAAAATCAACTATTGAATAGTGTCAAAATTGACATAAAAGAGTTCTTAAAAAAAATATTATATTATTAATTGATATTAAATTCCTAAAAATCTAAGGTTCGGCCAAGAGACTTATATTATGATAGGTTCCTCATTAATGGACCACTTTGGGGTCTCTTGGATGTATATAGTATGTTTATTAACCATATTATATAAAAATACAAAGAGACATTGTAAAAGTGAAACTAATTAACTTAGAGTTAATACTTAAAGATAAGGTTAATATAAGTACCCAAACCTGTCTAAATTCTATTTTATGAGTTGTTTTCGACCTCTCCCCACCTCATCCTTTGAATAGTCAACTTTGGAGCCTTTGTAAACCGAATATGAATTTATTATAAATTAATATTTCTAACTTTTCCAAAGGT
The DNA here is from genome assembly GCA_963277665.1 of Viscum album. Lineage (NCBI taxonomy): Eukaryota > Viridiplantae > Streptophyta > Magnoliopsida > Santalales > Viscaceae > Viscum > Viscum album. The sequence goes on along the minus strand of OY728155.1, from coordinate 1,787,088,912 downwards.
GCCCCTCACCCCTCTTATAAAAGGGCACTCCTCCTTCTCATTTATTCACACCTTAAAACCTTTTGGTTCGGCCAAACTCTGCCCAAATACTCTCCCAACATCCATCACTACAACCTAGAGGCCTTAGTTTGATCAGAAAGCCAACCTAAGGATCCCTTTTGATCAAATCAAAAGGAAGAACCCGAAGAAGAGGTAATGATTTCACCACCCTTCTCCAAGTTCATTTATTCTTCCACTTCTTCTTCCTTTGTTCTTACCATTCTGAAATAATAACTCCAGTATCTCACATATACTGTGATGTTATTATAAATATGGTACAATCATATTCAGTATTCTATCCACCCTTTGAATAACATGTCACCATACGTGCGTACGTACGGCTTACCGTCTCCACGTCGTGGTGTAATTGTTATTCAATATAATATTATTTGGATGGGTATAATAATGATGTGTAACTCATGTAAATAATAAATATAACATGTTAATGATTCTGTATATATGATATACCATCCATTTATATATTATTTTAATATCAAAAGAATGATATTGTCGCTCGTGCGTACGTACGGACTACCGTCTCCACGAACGCGATGAGATTCATTCTCCATCGTATCCATTCAAGTATAATTATCATTTTATGGTTTAAAAATGATGTTTAAGGACTGTATATCATTCTGGATATGAATAAGATACAACAACCATGGCTTATGTAACAAAACATATAAAAGAAAATGAGTAAGTTAACTCCCGAAACGACGATAATTCTAAGATATTATTAACAAATCAATGTTAAAAGATCATATATGATATCATATTAATATATATGATTCTTGTATAATTTAATAACAACTATTTCACCATTATACAGGAGGTTAACCTACCCCAACCAAGGAAAAGTACAAGGTAAGGGTTATTTTACAATCTCTTCATTATCCGAGGTTGTATTATACGTAATAATCTACTGGGATCTCTTTATCATCCACATCCATGTTTCTTTGAAATGTATTTCAAAACATTTTTACTATTTACAAGAATATGGGTTAAAGTCATTTATACCCTTGTTTGACTTTTTATAAGAGGTTTATAAAGGAATCTTTCCGTCGTTTTCAAAACAAGGTCCTTTTTAACCTTTTCGACAGAATTGAGGTAAGAATGTTTTTTTTAACTTATACGGCGGGTGCGGTTATTTTACGCCGTTATAAAATCTTCAAAGCTTTCCTTACAAGCTTATAAGAATATTTTCAAAGAAAATGTTTTATTTTATATGGATCTTAAATGATTTCAAAATAAAAGGAGATATTTCTTTAAAAAGAATTTTGATTTCATCTATGTCAACATCCTTTGATGGATTTTAAGATTATTTGAAGTTGATTTATTATGATACAAAACTTCTATATTGTATTGAAGGTTTTGTGATATGTTTGACTGTGGATGTACTATTTTTATACCATTCATAGTTTATTGTGAAAGTATTGACATTTCGTATGCTAGTTTTAATACGAATGTTTATGTTATGTTTAAACCTTTTCATATGGGAATGCATTGGACTTAATAAGTGACGGGTGGAGCCCGCTATAGCTCCTCGATGCATCGGTAGGTCTCATGAGACAAACTAGTGTCTTGGCACAAGGCCTTGACAAAATCTTTTTTGTAGTCTTGGCACGAGGCCTTGGCTATGTGGTTATGATAGTCTGGCATTATGCATTCCAACATTATGAAAGTGGTTATTGATATTGCATGTGATTATTCGATTAGTAGAATATCCATGTGAATAAGTAAATGGCATTATTTCATTTTTATTTTTGCCATACTATGTTGAAGTTCAATTTTAAAAAGGCTTTTGTTTTAGTAATTCATTGCCTTAAATGTTTATGCTTATTATGAATGTTCCGCTATATTGTTATCCTTACTGGGCATTTGAGCTCACCCCTTTTCTATGTTTTATTTTTCCCAGGTAGTGAAGAAGTAAATTATGAATGACTTGCAGGGATATTATGAGGGGTTAATAGTGTGGATATGAAGACTTTGTTGTTGTAGTAGTTTTTCACTTTGAAATGTAATGTAAAACTATATGATTATATCTAGTGTTTCCAAGGCTACTAAACCAATCGGTCTTTCGAGATTTGATCTTTCTTGTGATCATGCCAATGTTATGTAATTAATGAACCGACTCTGGGCAACTGGGGTCGGGGCGTTACAGTTGGTATCAGAGTAAGTTTAGTACAAACCTTGGAAGCTAGATTTAGATAAACTCTGATTAGAGCACATAGACCTAAGATGAACTTTGAGGATTAGTATAGAAGAACTTCCTAGAATTTTGGTATTGTAGAGACTTTGTGAGTTTTTCCGAGCAATACATCCCTGTCTGGATACGAGCAGGTAGAGGCGGCTCTGGCACAGATGTACCTAGGGGTAAAACCCGAAAACACCGCTTTGAGCTAGACTCGAACGGGAACTGGTGAACGACAACGGGCCTTGCTGCACTCTTGGTTACGACACTCCCGGGGGATATGCTTAGGATAACTCTCATTTTCTTTACAAATCATTATGAAGGGTTTATGAGTATATACTTCCTCAAAGAAAACATATTTATGATTATGGATTATATCCATAGATAGTTCAATTTATGTTTAGTGTTTTATAAGTATGGGATTATGTATTTTGATTCATAAACTGATCTAGTTTATGCCATTGTTTAGAAATGGCGCCTAGTGAAAGAAATGGAAACCGTATCAATGCACGCACTCCATGTAGGGATTTCCCTCCTGCTCAAGATAATTATAGTGGGGCTGGTGATGCAACTGGTGCTGATCAGCTAATCACCGTACTGGGACAACTTACTCAGGTTATGAATAATAACCTTACCCGTATGGAGCACCCTGATCTGCAGCGTGGAGGATCAATGTTAGATCGATTCATGAGACAACAACCACCAACGTTCAATGGGAGTACAAATCCCTTAGTAGCTGAGCAATGGATATTTTCCCTAGAGAAAATATTTCAGGCTTTGGGGTGTAGTGAAAGGGAAAAAGTTACCATGGCAGTTTACCGCCTCACTGGAGATGCTGATCAATGGTGGTCATTGATTCAAAACATGAAGGAAGATGATGAAGTATCAAACATGGAATGGATGGAGTTCAAAGATCTGTTTTTAGAAAAATACTTTCCTCGCGACCATCGAGCAGATATGGAAAGACAATTTCTGAGTCTGAGACAAAAGGAGGATGAGAATGTCACAAAGTATGAGGCTAACTTTACAAGGTTAGCGAGGTATGCTGGAGATTATATTCGCAACCCAAGAAGTAAGATTAATCGTTTCTTTGATGGGTTAAAACCATTTCTCCGTCGAGCATTAGTCTCACAATCCTTTTCATCGTACGAAGACATTGTCTCATATGCTATAAAGACCGAAAAGGAATTCTCTAAGTCTTATGACTTTAAAGCAAAGCAAGAGAAGAAGAGACCTGCTGATCAATCTGGCAATGGAAATAAGGGGAAGAAGGGAAAGGTTGAATATCCATCTTGTGGTAAGTGAGGGAAGAAACACCCCGGTGCTTGCCTGAAAGGAATGGGAGTCTGTTACAAGTGTGGTGAAAAAGGCCACCAAGCTCATGATTGCAAGGGGAAGAAGGAAGCTACCAACGTTCAGTGCTACAATTGCAGGGAGATGGGGCATTATGCAAATGCATGTCCTAAGCGTCAGGAGAACTTACCTCAGAAAAGGCCAAGGGATCAATGCCAGGCTTATGCTATCACTACTGCTGAGGTAGAAACTCCGAAAGACGTGGTGGCAGGTAATTTAATGGTTTCCTCAAGTTTAGAAAATGCATTATTTGATTCTGGATCATCGCATTGTTTCATATCTTCCCAGTTTGCTAAGAAAATTAGATATTTCCAATTTGATTTAATAAGGGAGTTGTCAGTTAAAACTCCTAAGGGAAGTATCGTTGCAACAAAGTTTTGCGAATCAGTCCCCATTAGAGCACATAAATTTTCTTTATCTGCTGATCTCATCGTCATACCTATGATTGAGTTTGATATAATCCTCGGTATGGACTGGCTTTCGGACTATGATGCGAAGATTTATTGTAAGAAGAAAGAGGTTACGATTCTTGATGATAATGATAAGGAGCACCTTATTTTTAGAGCAGAATCGTCACCACCTAATTCTTATTTAGATCCACCCCCTGTAGCTCAACTTAATTCAATTATCGGGGAGGAAGAGAATGAAATAACTGTCGGTGAGGAAAGGAATGTTCAAGTAGAGGATGTACCTATTGTGAAAGAATTTGTAGATGTATTTCCGGAAGATTTACCTGGACATCCTCCAGAACGAGAAGTTGAGTTTTCTATTGATTTGATTCCTGGATCAAGGCCTATATCGAAGACCCCTTATAGAATGGCCACTGTAGAGTTAGTCGAACTAAAGAAACAACTAGAGGAATTGAGTAATAAGGGATTTATTCGCCCTAGTGTTTCTCCATGGGGAGCCCCTGTTCTTTTTGTTAAAAAGAAAGATGGATCTATGAGGTTATGTATCGACTACACGGAGATCAATGCTATAACGATAAAGAACAAGTATCCCCTACCTCGTATTGATGATTTATTTGACCAACTGCATGGAGCTCAATACTTTTCAAAGATTGACCTTCGATCTGGATACCATCAGTTGTGTGTGAAGAAGGAAGACATTCCGAAAACAGCATTTCGAACCAGGTATGGGCATTACGAGTTTACTGTAATGCCGTTTGGATTGACTAATGCACCATCTGTATTCATGGATCTGATGAATAGAGTTTTCAAGGAGTATATCGATGAATTTGTGGTAGTATTTATTGATGATATTCTGGTATACTCCAAAACCTACAAAGATCATGAAAATCACTTGCGCATTATCTTGAAGACTCTGAGGAGGCATGAATTATATGGAAAGTTTAGCAAGTGTGAATTCTGGCTTCAGGAGATTTCTTTTCTTGGACATATTGTCTCTAAAGATGGAATCTCTGTTGATCCTTCTAAGACCAAGGCAATCCAAGAATGGCCAGCACCTACGAGTATAACTGAGGTACGTAGTTTTATTGGCTTGGCAGGTTATTATCGACGTTTCGTCCAGAATTTTGCCCGATTGGCAAACCCATTAACGAAGCTCACACGTAAAGGGGTTAAATTTGTTTGGACAAAAGAGTGTGAAGAATGTTTCGAAGAACTGAAGAGAAGATTAGTCAATGCTACTATATTGACTCTACCATCGGGGAATGATGGGTTCGTTATTTATAGTGATGCATCAAAGAAAGGACTTGGTTGTGTCCTTATGCAGAATGATAGAGTTATTGCCTATGCATCACGACAGTTGAAAATTAATGAACAAAACTATCCTACTCATGATCTTGAGTTAGCAGCTGTGATCTTTGCTTTGAAGATATGGAGGCACTACCTCTATGGTGAAAAATGTGAGATTTATACTGATCACAAGAGTTTGAAGTATATTTTCTCACAAAAAGAACTCAACATGAGGCAAAGGAGATGGCTTGAATTACTCAAGGATTATGATTGTACGATACACTACCACCCGGGGAAGGCAAACAAGGTGGCAGATGCTTTGAGTAGAAAAGACCATGGAGTTTTGAACAATATGAGAATTGAAAGGGATCCAATTTTCATGGAGCTAGTGAAGATGGACATGGGAATAACCAGGGAAGGTGAAACATCAATGCTTTTTCAAATGGTTGCCAAACCATCTTTACTAGAAAGGATTAAGAGTTCTCAGACTGATGATGAAGAATTTCAGAAGAAGATTAAAGCTGTGAATGATGGGAGATTGAGAGACTTTGTGTATGAAGATGGGATTTTGAAATTCGGGAAGAGACTTTGTGTTCCCAATATACCTGATCTAAAAAGGGAATTGCTGGATGATGCTCATAGTTCCAATTTCTCTATACACCCTGGGAGCACCAAAATGTATAGAGATTTGAAAGAACATTTTTGGTGGGACAATATGAAGAGGGAGATTGCTGATTTTGTGTCAAGATGTATGGTTTGTCAACAAGTGAAAGCTGGAAGGCAACATCCTGGAGGAGTCATGCAACCTCTTCCCATACCGGAGTGGAAATGGGACAATATTACAATGGACTTTGTCATGGGGCTACCAAAGACTCCTAGAAGGAACGATGCAATATGGGTTATTGTTGATCGTCTTACCAAGTCAGCACATTTTCTTTCTATAAGAGAAGATCTACCCCTGGAACGTCTAGCAAGACTATACATTAATGAAGTTGTGAGACTTCATGGAGTACCCCTATCGATTGTTTCTGATCGTGATCCCCGTTTTACTTCAAGATTTTGGAAAAGTCTTCAGAAATCCCTGGATACTGAACTTCATTTGAGCACTGCTTACCACCCTCAGACAGACAGACAATCAGAACGGACTATTCAGACCTTAGAAGACATGTTGAGATCTTGCTCACTTGATTTTCAGGGTATGTGGGATCAATATTTACCACTAGTAGAATTTTCCTATAACAATAGCTTCCATTCGAGTATTCAGATGGCACCATATGAAGCGTTATACGGAAAGAGATGTCGTACACCAACCTGTTGGGATGACGTTGGTGAAAGAAAACTTGTAGGCCCAGAACTGGTGGAGGAAATGGTGGAAAAGGTGAAGGTAATCCAAAATCACATTAAAGCAGCTCAAAGTAGGCAGAAGAGCTATGCCGATAATCGAAGGAAGGATTTGGAATTTCAAGTCGGTGATCTTGTTTTCCTAAAGGTATCTCCGTGGAAGGGAGTCATACGTTTTGGTAAGAAAGGTAAATTGAGTCCCAGGTACATCGGACCTTTCGAAATTCTAGAACGAATTGGGGCTGTAGCTTACCGATTGGCAATGCCGCCAAGTCTCTCCAAAGTTCACGATGTGTTCCACGTATCTCTGTTGAGAAAATACATGCCTGACCCAACGCATGTACTCACCTATGAGGAATTAGAACTGGAACCCGATCTGTCTTATTGCGAAGAGCCCGTCAGGATTCTTGATACAAGAGAACAAGTACTGAGAAACCGGACGACGCGTCTGGTAAAAGTTTTGTGGAGAAATCATAAGATGGAAGAGGCAACGTGGGAACCCGAGGAACTTATGATGAAGAACCACCCGAGTCTTTTTATGCAGTAATACCCTAGAAATTGCGAGGACGCAATTATTTGAAAGAGGGGAGAATGTAACACCCCAAGCTTCTACGGTACGTTTCCCTTCGAATAATGCGATAGCGTGTGTTGTACGCAACCTCGAGTTCTAACACACACCACAACTAATTAAAATAGCCGTTGTGAATAGTAATACCTACTTTTTGAAATCATATATATTTTATATTTCAAAATGGACTTCATTTTTGGATTCGGAATATCGAAATTAGCCTAAGGTGAAATTTTGGTACTTTTCGGATAACTTTCATATTTTGATGAATAGTGAAAATTACTAAAATTTAATTAAAAACAACTTTTTTAATCAAAATAATTAATAGTGATAAATTATGAATTTGAGTGGTTTTAAAGTATATTTAGAATATATTTTTACCATTTAATATAATGTTGGTCATTGGACATAATTTTACAATTAAACCGAACATAAACAAGTGTCAATCTTTTGATAGTTATTATCTCTTAAAAACACGCTTTTTGTTTTGACAGCGGGAATTAATTTTAAATTAATTTCTGCCACTTCTGTGTTTTGAATTTAGGAAAATGGATTCCATATTTGGAATCAGGATGTTCAAATTGTGTAAATAGGTAACTTTTATTTTTAGACATTTTGAATAATTACTGCGGTAAATATTTTATTTACCATGGTTAAGGGTAAATCCGGTAAATAAGGGTTAAAAAAATAATATTATAATAATACTAAATTACCCTAAAAACGTGTCTTAACCCTATTGGTTGATAGATGGTCGACCATGGGCATCTTTGTGTCTATTTTGGGACCCCATGGATCCACTTGTAAGTGATAATGACACTTTATTTTAATTTAGTTAAAATGAATACAAAAATGACACAAGCATATATCTTTTAGAACAACAATTTTTACATAGGGTTATATATGTTGGATTTTAGATTATAAATTTTCATTAGAAAGCTAAAAAGATTTTCTACATAATGATATTTTATTTATAATTTTTAGACATTAAATAATTTATTTTATTTATGACACAATGATGATGCAGTAATTACTATAATAGTGAAAAATTAAAATAATTGATATTATAAATACCCAAATAAATATAATATGAAACTTTTAATGAATTAAACTATTTTTCTATGATAATATGATATATTAGGATTGATTTAATTGACTTTGTTCGAAGTAATCAATCTGTTAGGAGTTTCACAAAAATCAACTATTGAATAGTGTCAAAATTGACATAAAAGAGTTCTTAAAACAAATATTATATTATTAATTGATATTAAATTCCTAAAAATCTAAGGTTCGGCCAAGAGACTTATATTATGATAGGTTCCTCATTAATGGACCACTTGGGGGTCGCTTGGATGTATATAGTAAGTTTATTAACCATATTATATAAAAATACAAAGAGACATTGTAAAAGTGAAACTAATTAACTTAGAGTTAATACTTAAAGATAAGGTTAATATAAGTACCCAAACCTGTCTAAATTCTATTGGATGAGTTGTTTTCGACCTATCCCCACCTCATCCTTTGAATAGTCAACTTTGGAGCCTTTGTAAACCGAATATGAATTTATTATAAATTAATATTTCTAACTTTTCCAAAGGTGCCCCTCACCCCTCTTATAAAAGGGCACTCCTCCTTCTCATTTATTCACACCTTCAAACCTTTTGGTTCGGACAAACTCTGCCCAAATACTCTCCCAACATCCATCACTACAACCTAGAGGCCTTAGTTTGATCAGAAAGCCAACCTAAGGATCCCTTTTGATCAAATCAAAAGGAAGAACCCGAAGAAGAGGTAATGATTTCACCACCCTTCTCCAAGTTCATTTATTCTTCCACTTCTTCTTCCTTTGTTCTTACCATTCTGAAATAATAACTCCAGTATCTCACATATACTGTGATGTTATTATAAATATGGTACAATCATATTCAGTATTCTATCCACCCTTTGAATAACATGTCACCATACGTGCGTACGTACGACTTACCGTCTCCACGTCGTGGTGTAATTGTTATTCAATATAATATTATTTGGATGGGTATAATAATGATGTGTAACTCATGTAAATAATAAATATAACATGTTAATGATTCTGTATATATGATATACCATCCATTTATATATTATTTTAATATCAAAAGAATGATATTGTCGCTCGTGCGTACGTACGGACTACCGTCTCCACGAACGCGATGAGATTCATTCTCCATCGTATCCATTCAAGTATAATTATCATTTGATGGTTTAAAAATGATGTTTAAGGACTGTATATCATTCTGGATATGAATAAGATACAACAACCATTGCTTATGTAACAAAACATATAAAAGAAAATGAGTAAGTTAACTCCCGAAACGACGATAATTCTAAGATATTATTAACAAATCAATGTTAAAAGATCATATATGATATCATATTAATATATATGATTCTTGTATAATTTAATAACAACTATTTCACCATTATACAGGAGGTTAACCTACCCCAACCAAGGAAAAGTACAAGGTAAGGGTTATTTCACAATCTCTTCATTATCCGAGGTTGTATTATACGTAATAATCTACTGGGATCTCTTTATCATCCACATCCATGTTTCTTTGAAATGTATTTCAAAACATTTTTACTATTTACAAGAATATGGGTTAAAGTCATTTATACCCTTGTTTGACTTTTTATAAGAGGTTTATAAAGGAATCTTTCCGTCGTTTTCAAAACAAGGTCCTTTTTAACCTTTTCGACAGAATTGAGGTAAGAATGTTTTTTTTAACTTATACGGCGGATGCGGTTATTTTACGCCGTTATAAAATCTTCAAAGCTTTCCTTACAAGATTATAAGAATATTTTCAAAGAAAATGTTTTATTTTATATGGATCTTAAATGATTTCAAAATAAAAGGAGATATTTCTTTAAAAAGAATTTTGATTTCATCTATGTCAACATCCTTTGATGGATTTTAAGATTATTTGAAGTTGATTTATTATGATAAAAAACTTCTATATTGTATTGAAGGTTTTGTGATATGTTTGACTGTGGATGTGCTATTTTTATACCATTCATAGTTTATTGTGAAAGTATTGACATTTCGTATGCTAGTTTTAATACGAATGTTTATGTTATGTTTAAACCTTTTCATATGGGAATGCATTGGACTTAATAAGTGACGGGTGGAGCCCGCTATAGCTCCTCGATGCATCGGTAGGTCTCATGAGACAAACTAGTGTCTTGGCACAAGGCCTTGACAAAATCTTATTTGTAGTCTTGGCACGAGGCCTTGGCTATGTGGTTATGATAGTCTGGCATTATGCATTCCAACATTATGAAAGTGGTTATTGATATTGCATGTGATTATTCGATTAGTAGAATATCCATGTGAATAAGTAAATGGCATTATTTCATTTTTATTTTTGCCATACTATGTTGAAGTTCAATTTTAAAAAGGCTTTTGTTTTAGTAATTCATTGCCTTAAATGTTTATGCTTATTATGAATGTTCCGCTATATTGTTATCCTTACTGGGCATTTGAGCTCACCCCTTTTCTATGTTTTATTTTTCCCAGGTAGTGAAGAAGTAAATTATGAATGACTTGCAGGGATATTATGAGGGGTTAATAGTGTGGATATGAAGACTTTGTTGTTGTAGTAGTTTTTCACTTTGAAATGTAATGTAAAACTTTATGATTATATCTAGTGTTTCAAGGCTACTAAACCAATCGATCTTTCGAGATTTGATCTTTCTTGTGATCATGCCAATGTTATGTAATTAATGCACCGACTCTGGGCAACTGGGGTCGGGGCGTTACAATATATCCATTATATATGTATTTATAATAGTCCATAACATTTTTAGTTAATATATGAAATGCATCGTCCATGGAGATGGTAGGTTGTACATATGCATGAGTGTTAATTTCATTTATTAGTCATATTAAAAGAATAATAATAAAATTATATTAAAGTATATTATAATACCATTATTATTTTTATTTCATGTATTTCTCATAGGTTTAACAAAACTGTCTTTATATATTCCATGTATAGGGGTAATGAGTCACATCACTTTGAGGGGGTGGCGGTCTACACTACCTCGAACGAAATTAACGTATTTAGCCAACATGGAAAGCACAAAGTTATGATATGAATAAAAATTACGTAATAATATAGATAATATAAATTTAATATATATCATATATATATATAGTTCCATCATAATGGACACCATGAGAGGTGGTAGGAGAGAATCGAACAATCATCGTTACGTGAGGCAGTAATTCATTGTACACAGAAACAGTATGTTCGTATCCATTAGATGGAGGTGTGTGTAAGTGTAGCTTGTATCATTATAATAAAAGAATCCAAGTATACATAGGATTATTTTTGTTGTTTTTTAATCATATAATAAGGAGATAATAGGTAGTGTATAATTAAAATGAGGAAATGGAACTTAAGAGATGAGGTTATCTCTAAATGGGGTTACTTTTTTGATTTGAGCCAAAAGGCTTTCTTGAATTTCCTTATTCCCAAAATAAGGCTTCTAAGATTAAGTTAAGGATGTTTGGAGATTATTTTAGTAGTATTTGGATGAGGCAAAGTTCTTTAGAGGTGTGATTATGTGGGTGGAGGTGATTCCCTTTTATTAGAGGGAGGAGGGGCACTTTAGGAAAGTCTCAAAATATTATTTTATTATAAATTGATTTTTAGAATTATAATAGTTCCAATGGGATAAATTTAAAATATAAGATAAGTATGGGTCTAAATCCTCTCAAAAAATAAAATTATTTCATGTTTAGGTTACAAAATTAACATTATCATTTAGCTTTAACCACTAGTTAAAAACTTTATCTCTTACCATGTCAACTTGTATTTTCATAATATATTCTTACTATAGGTACCATAAAATGCCAATAGAACCACAAGTGGATAAATAATGACATTTGTAACATAATATTAGTTAGATGAACGAATATTATATTTTCAGGACTATTATATCATTTAATAAAAAAGTATTTGTTTTAAAAACTCATTTATGTCAGTTTTGACACTATTTAGTAAATGATTCCTCTTAAAGACATAAAAACGTGATTCATTCGATAAAAATGAATTAAATCATCCATATAAGGTCAATGTAATCCAAAAAATTCGTTGATGTCATCAAAAGTTTCTAATTATATTTAGTTTAATATTTATAAATTCATTTATTTGAATCATTCAATAATAGAGTAATCACTGCATCATCGTTGTGTTATAAATAAATTTATTTATTTAATGTATAAAAACTAAAAATAAAATACCATGATGTAAGATATATTTTTATCTTTCTATGGACTATTTATAGTCATATATATCAGTTATATAACCCTATATTATTATGGATTTAATAAAACATATATGTTTATATTATATTTTCCTTTTCTTTAAATTAAATATTATAAAATGTCATTTTCACACCCCAAGTGGATCCAAAATGTAAAGAGTTTGTCCTATGGATGATCATGGTCGTAAATATATCATCTAATAGTATTAAGACATGTTTTAGGGTAGTTTTATATTATTATAATATTATTTTTTAACCTTATTTGCCTGATTTATCCTCTAACCATGTTAAATAAAAATAATTACTAATGTTACTATTCATAATGTCCAAAAATAAAACATACCTTTTTACACAATTTTTAACATCTAATTAAAAATATGGTAACCATTTTTCTAAATTATAAACAAAAAAATTATATTAATTAATTAGAGATTAATTCTCATTGTCAAAACAAGAAAGTGGGTTTTTTAGAAGCAACAAGTATCAAAATATTGACATGTGTTTATGTTAAATCTCAATGTGAAATTACTTATAAATAACAAAATTAGATTAAATGATAAAAAAATGATCAAATTACACTTTAAACCCATTTAATATTACAATATATCTATAAAAATAAATTAGATGAAAACAAAAAATTGTAATAAAATGCAATATTTTTCAAAATTCATTAAAATATATATTTTATCATAAAAATACAAAAAATTCACCCAATGTAAATTTTTATGGTTCTATTTTAAATAAGAAGTTTATATTTTCAAATATATCATATAAAAGTGACCAAAATTGTATTTAAAATGGATTCTTCCTCAAAATGTGGTAAACATTATTTTTTTGAAAAATACTTCTTCTATCCGAATAAATTGAATTTGTTTATTTATCATATCTAGAAAACATATAATATGAATTTTAAACCTTAAATTGAATATATAAAGTATATTTTTTATCAAATAAAAATCCATAATGAGTGATATGACATTATAAACACAATTATTCTCTTTTTAAATAGGTTTCCATAAAAACACATCATTTATGTTGAATTGGTTTTTATTTCAATTGCTAATAAATTTTATAACCAATGAATCATTATTTAAACATGTGTAAACCGTGATTTCATAATTTAGTTGATACTATTCATTCTCTCCATTAAAATGGATAGGTTATAATGGTAGAATTTAATTAATAATATTAATTATTTGTTTAAGATCGATGTGGCATATCATGTACATTTTTGAATATAGTGATTTTTCTTAATAATCAAGATGTTACAGAGACATTTAATTTTGCTATGATATATATTTTATTCCAATTGTAAAATTCATATCATGTCTATATCAGGTTATCTAGGACTAATAGAACGATTAGTCCTTTGGGATTAGTTACCTTATATCTATTCAAGTGTAATAATATAGACACTGACGTTGAGTTACTAGAGTTGGGGTTGTCACATTCAAAACCCATGGATTCTAGAATATAATAAGTGGTTGATATCAAACATTCAATAAGGTAAAACATAACAATATGTCATCAAGGGTTAGATCACAATAATATGTATTACATGAGCATGTGAGGAATGTCTTATTAAAATAAAATGGATTCATGAGGATTATTAAACAGACATGATAGAAGTACATCTAATCTAAAATGGCCAAACATATATCATATAATAATATTAATAAAACAAATACAACAATCATTGGCCATAGAAGATATAATTGGTGTACAACCTAGAAATGTGGCATTTGATTAAGGGAAAAAAATATAACATTGTATAATTATAAAATGTTTCCCATGAATTATGTATTTAAGAATTAAAAATGTTATTGAATTTGGTTTTGAATAAAGAAAAATGCTTATGACTTATGTTATAAAAATAGAAAATTTTCCATGATTATATTTTTTTTAATTATAAATTTTAAGGCCTTATCTTCTGAGAAAATAAAATTTCTCACACTCTACATCACTATATAAGGAGACTTATTAAATTATCCAATTCAGTGAGGGTTATAAAAGAACCACCCATCAAATAATAATAAACCATTCATATGTATTCTATAAGGACAAAATATAATTCATAACTTCTTCATAGTTTTATTAACAAATCGAAAATTAAACATCTTTCATGAAAAAATAATTAAAATATCATCATCATAATACTTATAAATAAACAAATATGTTGGTATTACAAAATCATATACCTAGTAAAGCATAATAGTCCTTAAAGGATGTTGACATTTATGAAATGTAAATTTTCAAAATACTTAAAAAAGATTCTTCAAAAAATAAGCAATGATTTACTTTTATTTTGGAAACATTTATAAATTTCAAATTAACCGAATAATTAAATTAGGAATTTCATTTAGAAATTGATAAAATTTTATAGTAAATTTATAAATGAATAATGGTTATCGTAGTGGTAAAATACATTTGAATTGTAAATAATAAAAGAAATTCTTCAGTTATTTTCACAAAAAAAATCACAGGTGAGTCGTACAAAAATGTTTAAAAAGAATAATTTTATAATTTTATAAATAATGAGAAATATTTTTTAATAAAAATTTATTAAAAATTTAATTATAGGAAAATACATTTATAATTCAAATTTAATAATATTGAATAGAGGAAGAGGATTCCCAATTTATTATTAGAAATAAGATCTATTTTTTATGAAAATATTATTTTGGTCATTTTTAGTACCAAATTGTTTAAAATAGAATGAATAATTGAAAAAAATAGAAATAAATAGATGATACAAAAATATATTGGGTTTATGTGATCCAGAACACATAATTCACTATAATGAAAAATGAAAAATTGTCAATCATGATAAAATTAGATTGTAACATGAAGCCCTTACAAAATTAGTAACATTTGAATTATAACCTCAGGAAGGATGGGGCCTTATATGTATTTGTAAATACTAGTATTATCATGAAATTTATTATAATATACATTTATGAGAGTGTTTAAACCACGTAATTGAATGAATGTGGTGAATATATTAAATATCCCTATAAAGTAAAACTGGGACGTTGAAACCCTTACAATAACACAGAGCCTCTTCAAAAGTGATTTGAAAGCCCACATAATAAATATAATTATCTTAATGAATTATTTAATAAAATTATTTAATCTATTACCTTTTATATTATTGTATTATAATCATTTAATATATGTTTATCATTTATCTAAATTTTATTTTCATTATAATATGTTTTTAATTCTGATTCTTCCATGTGTATTTTGTATTGGGGATGAGAGATACCATTAATGGAAAAATGATCATCATACCTAGATTATTTATGTTAAATTAATTTATATTAAATATTTATTTATAATATTTCACTATCATTCTTTGATAATTCCAGTAACATTTCATGAAGATGAAATCAGTGACGATCTTGTGTTGAGTAATTAAACGATATCAACAGAATAATTTATAACAATGATTAATTATTGTATAACAATTCATGAATCATATTAATTAAATATATTAGTAATTAATATTATATAAATTTATAAAATAAATTTTTATATTTAAATATTTAATATGATGATGAAAAATAAATTGCATCAATTTATGTAGGTGGTATCCCACATTTATGTACAATTGATGAATTCATTTTTCAGTGGATTGAATGAAAAGACGGTAAAAAATAAAATTTCTTTATAGAATAATAATATTATTAAAATTATTATGTATATATGTTCATTAAATCCCTCTATATAACAATTCTTGAGAGGAAGCGAAGAAAAGTTAAATACATCACTCCTTGGAGGTTATTATCCCTACATACACAAGACTAACAGATTCATTTTCCATTTGATGGATGAGAAGGGGATAATGATTATTACATTGAGATAAAAAAATTCTGTATATTATTTATATTGATTTCATCATTTTAGGGTAGATATTATATATTTATATGATGTGGAAGAAGAAATAAACTTGAAATAACTCAGACCCTCTCTTGGGGTATCCTCCATTGACTTGAACCATAATTCTTTAATGGTTAGACTTTTAGTGAAACCAAAACATCTAATATGAGGTAAATATATTCGTAGAGATATTTTTACATGTTTTGGTCATGCTATGATTATAAAAGATTTTTAATAATTGAGAATAGGAGGTTCCCTATTGTAAGTGATGGGTTTTACTCTTTTAAATATTATTAACAGGAAAATAAAGTATATTCATTTTCATGGGAAAGACCAAAACAACTAATTTTATTAAATATAGTAATAGGGTGTTAAAATAAACTCAAAAATTCAAATTTGGACATGTAATAGTGAATATGGATGCCTTGTCTCTTAGGTTAGCCCCCATTTTATACTATTTAATCCTTTATTGAGGTGAAACAAATTACCCTAGAAACTCTTTTGTATTCCCAAAAATTATGTGAAATTGAGTAAATACTATTTATTACTTTAATTCCAATTATTTAATCTAGTTTTCTAGATTTAATATATATTGGTAGTAAAAATTATTTTTAATGTAAGTAAGAATAATTCAATAAAATGTAGTTATTTTGATAAATGAATTTTTGGTCATAATAATGATTTTTACTCAAAATCATGTATATAATTTATGACTTATATATTTATTGATTTATGAATAAATAAAGTAGATTTATGTGAATTTAAAACCAATCCAATATTGAACGAAACCTTCTGAAAACATAAACAATTAAAATGATAAAATTTGTTCTTTTATTAGAATAATATAGTAAATATGATCTATAATGTTAAACACATATTTATATGGCCAAATATAGTATTTTAAATATTTTAAATAATTTATTTAACTAATTTGAAAACATATTTGTTAAATATAATGCTTTTATAATCATTTAATTCACTTGTATGTCATGATGATTCATTAATATTGATGGATTTTGTACAACTATATTTCCACCATAGAAATAAAAATCAATCCTTTTAGGAAAATACCATAAATTTAACCTAATAAAATTTTTATAAGATTAATTTAAATTCATTAAATTTGAATTCCAACATTTATGATTTTATATTTTAGAAGAAGAAAAAATTATATCAAAATTAGTTTTATAGAAAAATAACCTTTAAGCTTTGAGTATTCATAATCATATTTTATTTTATTTAAAAAATAAATGACTGTTAACATATTATATAATAAATAAAATTATTTCATATTATTATAATCATCTTCTAAAAGTGATTAATTTAACTTATGAATATAAAATAAAAATTTTAAAAAACCCATTTTAGTGAAAATTAGTCCCTTATAACATTTAACCCAATTAATAGTTTACCTTTTAAGTGTAATTTTTTTAATTGATTACTATTTTATTTAGTATAGGTATTATTATTATTGTAATATTAATATAGTATTTCTTGTTTTAGTTCAAAATTTTGTGTGGAGAAAGCTTATACAACATAGTAATTATTTCAATGAGAAATATATACTAAAAACAAGGGGCAATACATAAAACATATGAAAATTAAGAGGATCAAAAAATATATATTATTATAAAATGAAATATGAAAAAAATTTCCTTGAGGGAAACATAGTTATAAAAATATGGAATTACAAATGGGATTAAAAAAAATATTTACCTTTTAATCCCAACATTCATAGAAGACCTTTAACTACATATAGAAAAAAATATCAGTTAAAATATAATTTTTCATAACATTATTCATATTTTTTACAATTATTATTCTTATAATCATTCACTACACATATATTTGATAGTGAATTTTTTAATTCATCATCATGGGTTAGTAATTTTGACTGTTTTTTAAATTTTTTATAAAGGAGATTTGTGACCAAATTATTTCATACTAATTTCATCATTACCATTTTAGAAATGGAATTAAAAAAACTGTGTTTCAATATTTTTGGATCCCCATGTACATTTGATAGAAATTATGGGCATGGTTTTCCAGAATGGAATAGATGACCAATATTTTTTAAGAAATTTCCTAAAATCCAATAGTTACTTTATAATTATAATTATTTTTTTTCATCCTTTAAGATCCATATTATTGACATATATAACTCATAAATATAATATATTATATATATTATTATCATGATACATAGTCATGGTGAAAATTTTGGCATTGGTATAGATGTTTTCATGTAGGTGGTTTAACCAACCTAAATAAGAACTTGATATACAAGTGAATGAGTAAGAGTTAAGAGTTATATAATAGTGACATAAATTTTTTTGAAGAATATTGATGTTAAAATAAAATTATTATAGTGGAAAATTATATTTATATTGATTTTATATGATTATTTAATTGGTGAATTAAGATAAAAACATTGATACATAAATGTTGGATTCACTCCTTGACCCAGGTTCCTTTGGAATGAACGATATATTCTTCCATTATGTAAAAAGAATCTTCCCAATGGTTTAGACTGATTTAAGGGAAGGAAAATTTGTATGTATTGTTTATATTTTAAATGGAATATAGTGGTTGGTATGCAGTATAGGGTAGATAATTTTATTTGTGAAAACGAGGGACATTTCATTCGAATCCTATATGTGGTGATGATTAAGGATATACTCACATGAGATTTAGGTATGTCAGTTAAAGAATTTAACGATGAATTTAAAACCGAACAAATGTATATAGAGTTTAAATGTTTTATTTTTATTTAATAATGTTTGATTCATGGAAGATTACATCTTTTCCCCCTTTTTACATAATTTTTTAACTATGGTTATTATTTTTTACCTAAAAAAAAGATGACACATATTACCAAATTTAATTATTTTTATTAAACAATTTTCCACTAATTATTATAATTTAACTTCAAAATATGATAAATTCAAAAATTTAAATTAGAAAATAAAATATATAGAAAAAAACAATATTTTAGAAAATTGAGTTTTTAAAAACAAAGGGTTCTAGTTATTATTTCCTATAAATTACTAATTAAATAATTATTAATATTAATGTATAAAATTTTAATTTGAATTATCTTTTAAAATAATCCAATTTAATTTATTTATATATGAATTTAATACTTTTAAAAAATAGTTTATCGAAAAATATCATATTTAATCATTAAATAATTTCAACTACATATTATTAAATTTAATTATTCATCTCATACCCATTAAATTTTTTCAATCAATTGGTATGATATTATTTATTTCAATTTTGAAATTGCATCAAATTATTCTTTAATAATAATATCAACAATAACATGTACCAAATAAAATATATTTTTAGAATATATTAATTAAATTTTATCATTTTATTTTATTCTTGAATTATATCATCGTTTGGGAATTATAATTTTTCGATTACAAAAAATAACAATCATATATATATATATAATGACTATATTTCCAATGGTCATATATCCAATTACTATATTTATAATGACCATATTTCCAATTACTATATTTATTACCGTAATATTTAACTCCTATATATAACCTTCAATACATCATTAAAATCAATTATCCAATTCATTCACTTATCTCTCAACACGCCTCTAATTGTTATATTACATATTCATATTTATATATATGTTATTGGGGTTATTATATTCTTATAAATCAAACTTATAAGGATTATGTGACTGTCGTATTTTTGTATAGTTTTATTTTTAGTTCACTATTAATTTTCATAAGGAAGTTCATTATTTCATTCTCAAATTATATGAACATTTTCTTGTATTATAAAATTTTAAAATAAAAAAAATGTATCAGGGTTTGACTTGCATTGGTTTCATATTCAAAAAAAGATATTCAATATAATATTTATTTTAATGGAAACATATAGTAATATCATGGGGTGTTTAATTCTACCCCAAAAAATAAATACTATCACAAAATTTCATTCAATTTGTGAAAATAATGAGGTTACTTCTTCTTACTTACATCTTAGGGTTTTTAATCTATTTCCTCATATATATGGTTACTTAAAATATATTTTACTAGGTGAGAGGAATTTTTATCAAAAACATTATCTCTTTGATCTAAGATCTCTATTAGTGGTTCCTCATAATAAATATCATTCTCTAATTTCATAGCTTTTGAGTTCAGTTCATTTTCTGGATATCTTAAGTACTTATTTTGAAGATATATTTAGAACATATACTTTACCTATGATATGTTTGGTGTGAGCGTTAATTTATATTTTATAGTCCCCAGATGATCAAGAATCTCAATGTATGAAATTTATCTAGGGATCAAGTTTCGCTTCATTCCATATTTCATCACCCTCTTCCAAGAAGAAATTCAAAAAAATACCATATCACGGGATTTTAATTCTAGATATTGTCTATGATTATTAGTAAAGATATTTTGTCTAATTTCATATATTTTAATATTCCACTGAATGGTTTGGTCATTCTACATAATCTTTTGGATAATATCATGTCCCTTACAATATCCTTTCTCCATCTGAATCCTAATATATTATTGATATACAGCTCTTCCCAAATAGAGCCTATTATGTTTCCATTTAGATGTTAGAGAAGAAATTTTGTTATATAATAACTCAAATAGAAAAATATATAAGTATATATAATTTGGAAAATCATCTGAGTAAGATCTCAATACATCTTATAGATTTTGAATAGTTGTTTCATGTTGACCTTCAATCTATGGATGATAAGAAGTGTTAAAAATCAGATTTGTATCGAAATTTTTTATTACTTGTCTAAAATGTAATATTAAATATATGCTATAAATAAAACATTTTTGAGAGTATTATTACGTGTAGCCTTATGAATTCCTTTATGTATATCCTGGAAAGATGGTTGAGTGAGAAATACTCTCAAATTAAAATTATGTGTATAGACTTTGATAGTTTATCGACTGTAAAAAAGATGTAAATATAGATATTATAAGTCTTTAGAATTCCTATAATGAAATCCATAGTGAAATTCTATCACATCAATAACTGTATGAATATTTTTTTTATTATCCCCTTAGACTTCTGTTATTCTTCCTTAACATTTTGGAAATCCTAGCATTGTGATACATACATTATAGTACCCATCACCATTTTTTCCCAAAAGAAAGGATTCTTTTGATCTCTATACATATTTTTTTCCCTAATAGATATATAATGGTGATCTATATTCATCATACAATGAGCCTTTATTTACTTCTATTGTCTGTATATCATATGTTTTTTCTTGGATCATATAATATTATCATTGTCAATGTTGAGCTCCTAAATATTCCCTAACTTTTTCATATCTCTATGTTCTACTTATAGGACTCTATGATAACCACATATATGGGTGGTTCAGAAAATTATATCTTAAATGTAATATTATATACTTTTCCTTATTATTTCCTTATCCATATATTGATAATTTAGAAATATTAAGTCTTTTTAAACCATAATCAAATATATAGTAGAATGATCTTTTATAATAAGAGAAATATATTACTTGTTCCCCTTCCCTAGATTGTAGGATACTAAAAAATCATATTCCTTTATCAACTTTAACAATATCCTTTGGCTCATGTTGAACCCATTTGGTATGAATATATACTTTATGATAGTTAGTAAATAAATAAAACTTTTCACTATAGAAATAATGGCACAAAATCATTAATGAATATATTAATGTCTAAAAAACAAAATAATATATCAATTAATTTTTTACCATGAGTCTTTAATTTATGTGACACATGATCTATTACCATATCACATTTTACAAGTGGCATCCCTATATTGTCAATAAAGAATCATGTTATATTAAAAACCCTTCTCCACCATAGGGAAATGTACATATATGTGAAATGAAAAACATATTCTTATACTCCTTATATATTTTCTCACATTATACACTTAAAATAACCTTAAATCCTATTCATGTTAACTTTGGTAAAATATTGGACAATCAAGAGGAATTTATCATAAAATTTATATAGTATCTCTCTAATATATGAAAACTATGGATTTATTTCATAATGGTAAGTTTGTGTGATTCTTTAACAAATAATATTTTTAAAAGATCCTTATATATACCATTTAGTATTATTATAATACAATAAAATTAGTCATTATATAGATAGAATTGATACTCTCTAAATTTGACATGTTATTTCTCTTTTCTCAAGGTCTTGAGAAGAATCGAAAAATGATCTTCATGATTTTACATTCACATTGAATATATCAAAATTTCATGTCTATATATTCCCACATATTTATCTAGGTAATATATACAGACTCTATTCATCATATCTATGAAGTTTATAGAGGGAATTTTATGTTTGAATGTCACAACTATAAATTATTTGTTTCTATATATTTTATAATATCGGTTATCAATATATATTCTCGGTTTACACAGAATAGATAGTATTAAAATCAAAGATACACCTTCGAGATTTACATAGACCCATGATGGTTATAAAATAGGTAATTAATATGGGGTAGATGATACTTATTATTTATCATGATTCTGTTAAGTTTCTGATAATAAATGAAAAGTAACATAGATCAATTTTTCTCTTAGTTGAAGAGAATCGGTGAACCCCTTGGTGATGATCATGTGAAAATTTATTATACAGATTTTCATGAATTTTATTATTTAATTAAACTAATTCATTAGAGAATGTACTCTAAGGACTATTTTATAATTAACTATAGCTAGTATTGTGTTTTATTTGAAACTTTGTCTCAAATTATGATGGAAGACCAAGAGGTTCAACATGAAATAAATAAATATAATCTCATAAAATTAGCATGTCATAGAGGATGAATTTTTCACCAACCATTTGAGCGAGGAGTCCCTTGTTATTAGGTATCATGATCCATATTATTGGGTTCACATAAAAAGTAAATTCATTATAATTATTTCATTTATATTTTCTAATATGGTGATTTAGTAAATGAAATGAGAGTTAATTATCTAGAAATTCTTATGAGATCTATGTAGTTTAATCTGATCCAAGAAAATACTACCAAAAATTCATCCAAGGGAATAGAATGTAGATCAGCATGTTACATCTTTCCAATAATATCAATTGAATAATAGTTATATGGAATTGATGTAATCTATGAAACATCGGGTGTGCTCATCTAAATTTCAATATTCAAAGACTGATGTGGTGAATCGGTGTTTTTAAAAAAAATTCATGATGTTAATGAATAAAAAGAACCTAAATTAAACTATTCATTCATAGATTTTGAGTAGAGAACGGGTATGTCTTTAACCACTTCGTTATCATAATCAACTTTAGTAGTTATGATTATGAATCACTTCCTATTATAATTTATATAGGAATTCGCTAAGGCCATTTTCTCTCTTTAACACTTGGATTTGGTCAATGATCATTATAATTCACAAAAACTGTTTATTTGATGCAATGATCTATGGGTGGTGAATTAGTTATTATATTCTTATCCTAGAAATTTTTTATCTGGAAACTTTTTATTTTTTTTATAATGAATGTCATAGTTTCCACGCTTTACCAAAATGAGGAATCATATGGTCCATATTGGTTTATTTACATATTTTTTATTAGCAATTTTTTTGGAATTAAATAATTATATTTTATTAACCCATGATTCGATTTATAATTAATGTTTCCATGAATATCTATTTTCTTTTTCGAAACCTTATATCCATAGGGAATGATTAATTTTTTCAGTTTTTATTTCACTATTTGTGAAAATAAAAATATATCCACATATTTACCAATGTCTATTATGGGAAATTCAATTATAAGGCTGTGTTTTATTGAAATAAAAAATTGATCAATGTTTTTTAATTGTTATTAATAAAACTGTAGGGGTACCTTGTCTATATCATGATTTTTTCTCCATCTATATCAAGGGATTAATTCTTCTTTTGTTTCAGCTCACAGAATTATCACCCCATTTTCATGTGAAGATTCCATAGAAAAAGTTTAATAATTAATATTTTATTCAACTCTTCCAATTACATAGATCCAAATATTTTTTGTAATATAATATATGTGATTACACCATTGTTCAGCCTCACCCTCAAAATAATGCATATCTAAGATAACCTTTTCATAGTACAAGAACTAGTAAATGGGAGATACCATTTTTATTCCACGATTTTATTGATCACTAAATATTTTATTGGAAGACCTGCTAAATAATGGTGGAAAATTTCAAATAAAAAATACTAGTTAGCATGTTTCTCCTTCCTTGGTATGTATGAGATCTCAACTTGGCTTTCATTACCATTCATTATTTTAGATATTTGGGTGTGTATTTCTAATATATTTTGTACTCTGAATCAAAAATCAATTCATTTATCATTGGGATAATCACCGAATTTTCCATCACACCCATTATTAAATAAAATAAAATTATTTAAAACCATTTTATAAAATTTAGAAATTTTATAATTGAAAATACATCTTCCAATAGGAAAACAAAATGAAAATTCTTAACCTGGAAGGAATAAATAATAATTAACATATATAAACTAATATATCAATATATCAGTTTCAATGAAGATTATTTACAATCTATTTATAAAAAGTTCTTTAACCACTCCATAAGAAAAAAATACTTCATAATGGTATTACTGTATCATAAAAATAAACTAAATAATATCCCCTGAGACTATAAAACCACGTGTGTAGTTATAACCAATTGTTGTACACAGAGTAAAGATCAACTTAAGATCCAATAATCCTTTTTAGGGTTTTTATAAATAGTTTCATCTAATATAGATCATGTATAAAATTATTTATATTGAGATATTAATGTTATTTCTAGGAAACCACACACTCTATACATTACAGAAAATTTTGGGTGTCCCCCAAAATTTATGTATACCTCATAGAGTTTTCACAAATTGTTTCTCAACATAATCCAAAAAATAACTAAAACCAACTTTGATATAAAATAATAGTATCCATGATAGTCATTCATATATTATATATAATTTCAAAAGATTACTCCTAATGTCATACAATAAATGTCAACCCCACAACATAATGGTTTAGTTTTTTTGGAGAATAGATACATTAAAAAATTAATCTATATCAATTTAAACATATTACATAAATATTCAATTCACATGATACCCTATTTAAAACATAAAATTTGATTCAATAAATTATAATCATGGAGATGGATATATAAGAAATAGTGACCTTACATTCTTATTAAGGGTGAACATAAGATTCATCCGTTGTAGATCATAAGTGTGAAAAACATGAGAATATTGGTAAGAGATAAAAATCAAGGAGTATTGACATAGCATTATACAATCATGCCAAGTATAATATATACCATAAAACATGATTCGTATCATATGTATATTAGCATAACATAAAACATGTGTAATAATAGTTTGAAAAGATGAGTAGATATCCATGATCTATGAACACATAACATTGGATTAAGAATATGGCATGGAATTTGGGAAAAAACATTAGCATAGAAAAATAATTTCCTATGTAGAGGATCAATAACAAGTCCATAATGACATATAGGATATATTTCTATATGATTTTAGGTGCACTCACCATTCCTAGAAATAAATTCGATAGTGTCTCATAGAGGATTTAATTCACTTCCTATTCCATTGAACATGTATTATCATGAAATATAATGATTTACCAAATTAATTATAAGGATATAGTGGCCCTACTGATCATATAATTATAAACCATATATTTTTGTTCCACAAGAACATGTAAAGGTTTTTAATTCTATCATTTTTTAATTAACATGTGAATAAGAAATGGGTTTATTGAGGGAAATATAAGAAATTATCATAATCCATCTAGATAAAGAAAAAATATGTTGCCATCAAAAGTTATTATTATATCTCTATAATAAATATTTAAATATGATCACATGGATGAAAAACACCATTATAATAGAAATAAAATTTATTAAAATAATAAAGAAAAATGACCTTTTGATTTTTGATTGATTTTTTTAAAATATATACTACAAAACAAAGAAAATATAAAATTATCTAAACGTCCATGAAAACATGGATATTTAATTTAAAAATTAAAATTGATTACTTTGGTTGGAAAATGTGTTATTGTGAAAATTGATTAAAATGAATATTCTATTCTCATTTTTTGAATAAGGTCAATGTTCACCGAAGACGACTGTACAAAAAATTCTAAAAGAATAATACATTTTTAAAGAAATAAAATTCCATGAAAAGTACCTAAAACAATAAAATTTTTTGATATAATTATGTCGATAATGAAGACTATAGTCATGGAAGGAAAATATTCTTGACAAAAAATAATAGGTATGGTTGGTTTCTCTTACGTGAATAACTTTTAGTACATTATAAACCAATTTCAAATTGAAATGGCCAGAGGACATGAAAAACATATGAACAAACAAATAAGAAGAAAAAAAAATTAAATTATAGAGATAAATATAATAAAATTTACCCATACGTAAATTTATTCATAGTTTTCTTATATTCAAATTGAGAATGGAAGGAAAACCCTTACTTTTTTCTGCTAACTTCCTTGAATGCAGTTTAACATTAATTATAACTAACATAACCAATCACTTATTCCATAAACTTATTCATATATATATATTTTACTTTAAATTTTTAAAACCATTAAATGAATATATCTTATTTAGTTTATTATTATTTTTATCATCAAATTATAGTAATTTGGATTATATAATTCATGTTTCATAATAACACTATGTGAATCAATTTTTTAATACTGAGTTCATCATTAACAAATTAAAAAATGCATTGAAATCATTTTTTTCAATTATTCATGAATCACCATATTAATTTTATGGTAATTATGGTATGTTTTATAATAATGGATTCTATAAAAAAATATTTTTTAGGAAATTTACTTATTACCATGAGTTACATTATAAGGATTTTAAATTTTAATTTCGTCATTTAAGACCCATATTACTAAAATATATAGAAACCTCGGATTTTTTTACATAAATATTATATATTATTAGATTAATTTCCAATACATAATAATGTGATAAACTCAATAATTTCATAGGTATAGTGTATTCAGAGAATTGGATACATAAAAAAATTCATAAGAGATCTACATCATATCCTAGTAATTTCTTTATAACTATCTCCATTAGTTGACATATGATACATAATTTATTTCTTCATAACATGGTGAGAAGTAACATAATAAAGGATGAGATTAGATTCCCAGAAAGGGTAGAAAATATATATATATCCAAGATCACTTAAATATAAAATGATAATAAAGGTATAAGAATAGGGTATTATCATTTCAAAACCATACCCTCCAAATTATAAACCATAATATTGATTCATGGAATAAATATTAGAAGTTTATAAGACATGAATCATTGTGAAATTAAAGATAATGGTCCATAAAAGATTATAATTAGAATAATAGATATGTTTCTATAATACACATAAACCTGGAAAATAATTTCTTTCATCAAGTCTCACAACCAAAACTAACATAGTGTATTGGATTCACTCTTAATTTCATCATATCATTATTCGCATTTCACTCATAATAATAATATAATGGATAAAGTCCCTTATTGAACTAGGTTCATTCCCTATTCTAACCCATATTATATCAGGAGATATATATCATTGCCAAATTCATTGGAGAGATATATAACTTTAGGCCCACCCATAACATAATATTAATCTATTCATAAAAATTACATAATATCATAAACCATTAATCATATACCATAACCCATGGAAAAAAAAGGTTTCATAAAATTTATGACATTTCATCATAACCTGTAGAAAATTTAAGGGTTTCATAAACATCTCATCATTATAATCATAAAGCATACAATGAAATAATAAGGATGGTATACATTGATCATATCTCTAATAAGTCATAAGTAACATCAAATAATGTTATCATAAATGAAAATTATATAAAAGGATTACAAGGAATATTAATTGAGGAAAATTCCATTTTTATTTTAGAATCAATTTTTTAAAATCTAATAATATCCAAAATACTATAAAAAAGTTTTATTCGATAATAAAATTAGAAACCAATAATGTTTTATTTAATTAATTAAGTATTTATAATGGTGAAAAATTTTATTCATGATTTATATGCTAAAATAGGAATTCCATTCACATTTCTGGTAAAAAATAAAAAAATATCTCATTTAAAAAATGACAAGAATATTACTTTAAAAATATTTTTAAAAATTTAAATCTTTTATAAATATAAATTTAAAATATATATTTAAAATAATATACACGTTATTTAAAACATTTTAACAAATCATGGATTTAAAAAAGCATTTTTGACCGAAGAGGGAAACAAAGTAAGATTTCATTAAAAACACTCCACCTATATTTTAAGTTATAAAAGTGAGGAAAATGAAAGTAAAAAAATGTAATATATATAAGTAAATATTGTAATATAAAATTTATGTGATTAATGGGAGATATTTTAAAAGATTTATCATTAGAGACTTTATCATGAACCATTCTGATAGAGAATGAAATTATAACATATATCACTAACAAATTAGGTAACTTTCAATTTGAAACCTCAACAAAGAAAGAAACATAAATAGATATCTAAATCTGGTAAATTTTCATTATATTCATTTGAAATCACATTATTGTGTAGTATATACAAAACATAAATGAAAATAGTGGTGAATATGGAATTTTCCCTAAATAAATAAAAGTTAGATGAAAATCCCTTACCTCATGTTTGTCTTATTTAAAAGAGATCTACCCATTAGTATAATAAATTTAAATTTATTACAATTAAACTTCAAAATAATATATATATATATAATATCATATATGATCCACTTATGATATTTCAAAACACATTTTTTATTAATTCCTTATTAAAATTATCATTAAAAGGGGTTGACTATTTCATTTTTCATGAGAATTTTGGTTCGGTAGTTCTAGTCAAAATACATTGATCATGATTAAATCATCTCAAGATTTATAATAATTTTCTAAATACCATAACTATTCAATATATATTTATAATTATATTCATCCAAACATGATATAGATATAAATATTAATTACACTATTCAAAGAGAAGGTAAGCCATACATACCGAGGAAGGTTTCTTTCACTTTTAAAAGGTTGGAATCAAATAAAGTTAAAAAATATTTAAATATTACTGAATAATTTTTATATTATATATATAATATATATTTATTAATTATATATCCTTATTACCATCCATGTACAGTAGAATCAAAAAATGAATCACATTTCATTTTGGATGTGGTAGTCCCTACGTACACACGAGCTACGTTATCATTTTCTAATAGATTGGAAGGTAATAATGTATATATTATATTATAATTCAGAATAATAATTATATATATATAATATAATATATAATCTTTAGACCCATCATAATAGTAATCCATTAATTATGGTGATTTAAAATGAACCATATCACTATGTGGAGTCGATAGTCGACACGTACTCACAAGTGATACTTTCACTTACAATTTGGGGTAATAGAGGGTGAATTCTGGTTGTAAAATAATTCTAATAAAATAAAATAATATTTGTGATACTAATGTATTTATTTTAAAATGAATACAAGTGATTTTGAGAAGTTATAAGAGGGAATAATGAAAGGGGTTATCTTGGATGATTACATCTTCTACGGTAGGGTTCATTTAGATCCTTTCTTAAGGACCCCTATAATGGAATTTTAAAAAATAAAGAACCTGAATTTAATATTTAGGTATGTTTATAAGGTAATTTGGTGGGGTTTTATTGTGATATAGTAATCAAGGTGGTGTAAAAAAATAAAAAGTATGGGATTCATTTAATAGGTGGGGGATCCGAGAAAGATTGAATTTATTGAAATATTAAAGTATAATATAAAGTCATACGGATGAAAATTTCATAAAAATGGAATGTTTTTTGAATTTTGAATTGTATGAGGTCTAAATATTTCCATCAATAAGATTTTGAAATGTTTAATTGGAAATAATACCCTGAATATTGGATTAAATCCCTAGTAAAACTATTTTAACCATAAATATGGTTAAAATTTTATATATTTTAATATTTTTAATTTTAATTATGATAGAAAAATATGTTGAATTTATTATATAATATTAATTATTATGATTATAAATATATAATTAGTCTTTTCAAATTCAATTGATAAAAATAGAATAATTTTATTTTTAACTAATCTCACAAAATGCGATGAAATGCAGTTTTCTAGAAAAAAATGTTTTCATAAATATAAAATATTATTTTATAAAATTTCAACATTAAATTGATCAAAATTACATAAATTATATTATTAATGATATGTTTTAACTAATAATACCATAAAATATAATTTAAATAAAAACTAACCTTTATAAATTATTTAAACGGAAGGGTGTTTTTTAATAAAAATAAACATTGTTCCCTATTTATAAAAAAATCAATATTTTTTTTAAAAAATTCTCAAAAGTTCACACTAACATAATTTTGAGATGGTTATTTAAAAAATAAAGTATATTTTTCAAAAAAATCTAATAGTTGAAAAAATTAATTATATTATTTTCTCATATTGAGAATTAAAAAACATTTCTGAGGAAAACTTTATTCTTAAATATATAATGTCTACTAAAAATTGGGTATTTATTTATCAATATATTTAATTTATATAAAAACATTACAATTTATTTAAATAAATTACTTTTTTATATTATTTAATCTTGTTTAATAACAAGGTTGTGTTTATATATTATATTATGGTTCATTTAGCCATGAGTTTTCATGTATCTCAAGCTATCAATGAAATTAAATTCATTTGAATAGAAATACATCATAAAATCATGGGGTGTTACTTACTGCCCCATTAAAATGAATTTATCCCTTTAAATTCCATAACTCTAATACAAAAATTGAGGATATATCTATTACATCACATCCTCAGGATCCCATGTATTTTTTTTCAAATTTATGATTCTTTCTAAGATCATTGACTAGGAGAGTAGTCTTTTTCTACTTCACATTATTCTAAAATCTAAGAATTATACTGGTTTTTTTATATGGATGATCATAGTCTATTGGGCTGACCTCTAGTATTAATAAATGTGAACGATCAAGTTTTTATTTTATTTGGAGAAACACATGAAACACATTGTGATCTTGAGAGAGGTTTGATGGAGGCCAAAATTGATAAGTTAAAATCCCTAATTGATCAATAATATTGAAGGATAAAATATAACAAGGGCTCAAATTTAAATTATTTATGAATATTATAACCTTATTCCATTTATAAATTCCATAACTAAAATTTTGTATTTCACCAATTACTATTAGAATTAACTTGTTGTTGACTTCGTAATAGCTTGATGTGGTACCGAATGGTTCTATGTATATCTATCCTTTCATATCCCACTCAGGTCGTAATATATTTATTTCTCAATATTTATCCTATAAAATTATGGTTCTATAGTTATTGTTATAGAGAGATTCATAAGGATCCATATAAATTCTTGAGTAAAATATATTTTTATAAGAGATTTAAATAAGAGGAAGGTGTTGATCCCAGCCTCCTTTGAAATAAAAAGAATAAGAAATAAACATATCCTAAAGGGATTGAATGGTTCTCTTATATAATCCACATTGATAAGGATGATATGTAGTACTGAAAAACAAATCTGAATTTGGATATTCCTAAATACATTCACAAAAAATCAGTGAAAACCTTTAATATGGATCAGATACCATTAAATGTGGTACACCATACAACCTCACCACTTATTAAATATTTATTTTGGAAAGTTGGTAATTATGGAAATATTATCTAATATCAATGGAGTGTTATAAAATGATAAGGATATTGACTATAACCCAAACGTAATAATGTACCTCATACATTTTGGGGAGTCAAATGACAAATTCCACTGTGATATTTTCCCATTTCTATTCTGGTATGTGTAATATTCTTAACATCCCCTTAGAATTCAATCAATTAACCATATCATATTGAAATATCAATGTGGATAGAATTTACATATTGTATTCAATGTTATTTAGTATAATTAAATTTGTTTTTTATTTTAAAAATGGTTTTTATTTAATTAATTGCAATTGTTGATAATCTACAATTTAATTATTAAAAGTTTGTTTTTATGTTTAAATCACAATTCACTTTTTTATTTTATCCATTTGGTTTATTTTTTCTAAATAATTTTATTTTTTGTAATCATTGATATTTCTAATGTACATATTTTAAAATTATGTTTTACCATTTATTTATTGATTTTTAACTTTTTAACTTTTTATATTTTTATAAATTAGTTTTAATAATATTTATTATAGAATGAAATGCATTAATTATATTTAATGTTTTATTTCAAAATAATAAATTTTTACTGCTCTATTTTAAATTTAATTTTATGTGAGAATATTCATTTGAAATTTTTTTATATTTTACTTTCGTTTTAATTATCATATTATAATTTATGGGAAAAATATTAATTTCATAATTTTTTCAATTATTTTTCAAATAAATAATTTTTAATGATTGTAAATTAAATAAAATTGATTTTTTTATTTTTTTATTTTTTTAATAATTAATTATTAACTAATTAATTTTATATAATTATTTTTGAATATGTAATTAAATTTTATAGTTATTTTTTATTATTTTATTTATATATACCATAAGTACGTATGCATTCAGTAAATTGACCACTCCATGGTTAGTCTACTGGCCTCACACAAGAAGCGCATAATCACTTATACAACCATAAATGCAGACATACTACCACATCCTTAAAAGAGCGATTCGATAGCCTCTATCTCATGGTCACCCTATTGACCATTCGATCATCCACCCTACCATGTAATCCTCTCATGGAAAGGCACCCAATTGAACCTTGCCTCCACCTAACCACACATCCATCAAAACACCACCACATTATAGATATCCCTAAAAAATAAAGAGATCAGAAAATAGAGATAGGGGAGAGAATTAGAACTGGAGCTCGAGGAGGGGATTAATCTCTCTAGAGATTCTTCTACATCTCATTCATCTTAATCTTTTAATTTTTGTTTTCATTAGTATGAGTAACTAAAATTATAAGGGGAATCGGTCTGTAATGAATTGATTTTATTTTATCCATTCAAATTATTTAATATAATTGTTCAGTTCAATTGGAGTTCAGTTTCATTTTCAATTCATTTATTAATACCAACTTACACTACTCAAAAAATTCCCTGTGATGGCAGGTAATCATTTCACCTTAGATCATTGACTAATGTACTAATATTTTTAAAAGGATAATGCATCTCTTATCCACAATGAAATGATTATGGTCAAAGTCAGTATCAACATATAAAAAACTAAAAAAGGCTAATTGTGGTGTGTAAGGTCACTCAAGTGATAGTGTAGTGGATCTAATCCATTTTTTATCACTGTATTATTTTATTAATTCAATTAGTATCAGGGAACATCATTTTAATTAGTGCAATTAATCCCACGGATCATAATTTATATATTGTTCGTTAGTTCTCCATTTCAATATAAAATTTCATTATTTCCATTTCACCCTCAACCGCATCATTTCACTATATCTATTTCGTTTTTATTTTTCTTTTTAGTTGTTTTTTGTTTTGTTTTTATTGCACTCAAACACACCATTCGCCTTCTATGTTGATAAAATATCCCCACTCACCATCTGACTAGTAGTAAATTGGGTTTTATAAATTGTAATTATCATGAGTCTAATGACCTCGTTATTAAATGATAACACCATTTCTAGGGAAGTGACATGGGACCAAGTCAAATAAACAAAATAAAACTATAGAACAAAAACTAAAAAACAATAAAAAATATAAAAAATTACCAAACGTAAAAGATCTAAAAAAACTCATATATTTTTCAATTGAATTTGAAGGTATACACGAACTTCTATGTCATAAATAGAAACTCCAATATAGGAAATCAATAAAAATTGTTCTATTCATATAAAATAAAAGAAAATTGAAATGTTAAATTTGCAGAACATAGATTAAGGAGGAGATGAATATCAAAACATAAATATTCCATGACAAATTATTCACTTCGCTAAGAGAATT
The DNA here is from genome assembly GCA_963277665.1 of Viscum album. NCBI lineage: Eukaryota > Viridiplantae > Streptophyta > Magnoliopsida > Santalales > Viscaceae > Viscum > Viscum album. Next base: position 1,787,054,386 of record OY728155.1, on the reverse strand, counting down.
AGACTTAGGTATTTCTAAATTCCGATTGTTATAAGAAATCCATCTTGAATTAGGTTTTACCCTTTATCTAGGAACTATAAGATCAAATATCTCATCTCTCTTAGCTTCCTTCATTCAATGGAATCCCTTTATAAGATTAACTTGATTTTATTTGTGAATTTTATTGTTAAGTAAAATAATTTTCAATGATAGGTCTGAGTTAGGGGGATTTGAGGTTGATGATATTTATATTCATCCCTAAGGTGAAAAATAAACCTGGATTAAATGACCATGATGAAGAAATATTTGAAACCTCTTATTATGATTTTAATTGTTTTTTCTCTAAATTCAACCCTAGTAACACCACCATTTAATTAAGTCATAAGATCAAAGGGTTTTTCTAGGATGATGGAGATTTATTTCCTAAGGAAAGGGTTAGGATTAGAATTATTATATGGTAGATTACTAATTATAATTTATCTATCAACCTTATTAGTGATACTTATTAAAATTATATCACTCCTCATAACTGGAATTTATTTGTCCAATATTGTGGGGGTGACTTATTTTAATCCAATTATAAGGAACTTATATAACTTTTTTATAATATTTCCCAAAATTCCCAATACATGTTCCCAAGGAAAATGACCATTCATAGGCACGAAAATAATACCCATGATACTATTGTTAATGAGAAAACACTTAGGGATAATTTTTTTCAATATGGTATGTTTGGTCATAATCAAAGATGTTGTACAAATTTTGACCTCCCTGACCAATATGGGGAAAGTGAACAATTTATGAATTGAAAGGCTAAAAATAAGGGTGCCCCAGATACATTCTCAAACCAATATAATAATGGATATAAAAATCATCCCAACTAATTTTTGAATGAACAATGTGTGATTAAATGTCACGACCCCCTCCCACTAAAGATTCCCCTCCTAAGCTGGCAACGGTGAAAGGGAGATAATGACCCCCCGAGTCCCGCCTCTAGTGGGCGTCGGGGTGGCGACTAGAACCAAGGGTATGAGTTTTCACAAATATGGGAGGCATTACCCTTTTTATTATTTAAGATCGGTAAATAGGATGAGTCAACCACAAAAAAAGAACAAGTCTATAGAAATAAACCCAATCCAATCCCACATGCATGTTTAAATAGTTCTGAAACAAGGTACATGTATAAGAAAGCTCAAAAAGTACAATACCAAAAGAAAAAAGAGTACAAAAACTGCTAAAACTCCATCTATCCTAACTAGTAGGGTCTCGCACGGCCCTGGTAGTCCTCCTAGAAACCTGAAATTAAACCTAAGGTGAGCATACATGTATACTTAGTAGGGAAACCTAAACTCTCATGCACAAGTGGGGAGACATCCAAATGTCCCGTGAGAACAACAGAAGAAACCTAGCAAGTAATCTTATCCACTCAACCATACCAGCCACACTCACCAAACACAATCACAACAGGTAGTAGTGTATAGAAAACACAATTATTGGGTACCCCGCACCATTTACCACTAGTTAGCTGATCTTCCTAACGTCGAACATCCTGACGCTACCACACTCTTCCCGCCCACACACTTGGGCCTCAAGATCCACATATCCCTCCCGCACACACCTGGGCCTCCCAACAACACATCCCGCCCGTAAACACCTAGGCCACACAACCACGTATCCTGCCCGCACACACCTGGCCCTCACAACAACGTATCCCATCCGCACACACCTGGGCCTTATCCCGAATATTCTTGGGAAACAAACCTTCCCGAAGAGTCTTGGGCCAAAACCACCCCAATCGAAACCTACCTGAAGGGTCTTAGGTGTAATGTCGCCTCAAGTCATCACAACCCAAGGAAGAAGGAGCAGGAAGGAGCGAGTAACTATTTGAAAAAAACCCTCTCCCATGAAATGGGAGTGTTCGATACTAAGTGCTCAACATTGGTGAGGTGCGAAAAAAACAATGATACATATATATATATATATATATATATATACCAAACACTCATCCCAACCTATGGATTCTAAACAGAGAGATGGAGCACGTGCCTTGGCACTGCTATCACAAAGCATGAATACAACGGACAATCCCGAAACCCGATTTAAGTTTTCATGTTTCAACAGAATCAGTTTATTAGTTCCTTAACTACTGGGCAACTATCCACAACCAACCACATCGATCGTTCGTAATCATATCTCTGCCATCCAAAAATCAAGTTAGGAAAACACAAGCAACACAACCAAGTCCCTTCTTAATAACTAACCAACCCATTGATTATTATTCCCATTCCATTACCATGCCCCACCATTTATTAACTCTTCCACTTTTTATTTATTATTCAAAACCCATAGTTCATTCACAATCAAACCCATCCCTACAGCCCCACTTCCAACCACCATAACCACAACCAAACCGTACATCATTATCCCTTTAATACCTTTTATCATAGCCACAATGCCCTTCACCAACATAGCATTCACACCAACCCACAACCAATCCAACCACAGCCCTGCTGCTCACCCGATCCACAACAACCCACAAAAGACCCCCATCACATGCCAAGTATCCAAACCGACACCCACATGTTCATTATTTTATTTTGTTCAACCGGGGTGATCAGACAAGGGTTCCAGATTTTAAATCACCAAATTTACGTGATTTACCAAATTCCACATTCAACAAAGTTCTATTCACAAAACGGTCTAGAAAGATATGGAAACATTTAATTGCGCAATAAAAGGCCCCCAATGACTATGATTTTCATTAGGCATAAGCCTATTCAATTCACAACATAATATCACAGGATATAAAGATAAACATAACAACTTCCCCATCCCCGTTCATTAACCAGTTATTATCTTCGTTTAATGGATCAATCGTTTCTCATGAAAACAAGAGGATACCCACCCCACATAATTCACAATTTATAGAGACGGAGGTAAGATCCCTACCTCAATAGGTTCCGATCACAATGCTCCCCGGATCAACTTTAGAAGATGTCCGCCGGCGTCCATCACTTCTATCAAATCCTAGAAAAACCTCATCACATGGATGTTGGAAAGTAAATTCCAAAGGAAACGCAATGTATCCAAGATCAAAAGTTCTGCCTTGTCATTACGATCCCGTGGCCACTGACAGATCGTAAATCGGAGCTCGGACAAAAATGTTATGGAAGAAAAAGAGCCTTCGAGTCTCTTGGGAGAGCTTTGCTCAGAGGAATGGGGAGAATAGGGGTAAGTTGAAAAGGAGGAGGGGACCCCTCCTTTTATAGGCGTGAAAAAAAAAGTGCACAGCATGTACATTATGGTACACGGTGTGTACTCTGCCATTTCACATGGTCACCATGCGGCTTCCAAGACGTCCTTCAACGCGGCACGCGACAGTTGACTGGTCAACACACGGTTTGAAGGTAACTCATACGCAGGGAGGGACTATACGGCGTGTAGTATTGGATACCCGGTATGTAATCATTTATTTCACACGGTAAGGACACGGCTCCAACACGGCACACGACCATTGACTAGTCAACACACGGTTTGAGGGTAACGCGTACGCGGGGAGGGACTACACGGCGTGTAGTATTGGATACATGGAATGTACTCATTTATTTCACACGATACAAAAATGGTCTTTTACACGGGGTATACCCATCAAGGGGGTATATGGTGTGTACTCACACTACACGACGTGTAGATTCAAAATTCTAAAAAGTGTGGGAAAAGTCCATTTTACCCTCCAGAACACTTCGGGACCTTCTTTTTGACAAAGGAATGGGATGGAGAGGTCTGGTCCATTACATCCGATACCTCTTAAAAAACTCTCATCCCCGAGAATTAAAAATCCAACCCAAAGAAACCCAACCAGATACCTCTTAGGGCCCTCATTATAATAGGAATCCATCCAACAACCCTAATTATATGTGTTAGGAATTCCTTCTCCTATGTTGAGATATTATCTACTTTAGGCGGCACTGACTCACCCGCACGGGTTTAATCGCATCCTCATTAATGCGTCTCGATTAAGAATTGGGTATTACCACTTTCATACATTAGGATTTTTATCTTACACTACCCCCAACACCACACAACCAACACACTACCCGAATATGTGGTTTGGGGAAAATTTTGTCTCCTATTTCGAGATATTATCTGCTTTAGGCGGCACTGACTCGCCCGCATAGGTTCAATAGTATCTGCATTAATGCGCCTCGATTATGGGTCAGGTTTCTTCTTTTTTACACACATCTGGACATGCTACACACTTCCAGAGAACAATGAAACAAAATGTCTCATAACCGACAAGCCAAGAATTATATATATTAGAGGTACAAAGTATAACATCAACACAAAGCTCAGAAGAACAAGTGAAAACACAAGTCAAAACAACTCCAGATACTGAGTGTGCATCTGAGACTCTCACTCCCATGTTCTCTCCTCAAGGCCTCCATGTCTCCACAACACACGAACCAACAGAATGGTTCATCCACGGAGCACCTTCTCTTTACGATCCTCGATTCTGACTGGTCATTCCTCAAAGTTCCCATCGTCTCCCATATCTAACTCTCCCCAGTCGATAACGTGAGAGTCTTCGTGTAAGTATCGAAGTATCTAGGAGATGTGGAAGCCTTCATGAACCTTCTCCAACTGAGGTAGAAGGGCTAGCTGATATGCCACCTCACTGACTCACGTCAGCACCTCGAAAGGTCAAATGAACCTAGGGGGGAGCTTACTCCCCTTCCTGAACCTATGCTGCCCCCGTCGAGAGGAAAACATCAAGAAAACATGTTCTCCCTCCTCAAACTCCAAAGGCCTCCTCCGACGAACAACATAAGACTTATGTCAGTCCTGAGCCGCTTTCATCCTCTCACGTACAAGCTGGACTTTCTCTGTGGTTCTCTGCACTACCTCTAGCCCATGAGAACATGTCTCACCCACCTCTACCCTGCAAATGGGTGAATGACATGGTCTTCCATACAAATCCTCAAACGGTGTCTTTCCAATAATAGAGTGGAAGCTGTTTTTGTAGGAAAAATCAACTAAAGGCAAGTGTCATACGCATGACCCACCGAAATCTAGAACACATGCCTGCAGCATTTCCGCCAACGTCTAGATATTCCGCTCTGTCTGCCCATCGGTCTGGGGGTGGAAAGAAGTGTTAATGCATAGGTGGGTGCCAAAAGAATACTGTAACCCCCTATAGACTCGTGAGGTAAACCGAGTATCCTGATCTGAGATGATATTCTTCGAAAATCCATGCATACACACCACCTCATTTACGTACCTCTGTGCTAAGGTACTCACCGGGCCCAACTCCTTAATTGCTAAGAAGTGAGTTGATTTTGTCAGTCGATCCACCACTACCCAGATAGCATCATAACCACCCTAAGATCTGGGTAGTCTTGTGACGAAGTCCATTGAGATGTTATCCCACTTCCACTCGGGGATATCTAAAGGATGAAACAAACCACTGGGAACATGGTGTACAGCCTTCACTTGGTGAAACACTAGGCATTTAGCCACAAACTTCGCCACTGCCCGTTTCACCTCGGGCCACAAAAACTATTCCCTTAGGCCTCGGTACATTTTTGAAACTCCCGGATGTACCACCAAGGCTGAGCTATGGAACTCACGGAGAACTCCCTCATGTATCGCATCATAACAAACAACCTTCCATGAAAAATCATCCGATTTCGGCTGTCCTTTGACCATCCTTCTGGAGCGTTTCCATGATCGACACGATCCCACATCACTTTTGGCTCGGGGTCCCCCCACTGAGACTCTTCCACTTACTACAACAAGGAGGAATACACCGTCATCTGAAACAAACATCCTCCAACACCTTCTACCCTTGCATCCAAGTGCAAGGCGGCCAACTCTCCCATCGCTTTCCAAGCATCATCGGATTCCAAAACCACTTCCTTATGTGACTTCCTTACTAGGGAATTAGCCACAACATTGCCCTTACCTTCAGTGTAAGAGATCTCGAAGTCATAGTCTTGGAGGAACTTGACCCATCTCTGCTTTCTTAAGTTCAGGTCACATTGGGAGAAGATATAACACAGGCTCTTGTGATCTGAGAAGACCACAAAGTGCTCCCCAAAGAGGTAATGTCGCAACAACTTCAGTGCGAACACTACTACTGCAAGCTCCAGGTCATGGGTGTCATAGTTACGCTTGTGAGGGCGCAACTACCTAGACCCAAAACAGATGACACCCTTATTCTGCATCATTACACACCCCAAACCAAGGCTAGAAGCATCACAAAACACCTCATACAACAATCCTTCCTCTGGAAACCTGAGAACTGGAGCATTGACCAGCTTCTCCTTCAGGTAGTCGAAATATTTATGGAACTACTTGCTCCATAGGAAGACCTGGTTTTTCCTATTCAAAGTTTTCAATGGAGAAGAAACTCGAGAGAAGTCCGAAAAGAAACTCCGATATTAACCTACCAACCCCAGGAAACTACAAACTTCTACCACGCACTTGGGTTCCGCCCAAGAAACAACTGCCTCCACCTTCAACGGGTCCACTGACACTCCATGCTGAGACACTACGTTTCCAAGTAAGTGTACTTCTTGTGTCAAGAACTTACACTTCGACAATTTCCCATAAAGATGGTGGTGTCGAATGACTTCCATGACTGCCCTGAGATTCTCAAAGTGATCCTCCTCTAATCTTGAGTAGATCATGATGTCATCGATAAACACAATGACGAACTGGTCTAGAAACTCTTGGAAGACAAAGTTCATAAGTCCCATGAACACAGCTGGTGCATTTGTAACTCCAAATGACATCACTGAAAACTCAAAGTGCCCATACCTGCCCCGGAAAGTAATCTTCGAGATATCATTGTCCTTTACCCTCAGCTGATGATTTCCAGATCATAGGTTGATCTTATAAAACCAACATACTCCCCTCAGTTGGTTGAAGAGATCATCTATCCTTGGAAGGGGGTAACGTGTTGGAACCATGGTATTCTATGCATGATTTGGAGTATGATTTGTGTTTTTTTTTCAATCCTCAGTGGAAGTTCAGAATGTGTACCAGCAAAGAGATCATACAAATGGAGAAAAGTGTTTTTTGGCAAATAGACTTGTGCGCCATGTACTTGATGAAGATGAAACTTGTGCGCCATATGTTTTTCAAGATCAGAACATAGGAAAATCACAAAGGGATAAAAGCCATGCAAGTTTTGGGATGGTCGTGCAAGTGACCTGCGCGTCGTGAGGAGAATTGCGCGCCGATGCCTAGGAGGACTAGAAACTTGCACGCCTATTGTTTTTCAGGATCATAACTTCAAAATATGGAAAAGTAAAGAAGGTAGCACAAGTATTTCTATGGTCGCACAAGTGAGTAGTGCGACAGAGGCTAGGGAGGATGAGTTGTGCGCCGGAACCTGCGTGCCGAGGGAAGACTTGCCCGCCTCCACGCAGGGGGTCTAGTTTTCCTATAAATAGGGGACCCCCCTCCTCATTTTTAACTAAGATCAAGACTTAGAGATTTTTGGAGCTCTCTTCACACAAGTGGTTGAGTCGCGCACGTGGTTTTTGGGTCATGCAAATAGAGGTTGCGTAACGGCTGTTGGTTGCGCGTCCAAAGTGGTGTGGGATTTAGAGGCGCTGAGTGTCGCAAGTTTGGAGTTCAAAGAGGCAGTGTCATGCAAGTTGTTTGGAGTCACATGTGTGCCGAGTTTTTACCGCACAAGTAACTTGTGTTCTATTCCTGAAACTTGCGCGCCGGATCTTGGAGAAGCGCGCCAGGGTTGTTAAAGTACATCCATCCTTTTGAAGTTGCATGAATGCTGGAGGATCATCTGGTACACTCAGTGCAAAGTGAGATTCATCTTCAGGTGAGAGTTGGACTTCAACAGAGCATCTACATACAATAGAGGATGCATTCTTATGAAATGATGAAGAGACTTTGACATCTATAAATTGAGTGTGACTTCACTAAGGGGAGTGAGCCAGGGGGAGTCAATTGGAGTGACCCAAGGGAAGAAGTGAGCTATTCCTGAACCTTTGTAAAGGCAGTGAGCCTGGGACAGAGTGATTATGCATAAAACTTTGTTATCCACACCTAGTGAAGATTAGTGGAATTTGGTATGACCGACAACTTGATGGCGTAATCTCCTTGGACATAGCCCTTAGTGGTGAACCATGTAATAAGTGTTGTGTCTTCAACGTGCATGTGAATGTTTACTTTCTGATCATATTCATCATATAGGTTCAAAAAGTTCCTACCAACGTGGGAACAAGATCCATCACATTAGAAGAAAAAGTTGTCACCCTGATTCACCCCTCCCCTCTCAAGGTGTCTCGGGGTCCTTCATAATGGTTCTTGACCGTTACCTGATTCAACCTTCAGTAGTCTATGCATAACCTGAGACCACCATCTACCTTCTTCACGAAAAAAACTAGAGCACCCCATGGCGACACACTGGGTCGAACAAAACCCTTCTCCATCAAATCGTCAATCTAAATCTGCAACTCCTGCAACTATGAAGGTGTCATCCGATAAGGGGCCATCGAAATCGGATGGGCACCAGGCTGTAAGTCTATCCCGAACTCAACGTCACGTTGGGGGGGTAGAGTCAAAACATCCTTGGGAAAAAACATCTAGGAACTCCCCACAACCTCCGGGACATCCACAATCTTTGTATCAGTTGGAACTACTGATAACCCGCCTAACAAGGAAAGGAGAGGATCCACACGCTGACTTCCCACTTGATAGCTCCTCTCACCAAAAAAATCTACACGTTTCCCATCCACGTCGGAGAACACAACTCTTCTTCGGAAGCAGTCGATAACGAAACTAATAGAAAACAACCAATCGATGCCTAGGATGACATTGTATGGCTGCATCTGTAACAGAAGAAGGTCCCCACTAGATCGATGTTGTCCCAACATCATCCCACATCCTCGACAAACATAAGATACACTGGTCTGGATTTCAACTTGTGTACTCAGCACCAGTGGTACGAAAATTCTCTCTACGTCTAGTCCCAAAGAATGGGCTAGACCGGGTGCAACAAAGGAGTGTGAACCTCCTGAATCGAATAAATAAGAAACGAGAGTGCTGAAAAAAACAAATCGTACCTCGCACCACCTCTGGTCCTGCCGGAGCTGTCAACTCTTCTGTGTGCAACTGTCCACGCCCAGCTCCTCTGTATCTCTGATGTCGACCACCTATCTGACCACGTCCTGGTCGAGGTCCCTGAGAAGCACCCTGAGGTCAGCCTCCTCCTGCAATGTCTGCCCTCGGAGGAGCAGGGTCCTGATGCTGTTGGAAGGGTCTCGCCGACAACTGCTACTACTGAGGCGGGCGCTGAACCTGCCCACCTCCACTGTATCAAGCTCGTGTCGGGCACCGAATCTGAATGTGCCCGAAACCTCAACAAGAAAAACACTTTAGACCTGGGATTATGAAAAAGGGAAGAGGACCTGAAGATCTGAACTGAAACTGCTGGGGCCTGCTCCCCACTAGCCTGAACCTAGAAGGTCTCATTGCAGGAGACCTGCTGCTGATTGCCTTCCCCTTCGACGAACCTGGCTGGATTCCCTCATGTGGTGCACCTCCCTATGAGTGCATCCTCTCTACAACCTCTGCCTTCTTCTGTACCACCAAGTACGTCGAAAGGGTGAATGGGGTGACAGCATACTGGAGAGAAGGACGAAGCGCCTCCTCAAAACATCTCGCCCGAGACTCCTCATCCGGAAAGAGATCCGGGGAAAAGCGTAGGAGATCTTTGAACATGATCCCCAACTCTCGTACTAATATATCCCCCTGATGAAGGGACAATAACTCATTCCGCTTCTCTGCCTTGATCATGGAATAAATAATTCCTCTCAGAATTCCTTCTCAAAGTCAGCCCACGGAACCTCTGTCTCTATCCTCTCTCTGAGGTAGAGCAACCACCACTAACGTGCCGCTCTTCTCAGCTGACTGACAGCTAGGGGAACCCAGTACTCCCTTGGAGCACAGAATAAAGTAAAAGCGATCCCTATCTCCTCAAGCCACCCCTATGTCTCCATATTCTAAGTACTACCCTTATACTTCTTGAGGGTCTATCGCTGGAAAGAACAGAAATTCCTCTGCCACTGGTCATCTTCCTCCACTCGGTCAATCCTCAACTGATCGACTGCCTGAATCTGCTGGGCCTCAGCCGTCTGAGTCACCCAGGGACGACCTCCAGGTGCCATAGCTGTATAGTAAACAAGGATTTCCTAAGCCCAAGTAGCAAGGAATTTCTCAAGGTTTCATTTTATCATTTTATTCATTTTCTTTCCCAGAACACACAAATCAAGTAAAACACAATAATGATGATGCATGTACCTTCCCTAGGATCTCTATACTGTAATAAATGTAGTCCCACTTGGTTGTTCGGTAGGCTCAGAGTCCTTGCATCGGATCACGGGGGGGCCCTAAAATCCAGTGTCCTCCTCTATCTTCACTGGCCTATGTCACACACCATGATTAACCAACATTGTTTCCCTACCATCAAATGCAATCCTCACTGTGCCTAACTCTGAACTCCATCCTATCTCTCAATCATCACCTCTGATACCATTCTGTCACGACCCCATCCCACCAAAGATGCCCCTCCTGATCGGGAAATGGTGAAAGGGAGATAATGACCTTCGAGTCCCACCTCTAGTAGGCCTCAGGGTGGTGAATAGCACCAAGGGTACGAGTTTTCACAAATATGGGAGGTGTTACCCTTTTTATTATTTAATATTGGGAAATAGGATGACTGATCCACCAATAAATGAAAAGAACAAGTGTATATATATAAACCCAAACCAATCCCACATGCATGTTTAAATAGTTCTGAAACGAGTTACAAGTACAAGAAAGCTCAAAAAGTAAAATACCAAAACAAACAAGAGTACATCCACTAAAACAGCTCCAACTGTCCTGACTAGTAGGGTCCCACACGGCCCTGGTAGTCCTCCTGGAAACCTTAAAGTAAACGTAGGGTGATCATACAAGTATACTCAGTAGGGAAACCAAAAGCTCTCCTGCACAAGTGGGGAGACATCCTAATGTCCTGTGAGAACAACAGAAGAAACCTAGCAAGGAATTCTATCCACCCAACCTCACCAGCCATACTCACCATAAACACAATCACAACAGGTTGTAGTGTATAAGAACAAGAGTATTGGGTACCCCGCACCATTTCCCACTAGTTATCTATTATTCCTAACAGAGAACGTCCTGACGCTACCACACTCTTCCCGCCTGCACACACCTGGGCCTCAAGAACCACAGATCCCGCCCGCACACACCTGGGCCTCACAACCACACATCCCACCCACACACAAATGGGCCTCACAACCAGGTATCCCGCCGGCACACACCTGGGCCTCACAACCACGTATCCCGCCCGCACTCACCTGGGCCTCATCCTGAAGTGTTTTGGGGAAAAAACATCCCCGAAGAGTCTTGGGCCAAAACCACCCCAATCGAAAACTACCTGAAAGGTCTTAGGTGTAAGGTCTCCTCAAGCCATCACAGACTAGGGAAGAAGGAGAAGGAAAGAGTTAGTAACTATGGGAAAAACACCCTCTCCCATGAAATGGGAGTGTTCGGCACTTTTTGCTCAACATGGGTGAGGTGGAACAAAACACAAAGATACAGATATATATATATACCAAACAGTCAGCCAAACCTATGGCTTCTATACAGAGAGATAGAGTACGTGCCTCGGCACTGCTATCATGAAGCATGCATACAACGAACAATCTCGAAACCCCAGTTAAGTTTTCCTATTTCAACAGAATCTATTTATTAGTTCCTTAACTACTGGACAACTATCCACAACCAATCACATCGATCGTTTGTAATCATATCACTACCATCAACAAATTGAGTTAGGAAAACATAAGCAACACAACCATGTCCCTTCTTATTAACCAACCAACCCATTGATTATTATTCTCGTTCCATTACCATTCCCCACCATTTATTAACTCTTCCACTTTTTATTTATTATTCACAACCCATAGTTCGTTCACAATCAAAGCCATCCCTACAACCCCACTACCAACCATCATAACCACAACCATACCGTACATCATTATCCCTTTAATACAATTTATCTCATCCCCATTTCCCATCACCAATATAGCATTCACACCAACCCAAAACCAAGCCAACCACAGCCCCGCTGCTACCCGATCCACAATAACCCATAAAACACCCCGATCACATGCCATGTATCCAAGCCAACACCCACATGTTCATTATTCCATTTTTTCAACTGGGGTGATCACACAAGGGTTCCAGATTTTAAATCATCCAACTTTACATGATTAACCAAATTCCACATTCAACAAAGTTCCATTCAAAAAACGGTCTAGAATGATATGGAAACATTTAATTGTACAAGAAAAGTCCCCCAACGACCGTGATTTTCAGTAGGTATAAGCCTATTCAATTCAAAATATAATATCATAGGATATGAAGATAAACATAACAACTTACCCATCCTCTTTCTTTAACTAGTTATTATATTCGTTTAATGGTTCAACCGTTTCTCATGAAAACAAGAGGATACCCACCCCGCATGATGCACAATTTAGAGAGACGAAGGTAAGATCCCTACCTCAGCAAGTTCTGATCACAACGATCCCCCAGATCAACTTTAGAAGACGTCCGCTGGTGTCCGTCACTTCTGTCAAATCCCAAAAAAAGCTCCTCGGGTGGAAGTTGGAAAGGAAAGGAAGAAGGTAAGGAAACTGATCCAATCTCAGAAGTTCCTCCTCGTCGTTACGATCCCGTGGCCGCTGGCGGATCATAAATCGAAGCTCAGAAGAAAAAGTTTTGGAAGAAAAAGAGCCTTCGAGTCACTTAGGAGAGCTCTTCTTAGAGGAATAGGGAGGAGAGGGGTGAGTTGAAAAGGAGGATGGGACCCCTCCATTTATAGGCATGAAAAATAAAAGTACATAGTGTGTACTTTATGGTACATGGCGTCTACTCGGCCATTTCACATAGTCACCACGTGGCTTCCAAAACGGCCTTCAACACGGCACGCGGCCGTTGAATGGTCAACACACGGTTTGAAGGTAACGCATACGCGGGGAGGGACTACACGGAATGTAGTATTTGATACATGGAATGTACCCATTTATCTCACATGGTAAGGAAACAGCTCCAACATGGCACATGACAGTTGACTGGTCAACTCATGGTTTGAGGGTAACGCATACGCGGGAAGGGACTACACGACGTGTAGTATTGGATACACGACATGTAATCATTTATTTCACATGGCATGAACACGGATTTTAACACAGGGTATACCCGTCAAGGGGGTACATGGCGTGTACTCACAATACACGGCATGTAGTTTCGAAATTCTAAAAAGTGTGGTAAAAATCAATTTTACCCTCCAGAACACTTCGTGACCTTCTTTTTGACAATGGAATGGGCCGGAGAGGTCCGGGCCATTATATTAAATAGTCACATTCCCTAAAATATCAGTCAAAAACCAGAATATTTAATTCAAGTCAGCATTGAGCTGAATTTTCAAATCATCAAGGGGAACGTAAGGGAATTTTTATTAAGTTTTTTGTGAAATTGATTCTCTATAAAAGCATACATATTATAGAATTCATGATTAGGAAATTCAAATTAGATAAATGGATAAGAATCAAGTAGGAAGAGATAATGGGGAACTACCCAGCAGAACCAAGTCAAACCCATGAAAAAACGTGATAGAAGTAATAGCCAGATGGAGCCATAAAATTAAAGAATATATTTGGGAAATTCTATAAAATATGAAATATATGACCAATATGAAACTATTATTAAATATATACGAAATCAATAACTAGAAAATCTTGATAGACATGAATATACTGTTGAAAATTATAACCCATCACTTGAAAAAGCCAAATAACAAAGGGAAATGATGTCGGAGTTGATAAAAAAATGGAATAAAAAGGTTAGGTCTGAGTATGAGAAACAAATCCTCCTATATTGAATAATTACACCTTACCATCACTTTTCCATAGTGGAAAAAAATTGAACCTGATTACTTCAAATCTATTTAGATGTTTAGAAGCATAAATATTAACCTGCCCTTTGTGGATGGTTTTAAAAATATATATTATTATCTAAAATTTACTAATATGTTCTTAGAAAATAATAGGGATTAGTGCAATAGATTAATAATTAATTTGAATGGGGAATGAAATGTTATAGTTGAAAAACATATTCCTTCCAAACTGAAAACCGTATGGAGTTTTGAATTTTTTTGAGGAATTGTTGGAAGTGCTAAGACTAGGTGCTTTTCAGATATATAAAGCAATAATCAACCTTATTCCCTACTACCTATTAAAAATTGTGACCATTAGGGCGGTGAATCCAACATCAGTGATAATAAATCTAGTGGATATGCCACTTATATACTTTTATGGAAGGGTGGATGATTTTTCAGTTGATATAGGAAAAACTATATTTTCCTAAAAACGTATTTATTCTATAAAATTGAGGTTGATTTAAATATACCATAATTTTAGTTAGTTTATTCTTAGACATTTTTGGAGTTGTCATAGATGTCTCAAAGGGTAAACGTAACCTCCATGCTAGTGAGGAAGAAGATGAATTTCACATTTACAAAGATTCTCTACTTGAAGTGAATATTAAGATGATTGATGTTCTAGATGAGGTTTTTAGAGATGTGGTTTGAGAGTAAAATCATCATACATTTAATGATTGTATCACTATATTTGTTAGTGATCATTTTTGAGAATTGTTTTTTGAGTTTGAATCCACACTTGAGAATGAAAGGATTGGGATAATTGAGAACTAAATTATGAAATGAACTTCCCAAAACCATTAAGTGAATAATCATTCACTGGTCTATATTTATAATAGTTTTTATCACTATGATCAGAGTTTAAACCCCCCCCCCCCATGAGACCCTACCTAAACTTGATTCATGTTTCTACCAACCTAAGGATGGAGATCTACTGCGAGTACTTTTTCTACCAAGAGTTAATGTTTTAAAGATGAGGATAATAATGGGTTTATTCCTATTAAACATTTAGTTAAACATGTGTTTTATAGATCTATTAAAATTATGATATTGTAGTTTCTTGGTATTTGTTAAAAATGGATTGTATGTCTACCCTTGGTCATTTCATTTCTTAGACAGTCCAATTTTTTTCCAAGAGTTTGAGATGTTTTTAGAAGAAAATTATAATTATCCCAATTTTTCATATTGGAATGTTACCATTGAATATCATACTATTATTTAGAGTGATCCACTTATATACACTATTTTTTACTTTTCTAAACCTAATCAAATATTATGTGTGGAGGAATGTGAGGGAGAGAAATTAAAATTGAAATATGTTCATTCTTATTTTTGTGTTTATATTTTTTCTTATTTTCTTGGTCCCATGACTATAGATCTAGATTTCGATTCTTTTGATTGAATGTGGTTTAGTTATCATGGGCTATAATTGTTTACAATACTTTATTAAGTTATTGAGTTATATGAGGTTTTGTGTAAAATTTCTAAAATATCAAAAGTAAAGAACCAAGTTATAATTATTCATGTATCTTAACCCTTAAAAAACCATTGATATAATCTTTAGGGGATTTATTATGGATATAGAACTGCATGGGAGAAAACCATGATTTTCCTTTTTTTAGTTTTAGATTTCTAGATGAATTAATTCTCCTCACTCAGTTATCTATCTCCCGAGATTGGTGGCCCAATGTTTTGGTGTTTCATTTTTATATTATTACTAATGTTTGATATTCTCTTATTTTAAATTTTTCGTAAAAATATATCATAATGTGCATGTGGTATATGGTTAATGGTCTTATTTAGTTATAAGAACATTTTCAAGTGGTATAATCGTTTGGAACATTGATATAAATAAATCTAGTAAATGGAAAAGATAGGATAAAAAATCACTCAACTAAAAATATAATCAATTTCATCTTCTTCTTTAAATTCTAAATTCTCATGTTAATATTTTCATATTTTAGGAAATTCAAATTTTTAGCCAGATGACTATTTAATTGGTTTAAATATAGGATATAATTTTTTTATCAAAATTTCAAAAAGGTTTTCACATATATAAGGACTAAATATTTCCGTTCAACGTAATATTTTTATAGTGATACTGATATTTTTAAAAAACATAATTTCTCATGTGCAATAATATATAATTTGGACTTAAAATTACCTTTAAACCAAATAGTGTTATCACCTGTATGATTTTTTCCCATTTTAAAATCATTGATGAACATTAATTTAGAATGAAAAATTGAAAAAATAACATTCTATAAATTACTTTTGAGTATTGTCCCTTGTATATGCAATAAAAAATTTTATAATATGTGGAAAATTGTTTATGAACTTCACTATCCCACTAAAACAGTGATTCTAATATATGATAAAATTCAAAATATTTTTCAATAAAAATTGTTTAACTGTTTCTCCCACCTTAAATTTTCCAATAGGGATATTGTTAGGTTTTATTTGAGGGGAAGGGGTATTAATTGTGCTAAATTTTACAACCTTGTAACCTGTCAAAAACCCTATACTTTTTTCAAATTTTCTACCTAGTATGATTCAGTTCAAATTATTTTGAAAAAATATTAAAATTATGCATTCTAATTAGGTGATTATTACTGCCTATATTGATATTTCTCTTATATAAAATTTTAAATAATGTTTTATCTATTAATTATTTTTATTTTTTATTTTTTACATTATTAATTTTTATGAAAAAATAATAATAATAATTTTTATGGAATTTATTAATTAATAATAATTTAATTTGTATTTGAAAATAATAAAATTTTTATGCCTTATTGTTAATTTATTTTTTCATAAAAAGATTCTATTAATTGTTTTTGTAAATAAATAAATTTACTTCATTTTTATTTATCTTAATATACTTTATTGAATAATAAATTTAATTTAATTATTTTTTTCAATGGTTATTCAACGAAATATCTATTTCTTATAATTTAAATAATATTGATATTATTATTTTAAATAAATTATTAATTATGAATTTCATAAATTTATTTATTTATTCTAACTTCTGTAAATAATTTTCCCAAATATTTTATTTTCAATTATTCATTTATAGGAAATGTATGAGTGTGTTCAATACACTAACTACTGCACAATCAATCTACTAACCCCACATAAGAAGGGAATGGTTAGTTACCCGACCATGCATGTTGAAGTCATATTGTGTCCTTCCCACAATGATTCTATATCCCTAATCGCATGATCACCCATCCAAACATGCATTCCACCCCCCAACTATGACTTTATTTCATGGTAAGAAACCCTACCACGACCTATGTCTCCATGACCAATCCAACAGTAATCCCCCAACTCACTAAATAGATCCCCTAAGTAGGAAATGGAGGAGATAACCAAGATGGGTCTAGGAATCAGAACGAGAGGTAGAGGAGGGGAGAAATCTCATTATAGGTGTTTCTTCATCTCCTTCTCCTTGTTCTTATAAATTATGTTATCATTATTACAAAAAACTAAACTATTTAGGGGGATAAATTAGTAAATAATTGATTTAATTTTATCAATTCATCCAAGTTAATATAAATATTATGTGAAATTTTTGTTCGATTTTTTTTTCTATTTATTTTTTTGTATGAATTTACACTACTCAAGAACTGACAGGTAACTATGGTGAATCATTTCACCTTTGATCATTGACCAAAGAACAAAAAATTGGAAATGTTCAATTCATCTATTATATATAATAAAGGGAATAATTTAATTTTTGAGATCAATAAATCATGATTAAGGAAGGTTGGCTGGGATGTGGAAGTTAACTAGATTAATAAGTAAGTGGATCTCCACCATTTTTTAGAATTGAGTGATTGTATACATAAAGTTGGATCACAGAACATAATTTTTATTAGTTTCAAGTAGCATGATGACCCATACTCATCAATTATTGAGTATTAATAATCATTAAAAAACTCCAATCATCATTACTATCTCATATTCAGCTCCTTCTGAGTGAATATATACATTATAAACATATGAACGGTATATATCTCACAAATTTCTTTATAATGATAACACGTCTATATATTCAATGAAAAAATTATAGTAGCTAACTCCAAATCATGATCTGGGTAATTTTTTCCATGAACCATTAATTTTTTTGATGCATAAGCTATCAATATATCGTTTTACATGGGGATTCATCTTAGTCCTTTCTTTGAAGAATAAATATTGACCACAAGACATTTTCCACTATAGGGTATTGTATATATAGTTTCCCTTACTAACATTATCTTTAGTTCCTTAAATTTTTTCTCACCTACATCAGTCCAAAGGAGAATGAATCCCATCCAAGATAACATGGTGGGTGGATTATAAATATGTGATAAAATCTATGAAAAATATCAAAAATATTCTACCAAACCAAAAAATATTTGGATATATTTCAATGTGGATGATCTGGTTGAATGTTTAACAACAGCCACCTTTGATGGATCCATTAATTTACCCTATCTAAAGATTAAAAAACCCAAAACAATGTGAATAATTATAAAACATCACACATGAAAACAAATTTATACAAAATATTTTTCACTAAGGTTTGGAGTAAAGTCCTCATGTGATAATAATTCACTTATTTACTATTAGAATATATATATGAATATAATTTATAAAGACAACTGAAAAATGATCAAAGTTGTCTTTAAAGGCTCTATTCATTAAGTCCATGAAGATAACAGGGGAATTACAAATATCAAATAACATAACTGTAAATTCATAGTGTCCACAAATTATATGTAAGGCTATCTTGGTGATGCCCTAACTTTTTACCCTCAACTATTACTATCTTGATTGATGACCAATCTTATAAAAATATTTACCTCCTTATAATAGATAAAAAAATCATCCATACTGGTAAAAGGAACTTATTATTGACAATGATCTTATTACATTTCTAATAATAAATGGAGAGTCACATTGACCCAAATATCTTCCTAATATATAAAACGGGTTCATCCCATGTTATCATTATAGGATGAATGAATCCCTTTTCATGATTTTCTTGGTGCTGCTTCTTGAATTCAGCTAACTTAATTAGGGTCATTCTATATAGAGTATTTGAAATAGTTGTAGAACCAGTTAAGAGTTATATTTTATACACAACTTCAAAATACAATAATGTACTATGAAAATATTTGGAATGAAATCAAAATATATTTTTACAATAGGAATATCATTGATGTTTAGTTTCCCCCAAACCATGTGATATAATAAGCCATTTAGAATTGGAATCAAGACCCATATTATTGATTCAATTTCCATAAAATTTTTATATTTATCATCACATAGATAGAATACCATATGTTGGTTGAGAATAGAGACATGAATTCCCTTCCTTAGAAACTATTGATGTATTTATTTAAAAAAATAAAATTGATTCCCAAAATAACTTCAAATTCAACCGTAATAATATTTTCTTAAGATAAATTATTACAAATTTGTACACAAAATAATCCCTTAATTAGTCTCGGATTTATTTTTTAGAAGGTGGTAATAACTTATATACATACACGGTTCCCCACATTTTAGATATCTATTTATAAAAAATTTTCTATGATGAAATTTATTTCATTTCATCACACTCATCATTTTTCCTCGATAATTTATTTATCTATACCATTCATTTCCACACATAAAATTTTTTATTATTCCATGGAGACATTATTCAAAGTGTATCTTTCCATATTCCTGACATAATGGTAATTTATCATTCTTTCCTCCATGGTCTCCAACAACCATTCTCTTAAAGAACTCAATTCATCTCTTATTTGGTGATTTGGGGAGTTCTTTATGATGTGGGTTTTTAATCATAGATCTTGATATTTAATTAGTCATAATCAAAAAAAATTCAACCCAAAATTTATCACACTTTTTTTCTCTTAATAATCACATTTTCTGTCTCATTCAACACTAACATGATTCATTCTATGTCCATCCATTTACTGAAACAACAAATAATAGTAAGAAAAATTAAAATCATACCAAGAAAAAATATAATCATTAAAAATAATTTGTATTATTTATAATACATTACATCGTTTTTTCAATATGTTCCACCTTAGTGTTAACATAGGCCATTCAACATCACCATTTATTCAAATAAATCATAATAGTTTGTAAAGAAAATTAGTTTCAACCCATGAATATCCTCTAAGAGTGTCAAACTGGGTGTGAAATAAGGGAACACTCATCATGCACTAGAATGATTTTCAAGATAAACTTTACCATACATTTATGGGTTTTTTTCCCTTATATGGATTTGTTTCAAAACCACATCCACTAGTAGTATCTACACATGGATGTTTTTTCTTGGAAAACCACACTATTTTCTTTACCATAACATAGGATGTTCTCCTGTACATAAGATTATCCTAAGTGATATCACGAATGTTTTAACATTATTTTTTCTAAGATTAATAAACCTTGATATAATACCAAATGTGAACCATACTTACCATATAGAATGATTACATATAATAAGATCAATATTCAATTCAAAACATTACAATATATATCAGAATCATAATGGTCTTTCATTTTTGGAAATATGGATACAAAATAATCTTTTCAATAAGAGATCTAAAAAATATCCATATTATTTATTAAAATTTAGAACCCTTCATAGAAATATAATAATAAATTCATTCTTCCTAACCTGAAGAAAGTAAATATAATAATTGTTGAGCTCATATGCTCATTTATGGTAAACAAATGATATATAAATGATCTCTTTAACATAACATGATCATAATTGTATAAGAACGTGAAAATAACATTTTAATATAATACCAATTATATCATAGACCATAATTTAGATCCATGTAATAAATCTAGAAAATTCATAAGACATGAATCACAAAGGAATCAAAGAACATAAACCATTCGATAATAACATTGGCATAAGACTTCATTTTTTTCATACACAAAATAATGAAAGATCATTTCCATGGTGAAATAAAACTTCCAATAATATCATAGTGGATGGGGTGTACTTCCCATTCCATGATATCTATAGTCAATGTTCAATCCCAATAAAATCATTATGGAAAATGTCCCTTATTATAATATGTTCACTCACCATTTGTTCCATATTTTCTCATGAGATATCTATTTGTACCAAATGCATTGAAGGTATATAAACATTCAGGTCCACCCATTATATAATCATAATCCAATCATATATGTGTTGTAATATCATAAATCATTAATTATATATAATAAACCCTGGAAAAAAATAGTTTTTGCAATCATTTTAAATATGTCATAATAAAAAATAGAAAAATAATAATTTTCATAAATATCACATGATAATAATCATAAAACATATAGAGAAAGAATAATGATGGAATATATGGATCATATCACTAGAAAAATATAAGTATCTTAAAAGGATATTATCATAAATTCAAAATCTGTAAAAAATATTACTTGAAATATTTCTTTTGGAATATATACTTTTAATTTTTTAATCACATCTTTAAAATATAAAAATCTGAAAAATTCTAGGTAAAGTATTTTATTTGAAAATAACCATGGATGCATGTAATGTAATCTTTAAATAATTTATCTGTTATGATGGAGGTAAATTCCATTCATTTAGTGTGTGTTAGAACAAATATTCCATTTATATTATCATTAAAAGACAAAATAACACATTCAAAAAACAATAAGGAGATTTCTTTTTCCTTTAAAATGAAAATAATGGGAAAATATTTCATGAAATAATAATAGGAGAATATGAAAAACATTATTGAAAATATTTTTATAAAAATTTATATAGAAGAAAAATGATTTTCAACTAAGGAGATTATAAAAGTTTATTTTTCTTAAATAAATTTTTTGTCTCTTAGTTCCCCAAATAGATGAAAATGAAATGAAACTATAAATTATCAAGAAATAAAAATAGGAAAATTAAAATCATTGTATTCATTAGAGATATTCCATAAAATATCAACATTAGAAACATGATCATTATAAATCATACTAAATAATGATATTTTATCATAAACCCCTTATAACATTTGTACCTTTAAAATCAATACCTTATGAGGCAGTAGTCCACCCATACGCTGGAGTGATACTTTCACATACCATTTAATGTAATATAGGATGGATATTGGTGGTTACATAATCATAATAAAGTTTTATTATATTTATTATACTTAATTTATTATTCTAAAATTAATACAATTGATTTATAGGAGTTATGCAGAGAAATAATTTAAAAGAGGCACGGTTGGATGATTATATATTTTTGGTAAGCCTCCTTTAGATAATTTCCTAAGGACCCATGGAATGGTATTTTAAGAATAATATAACATCTAATTTATTTTTGGGAATCATTATAAGAATATTTTATAGGTTCTGGTAGGTATATGTGGCTCAAATTGCTGTAGAGATGTGAAATAAGTGGTTTTGTTTTATAAGGGGGTAAGAGGACGCCCGTGGACAATTCGTAAAAGATTAAAATGAAATAAATTCTTACTCAATAAAAATTCTTTGAAATGGATAGGGATTATATGATTGGATAGTATATGGTATAAATATGTTAATAAAATATTATTTAGTCAAACTTAATTGGTAATCATACTCTTATCTCTTGGTTTACACTCGGTAAAAACAATTTAACCGTAATTGTGATAATAAAATTTTTCATATTTTTCAATTCATTATATAAAAAGAATTTAATCACCAAAATTAAATAATTTTAATTATTATTATTCAAAATATTTAATATATTTATCAATTTTTATTCCAAGAAATTTAATAATTTAGTTCAAAATTAAACATGCAAATCCCGATGAAAAAACGTTTTCTAAAACCGTTATTTTCTTATGTATAAAACGTTTCTATATAAAAATTAAACATAAAATTGGATAAAATGTATTAAATTTGATTATTTATAAAAAAATTACTAATTATTCTTTTAAAATTCTTTAAAAATAAAATGTATCCATGTAAATGATTTAAATGAAATGGTTGTTTTCAATAAAAATGAGTCATTATCAATATTCATTGAAAAATAAATATTTTATAAAAATTATAATCATTTAACCCAAAGATAATTTAAAAATGATGATTTAAAAAATAAATTTCATTTTTCTAAATAAATTTTATACAAAATAAATATATTATATATATTATATTATAACAAAAATCAATAAAATTAATTTTTGAAGAAATTTGTATTTTTAACGAAGATAAGTACATTACTTAAATCGAAGTGATTATTTATCTATATAATTTATTCATATAAATAATTTATCTGTGATTTTAAAAATTTATTTATTATTAATCCTTCCTCTAATTGAACAATTATTTTTTAATTATATACTATATCATGATTTATTTAGACACTGGTTTGCATGAATCAGAAGCTATCAAAGAAATAAAAAATATTTGAAGAGAAATATATCCTAAAATATCAAGGTGTTACAAAATATATATTAATAATAATTTTCATATATTAAAGGAAATAAAATCATGATACCAATTTATTTTGAAAATGGATATTTTGGTATAACAACATTTATATTGGTGGTTGAATTACTTTATACCTGAACACACTATAATAGTGAATGTGTAAGAGTTTAGAGTTATATTATAGTAGTAACACTTCCTTATACGCAAAATGATGGTAATATAATATAATTAATGAGGATAATGATATTTATAGAGAGTTTATAAGGGAAGGTAATTAGAAGAGTATGAAAATAACTTGGATACATACTTGATGAACTCCTACCTTCTCTATTGAGGTTCCATTATAATAAAGTATTTATGTTTTCCTTGTAGAACCATAAGGTTAAAAATGTATTAAATTATTTATAAGTTGGAAAATAAGATTTTATTCAAGTTAATTTTTCAATAATGGAGTGGCCAGAAAGGGGTATAGGAGAGCTCCTTTTATATGTGATAATGGCGGATAAATTATTTGAAACATAGGTTAGGTGAAGGTTAAGGATTTAATCACATTAGTGATACATATTTGATTAAAAGAAATGTTGATGAGATATATGGGTATTATATAATCATTTAAAAAGGTATGACATAATGCCTATGTGACAAACTGATTTAATAAAATTTGATCTATGGTAGATTACTTCTTTAACTCCCTTTTTACCTTATTTAATTTTTTTACCCAGTACATATTTTTTAACAATCAATATCAGATAAACCCTTTTTCCCAATTTTGACATTATTATTATAAATATGGAATCCATTTACTATAATTAAATCTATAAATATGAGAAATTTAACTTTTAATTAAAAAATTATAGAGAAAAATATATTTTTTAGTAAATGAATTATTTAAATATTAAGAGTTCCTGTCATTATTTTATATTAATAAATATTTAAAAAACTTTTAATATCATTATATAAACATTATCTAAGAAAAATTATTTAATGGAGATCAATTAAATTTATATAAATAAGAAATTATTACTTAATAATATCATTCCTTTGAATAATATCATTTTTTAACATTAAATAATTTTGACTACATCCTACTAAATTCAGTTATTTATCTCATAACAATTTAATTTTACTAATTTATAGAAATGAAAAAAACCCTTTAATTTTTATAAATACATTATATAATTCTTTAAAAATAATATAATAATACCAATAATTATATGTAATGCTTAAAAATGATTTAAAAATATTTTTTAAATTTTTAACATTTTATATCATTCTTTAGTTATGTTTTTAGTTGGGAAATATATTAATTTTAATTTCAAAACATTCCCACTAGATATATCCAATGACAATATTTCTAATTACAATATATCCATTGAATATATTTTCAATGACAACATATCTAATAACCATATTTCTAAGTGTCAGATTTTACTCTTATATATAACCTAAAATACATCCCTAAATTTATTCATTATATTCATTCAATTGTCTCCCAAAATGCCCATAATTTCACTATTTCATAGACTTCATCCAATTTTTGTGATAGGGGTCATGATATGCATTGAAACTCACAAGGATATAGATTATATGTCTGGTATTTTTGAATATTCTCACATTTATTCCACATATACATTTCTTAATGGTGTTTCATATTCTATTCTAAAAAATTTATTAATGTTTTTCTTATATTTCAATATTCTATCACAAAAAAATATATTAACATTTGTTTATTTGGTATTTCAATAGAATCAAGCTATCTAAAATTATATTTATTATAAAGAATAATACATAGTAAAATCATGTTGTGTTACAAAAATGGTATGATATCAAAAATGATTTAGTAAGAGGACTTCCATAGTCATACAAAGGAATATATATTATTTGGTTTATCATGGAATCCTAATAAAGAGAGATCACTTAATACCATGTAAGGAAATATCATCACATTAAAATCAAAGGAAATTATAAATAATTTGATATCATGAAACATAATCCATCTATTATTGAGTATATTATGTACTCATGGCCTAAAGTTAAATTTATTTTACACTCAATAGTTGTATATTTCTCTTGGTACTCATGTAAAACTATAAATAACATTTAAGCATTAGACTAATGGAATATATAATTAGACAATATATATCCTAAAATATATTTCATGATCATGTATTACTGACTTTTCTTAATAGTTAGAGGATCATTGACCACTATTATAAATTTAATATATAATATATATAAATTGTTCTCTTGAGGATATCGATTATAAGCTTCATCATCCTCTATAATATCCAATATATATTATTTAATAGTCTTTAATGTGTCCTAGAATCATTATAGAGAAAACAAACTAGTTTAGATTTATATTAATTTGGTTTATCACTATATTTTGAAGCCATAAAATTTATGTTAATGATGACAACAAAATCATGAATTTTAATGTTGTGGATCACTAATTTTATTGAGTTTTTCAATTATTAGGTATATGATGAATATGAAGTAGTTAAATTTAGATTTCTTTAATTTCAGAACCATTTCATACCATAGATTGTGTAAATGATACTACCTTTAGGATTCATTTACCTATTAGATTATGCACTACAAATAATGTCCTCTATATATCCTAACTAAGTAGATATGTACATGATCATACTCAAGAGATTCATTTTGATGATGTTGAATTTTAGGATGATAGTTCCTATGTAGATAAATCTAATGACACTATTCATCAAAGTGAGATATTATTTTATGGGAATGTTATTCCTCTTATGTTTGTGTGATGGAAACATGGGAGAATTTATGATGAAACCTAGGAGAGAGGGATATATTAAAAGGTCAATAGATAATTTTATTTTCCCAATAATCTTACTGATTATTATTAATGTAAATTATTTCAATGATGTTGAGTTTCTAATGAACCTATTCATTTCATGTAATCCCATTAATTTAAATTTATATTAGTTATTTTCTTTAATGTTATAAATTTAATTATTTAGATTAATAGAAGGATAGTTGTAGGAACAGTGATAAAATATAAGAAAATAAGGGTATATGAGTGCACCCAAGTACCAGCAGTCTTTTTACCAAGTGTTCAATAATGTCATATAATGGTCTTTTTCACTTTTGGAGGTTGTAGAGTTCACCTAGATACTTTTTTCCACTCATCAAAATCATGGGTTCTTTTTTTGAATTAATGGTATTGTGGTAACATTATATAAAAAACCCCTAATAACACATTAAATTTTAATATTTCATTATTTATACCCCATATCATTTCATGGAGTGATCTATCATAATTTTATTACTCTCCAAGGTAGTTTCCCTTTGACTGTTGATCAAAATCGATGTTATGTGGACAAAAGGTCCATATTTTAGAGGTGAAGTGTAAATGTACCTCCATTAAACCTTATATTTCCATTATTTTGTTGACATAAATGGAAATACATAACCCTGTATTCATTTATGATTCTAAATTTATAAACTCATTGATTTTTCTTTTGTTATGTTTTCATAGGAGTTTATCAATTTGGAATATAAAGAACCCTTTTTAAATTTTATAGATTTTATTTATTTCTTATTTCATTACAGAAATAAATATATTTTCTTTCATTATGTTTTTCAAATAAATCTTGTTGTAATCTTCTAATTTCAAAACGGCTAATATTTTGGGTTAAATATAGATTTTATGAGGTGTCCCGTAAAATCATCTGTAATATTAAATTAAAATGGTTCTATTTTGCATGAAAAAGAGTGAAACGCAATAAAGTTCATCATAATAAAATTATTTCATTTATATGGCCTCATGAGAAAATTGTTTAGAAATTAATTTTCAAATATTGATATATGTTTTAATTTTTCTCTGCGAACACAATATTTTTGTTAGGTATGTTTTTTAAATTGTTAATGTTCACATACAATCCAAATATTTCAATGATATAACAACATTAAATATTTTAATAGCCAATGTAAACAAGTATATCTTTCCTTGGATGACTATTCATGTGGGGTTGTGTTTGATCTTTTACTAGTTGTTTCTATCCCTGTTATTCAGATATATTATTCTTGATATTCTTATTATATAAAATATAAATAATATTATAATTTTTTTGAAATTATATAATGCTATTGAAAAATGGGTTACTGATTTTATAGAGAATGGATAAACTTTGTGTTCCTAATACACTATGTTGTTTTTTCCTTTAAAATATGAATATTATTTAATAATTATCATTTTTGATATGGGGGAGATTATGAAACTCGATATCTATTCCTTAATATGTATGAAAGAGATTATAAGTACCTTTTAGTGTAAAACTAACTATAGATGTGTATGTTTTACTTTTAGAGGTTATGAGTGTTTCTCGATTCATGTATGGTTATCTTCCCATGTTAACATAGTTTCCATACATTATATCCAAAAAAGTAAAGTTTTTTATATATTTTTTCACTAAAATGATAATGTTTTATATTATAATTTTCATACTATTCAAAAATATGTTTCTACTATAAGTAATCAATATAATTCTAGATTATAAGGGGTGGGTGGTGAAAATACAAAACATATGTTTGAGTCATACCAAAAATGTGTCATTTTTAGGATGTCTGTTGACTATTTTTTTCATAAATATGAAAGAGAAAAGTAATTACACATGACAATTTACAAGGAAATGATGAGTGAATCACTGAAGTTCCTCTTTGTATAAGAAGTAGACTTCCAATTTAGAGTTTTTCTTGATTTATTATAATTGACTTTTCATAATGATAATGCGTTATATAATTGTTTTGAATGGTGATATTACTATTTTAACTACTTATACATTGTATGTTTCTTTTTTTGGTATTGCAAAAATTAATTCCATCCACTTTTCTATAAAATATTTAATTATATGTGTCTCCATGAAAAATAGAAGAAGAATATTGGATTTCTATGTGTTGTAATAATCCACCAAACCATTGTATAAGGATTATTTAGAAATTATTTCTAATATGGTGTCATGGTGGGGTGAAACTCACTCTGGGAGTAGGCTGTGGATTTCATAAGAGTATGATAAAATAATTTTTATGCCTCATAATTTATTTTTGAATGTATTTTTGGGGAATTTTTTGATAGATAGATACTCTGATGGGATGTATAAACTATATAACAAGAGAATAGTTCACTTCCTAGGATTTTATTAAACTAGCAAAAAATAAGAAATGGACGTATAGGTCCAAATTTATAGCTATAAAAACATGGTAATTTTTATGATGGAAGTCGAGATCTCACACAACTTCTTCACCCATATAACACAAGTACCAAATATACTAGTAATTTTAATGGGCTAGCCTACACAGACCAACCTCTATGGAAATTCCTATGAGGACCAACCAATGTGAACAACTAACGTGAACCACTTATTTGGACCAATATGTGTGAACCACATATGTGATCCACCTACATCGAGAACCTATGTGGACAATAATATGTAAACCACCTATGTGAGGGATCTTTATGAATATACACCATCACCTACGGTCCCAATATTACCTATAGATATGATCCTTCACATGACTCAAAGATGAATATTCATTATGAATCTATTCTCACTAAAGTCCTTATCCCATGTCCCCAAAATCATTTTGGTAGCCCTATAATTCTCAAAATAAGAGGTAATTAACAAGAGTATAGGTATTAGGGTTCTTCCTTGGTTTGAAAATACAAGGACCTACACGAGGAGACACTTCCCTATAACTAAAAATACTAGGGAGAAGCCCCCACCCCAACTAAGTACCTATGTGGGAACTATCCAAGAGAACATAAGGATAAACTTAGATATTATAGTATTTAATCTACCATGTGTGGTTTCTTAGGTTGTTCTTTTCCAATGAATTCAACTTTAGCTTGCCTAGGTATCACCTCAATGATATCCCACATGACCCACCCTGTAATAACTCGATTTTTTGTGAAAATTTTATTAAAAAAAATTAAATTTAATTGATGTCTTTATTTTCATTTTACACTAATTAAAAAATCTATTATAATCAAAACTAAGTTAATCATTCTCTACATGCAACATTGTCTTATCTTAAGCTACATGAAACAATGAGTTTCTACAAAACTATATTTATTATTATAATTATTAAAAACAGATTGTTGTAACATAGATTTTTAACATAATAATATTAATAGTAGTAACTAATTTTTAAATACCATTAAAAATGGTTTTATATAAATAAAATCATATTGATAATAAAACATATAATCATTGCTAAATCCTTTATATGTTTGAAAATACAATTTTTTTAAAATAAATTATTTTTTGTCCATATGTGAACAAAAATAATGGTAATTTTATAAAATTTAAGAAATTTGATATGAAAAAATAAACGTTATTTTTTAAATCATAATGTAAAAATTATATTAGGGTGAATTTTTATGATTTTTCTTAAAAACATCATTTTTTCTTGAATAACGAAAAATATTGAATTTTAAATAAGTAAAGCTTTTTAATCTAATTTATTTATATAGTTAAATTTTGTTTTAGTTTGGTTTTAAAATATTATTATATTTAACATGCATCAATTAATATAATACAGTTCATTAGAAAAAATATCATTTTGAAATTGGATATAAAAAAGTTTAATCTTTTAAAATTTTTCACATTAAAAAAATGTAATCTCATCCCAAATAGAGGATTAATTTTTAATTAATTTTCACCAATTATTTAATTAAAATTGAGAAAAATGGATTATATATTTTTAATTAGAAAAATTAATAATTATCTAAAAAGTAAAATTATATTTTGGAAAAAAAATTATTAGTGAATGTAATTAAATTTAATTAGAGTGCTTAAGATAAAAACGAGCCTAATTAATGAGTAAACATAGAATATAAGGTGTAAAATGAACCTAAACTTGTATAAAAATTTCTTTGTGGAATTTCTTTAACATGAAACATCTATATCACTTTTATGGTTAGTTTTTAACCCTTTAGGGGAAAAGAAAACATGAGGAGCACTCCAATCTTTTCAAAATAGTCATTGTGTCCTTTTACCAACATATAAAAGGCATCTTCTATTAGCCCTCTCTTCACACCTCTCTATATATTTTTATTGAAAAAAACTACCCAAATATCCTCTCGAATCCCCTCCCAAAATCCTAGAACTATCTATTTTTCAATAAAACCAATAAAGGAATCCATATTGTGAAAACAAAAAGATGTTACTCAAAGAAAAGGTAACATCCTTCAATAAAGAACATTATCTTTATTTATTTCTACACCCCATGAAATAAACTAATTCCATTGTTACATAATATCCTCAGAATCATAAATATACTGATATTATTTTATATTAAGTTTTTTATCTCAACTCACACACGCTTCCATCAAATGGGATACATAATCATCATTCATGTTTAAAGAAGACTGTCGTCCCACTATCTAATGTCGTTCGTTCCTCAATTTACACCTTTAATGGTTGTGAATAATGAATAATTTTATTCTTTTTATACGATATGTATGATATTTATGAGGTATTTGTGCTTCTATAATTATTATATAACACGTACCTTCATGTTTTTCTATTTTTTGTAAATATGAAAACATTTTTTGTAGACGTGTGGTATAACACCTCCTCAAAGAAATGTGATTCATTTACACTTTAAATGTAATTTATTAAGTATATATTTAGTGAATCTATATTATATTTATTAAATAATAATTCTAATTGAATCCTAATATATATATATATGTCATATTTTGTCCTCTGTTGTTCGAAACATGAAAAAGTCATTATGGATGTTTTTTTAAGGTGAAGCTTATTAGTGGTGGACTCTAATCAAGAATACTAGGAATCATGATGAAATTGAATCAATGTATCAAGAAAATTTCATGTAATTATTCTTCTATAATTATATTCCTTGTGTTCTTCTGGTATGATCATACTACCAGAGAGTAAAATTTCTTGAGAAATAAGTGTCTTTAATACAACTCCCAAAATGGAGTAGGACATAATATATTTTAGTATATATTAATAGATTATCAATTGTTTGATCAAGGATGAAATTGAGGTCGAAGTTATATATAAATGTCACAGTTTTAACAAAAAAATAAATATGGAATTCAAATAAAACTAAAAAAATGGAGAGTGTAAGTTGATCCCTTATTAATGATATATGTGTGTAAATAATCATAGAGTAAATTTTCTTATGGGTTTTAATAAATGATCATAGTTTGGAAGGGAATTCAATAAAAAAATATTTCTGAAATTATGGGAAAAATTTGGTTAATGATGTGTATAGAGGGAAAACATCATCGAATGAGCCTCCCAAACACCAGTTCCCATACCTATAGATTAGTGATTAAGATCATTGTTAAAAACCTGTTAAGACGAGGGATAAGAATATATCTCATTTGATCACTATTTTTGATGAGGGTTTGATAAAGACATTTTGAATGGTACAATTACCATACACTCTAGAACTTTTAATGTCTTATTTGATTCTGGATCTACCCACTATATAATATCAATGGAATTCAATAACGTTATTATGATTCCACCCAAATGATTATATGTGGAATTAATAGTGAAAAAACCTAATTGTATGATTATTGGATCTCAGGTCTATGATTCCTCTATGGTTAATGTTTGTGGAAATGTTCTTCTTAAAAATATTTTCATTCTTACTTTGGTTTAATTTGATGTCATCTTAAGAATGGATTGGATTTCTATGAATAAATCACCCAGGAATTATTGAGGAAGGAAATTCACATTTGATATTTCAAGATAACCTATGATTTTTTACCAATGGGATGATAATTATGAACTTCTTATGGATATAATATCCATTTCATGGTTCTTAATTCACATTCATAAGGTGTGTTTGTCTCAAATGTTTGGGAACAAAAATTAAATTGATGATAATCTCATTGTTTTGGTTTTTCTGTAGTTGATAAAGAAAGAGTTTCATATCCTTCCCCCAAAATGTGAAGTTGAGTTCTCGTTATAACTCATTCCATTTTCCACACCAATTTCAAATACTCCCCATAGAATGGCCCCAATCAATTTGCAATAATTTAAGAAGTGACTCCAAGAAAACCTTTATAAGGGATTTATTTTTAAAATTGTATCAGCTTGGTGTGCACCTGTTCTTTTTTTGAAAAATAAAGGCAGATAAATAAGACATTACATTGATTATCAGGTGTTTAACAATATCACCGTCATGAAAATGTTTCATATTCCCCGTATTGATGAATTTTTTGACCAACTATGTATAGCTCAAAAATATTCCATTATTGAACAGTGTTTTGGATATCATCAATCGAGGGTTAAGAAGAATTATATAGAGAATATGTCATTCTGTACAAGGTATATACACTATGAATATATAGACATTCCTTTAGGTCTTACTAATTCCCATGTTATCTTCATGTATTTAATGAATAGTGTCTTTAGATATTAACTTGATTAGTTTTTTATAGTCTTTATAGATGATATTCTTATCTATTCAAAGATCTAAGAAGATCATAAATATAACTTGAGAATTATATTACCTAGGGTGAATGAGATCCATTAAATTCTTGGTTTAGCTATATATTATCAATGGTTTTTGGAACATTAGACACGACTATCTAATAATCTAATCTAGTTAACTCAGAAGGGTGCCACGTTACTATAGATAGATGAATCTAAGGGAAATTTAAAGGAACTAAAGAGAAATTTGTTTAGTGCACTTGTTCTTAAATTTCCCTATAATAGAGGAGGGGTTTTAATCTATATCAATACATCGTATAAGGTATTGGGATGTGTTGTTTTGTAGAATAATTACTTATCGTTTATGCATCAAAATACATAAATATCCATGAGAAAAAATACCAAACTCTTGATTTGGAGTTAACAGTGGTCATTTTTTACATTAATTATTTTATTTCATTATATTTATGGGGAAAATTGTGTGATATATATCGGTCATCAAATTTTGAAATATATATTAACAATGAAGGAGTTATACATCAGCCAGAGAAGATAGTCAGATATGATAAATGATTATGACTGCTTAGTACATTGCCACCCTTGGAAATAAAACAAGGTTCCTGATTATTTAAGTCGAAAAGATCATGATAGCTTATCAATGATGAAAATAAAAAAATATCCAACATTTTGGTATTCACAAAAGATGGATCTAGAAATCCAGATCGAATGGGAAATCATATTTTCTTAATTAAATTTTCAACCATCTATCCATGTAAGTATTCAAGAGGAATTTAAGGAAGATATAGAGATAAAAATTAAGGTAAAAAATGTTCCTAAGTTTAACCTTGATTAAGATGTAATAATAATGTTTTGGAACCAAGTATGTGTTCCTTCCATGCTAGATTTGAAGGAGTTGTTAGATTAAGATCATAGTTATTCATTCTCTATTCATCCTGGAAGTACGATAATGTAAAGGGATTTGATGGAATTATTCATGTTGGATGGAATGAAATGGATATCATGGAGTTTTTATGTCATTGCATGGTATTCCAATATGTTGAGGTTGAAAGACAAACGTATAAGGGAATGTTTCATCCATTACCCATACTAGAATGAAAATGGGATAACATCACTATGAATTTTTTCATTGGACTCCCCAATGATTATAAATGGAATAATTCTATATGGGTGGTAGTGGATTTCATTCGTAAGTTAGCAAACTTCATCGCTATTAGAGAAGACATATCTTTGGACTATCTTTCCATGATATGCATTAAATAAGTAGTAAATTATATAGGAGTTCCACATTACAATGTATCTTATTAGGATCCAAGGATTCCCTCAATGTTTGGGTGATGTCTTAAATCAGAACATGATATAGAAATAAGTTTCATCACTTCTTATCATCCTCATATGTATGTCTTGTTTGAAATAATAATTCAAACCCTAGATGATTTTTTGAGATCTTTTTCATTTGATTTCCAATGTGGTTGGGATTAAAATCATCCTTTAGTAGAGTTTTCTTATAAAAATATTTTTCAATCTATAATTTAGATGGCTTATTATAAATCCCTCTATTTAAATAATTATATATCTCCAACATTCTATAATGAATTTGGAGATAGAAATCCATTGGGACTTGAGATCACTGATGAATTTTCCAAGAAGGATTTAACCATTTTATAGCATATCAAGGAAGATCAAATTTAGCAGATAAATTTTTCATATAATATTTGACATGATCTAGAATTTGAATTCACTGAGTAGGTGTTTCTACGAATCTCTCTCTAGAAAAAAGATATGATATTTTGGAAGAATGGGAAACCAAGTGCATGGTATATCAGTCTCTGTGAGATTATTGATTATATTAGGATGGAACCATATCACATGGAACTTCCTCCAAATATTTATCAATTCCAGGATGTGTTTCAGGTATCTCTTCTAAGTAATTATATAATAGAACCTTCATATTTACTAAGATAAATGTTTGTACTAAGGGAGCATTCTTTTTCTTATAAGGAGTAACCAGTTGAAATTTTAGATCATATAGAGAAATTTCTATTAAATAAGTCCTCTCATGTAGACAATATTTTTTTGGGAAATAAAAAGTTTGATGAAACTATTTAGGAAACTAATGATATGATTATGCACAATTATCCCTATTTATTTTTATCATAATAATTAATTTAAAAGGTGAAATTCATTTTAAGGGGGTTGGAATATAACACCCGAAGTTTTTATGAACTGTTATTTCAAATAAATTATTTTTATATTTTGTTTTTTGTTTCATGACACAGTAATTAAAACAATATTTATATTCTACAAATGTTTAATCTATTTCTATATGCAACATCGACTTATCTTATGTTACACACAACACTGAGTTTCTACACAACTATAATTTATTATTATAATTATTTAAATGAGACGGTTATAACATAGATGTTAACCATATTAATATGAAATGTATTAGATACATTTTAAAAATAATTTAATTTTCTTTTATAAAATAAATATATTTAGAATAAAAATTCTAATTTTTTGTAATATCTTTATATGTTTGAAAATACAGTTTTCTTAAAAGAACTTCTTTTTTGTCTTTCTATGAAAAATAATAAAAATATTTTAAGAAAATTTTTGAAATTTATTTCTCCAAAATAATACAAATTATTTATTTCATAATTCCAAAATTAACTTATGGTTAATTATAATTATTTTTTAGAAAAACGTCAATTTTTCATGAATAGTGAAAAACATTAAATATTAATTCAAAACATCTTTTTCATGTAATTTATTTAAATTGTTAAATTATATTTTATTTTGGTTTAAAGGTATAATTAGATCAAATATACATCAATAAATCCAATTTTGGTCATTATAACAAATTTCACATTGAAATTGAATGTAAAAACATTTCAATCATTTGGACCTTTTCACTTTAAAAACTCATCATCTGATCCCATTCGTGGGATAAATATTAAATTAAATTATTCCACATATATGATTAGAATTTTGAAAAATGGGTTAAATATTTTTAATAAGATTAATTTATAATTTATAATAAGATCAAATTATTTTCTTACTAAAATGATAAGTGAATATAATTAAAATTAATTAGAGTGATTAAGGTAGAAACGGGCCTAATTAATGATTAATCTTAGAATATAAGGTGTAAAAATGGACCTAAACTAGTATAAAAATTATTATATGATCAGAATTAGCCCATTAAACCTGTAATTATATTCAATGGTCTATTTTTATCCTTTGGGGAAAATTTTAAACATTGGGAACACTGAAATATTTTCAAGAATACCCAATGCGTCCTTTTCCCCACCTATAAAAGGCCTCATATCCTACCTCTCTCTTAAAAGTTATCAAGACCTTTGTCTCAGCCAAAACCTAGACATATATCCTCCCAAATCCCTACCCTTCATCCTAGAAACCTACCTTTGGATATAAATTCAATAATGGAATCTATTTGGTGAAGACCAAAAGGAGTCACCCAAACAAGATGTAATATCATTCTACAAGTTCTTTGTCCCTATTTCTTTCTCCACCTACCTCAAATATTATTATTATATGATTTCATAATAGACTATTAATACTGAATATAATAATATGTTTTTATATTAAGGTTTCAATCTACACTCACACACACTTCAATTAAATGAGATACACAATCATTATTCGTGTTTACAGCAGACGACCACCTCGTGAACCGATGTCATTCATTCATACATTTCCACCTATCATGGTTAGGAACAATGATGGAATATGTGTTATTATATGAAATAGTTGTTATTTATGATGAATTTATTCTTCTTAAATTAATATATAATACATAATATCATTCTTTCCATTATTTGTAAATATGATAACTTTGTTTTTGGACATGTGGACTACCATCTCCTCAAATCAATGTGATTCATTCACACATTATATGGAATGAATTAACAATGGAATTAATAAAATTAGTTTAAATATATGAGATAATAATTCTACTTAAATGTATATATATATATCATTTTCATTATTTCATTCAAAACAGCAGGAAAAAAGGCACAATATTCATGTGTATGTACAACATACTGTCTCCATGAATGGTGTGTTCCATTACATATTTCTATATTTTATTGATTACTAAAAATAAATATATACTGAATATATATGATATTTATATCCTCGTTATTAATTTTTCGGTTTTTAAATAATTATATAACTAAAAATACCAAAAAAATTACAGATAAAAGTGTCACAAAAATCAAAGTGGTTATTTCCCAAAATGTATATTTAACATGGAATTGTCAATAAATGGATGTTATAAACTAATAATAAAATATTATTTATTATATATTAGGTTTTAATGTTTATGAGAAAAGTAAATACTTAAGGTAATGGTTTTCTCCTCTGACTTGTATTTCTGTGAGATATATGTTATATTCACCACTTATTATTTTGTGTGGTGTATATAATGCCCATGAATTTATTCAATTATTTTATCCTAAAATTTATGGTTATTTATATAACCATATTATGATCTCTGTTTCATGGGGTTTTATAGTTCAAAAGTTAACTAATTAGTAAGGTAATATTGTCCCAATTTTCCTTCTTAGAGACACATGTTTTGTTATACACCTATATTATTTTAAGAGGTGTATATACTTCCATTTGAAATGTTATATCGTGAGTCTAATTTATTTTATTATATTTTAATATTTTTGTAATTTTATTATTTCATGTAGAATATGATTCATATTTTCTAATGTAGTAATAGTTTTTTTCTATAATCTCATTATTTATCAGTATTTTTTATGATTATGATTCCACTAATGATATATTATGATCCATCTCTCAATAATTCTAATGATTTTAATTCCCATATGATTTTTGATGATATATTCATGTATTGGTACCTTTATTCCACTCATCTGTATATAATATAATTAAGAAAGTGTCATTATGAAAATATGTCATTATTTATCTCTTAGGTCAGAAATATGTGTATTATAAATTTTTTTTCAATATTTATTTATTTTTCTAAATTATTTAAAAATAAAATGTTTCAAAAAAAATTCAATAATCCTATATATTTTTTCAATGTGATTATTAATGAATATCTATTCAAAATATAATAATAACATTCTTTGAAAATTTTCAATGATATTTTCAAAGATATGTTTTTAAAATGTTTTCAATCGTCCTTTAGAATTATGAAAAGATATATTAAAAGAAAATGTGTTAAAAAAATTATCAAAATTCTTTTATAACATTTCAAATTTATTCTCTAATAAAATTTTTTCTAAATGTTTTCAAGATTCCTTTATATGTTATCAAAATTATTTTCAAAGAAATGGTTTTTAAAAAGTTTTCAACCTTTCTTTATATGTTTTCTAATGGATTTTTAAAGAAAAATGTTTTAATTTTTTCAATATTATTTTATATGTTTTCAAATTTATTTTCAGAGAATTTATTTTTCAAAATTATTCCATTTTTCTTTTATATATTTTTTAGATTATTTTCAAAATAAAATTTAAATGTTTTATTATGTAAAAAAAAATTCAAATAAAAAATAAAAATTTCCCCAATAAATTTTTTAAAGGAAATTTTAAATCATTCTTTAAAATAAAAGGATTTTGAAAATGTTTTATGAAAAGGATTTATATAGACTATTAATTTCCCTCATAAATGTTCCCATAAATATTTTATAACTAATAACCATTTAAGATGTAATCCTTTGTTATAGTTTATGATTTAGTGTGGATTTAATCCATGGAAACTATTATTATTCTTTATTTGAATGGTTTTTGTTTATGATGAAAGGTTGTTTATGAATATAATTTCCCTTCCACAGGTTATACCATGAGATATGATTATGAAAACTTATTCCTTTAACAGGTTACTATATGATTATAAAACCTATCTAATTTCCAAATGTTTTTATATAATGACATGTTTATGATACCCAATTCATTTCATTTGTTATGATTTGGTGTTAATGAAACCAATCTCGTTTTATTGGTTATGATAGGATGAATGTTTAATGATCTTCTGTCACATGTATGTATGACTTCATTATCCGATGGGTGGGACCTATATCTCCCTCCAATTCATTAGGTAATGATTTATATATCATAGAATTACGATGGTAATAAATCCAACCATCTTGGTCCACTATGGGAAGAACGGTAAACTTGATCCACTATGGGAAGAAGGGGAAACCCAATACACTATGGGATGAAGGGGAAGCCCGATCCACTGTGGGAAGAATGTGTAACCTAATCAATTATAAGTAATGGACTATGAATGGGGATGGTAGTGTGTCTTATCCTGTATGTTTTCCCCCTTGAAACACATTGATAATTATTGGAGATGATCCTTGAATTATAGGGAATTTTTTTTATAATCTTATGTGTATTCCACAAGTTTATGTCTTATGAAAATTTTATTCTCTCATGGAACATGTTCCTTGATTTCCTTGTGGTTTATTTATTATTAACTTCTAATATTTATTTCATGAATCATTTTTATGATATTTGATATGTATAGAATGAACACCAAATATCTTCTTCATGTTCCCATATCCTTATTTTCATTTATTCTTACATAACTTCTTTATTTACCATTACTATGAATAAAATATCACTCTTTATTATGTTTCCTTTCCCCATGTTATGAATAAAATTTATAACTATGTTTACTAATTGGGAATATCTTTATGGGAGACATTGATGATCTTTCACCAATATTAGATGTTTATGTTTCATGTTTCCAAAGTCACTAAACTATTATGGCCTTCTGGCAGGTATTTTCTTAATTTGGTTAATTTTTATCTAAAATGAATTAATATCCACGTATATTTAGCATGGGTTTATATAAACCCAATTATATACTCAGTGACATATCGCCATGAACACTAGGGTATCACATGGGTGAGGTCCTACCATCCTGGTCAGGAATAATTTGGGAGGATTCAACTCACCCAGGAATTACATAGGTGAATTCATGTATAAGTTCCCGGCCTTAAACCTTACATAATATTGAATTAAATAAATAATTCACATTTATGACCTTTTCAGGTTTAGTGTTTTGGAGAATTAGGACAGAAATATTACATCTTATAAGATTACAAAGTAGACACTTCTACACAGTTTCCATTTTTTTAAAAACATGAACTCTTGAAAAAAAATAATCATGTCTAGTTCAATGTTTAAGACATCATGACTTTTCCATTATCCCATCCTTGACCCTATTCCAGATTATGTTATGTGAAAAACATTTCAAAAACATGGGATGAGTATAAAAGGCTCAGTAAGGGATACACAAAGAAGGAAATTTGTTAGTTTTTAAAAACAACAAGTAAACCATGAATACTTTAACATAAGTAATAATTTTCACCTTTATGAAGTAGAAAATAATATTCACTGAATAAAAGATCATTTGATACCATTTTTGTAACCAAAATATTACCATAAAACCCATATAAAGAACACATAACATATAAAGGTAACTAGGGACATAAACATACTTAAATGGAATAACTATATGGTTGAATTCTACACATATCACTAGATGTAATAGCCATACGGCCGACTTCCATACCCAATGAATTGGAGCTTATAACGTAACCACCCATCCAGGTATTCAGGGCGCCATCCGTCATTTGGTTTATCACGTAACCTCCCATCAAATGTCCATGTACCATTATAAAATCATAAGAATGAAAACAAATATAAAGGAAGAAAACAATTTCCACATTTCAATCACAATATATCACTTAATATATTGATATAACAAATCCATTATCAAAACCATTTTAAATACCAAAATACATAAAAGAGTATAATGTATTTATTTTCTTTTAAAAACATCACGGCTTGTTGATGAAGCCAAAGTTCAAATAATACACGCAGTGCCAGAAAAGGTCGTTGTCACCGCTTACATTAAAGGAAACATTCCTTTTTTTCGTTTAGTGAAATGCTTCATATAAAAATATTCCCTTTGAAAAAGTCAAGGGTGTTTATACTACGTATAAAAGAAATTCGTGTATTGAAACAAAATATGCCTCAATGAAAGGAGATTGAGACGAAGTCCCCTACCAGGTGTCTGACTTGACTTGATCACTCTTTAATCTCCTGAATAATAAGCTAAAGTTAATTTCTACTTTCATAAGAACCTTTTTCATGTTTATTATTCCTATTATATCACTTATTACCATGTTATAAACATTATGTGACCATTTAAGTTAATAATGTTCGTTTTGTCGATATTTGGTACTTGAATCAAAAATGGACTTCTTATAATTAAATGTTGTTCATGTGGTCAAAGTTTCATTATATATAGAATGATATTAATGATTTATATGTCATATATATCATATATATCCATCATATACATGTATTTATAATATTACAGTACATATGGAGGTAAGAAATGAAATGCACCATTCATGGAGACGGTAAGCCGTACATACGCATGAGCACTACTTTCATTTATATTTCATATTTTAATGGAATTTAAACATAATGATACATAGTTATATTATAATTACAGTATAATATCATATATAATATCATTATCTCTAACCATTATACATCCAACCTAAGGCATTAACGAGTCACATCACTTTGAGGGGGATGTAGTCTGCACTTCCTCAAATGAGATTATTGTATTTACCCACTATTGAATCCATAATGGCATTATATAAATGGAAAATACATAGGAATAAAGAAAATATAAACATTATATATATCATATATAAATACAGTGCCATCATATTAGCCACATGAGAGGCGGTAAGAGGTAATTAAACAATCATTGTTTCCTAAGGCGTTAGTTTTCCATCCACCTAAACATTATGTTCATCACCCATTAGATGGAGGTGTGTGTTTGTGTGGTTCTAATACTTCCCATAACAACATAATAGTATAATTATGATACTTGTTTTATTATAAAATAAATTATTAAAAAGAGTTTAGTGGTTGGAGAAGTAAAATAAAAGAAAACAATTTTAGAGAAACCTTTACCTTTAATTTGGGAAACTCCCTTTGGTTTGAAACAAAGGACTTCTTTAAATGCCATATGCCTAAGGTAAGGCTTCTAGGGGGAGGAGAGGGATGTATAGAGTTTAATTGGGCAGAGTTTGAAGGAGCCAAATGGCTAGAGAGGTATGAGGAATTGGTTATAAGTGGTCTCTTTTTATAAGGGGGAGGAGGGACTCTTTAGGAAAGTGTGAAAATATTATTTTATTATATAATGATATTCGGTTTCAAATGGTCCAGAAATCATTATAGTCGAATATAATATTACATATATTTGAAATAAAATCATCCAATCAGAATTAGACATGTTTTGAATAATATTTTAATCATTATAATCCTACTTATTTAAATCATTTATTAATGTGGTAAATATTGCATCATTATTGTGTCATAAATAATTTAATTTATTTTTTGTCTAAAAATTATAGAAAAATAACCATGATGTTGGAAATCTTTTTAGGTTACTAATGAATATTTATAGTAAAAAATATTACTTATATAACACCATATAAAGATTAATTACTAAAAGATTTTTGTTTAGGTCTATTTTGCCTTTACTTTAAATTAATTAATCTAAATTGTCATTATAACTCCCAAGTTACTAAAAGGGGTCCCAAAATCGACCCAAAGATTCCCATGGTCGTTAATGAATCGACCAATAAGGTTTTGACATGTTTTAAGGTAATTTTAAATTATTATAATATTCTTTTTACCTTAAATTACCTTATTTACCTTTAACCGTGGTAAATTAAAGTCAAAAGTTACTATTCACCAAAAATTATTTTCATCTTA
Organism: Viscum album; assembly: GCA_963277665.1. Taxonomy (NCBI): domain Eukaryota; kingdom Viridiplantae; phylum Streptophyta; class Magnoliopsida; order Santalales; family Viscaceae; genus Viscum; species Viscum album. Next base: position 1,787,011,631 of record OY728155.1, on the reverse strand, counting down.
TTGAACCAAATTTTAGTTCTTGATATCAACCATGTATGTCGGATTTATAAATTTCAATTCACTTAAGTGGTAAAATTTCATTTAAATTAAAAGTCAGTTATTTTAACTATTACTAAGTTGTTTCACTATTTATCAAAAATTGATGTTTTTTTGGGAAAATACAAAAAATTCATCCAAATATATATTTGATAATCCGAATTCAAAAATGATGCCTATTTTTCCAAATTAAAGACATAGTAGTGGAATTAATAATTTTTTAAATTAATTCATGTTATCAAAACAAATAGCGTGATTTTAAGAAACAAAAACTATCAAAAGATTGACACTTGTTTACGTACAATTTCAAAGTGAATTTAATTACAATGACCAAAATTGGATTAAATGGTAAAAATATATTCTAATTACTCTTGAAAATAAATTAAAAAAATAATATAACCATATAAATAAATTAGATTAAAAGGGAATTTTGAATTAAAATACAATATTTTTAACTATTCATTAAAAAATGAACTTTATCCGAAAAATTCTAAAAAATTTACCAAAGTAAAATTTGATTTCCCAAATCTAAATAAGATTTTTATTTGGTCTAATAAAAAATATAAAAATGAACAAATATAAATTTAAGGATAGTTCTCCATTAAAAGGCGGTAAATAGACCTTTTAATGTAAATTATGCTTAAAATTAGATTCATTCACATTTTAAGCCTCTAAATTTTATTGGAATAATGTAAATATATTTAACAAACATGTATAATCATACTGAGGTGATAAATGCTGAAGAAAGGGGTTAGTCACCATAATAGGGAATTCAGTTATAGCCAGAACATAAATTAGGGTATAATGTTTTAGGAAAATCAGTTGGTCATAGTCTCACGTGTTGGAACTATGGGAAGAAAGGACATCTCGATAAGGATTTTATAGATAACGTGGAAAATTATAGAATTTTTATATTCTATAAGTTAAAATTATATGAATTAATTGATTTAAATAAATAAATTTTCACTTAGTATCAACAATTTGGTAGATTCATGGGTGTTTAAATTTGTATTATTTTTTAACACAATGGTAGACTCTAGATGCATGGAAAATTATATATTTGGAATATTCAATAAATTGTAATTGGGAAATTATGAAGGTTTAGAAGTTATTAAGAAAGGATATTTCAACATCCAGATAAAGAATACCTTCTTCATGAAACTAAAATATGTTGGACATGCCGTTGGACTATGAAAGAATCAAATTTATATTGTCCAATTAGATTAGGTAGGCTATAGTAATAGATTTTTCAATTGTGATTGAAAATGTCACATGAGGTTCCATGGTGGTGGTGTGGGTGTAATGGATGGGACACTATATCTAAATGGATGATCAAATGGAGTGGTAATTTATGCAGAATTTTTTTGTAGTCTGGAATTATGGAATTGTTGGCTTGGTCATCTTAGTGAGATGAATGTGAACGTTATAATAGAAAAATCCATTTTGAATCTTGAGGACACTAACATCAGATGTTTTGGTGCCTTGAGTTATTTGTTCCAAAACACAATTACATCATATAATTTTTCAATAGAAGAATCAAATGGGTAAAAATTATTTTGAATTTAAATTCAATTTTAGTTAATTTTTGAATGCTCACATCTATATTTATTACTTTATATTGGTGTTACTCTCTGATGATAATTTAAACTATTGTGCATTAGATTTGATTGAAATCTTGATATAGTGGGTTGTCGTATATTGGATTTTTTATTAAATAATTCAATTGGTGATTTATGTGTTTTATTTCCCATTGGAGTACACTTATACATGACTAGTGATAGATTATGTTGATAATATGGAAATCAAAAAGGATTTTTCATAGAGACTGGTTTGTTATGGATAATATATCCAAAAATAACTATCCTGTATATTCTATATATAAAAGGGATGATTATTTTTAAAAATTTGTTAGGGTGAATTCAATAACATGTTTTGGATTGACTTTTTATGGAATACTTATCTATGAAAAAGATCAAGTCTCTAACAGAATGGGAATACTTTCCCATGAAATATAGGCCTCACAAAAGAGATACATCATGAAAAGTTAGTTACATAATTCCAAGACCATGAATGCCTCATTATATTCATGAATGATTAGTTATATATGTTTTTCAATGTGGTAATTTAGTTTTAATGTAAAATTTTAGAAAATGAAGTACTCTTATTCAAAGGAATGCTTCTTAGATTGATTAGAGGTGTTTGAGAAGTTAATGTAAAAAATCATAGAAAAGGAAGGATTTCAATAAAAATTCATGATGAGACTCATACAATTGTAGAGTTTCAAGAGTGTATTTACATTATTGAACTAATATATCATGAAAAGGAAGGGATACATGACTATATTGATGTTTTTGAGTGAATACACCACAAAAGGGAAGGTGCACATAGGAACATTGGACAAAGTGGAGTTGTAAGAATGAAGTGTTTCAAAATGAGTGAAGGGTCAGGATTATATCTATAAATACATTATATCTAGAGAATAATATATACAATTAGATTATAAATATTATTGAGTGAAATAAACTCCCTATTTTTGATAATGTAATGTTGTGGGGAAATTATACACAAACCACTATACTTCATGAGTGTCTTGTACGAACTGTTATGTTCTATGAAAATATTGTTTATGATTTTTTTTCTATGTGAATAATAGTAATTCATTAATGAATTAACTTTAATAAGTTATTATATAGGTTCTTACAATTATATACTTTTTCTTATAGGAATTTACAAAAAAGTAATTATTATACATTTATAATAAGTGAACATTTTAGAAAATCAGTTGTCACTTATTAATGACCTTGTAACTCAAACAAGGTATTCCATTAAGACTAAATTAAGACCATAAAAGAAAGTGAAGATGTTTTTTTAAGGATTTAATAGATATATTGTGAAAGAGTATTGTAATGTTCAATGGGAACCTACTACATTCAGTACTGGAACAAAGAGACAATGAATTTATTCATTGGACTTTTTGTTAAAGAATAGTCCCTCTATGAGTAGTGAGTGAAGGAGATAAAGAAGGCAGTTATCCTTAAGAGATAGTGATCCATACCTAAATGTTATAAGGTGAGTGGACCTAGATAATGAAGTGACCTAGTATAAACCCACCAATAAGTAGTTACTTTAGTGGATTCTGGTACACCAACACACATCGTTGTATGCCCCTTGGATTTACCCAATAAGGTTACACTAATTAAATTTTCTATGCCTTGTTTGTATTATTTACTTTATCGTTGTGAGAAATTAATTGGTGGGTGTTAATTAAGTGATTTTTTCTCAATATAAGTATAGCTCAAGATAAGATAAATATTAATTAGATCATCATTTAAATGAGAACATATGAGTGAACCTATTAACAGTGTGTTATAGATCGTTTAGGGAAGTGAGAAGTTGGGATTAAAAGGTTTTAAATTATAATGAGTTTCATAGCCTAATTCACCCCTCCCACTCCTAGATAATATATCACTAAATATTCATGTTTTCACTAAGTGGTATCATAGAAAAGGTTTATCTTGATGGAATTTTTTTTCTAAATAGATCCATATGGTTATTAGAGTTGTCTTCTATTTGAACCTTATATTGGTTTTGTGAAATAGGAATGAGAATGAATTTAAATATCATGTTGGAATCCAAGGGTATTCCATATAATGGAATAATTTTTGGAAATATGTGATCGAGATGATGGGGACTAGTACCTCTTGAAAGTAATGTATGAATGAATATAATTAAGTATCTATTAATTCATTTAGTAATTCTATAAGATTAGATAATAATCCCTATTTCCCAAATGATATTGGATTTACTAATGATAATGAGTAAATTTATAGTATTCCAAAGGTGGAAATTTTCTACATATCATAGGAGTGAGATCAATGTCTGAAAGAAGAAAACATAGAGATAGTAAAGGAAAGTATTTCTTAGGATATCATTGTTTAAGTACTAAAGATTAATGTGAGAAAACATAAGATCGTGAATAAAATATTGATTAATTTGGTCATTGGTTTATAATAAAATAATGATACCCATAATGAGAAATTAGAGTAAATAAATACATATTAACATTATAATAATGTTGATTCAATTTAGAATGGAATTTAATGAAGATAATTTCAAAGCATGAAGGATAAAGAGTATCAACATGCTATACATGTGGAAGAATTGGTTGAGAAGAATAAAAATATGAATAAATCATAGGTGGAACTAAATTATGTTTTTATGAATATGGGTCAAAAGATTAAAGAAAAGAGTGATATAATCAAAAAAAAATTAACATGAGATAGAACAACAAATATCCATTTAAAAGGTTCTAAAAGTAAGAATTACCCCTATAAAAATACAACTTGTGGAGAGGATAATATTTGGAAAGGAAGCTAGATGAAGGATTAAGGAGATGACTATATAACTAAAGTAGAAGTATGTGAATGAAAAATTTTTTAGGGTAGGATGTAAACATTTAATGAGAAGAATAGGATCCCTTCTACGGTAGAAATAACAAGTAGATTCCATAAATTTAGAATCTATAAATAGTGAAAAATCATAAGAGTTTTTCTAAATCAAGAAGATAAGAATCATAAAATAATGTATATAGGAAGTGATATTATTATGGGATCAAGAGACATTACATGAGTGTATGTATAGAATCCTATGATCTCAAAGATGGTAGAAATTATACTGCAATAATATCTTATATAAGGCATTATAATATGTGATATGTTTAACCTATTCTAGCCATGGTCACATGGCTATAAATTATGATAATAAAATAGTAAAAATTTTAATAATAATTTCTCTATTCTAATAGAAAATGGAAATAATGTATGTAATGAATGAATATCTATTGGGATGAAAAACCTATTTAATGTCATAAAAGAAAATAACGGAGTTTAATAAAGGGCTCACCAAGAACCAATTATGATTCACTCATAGAATCCCTCGTAGAAAGAATGAAAACATGTTTAAAGGAAAAGAAGGATGTTTCACTAACTATGAGAAAAATGGATGAGTGTGAGAAGAGATATTCATAATGGATAAAAATTTATAAGGTGCATCAAATGAATATAAAATAGAACATGAATAAATTATTCATGAGTTGTTGAAAAAATATTACCACAATTTATGAGATAAAGAGAACTAAGTGACTTCCTATATTAGGGAAAACAATGGATCTAATGAAAAAAATGTAATAAGTTCAATACAAATGGGAAGGAAAAAAGGAAGAGTTGTAAGAGAAGTTTTTCTTGAATAAATAATGAAAAATAGAATGAATTCAAAATAAAATATATTATTTCTATAAATAGATATAATGAGTTAGATAAATAAAATCAATATGTTAAAAGTGATCTATATATGGATTCTAAATCCATTGTTTAATAAAATGTGTATTGAAAAAAGAAGAAGAATATTTGTAAAAGTAAAAGGAACCCAAAATCCTCTCATGAAAAAGAATTAAAAAAATATGTCATGGGTTGTGAAAGCTATTAATTAATGAATGTAGAAACATGATATAAAGAAGTTTTGGAGAATAAAATATTATAATTTGGTCCTTGAAGAAAAGAACTAGACCAATCCAGTAAATGATAATTCTGAAGCAAACACCCAAAATGATGTTTTTGTATGAAGAATCACTTAATGGAGAACCACATTCATGGAATTGAAGAATATTACCATATAGAAAAATCAATAAGATGAGGATATTAGTGAGTTTATTTCATTCCTTTTCTAAAATATGAATAAAGGAAAATAAATGTTTAAAACAAACGGATTGGATCAATATGACCAACCACATTCCTTAACTTAATGAAACTATAAATCCTTTATCCCCATGTATTTATGTGAAACCCGAGACCCATTCTCTAAGATCTAATTCTATAAACACATACTCTATATCAATTATTTGATACCATATATAAAATCCAATATATAACAAACCACAATTACTAAATCAAAAATATTATTTTATCTATTACATTTGAATGATATTTTATTATTTAGAGATTTAAAGAATTATAAAAAAACTTAAATGAATAAATTTAATGTTCATTGTATGAAATGGAAGATTTTTTCATTATATATGAAATTACATAATTTATGAAAATCCTTGAATTTCTCCCACAAATTCATTTACATGTTTTATCATTATAAACATGTCACATGTACTAATTTTCTCCATAACCTAGGAAAGTGGAAACATAAAAAAGGGTGATATAAATTTGTTAGTAAGGGAAACATATCATGGAAGAAATAGAGGGATAAAAATTATTATAGGAATAGGTAAATAACATAAATACATAATAAACATGAAAATTAAATCATGTTATATCCATGATAATAAATGAAAACATGGATATCAATAATAATAATCTCATATTTATGGAATGTATAATTCCAGACATCAAAAACTTATTTTAAGGGATTATTATAAGACACTTTACTTTTTCTCAATACCATAATAAAAAAATCCTACTATCAAGGCCTTGTGCTAAGACACAATATAGTTATAGGAATATACATACACAAAAACCCAAATTATTTTGTCTCACAAGACATGTCAATACATCAATGGGCTATATAATTATGGTCCCTACCTATTACACAATTAATTACAATATATTCACTATAACATTCATCAATACTATTCATACCATTCCATTATGGTCCTCTTACTAAATAAAAAATGGTTATTAATATAATTAGAAATTTAGAATATCAATACATGATAAACCTATGTTTTTATTCAACAATCCTCAAGAATACTAATACATTCTCCATGTCAATAAAATGGATAACATAATCCTAAACCACCATAAGAAAGAATGTGGATAGTCAAATAATACATAATTATATTAAAAAAAATCTTTTATATTGGAATAAAAATATATGAATCTTCCATACATTTACCTATGTCAATGGAATAACATTATTTCTAGGTGAACATCATCTAATATTAATTATGTAAGAAGTAATGTTCGCACTGTATAGATAAATGAGTATACTGATAAGAAAATACTTTAAAAACATGATAAAAATCCATCAATGGGATGGTGTTTTATGGTTTTATATTAACATATCCCTAGTGTAACATACTAAACCCAAAATGATGTTGACATAAATGAAGAACATAATTGTAAAAGAATTCATGAATGATGTCACAAAAGAAGGGACTAAGAATTGGATTGTTTAGTCTCATGAGCTCATTTAACTCAAATGATATCATATATATAGTATAATATATATCATGAATTATAAACAATATAGGTGGAAAACATTTGAAAATGGAAAGGGAAATATAAGTGAAAACTCAAAAAAAAATAGAAAACATTTTTAACATTGTTATAAAAGAGGAAGATAGAGTCACTTCCAAAATAATTTTTCAAAAGGAGAAGTGAAAACTAATTGAAAACCTTTAATTTTAAAATAATATCCAATAATGTCTCTTTTAAAATTAAATATTTTTTTCTTTATGAAATGTGGATCCAAATCATTTTATTATGAAAGGAACATTTTGAATACATAAAATTACATTTGTGTGAAAACCCAAATTAAAAAAAATTAACATAAAACAAGTTGTATTAAAACATAATTTTCCCAAAGTGGATACTAAATTAAAAAATAATAAAATATTAGGTAGATATGACCCAATCATTAAAGAAAAATGTTCATGATAAAACATTATAACTCAAATAAGGGGGTTTGAGTTACCAAAAATTCTTTCTACTTAGGGAACAACTATATCAACAGACACATGAATAAGGGAAAAATTTTTGGATAGTAAATAAAATAAAATACAAATTTTATGATAAAAAAAATACCCATTATAATTTAATATACCATACAATGGAAACATAGTTATTAACATGTAACATGTCTCAAAGAATTAGAATTGAGACCAACAAAAATAGTTCAGCTTAAGTAACACCTTCATAAAAACACCTTGAAAGAATGGGCCTATAATTGAACATAAAATAAAATGATTAAGATATAATTTATGAAATAATATCCTAAATATTTATTATATACATAAAAAAATTAAAATAGGGGCATAATACAAAATATGTCTCAAAGAAAGAAATTATATATAAAAACCGCGACTCCTTAGGTAACGTTTGGATAATAAAACCTTAAGAGTTAAAAAATAGAATATATATTTAAATATGATTAAATAAAATATATTAATGATAAAAAAATTAAATTTTAAGTATACACACCTTGAAAATTAAAATAGAATAATGAATACTATACTTTTCAAAATGATGGGTAATTAAGACGAAAATCCTTACCTTGTTCTAGATTCATTCTAAGAACATGATTAAATTTTTGAATAATCAAGTTAACTTTATTATACTACTAATTAGTAACATTTTACTTATTTATATAATTTAATATGAACTATTTATCATCATATGATATTTATTTATATATAGTTTTCCTGTATATATCAGTTACATTAGGTTATTCGGTAAAATTTTTGTAACTCCTTTTATATGATGATAATGGTAGAAATATTTAAAAAATAGTTTCACAATATAGATAATATTAATAGTGTTATAGAAATAATTTTGTATATGTTAGATATATTTTTATATCCAACCATTATGGGTGGTGATGACAAATGAATTTCATTTCTCATGGAGGTGATAACTCGCACGTACACATGATTAATGATTCCATTTATTAGTGAATGAGAGGGAATAAAGTTAAATTATAACTTGAAATTTAATAATAATAGTTATATTATAGAAATAATATTTATATATCACTACATAATTTTTTATCCATTAATTTATGTGTTAAAAATAGAAGACGCCGCTTTGTGGAGGTGATAGTTTTCCTAATAAACTAACGATGCTTTTGTATTTCTTAGCAGATGATGAGGAATAAATAATGGTTATTAAATTAATATAAAAATATATCAGTATAATAATGACAATTAATTAATCATATTTTTATATATATGCAACATTTTTAAGAGGAATATTAAGAATAATAACTTAAGAAGGATATAATATTTACATTAGAGCCTTGACCGTTCCTTGAAAAACTCATTGGAATTGAATGGGTTAGGATAACATATTGTGACTAGGTAATTAACAGAGTTTTAGGTAATTATATAATAGGATATTTGGATATAGGTTTAATGACAATTCTAATGTGAGGTGCATGTTTGAAAGTGTGTAAGTGATCCCTTTTTATAAAAGATGAAGATGAAACTTTTTGAAAAACCCTTTATATTTTAATAATTAAATAACTGTATTCAAAGGTAAATGGATCCAAATTGTATAAATAATGGGGTTTAGAGTCTCTTTGGGACACTAAAGACTCAATTTTGGAATCTCAACTTTTTTAAACATTTTATAGGGTTTTTATAATTAGGTGTTTTACATTTTACCTTTACTTTTTTACTTTTAAACTTGGTAACTAGTTTTTAAGTTATTTTATTTTTTATTAAAAATGTATCATAACCCATATAAAAAATTTGAGTTTTTTGGAACAAAATTTTACCTATATTTAATTGAAACAAGTTTCTAAATATTATAAAATTAACTTTTAAATTAAAATAGATAATGTGTAGAAAAACTATTTTAGAAGAAAAATGACATTTTAACCATTATGGATTCTTAATCTTATATAGAATCTATTAAAAATTTATTGAGTGTCAATATATTATTTATTTTTTATACATTGTATTAGAATCATATTTATAGTTTTTATATTTAATTTACTTGATATAAATTCCTTGAAATTAATAAAATAATCATTTCACCATTATCGTGGTAATTAACATTAATCGTAACAATATAAGTTTAATACCCAAAAATGAAATTATCCATATTAAATAATATTTAAATTATTATCTCAAATATAGGGCTCATTTTATCTTATTAAAATTTTATTTTTAAAGGAATTAATCTTAATGATAGTGCGTGTAACGTATAAAATCATATTTTTAAGAAAAGTGTGTTTTTAAGGATAAACATTATGTATAGAAAAAAATCATAAATTTTATTGATTATAATGACATTAAAAAGATAATTACTGATAAAAATAGAGTTATTTAAAATGGTAATATATTTATAAACAAATATTCACCTTGTTCAAACTTAATTAAAGAAAAAGATGAAAAATAGTGTCCATTAAATATTACATGATTTTATAAAATGATATTACTTGGTTTTATAAATTGAAACAATAGTTTTAAATAATTTATTTTAATTTTAAAATATATAATTATTATATAAAAAATATTTCAAAAACTTCTAATCAAAATAAAAGTAAATTATTAGAAAAATCTTTATTTTTTTCATTATTATCCTAAAAATCATTTATTTTTGAAAAAACTCAAAATTAAATCCTATGATAGTTTTTTGAAAGGAATGAAAAAATTATTTTTACAAAAAAAATTTAATTTTTTTTACATATATACTTTTATTAAATAAAATATATATTATAAAGAAAAAAATTGTTGAAAATATATTTTTGAACATTAAATTTTATTAAATATTTACATTATAATGGTAATAAAAATTAATTATTTACCACATTATAGTTCATTATATTTTTATAAATATTTTATTCATAATATTATTTTGTTTTTAAAATTGGGTGTAGAGTGTGAACCGTGTTATAAAATACATTGAATTATTTAAAGGTAATGATATATTAGGATCTCTGGGTGTTGTAATATAAATTCATTAATAGTTGTTAAAAGTGTTATAGATTTTGGGGGAGATATGATCCATGGAGAAATTGCATCCAAAAATCCTTATGGTATCAAGACATGATATAATGTTCCAATTGATGTTGGAAATATTATAAGTGGTATCTTATTGATGACAGGATTGAAATCACATGAATGCAATAGGAAGTGTCGTAGCACATAGTATTCTATGAAAACATGGTATAAAAAATTTGGTTTTATGATTGGTATCATTGTCTAATTGAAATGTTAGTTACAAGAAAAAATGATTAGCATAGGACCTTGATGATTGAAGAGGAAACATTAACAGAGAATAAAGAATGAAAATTATTTCAATGATCTATCTACTTTTATATAAAAAGTGGTATAGTAGATGATATCATATAGTTGTTCTATGGATATGAGTAGAATTTTTTAGTGGAATAATCTTATATTAAAAATCATTAATATATTTGGTGATGATTCTAAGAAAGTTAAGGGGAATTTTGATATAAATATATGAGAAGTGGTATCCCCATCGACTAAGGAGAGACACTTGATGAATGAAAGAATAAATTTTTCTCAATAATTTCTATTAGTTTAAAACATTAGTAACAGATTCTTGTCTAAATATGATCTCAAAAAATGAAATCTAGAATTAATCATGTAGTCAGTGTTTCATGATTTATTCATTGATGATTTTGGGGGAGTGTGATTTTTTTTCACAGGGAGATTCCCTAAAAAATTTATAAGATATCTAGTAAAGTTTCTTAATATTTATAAACATGAGTGTAATGTATAGAATTGATGTTATTAACCCCATTTATTGTTTCCTACACAGAGTTCTTACTTAGCAGGATTATATGTTTTATTAATGGATATTTTATAAATGGTATGTTTGTCCACCGAAATCATTCAAAATTAAACTAAAGTTGGAAGACATTTTTGATCCTAATCATTTTCATAAATTTATATTCAAAGAGGAGGAAGTGAAAAACGATTATAAGAGAGGTTGAAAGCCTAACTAGTGGTCCCAATATGCTGAAATATGTTTTTTGAGTTTCATTTAATAATGGTAGCATAGTCACTCATTCTTAGATATAGGGATTCTGTGAGAAAGTCTTAGAATATCATAAATACAATTATACACATTGTTGATAAAGGAGATAATGTTCAATGAAATTACTCTTGGACTAAGAGGTATAAAAGTGATAGATCTTATTTTGTTTAACATAAGGATGAAAGGGGGGGTATAAAGATGAATATATTACACTTTTTTATATAGTTAATTTTTTCCAATGATTCTACATTTTTTACAGTGGGTGAAAGATAAACATTGGATTTTATGTCGTAGGGTGGTAAAGAAGTATCATGAATCCACCACCCCAAAAGGGGGAGTGAAGGAGCTTTGGATTCATGATAGTGTTTCCAACAACTCCAATAGTGGAGTTTGTTAGAAATTAATTAGAATATGTTTTAAATGTGTGATTAGATCCATTTTCAACCTCAACATGGTGAGTGAGAGAATTAATGGATATTTTTATAATTATGTGAACAATCTCATGTGGTATTGTATTTCCAAAGAATGGAATATTATTGTTTCAAACAAATCTAAAGGGGTGTATTATTAGCATCCAATGTGAATTTTTGTTACTGTATGTTTTATTTATTTTTATCCTTAATATAGTGATTTATATAATATTAGATTTATTATTCACCAAATAATTTTTTTGATGAATTGAATTTCCAATTGGAGGACAATAGTACATGTATTTTGACAATTTAAGGAAAATAGAAGGCAATTTAAAGGGATATTGCATGAGTACTGGTGTGTTATAAATAATGGATCCTAGAATGACTATAATTATTATTCTATGTAAAAAATATTGGACTCCATTTGGATATTTTTACGTGAGAATAATGTAATAATTTTTATAATGTGATATGATATAAGACTTGTCTATTATAAAGAATTAATTGAATACTAGACTTGAATAACTTACCAAGATAGATAATCATTGAGACATAGCCACATCATTCCATGTCTTTGAAAGTGTTCCAATACCATGATGACCATGTTATATTCATATTGGACTAGTTCTAGTGTTATTTTGGAAGTTTTAATATAAATTTTTAAATAATGAAACATTTTAATAAAAAGAAATGGGTTTTTAAGTGTTTATATGTGTTTCGAGAGTTTTCATGGAAAATCATATAAAATGAAGGATTTTTGTGAAAAATAATTTTTGGAATCATGTAAGTATAGATATGATTATTTGTGTTTATGTTTTAGAACTGATACATCATGAAATGGAAGATATTAATGATTGTGTTGACATTTTCGACTAAAGTCATCATGGAAATGGAAGATGTGCACATGAAGGTTTTGTTAAGTAGAGTTTCAAAACGGAAGAGTTTCCCAACACATGAAGTTTTGTGATTTGTCCTATAAATACCAAAATTCCTTTAGAAGATGGAGGGATATAATTGTATGATAATGATTCATAGGAGAGATAAACCCTTTATTCTTTCCAATGTAATGTTGTGTGGAAGGGTTTTGTAAATCCTTGTGTTCTGTGAGGGGCTTGTGCGAACCACTATGTTCCACAAACATATCTTTGTGAGAAACTTTGTTTTATGTGAAAGATATTATTTTAGAAAAGAAATAACTTGAATTGGTTATTTAATAGGGACATATATGTACACAAAAATATGAATATAATGTTGTGATAAAGTCAGCATTAGACATTCACAACAAGTGAAGAGTTTAAAAAGTCAGTAAGCACTTATTGAAAATATTTTCAATGGAAGATGTTTTCCTTGATGACACAATTATGATATTCAGGTAAAGTGAGTCATTCATTTCAAAGGATTTAATATCAAAACTTTGAAAGATAAGTTTTAAGAACAACAAGAACAAACGATTTTCAGTTATATAACAAATAGAAAGTGAAGTCTTGAATTGGATTGTTTTCTAAAGAGTTATCCCTTCATGAGAAATTAGTGAAGGAGTGAAAGAAAGGAATGAAAATTTAGATTTATTGATCCATCCAAAAAATATTTTAAGTTAATTAATCCCAGGAAATGGGGTGAACAAGCTTATACCCATAAAAAGAAGGTTCTTTTATGTATTATATTACATCGATATGTGTCATTGTATTCGCCAAGTATTGGACCACAGTGGGTGGACCATGTAAATTCTTCTTTCTTGTGTTCATATTTTAATTTATTTCTATGTGAAATAATTTAGATGGTGTAGAATAAGTGATCGTCAATAAATATTATGAAATTATAATATTATAAAAATATCAATTGGGACATCATTAAAAAGAGAATATAAGTGTAACCCTACTAACATTGATGTTAAGATATTTTAGGGAAATGAGAGTTTAATGTCAAAGGGGTCTAAATTAGAGCTAATTTCATACCCTAATTATCCCTTAATAGGTAATCCCTAAATAAATATAAATATGTTCCCAACAATTGGTTATGGAATGGAACGAGAAATTATAATGAAAATTGTTTATACAAAGATCATAAGGAGACCAGAACCCAAGACCATCATGAAACAACCAATGGACCTAAAAAACTACCCCGCACATGGGGACATATCTAACTAATAATAAAGACAAAAAAAATATTAATAGTTTACAAAGTCTGTTGAAGAGGATATGAATAAAAATAAATAAACCCCCCCCCCACACACATAGATAAAATACTTTGGGAGGCTCAAACCTGAGGCCTCTATAATACCCAATATGGATGAAAATATCTAATATATGCCTTGATATAATAATAATAATAATAATAATAATAATTTAACACTATAGTTTAGGGTACAATATTTTTGGAAGGCATACACACACACACACACACTAACTCTAGGTAGACCAGGAAAACACCCCCTTTTAGATTTGGTTCCTTATAACCAACTAATTTATACTTTAGGTTTAAAATTCATTTATTATTTTAAATATAATTAAATGTATTATCAAATATTGATTAATATTCTTCATAACATTAATTTGATATTATCCTAGAGTATCTGTCACATTTAAAGATCATAGTAGTTCCCCACTATGATGAGAACCTTGAAGTGGTATGATAATTTTTTTTAATGATAATAATAATGAGTTCGTATAAAAACTCATTCTGTAATATAAAAAATAAAAAATAAAGGGAATACAATGATAAAATTACATTTAAGGAACATGCAACAGCAAAAATACTGATGAAAACAATACATCAATACAAAGGAACACATCATCTTACTTGGAAACAATGCTAGTAAATTTCATTCTTTGAAATCCTCATTTATTTTTCATTTAGAAACCATCTATGACAATGTTTTCAACATAATTTATTGAGAATTTTTCTAAAAGTTCATGTCATAGAAAAATGGCCTTTCTCAAGTGAGGTTTCATTATCCTACTTTAACCATCTACCTTGAAAGTCATTCCAGCATCCTATTATTTTTATATCATATTCCAATATAAATGAATCAAAAGGATGTATAATCTACTCAAATTACTTATATTCTATTTTACCACATAGTTGATCATGGTTCCCTATATTTCTATGTGAGAACCCTTAATTATTATAGAAAAATATACTAAAAACCCCAATATCTCAACTGATAATTGATAAAAGGTAGCAATGGGATGAAATTGAACACATAAATATTAATTAGAAAATATAGACATCCTATTTCATGTATATCATGTTCACAATTCGTAACTAAAATATGTAACAACATGAAATCCATAGTGTTTAGATAGACCATCTTTTATAATCAACCTAGAGGATGTTGGAGTTAGTGGTCTAGAACTAACTACTTTGTACTTTATTCATTAAATAAAAGCATTATCACATCTTGATTGTTCTTCTGCATGACATGTCATGTGATAATATCCTAAGGACTGTTGTTGCATTAAAGGGTCGTAGTAGATCCCTGCTATGATGAGAACCCGGAAGTTCCATAACACTATTCTTGAATGTATGTTCTATGGCCGGATTTTATTATTTGAGGGACACAAATAATACAGGTCATTAGGGGTGAGGACTCATAAAACTTTGAGGCACCTTCTCATGGTGTGCGCCCTTGGTAATATCCCGGAGGATATTATGAGAACAAGACCTGCCAGTAGGAAATCCACATTTCATAGTGTCATTGGATGTTCCTATCTACGGATGTGTGTATTGGTCCTTGGACTTTAAGATTATTATTAATGGGTATTACAACTCACACACTTAGATGTATTGACGAAAACTATGACGACACACTGTCGTAGTGAGGTAAGATACATTGGGTGCGTCACGAGTAATACCACATTAATAGATAATGCGAGAAAGGATTTGTCCCTTCCGTTCCATAATGGAAGTAGATATCTCATGCCCTTTGATGGAATTGATATAGCCTAAATAAATCCATGGCCATGCTAAGGTATGGGAAAGTTCAATTCCGGGAAGTCAAAGAAAGAATAATCAAGCACATGGGTTGATGGCACTAGCATGCAACCTGCTTGATTGGAGATATCGAGAGAAAGGAATTATATTACACGGTAAGCGTTCGTAGGAGGTGACACATCATTGCGGCATTAACTTCTTTCTCTATGGGTTCCTTGGCATGTTTCTAGACGCTAACATTGAACATTAGGCAGGCTCAACCTAATGCCACTGAGAAAGAGGCCTATAGGGTCACACACAAAGTGTGTCCATGTATCTCAGTTAAATATTAATTTAACAAGTTAAATAAATATTATTCCCGACTGTGGTTTAATAATTATTTAAGAATGTCTGATCGCATTTATTTTGACACTAGGTATTCGAGAGAATATATTGTGGACAAAATAATATATTTTTTAGTGAGTAATGAAGTTACATTTATTTAAGAAATAAATATTCATTACTCAAGGTCTAATAAATTTGGTGGAGAAAAATGGAAAATAAAAGTTCACTCCGTGTATATTAAATATACATGCCATGTAGTTTTATGAAAAACAAGTACACACCATGTATTAATTATTACACGCCATGTAGTTTTTCCAGTTGGGATTTTTAGGATTTAATATTGTTTTATTAAATGATATTTATTATAATCAGCGTGGGCTCATGTCAAGAGATTAATAATTAGACATGGGGGTTTTCAATAAGAGTTAATGAAATAAATAAAATGTGTAACACATTTATTTATTGTCATAACTCTATTAACCTCAAACCTGATTATAAATATCCTCACAACCCCAACATTTTAAAGAGCCATTGTTGTGCACAACGGATTTGGAAATACTCTCAATCCAAGAGAGAATTCCTTTTCCACCAAGAACGCCCTCAAGTTATGAGAGCAAGATCCTCCACCGGATCAAGGCGGTCGAAAGTGGACATCGCAAGCAAAGGTTCTTCCATGCTAGCACCCAGAGATCCCTTCGACGACGTCCGGAGATACGTGACACACGTGTGGATCACCGCTAGAGGAATACTACACTTGGATTCTACGACGCAACGACGGATCACTGAATCGTGACCGGACACATCAACAAAGAAAGAATACCAACGAGGTAATTATTATGCATTAATTAAATTAATTATAATCAATATATGATGATCCTACTCAAGGGTTCCAGGACTCTTCTTTTGTTGTCGTTCTTCGTTCTATTCCAATGATTTGGCATTTTATATCGTGACGGATCTTGGATTGAATGTTGTTTAACGTTAAAATTAAAGTTGGGCTAACCCACAAACACGCTTCTGCTGCGCCCGGAACCTACAAGTGGTATCAGAGCCAGGTTATATCATTGATTATAATTATTTAGTTTTTCGTTGGTAATTTACACATTTAATAATTTAGTTATTTCAATTCATGTTTAATAGTTCTAGAAATCTGAATATCGATATCTATTCCTCCTCCCTCGTTTCTCATTCACCTCACAGAAACAATTTTTTCTTTTAATTTTGATTATAATAAAATAGAGGAACTCATCCGGAGGAGGAAAACATTTCTGGCCGTCTAACACCAGAATACATGGCATGTGTTCGGAAGTACATGTCGTGTAGTCTAGGTTCAATGCATTGAATGATCCACCAAATCAGGCTGTGTATTGGATTCTTTCTAAGAATTTAAGACACCGTGTGTTGACCAGTAAAAGGTGGCACACAGTTTTCAGAATACACGGTGTGTGGTCCAATGAACACGGTGTGTAGTCCCTTCGGGTCAGGGTTGGGTTGTGTACTCCGTACACGGTCTGCCCGGTTGGAAGCTGTGTAACGCGGAAACTACACGGCGTGTGTCCCACTTTACACGCTATGTACTCCGAAAATTTCTGAAGTACATTAACACGCCCTATCCCTGGGTCTGTACTTCGGATGGACGGTGAAGAAAAGTACACGCCGTGTAGTCAGAACTACACGTCGTGTACTCACCCAAATTATGCAGATTTATTAAAATTTATTATTATATTTTACAAACCCTTGAGACATGTACCATGGTGCAGGCATAAAGCTGAGGCACAACACGTGATAGGTTTTATATATATATATATGTGTGTGTGTGTGTTTAATTTAACATCTGTGTAATAAATGGGAACTCACCGGGTTGCCTCCAAGGTACAAGTTACGTATAAGGATAATTTTAAATGAATTTATTTGTATAAAATTATATTGTATGAGAATCTAATGAAAATTTAGAAAATGGATTTAAGATAAAAGGATTGATTAATTAAAGGTAATTAATTGATTCGAGCGTGATTTTTCTTAAACAAGAATGATTAAAGAAATGAATGATAGTTTTATTTATGAGTAAATATCATTTCATGTATGGATGATCATGAGCTAGACCGAGACCTTTGTATGTGAATGATTTCTTTTAATTTATTTATTTAAATTAAATTTGTTGGCCTGCGAGCCATCTCCTCATTAATATGTTGGGCCTGTGCGCCCAATGATTCTTTTATGTAAAAACCCCTTTTACCCCTCACCTGCATGTGAGATAAATGCATATGTAATGGGTGGAGCTCCCAAGATAGTGGAGGTGGCTCAAGTCAGGATCCAAGGTGAAACCAATCCAAGGAGATATAAAGGTGGACAGGTGGAAAGCAGTAAACACGAACCCGAAAGGTTCAAGGTGTTTCTCCCCCAGGTCTTGGGTTAGTTTATCAACCGCTAGATAAACTAAACAATAGAAAAGCTCATGATCATACCATTTATTTTATTTCTGTCAGTTGCATGGTTTATTTATTGTGGTGTGTTGTCACGATCACACAATTAATAAATTAAACAAGCATGCAAGATGGAACTAAAATAAAACCGGCTTATACGTAAATATTATCTTAGACATGGTTAATAACTTGAGTATATCCCACTTAATATTAACAAGGATGTAATCAAAGATAATAATATGGAAATTTACATATAAGGATAAAATCCCTCAAAATAAATATTAAGTCAGCATAGCCTTCCATAATCTTGGTTAGAATCGAACCATAGTTCAAAGTGCTTGACCAACCCTAGTTGGGGTGCTTTCAATTATCGGGGAATTCTAATTCAAGGTTTTGGGTTGACTTGACTTGGTTCTCATCAAGGGTTGACTGCCACAGTAGGACTTGGTGTGACCCAGAGGCAAAGGTTGAGGAAATCCAAAAAGGATTTCAGGATTGGGGAGTCCACTCAGCGGATCAAGGAGCTGTGAGTTAATGCAGTTGGCATATGGAATGCCTACCTAAAACCCTTCAAGTTTCTTGACCAACCCTAGTTGGGGTAATGCGAAGGGAAATATGGATCCCTGCCACTAGAATATTCATGAAATAGAATATTCCGAAGTCAATGGTGAGGGCTATTGGATTTCGATAAAATAGTGGGAGACTAATAAGTATTAATTTATTTATTTGTCTCAATTTTTATAATAAAGTACTAAAAATTTGCTCATTTTAATTTGTAGAAACGACAAGAAAATGAATTCAAACATATCATTGCGCACCATACTCGAAAAAGAAAACCTTCTCACCGGCACCAATTTCCAAGAGTGGCAGAGGCGTTTACGCGTCGTCCTTCGCCCCGAAATGAAATTATATGTGCTGGAAGAGCCTATTCCAGTTGTTCCTGGGAAAGAGGCTAGTGATGAGGAATTATCTCTCAACATGAAACACATGGATGATGCCATAGATGTCCAGTGTTTCATGCTATCGAACATGTCTAATGATCTCTTGAAGCAACATGAAAACATGGACGCGTATAGCATGATGTCTCACCTTAATGATCTCTACAAAGAGAAGGCGATACAGGAGAGGTATGAGATCTCCAATGCTTTGGTTACCACAAATCTTGGAGAGTCTGCGCCAGCTGGGCGTCATGTAGTCAAGCTTATTGGCTACATTGAACTCTTGGACATCTTAGGGATTAAATTCTCAGATGAGTTGCATAAAGATCTCTTACTATCATCACTGCCCAAGACCTTCTCTAGCTTTATTGTCAACCATAACATGAGCGGCAATGAAAAGAGTCTATTAGAGCTTATGACCTTGATTTGCCAGGTAGATAAGGACATGGGTCATGAAAAACCCACGGTCCTTATGGTGAACAAGAAAATGAAGGGCAAGGAAAAGGGGCCAAAGACTTATAAATGGTCTGAAGCCCCTGAGCACCGTCCCTCCAAGAAGGGGAAGATCCAGAGGCAGGGAAAGGAATGGGAAGCAGTGTGTTTTTCATGTGGCAAGCAGGGCCACTGGAAGAGGAACTACACCCAGAAGCATGGGGACACTAAAGGTGCATTTGTTATCGAGTGAAATATTTCTATTTCTAAACATTGGGTATTATGTACATCTTGTGGGGATCACATCTATATTCAAATGCAGAAACCAAGTAGATTTAGAAAGATTACCAGAGGAGAGGTGGATCTTCGAGCAGCCAATGGCGCAAGGCTGGCTGCGTTGGCTATTGGCGACTACCACCTCTCATTTCCGACTGGGATGATTTTGGTTTTACATAACTGTTATTATGTGCCTAGTGTTACCAAGAACATAATATTTGTATCTTGTTTGGATATGGATGGATTTGTTTTCAAATTTGTAAATAAGGGTTGTCTCTTTTATAAGAACAACATATGTTATGGTATGGAAAATTTAAATAATGGTTTGTATGTATTGAATTATGAAAACCAAGTGTTGGCAATCCATAACGAAACAAACTCACATGACTCATACATCACCCAGCTATGGCATCACCGCCTTGGTCATGTGAACGAGAAGCCTTTGACAAAGCTCTACCAAGATGGCTATTTAGACTCTGCTGAGCTAAAACCACTTGATAGATGTCACGCTTGTTCACAAGGAAAAATGACTAAGCCGCCTTATGGTGGACAAGGTGAAAGGGCCACAGGGCTTCTAGTATTGGTACACACGGATGTGTGTGGACCATTTCCAGTAGAAGCTAGAGGTGGATATTATTACTTCATTACTTTTACTGATGATTTGAGTAGATATGACTATGTCTACTTAATGAGGTATAAGTCAGAGTCCGTAGTGAAATTTAAAGAATTCAAAAATGAAGTAGAGAATCAGCTTGGTAAGAAGATAAAGAAGCTTCGATCAGATCGAGGTGGAGAATATCTGAACCAAGAGTTCAGCGATCTTCTACGGGAGTCTGGGATTCTATCTCAGCTCACTTATCCTTATACACCACAGTGGAATGGTGTTAGTGAAAGGAGGAACTGCACATTGTTGGACATGGTGAGGTTGATGATGAGTCATGCAGATCTTCTACTATCCTTTTGGGGATATGCATTACAAACTGCAGCATACACATTAAACCGAGTAACAACTAAGGCGGCAAATGGAATTCCATCCGAGTTATGGAATGGAAGGAAAACCACTTTTTCTCACACACGTGTATGGGGATACGAGGAATTTGTTAAGGTCTTCTCAGGAAACAAACTAGCACCCCGGGGAATGAATTGTATCTTTATAGGATATCCCAAGGAAACGAAAGGTTATTACCTATATAACCCTCAAGACAAGAAAGTGATTGTCATCAGACAAGCCGTCTTTCTTGAGAGGGAGCACATCCTCAAGAAGGATAATGGGATCAAGATTGACTTCGACGAAGTTGATGCTCAAGATACACAGGAGTTGGTACAGGAAAAATTTCTACAGGTCCCCGTGGAAGAGGTTCCAGAAACAAAAGTACTGCGTAGAAGCTCAAGAGAGGTAAGGGAACCAGAGAGATTTGGTTTCCTAGTCACCGAGGATGGTGAATCATTATTGTTGGACAATGATGAACCTATATCCTACAAAGAAGAAGTAGAAATCTCAGAAGCTGCAAGATGGCTAGAAGCTATGAATTCTGAGATGGATTCCATGTATCAGAACCAAGTTTGGGTTCTGGTCGATGAGCCAGTTGATGTAAATCCTGTTGGATGTAAATGGGTATTCAAAAGAAAGCTGGATATGGAAGGTCATGTTAGCACCTATAAAGAAAGTCTAGTGGATAAAGGATTCAGACAACGTTAAAGAATTGACTATGACGAAACCTTCTTACCAGTTGCCATGTTTATATCCATAAGAATCATACTTGCCATAACAGCTTACCATGACTACGAGATTTGGTAGATGGATGTCAAAACATCATTCCTTAACATGAACCTTCAGGAATATGTCTATATGACACAACTAGAAGGTTTTGTGACACCAGGTGAAGCCAAACGGGTTTGCAAGTTGCAAAAATCCATTTATGGATTGAAGCAAGCATCCAGGTCATGGAACATTCGATTTAATGAAGCCATAAAAGAATTTGGTTTCATTAAGAAGAAATGTGAGCCATGTGTTTATAAGCGGTTTAATGGGAATGTGGTCTTCATCCTAGTGGTATATGTTGATGAAATATTGCTTATTGGAAATGACGTACCAGCCTTACAGTCAGTTAAGGACTGGTTGAAAAAGTGTTTCTCCATGAAGGACATAGGAGAAGCAGCCTACATTCTAGGGATCAAAATCATTCGTGACAGATCCAAGAGGCTGCTTGGACTAAGTCAGGGTACATACATTGACCAGATACTAAAGAGATTTAGTATGGAAAAATCCAAGAGGGGATTGGTTCCAGTGTCACATGGCTTACATCTTTCTAAGAAAATGTGTCCCCAGACACAACAGGAGAAAGATAGGATGAGCAAGATCCCATAAGCTTCGGCTATAGGATCCATCATGTATGCCATGTTATGTACCAGTCTTGATGTTGCCTATGCATTGAGCATGGTAGGCAGAAATCAAGCAGATCTAGGAGAGAAACATTGGACTGCTGTTAAGACTATCCTTAAGTATCTAAGAAGAACTAAGGATATGTTCCTGGTGTATGGAGGAGATGAGGAGCTTGTCATCAGAGGGTATGCTGATGTAGGTTTTCAAACAGATGAGAATGATCTGAAGTCGCAATCCGGATATGTTTTCTGTCTTAATGGAGGAGCTGTGAGCTGGAAAAGTTCAAAGCAGCCAGTTGTCGCCGATTCTACAGTGGAGTCTGAGTATATAGCAGCTTATGATGCAGCCAAAGAAGCCGTTTGGATTTGGAACTTTATCTAGGACCTTGATGTGGTGCCTAGTAGTAAAGATCCCATTACATTGTATTGTGATAATACTACAGCGGTGGCTCTTGCAAAAGAACCAAGGTCACATCAACGGACAAATCACATACTCCGAAAGTATCACCTTTTGAGGGATTTCTATCAAAGGGGTGAAGTTGCAGTGAGCAGAGTGTCCACGGAAGAGAACGTGGCGGACCCCATGACTAAAGTCCTATCTCAGCAGAAGCATGAATATCATGTGAGTGATAGCGGGTTAAAGGTTGTTAGCAGTTGGCGCTAGTCCAAGTGGGAGTCTGTTGGAGTTGGTGGTCTAGAACCAACTACTTTGTACTTTATTCATTAAATAAAATCCTTATCACATCTTGATTGTTCTTCTGCATGACATGTCATGTGATAATTTCCTAAGGACAGCTGTTGCATTAAAGGGTCGTAGCGGATCCCTGCTATGATGAGAACCCAGAAGTGCCATAACACTATTCTTGAATGTATGTTCTATGGCCGGATTATATTATTTGAGGGACACAAATAATACAGGTCATTAGGGGTGAGGACTCATAAAACTTTGAGGCACCTTTTCATGGTGTGCACCCTTGGTAATATCCAGGAGGATATTATGAGAACGAGACCTTCCAGTAGGAAATACACATTTCATAGTGTCATTGGATGTTCTAATCTGCGGACGTGTGTATTGGTCCTTATACTTTAAGATTATTATTAATGGGTATTACAACTCGCGCACTTAGTTGTATTGACGAAAACTGTGATGAAACACTGTTCGTAGCGAGGTAGGATACGTTGGGTGTGTCACGAGTAGTACCGCATTAATAGATAATGCGAGAAAGGATTTGTCCCTTCTGTTCCATAACGGAAGTAGATATCTCAGGCCCTATGATGGAATTGTTATAGCTTAAATAAATCCATGGCCATATTAAGGTATGAGAAAGTTCAATTCTGGGAAGTCAAAGAAAGAATAATCAAGAACATGGGTTGATGGCACTAGCATGCAACCCGCTTGATTGGAGATATCGAGACAAAGGGATTATATTACACGGTAAGCGTTCGTAGGAGGTGACAAGTCATTGCGGCGTTAAATTCTTTCTCTATGGGTGCCTTGGCGTGTTGCTAGACGCTAACCTTGGACTTTAGGTAGGCTCATCCTAATGCCACTAAGAAATAGGCCTAGAGGGTAACACACTATGTGTGTCCATGTATCTCAGTTAAATATTAATTTTACAAGTTAAATAAATATTATTCCCGACTGTGGTTTAATATTTATTTAATAATGTCTGATTGCATTTATTTTGACACTATTTATTCAAGAGAATATATTGTGGACGAAATAATATATTTATTATCGAGTAATGTAGTTACATTTATTTAAGAAATAAATAGTCATTACTCAAGGTCTAATAAATGTGGTGGAGAAAAATGGAAAATAAAATTACACGCCGTGTATATTAAATATACACGTCGTGTATTTTTATGAAAAACAAGTACACACCGTGTATTAATTATTACAGGCCATGTAGTTTTTCCAGTTGGGATTTTGAGGATTTAATATTGTTTTATTAAATGATATTTATTATAATCAGCGTGGGCGCATGTCAAGGAATTAATAATTCAACATGAGGGTTTTCAATAAGAGTTAATGAAATAAATAAAATGCGTAACACGTTTATTTATTGTCATAACTCTATTAACCTCAAACCCGATTATAAATATCCTCGCAAACCCAACATTTTAAAGAGCCATTGTTGTGCACAACGGATTTGGAAATACTCTCAAGCAAAGAGAGAATTCCCTTTCCACCAAGAACGCCCTCAAGTTACGAGAGCAAGATCCTCCACCGGATCAAGGCGATCAAAGGTGGACATCGCGAGTGAAGGTTCTTCCGCGCTAGCACCCGGAGATCCCTTCGATGACGTCTGAAGATACATGACCCACGTGTGGATCACCGCAAGAGGAATCTTACACTTGGATTCTACGACGCAAAGACAGATCACCAAATCATGACCAGACACATCAACGAAGGAAGAATACCAACAAGGTAATTCTTATGCATTAATTAAATTAATTATAATCAACATATGATGATCCTCCTCAAGGGTTCTGGGACTCTTCTTTTCTTTTCATTCGTTGTTCTATTCCAAATATTAGGCGTTTTATATCATGACGGATCTCGGATTGAACGTTTTTTAATGTTAAAATTAAAGTTGGGCTAACCCACCAACGCGCTTCCGCTGTGCCCAAAACCTACAGAGGACTCACTACTGATATCTACTCAATGCATTAAATAATAGGCCATTAATAACCTCGTCATCATCCAACCATCATCTTAAACAGACATCTAATATTCAACATGATTCTATTTAACAATATTAAAAGTAACTAATATAAATATCTTCATATCCATCTCCAGAAATCATAGAAAAGATTATTTCATGATCTGGAATGTATGAAAGAAAATACAACTCGCGTATTAGAGAAACCGATGCAAATAATGTTATTTAACCTTTAATTTTAAGACTACAAAATTATAAACCAATTACCTTGAAACATATAATATGGAGAAAGAAATGGAATCAATTTATCCAGTCATCACAACCCTCCTCTATTGAATGTTGAATCCTTTGGATAAGAACACACCATGGACAAACCTAAAAATAATAATAATCCATTTAGTCCATCCCAGAATTTAGAATGACAACACTCCTTATAGATCTTTAATTATAATGATCAAGTGACATACGATGAATTGGTAACCACAACAAAGTTGAAAATATCCTGACAACATTTATAGTTTAATCATAATCCACATGTCATCTTCATTAGTGTGATCATAGAAATTTAGCATTAAATGAAAGGAAAAAAAATAGAATGACTAAGGACCAACACATTCGAGACAAATAAATCAAATACACTTTCAAACATTTGATGAAAAATGAAAAAAAAATCCCAATGAAATGATCTCTAGGTAGTAAAAGTGAAAATGAAATCAATGCAATGGGATGTCTCTAAAATTAATTTTGAAATTTCCTTTAAATTCATCCTTCAACATAGTGAAAATGTGTACTCTAGTTTTAAGATATACCTACACATTTAGTTCTCCATCCTTATATATTTTGAACACAATTTTGTCTTTCTATTCTACCCATGTGTTTGACTCCTCCCCAAGGCCATTGGTAAAATGGTATGCATTTCTCATATTGGGGTCAACATCTTCATCATCTTAACTACTACAGTGCTATGATATATTCTTAATTATTAGTTCTATGTTCATAAGAAATTTCTTGATGGGACACATATGGTTTGGACTATCGGGTGTTGGATTCTCGTAATCATACAATACTTCATCTCATGAAAGATTCACTTATTAATCTCCAATGCAAGATATTATGAGGACATACCCACCACTAGGAATGAGACATGTTTACATATCATTGGATATTATTTAATGAGAATGTGTGTAAAAACTTTATACATTAAATTTTTTATTAGTACATATCACAACTCCTATACTTTTATATATTTCCCAAAAACTATGTTTTCATCGATATATGATACAAAGGATGCATCACGAATGATATTTCATTAATGAATAACATGATAAACAATTTATCTATTCCATCATCATGGAATATGATGTCTCTTCCCTTGGATTAGAATGATAGTACTGAACTTAAATACATAGTCCTAGTGTATTGATGGTTTCATTTCATATAGTCAAAGAAATTTAATTAAGGATATAGGTTTATGACAATGTTATGCAACCTTATTGATGCAATATCAAGAAAAATGGATCATATTACATATTGAGTTTTCATATGTGGTTTTCATCATTACAACATTCAATTCATCCTCTTAGTTGCCTTTATGTATTATTATACAATGATATTGGACTTTAGGTGAGGCCACCTAATTCCACCATGGAAGAGGCCTAAAGAGTCACACACTAAGTGTACCCTTCGATCTCAATTAAATAATATTTGTTTTAAGAGTTGATATGAGGATCACATTTATTCACTCACTATGAGAGAGTTGAATATTAATTAAATATTTATTCACAAGACTATCTAATAATATATTCTTATTAATATATTTATTATTCTAAAGGTAATAAAAATATGTATTATTAAATAATGTTTTTACCCAAATACAATTTTTCTTACCAGAATAGGAATATAACATTTTTTTATTCATCAAGTTTACTTTATAATTATTATTTGAGATTCAATAATCACTAAAGAAGGTGGAAATGCCAATTTCTTCTCACAGTAATGAAAATTATATACTAAATATCATATAAATAACAATTATTTAATTTATTAATATTTATATTATTTGTGAGACATGCACACATAGAGGAAATAATAATATTATTATTATTGAGACTGTGGTTTCACTATCATTCATTAGATTTGTTAAGGGACTCTATGAAATTTACAATTGTCTGATTTATCTATATATATACACCCAATTATGTCATTTTTATGAAACCCTATCTATAAGAATCATTAATTTCATACATTGAATACTATCCCTCAAGCCCTATATCTGTTGAATGAAGAATGTTTTAGGGTTTCTACTCTTAATCCAAATAGATTATACCATATCCTCCCCCCACTCAAGTCTAAGAGAACAAGAATAATAATAATCCATCCTTCATTCTAAAGGATTGAGTTGTGATCAAAGGCATGTGGAACATTATGATCGGTGCCACCACACTAGCACCTGGAGTACCATCGATGGTATTCTGAGAATCATGAGTATGTGTGAATCACCACTAAATAGATTCTATAATTAGATCCTCATAGCACTATGACAGTACAAATCAAATGATATTTGTAAAATCTATATATGATTCAAATAATGTACTCAAGATCAAGTTAATTTCATGTTTTAAATAAATTAATAATTTAATGTGTAAGATCCACACTTTTGTGTTGGGATTATTTCTTACGATTATTTAGATATAATCATGAGACATGTTATTATTCATCATTTTATTATTATTTATTTGTTAGACTCAATCAAAACCCATCATTGTGCATAAACCTATTATACTTCTTTTGTGCCAATAATTTTCTAGTGGCATCAGAGTTGTCACATTGAAAATTAAAATTATTTAATTTTTTTATTGCTATACACATTTTTTCTGGTATTTCATTTATTTTTTATTTTTTATTTTAATAACAAAAGTTTAGATATATTTTTTATTTACATTTATATGACCAATATTGGGATAATAAATGATAAGAAACCTCTAAAGAAACCATTTAGAGGTGTTGAGGTATCCAACTGGATATAATAGAACTACATAGATTCTAGGCCATAGGTACATGCAATGTATCTTGATTCTTTCCACAATGATAGACCTTGAATTAATTCTGGGGCATCATTAAAAGATAATGGAATATAATATCATGATATACTATGTGTTAATTGGGTCATACTATGAAGTAGATATCTATACTACACAACATGTTATGGGGTTACATGTCGTATAATACACACACATTCATAGTGAATCTCATGGAAGTCGCATAGTGCAATATGTGTCATGTTTTTAATACACGATGTATATAGACTAATAGTCACAAAGAATAAAGGTAACACGATGTGTAGTTTTCTTACACATCATGTACCACGTAATTTTATATGGATAAATACATGTCAACTTTGTAGGTGTGTATTGTGGAAAAAAAATGAGCGTAATACATAGTGTGTGGATGGCTTGTACACGTAGTGTATCTTATACATATTATTATGAAAAGAAAAAAATTAATTATACCATTAAATATAATCAACATGTCTCTATGTGTTATTAATTGAAAATACATTTTGTGTGATATGTTTTAATAAATATTAAATACTAAATTAATTTCCAAATAAAATTTGGAACTACATATCATGTATGGTCGTAACACACAATTTACTTCATATGTATTAAAAACATTACAGACTATATAAATTGACACATGTATGTGTTTCATTTATTGACCGTACATATAATTTAATTATGCGACATGTTGTATATTCTACATTCCATGTGGGTGCATGGTACACTAACACAATAAACATTAATTAGTTTGGATGGGTACGTGTAATATTGCCTCTAAGTACAAATCATGCACGAAATTAATTTTGAATAAATTATTTAATATAATTTATTTTAAATTATATTGTATGGGATACTCCAAGACTATTTGGATGAATATTAAGATAAATTAATTAGTTAATTAATTAATTAAAAAATTATTTTATTCAGGTAACTTATCACAATTAAGAATGAATAAAATGAATGTTAATTTATTAAATACATATTTGTATCATGTATGTGAATGATCATGATCTTTGAATGACCAATGTATGAATTAAAATTCATGTATAAGTTAATATTATTACATGGTTTTTAAATATAATTTTTTTTTTTGTTAATTTAAAAATGATGGCATGTTAGCCATCCCTTTCCCTTTATTCTATAGGAACAGTTTATCCATGGTTTATTTATGTATCTCATACCCCAAATTCCCCTCACCTACGAGTGAATAAATATGTAAAGGATAGAGATCCAGTGATAGGAGGTAGTTAAAAACTTGAGATGTGGTGAAATCGACCAAGAAGTTAATAAGGTTGATGATGAAATGTTGTAACTCGAGCATAGAAGAGATCCATGAGTTATTTCTATAGTTTCATTTATTATTTTATTTTACAATCAATAAATAAACTATTTTAAATATCATAATCAATAAATTTTATTTATTTTATTTCTATCTAATGTGTGGTTAACATTTATGGATTCTTTATCATGGTCAAATAAATAAATAAATCAATAAGCATGCATGATGGAACTAAAATAACTCAATTATTCATAAATGTTTTGTAAACACATGGTTAATTAATTATATAATATCTACATAACATTATTAATGCTTGTAAAAGGATAAAATAAGAATATTTATGCATAATAAACAAACTACATAATGTTAATATAAACTCAAAATCCTTCTATTATTTGATCCAAGATAAACCCACAGATTAAGTGTTAGTTTGAACCTTTATCTGAGAACTTTTAATTATCAGGAAGTCCAAACAAATATGGTGCACCAAATTAACAAAAAAAATTGGATTTCATATCCATTTTATATTCAATACATATTGGGAGGAAGGTGTTTTGTAAATACATGTTATGATTTTAAGATTAAGGAGTCCAGTTAATGGAAAGAGATATGTGATGGAAGGTGGAATGAACACATACCTAAATTCCTTCTCATAATTTTGATGGATTTTTTCTAGGTTATATGAAGGGAAATATGTATCCTTTACAATTTAATTTACATGTGATAGGAAATTATAATTCTAATGGTGAGGGATGTTGATACCTGATAAAATAATGGGCACCAAAAAAGACAATTAAAATTATTCCATCTTTTATGTTTTGGTAATCAAATAAAGTAATAATGATATAAATTTATATTGTTGAAGTAAAATGGAAAATTCATCAACTATGATATCCTTGTGATCTATAATTTAGAAGTAAAATATCATTACTAAAATTAATTTTTGTGAATGTTACAAGTTCTTTCACATTGTATTACACCATGAACATAAGCTTTACATAGTAGAGTCAACTATGTCTGATCTACCTACTAAGAAGGTGAGGGAGGAAGTTCTTGTTTTCTATGAAAAAACCATGGATAAAACATTATAATTATAGTGTTTTATGTTATAATCCATGTCAATTGAACTCATGAAGTCTCATTAGAACATGTATTTCTATAGCATGATCAAGCATATCTATGATATTTATCTAGAGAGAGTTAGGTAGAATATGTTTGAGATATCAAAGGAAGTCTTCATGAGAAACTTTGGGGAAGGTTTGTTGGAAATTCATAATGTATTCAATATTATTGGATACATTTAGAATAAATAGGTTCTATGATTTAAGATACCTGATGAATTATGCACCACTCTCATTCTTGTTTCAATACCTTATAGTTTCTCTAGATTTGTTTTCAATTTTAACATAAACATTGATAAATATCACCCAAATATCCTCACTATACTTTACTAGGTTGATAAGAACACAAAGCATGAATTTCACTCTATTATTATTTTGAATAAAAGTAAGGATAATAAAAAAGGCCTAAATAATAACACCATGTATATGGACTCTTTGAAACATTATTCCAAGAGAAAGAAGGTCTAGGGGTAGGAAAGTACTACAAAAAAAATTGACTCTAGTGGTGGTTTTTGGGAACCTACGCTAATCATTTTTAAAAAATGGTTTACCGACATTTTATAATGAACCTCCGAAAAACATTTTTTTATAACGCAGACCCTTACCCCCCACCACGACCCCCCATTCTCACCTCGTGACCCCGCTTCCCCCGGTGACCCCGCTTCCCCCGGCAACCCTGCTTCCACCCCCCCCCCCCCCCACTACCCCGGCGACCTATACAAACCCTAAGGTTTGAAATAAGTTTTTTTGAATCTTTTTTAAACTCAATTTCATTGCCAACCCATGTTAGGTTATTGATGAATCGAGTCATGATAAAGGTATTAGAGTTAATTACTAATGATATTTTGGTTGTTTTATTAAAACTAGGGTAGTGGTGTTAGAGGTATTAGAGTTTAGCCTTATAGGCTAGATAATCCAGTATATGTTATGATAGTTGATTAATTCCTATGTAAGGACACTAATTATATATTTTCTAACATGAGTACTTATATCATTAATTATAGAATACTATTGGATTAATGAAAGAATTATATAGTGATCGGGATTTGATTTATGTGCTTGTTTTCATGTGATAAATGAACTACCACGAGATGGATATTCTTGGAATTCCAATGATATATTCTAAATGATTTTCATTATTCTATTTTGAACCTATTGAGATTTTTTTCTTCTTTTATATTTGATATTTTATCTTGTAGAAAACTTCTATGTGAATTTATGACCTGAACATGACTAGGTTTACACCTATATAAGTGCCACTCTAGATTCATCATGAAGATGGTGAGAAATTTTTCTAGGTAAATGAGTATGAGGGGCCTCTAATTATTTCCAAGTTAAGAATTTATCTCTATGTAGATTCAATTTCCAAGACTTAGATGATAATTTAAGATTATTTTTTTACACATCATCATAATAAATTCATTTATTCTAAAACATTTCCTTATATAAGTGTAGGTTTGTTAAATCACACTACCTACTTTCCTATCGATCTATATTCATTAATTTTACTAAAAGGATATTTATTTTCATAATAATTATAGGATAAATATTTTAAGTGATGCCTTAATGATAAATAAATTTGATATTGAAAAAGTGTTTCAATATTATATTGGAATTTTGTGACTTTTCGGGGATCACATGGAGATGTTTTGAGTTGTGAATACGGTTGTGACTTTTTTTGGGAAATTTTATTGTAAGATAGTTCAACTAGGTTTATTTTGTATTTAAATTTTATTTATACTTTATTTCTCTATATTTTATCCAAACTAGATGATTTGTCATTAATATGTATAGTCTTGGATGAAAGTAATCACTTTAATTGAATATGTATCTTTGTATCTTTTATTATTTTTTGAAATGGATAACCTATTTATTTATAAGGTCTACTTGACTATAATGAATTATGACACTTAGGTATGGAGTTCCTTATTCTTTTGATACTTGATCATGGAGTCCATCAAACATCTGTTACTCAAGCATAGCATCCATTTACTTTTCATAAATTTCTTTTGTGTGTTGAGGTGAATGGTATTGAATTCATTCTAACTTATTGTAGTGGTTTGGATGAATATAATTCTTCTAAGTTCCCAAATATAATGTTTAAAGAGAATTCCTTCTGGGATCTATTTCCACCTATGTGATTCTGATTATCTTATTATGTTGTCCTAGATTATAGTACCAACACCACACATTTCATCTCCAAATTACCAACATGATTCTACTATGAAACTCCAAACAACCAAGCCCAGACACATCAATTATTCTTCAAATACCCTAGTTTGATCCCCAAACCACATAAACCGCTTCTTGAACGCCATTTCTGATGTGGTCTCCACCTTACCACATCAACTTTTATGCAACAACACTAGTAAGTCCTTCTCTAGATGAATTATAACAAAGGCGCTCAATCCCACCCACCAATGCGCTTTTATATTCCAACCACGATTCATTAAAACTAAAGGATTAAAAAAATGTTCAATGCCCACACCGAAGTATGAATCTGAATCTTAGTTTAACTCCATGGTCTGATCCTCGATCGTCCCATTTAACCATAATTCTCCACTCCTGGGAACTAACACATATATGATCCAAATCACCCTCAAGTCACACCACCACTCTTTTTTATGTAAATAAACCAATGAGAGGTCTAGGAATTAAATCTACACAAGGTTCTTAGAACCTCAAAACCTAATCTCCTGAGTTATTTCATCATGAATTCCCATGAAAAACCACCACTTATCATGCCTTAAGAATACTATCCCTCATGTGGTTCTTGTCACTCCAAATTAACAATGTGTTGAGTTTTGTAAGCATCATAAGGTTTTACCTAAAAATTATTTATAATAGATTTATTCGATATTAGAGTTTTATATGAAGAATCTATAGAGAACTTAGGTTGGGGTTATTCCAAATTAACAATGTTCTTTGGTTTTCATGGTAAAGTAGCTACCATGTTGTTAGCACACTGTTTCTCTTTACCAAAGAAGCTTCCCCTATCACAAACACTAGAGGGTTCATATCTAAATTAGGGGTTCATTTTTATTATATTATGTTTCTGTAATCTTATACTATCGTATATATGAATCTCTTTCTCTATTTAGTAGTAACTATGTGTTTTAATTTTTTTATTATTGTGTAGGCACACAGTGATATACATGGATAAAATATAGATCACATTTCCGAGGAACAAACCTTAGTATGTTAAGGGTTTGAATTAGTTTTTAGATTTTGAAATTTCTAATCGATCCATTGAAGGGAGAATAAAATGTCCATGTACTGAATGTTAATTTAGAACATGGTTGAAGAGAGATGAAGTTTATTAACATTTAATACTGAATCAATTCCATTGTCAATATTTGTGTTGGATTTGGCATGGAGAATCGAATGTTACAGAAATATTTAGCACTGATGTTAATCCACAGAATGAGGTCCCAAGTTCATAGACAATGGAAAATGAAATGAAAAACCTCATAAATGATGAATTCGGCACGGCAAGACACCACTATCAGTATTAAAACATATCAGAACAACCAGAAGAGGGTGTTACAAATTTCAACGTGATAAGTGATGTTTTTTAGACTGTAACACAGGTAGATCAATATTGTAACATATCATTGGATCCTCCTCTTGATTCTGTTGAGACAAATTTAAGAGAAAACTTCACTGAGGAAAATGCGTTTCATGATTTAGTTGATGATGGAAATCAAGAGTTGTATAGTGGGTGTTTGAAATATTCAATGCTTTTATTTCTTCTGATGTTTTACCATATCAAATATCTATGCGGAATTACAAATAATGAAATGTCTATGATATTGGAATTGATTCATGATGCATTTCCTGAAGCAAAAATCTCAGAATCTATTTATGATATGGAAAAAGTTGTTAACAAGCATGGTCTGAATTATACAAAAATACATGTGTGTCCCAATGATTGTATGCTTTATTGGGGAGAGGATTCATGTAGACAGAATTGCAAGAAATGTTCTTCTTCTAGATGGTATCCAAAAAGGGGATGTTGAAAGTCTGAATGAACATAATTTCATAGAGAAGAAGAAAAGGAACACACCTGTAAAGGTTTTGCATTACTTTCCTTTGAAACATCGATTGCAAAGATTATTCATGTCATCGAAAACTACTGAATACATGAAGTGGCATTCTGTATATAATAATAATGATGGGTTAATGAGACATCCAAGAGATTCCAAATCATGGAAGAAATTTGATTAATTACATTTAGATTTCTTAGATGATCCTAGGAATGTTCGATTGGGATTGGCTGCTGATGGATTCAACCCATTTGGTACTTTGACCACCAATTGTAGCATTTGGCCAGTTGTTTTGATCTCTTATAATCTGCCTCCGTGGATGTGTATGAAAGAAAAATATTTTATCCTTTCAATAATTATTCATAGAAAACAAATGTCTGGTAATGATATTGATGTATACTTGCATCCTTTTATTGACGAATTGCAGGAGTTATGGAGAAACTGTGTTGATAAATTTGATGCTTCTTCTAAAACAATGTTCAAAATGCATGCTGCTTTAATGTGGACCATTAGTGACTTCCTTGGGCTTGGGAATTTATCTGGTTGGAAAACTTACTTGGGTTTGGATTGTCCCGTTTGTAACTTTGATTTTGATCCCAAACGGCTACGTCACAGTAGAAAATGGTGCTTCTTGTGTCATCGAAGATTTCTGGATGCATCTCATAAATTTTGGCTGAAAAGTTCAAAATTTAATGGTTCCATTGATCGGTGACCACCTCCAAAGTTTTTAACTAGTTCTAAAATATTAAAACAGCTTGAAAATGTTGAAACATAATTTAGGAAGGTTCATCATTTGAATGATATCGGAAAATGGGTCCGAAGTGCATCATCAAGAGAAATCAGAACGCAACAATGGAAGAAAAAAAAGTATATTCTTAAAACTTTCATATTGGTAATTTAATTTGTTGTGGCATAATATTGATGTGATGCATATTGAGAAGAATGTTTGTGACAATTTTATTTTCACATTTCTTAATGATAATGGAAATTCGAAGGATCATCTCAATGCTCGCAAAGAATTACAAGCAATGAACATAAAACGTGATCTCTAGCCAGATGAGAATGAAAAGTATCCTCTGGAAATTTTTGCAATGAAAAATAGGGATAAAGATACATTCCTTTGAATTTTAAAGACTATTAAGGTATCTGATGGGTATTCAAGTAACATCTAGAGGTGTGTTGACTTGAAGATTCATAAGTTACATAGATTGAAAAGTCACGATTCACATATTTTGTTACAACAGTTACTACCATTAGCATTGTTTACATTATTACCTGAAAAAATTAATGCTATTGTACTCCAATTCTGCACATTTTTCAGACAACTATGTGAGAAATATATACATCCATTTCATCTTGACAACCTCTAGGAGAGGTTTTTATTGACCCTTTGTGCAATGGAGATGATCTTTCCTCCATCATTTTTACTGTAATGATGCATTTAACTATATATTTGGTTGAGGAAGCTAAATTAAGAGGCCCCGTTCATTATCAATGGATGTATCTAATTGAGAGGTACTTTATTTATATGTTTTTTAGTTAAGTAAATAAAATTTAGGTACTTAATTAAATGCGTAATTATGTTTATTTTATTTCATAGATATCTTGGGCATTTGAAATCATACGTGAGAAATAAATCTCAACTAGAAGGCTCTATTGCTGAAGGCTATTTGGCTGAGGAGTGTCTTAACTTTTGTTCTTGATACTTGGATGATATTGAGATAAGATTTAGTCGAGTTGGACGTGTTGACGACACATCGGCCCAATCTCAAATACATCAGAAATCAAAAATATTTCATGCTGTTGGCCGATTAGTTGGGAGGACCTCAAATGTGACACTAACTGATTTGGAATTATTACAGGAAAATAGATACATGATGATGAATAGTGAAATTGTAGTTCCATTTATTGAAGAGTTGAGGATACAAACAAAGAGACAAATGAGGGGCCAGACATGAAATGATAAAGATATAATGAAAACTGTTAATAAAGAGATTGTATAATGGTTTGCATGATGTGAAAGTTCATAAATATTTCAATAAATATGAATATTAGTTTCACACATACATTTTGTAAATATAATAAAGTATGTATCTTTTATTAGATCATGAATAATGATACTCGAGAAGAGGTGTCAGAAGATTTAAAGTTTCTTGCTAGAGGTCCTCTAAAACAAGTTATAAAGTTAGACTCCTATACTGTGAATGGATTTAAATTTTGTACAGTCGATCAAGAAGTGGGTTTGAAAACACAGAATAGTGGTATATTTACATTTTCTGAAGTTGAATACTATGCAAAGATGCATGATATTATTTAATTAAACTACCACATAAATTTTTCTGTTATTTTATTCAAATGAAAATGGGTCGATATTATTAGAGTTTTTAAGAGAGATTCTTTGCAATTTACTTCTGTGAACTTCTCTCTCTTGATGAATATTGGTGATCGTGAACTGCATGATCCATATATCTTAGCATTGCAAGAAAAAATGGTATATTATGTGAATGATGTTGTTGATGAAGGGTGGAGTTTAGTTTCTCACGTAATACAAATATATTTGTATGATATGGGTGATGAAGTGGAAAATTTGACCTCTGAAATTGAATTTAATCAACAACAGGAAGCAGAATTATTTTTCCATCATGATATTGAAAATATTAGTCTAGTAAGGATGAATGAAGTGGATGAAGAAATGGAGCATCAAACTGAAATGATTGAAGGGTAAAATGATTGTATGTACAATTATTTATGTATTCAGAAACCACTTGTTTCATTTCTGTAGTCATTCATTATCATTGCTATATATATTTTGTCTGTTAGTACTAGACATCTATTATCATTTTTAATTTTTTTTCTGCATAATTTTTTTTAAATATATATTCTGAACTTAATTTTATTTGATTAAATGACAGGAATTCCAAGGAGGAAGCGGTACCCTATTTCATTTAGTTCTGCGATAGATGATGATCCATCTGGCTCCCTCCCCACGACATATGAGGCACCAACTACCTACACCCCTACACCATCTCCCCCTAAACTATCTCTCACACCATCTGTGGATGTCCTATTAGAGGCTGAGTCATCGACTCCCCCTTCAGGAGCCTCAGTAGTGGCGTAGCGACACGCCCCTTCTAGTTCATCATGGGCAAACTAGAGTGTCATTGTCATAGGTACAAATTTTAATTAAATAAATTTATTGTATTTTTTTATACAAATTGTTTGCTCATTGAAGATGAAAAAAATGAAACCATGTAGAAAAACATAAAAAGTTCAGCTGTTTTGAATATTACTGGTGAGAAGATAGTCATGCCATTTGATTCTTATGGGGTCCCTACGGATGACGTTGCGGGGTTACTTGGCCAGATTCTAGGCCAGCTAGCAGTGGAGCCCATTTCCCTTCATATTTATTATGATGATTAGTGACATATGCCTCCGAGCTAGAAAAATAAACTTTTTGGTTCTCAAATAAAGGTAAATTTATTAAATTATGGTTTAATTGAATGTCATTTTACTAATATGTTCAAAATGAATTTATGTATACAGATGTTCTTCCACTTTATAGTTGCTGATGTGATAGCACGGAAGTGGACGTTGAAAAATCTAAGTATAAAATGGAACGATTTCAAATGGAGATTTTGGTGTGATGTCAATGATACTTCATTGACCGTGCAACAAATGTATGAGAAGCTACCCAGTTGGGTACCGAAAGAACAGTGGAATGTTTTTGTTGACAAACATCGTGATGAGAAGCGGATGGTATTGAAATATATATTATTATATTATCCTAATTTTACATTTATACATGTATATGAAGTGGAAATGACATTGAATACTTTACAATTAAATTGAATTTTATTTTTTTTAGGATCTCTCAATACAGAATGCATCAAACTGGTCTAAGAAAGTCATCCCTCACACTGCGGGCTCAAAAAGCTTTTCTAGAAGCCGAACAACATTGGTAATAATTTAATTAGTTTAAATATTTATAAGACAATATTATCTGTTTAATATATTTAATTGTTGATTTATCTTTTCTTAATGCAGTCACAGAGTTTAGGGCACGAAGCATCCTGAACTGAACTGCGGTTGGATGTTCACAAGAAATCAGATGGAAGTTTTGTTAATGAGCCTGCTAAAAAAGTTGGGATATGAAGTCAATTTTTTATTATAATAACTTATTATCAGTTTTTACTGTGTTAATATATATTGATATTTTATTTATAGGTAAAAATTAAAGAACTATGGGATACCAATACTACGTAGTCCTACTCAGTCTCCCAGGATGACCTGGTTGCTAAAGTCCTTGGAAAAGAGTATCCTGGTAGAGTGCGCGGGATGTGTTTGGGACCCGTACCATATGAGGTTTTTAGCAGGCCACCACGGATGGCCGCTGCATCCACTCCTGGCTTTAGTCAGCCCATACCGGGAGACGCTAAGAAATAGATTGTTTCTCTACGAAACATAGTTCACCAGCAGGGGGATCATATATCTACTTTGCAGAAAGAGTTGACTGAAATACATCAGCAGATGAGCAGATATGCCTCCGATGGTAGTGCATTGACTGGTGTAATGCAGATAAATCACAAAAAATCAAAATCATTTATTTTTCTAAATTTCATTGGTTTTAAGTTTTAATATTAATATGCAACCATATTTAATTTTTAATATAATGTTTCTACAGGTGACAATAGAAAGTGGAGATGAAGGCGGAGAGGGTGATGATGTATCATCAGACCGTGAGTAGTTGAATTGTTGATGTGTTGAACAAATATGGGAACAGTTGGTTTGTATATGTAACATTTGTGGCACATAGTTTCCACCAAACATTTTAATGTCCTAAAATTTCCTTGATTTCTTATGTTTTCTTTTATGAATTTTATTGATTTCTGATGTTTCTTTTTATGTCTTGATTTCTCGAGTGTGGTATACATCATTCCATTTAGGCCTATGTTTGAATTGGTAGTCGAGATTTTGGATGATTAGGAGTTAAACCCATTGTTGATGTGTTGAACAAATTGGGTCATTTCATAGTGATCAATGGGATAGTGTTGTGTACACTTTGGTGAGGCCCCTGTAATTTGTCTTACTGGGAGGCCCTTGTGAGTGGTAATTGACCTACATGATAGGTTTTGTGTTTTTAATGTGTCTATGTGTGACCTGTGGGTCATTCTAGTTTTGTGGGTATAAACTATAGACCTAGGATGACTGGTAGTGTTGTGTAGCTATATATTATGTTAATGATTTTGGTTGATGAGATTTGTAAGGGTGGTTATTTTTTGTTGTATGTGTTACCCTCTCGGAGAAAGCTAATTTGGAGTGTGGAATGTTGTATGGGATGAGACCTCTCCCTAAGTAAGAGCATAGTAGTATGAGATATGGTTTTAGATGAGTTTTGTGATATAATGTAAGAAATAACCTTTAGTGGAGGTTAGAGCTATGATATTTAATGCATTACTTGTTCTATGGCCCCATCCTAAGTGGCAAGGTAGATGTATGATATTTAGTTTGAGATATTGTATGGGACCTTACACTGAGTGTGACAATATTAGTACGAGACTTGATGTGAGATCATGATTTTGTATGAGAATGTACCCTAAGTGAGAGGGTAGAGGTTGAGACTCAGTTATGGGACCCTACACTAAGTTATAGGGTACCCGTTTGGGTTTGTATAGTGGGATGCATTCTCTTTCAATATTGGATGATGAATGTGAGGTCTAGAATCATTGTGTTTTAGTTAGCACACAATAACCAAAAGTAATTTTTTTCATGCCATATATTGATGAATAATTTATATTATAATACATTTATACTGTTGATAGGATGGTGATATGAGGTTCACTAGGTGATACCCACCTGTGTTTTACGCTCACTCCCTATATGGGAACACCGACACACAAGTAGATCTAATGTTTCATTTTCAAGTGATATATATTATGGGGGATCAAGAAGGATCTTCTAGATGTATGTTTGGAGAGTATTCAAACAATGGACATATTTTTTATAGTTGATTCTATCATATATTTTTATCAATTTATTCTATAATGATTTCCTAGGTTGGTGTTTCTTGTTGTATATTGGTATGTACAATATGGTTCATTCTTATATAACATGTCAATGTTTACTTATTTTTTTCAATTTATTCTATACTTATTTCCTAGGTTGATGTTTGTTGTTGTATGTTGGTATGTACAATATGGTATTTCTGGTTTGATTAGTTTTTCAGGGTAGTGGTGCAGCGGAAGCAATTTTTTTCTCCTCAGCTCTTAGCGGCGGTTAAAACCATCGTGAAATGTACATTGTTGGCAGTTTAAACCACCACTAAATAGTGAAAACCACAGCTAAACGTAATTTTTTTTACGTTTCACAGCAGTTTTAAGCGCTGCTACATAGTCACATCATATTTTCCTCATTCCTCAGTGGTTCTCGTGACTTCAGGGGTGGTTTTACGGCCGCTGGATTTGAGTTTATTCACGGTGGTTATAACCACCACGAATAAATTGATATCAAGGGCTTGTAAAAACCCACCGCTAAACTCAGTAAAACTGCCGCAAAATGAGGTAACTATGATGATTTCCTTAAACCGTTGAGAAATGGAAATAACCGCCGCTAATAGATTGGCGATGCCATTTTAGGCGGCGGTTTATAGAAACTGCCGCCAAACCATGTAGCGGAGGTTTAAACCGCCGCTACACGCAAAAATAACCGCCGCTAAATGGCGTTTCTCTTTTAGTGAAGGGAATATTTCTCCATCTATTTGGATTTTAGAAATAAGGTCTACTGGAAGAAGAACATCACTATGATAAAATAACAATGGTAATATTTAGGTATGTTTTTTATTGAGTGAAATCTATATGTTTCTATAAATTTGGTATTATATATAGTATCCGGTGCAAAAAATTATATCCAATTACATTAACAAAGTAGTTATAGAAGAGTCTCATGATGTGAGGTGGATATATGAGTCAAAAACAGAGTTAGAATCACCATGGTAACTATTTGATATTGTCACCTCACATTTCTAAGAGGACTAATCTAGGTAATGAATAACTATTATTAGGTGAAATTTGTTACCAAACCCATTTCTTCTATATTCTCTTTTGATATAGATGGTTTTATTTTCAATATTTGATATAAAAAATTATTCTTTTACAAAGAAATAATTTTTTTATAGGAACATCTAAATAATGGTCTTCATTTTTTGTAATATATTATCCATGTAATGGAAATTGATAATGAATATGTTTTTCATAACTCATATCACACCGAATTGTAGTGTCATAGGATAGGAAATATAAATGAATTTTCTTTAAAATTATAGAATGATAGATATTTTTCTTCTTCTAAACTAAAAATACATGTAATTTTTCAAGTTTTTTTTAAGGTAAGGTCACCAATGATTTATTTAGTGGAAAATGTGGAGGGTCCACAAATCTTCTATATTTGGTTCATACTATTGTGTGTAAACATTTTTCAATTGAAGTAAGGGGTAGATACTCATACTTTATATCATTTACTGCTGACTTTAATAGATATGGATTTGTCTATTGAATGATGTATATGTCAGATTCCTTTAATAAATTCATGTAATACAAGAATGAACATGAGAACTAACATGGTATGAAGATAAAGAAACATCATATAGACTGTGGTGAAGAATATCTATTCCAAGGATTCATTGGTTTTATATAGAAGATTGAGATTATATCTCAAACTTACTCATATTTATGCACTATAATAGAATAATTTAGGTGAAAGGAGGAAACACACCTTGTTATACATGGGAAAACTAATGACGCGTTATGAAAATATTCCATTATAACTTTTAAATTTTCATTTCATATAGTTCAACACATACTAAAACAAGTTCCAACTAAAATGAAAAATGTTATTACATATAAACATGGTCGTGAATAGAAATTTGTGTTATTTAATTTATGGGTGTAGGATTGTGAAGCTTTTTTGATGGACCCTTTTTATAAAAAACATTCACCCTGAGATACAAAGTATATCTATATAGTATATCGTATGTAAAATAGGTTATATTACCTATAAAAACCTTCTAATTAACATTTTGGTTAAGAGGAATCCTATTTTTGTGAAAGGAATCATATCTTTAAATGTGATGCTGGTAGTGAGATAGAATTCAATGAAGTCTCAAATCATGACACAAAAGTGTTAATATGATAACATATTCCACAAATACCCATGGAAATGGATGTTCTTGAGACATAAGTACTGCATTGGAGTAAAAGAGAGGTTAGATAATATAAAATATATGGTTTTCTATTCACTGAGGATGGTGACCCATTATTAGTTAATAATAATGATATTGTAACCTATAGGGAATTAGTAAATGGAATAAAATCCCTTAAATAGGATGAATCCATAAATTATGAGATGTAATCCATGATCCAAAACGGTGTATGGATTTGGGTAGATCCTCCAATTGATGTAAGTCATATTTTCTTCTAATGGGTATTCATGATGAAACTGGACATAGATGGATATGTCAGAACCCTTAAGGCATGGATGGTTGAAAAGGGGTTTAAATAACAACAAGTT
The DNA here is from genome assembly GCA_963277665.1 of Viscum album. Taxonomy (NCBI): domain Eukaryota; kingdom Viridiplantae; phylum Streptophyta; class Magnoliopsida; order Santalales; family Viscaceae; genus Viscum; species Viscum album. The sequence goes on along the minus strand of OY728155.1, from coordinate 1,786,968,006 downwards.
ATAGACTATGATGAACCCTTTTCATCAATTTTTATCCTGAAATCCATCAAAATTATAATTTCCATAAAACATACCTTGACTATGAGATTTAAAAAATGTATATAAAAAATATCCTTCCATAATAGAAACCTTTAGGAAAAAGTATTTATGATATAACCAGAATGGTTTATGACACCAAAAGGAACAAATTTGGTATGAAAATTATAGATAAATATTTAAAGATTAAATTAGGAATCTATGTTGTTGAACATTATCTTTGACGAATCCATAATCAAATTTGTTTTTATAAAGAATTAATGTGAGTCTTGTGTCTATAAATTATTTAGTGGGAGTGTTTTTCCCCTTATATTATATGATGTTGGTATATTACTTATTTTAAATGAGATATCAGTCTTATACTATATGAAGAAATAGTTGAGCACGTGATTCTATATGAAGGAATCAAGTGATTTAGCATGGATTATTGGGATTATAATCTATCATTATATATCCAAGTAGTTTCTTGGATTAATTAAATGTAATGGTATAAAAATTTCCATCCATTATATAAAAATTTTCAAGTATTATAGGTGATATTGGATATCTTGATAGTGTTATAGAGTATTGAGGTGTTTTTTTCATTTTAAGGGACGCCACAACTTAAAAAACGTCTTGGAAAGCCATTCTGGTTAGAGTTTTGGCTTAATGGTGTGTCTATTCTCCATTAAAAACTCCAAAATGCCTATTAAAGTTCATAACACCGGGTTTGGAATTCTGATAGGAAACGTTTCTAAAATAGGAAGAATAGGATCACTAAATTATATCCTTGAGAATAGTGTGGGTAAAATGAACAACTATTTGGTATTAGGGTGTGGGGTTTGGAAATGTAAGAACATGGAAGAACCACCATGGCTTAGACCACTCCATGTACCTAGCCATGGTGGTTGTAAAAATAATTTTTAAAATGCGTGACAAAATAGTATCTCACCAGGAGGCTTCATATCTTGCATTGACCAGATCCACCATATATTTTTTGGTTATTTACCATTACATGGTGGATTCTAGTGGGATTTGTTTATAAATAATAGGTTAACTACACCTTATTTACTGTTTAAATCCTTTCAGTGACTATTAGCTGAACCCTACTCACCCTTCCCTTCTCCAGTCACCACCTTTTGAATTTCAAAACCCTCGGTTTGTTTAGATCATTCGAATTGATTTATTTTAGACCAAGGTAAATATATTTATCTTGTTTCATTATTTATTCTTCTTATTTCCCTTCAAGAGTTATCTATTCTAGTTTCATCCTCTGTTTGGGGTGGTTTTTGATGGAGGTTTGTTGTGAATAGAAATTAGGTGGTGATTTCTTTGAGATTGGTTGTGGTTTGTCCATGTTTTTTTAGATTTCTTTGAAGATTCAATTGAGGTTATGGATCCTTTATATTTATTCCTTTAGTAGTACATGTGGGGTATCATGATTGTTTTTCTTTTGGGTGATAGTACGAACTATATTAGTGAGGATAATTGAATAGTTTAATTGACAATTATGGTTAAATAGTTTAATTGATATTGAATGGAAATGGGAGAAATTATTTGGGTTTTTACTATTCTTGTGTTTTATCTATATGTGGAGAATGATTGTTAATTATTTTATCTAATCAGGAATATTTTGTTATTTTTTACTATATGTTTGTGGCTGTTTATTTTTAGTATAATCTTGTTGTGATTATTTATTTAACACAATACACATTAATGTATATCTAGCTAATAAATTGGTTACACATGGATTATCATCTTTTATGAGAATTCACATGAGAATATTGGATTTAATATGATGAAATAACATTGAATAATATAAAATAAGATATGTGAAATGAATTGTGTGGTTGTTATTATGTGTGGTAGTTGAGATTATAAGTATTGGTAATGTACACTTGTTGTGACTTGTGGTAGACAATAGATGTTTTTTCGATTTTTGGTGGTTGATTCTTGGGTCTTGTTAATGTGAGGAAGATAAGATGTTTTGGTTTTTCTATACTATTTTATTTTTCTAGTACTGGTTGAATGAAATGTTAATGATGAAAATTAAATAGTATGGGTTAGAATATATAAGAAATCATTGAGTTAAAATGGTAAGTTTGGTTCATGTGGTTAATTGTTAAATATGAAATGAATTAGCATGATAAATAATGATGTTTGACAATTGAAAAATATATAAAATTATTTAATGGAAAATAAATAAGTAATGTGGATTTTGTTTTTTTCATTATTGTGAGGTGTGATGAATTTATAGGTGGTAGTGAAAGTGGAGGAGGTTTTGAGGATTTGTGGTGATGTTGTGAGATGTGACAGTGATGTTGTTATAAACTCATATGTTGGGATTTTGTGTGTGATGATTATATATATTTTATTTTCATTATGATTTATATATGGAACCTACCCATTTTGATTACTTTGTGCCAACATCCAAATGTTTTTTGGGTGGTTTTTCACAAAATCCAAGGTGGTGAGGACAGATGACTAGCAACCCACTCTTCCACACATCCTCTTCCAAGTGTGGTTATTATGAATGAGATATTATAGGTTGGGATATACTACACATATTGTTGGAATAATGATATCGATGAGGTGGTTCTTGGTGGGGGTGGGAGGTCATTCATGGTAGGAGGAGGGAACAAGGTTGATGTGCTTATTGTCCACAATTCCCTAATAACTCTGTATAATAGTTGTTTTAGGATGATGTGGATGTGATGACTAGTTTTACACGGGGTTCATGGTATGATGTCGTTATCCACATGTATTTGGGTGGGATGTGATGGTTAGTTGTATGTGCGGTGACTAACATGATGCAGTTTCCAATGAGTCTTTGAGTATGATTATTTAGAAGATAAGGGAGTTCTAAAAAAATGAAGATGTGGCATAAGAGATTTAAATTGGTTGAAAAGTGGTGCATGGTACCCTTTTCATCATTATACTTTTTATGATGTTTCTACACTTGGATGAATTATTTGGTAAGTATCCCATTTGTGAAATTGATTTGTTTGTTTAATGACTTATGTGCTATTGGTTTTTCTATTTTATCATGCTTGGATTAATATTCTGTTTTCACATGTGCATGAGAGACTTTGGGTATGATCATACTCTATATAAATATTATGCTCACCCCATGTATATACAAACTGTTATTTTTAGGTTTCCAGGAAGACTATGAAGACCGAGTTTTACATTAATATCCTAGACCTTTATGGTGACCCATGTCTTTTACACACATTATTATATGATTTTTAATCAAAAATATCTAACATGTACAACACCAAAGATCGTGAGGTTTAGTGTATTTAGAAGACTAGGATCATACTACATCAAAGAAAACAAAAACATGGTATACTTATTTTTTATTTTCCTTAGTGAGATCCTAAATCCATTTAAGCTCTTAAAACTACATAGTATAACCCAGGGAATACATATAAGAAATGGGTGAGCAAGAGATCCCAGTAAGGGAATAAACAAGATAAGGAAACATAATGTGGGATTTAAAGATATTAAATGATATCATAAAAGATAAGTATCATGATTAAATTACATAGGATCATAACTTCAATATCATGGTATAATAAGAACATGTCATCATAGAAAAATGGAAACAACATATAATATGACATAAACATGACTCAAGGCTAACTACCAATACAATATCACATGGTGGGCAAGGTCCCAAAATAGATTAGGTTTACTACCTAATATCATACATGATGCCTCATGAGACTAAAAACATTACACAAGTCGTTGGAGTGCTATTTGGGTTCACCCATCATAACATGTACATGATATATGTGTTCTACATAATTTAATTCAATCATAAATCATAATATAATAATTACTCATGGAAATAAAATGGGTTACACAATCTTATCTCAAATAATAGTCAAATGAAATTTCATAATGAAGGAATTTGAGATATGAACTCAAGGCATGTATTAGATCATCAAAATAATGGATAATAAGCTAGGTATATTTGTTAGAGAAAAATATACATTATTTAGAAGTAATCAATAACATCAAAGGTTGTTATAATTGATGAAAATACTTTTAAAAATGTTTAAAACATTGTTGAGGAATATAAATTTTACACTTGAAAATCACTTTTGAAAAACTATAATTAAAAAAACTATGGAAACAATTTTCATTGAAAATAAACATGATGAAATATGAAGGAATATTTAAGTAATATAATTCTAATGATGACAAAAAATGTCATTCATGTCGTATACGTAAAAATAATGTTTACTTTCACATTTTTTGTATAAAAATAAAAAAGTTAATTGTTTAGAAAATGATAGAAGGGTTAATTTTAAAAAAAATTCTAAAAATAAAATTATGTTTAAAAATATCATCGATAAATGATTTTTTATAATTATAAAAACCTAAAATATTTTTAGAAAACATGGATTTGGAATAAAAGGGATTTTCGTCCGAAGATAAAAATAAATTTTATTTTACATAAAAATATTTTCTCAAACTATTTAAGTATAAAAGAGAGTAATATGGGACTATTACATAAAAATATCCTTAATAAGAATAGGGGAATAAAATTTAAGGGTTTTATTAGGCAATGATCAAATAATTTCCAAGAATGTAACTTCAATCATAAACATTTCCAATTAAAATGAGATTGAAAAAATAACTCTTTACTCTTTGGTAACTTTTGATTCATAACTCCCATTATTGAAGAAAATTAATTATCCCTTAAAATAACATGAATTATTATGTATTCTTCATATGATATTTAAATTGGAATTATATACATAATTAAAAATAAATTAGCTGTATAAAATAACATGAGTCTCATAGAAGAAAGTTTTGAGACGGAAACCCTTACCTCGAGCCCAAATAATCATATGTGATACTTATATTCATAAATAATAAACTTATGTTAATTAATTAATTTTTTAAGAACCATTTTGATGATTATTATTACATTTATTTTATTTTCACCATGTCATATTCAATTACTTAACCAATTAATTTCATGTTGGACATAATAAAGATAAACTTATCATATGTCCAAAATCACTTATGAAAGTTGGATAAGGTCAAAAATATTATTATATAATCATTTAAAAATGGTAATAATTAAATAATAATCATTTTAATACATAAATTAAAATTTAAAACCAACAATAAAATATAGTTCATAAAATGAACTATGTTACAATCATAGAGATGGTAGGTCGTGCGTATGAATGAGTAACATTTTCATTTTTCGAAGATCATAATGAAAAAAATGGAAGTGTTATTTTATAATTTTTGGATTATAATTATATAATAATTATAATATTTTATATTTAAATACCCTTACATATACAATCAATGTGATATAGTAATAAAAATGATTCATATTGATTCTTGAGGCGGTAGTCCGTTGTACACACAAATGACATTATCATCTATTTAATGTATGATAAGGTAAGAAATTATATGATAAATTAATTTTGAATAATAATTATTATTTAATTATTATAATATATAAATGTAAAATTAATTATTATTACCCACCACGTAATGTATAAGTCAAAAAATAATCACATTTCTTTGTGAGGTGGTAGTCTGTCGTACACACGACAGACATTATTGTATTCCCTACGAAATGGAAAGAAAGAAAGAATATGTGATGTTATAATTATATAAGTATAATTATATCATATATATAATATATAAAAACTATATACATCATTATATCCATCCATGAGAAGCAGTTATTAATGATGAATTACATCAGTTTGCGAGGTAGTAGTCTGCTGCACACACGATAAATAGTTTCATTTCCCATTTTAGGGAGGAGATGTCTGTAGGTAATTCTACTGACATAAAAACAAATCAGTATATGTAATAGTTTTATGTTATTATATCATCATGTTTTAGTAATATTTCAAGGATGTGTAAGATGAAATAAAATAAAAAGGTTGGTTAAGAACGTTACCTCATATTCAGACTACCTCTTTGGGATTATACCTCAAGCCTTCCTAGATTGCCTTTCTGATAAAAAAAGGGATTATAAGATGAGTGAAGTTAAGTAAGTAGTTTATTTTAATATTTATTAGATAAAAAAATAGGGTTTTTAGTTCATTAAATGATAGGAGAGGGGATAGCCTTTAATAAGTGGGGGAGAGGACACACTTAGAATTTTTTTAAAGAAAGAATTACATGAAGGTTTTTATCATGATCTAAGAATAAAAAATTAATAATTTTCTAAAATTATAAGACATAATGTATAAATATGATCATAAATTAGAAATTACGAAAATTTTGGGTCATTTTTAACCCTTATATTTTCAGTTTAACCCCAGATATACATGTTTTTACCTTAATTATGAAAAATAATTTATTTTTTTTACTATTCATTGTATTCAAAAATTAATATGACCATAATAGATAATATAAATTATTATGATTAAAAAAAATAAATCTATTTTTCAAAATTAATCTCACAGAACTGGTAGAATTTAATTTAAAATCAAAACCATAGATGTGTCAAAAAAACTATTTTTTTATGAAATGCATTTTTTAAGGAAAAGACGATCTTATATAAACTATATAAAAAGTAATAATAACTAAAATTATTTAAATTAATATATATATATATAATAAATTTACTTAAAATAATTCCTCATTAATGGTTATTTTAATTATTTGAAATGGAGAAAGATTATTCAATTTAAAATAATGTTCAGAAAAAAAATGTAAAGCCTTAAATAAACTTATACTAAAATATAGTAAAAAGGTTATTTGAATTTAATTAATTGTATTTAATATGAATAAATAATAAATTTTTTAATTTTAAATAAAACTAAAAAATAATTTGAATTCGTTTCTTAAAAATAAATTACAATTTTATAAAAAACAAAATTTTTCACGATTCACTAAAAAAATTAATATTTTCCAAAAAATCCCAATTTTTAACCCAAGTTAATATATATGTGAATATTTCAAAAAATAAGACCATTTTATCAAATAAATTTTGTAAAATTGGAAAAAATAATTGTACTATTTTCTCACAGAAAGCAATAAAATTCATTTTTTTAAGAAATCATATTTTCGATGAATAAAATGAATGCTTAAAATTGAGTTAATAGTTAAAAAGAATTTATAAATAAATTGATAATGATTATTAAATTTTTAAAAATATAATAAATTAGTTATTCCAATTCGTATGCACCAATTTAATGTCAACATTATAACTATCTTTTTTAAATAATAATTTTAAAAGTATTTCATGGTTCGTTAAAACTCAGTGTTACGTGTTATGAACGAAATTGACCAAAATGAATTTATTTAAAAAAATATCATTATTTCTTAGGGTGTTAAATTCTTATATAAGATATGTGTTTTGTTTCATATATGTTATCAAACATAATTTTATTCTTTTAAAAAATCGGGACATTACAACCTTGGAGGTTTCATTGAGCCACTACCTTTGGTATTTCATTTGGGTATTTATTTAGAGAATCTTTGTTTTTGTTTACATGTGAATTATGTGATGGTTATGGTTTCCATTATTATATATTATTTCATGGAGATTTATGGTGGATTTAATCCAATCTCTCAATCTTACATTATCTATTTAAGGAAATGCCTTCCATATGTGAGATTTTATAACCTTAGTATTAGTAGCCAACCCAGGGCCTATGAAAGGTGAGACTTGGGGGTCATTATATAGATTCCTCTATTGTCAAACCAAGAGGAATACCTTTGGAGGGAGGGGATCATTACATAGTGTTATCAAATGATTGTGGTTAAAAAATCGGATGTAGTTTATAGTTAGGAAATTTGAGGATTTGAGGGCTTGGTCAGATAACGGTGTCAGTTGATCTTAGTGCATGATGAGGAGGATCATTTGGGTTTATTTATTCACTAGGGGTGAATCGGTGTAGGTGTCTATTAATAACTTTTTTCAATCCATTATTCTCACTTTTACCTCTTTTATTATTCAACAATGATTCTACTATTCTATCTCTACCTTTATTTCTCTCTCTTAGTTATTTTTTGAAGCAACACAACAGAACACACACACACACAAGAGACATGTAGATTTTAAAGGTTCACCTTTAAAAATAAAAGGATAATCCTTTGTATGAAATGAATTATTACAAGAACATATAATCCACTAGAATTAACCTATGGATATATGAAATTATAAATCCCTATACCCATGTTTGGTTAATCCCACACTCTACAACATCTCATTAATTCTGTATACTCTCATCCCGATAATTTATAGAAATATAGAATACCAACAAGAAATTATAATACGAATTGAGTCTTCTAATTTTTTTTTGATGTGATAAATCACTTATTCATATTCTATATTCACTTTCAAAACATGATGTTGGGATTTATCATTTCTTTGTTATGTAAACAGAAATGAAAACACCTCTTTCATAGCAGCAAATGGACGCTACCATTCATGCAATGATAGAAATACACCCTCTTATCTATAAAAGAATATTTTCATAATGCCTTTTCTTATTCTTATTTTATTCAACTTCATTGCAACAATAAATTTCATTAGATTTATTCACTATCATCTACATCTATAAATACTAAAAAAATATAAGTTTAAGATCACTATCATTCTTTGTTTATTGAATATTAAATGCATATAGTAGATACATTATTATGTGCATTTAGTGAGATATAATAGATTCTCTACATTGTCCTCTATTTTTAATATTTTTCATCTTTTCAATTATGTCATGTATATAAATGTTCCTCACAAAATCCATAAAATTAATCTTGATTGAATTCGAAATACAAATAAAAAATTTATTCACAAATATATTCTTCAAACATAGACTTTGGATCTTTTCCCAAAATGATCTTGAACATCCAAATCAAATTGGTTTCTATTTTAGATCTAATTAACTTCCAAATTACTCAGATAAGTCCCAACTACTATATAACTTTAAATAAACATAGATACACTCTTCAACATTGTGGTCTAGTGAATAATGGTGCATCCTATCAATTTTCTATAGTTTTCACATAACTACCACTCATGGATATGATGTGGTCAAGGTACTATGGTGTGGAATTTATGATATCCCAAGAACCACTAAAATATATTCAACTCAACTATGTGGTGTGAAATGGCCATTGAGGCATATTCCTTCAGTATTTCATCTAACTATGATTTAGTCAAAGAGTTGTGGCATAGAGGTCATGATATTTCTAGAAATGCTGAAATTAATCTATAGTACTTTGGGGCTTGGAACATTGATATGTAATAGAGTACTTGGTATTTCCAGAGACACCAAAAATGAAATAAGCCTCCATTGTAGTGTGGATCATTTAGTTTTGGTGTAATGTCAATTATTCTAGACCTGCATCAAAATTTCTACTGTAATTCCCCCATCATATAAGTCATCGCCTCCTATTAACTCACCATATGTGAGTAATGAGGTCCATTCTCAACCTCCTCCACAGTGCTAAAATGTGTCATTGAAAAGAACCTCTTTTATTTTCCCTTATGGTGTAGACCCATGCTTCCATGTTCACACATGCCAATTATCTAGCGTGCTTACCTATATGAATCCATGCATATCGAGATGGACTCCTTTTTTCAACATTCTATACAAAATTATGGAGTAGTGATATATGCAATGATGTAGTACACTCTTCTGTATCACTTCTACATCCACCACTAGGGTGCATTCATGGTGACTATGATGACTCATACCTCCAATATATCTTTTCTGATGTGGTTACTTATGTTGTGAAGTGGTCTATCATGATATGGTGAAGTAACAATCTCTACGATATAGACACTTAAAAAATATATACTTCACCTCCTATATCTCTAAAAGTGCTTTCATAGTGATCTTTATTCGTGATATATTAACACTAAGAGAATTTCACATGGAATAATTTAATTTAAAAATTAATTCTTGATCCAAATACATTCCTCTTAAATAACTATGTATGGATCACTTTGATACTTCTTTATCATAGAGATAACGAGATCATCTCCATGGAACAAAAAATCCCCAATTAACTTTTGCATTAAATATATAAAATACATCTAAGGAAAGAAAATGAAACCACTTTACAAACCAAAAAACAAAGATATATCTTCTAGTCTTGAAACACTGGCAGACAAGAGATAAGTAAACACTTTCTTAGGAACAATTATTCATCATCAGATCTCCCAAGCTATACTAAAACTATTCTTCAACATGATTGGGTTTTCCTCAATAGAATATTGATATCACTGAATACTCCTTATTTACTGCCAACATTAAAATTAAATAAAACATATAGAATGTGGGAAAACAAGTCTACTTTTTTTATCCAATGTTTACATCACATACTCTAAGTTCATCAATGACGATTCTCCATTAATTTTTTTAATATCTATTGAGAAACAACACTAGGATGGTGATTTCTTATACTTGTTGTCTAGGAATGACATCATGCTCAATTTATTTAGTTATACCATTAAGACCATAATTTACATTCAATTATATACATTTTAAGTGAAAATAAAATACACAAGTGTTTAGGGAATAAGGTGGATATATTTTCTCCTTAATGTGAAAAAACTATTGGGATAATTTTCTCAAGCAAGATTATCTATTTTCTCTAGTATTCATGATTCCATATCTAATTTTAAAGTCTGGTTTAATATTTTGTTAGAATATATCTCATCATTTATTTAATTTCATTTTATAATATATTTCTTTTCATTTTTCCATTAAATAATATGAATTCCCCAATGTAATTTTCATTCTATTAAAATATTCATCTTGTATTGGATATGTGGTTTGATAACCATTGGCACTATATTCGTATTTACCCAATTTCTCAAATAAACTTCTCTAACAAATTTTTTTTTATTTATCGAAAACCTATCATGAAATTCTTCTTCTTTATGTGGATACTTAACTTTACATTTAGCACAAGTTTTTTGATGTTCTACTTTTAGTTTTCTTGTCTTTTTAAAACTACTGGTGATAACACTAATATATATTTTTGGAATATTTATATATTTTCTGGGTTATAAACATATAAATTAAATAGTTTTCTTCACATTATACCATTTATATGTTAATATTCTTATAATATTCCTACAATTTTGTTGAAAATTACTCAATGTCAAATTATTCTCCAAGGCTCTTCCACTTGTCTTCTTATAAATCATGGAATAATTTTTTTTTTCACTTCTTAAACTTTTTTCCATGGATCAATCATATTTATTCACAAAATACCACGTTCATCCTTGAAAATATGAATTTAATTCATGTTTTGATGATCGTAAACCATTATTTTTTTGATCATTTATTGAATACATCTAATATATAATTAAGAGTCTATAATTTGTTTGAATATGATATGTTTTTCAATATATGATTGTTGAATATTCCCAATCCATATCAACCTTAAAATATATATCCTTTATGATGACATGATTATTTAATTTTATTATAAATCCCTTTGTATAATTCCTAAATATGTTTCACCATAATAATTTCCCAACAAAACATCATATTCCGTTATTTATTTCATCCCGTATATATTTTTTAAATTAATTATCATTCTTTTTTCAGCCATTATCATCACTGAATATGATGATTTTTGGGAACTGACAACCATACTCATTATTTCGTATATAATTTATTTAATAGTAGTCTTATCTTTAATTATTCTCATCCATAATTATAAAAGTTTGGACTTTGAACATGCATTTTTCGTGAAAAAATAATAAATAAATTCATGAAATGAAGATAAGGATGGTAAAATATTCTTTGATGAAACTTCAAATATTTCAAGAGAAGAATTTCATATTGAGAATCCAGTCTGAAGTTAATCTAAATGCTTCAATACCAATTGAAAATCCAATAGTGGTCAGCCTATCCATTTTATACAAGTTGAGGAAGATTGGTTGTGATATTTTATACACTTGTAGGGTTGAATCAATGTAGGGGTCCATTTATAAGTTTTTTAATCTGATCTTCACTCTTTTACCACCTTCATTATTAAGTTTTTTTCCCTTACTCTCTCTCTCTCTTGTACTTTGTTCTTTCAAGAATCACAATAGAATACACACATGAGAGAGATTAAGATTTAAAAGTTTCACCTTTAAAAATAAAAACTTATTAATTTGCATGTTATGGATTCCTCTATGACCACACAATCAACTAGTATAAACTAATGGATAAATTTGGGAAGGGTTTATCCTTGTATATATGTTCGGTTCAACCCACACTCAGCAGTATCCCAATAACTCCTTATATTTTCATCATGATTTTTTATATAATGTGGAATTTCAAAAATAATGTCTAATACCGATTAATACTCCTAAATTATTTTTTATGAGATACTTCCCTTCTTCTTCATATACATTCACTTTCATAACAACATGCAAATATTTCTTCTCATCATTTGTATAAAAACAGAATTCACACCCTTATTTCACAATAGTAAATGGTGGATGCCTTTATTGAAATGATGTAAAGAATTATTATTTATTTTATAAGAATATTTTCACAAAACCTCTTCTTCTTATTAATATTCTCATCCACTTTGGTGAATCATTTAATTTCTATGGATTTATTCATTTCCTTGAACACATAGAAATATAATAGAAAGGTTTATTTCATATAAATCTCATTATCTTTTTATTAAATATGCCGTGCATATAGTAGAGACTCACTTTATTCATTTAGCGATTTTCAACAGATTCTCTATAAAGTCCTATCTTCTCAAATTTTTTCATATTTGTAATCATGTTGTGTATATAGTTGTTTCTCTCAATAGCACTATACATCCTCTAGTTTGAGTTAGAAATTCAAATTCAAATTCAATCCACCAACTTATTCATTGAACATATACTTTGTATCTCTATCTCAAAAAATCCTAATCATCTAATTTGAGTTGATACTTATTTAATACTAAAATATCCACCAAATTTCTTAAATCTCTCTAAGTAAACATGCACCCATTTATCTACCCAGAAACACACTTCTATGATGTTTTATATGGAATTACAACACAACCTATCAATTTTAACCATTTTAACATAAATTACCATCATAGATATAGTGTGGTCATGGTACTATGGAATGGAAGTATAATGTCTCCAAAACCACAAAAAATAAAGCCACTTGAACTATACAGTGTAGATTGGTCACTGTAGTATATTCCTTCAGGATTTCACCTAAATGTGGCATAGTAATAGTGTTATTACATGGATTCCATGATATTTCCAGAACTAATGAAATTATTCTATAGTTTTCTATGATTTGGACCTTTATGATGGCAAGGAGTACCAAGATTTTCAAGATCTAGCAAAAATGAACCCAAAATCCTCTACAACATGATCCATTTTTCTACGACGTAATCTATATTCTTATATTCCCATATCGGACTTGCCTCTAGAATTCCCATGGAATCTAAGATATAACTTCTTTTTTTTATAAATGTGGTTAATGTGGTCTTTTCTTGGCCTCATCCATGGTTCCATCCTACTCCATGGACCACTTTCTTCACACTAATGCCCCTACATTACGGACCACTACTTCCATGTGCATGTAATACTTCCTTCTATTCTGTTTCCTTATTTGGTGCCTCAGTTTTATGGATGGCCTTTATTTTACAACCCCCCATTACAACGTATGGAACAATGATATATGATACAGTGTAGTTCACTCTTCAAAATCACATATGTAGCCACCACTTCAGTATAGTAATAGCGACTTTGGAGATGTTTAACTCCAAATTATATTTTGTGATATGGATAATTATGTTTTAGAATGGTGTGAACTACTATGGTGTAATAACAAGATCAGTGGTGTGGGAACTTGAAACATCCCCTCTTCACCTTATGCTCCTCCAAAACTACTTGTATTATGAAATTTATTCAAGATATATCGGCACTAAGAACATTTCAGATGGAATCAACTGATTTAAAGTCAAAATCTTTATCCAAATACTTTTCTCTTAAATATATATTGATAGAACACATTCATACGTTTTCATCATAAAGATAGTAAGATCATCTTCATGGAACTAGAAATCTTAATTTCACCTTTTCATTCAATATATCAAATAATTTCAAGGTAAGAAAATCACACCAATTTCCAAACCAATCATCCAAAATATGTCTTACAGTATTGAAATAGTTAGAGATAATAGAGAAGGATACACTTACTTGGGAACACTTCTTCGTCATCAAATATTACAAGCTATACTGAAAAAATTCTTCAACATGCTTTGGTTTTCATCACTAACATATTATTATCAATGAATAATCCTTATTCATTGACTATCATTGAAAATAAATACAACTCATACAATGTGTGATCGAAACATGATATAGTCCATGAAATATCATCTAATAAATGATATTTTAGGGGCTCCATGATCTGATGTAAGGACTCTAAGCCTACCGAACAACCAAGTGATGTGGTTTCTATTGTAGGGTAGATACCCAGGAGAGGTACACGAATTCTTATTATTTGTGTTCTTATTTGAGTTGGGAGGTCTTAGGAAATTAAAATTAATTTTATGAACCTTAATAAAATTACATACTATAACGAACATGGAATATTTTCCTTCTACTTTAAGTTATGGCTCATGGATGTCGCAACATGTGGTTTAGGTTGGTGACTTTCACAGGTTTATATAGTTGACCATCAGAGGGTTGATTTGGTTGAAGATGATGATTAGTGGAAAAAGATATTATATTCCTTTCAGCAAAAATATTTGGCAAATTATGAGGGAGACATATCTAATTAGAAGATATAAAATTGGTTGGAGGAGCTCAAGATCTCCTCATTACGCCAAAATAAGTGTTAAGTTGTGGTATAAATTACCACTAAATCTTGTGTTCCTAATCATTTAACAACGGATATAAAAACCGATCTGAAACAATTTATAAATGGTTTTAAAAAACTAGGAGAATCATTTAACATCAGTTTAAACCATCTATAAATAATTTTGCAACAATTTTTTATATAATTAATCAATTATATATTTAATTATTTCTTTAGTTATCAATGATTTACTATTAATTAATTAATAAATTATTTCTATTTATTATTTTTATTTATTTATTGAGTCCTTAGTTATTTATTATTTATTTCTTTTTTGGGTGCTCTGGTGAGCCCTTCTCATGGGAGAGTCCCAACTAGGGTTATGCAGTAAGATCTAGAGGTAGAATTGGCTATTGTGGTGTGATCTAGCACTGGAGTTAGAAATTCTTGGCCCAATGGTGGGTGTGCAGGCTTTGGTCATCCGGATTGTAGTCCTTCGATTCAGTGTTTATTGGTTTACGGGCGGATATGGTTCACCCGATTTTCGTCGGTTAGTGGTGGCTTTCATGGGCACAACACATTACTAGTCTATATCTGGCTGGGTCATCGAAGAGTGGCGACCGGTAGTGAGTCGTCTGATGGAGGATTCATCAGGCGGATAGATAACTGAAGGTGCATCATCGAATTGAGGTTGTTGGTTGATGTTATTTGGTAGGTTCATTGGGTTATGAAATTAGAGGCTCGTGATTCAAGATGTGTGATCATCAAATCCCTAAGTAGGGTGCACTCTTTGTGAATGTCCTCAGGCAGTGGCAATGACCTTGAGCTGTGCATCCTAATGCGAGTGCTGGGGGCCTCCTTTGGATGGTGCAAGATGCTGTCGGCAAATTTTTTCAGAGGGGGTTTTATTTTTTTTTTAATTTTATTGGTATAGTGTTCGGATACTTGGGGAAAGGGGTACCCTAGTGCCAATTTAATTGGTGCTCCCCATTCCAACGCCCCCAAACCACATGTTATTATATATATATATATTATTAAAAATTATAAAAATATATATAATTAAAATTATTTATATATATATATAATTTTACATATCAATGTTAAATATATTTATAAATAAATTCATATTTATAAATATTTATTAATAATTATATTTATTTATAATTATATTTATTTATAATTATATTTATTTACAATTGAAAATATATATTTATATAAATAAATTTATATATAATTACAAATATATTTAAGATGTATATATAAGTATATTTTAATAATTGTATTTTTATAAATATATTTATATTTATTTATAATTATATTTAGAAATTTATTTATAATTATATAATTATAAACCTATATTTATATAATTGTTAATATATAATTATTTATAAATAAATTTATAATATTTTTGAACTTATAATAAATTATAAATATTAATTTATTCTTATAAATATATATTTACAATTAATGAAATTGTAATATATATATATATATATATATATATATTTTATGTGTTTCCTGATTTTTTTAAAAAACAATTATTAAATTTTTTTTCTTATGTCAGAAAGGCTGCATTCCCCCTATCGACATTCCAATTAATTGAATGGTGTCAAACCCCATCATTTTTGACCCAAATTGGTGACATGACAAAGGCAGCTAGGGGGTGGCCGCCATTCACCTAAAGAGAAAGAAAAAGGAAACTATGGGGAGTTGACTTTTACCTTTACATTAGGTGAAAGGTGCCCCCTGTCACCTTTATCTTAACTCCCTATAAAAGAGAATCCACCCCCCGCCCCCATCATCCTCACTTCAAAATCCACTCTTATCTCTACATTCAACCATCTATCAGTCTCTAGAAGAAGTCTTCTTCGTGCATGGTGGATCTGGTGGCCTAAAAGAAATCCCAGTTTTTTTGTGAAGCATCATTTAGAGATATTTTATTATTTAATTTAAAGTTATTTATTTATTTAATTGAATTTTTTTTCTTAGTTATAAATATATTATTTATTTAGTAGTATATTAAGTTCTATATAGTTTAGAAATAATAGTTATTATTAATAATGATTATGTATAGATTAACTAATGAATAAATTAGGATTAAATAATGATTACATATAATGATTAGCTCATAATAATTAACTAATAAATATCCTAGGATTAAATTTTTATTACAGAATAATTAATCAAGGATTACGTAATGTTTAACTAATGATTATAGAATGTTTAAATAATTATTTAGTAATGATTAACTGTTTATGTATTGATTAACTTAAGATTAAATTATGATTTATTAATGATTAAATATTGAATAAGGAATGAATAAAGACATGATGATTAAATAATGAGTAAGTAATGAATATATAATGATTAACTACTGATTAAATGATGATTAAAGAATGAACAAAGACTGATTAACTAATGATTAAATAATGGTTACGTAATGATTAACTAATGATTTAGTATTGATTAATAAATGATAAATTGACCAAATAATTATTAATGAATGATTAAATATTGATTAAAGAATGATTAAGGAATTATTAAGGAGTAATTAAGGAGTGATTAAATAATTATTACCTAAAGATTTGGTAGCATAAGGATTATGTTGTTATCTAAGTAATCGAATCCTTTTTTGGATACTACAAGTGGATGTGGCTCTGGAAGAGATGTACCTAGCAGTAACAACTCTAACATGGTGTCCTTGGCCTGACATGTGGTAACTTGGTAAATGAGAACGGGCCTTGTTACACACTTGGTTTGACACTCTCAGTGTATATTTTTTAGATTATTCATATTTTCATTATAAACTACTAAAATACCTAAGAAGAGAAAACATAAAATTAGTATATTTATCAATGATAAAATGACAATTATGATCATATAAAGTGAAATGGGTAAGGGAAAATACATTAAATAACACATGAATTCGTTAAAAAAAACAAGAAATACCTTGATTTTTTTAATAAAATAGAGTTTCGATGATGAAATGAGCCTAACTTAAAAAATGAGGTAAAATCCAGCTTATTTTTAATTGGTAGCTTAATGAAATATTCTAAAGGTATATACATAACCGTTGAATTAACAAATGTTTTTGGACTTCTAATGTAATCTAAGATAATATCTAAGATATTCTATTAGATGGTAGAAATATTTTGAAAATTCAAAAGTTATATACATCCCTTTGGAAGATTTCATTAAGCTACCAGTTGAATGTAATGGAGATTTTACATCATGTCAGAAGATAGGCTCATCTCATAATCCAAACTATGTTCTGTTGAAAATTTTCAAGGTATTTCTTGTTTTTTATAAGGAATTAATGTTTTATTTAATGTCTTATTCTTTTTCCATTTTACATTATATGATCATAACTGTCAATTTATCATTGATAAATATTCTGATTTGATGTTTTCTCTCTTTTTTACCTTAGTTTCCCAAAAATTCTATGACTTATTTTCTTATAATCTTTTATATAACGACACATTGGAATCATATTTTATGGTATAAAAAGACATACTAACATTTTAGTATAATATTGATTACATGGTCAACCATCATAATCAATATTAGTTACACTCTCAGAATATTGATCAAAAAACATTTTTGACATAAATAATCATGTTTTCCTGTGTCTATTACTATAGGGAGGTTATTCATACTGATAAATGAGCTTCTTATAGCACATAACCAAAAATGGTTGTTATTACATTTGATTTTTTAACCCTGAGTGAAATTTGATATAGAAGTCATGGTTCCTTAATTCTAGGACCCAATTAAGAGATCATGTATATGAGCAATGGAAATTTGTAATTCCCATCTAAATTATGCCCTCTAGCTTTTTCTTTGGTTGTTGATGCATAGTGGTTCCATGAAATAAATTTATATTCCCATTGGTCAGATGGTACCATGATAGAGTTATATGTTGATGTTTCTACTGTACAACAACAATGTCCAATTGTACAAAGATGTAGACTTACAATAGTGGTTGAAGATGGTCCACCCAATGAAATTGAGTCTATTTCATATGATGTAGAAGAGGACAACCTAGATGATCTCCCAGATATAAATGTAAATCCAACATCTGATGAGTATTTTTGTAATGATGGAATAGACAGAGATAATAGTGATGCTGAGGAGGTAGCAGTAGAAGTTGGTGAGGAAGTTTCTATAATTATTGTAGCTGTAAAGAATCCTCAACATATAATAAATCATTCACCACTCTTTCCATCATGGTTAGAAGAAATGTCACATGTACCATAATTTGACTACAATGTTCTCACACTCACAACTGAGTTTCCTAGAGTTGTAATAGATAGGTTTAGTGAGCGTAAGAAAACCTCATTTGTTGGAATGGATTTTTCATGTAAATATTAATTAAAAAACATGCTAAATATATTTCACATTGAGAGGAACTATAGATATACAGTTAAGGAATTTGGACGTAAAAAACAAATTATACAGTTTGTCAAGTATGGGGATGATTATAGATTCCTCTTGAGTGAGATTCTGGATATTACATTTGGAGGTTAGAGAATTTCAAAGATGGAGGTAGCTCATACTTATATTCATCCAAACATGAAACAAGATCATTACTCATTTGATGATGAATTTGTGTCATCCATTATCATTGAGTTGATTAGGAAATTCCAAGATGTTACTATATCCCTTGTGAAAGAGAGGTTATAATAGAATTTTGGTTATAAGATTTCCTATAATAAGGCATGTATGAAAAAACAGAAGGAAATTGTGAAGGTCTATGGTAATTGGGATGACTCATATCGGGTGTTTTCATAATTTCTATCCATAATGAGACACAATGACCGAGTTGTATTCCATATTCTTACGAACAAACATGGGTATCAAGATAACCGACTTGATCCATCTCATGTTCATTTTCATCAGTTTTTCCTAGTCATTCCTCCCATGTATCTCAACATTTTGTTTTAGAAAATAGTTCAAACAGACTGTTGTAGTGTTTCAATATGGAAAATACAAAGGCGTATTATTGATTTTAGTAACCCAATATGGAAATTTTTCACCTCTCCTACTTTCATTTTCCAATGTGGAGAAGGAAAACTACGAATCATGGAGTTGGTTATTGTCAGGTATCAGTGTAATATACGAGCCTTTTCTAGAGTCATCTCGGGAATGTTTTCAGATACTTTTTGAGGTTTTTAAGTAACTTTTATTTGGATTAATGTCTTGGGGTGAGTTTCGGTGAATTTTTAAGAAACATTAATAGATAGAGGGATACACACAGTTTGGAAAACCGTGCAACAAAACTATGCCAAGCATGAAAAACTGGATAGAGAGGTCTGCACGGTTTGTGCATGGTTTGACAAAACGTGTGACTAAACTATGCCAACCATGCAAACTTGGACATAAAGTTCTGCATGGTTGGCATAAAGTTTGTCCTAACTTTGTTCCCCTTCCTAGGAAACCATGCATGTGGGATTAATTATCCAAAAATAATTTTTTAAAGCCACTTGAACCCCCGAGAATCTCATATTTTGAAGTTGTCTCAGGCTTGAAAAATTTTAGGTGATCACAGAGCCTTCTAGAGGGATTCCACGGTGATTCAAACATCATTCTTCAATATCTAAAGTCCATATTGAAGATTCAATCTTTTCCTGGTAAGTGTATTTCATCCCATTGCTTCTCCCATTATTTTCACTATTTATCTTTGATCTTTTCATGGGAGATCTCACCTTTTACATGGATCTAAACCCCTGGGTTGAGATATAGATCTAGGATTGTGGATATAGATATAGATATGAAATATATTAATACCTTTGATCTTAATTTTTGGCATAGGGTTTAGATCCAGATCTTGATCGATGATGTTTTGGCACTCAGATTTTAAGGATTTCTTTGGGTTAACATGCATCAATAAACCGAGGTAGGTGGTCTAAATATAACTCCCATAGTTGTGGATTTGATATTTGAATGTGAGCTTATGGATTTTCTAGCGTCCCTTGATAATTTATTTCCAAAATTGGAGTAATTAGGAATATGGGATTGACTTGTGATTTCCTTTGTGATTAATTGATAATTGAATCACGGAATAAATGAATGAGGGTTTCCCAAATAGATATTTGTTTTAAAGATTTGTTATGAGTTGAGATATTGTAATTGAGATATTGATTTGGTTGTGTTAAGATAATTAATTGGGGGAAATTAATTATGAAATGATGGTTGGATATGTAAGATAATTAATTGTGAGAATTAATTATGTGTTGTGATATTGATCAAAGATAATTAATTGTGTGAATTAATTATGACAACTTGATATTTGTTATAGATAATTAATTGCAAATAAGTAATTATGGAATTATAATAGTGTTGTTTTATTAATTAATTAACGAATTAATTATATACTTAGTTAATTTTCGAGTTGACTAATGGTCTTTGAAATTTTTAACTAATCATTTGATTAGTAATGGAATGATCTGGCTAATTCTTGTGAATTAAAGAATGATTAAATGAATGATATTTTTTAGTGTTAGACATGGCGTTCTAGACCAATTAGATGTTGGTAATTGGACATGATTCACCTCCCCAATAGTTATCCAAGATTGAGATTATGGGGTGCTAGGCATGACGACCTACACCGAATGAGATATAGAGTGGTAGGCATGGTGACCTACACTAAATGAGATTTGGGGTGTTTAACATGAAGTGCAAGACCAAATGAATGATAATAATGAATAATGATTGAAATAGAAAATATGAATTGAAACTAGGCCTAATGTGATGATTAAAGATTAAATGAAAATTTGATAACTATTTGATTATGCATTGTATTTATTGATTCATAAAACTGTATACACTATCATTTAACTATAATTGTTTTAGACATAATTGGTGGGGTCCTACTAAGTCTCACTCACAACCTATTTGGGCCGCATGATCGGAACCCGAGTAGACTTCATTGTTGTGGGACATGACAATGGAAAGTCCCTAGGACTGGGTGTTGTTTGGGATTAGATCATGGAAGAGGGAACCAAATGTGGTTCTAGACCCGTATGGGAATAATTGTGTCTTTACTTTTAGTTTAATTGTAGACACATGAAATTCGCATTTCCATAGAATGTTTTACCATTCTATTGAGTATTGTATTCTCTTGTTTTGAATATCATATGACATGGAATTTTTATTGGTTATTTATATGCTTATGTACTTGGTTATCATTGTTTCCTTTCATTGGTGTTTTATTTGGATAAATTAGGGTATTATATCCCTAAGAATGACATACCAACCCCTCGTTTCTAGTTAGCACCCTCTGTCATATGAGGAGGCCCACTTTAGGGCATGCATCCAATTGACATGGGGCACCGTTTAGTGGCACCTAGGTCGGGATGTCACAAAGTGGTATTAGAGTATTTTTCTTTTCTTTTTTGTCTTATTTTGTCTTAATATTTTGGGATAGGTATATAGGATACTAGGAATAGTCGAGGATTGGTAATGAGCTCATGCATGAGAGTTTCAAACCCATGTACATGGGAAAATATGAGTACTTATGGAGGGATTGTTGCGATTGTTGTTTGTTGTGACAGTTGGATATTATTTTACCTTGGGTGATACACTTGTGGTGTGATGTGATATTTTTTTTGATATTTGTTGAATTATTGATTCGTGGACTAAATATTCATGATACTTGAGTCTACATGAATCATTCTAGGTACTTAGGGTTATTGTGATGTGCATAATTCTAAGAACTCACAGGAAAATAGGTTATGGTTAAGTTTTTGAACTTGAACTATTTTCCCTTGTTGTGAGATTGGAATAATGATGAAAAATTAGAATAAATTGGTGTATAATAAATAAATTGATCAATGAAATTAGTGTTATTAATTAATGAAATTTTTAATTAATTAATTTGAGATAATGTAATTAATTAATGGTAGAATTAATTAATGAGAAGGTATGCTCCCTTGTTAACCAAGACCTAGGAGTAGGATGGTTAAGGGTAGTGATAAGGCCTCAGTGTTGACCGTGTATATAGAAGAGGGGGAAAGGACATGTTGAAACTTCTCGTGTTAGTTTCTTCCCTTACGTAAATGTTATAATGTTTTTTTATGACACCTAATATTTTTGTTTGGATTTGTAGAGATATGACTCCACGATGCTTGTTGAGGGAGACACCAAGGGGTATGGATCAGAACAAACATCTAGAAAGGGAACTTGAGGAACCATTGGTGCAAGCTAAGGTGGAAGGGGAGCAGTTATGAGATAAATTTTATCGTTTCAGGAAATTCATTGAGAGACTGTTAGGAATGGTTCAGAAAAGAATGTATGAGTTGATAAGAAAGTTTCAGCTACAACATCTCCTTGCTTTTACTAGAGAGGGTGTATTTGAGGGAGATGAATTATTGATTGAATGTATAGAGATGATACTTGACCATTTAGAGACTCTGGTTAGGAGGAGGATCAATTAGGTTTCTTATACTCTATGGGGGTCAGTGAAGCATTGGGGTGACATTTAGGTACGATATAGATAGATTGATGATATTTTATGGAATTATTTTCTGGAGATGTTCTTGGATCACTTCTATCCAGAGACGTTGAGACAAGAGAAGGCTTTAGAGTCTATGCATCTGACCCAAGGAATCATTTCCATAATTTATTACATTTAATGTTTCACATATTTACAATGTTTTTTCTCCAGCTTTGGAGGCATATGAGGCTTCGTCGGAAAAAAAATTTAGGATGGACTTAGGTGTGAAATTAAGTCATAGGTAAATATCTTTAGGCTGAATAAATTCTCAAAAGTGGTTGATCAGGTTGTCATTACAGAGGAAAAACTGAAAGAGGCTTCTAGTACTGGATAGGTAACTGTCACTAGATGATCATGGAGAATGCCTTCCGAGAGAAGGAAGTATCGTTATGAGAACCTTAGTTAAGAAAATGGAAAGAAAGGTTGACAACTAGGAGGAACGGTTTCACCAAATCTTACTCATGTGTTTTCCCACTAGTGAGGTAGGTAAGGACACTATAATACAAATTTTCCTAGACCAACAGTGGAGTGCCATATTTGTGTCAAGATGGGGCACCTACAAAAGTTATATAGGAAGTAGCAAAAAGATAGTGCTGAGGGAGCAGCTACATAGAGTCAGAGTGTGGGAAGGGGGTCTTCTACACCATATAGGTCTGGTAGCTGGAGTTCAACTAAAAGAGGTGGTATAGGTAGTGTATGTTGTTAATTAGGGTATGATCACCTATATCAGTAGAGTGGTGCTACTTATGGGAGTCAGATGACACCATAGGGAAGAGGGGTAGGACAATTACATGCAATGAAACCTACACTTTGGGAGAGTGAGGCTAATCTATCGATATTTATAGGTACTATTCTAGTTTATTCTACTTTATCTAGTGCCTTATTTGATACTGGTTCCTCTCATTCCATTATATCTAAAAATCTTGTTCATTTTTTAAGCCTGGATGTGGTGTCTGTAAGTGGGGTTATCGATATCGATACACCGTTTGGAACACAATCTAGGGATATCTATTTATGTAAGTAGTTTTTGTTAGAGATCAGAGAGTATTTTTTTTCTATTGTATATCTATGTCCTTAATATAATGGGCTTCGACCTAATTATAGGTATGAATTGTCTAGTTACATACCGAGCCCAAATAGATTGTTACTGTAGGAGAGTGACCTTTGTATCTACTGAGGGTGACCAGTATGTTCATTGTGGAGAATGATATATCCATACAGGCCGAGATGGGCCAATTAATCAGCAACTGGGAGAGCTCAAATCCCATGTTTATAGTCTTTTTCTGGAATATTGGAGTGGTAGGGAATACACCCTTCCACCAGTATTAGAACTATTTCAGGATGTCTTTCCTAAATAATTTTCAGTGTTTCCACCCGAGAGATATGTGGAATTCACTTTTGAGATCATGCTAGGGGTTGAGCTGGTATCTATTACACCTTACAGAATGGAACTGAATGAGCTTCATGATCTCAAAATGTAGTTGGAGGAGTTATAGAAAAAAGTGTATATCTGTTTAAGTATATCACCTTGGGGATCATCTGTCTTGTTTGAAAATAAGGCTAATGGGATTTTATGCTTGTGTCTCAATTACTAGAAGTTGAATAAAATGATCGTGAATAACTAATATCCTTTTCCATGTATCCATGGTATGTTTGACTAGATGAAGGGGGATTTTGTGTTCTAAAAGATATATCTGGGATCAGGGTATCATCATGTGGGAATACAAACTTTTGATATTCCAAGAAATGATTTCAGAAGCAGTTATGGACTTTATGAGTTCATTGTAATGCTGTTTGGGTTGAAAAATGATTCAGTAGTATTTATGGATTTGATGAAAAAGATCATTCATCCATACTTAGACCAATTTGTGGTGGTGTTTTTGAATGACATCTTGGAGTACTTTAAGACTCATGACGATCATGCCCAACATCTTTACGTCATCTTGGATACACTAAGATATCATCAGCTATACTCTATGCTATCTAAAAGTCACTTTTTGATTGATAGGGTACACTTTTTAGGGAACATAATCTTAGAAGAAGGTGTGGTAGTGGACCCAGAAAAAGAATAGGCAGTGGTTTCTTGGGAGCATCCTAATAATGTTTTTGATATCTAAATATTTTTGGGATTAACTAGTTATTATAAGAGGTTCGTCCAGGATTTTTCTTGATTGGAAACACTGCTTTAAGGTTTGAAAAAGATAGGGATAAAGTTTGATTGGACATAATCATGTGAGAATGATTTCCAGGAGTTGAAGAAGCACTTGATATCAGAACCAATTTTGATATTATCTTAGTCAGGTGAGGAGTACACGATGTATTATGATTCTTCTAGGATTGGACTGGGAGTTTTGTTGATGTAATGGGATCGAGTCATTGCTTATGGGTCTCGGTAGTTGAGGTCACATGAACAGAATTACCCTATACACGACCTTGAGTTGGTATTAGTGGTTTATGCTCTTAAGTATTGGAAACACTATTTTTGGTAGAAATTTTACAGTTTTTACATATCACAAAAGCTTGAAGTACATATTTACCCAGTGCAACTTGAATCTTCAGCAACAAATATGGGTGGAGTATATGCATTCCTTCGATTTTGAACTAGAATATACACCCAGAAAGGGGAATAGTGTGGCTGATGCATTGAGCAAGAAAACTTAGACTCATTTGGTATATGAGTCGAGTGTAGAGTGGAAGATGATGAATTTTTCTGGATAAAATGAATATGGTAGTTCAGGAGAGTCAGGAGAGGATGACTCTGGTTTCTATAGCAGTGGAGTCTACACTCTTGAGATAGATCAAGTACATGGAATATGAGGATCCAGAGTGTTTATTCTTAAGGTAAATACTTGAAGGTGGGGAGACACGTTAATACTAGATAATAGATGAGGATGATATCATCTATGTGAAATATCATGTTGTTGTGCCTACGAGTATGTGAGAGAAACTCATACGAGAATTTCTTGCCTCAAAGTGGGTGGTAGATCCTAAGGTGAAAAAAATGTACTATGACCTATGGCGATAGTTATGGTGGCTAGGAATGATAAAAGAGATAGAAATGTTCATAGTAAGATGTTTCACCTTTCAGCAGGTGAAGGCAGAGCATCAACGACCTGGAGGCCTATTGCAGCTGTTACCTATTCCAGAATGGAAGTGGGATGATGTGACTATGGATTTTGTGGTAGGAACTCCTATGAATCTTAGTACGAATGATGATAGTTGGGTCATTTTGGATCGACTAATGATGGTAGCACATTTTTTCCCTATCAGGTAAACCTTTATAGTAGAATAGTTGGGAGAACTGCAAGTACGATAGATAGTTCATTTGCATGGGGTGTGATAGAGCATAGTTTTAGATCACAATTTGTGCTTTAATTCATGCTTATGGAATGGATTACAGAAATAACTTTGTACATAGGTTTTATTAAGTACAACCTTCCACCCACAAATATATGGGCAGTCATAGCGTACTATACAGGTGTTAGAGGATTTGATGCGGGCATGTGTTCTTGACTTTGGTGGTTCTTGGGAGAAGCACTTGGTCTTAGTAGAGTTCGACTATAACAATAGTTATCAGAAAAATATACAGATTAAATCATATGAGGCACTATATGGTAGGACTTTTAGATCACCACTATGTTGGTTAGAGGTGGGTGAGTTAGAGTTGTTGGGACCGAGTCTCATTCAGGAGACATTGAAGTAGGTACAGTTGATTCAGAAACATATGGCTATGGCCTAGAGTTGGTAGAATTTGTATGCTGATAGACGGGGATTACCCATAAAGTTTACATTGGGTGATCATGGTTTACTTAGGGTGTTTCCTAGAATGGGTCACCACGGGATATAGAGGTAGGGAAAGATGGCACCTAGTTTTGTAGGGTCGTTTGAGGTGCTGGAGAGAATCAAACCGGTGGTGTACCGATTATCCCTTCCATAGAAATCCAGAACTATGCACAATGTTTTCCATGTGTCAAAACTATAGTGGTATCACCTCAAATCTTCTCATGTGATTGATGTGGAAGAGGTTGACCTCGATATGGATCCATCCTTTGAGGAGCATCTGATATGTGTGCTAGGTCACAGTGAGAAAGTGTTATGGGGAAAGACCATGACATTAGATTGTGAGTTATAGAAACATAGAAGTGTTTAAGAGGAAACATTGGAACGAGAATCAGACATGCGGGCTCAATGGCCCAATCTTTTTGGCTCATAATCTTAGAGAAGTTCAGGAGTGAAACTTGAGGATGAGCTGTTATAAGGTAGGGAGATTGTAAGATCTTGACCTTTTCTGAAGTCATCTCGGGTGCATTTTTAGGTACGTTTTGAGGGTTTTAAGTACCTTTTATTTGTATTAGTGTCTTGGGGTTAGTTTGGGTAAATTTTTAAGAAAAAATAACAGGTAGTGGGCTATGTATGTTTTGTGCATAGTTTGGAAAACTATGCGACTAAACCATACCAAGTGTGCAAAACTGGATAGTGAGGTCCGCACAGTATGTAAATGGTTTGAAAAACCATACGAATAAACTGTTCCAATCATGAAAGCCTGGATAGAGAGGTCTTCATGGTTTGAGCATGGTTTTCCCTAACTGTGCACCCCTGCCTAGGAAACCATGCATTCGAGATTAATTATCCGAAAATATTTTTTTTAAATCCACCTGAACCCCTGAGACTCCCATATTTCGACATTGGATAGATCTTGACAAATTCTAGGTGATCCCAAAGCCTTATGGAGGGATTCCACGGTGATTCAAACATCATTCTTCGAGATCGAAACCCTGTATTGAAGATCTTCTCTCCTTTCGATAAGTGTATTTCATTCTGTTGCTTCTCCTATTGTTTTCTCTATCTATCCTTGATCATTTCATGGGAGATCTCACTATTTCCATGGATCTAAACCTATGGGTTGAGATATAGATCTAGGATTGTGGATCTAGATCTATACTTTCAAGATAATAATAACTTTGATATTAATTTTGGGTTTAGGGATTTAGATCTAGAGTATGATCGATGACGTCATGCTGCTCAAATTTTGGGGATTTCTGTTGGGCTAAAATCCATCAATAAACTAAGGTAGGTTGTCTAAATCAAACTCCCATAGTCATGTATTTTATATGTGAATGTGATTTTATGCATTTTCTAGCTTCCCTTGTTAATTTATTTCCTAAATTGAAGTAATTAGGAATGTGGGATTGACTTGTGATTGCCTTGGTGATTAATTGATAATTGAATCATGGAACAAATAAAGGGTGTAACCCAAATAGATATTTGTTTTCAAGATTTGTTATGGGTTGAGATATTTTAATTGAGATATAAATTTTTTTGGGTTAAGATAATTAATTTGGGGAAATCGATTATGCAATTATGTTTGGCTATTTAAAATAATTAATTGTGAGAATTAATTATACGTCGTGATGTTGATCAAAGATAATTAATTATAAGATTTTATTATGAAAAGTTGAGATTTGGTATGGATAATTAATTATAAATAATTAATTATAGAATGAGAATTGTTTTGATTTATTAATTAATTGATGAATTAATTAATGGGTTATATGCTTAGTTAATTATGGAGTTAACTAATGGAATTTGAAATGTTTAAATAATCATTAGATTAGTAATGGAATGATATGGAGAATTCTTGTGAATTAAAGAATGATTAAATGGATGAGATTTTTTTGGTGATAGACATGGCATTCTAGACCAATTAGAATTTGGGACTTGCACATGGTGTTCCCTCCCAATAGTTATCCAATCTTGAGATTATGGGGTTCTAGGCATGACGACCTAAAACAAATGAGATATGGAGTGGTAGGCATAGAGGCCTAAAATAAATGAGATTTTTGGTTCTTGACATAATGTTTAACACTAAATGAATGATTATTTAAATGGAAAACATGAATTTAAACTTGGCCTAATTTTATGATTAAAGATTAAGTGACAGTTTGATAACTATTTGATTATGTATTGTATTTATTGCTTTATAAAACTTCATACATTATCTTCTTAATAGAATTGATTTAAACACTATTGGTGGTGGACTACTGAGTCATAATCACGCCCTATTCGGGCCTCCTGATCGACATCTGAGTAGACTTTGTTGTTGTGGTACAAGATAAGGGCAAGTCCCTGTGATATGTTTCTTTTTGGGATTAGAGTATGGAAGAGGGTACCAGACATGGTTCAGGACCCGCTTGGGAGTCGTTGTGTCTTTAATTATAGTTTCATTGTAGACACTTGACATTATCATTTTCATAGCATGTTTTATCTTTATATTGAGTATTGTATTATATTTTTTTTGAATATCATATCACATGGTATTGTTTTATATATTTATACGCTTATGTACTTGGTTATCATTGTTTACTTTCATTGCTGTTTAATTATCATAAAAGGGGGGTATAGTCACCTCAAGACTAACTTTATATACCCTCACTGCTAGTCATCACCCTCTGGCATACGGGGAGGCACGCTTGAGGGAATATGGCCAACCTACTTGGGACACCTTTTAGTGGCACCTGGGTTGGGATGTTACAATCAGAAACCATCTGTCCACATTTGGGGTGTCTCTTTAATATATGATTGGCATTGGGAAATCAATGAGGCAATCAATGCAGACCCTGATACATGTAGACCCCCAAAATTCACATCATCAATATTGTATTAGACACATTTCTAGAAACATGTGATAAAAATTATATAATGAACCTATGAATAATGAAATCACAAGGCTTGGTGTGCATTATATTTGTTATTTTTTATGATTTATATGTAAAGATAAAATCAATTTATGTTAAATATGATCAATTATGTGTAGTATTTGTGCTAGATCAACATAGTATTGAATAACATTTTGATGAAATCCAAATTGCTAAACAAGAAGTGTATGATTATATGATGCAAGTTTGAAAATAGAAATGGAAATTGGTATATGATGGGGGGAATAGGTATAAACACATGACCATAAACATTCTGGAGTGAATCAATGGTTTCTTCAAGGGGATTCACAAGTTTCCGATAACTTCCCTAGTTCATGAGACATTTTTTCATTGCGTGAAGTGCCTCATTGATAGAAAAATATAGCCTCAATTGTGATCCAGTAGGGCTTAAGGTACAAAATACACTTTCAATGAGAGATTAAAAAATCATTGAATAAGATTCTAGTTATTGAGTGTGTGTTTAATGTTGAGAAGACTCTTGATTTGAATATCAAGAGAGTATAAACCCCCTCAAAATTAGGAGCGGTGATAAAATGGTGGTATTACTGGAAGCGAGAAAATGTCAATGTAGAAACTTCCAAGAATTTTTGTTTCCATTGGCACATACCCTCGCATCATGTGCCTCTGTGAACATATCATAGGAAGTATATGTTGATCTAGTGTAATGAATGGACATCATTTCTAACTCTTATGCTTCACCATGGACACCTAATGGGGAGTTTTGATATTTACCAATTCCTGAAGACTAGCTGATAGTGATACATAACATCAACATGTTGTGTAAACAAGGGTGACCAAAGTCTAGTAGGATGAGGAATGAGATGGAATGGCCTTAAGAACAAGGGAAAAGTTTGAAATGCATCTTATTTCAACAATAAGGTCATAACTGGTAACAATTCCATAACATTTCTATATTAAGTTCACACTCTCATCCATAATGATGTATTGTATCCAATGTGATATTCTCGTATTATTAATTATATTTTGTTAATAAAAGATCATTCATTTTGTAAAATTTTCTGACATTTCTAAATACTTTTACTTTCAAATAATAATAATCCTTTAATATTCACATTAAAATAAATATGAAAAGTGCATGTGAGGTAACATGAAAGCATAATCAATTTTTCTATGGCTAAACCATAAACAAATAATGTGAGAAAATAATCATGAAACATACCATCATGTGAAAAATCATACATAAATAAAAAAACACACCATTTTCTAATAAAATTTTTGATAAATAAGACAAAATGTTAATATATATAAATATATAAAACCATATCTTACAAAACACCCTTTTATAGGTAAAAAAATATCTCAAAAACATATTAAAAATATTCTTTGAGAAACATGAATACATTCAATTTTATTTATCTAAAAAAACTTC
The DNA here is from genome assembly GCA_963277665.1 of Viscum album. NCBI lineage: Eukaryota > Viridiplantae > Streptophyta > Magnoliopsida > Santalales > Viscaceae > Viscum > Viscum album. The sequence goes on along the minus strand of OY728155.1, from coordinate 1,786,936,617 downwards.
ATAATACAATGATAATAAACATCTCATGTCTTACATTCTATAAGTCATAACATTCTGATGACTATAATGTTATATTTACATTTTACACATACAACTTATTTCATTTTTTTTTCTTACAGATAGAGGACACTAGACTACTCAATGAAATGGATATGTATATTTCCTTGGTTTTTATAGAGGGTCATCATGTTCAATGGATCAGGGTATGTCAAGCACACCATCATTCTCACATACTGCCTTCACCAGCCATTATACCAAACCTGTGTTGTGCTGGATTCTATGACATTGTAGCATCTGATTTCAAATTTTTTTATCATCAGAGGATTGTTTCTATTCTAGAGAGGTAGTGACCAGAGAGACATATATTTCCATTACCTATGGGAGATATTATCATTACCCTTGAGGGTGTGGGAGTACTTCTTGGTCTTCTTATCTAGGGGAAGTAGTAATTGGGGCCACTCATGCATACTGGCTGACCTTGTTTAGAGATTTCTAGGCATCAAAATTTGGTCAATAATGTTACTATATATGGTAGTTCAATATCCATGGGCTGTCTTGAGGTACACATTGAATATTTACCCAATTATGATGACGAGAAAACTATCATGTGTCATGCCCATGCATATATATTATAGATAATGGGAGGGACCCGATGAGATAAACAATTTGGTAATCATGTGCACATGATGTATCTAGGGATACTATAGGACTTTGATTGGCCCATGAAATATTGTTGGGGATCTGCATGCTTGGATTATACATATATATAATTATGCATGGCATGCTACACAGACCACACATATCTCAGGGGATGCATCATCTTTCTTCAGATGTTGGCATGAAAGCACATCCCCTCATGCTTCCCTTAGCTTGCTGGTCAGCCACTACCTATTGAGGTGACACATGATGCTCCACATGGATGCTGGTATGATCACTCATCTCTATTGGTTTTTAATTCTGGTAGGAGTTATTAAATTTAATCACTTATTATTTATCACTTTTGATGTTGTATTTTACAGGTGGAGTCAGAAACACAAATTCATTACCATTCTGACACACCATTTGGGTGGATACCGTCTCATGTTGGAAAATATCCTACCCAAAGAGGTATGTATATACAATTTATCATTGACTCACAAATTTCATAATATAGTAAGTAACTTTTTTGACAAATATCACATGTAATTTTAGATTTCATAGTTTACATAATGAGATTTATTGGACCAGTTTACAGTATAATACACTGTTGGACTTCATGATTCTATGGTTGTAATGTCACTCATTCACATTCATATTATTGAGTGGTACCATCCTGATAGATTCATGTGAAAATTTGGCTATGTTAAACCCATGTCGTTTCCACCGAGAAAGGTAGAGAAGCTTCAGGGATTGAAGCTGACAAGGAGGCGGAATGAGTACTGGCACTGATGACATGCTGAGTATCTCGACCTCCAGGGAAGAAGAGTAGCACTTCATGTCCAGGGTGTACCTACGATTTGATTCCATCTTTTAAAGAAGTTTGAGTATGATCCATGGTATAGACTAAAGTCTCTTTTGTATCTCACTCAACATGGAAGATTGATTCATGATATGGTAAGTCAATAAATTTCAATTAGTTTTTTTAATTAAACTATTTTCTAATTCATTTTTAATCTCTTTACAACATACTCAAGCATAACATATTATCTTAATGAATGGTCCAGAGGAAGAGGAGGATTCTAGCATGGTAGTGATCTATGTTACAGTGTTTGGGTTGATATTAGCTTATCATGTGGTTCATGACATCATCTTCAATCATCCACCCCAGAGAGTGGCGGGTTCTACCCCAAGGAGTGGGGGTTCCTTCTCAAGAACCTCCTCCAGCAGCTCCAAATGCTGAGGATCCACCACAAAGATGAAGTAGACCACATTATGATACCCATGAGGCCTCACCTATTCCACAATAATAGGTCATCCCTATATCACTCCAGCCTCAGCCAATTGTGTATGTGCATCATGAGACATGAGATCCATCTTTCTTGAAGTGATGTCTGCAGTTTTCTTCATATTGTGTTCCAAATCCTTCACAATATATATGGTTCCCCCTATAATGATAGCATGTCCTTATAATACCCTAGTAGGAGATGGATCAGGTGCACAGGATGACATTCAGCTGACACCTCCTACCACCGAGACATAGGTGAAGCATGCTACAGTAGACATTCCATTTCCCAAGGATCATCCCTCTCTAGGTCATCAGACTCCACCCCAACATGGAGCTCATCAATCTTGATATGGGCATCACATTCTCACACCACCATGTGGGATGAAACCCCACCATATACATTGATTTCAATCATTCATTTAATTGGTTCATGTCTATTAAAATGATCAACTTATTTTTTTTGTCAACCATTTTTACATTTTTATCCACTATTTCATTTTTAATTTATATTTTAGTAACAATTTATATTTTATAATATTTAAAATTCAACTACGTGAAACATAATAAAACATATTAAATTTCAATTATGAAAATTTAAAATATTATAAAATATAAACTATAAAAACAATCTAAACAAAATTTAAAACATTGTTGAAACATATAAAAAGCTGTGGAAAATAAAAATAATTTCATAAATATAATAAATAATAGAAAATGATAGTAATGTAAAAATTAATTATAAATACCATTTTATTGGTTTAAAAAAATAATAATATTAATTTTCAATAAAATATTGGCGAATTTGGAACATTATAGATTCAAACTAACACTAGATATTAAACCCACTAAAATGAATACTTTATACTCGAGGTCCACCTTTTATTGGTATATTTTAATTCTATAGAATAAATTGACTTAAATAATCCAAAAAGGGAGAAATATAACATAATAATAGTCATGAATAGAATAAAAAAACATGTCGATCTAGAAATGGTGGATATATAAAAATTCCACAGTTAACATGTCCTTCATTCAAGTCACATGTTTCTTTCTTATGAGTTTTATTGAAACAAATGAATTAAAAGATTAAAAGAAAACAATACATTAATTATATATATATATTTATAATTTATATACTTATAATTAATAATAATATTATAGTTATATATTTAAATAAAAATAAAGTAGTGTTTTAAAAAAACAAAATGAAGAATTAAGCCTTGTATAAGTGATTTCTATCATGATACATTGGAAATGAAATGATTAGATTAGTTAGATTATCAATTAATAATACATCTGGAAACATAATTAAAAGTAAAATAAATCTTAAATATAATTATTAAAATCTTATATACATGTCAAAAAACTTATTTCTTAAAAACAAAACATTCTCACATCACTACTAGAAAGTTTAGTTTTTTTGGAGGGAAATCTCGGGAGACCGCCAAATAGAAGTCACTATTTAAGTTATTAGCGACCACTATTCAGAGGTCAGTGTGATTTTTAACCCCTGCTCTCATTTTCCCTCTCCCCGCTCCTTCACCCTCCTTCTAGAGACCCCAACCCTCTCCCACGACACCCCCTTCGCCTCCGCGCAGTGCCGTCAGACCTTCTCGCCGCCGTTGAACCCTCCCAGTCCCATCACGCCCCGCTGTCGAGGTCTCCCATCCCACTGCCGTCGAACCCTCCTGGCCCTGTCACGCCCTGCCGTCCAACCCTCCCAGCTCTGTCGAGCTGCCCCTCCACTGTCAAGCCACCCCTCCCCTGTCAAGCCATGTCGTCGAACCCATATCGTTGAGCCCATGTGCCCCATCATGAATCCCCAATCATTGAGCCCATGTGTGGTTTCCCCCCTTTCGCGGTCGAGTCCCCTCTAGGTTAGTTGTCTGCATTAGTTCTTTGACTTCCACAATATGAGTTTTTTATTTGGATAGATTAACCATTTCTTCTAGATAGTTCCCTCAATACTGCATATGCTCCTTAATTCTTGGTCCAAATTCCTTGTCAAGATTGTATGCAATGCTAAACCAGTGGTCACTTTAAGCAGATTATTGAAGGAAATATGTAGGTTTTTCCCACCCATTGTAATATGTAGTACTGTGATTACTTGTATGAGAAACAATATATTGTTATTATTGTGCATTTTTATAATACTTTGGTGCATACGGAATAATTATTCTATTTATAGGGTGAATATAGAATTTAAAAAAATCCAGAATATGTTATGAAGATTCTATACTTTAGTAGCTACATTATTTCGTGGGATTATATTAGTTAATTCATATAGTAAATTTGTTGTTTTTATGAAAGAAGTTCCATTATATATTAACTATCCAAATGATTATTTTATGTGGACCCATATTCAGATTCTTTATTGAATAAACTATATAACGAGAGTAATGTTCCTATTCTCAAACCACTTTTTAGTATGAATTTTATTTATTGTAGTTCAATAGTAGAATGGTTATAGATGTGGTATGATTTTAGAATTTCGTTGGTGAAATGTTGTTTGAAATTATACATGTGGATACTTGTGACAACCCCATATTAATTTTTTTAAAAATATGTTTTTTATTATTTACAGTTTTAGGAGTTTTTATGATTTTATATTTATATTGGTTTGATATAAATCAGGCCATGCTGCACCAAAAGGCCTTGTGACCTAACGGGTTATTATTTTCCAGTGAGGTACGTTTCCTTGGTTTTACAAAAATTCACAATGGATGGACTATTTCGCACCATTTAGGTTGTGTCATGGAGGGGATTTCAAATAAATAACCATCATGATTCCTATATGAGTTGTGTCATGTTGCAATAGGTGTGTTATGCCATGGTGAGGATGTCATGAGTGAGGCTTTGTTGCTGCAATAAGTGCTACGCCTAGGTGGATGGGACAATGGGATCCTAATAAATGCCTCAAGTTGGTCATTAATGAAATAGTACTAAAGGTCACAACATTGAGGTTCCTAGATAAAGGTATTTCTCTAATAAGAAGACTCATATAGTTTAAATTTTTTGTTGCTCCTGTTTTTCTACCTTCAACATTAAGGTATTTTTCCCTCCCCTTCATCTCCATTCATGTCGGATTCTTTTTAAGAACTTTAGAGGACCCATTATCCTCCTTATCCAAGCCACCAAACTCCGTTCTTCATTGATTATGGGTGGATTTAGAAATTGTGTCATCTTTTCTCCCTACTATTCAACTCTTATATCTATTTTCCAATGATTCACTTTTCTCCCACAACCACTAATGTAATGTTATATGTTTTTAGGATTTGATTTGTGTATAGTTATTGACTTGGGATATCTATGGTGTGTGGATATGATCTTCTAAATTAGTTTTTCTTATGTTGTTAAATGAAATTGGTTTCTTATTTATTTGAGGTAGGTGTATTTTTGAAATTCCATTATTCATCATATCAATATATTCTTGTGAATTTTAGAATTAATTTATCATAATGCCTTTACTAGATACAATTCTCATAATGGGTTTATAAATGAAATTTAATGATTTAAATGCTTGTAATAAATAAGTATTTTATCTTATTTTTACTTTTTATTTGAATGTGAATATTAGGAATTCAAAGTATTTATGAAAATTTCAAGAGGCTCTTTCAATTTAATTTTTAATTTTTAATGAGATTCATGTGACTACTTTAGTTTTAAAAGCAGATGTTGGGTGTTTGAACTAGATTTTTTTATTAAAAAGGGTATGGTTTTCCCATGTTTAATAGTTTTATGAATTATTAGTGTTTGGGTGATTTAATGTCTTTTCAAAGAAAAGTGTTCATTTCCAAATGGATTTCAAAATGTGTTATTCACCTCCAATGCATTGAAGAGCCTACATCCCCATTTTCTGCTCCTTGGGAACATCCTCCTTCTCTTCAAACATGGTGTTTAGTTCCTTCCTCTTAGGACACTCCCTCCACTAATGAGGCCCATCACAAAAGTAGAATCCTCGGGGCTTGTGTTCTCTTTAGAAGTCTTTGGTGTACTCAGGGATGCGCACATAGACTGAGATAGATGCTGCCATGCAGGCTATGCAATAGAAGATGGATGCGCAGTTTCAGCAGTTACATGCAGAGTATGAGGAGAGATTATCACAGATATCAAGACATATTGATGAAGAGAAGATGAAACATCCTGTTGATGGTACACAAGTTCCATCACAGGTAAACAACAAAACAAACCATACAAATATTTACTTCTATTGATTTATGTTAAAGATACATAATATTGATATATATTGTAGGCTCCAGATATAGCTGGTGGACATCGTAGTGATATTGATGATCCATATGAGGATGAACATGCATGAGGTAATTTAAATTACCATTTTAATATCATAAATGAATTAGGAATTAATATTTATTCTCTAACCTTTAGGTTTATTTAAACCTATGTGTTTTATTGTTTTAATTCTTGAAATTTAATTCATTCTTTTAAAGTTTACCTGTTTTTTAATTATTATATATTACATAACACTTCAATTTATTAACATGACAACAACCGGTGAGTGAAATGTGAAACGGTCGGTCAGACGACACGTCAATTGGACGTGCGGTTTGCACGGTACAGTCGAATATGTGTGTTTTTGGAGTTTGGCACGCTTGAAAAAGGTGCGTGGGGTGGTCGAAACTATAATAATGACCTCATAATTCCATGAAATCAGACAAATACAATTGGATAGTGAATTGTGAAATGGTCAGGCAGACGAAAAGTGAATCAGAGGTGTCCTGTGACCGCGGTGACCAAAAACGCACTTCTGGTGCCATAAATGACCAAAACAGGCATCTAACGGTCAAATGCATACCAAACAACATCAAAATTACTTGAAATCATAGGAAAAATTCTAATTATTATTCATGACATGTACTCGGAGATGGTACGTCAATAAGACATGTGGTTTGCGCATTACAGACGAATATGTGTTATTTAAGAGTTTAACGCGCTTGAGAAAGGTGGGTTGGGTGGTCAAAACCTGGCGAATGAACTCAGAATGACAAGAAATCAGATGACAAAAACTGGTGAGTGAATTTTGAAATGTCTAGGCAGACCAAACGTCAATTAGAGGTGTCGTGTGACCACGGTGATCGAAAACGCACTTTCGGTGCCATAAATGACCAAAACATGCGTCTAACGGTCAAATGCATACCGAATGTCATAAGAATGACTTGAAATCACAGGAAAACATTATAATTATTATTTTTGACGTGTACGTGGAGATGACATGTCAATCGGACATGCGGTTTGCACATTACGACTGAATATGCATTTTTTAAGAGTTTGACAGGCTTGAGAAATGTGGGTGGGGTGGTCCAAACCGGCCGAATAACCTCAGAATTCCATCAAATTAGACGAAAAAACCAGCAAGTTAATTGTGAAATGTTCGGGAAGACCACACATCAATCAGAGGTTTCATATGACAACAGTGACCGAAAACACAGTTCTGATGCCATAAACGACCAAAATAGGCGTCTAACAGTCAAATGCATTCCGAACGACATAGAAGTGACTTAAAATCATAGAACAAAATTCTAATTATTATTCGTGACGTGTATGCTGAGTTGTCATGTCAATTGGACTTTCGGTTAGCGGGTTATGACCAAATATGTGTTTTTCAAGAGTTTGAAGCGCTTGAGAAAGGTGGGTGGGGTGGAAAAAACCAGCCGAATGACCTTGGAATGCCATAAAATCAGACAAAAACAATCAGTGAGTGAATTGTGAAATGGTCGGGCAGACCACTTATCAATCAGAGGTGTCGTGTGATCACAGTGACCGAAAACGCACTTCCGGCGCCATAAACGACCAAAACAGGCGTCTAACGGTCAAATGTATACCGAATGACATCGGAATTACTTGAAATCACAAGAAAACATTCTAATTGTTATTCGTGACGTGTATGCAGAGGTGACATGTCAATCAGACATGCGGTTTGCGCGTTACGACCAAATATGTGTTTTTAAGAGTTCGATGCGCTTGAGAAAGGTGGGTGGGGTGGTCAAAACCGGTCAAAAAACCTCAGAATTTCATGAAATCAGATGAAAAAAACTGGCGAGTGAATTGTGAAATGATTGGGCAGACCACACGTCAATCAAAGGTGTCGTGTGACTACGATGACTGAAAACCCAGTTCTAGTGCCATAAATGACCAAAATAGGCATCTAATGGTCAAATGAATTCTGAACAACATTGGAATTAATTGAAATCACAGGAAAAAATTCTATTTATTATCATTGACTTGTACGCAAAGACGTCACATCAATCAGATGTGCGGTTTGCACGTTACGGCCGAATATGTGTGTTTTCAGAGTTTAGCGCTTTTGAGAAAGGTGGGTGGGGTAGTCAAAACCAGCTGAACAACCTCAGAATGCCAAGAAATCAGACGAAAACAATCAGCGATTGAATTGTGAAATGGTCGGGCAGAACACATGTCAATCGGAGGTGTCGTGTGACCGCGATGACCTAAAACGCACTTCTGGTGCCATAAATAACCAAAACAGATATCTAATGGTCAAATGCATAATGAACGAAATCATAATGACTTGAAATCACACGAGAACATTCTAATTATTATTTTTGATGTGTACGTGGAGACAACACGTTAATAGGACGTGCATTTTGCACGTTACGACCAAATATGTGTTTTTTAGGAGTCTGATCCGCTTGAGAAAGGTGGGTGGGGTGGTCAAAACTAGTTGAACGACCATAAAATGTCATGAAATCAGGATACAACAACTGAAAAGTTAATTGTGAAATGGTCGGCAAGACCACACGTCTATCGGAGGTGTCATATAACGACGGTGACTGAAACGCATTTCCAGTGCCATAGACGACCAAAACAGGCGTCTAACGATCAAATGCATTCCAAACAACCTCATAATGACTTGAAATCACAGGACAACATTCTAATTATTATTTGTGACATTTATGTAGAGACAAAACATCCATCGGACATTTGGTTTTCACGTTATGGCTGAATATGTGTGTTTTTTGAGTTTGGCGTGCTTGAGAAAGGTGTGTGGGGTGGTCAAAACTGTCTGAACGAACTTGGAATGTCTTGAAATCAGATGAAAGCAACCAAAGAGTGACTTTTGAAATGGTCAGGCTGACCACACATTAATCGGAGGTGTCGTGTGACCGTGGTGACTAAAAACGCACTTCTGGTGCCATAAACGACCAAAAGAGGCTTCTAACGGTCAAATGCATACCGAACGACATCAAAATAACTTGAAATCATAGGGAAACATTATAATTATTAATATTGAAGTGTACAAGGAGATGACACATCAATCAGATGTGAGGTTTGCATGTTACAACCAAATATGTGTTTTTTAAGAGTTTGACGCGCTTGAGAAGGATGGGTGGGGTGGTCAAAACTAGATGAACGACCATGGAATGCCATAAAATTAGATAAAAACAACAATCAGTGAGTGAATTGTGAAATTGTGGGGTAGACGACAAGTGAATCGGAGGTGTCGTGTGACCGTGGTGACCGAAAATGTGGTTCCGGTGCTATAAACGACCAAAACAGGCATCTAACGGTCAAATACTTTCTGAACGACATCATAATGACTTGAAATCATAGAACAACATTCTAATTATTATTCGTGATGTGTAATATGAGACGGAAAGTCAATCGGACATGCAGTTTGTGCATTACAACCGAATATGTGTTTTTTAAGAGTTTGGTGCGCTTGAGAAAGGTGGGTGGTGTGGTCAAAACGAGACGAACGACCTCAGAATACCATGAAATCAGACGACAACCACCGACGAGTGAATTTTAAAATTTTCAGGTAGATGACATGTGAATTAGATGTGTCGTCTGACCGTGGTGACCTAAAACGCACTTCTGGTGCCATAAATGACCAAAACATGTGTCTGACGGTCAAATGCATACCAAACAACATCGGAATGACTTGAAATCATATGAAAACATTCTAATTATTATTTTTGCTGTGTACATGGAGAAAAAATGTCAATCAGACGTGTGGTTTGTGTGTTACGTCCGAATATGTGTTTTTTAAGAGTTTGACACACTTGAGAAAGGTGGGCGGGGTGGTCAAAACTGACCGAACAACCTCAGAATTCCATGAAATCAGACAATAACAACTAGAAAGTGAATTTTGAAATGGTCAGGCCGACCACACGTCAATTTGAGGTGTCATGTGACCGCGGTGATCTAAAATTCAGTTCTGGTACCATAAATGACCACAACAGGCGTCTAACGGTCAAATTCATTCCGAACAACATAGGAATGACTTGAAATCATAGGAAAACATTCTAATTATTATTCTTCACATGTACGCGGAGACAACACATCAATTGGACGTGTGGATTGTGCGTTACGGTCGAATATGTGTGTTTTCGGAGTTTGGCGTGCTTCAGAAAGGTGGGTGGGGTGGTCAAAACTGGCCGAACAACCTCGAAATGCCATGAAATTAGACAAAAAGAACCAGAGAGTGATTTGTGAAATGGTTGAGCAGAGCACTCGTCAATCGGAGGTGTCGTGTGACCGTGGTGACCGAAAACGCATTTTCGGCGCCACAAACGACCAAAACAGGCGTCTAATGGTCAAATGCATACCTAATGACATCGTAATGATTTTAAATCATATGAAAATATTCTAATTATTATTTGGGTCATGTAAACGGAGACGAAACATCAATTGGACGTGCATTTTGCACGTTACGGTCGAATATGTGTTTTTTAAGAGTTTGACGCGCTTGAGAAAGGTGGGTGGGGTGGCCAAAACCAGCCGAAAAACCTCCAAATTTCATGAAATAAGATGAAAACAACTGATAAGTGAATTGTAAAATGGTTGGGTAGACTGCACGTCAATCAGAGGTGTCGTGTGACCGTGGTGACTGAAAACGTAGTTCTGATGCCATTAAAGACCAAAATAGGTTTATAACTGTCAAATGAATTCCTAACGACATCAGAATGACCTTAAATCACATGAAAACATTATAATTATTATTCGTGATGTGTACGTTGAGACGACATGTCAATTGGACGTGCAGTTTGCACGTTACGGTCAAATATGTGTGTTTTCAGAGTTTGGTGCTCTTGAGAAAGGTGGGTGAGGTGGTCAAAACTGGACGAACGACCTCAGAATGCCATGAAATCAGACGAAAACCACTAGCGAGTGAATTTTTAAATGGTCAGGTAGACAACAAGTTAATCAGATGTGTCGTGTGATCGCGGTGAACGAAAATGCACTTCCGGTGCCATAAACGACCAAAACAGGCGTCTAACGGTCAAATGCATACTGAACGACATCATAATGACTTGAAATCATATTAAAACATTATAATTATTATTCATGACGTGTACATGGAGACGACACATCAACCGGAAGTGTGGTTTGCACAATACTGTCGAATATGTGTTTTTTAAGAGTTTGGTGTGCTTGAGAAAGGTGGGTGGGGTTGTCAAAACTAGCCGAATGACCTCGAAATTCCATTAGATAAAACAAAAACAACCGGTGATTGAATTATGAAATGGTCGGCCAGACCACATGTCAATCGGAGGTGTCGTGTGACTACGGTGGCCGAAAACGCAGTTCTGGTGCCATAAATGACCAAAACAGGCATCTAACGGTCAAATTCATTCTGAATTACATCATAATGACTTGAAATCACAGGAAAAAATTCTAATTAATATTTGTAACATGTACGTAGATACGTCACATCAATCGGACGTGCGGTTTGCGCGTTACAACCGAATATGTTTTTTTAGCAGTTTGGTGCGCTTGAAAAAGGTGGGTGGGGTGGTCAAAACTGGCCGAATGACCTTGGAATACCATGAAATCAGACGAAAACTATTGGAAAGTGAGGTTTGAAATGGTCGGGTAGACCACACATCAATCGGATGTGTCGTGTGACCATGGTGACCGAAAACCCACTTCTGGTGCCATAAACGACCAAAACATGCGTCTAACAGTCAAATGCATACTAAACGACATCAGAATGACTTGAAATCACATGAAAACATTCTAATTATTATTCGTGACATGTATACGAAGACAGAACGTCAATCGGACATGCGGTTTGTGCGTTACGGCCAAATATGTATTTTTTAAGAGTTTGACGCGCTTGAGAAAGGTGGGTGAGGTGGTTAAAACCAGCCAAACAACCTCAGAATGTCATGAAATCAGACGAAAACAACTGTAGAGTGAATTGTGAAATGATAGGGTATACCACATGTCAATCGGATGTGTCATGTGACCGTGGTGACTGAAAACACAGTTCCAGTGCCATAAACGACAAAAACAGGTGTCTAACGGTCAAATGCATTCCGAGCGACATCGTAATGACTTTAAATCACATGAAAACATTACAATTATTATTTTTGATGCGTACGCCGAGACAGAACGTCAATCATCCATGCAGTTTGTGCGTTACAACCGAATTTGTGTGTTTTTGGAGTTTGGCGCGCTTCAGAAAGGTGGGTGGGGTGGTCAAAACTTGCCGAACGACCTCAGAATGCCATAAAATTAGACGAAAACAACAACCAGTGAGTGAATTGTGAAATTTTTGGGCAGATGAAAAGTAAATAAGAGGTGTCGTGTGACCGCGGTGACTGAAAATGTAGTTCCAGTGCCATAAATGACCACAACAGGCGTCTAACGGTCAAATGCTTTCCGAACGACATTGGAATGACTTGAAATCACAAGACAACATTCTAATTATTATTTTTGATGTGTATCCAGAGATGGAATGTCAATCGGACAGGTGGTTTGCACGTTATAGCCAAATATGTGTTTTTTAAGAGTTTGGCACGCTAGAGAATGGTGGGTGGGGTTGTCAAAAACCGGCAGAACGAACATAGAATGCCATGAAATCAGAAGAAAAAAACCGAAGAGTGAATTGTGAAATGGTCGGACAGACCAAACATCAATTGGAGGTGTCGTGTGACTGTGGTGATCGAAAACGCACTTCCGGTGCCATAAACGACCAAAACAGGTGTCTAACGGTCAAATGCATTCCGAACGACATCAAAATGACTTGAAATCACAAGACAGCATTCTAATTATTATCTATGATGTGTGTCAGCATAGGACACATCAATCGAAAATGTGGTTTGATTAGAACCACAGAAATAACGATTTTACATTTTTAAAAAGGTATTCAAAATTATTAATATATTTTCAAAATCAAATACTTTAGATCTGTTATAGTATGTTTGAATTGAAATAGATGACATTGCATTTCAATTATTTGGTTGGCTGTTTTTTTCAGTATTAATTTTTTTTATTAAAATTCTTCATGTAGTTATATTCAATGATGGATGTGGAAGTTTGGAAAACAACGGGCTGAAGTTATTTATGCGGGTATGAGTTAGATATTTTGGAAAAGTTTATTTTTTTGTGTTTTTGAAATATATGGGTTTTTATTGTATTACCAACACTTTAAAAAAAATAAAAAAAACCTATAGCGACCGCCATTTGGCAGTCGCTATAGTCCATGTTGGCTCATCTACAGCGACGACCATCTGGCGGATGCTATTAGTAACAGTGACGGGCCTAAAGCGTCCGTCATTTGGCGGACACTAAGCGACCGTTAAAGGCCTTTAGTGACAGATATTGGCGGTCTCTAATGACCGTTATTCTACTAGTGAAATCAAATATTAATGTGATAATTTTGAACAACTTAAAATAAACAATATATATATATATATGTATCATAATATAAAAACCCATATATTTATAAATATAAAAAAATGTTTAATTAAATTAATTTTTTTTACTGAAAAGCGAAAGGGCTTCTTCCTCCTTTTGAGTTAACCGAAAGGTGATTGGGGCACTGACTCCATTCTAATATATAAAAAAAATATTTTTAACAGAGTCATTTTAATTTTTTAGAGAGAACATTAAAAAAATATCTATATATAATAAGTATAATTAAAAATCTATCTCTATAAATAGATATTTAAAATTATATAATATAAATATATAATATAAATATAATAAATAAATTACAAATATAAAAGTAAATAAATATATATTTAAAAATATAATAAATATATAATTATATAATTATATATATAATAAATATGTGATAAATATAATATAAATATTTATATATTTACAATAATATATTAATTATATTAATAATTATTGATATTGATGTAGAAGATGGTTGGAGGGTTTGGGAGAGCATTTGTATGAAGTCATGATGGCCACTAGGGTTCACCAATTTCATCTTCCTCCTCTGCTGCTATGGTGGCTTCTTTTCTTCATGAAGATTGTGTTGATTCTCATAGGTTCATCGATGCTAAAGGTAGAGAATCAAAATTTTCACTTAGGAAGACCACTGCTCCATTTTATTAGATTGATGAAGGTGTGTGGATCCATTCAAGGGACTTGGATATGGGATATGCCATACTTCTTCCTCACAAACCGAAGACATCATCTTCCACAAGGACAGATTTGGTGTCAAATCCACCTAGTGGTCAATCACACGAATCAGGTGATGCAAAACCGGGTTTCACCTCAAGAAAGAATAGTGACGAGTGAATCTTTTAAAGAGGTAACTTTACTCATATTTAATTATTTAATGATTTTCTTCTCTATTAGTTTTAAATATGTGAGCATTAGATTATTAGGAGGGTGGTTTTGTCAACTTTTCAAAAACCATGGAGGACTGAAGACCCGGAACAACGAGTAGTTATTGTTTGGGGTTTTCATGATAAGAAGTGCATCCCCATTGGGTGAGGTAATTTCCAATTGCTTTTTTTCTTATAAAGAAATAAAGTGCTAGGCATGGGGTTTCAGTCAGATCTATCTCAGGCTAGAAGTAATGTGCTTTCAAGATTGGGATCCTTGATTCAATCTATTTATGGTCCAAAACACAAGAACTCGGTTTTGGGTTCGAATTTATGGCTTGAATTGTATATTATGGAATCCTCAGATTCTCTTAGACATTAATTTGTCCATTTTCACTCTGATCAAGATCGACTGCTCAATAGAAGAGGTGCACTTTGGATTTTTTACAAGTTTTCTTATTGAGGTGGATCACAATTCAATGATAATTGAATTTTTTACACCGTCTAGTACATATTTCAATTTTGATCTGACTGTAAGGTATGAAAAAATACATTTATTTTTTATTGGATATCAGACCATTAGGCATGGTATGGATAATTACAGAAAAGAAAGAATTTGATCTGACTTTAATTTTAGAGGCCATGAAGTTACTCGATGTAGAGGGCGGATCTCATGATCCTGTAAAAAAGATACTAATGCTCACACAACTATGATTTTTGGTCATGATGCAATGCTCTCTGGAAATAGAACTAATGATGTTGGGCCTTCAAAAGTGGTTATACAAGAGAGTAAGACATGGGCCAATATTACTAAATAAGAGCTTGCTGATACTCAAGTATCTTCTCATCTGTCACCATGTCATGGAGAAATGGTTCCACCTTTATATAGAGATGTTGTTTCACCTCTTGATATTTACTCCAAACCCACTAAGGAAGATGTGAAAGTTGATGATTATGATAAGGGACTAGTTGATATTTAAAAACAGGCTATAGGTGATTGTTTTGTAGATGAATTTTCAAACACTATTGAATCTAACGAAGATGTAGAGCCTGTCCCACATATGAAGTATGTGAAATGACAATAGGATTCTTGGTCTCTTGAGCATTGAGAATTCAATGCTCAAGAACCACAATAAATGCATGTGGATAAGTGGGTATATTTATCTAAATGTAAGGGAAGAGTTCAGGATGAGGAGGGTTTTCAAATGATTCCTTCTCAGAAACCTATGACATATGTACCGATATATGAAGTGGTACAGACTTATATTCTTGAAAAACTCCCCCTAAAGGTGGAATTCCAACCATGCTTTCTCACTGAGAAAGAAGAAACTGAAGGAATTTGGCATCAAATGTCTTGGGGATAGGGTAGATATCCAAAAGTTTATGTTTAGGGAGGTGGTCATGATGATTTTTCTACTGCAAGAGGGCATGGAAGGAATATGTCTATAGGGACTAGGATCACCCCAGAGTAGAAGAAGATTAACGAGAAGTATATTACACTCTTTAATCAAAGAAACTCACAGTCAGAGTGGGAGTCTACCGATGACATATTAGATTCTGATCATGATTCTGATCATGATTATAATGACTCTTGATATGTAGTTTTTCTCTATGGATGAGGGCCTTTCTCTTTTTCTGTCCCCATCCATCTTTTCTTATGTTTGATTTCTTTTTCATTAAAGTTTAATAAATGGTCAGGAGCTTTAGTTTCGGGCTAGACCTTTTTCGGTATGAATAGTTATTAATACAATAATTTTTTAATTATAAATATAATAAATATTGAAGCATATATATAATAAATATATAACTATAAATATAATAAATATATAATTATAAATATAATAAATATAAATATAATAAATATATAATTATAAATATATAAATAATTATAAATAAATATACATTAATATAATCATAAATACATATAATTATAAATATGAATATATATATTTATAGTAAATCCCCCACGCTTGGTTGGGTTGGTAAGGGTGGGGAGGGGATTGGGGTGTGGTCATGGGGTCAAGTCCCTGGTCCGACGATTTATCTTCATTTTCTCTGTTGCGTTGTGTGCCTCTTTCACGGTTGCACCCAAAAAAAGGTATATATAAATAATAAATTTAATGAAAAATCTATATCTAAAAATTAATAGTACTAATTATATAATATTAATATATATATAAATACATACACACACACACATATATATATATTTACTTATAATTGTTCATATATAATTATTTATTTATATATATAGTTATATACATATATATTTAATTATATTTGTTAGAAAATTTAAATATATATTTATATAAATAAATTTATAGTTATAAAAATATATTTAATAAATATATAATCATAAATATAATAAATATATAATCATAAAAACAATAAATTTATAATAACAAATATAATTAATATATAATTATAAATATAATAAATATACATTTAATAACTATAAATAATAAATATAATAAATATATAATCATAAATATAATAAATATATAATCATAAATACAATAAATATACATATAATAACAATAAAAAATAAATATATAATCATAAAATTAAATATATTTATTATATTTATGACTATATATTTATTCTTTTTATGATTATATATTTATTATATATATATTTATTAAATGTATGTTTATAAATATAAATTTATTTATATAAATAAATATAAATATAAATATATATATATAATTATATATATATATTAGGAATTTGGGGGTACAATTACATTGATAACACACACCACACACACACATGCCAAAAAGGCAGGCCATAGCCTCCAAGGGATAGCCCACCCAACATGCCTTATTTATTTAGTGAGTATCCCGAAGGCCCAGTGGGCCTGAAGCCCATTATATGACCCAAAATCCCTCAAACTGGCCTGAAAGCCCAATGTAGCATCATTCCTGCATCATGCATGCACCACCGCCTGCCTGCAGAAATTTTCTCCCACTCGAATTTGAACATGGGTCTGATGCAGGATTACAGGGAGCCTTTACCACTTAGGCAAACCCCCAACCGATTTCACTATATACATAAATATATAATTATATATTCACAATTATAAAAAATATAATTATAAATATATACACACATATATATAAATTTAGGATATATAATTATAACTTTTTTTTATTGAGATAGATTTGTAAGAATATTTATTATATATATTTATTTATTTAAATAAATTCATATTTATAAATATATATTCATAATTATATATATTTATGATTATATTTATGTATATATATTTATAATTATGTATATATCTATAATAATATATTTATTTTATTTATAATTATATATTAATTATATCAATTATTTTAATTATTATATATTTATTATACTAAGAATATTCAGGATCCGAGCATACTCAATCCCAAAAATTTGTTAAGAAAAGTTAAGTAGAGACAACGATATAGGAATGTGGTACAAATGCCACCAAACACACTCTGCCCAACCAACACTGCCCACAAGACAACCAGAGCAAAAGACCAATAGACAGTCCGAAAGTACAAACATAAGAGGCCCAAAGACCCTAGTTTCCCAAAGAACCTGAATCAATAAACATCCATAGCCCAATAAAAATAAAAAAGCCTTAAGGCCAAACTGGTAAAATTACCCACTCACATCCAGCCCTCAAGCCAGCCAATATGAAACTGGGGTCTTCACCTGTATTTGAAGGATACATGCCCCAAGTCGTCACCTCCCATATCAAGGTCGTCGCCTCCCAACTTCTAGGTCGTCGCTAGACCGCAACCTATCGTCGGGCACCACCATCTCCACTGGGATCCCAAGTGTGAGTCGCTCTACCCCGTCACAACATATGATACCTTCAGTACCATCTCACCTCAGCCCCACATCGTAACGTCACTGGTAGAGGCCATCCCAGCCAGGAACCACCACAGGGTATTTTCAAAGCCATGGTGCATCCTGAGGTCACCACCGACCCACAACCATCACCGAAAGCCACACCCGTCGTCCAATGACTTCCTTATCAAGCTCATCCCATGCACCATCATTAGCAGCACCAAAGATTTATCACGTTGACCACCGACGCTGACCACAGTCACCGACCAAGATCTCACCGCCGCATCAAGTCATCGTTCAAGATCTCAATGCCATTGTAGCCCACTAGGATCTTAGATCCAAATAAAATTAAGGATGTCGCCTTACTGTGTCATCATCGATGCTACATCAGATTCTTCTAGGATCTCCTGAATGAGCATCACCGCAACAGGAACCTCTAAAACCCACTATAATCTCAAATATGAGGATAACTCTTTGATTTTGAAGTTATCTCCTCCCTGGATGAAAACGCATACCAAAGCTCTCTGTAGATCCGAAGATATGCCTGGACCGCCATTTCCCTCAAGATTTATTTTCTGTAACCACCTGACTGGACCAGAGTCCGGAACTGGTGCCCCACCATCTTCACGTGATACATCCATTGCAAAGACCTTTCAAGAATCAATCTCCTTCAACTGCCTATTGGAAAAAGTCCCTTGTCATTGAACTGAAGATCTTTAACGCCACTTGAGGGATTTTTTAATATGTTTTTTTGAGATTTTATTTTTTAAAATAGGTATAGGTTAATTTTATAAAAACAAATATGAACTAAATGCGGTAGCACCACTACCACCTTTGGTTTTCGGGTGAAAGGCGACAACCACATTGCCATCTTTCTTCTAAAACCCAAAAAACTACTATTTTTTGTATTTTAATTTTTTTTATCTTGTTTTGTTTTGTTTATATATATAACAAAAAAAAAATCACAATTTATCTGCTATTTAATATCAACCAGTGCTGCCAGTACAACAGTCTGAATTCAGACAGAAGCTCTCACCCAAAGTCTCCTTTTATAAGAGAGCATACCCTAAAAATTATTCTGTATTTTTAATATGGGATTTTGGTTCTCCCTTTCCTTCGTAGAAAATTATGCATTTCCGATGTTGGATTCATAACTGTTTCAAGTATGTGGATTTTAAAGACTATAAAATATAAACTATAAAACCAATATAAATGAAACTTAAGACATGGATTAAACATATAAGAAATAATTTAAAATATAAATAATTTTTTAAAAAATGCCAATTAAAAATAATTTATAAGTTTTCAAAGACACATACTTGAAAATTAAAAATGATAAAAGTAGGTGACTTTGAAAGTCTATAGAATATAAAATATAAGATCAATATAAGTGAAACATAAAACATGGATTAAACATATAATAAATAGTTGAAAATAAAACTAATTTCGTAAAAAAATATTGATAAAAAATAATTTATAAGCTTTCAAAGGAACTTACTTGAAACTTAAAAATGGTTCAAGTATGTGAATTTGAAAGCCTATAAAATATAAACTATAAGACAAATATAAATGGAACATAAAACATGGGTTAAACATATAATAAATAGTTGAAAATAAAAAGAATTTCAATTTTTTTGATGAAAAACAATTTATAAGCTTTCAAAACCACCCACTTGAAACTTAAAAATGTTTCAAGTTTGTGGCTTTGAAAGACTATAAAATATAAACTCTAAGACAAATATAAATAAAACTTAAAACATGGATTAAACATATAATAAATAGTTAATAATTAATAAGTTATTTAGTAAAATAATTATTAATTATATGATAATTAATTAGTTAATCAGTAATATAATTATTAATTATTAATTATTAAATATTAAATATTAACTATAACTTATTAGTTATTAATTATAAAATTAACTAGTTAACAAGTACTGTCATTATTAATAATATAATAATTAATTGGTAATATAATTATTAATTTTATAATTACTAATTATATAATAATTTATTAGTAAATTAGTAATATGATTATTAATTATTAATTATATAATTAATTTTCTACTTATTGATATCATTATTATATATATAATATTGAATTAGTAACATAATTATTAATTATATAATAAATAATTAGTAAATTAGTAATATAATTATTTATTAGTTAATTAGTAATATAGATATTAATTATAAAATAGTTAAATAGTTAATTAGTAATATAATTATTTATTATAATTATTCATTATTCATTATTAATATTTAATTATATAATATTTAATTATATAATTAGTAATATAATAATTAATTACATAATTAGTAATATAATTATTAATTACATAATAATTAATTAGTTAATTAGTAATATAATTATTAATTATAATTATTAATTATTAATTATATAATAATTAATTTGTTAATAACTAATATAATTATTAATTTGAATTATTAATTATTTATTATATAATAAATAATTTTTTAATTCGTAATATAATTAGTCATTATAATATATAATTATATTACTAATTACCTAATTAATTATTATAAAATTAATAATTATATTACTAATTAACTAATTAATTATTATATAATAAATTATTAATAATTACAAATTAACTAACTAATTAATATAAAAATAATAATTATATATTTCATAATTATATTACTAAATAACTAATTATTAATTATTAATTATTAATTACTAATTAATAATTAATAATTAGAATGAATAATTACATTACTAATTAACTAATTAATTATTATATAATATTTTTTAATAATTACTGTTTAATAATTATAATGAAAAATTATAATTTATAATTATATTACTAATTATCTAATTAGATATTATCTAATTAATAATTATATTAACAATTAAATAATTAATTATTATATAATTATTTTTAATAAATACTAATTAATAATTATAATTTATAATTATAATTTATAATTATTTTACTAATTAACTAATTATAGAAAGGGCATCAACTCTATATTTCTCAAAAAATTAACTAATTAACTATTATATAATTAATAATTATATTAATAATTAACTAATTAATTATTATATAATTAATTAATAATAATTAACAATTAAATAATTATTAACTATATAATTAATAATTATATTATGAATTAACTAATTTATTATTATATAATTCATAATTTTATTAGTAACTAATTAATTTATATATAATTTATAATTATATTACTAATTAAATAATTAATTATTATGTAATTAATTATTAATAATTTCTAATTAACTAACTAATTATTATATAATTAATAATTATATTACTAATTAAATAATTAATAATTAGTAATTGATAATTATAATTAATAATTGTAATGAATAATTATATTACCAATTAAATAATTAAGTTTTATATAATAATTTTCAATAATTAATAATTAATAATTATAATGAATAATTATAATTTATAATTATGTTACTAATTAACTAATTAAGTATTATATAATTAATAACTATATTACTAATTATCAAATTAATTATTATATAATAATTTCTAATAATTATTAATTATTAATTAAAATTAATAAATATAATTTATAAATATATTACTAATTAACTAATTAACTATTATATACTAAATAATTATATTACTAATTAACTAATTAATTATTATATAATCAATTATTAATAATTAATAATTAACTAATTAATTATTATATAATTAATAATTAACTAATTAATTATTATATAATTAATAATTATATCACTAATTAACTAATTAAATAATTTCTTATATGCTTTATCCATGTTTTAACTTTTAATTATATTGGTCTTATATTTTTTATTTTATAGAATTTCAAAGCCACATACTTGAATCATTTTTAAGTTTCAAGTAGGTGGTTTTGAAAACTTATAAATTTTCTTCATCAACATTTTTATGAAATTATTATTTTTTAAATTATTTTATATATGTTTAATTCATGTTTTAATTTTCATTTACTTGGGCCTTAAAGTTTATATTTTATAGGCTTTCAATGTCACATACTTGAAACATTTTTAAGTTTCAAGTTAGTGGTTTAGAAGGATTTTAAATTTATTTTCATCAACATTTTTTTACAAAATTCATTTTATTTTCAACTATTTCATATATATTTAATCCTTATTTTAAGTTTCATTTATATTTATCTTATATTTTATATTTTATAGTCTTTCAAAGACACATATTGAATCATTTTTATGTTTCAAGTAGGTTGTTTTGAAAGCTTATAAAATATATTTTATCAACATTTTTTATGAAATTATTTTTGTTTGCAACTATTTATTATATGTTTAATCCGTTTTTTAATATTAATTTATATTGGTCTTATAATTTATATTTTATAGTATTTCAAAGCCATGTACTTGAAACAGAAACTCATATTAGAAATGCAGAATTTTCTACGCCAAAAAGGGAGAACCTAAATCCCACATCGAAAATATAGAATGATTTTTAGGGAAAACACTTTTATAACACGGAGCTCTGGGTGAGGGTTTCTGTCAGAATCTATATGACTCTAATGGCAGTACCACTGGATATTAAATAGCATAAAAATTCTTCTGAATTTTTTTATTTTATATATAAATATATGAACAAAACAAAATAAAAATAAAAATAAAAATAAAAAATTTGCATATATTAAAAACAATATTTAAAGTAATGATTTTTAGGGGGTTTGGGAGGAAGGAGTCATGCTGTCTTTGACCTTAAACTGAAAGGCAATATCATGCCTACCTCCTTTCACACCCAATTTCAATTTTTTTAACATATAAATTTTTTAAAATATATTTAAAAAAACTACTTAAAAAACTCTCACGTAAGAGATCAGAATATATCATACCCATTTTAACACTAGATTCAGCATGATGGAGAAATTTACAGGCTAAGAACATCTCAAAATAACCCACAATACCATCAATCTTGCTTGCGATGTATGAGCCATCCCCATGGATATCAAGAGAGTTAAACACTCCATTCTAGAGAGATAAACTCTCCATCATTTGAAACCATAACAATAATCATTTCATATATTTCATATATTTATAATTATAAATTTATTATACTAATAATTACCAATATAATTAATATATAAATATTTATTTTATATTTATCAAATATTTATTATATTTATAATTATATAATAATAATATTATTATTTTTTTAACTATATATTTATTATATTATATATATAATTTATTTATTATATATATAATATATATTTAAATTATATAATTATAAATATTTATTTATAGAGGTATATTTCTAATTATATTATATATATATATATATTAAAATTTCTATAATTGAAATATATATTTAAAAAAGTAAATTTATATTTATAAATATTTATCTATAATTTATTATATATTTAAAAATATTAAAAATTTATTTATAAATATATATATATATAACTCTCTCTATATATATTTATAATTATATAATTATAACTACATTTCTAAATATAATTATAAATAAATATAAATATATTTATACAAATATAATTATTAAAATATACTTATATAAACATTTTAAATATATTTGCAATCATATATAATTTTACATATATAAATATATATTTACAATTATAAAAAAATATAATTGTAAATATATACATATTTACAAATATAAATATATATGAATATAATAATAATTATATATATAATTATAAATATATAATTATAAATATATTTATCATTAATATATGAAATTAAATATTTATTTCTTTATTTTTATAATTCTGTAAATATTTATATATATATTTTATAATTCCTAATATATATATATAATTATATAATAATAATAAACGGTGTTTGGGGGGGTGTGTAGGAATGGGGGAAAACAGCCAAGAGCCAATTCAATTATTGCTAGGGTACCCCCTTTCCCCAAATATCCAAACCATATACCCATAATATTTAAAAACATTAAACCCCCCCTACAAATTTTGCACATGTTGTTGAGGGTAGGCAATAAATCATGGTGTTTTGCAATATAGGCTTGGGGATGGGGACCTTGATTGCTGCGTTTGTAGCTGGTGGTGGTAGTGAACATGGTAGGCATTGGTGGCAATGAGCATAGGTGGTGTCGTCGGGGCTTCATGATGGCTTGGCATCTTACCGTGGTGTAGTTGCACTTGTCTTGTTTGATGGTTTTTCCTAGGGTTCCCTATTCATCTTGGCTTGGTCCTTTTCGAAATGTTTTTTCTCTTCATGTCTTGGAACCTCTGAGTCACTACTTTTGGGTTTCAAGATGTATGATTGGAATCAGATGAATGATTCCGCATATCAGGAAGGTAGTGTTGTGGCATTGTCGGGTAGGAGGCCTTAATTTGAGGGATGGGCATATTGATGCTCATCATCTTACCTTCCATCCCATTTAATGTTAGTGGGGTCTTCTGTAATGTGACATTCTCACTATAACCGGGTTGAAGATGCAATGAAACAGGGAGGTGATACAAGCATAAGGTCGTGCATGCATCACTGGGTTGGCGGCTTGAAAAAGAGGTGAGTGTGTTGGCTGCGATTATCCTGCTCTCCTCCTACACCATGGATGGAGTGGTGACCTATCTCGTTGCATTGATCCAGCATGATTCAATGTATCATGGAAGTGGTAATGCACTTTTCATCCTGGATTTATGTGGCAATGACTACTGGATGATGGTGGCATGTTATTTGAATGATGACATGACATGTTGCAAGATGCCCACTCAGGGCCCTGAGGCCATGTATTGTGCTTCATGTAATTGTCCCATCAAGCCATGTCACATTGGGCGTATTAGAATCCATTCCTCTGGGTTATGCTTGTGTTACATCTCAAACCTATTTAAAAGAGGATTTGTTTTTATAATAAGAGGGATATCAACCCCAACTAGTTAAAAAATTATTATATCTATTATTTATTATTATTTTTAGTTTATTTATTATTTATTGGTTGTTTATTATTTATTTATTATTTACTATTTACTATTTATTATTTATTATTTATTACATAAATATATATAAAACAATACACACATAGAAGTGTATATAAATATAAATATAAATATATAAAAAATTAATATATATATATATATATACTCACATAATATAAAAAAATATATAAACATAAATATGTATAAATATTTATAAATCTATATTTATACAAATACAAATAAGCATAAATATATATAAACATTGGTGCATTGATACAATTATATATAATTTTTAAACAACATTGATAAATATATATAAATTATAAATAAGTATACCTAAATTTATATAAATACATACATACATACATATATATATATATATATATATATAATAGTTAAGAAATCACCAAAATAGGACAAACCTTAACAATTACAACCCTATCAAATAAATAGGAATTTTAATCCTTGGAATAAAATTTTGGCTCACACAACAAGCATATGAAAATAGTCTTAATTGAAGCTGAAATCACATCTAATGTTCAAAAATCATTGTATTCATAAAAAAAATAAGTTTTAGGGGATTTTTGGTAATTTTTGTTACACCCCAAAATTCCAAATGAAGAACATTATAGTTAATAGCATTTTTGACAAACAACACCAAGAGTATAAAAGAATATAAAATCCCAAGACCGTATGATATATTTAATATTTTAAATAGAAAATATATATCTATTAATTTACACAACATCGATTTTAGCTTGCGTTACACGCAATAAGAAGTTTCTTCAAAAGCTTTGTCATACACACAAGACCAGATCACACTAAACAATTATATATTATTACTATTATTATTGAAAATGAATGTTATCTCCCAACCATTAAATTGATAGTTATGAATAGGAATAATTAACACATGAAAAAATATTCTTAAATTCATTATTTACCAATAAATTAGAAATGAATATAAAAATTGATTGAATAAAAAGGAAATGTTTTTATAAAAATAAGTTTTTATGTGTTGAAGGCCTATAATCTTAATTAATTAATTTTATTAGTATATGATATTAATGAATTTTATATATTATATATTCAATAAAATGTTTTTATATTCATCCAATATATTTTATAGGCATAAGATAAAAATATATTAAATTTTACACATAATAACCGTATTATTCTAAAGGTAGTTTTCTGCCTTTTAAGGACATAGTTGTTTTGAAACTAAATTATGACACTATTATAAATTTTATTTGACAAAATAGTCTTTATTTTTTGAAGTGTAATGTAAAAATAATCTCATGGTGAAATTTTGGTATTTTTCGGAGGAGTTTAATTTTTTGATGAATAGTGAAAAAATACAAAATTTAATTGAAAACTGAATTTTCATCTTAATAATATATAATTTTTAATTATATTTAAAATTAATTTAAAGTTAAATTAGATCAATTATAAATATATAAATCAAATTTAGGGAATTTTAATCAATTTCATAGTGTATTTTGATACAAAATCATTTCAACATTTTAAAAATTCACTTTAAAAACGTGCTTTGTCGTCATGTACAAGATAAATATTAAATTAAATTATTCCACTTATGTGAGTTGAATTTAGATAAATGGATTCCATATTTAGAATCATAATAGTTTATAATTTATAATTATTTAAAATTAATTTTTTTCTAATTTAATTAATGAGATCAGTTAATGTTAATCATAATGATTAAGGTAAAAATGAGTATACTTAGTGGTTAATCTTAAAAGTTAAGGTTTGGAAATGATTCAAAACATGTCTAAACCCCATTTTATAGCCATATTTCTACCATATTACCTATTTTATCAAAAATGGATCAATTTTTATTCACATGAGGTAAGGGATACCACCCAATAGTGTTTAATTTTTCATATTTACAAGAATACCAATCCTCCACAATAAATGGGCGTTCACTCCCCTCACAAATTCACACCCATAAAGCCATTTGTATAATCTGATCCCTTCCAAATTCACTTCCAAAATTATGTATCCTCATCCTATAACCATTATTTTTTTCATAAATCAAACCTTTTAAGTTTATGTGAAAACCAAAGAAGGTTACCTAAAGAAGAGGTAGTGTTCTTCTAAAAAAGATTTTGTTTTGTTTCTTTCTACACCCCATTAAAGTATTATTATAACAAGATTATATAATTAATTTAGTATCCTAAATATTATTATATTTTTTTTCTCTAAGGTTAGGACCTAAACCCACACAAACATCCATCAAATGGGTTATGAAATCATCGTTTCTGTATAAGACATACTACAACCTCACGAACCGTTGTCGTTCATTTTTCCATTACCACCTTTTAGGGTTGGACATAATGATGGAAATACTATTTATATATGATATTTAGGATATTTATGATTTATTTATTCTTCATTAATTATTATATAAAACATGAATTCATATTTCTATTTTTTGATAATACGACAACATCATTCATGTATACGACGACCTACCGCCTCTTGAAGCGATGTGATTCGTTCACGCTTTACATAGAATGTATTAAAAATGGATTTAATAAAAAATGGGATATAAATTACATAAATCTTATACTGGAATGTTAATATAAATATATATCATTTAATTTTATTTATTTAATACGATAAGGAAATGGAAGCAATGTTCAATTGTATGTACGGTCTACCATCTCCATGAACGGTGCATTTCATTTACTATCACCACATTTTATAGATTACTATAAATACATGTATGATGAATATATATGATATTTAATGATATTTTTATATTATGGGGATGATGTGATCCTGATCTAAGTAAGAAGAACAAAAAAATAACAACTCAAAACATACTTGAAAGACAAAGAGGTTTTTACCTGAAGCCATGAAAATTATAAATGGGTTTTAAAAAACTGGTAATAATATGTCATAAAAGTATCTTATATGATATTATAAATAATAATATGGTTATGGAAAGAGTTAATAAACTATTTAAAATCATTATACAATATTTTAAATAGTGATCATCGCAAAAGTAAGTGTATGGTATGGGATTTCATGTCAATTTACATTCCATTGAGACTTATTTTTTATTATGAACTAATTCACATTTATGTGGTGTATATACTTAAAAATTGACATGTTATATAATGAATTATTCATTATTCTTGTTATTTTCAGTTTCAATTTTAATTATTTCATCTAAGGGGATTTTAACTTAATGTTATCAAATGGAAAAGAAATTTCATAACTTTATTCCTTTTCGTTGGGTTATATTACTTCCTTATTGTAATTAATATTATATGATTATTTACATACTAAATTTTTTACAATCTATTATTATATTTACATTTGTTTTATTTTTATTTAATGTTGATATAAATAATTGATTCATTTATGAATTGTCACTTTAACATTATGATCATTTTATGGGTTTATTTCATAATATTATTCTAATTGAGATTGTTTATTATTGAAATTAAATTAAAGGATATTATTAAGCCATTGTTTAATATTACCTTTAATTTTATTCTACTTTTTCAATTCATATTATTTTTTAAGGGATATTACAAATTTTCCACTCTTTATTACTTAAAATTATTGATAAAATGTGTTAATAAAATCTAACTTTATTTCTGTCTTCGATCATAAATGTATTTTCTTAAAAAACCATATTTTCTAAAAATGTTTGGAAAAATGTTTTATAAAACCTTTTAAAAGTAATTTATCAAAATATTTTATTTCCCATTTTTTCTTTTTAAAAATGTTTTCAATGAAATATTCTTATCGATTTCTAAGCAAGGCACATTTCTATCATTTTTACCTTGAAAAAAAGATATTCTTTACGAAATGTACGTAATTACCCACTAAAATTTCTTTAAAGATTTTTTTTTTCAAATTTATGAGGCTATTTTTAATGATTTTAATACTTATTTTCAATTAAAATGCATTTTCAAAATGTTTTTCAAAATTAAAATGATATTTTCCCCAATATAGTTTTCATGATATTTTTATTACATTACTGGAAACAACCCTTACTCTTACTCCAATGGGTATATGTTATATTGATTCCATACTTATTCTTCCTTTGGATGGATTATGATTATTTTGAACAAGTATAGTATTAAAATTCAATTTAATAATTTTCCTAGTCTTTAACTTCCCATTGAGTTATTCACTTTCCAGTGATCATCAAACTTGAAATTTCCCCCAAATAACCACTTTATTTATCAAAGATATGATTATTTCCTACACTATATACCATTTTTACATATGGTGTTCACTTTTAATGTTATTTGATTATCCTAGAAAATATTGATATATATGTATTCTTTACTTGATAGAGATAATTTATAAGGTACACTGTTTATGAATTAAATCGATTATTCGATATATGAGGAATGCTTTAGACTAGTATGACATGGGTAGGGGCCATTTAAAGTAATCCCCTCGATGAATCAGTAGTATCATGAGATGAATAAGTTTTCCCAATTAGATGGTTTTCAACCTATTGTATTTTAAACTCCATCTTGAAAGGTCTTGATAGTAACTATTTAGTTTACCTTGGAAACATGGCTTCAAATAATTAATCATTACCTTCATTAAAATATAGTTATTATTATCCATGATATTTTCACAATGAAAACAATTTATGGATGCATTCCATTCTTATTTTATTAATTAAATGGAATGGTTTTAAGTTATTTACCTTTCCACATTTATTACTCTTTATCCTGTTATTTAAATGGCATGTGTTCTAAGTAATTTTCCTTTCAATATTGATTATGCATTATCCAATTTTTTAAATGGAATGTGTGATTAGTTATTTACCTTTACATATTGATTATGATTTATCTAGTTATTTAAATTGAATGTGTGCTCATTTATTTACATTTCATTATTGATTGTACTTGTTCATTAATTATTTCTTCCTCTATACTTAACCCTTACCGAGAATTATATCTCACACTTATTTTGTTTCCTTTCCCTATGATTCCATTAAGTTCACAATGAATAAAAAGTTGGGATAAACTAGATGGAATAAAGATATTCTCGAAAAAGAAATGAAAAAAATATATTTTAATTTGTGTATTAATTTGGAATACATGACTCATGTATGTATCTAGTTTACGAAGTCTAATAAATTGTTCAGTCTATTGTGACATGATTTACTTATATCATATGCCAATGTATTTTGGGGTCAGGGTCACTAAAGATGGTATCAAAGAATTTTTAGTACGAACCTTGGAAACTAGATTTTGGAAAACATAGATTATGGAACATAACCCTATGGTATATGTTCATGATAAGTATAGAATAACATCTTAAAATTTTGGTATGGTTGATATTATGTTATGTTTCATTGAAATACATCACTTTCTGGACACTAAATATGGATTTTTTTCTGGCACAAATGTATGTTTGGGTAAAAATATTAAAAGGGAACACCAGTCTCGACTTGAGCATAACCTGTTAAATGACAACGAGCCTTACTACACACCTAGTTTAACACTCCCAATGGATATTCTTATGATAATTAGAATTTTCTTTACAAAATGTTATGAAGGATTTGAATAGATAGTGAAAATGAATGAAATATGTTAAACAATATGCCAAGGAATAACCTATGATGAAATAAAATGTATGAAGTATTTTTTTTGAATTATTTTACTAATGGTATTTGGGTTACAAGAATCATGAAACTTATAGGGATTATATTAAATTTTAGAATAAATTATATATTCATTAATAGAATATTTATGAATACCATCATAGTTAATGATTATAAGATTGATAAAATGTTCAATGTCTTAAACAACTCTTTTTGTATTTTATGTGATGGGAGTCTACCATGATTGAGGAAATTTTAGAAACATTTATGGAATGTGTATGTTTTAGAGGAAAATTAATTTAAGGAATAATTCCATTACATTTTATAGACATATTTTTAAAGGTATCAATAACATTATGGATGATATTATTATTAATTACATTATAATAAAAGTCAAATAAAATTATTAAACTTTATAAAAAAATTAAGTTGTATTGAAAACCCTAGTAAAAGGGTTATTTAACTATTAACTTTATTTCAAGGATGTCCATAATATTTTTGTAAAATTTATAATAATTATATTAATATAGTTTATAAAATTGAAAACTTGCATTCATGGTGATAATCCATCATATATAAAAAGTACAAAACACCTTAACCCACAACTGAAGGATGATAAGGGTGTGACACCAAACACTAACCTACAAAATGCCGTCATTAATATGTCATTATTTTTAGTTAAACAATTTAATGAATAAAAATTAATGATGAACCAATAGTGTTACCTTTGTGGTTTATATATTAATGTATTATCCATATTGGTTTTATAAAATAGTTAGAGACATATAGAAAGAAATTTCACTCTTTTCTGGATATTACGATCTGTTAAAAGTAAATTTTAGTGGTTTAGGCATAAAAAAATTCATTTATGTATTTTCATTTCTTAAAGTAAAGGATGAACTAGAAATTGATCGAAGTATAAAAAAGGATGAATTTTTTTTATATAATTTAACAATATCATGTTAGCGTATTTACTTATATTCTTGGACAATAAAATAATTACTCAACATTAGGAAAATTATTTTGAAAAAAATGTTATCATATTAAATACATATTGGATGAATCAAATGGTCCTTTAGATCACCAAAAAATTATGTATTTGAGGCCATAAACTTTCCATTTATCATTCAATTTCATGTGATCAATGACCTAAATCGTTCCCTAAAATTATTTATGCTTTTCCTCCATGTATATATATTCACATTCCACTAATGTTATCCTACTTATAAACTTAGTTGTATGTTATTTCATGTGACCTTTGTACTTAAAATTATCTCTTATGAAGAGGGTATTTTATTATCTCTTTTAAGATGTGGTTTTTTCAAAAAATTTATTTCCAAATGTCAAACCCATGGTCACAATGTTCGTGGTAAAATTGTGAGGATAAAATTTATTTAACGTGGGGTGAATTTAACACCCCAATATTCAAAAGGAATAACATGTTACTTAATATCATATATGACACGTAACAAGATAAATATAATGGAATATAACATCCCAAGACCCTATGATATATTTAATATTCTAAATAAAAATATTATATAACTTTAAATGCATGAAACACCATTTTTATCTTACATTACACAAAAAATGAGTTCTTTCGAAAGCTTGCGTTACATGCAATACTAGGTTTTACTAAACAACTATATACTATAAATATTATTATTTAACATGAAAGTTATCTACTAGAAATTAAATTGTAAGTTATGAATTTGATTATGTAAATTATGAAAATATAAGTTTCAATTCAACGGTTACCAATTGATTAAAAATGAATATAAAATTCAATTGAATATAAAGAAAGCATTTTAATAAAAAACTTTTTATGAATCTAAGGCGTATAATATTAATAAATTAAAGTAATTAGTGGTTCATAATAACTAAATTTATATATTATTTATTAAATATTTTTTACATTCATTTAATAATTGTTATATCCATAATATAATAATAAATACAATTGTATGCATAAAAATCTATATTTTTCTAAAGGCAGTTTTGCCGCCTTTTAATAGGGAACTTTTTTTAAAACAGAATTTGGACCCTGTTATAAATTTTATTTGAAAAAATAATTTTTGGAATCATAATTTACATATTATATTAGTGGGGTATTTTTTTATTTTTATGAGAAGTTTCATTTTTTGATGAATAGGGAAAATACTGAATTTAATTGAAAAATGACTATTCATCAAAATAATTTATAATATTAAATTATTTTATAAATTGATTAAAAAGTCAAATTATATAAATTATACATCTATTAATACAATTTAGGTTATTAAAATCAATTTAATAGTGAATGTTTTTTATAAAAACCTTTCATTCTTTTGAAAATATTCACTTACAAAACCCGCTTTATCGTCACGTCTGTGGGATAAATTTTAAATTATATACTACCAATTAAGTGATTTTAATTTTGAAAAATGGATTCCATATTTGGAATAATAATGATTTATAATTTATAATATGGTCAAATTAATTTTTTACCAAAGTTATTAGCAAAAAAATTGAATGTTAATGAAAATGATTATGGTAAAAATGAGTTTACTTAGTGGTTAATATTAAATGAGAAGATGTGTAAATGAGAAAAAGCTTTTAAAAAAAACAATTTTATTTTCATATTTCTCTAATATAACCTCTTTTATCAAAATTGGATAATTTTTGGAGGCACATGAGGTAAGGGAGACCACCAAATAGAATTTACTTTTTGGTATTTACAAGAATTCCACTCATTATCCACTATAAAAGGGTACTCACTCCCATCCCTAATTCACACCCATTAATCCATTTTTATCAACCATAAAAATTCAAATTTATTTTCAAAATTTAATTAAATAATCCTAGAAACCTTAGTTTTGGCAGAAATCTAACTTTTTAATGTTTTAGTGAAAACTTAAGGAGGATACCCGAAGAATAGGTAATGTTCTTCTAAATGCATTTTTGTTTTATTTTTTTCTCCAAAAACATAAATTCTTCTTATAAAATCATTATATAATAACCTAATTATCCTAATTATTATTTTATTTAGTTATTTTAATTTTATGGCTGATAATGACACATAGTTCCCTCAAATGGGCTACGAAATCACCATTTGTGTGTTTGTAGGACTACTGCCTTGCGAACCGATGTCATCCATTTTTTCATTACCACCATTCAAGAATAGAAATAATGACATAAACACTATTTATAGAGGTTATTTATGATTTATTTATTCTTTTGTAATTATTATATAACACATACCTTCATTCATTACATATTGTGGGAATATGATAACGTCATTCGTGTGTATGACCGACTGCTGCCACATAAAGAGATGTGATTCATTAACACTTTATAGGGAATGTATTAAGGAAGAGTTTAATAAAAATATGTGACATAAATGACATAAATATGATACTGGGATTATAATATACCTATATATAATTTACTATTATTTCATTAATACAACAAAAAAATGGAAGCATCGTTCATGCGTACATACGACTTACCATCTCCATGACCCGTCAATTTTATTTCATATCACCAAATTTTATGGATTACTGTAAATAAATATATAATAAATATATATTATATTTACATAATATTTTAAATTATGGAGATTATTATATCATGATAAAAGTAATAGGAACAAAAAATAATAATTCAAAACATAATTGAAAAACTAAGAGGTTATTACTTGAAGCAATGGAAATAATTAAGGATTATTAATGAACGAGTAATAATATGTTATGAAAGGATATTATATGATATATTAAATATTATTTTGGTTCTATAATAATTTAAAAACATTCTTAAAACTATTATAAAATATTTTAAATAGTGATAAAATCAACAAGATGCATAAGGTAAGGGATTTCATCTCAATTTGCATTCCATTGATACTTATTTGTTATTATAAAGAAATTAACTTTTATGTAGTGTATATACTTATCCATTGAAATGTAATATCTTGAATAATTAATTTTTTATGGTAATTTATGTTTCCATTTGAATTATTTCATCTAAGGGTATTTGAACATAAAGTGACCAAGTTGTAACAAATTTTCATAACTCAATTCCTTTTCATTGGGTTATATTACTTCTATGATGTCATTAATATTATATGATATTGTCTATAATCAATATTTATTATCTATTTTTGTATTTAATCATTTTTATTTTTATCTACAATTGATACAAATAATTTATTCATTTTTTTAATTCTCACTTCATCATTATGATCATTTTAGCGGTTTATTTCATAATATCAGTCTAATCGAGAATGTTTATTATTGAAATTAAATTAAAATAAATTATTTGATCATGGTTTATAAAACCATTAATTTTATTCTCCTCTAGTTATTCATCATATTTTTCAAGTGATAGTACCATTTTTCCACTCATTCGTACTTAAAATTATTGAAAAAAATGATTAAATAAATCTCAACCTAATTTTTATCTTCAGCCGAAATTCTCTTTTCTTAATAAACCAGGTTTTATGAAAATATTTTCTTTAACATTTTCAGAATGATATATTAACTAGAAATTTTAGCCATTTTTTCTTCCTAATTATTTTGTTTCAGAGCAAACATCTTGTCTCTTTCTGAACAAGGAACTTTTCTAACCTTTTTACCATATAAAAAGATTTCACTTTATAACATGTACATAATTACTTGCTAAAATTTCTTTGAAACATACATATAAATTTTAGGAGTTTCTTTTAAATTAAAAATTTTTTAAAAATAATTTTTAATGAAAGTAATTTTTAGAAGTTTTTTCCAAATGAAAAGAATATTTTACTCAAGAATTTTATAAATATATTTTTATTTCATCAATAAAAACAACCCTTATTATTACTAAAATGGGTATACATAATATTGATACCATCTTTATTCTTTATCTAGATGGATTATGATTATTTTGAATAAGGATAGTACAGAAATTTAATAAATTGAATCATTTTTGTATTCGTTAGATCCCCATTGAGTTATTCACTTTATAGTGATCATTGACCACTAAATTTACCCTAAATACCCACATCATTTATCATGGATATGATTGTTTCCTAAAACTTATAGCGTTTTTACATATGGTTTTGACTTTTAATTTTATATTATTATCAGGGGAGATATTGATAAATTTATATTCTGTACTTTATAAGAATATTTAATAAGGAATATTTTTTATGAATTAAATTTATTATTAGATATACAAGGAATGATTTGGATTGGTATGAAATCGGTTGGGGAGCATTTAAAGTAATCCCATATATGAATCAGTAGTCTGATGAGATGAATCAGTTGGAAAAATCAGATTGGTTTCTAGCTAGTATGTTTTACAAAGTCTTGTGAAAGGTCTTGATGGTAAAGTATTGATATACCTAGGAAACATGGTTTCCAATAATTAAACATTTCTTTCATTGAGATTAAGTTATTATTATCTATGATAGTTTCCTATGAGAAAATATATGGATGAAATCCATTCTCATTTTATTGATTAAATGGAATGGTTTTCAGTTATTTACCTTACCATGTTGATTATTCCTTATCCAGTTATTTAAATGGCATGTCTTCTTAGTTATTCCTCTAAATATTTTTTTTCCATTTTCTGAATAAAAACAATTTTTATGGATGAGTGGGAACCTCACAACCTCCACGATTCCAAAGTCTCACACACCAAAAAAAAGATAGGTTCCAAACATAGTACACCAACATATTAAAATTCAAAAACCATATCAAAGTCAACATATGAAAAATTAATAATGGGATACAGGCCTCCTTGAGTTGTAAACTATTCACAATAGTCACCATTATCATAAATCCAATCCCATCACCAACAAGGAACTGACCAATTTTTAGCTTTATCACTTTCCTAATCCTAGAAAAAACTAATGCGCAATCCAAAATCACTACTATGAACAAACGAACCACCAAAATAGCACCCCTTCCATTAAGAATCACTAAAAAAAGCATTGATCTCGAATATAGGAATCAACAGAAAAAATGAGATACAACAAATGAGGATCTATATGACCACTGTCTTCCAGGTCGCACCTCATGAATTGGCAGACGTAGATCAAACCACACCACCCCAAAAACTCACCAAAATCCACCACACCAAGTTTACCTGGTTTGGAGAAAATAAATTGGAGGATAGATTATATTTTGGTGAGAGAAATCCTAATTAGGAAAAGGAAACCTTTGACTAGACCATGAACCATAGACATCAGAACCACTATCAACATCATAGAAGAAACACTAATAAAATCCTACCATCCATAAGAGCCTAAATATAAATGAGAATAAAAAAACCATCTGAAATTCCTAATGAAAAAAAGGAAATGATATTTTGGGATATAAACAATGATGGTGGTCCAAGGGAAGAAACCACAACATGAAGAAACTCGTAGCCCCACTACTCCCACCCCTACAATCCCAAATCGATCATAAGAGACCAACACACCCAACCAAGATGGGGTCATGTGTGTCGGACTAGGATGATAGAGAAGGGGTGAAAGAGTGTAAAATGGGACCACTTGAGAGGGAAGGAACAAAATCAGAAGGGAAGGTTTAGGGAAAATGGAAGTTAGGGGAACATCACAGCGATTTATGAAGAAACCCACAAAAATGAGCCTCGAAGCGAAAAAGCCAAGAAAATCTGGAGGAAGGAAGTTTGGAGAGGCAGGAGTATATGAGAAGACCCATTGATAGGGGATGGAGGTAGGAGAATATAGAAGAAGGATGGTTTGAGAGGAAAGAGAAGATAGAGAGACCCATTGGTGGGGGAGGATGTTGGAAACCCTATGAGGGAATGTTTGCTCAGTTATTTACCTATCTATATTGATCAAACGTTATCTAGTCATTTAAATATAATTTTTGATAAGTTATTTACACTTTAATATTGATTATTCTTATTGATTCATTATTTCTTCCACTGTACTAAACACTTACTAATAATTTGATCTCACCCTTATTTTGTTTCCTTTCCCCAGGATTCCATGATGTTTAATATAACTGATATGTAGGGATACACTTGATGAAATAATTTTATTATAAAAAAACAAAAGGGTAAAATCATGTTGAATTTTTTTTACTCATTTTCAATATAAGACTCATGTATGTATCTAGTTTACCTAGAATAATAAATACTTCAGTCCTTTGGGACAATATTTCCTTATATCTTATGACAATGTAATATAAGTAGGCATCATCTCTAAGATTTTAGGGTTGGGGTTGATACATTTTTTGTCCTTGAAAAGTATTAATCGAGGATTTCCTAATTAACAATGAATAGATATATTTATAAGATTTAATTTAACATCTTGAAAAATACAAACTAACACCTGAATCAAAACTTTTTATCATTTGAAGTTTATGTTTGATTTTGAACTTGTCTTAAATTCGTATGAATTTTTATTCTATAAATTATTACCAAATTAATATTTATTTTTTTGTAGTTCATTCCATATGATTCAACTTAACTTATTATGGTTCTAAAAAGGATAATGAGATCAAAAGTTAAGGTCACTTGATGCTGAAATCTGATTTTCAACTTATCCTAGAATTAATTTATGATTAAAAAAATTATGAACTAATTATAAAATTACTAACTAATAATTATAAATAGTTAAAAATTAACATATAATAATTAATTAAAATTGTAAATAATAAAAAATAAATAATTTTAAAAATTAAAAAATAAATATTAATAATAAATTATAATTAAATATTAAATATTTAATAAATTTTCCAGCAATTCAATGTGGTTTTTCAAAAAACGCTGCTAATTTATGGTGGTTTTAATAAATCTCCCCTAAAAATAAATTTAAAAAAATAAAATAAATCATAATTTTGGATGGTTTTTGAAAAACCGTCACAAAAAATAAAATAAAAAATAAAAAATAAAAAATACATTTAAGGTAGGTCAAAAAAATACATTTTTTCATGAAATATTTAGTGGAGGTTTTTAAAACTATCACAGAAAAATCCACTATGGAATTCATTTTTTCGTGTGGTGACTTTGGTTTGATTCAGGCCTGGGTGGAGTACTAGACCCACTAGTAGCCAGTCAAATAATGGGTGTAACACATTTGTGTTGTACGTTGTGCCTTAGGGAGTGGAAGGAGTCATATGTTACATAGGAAAACCTCAAAACAGAGTTTATAATGGAGTTTCTATCATATAACATTAAGGTTGTGAAGAGGTAGGAGAAGCTCTATATTCAACAAAAGAGCATGTCTGTATTGGATTTTGGGATTATGTTTGAGGATCTTTTACCTATTGCAATGACACTTTCCATGATGATGAGCCTCGTGTATGGTTCCTCGAGGAGACACTCAACCCATCTATCCAGTATACAGTTAGTCATTTAATATTGTAGAAATGCATGGAGGTTTCGATAAAGGAGGATTTGATCAAGAATATTCTCTCAGGAGGAGTGTAACATCCTAACCTGAGTGCCACACACCAGTGCACTGAGCCAGACTTCCACATAACCTCAAGCATGACACCCCATATACTAGAGGCTTCTGACTAGTAGCAAGGGTCAAGTAATTTAATCATAAAGATAATATAAACTCTTTTGTTAGAGTAATACACCAGTGGAAATAATAAACAATAAAAAAGAAATATATATCAATAAACAATATTAATATCTCAAGATGGTCAGTATAGGACATACAATATCCAAATGAAACTAAAAACATGCCATGCTAAAGTAAGTGTCTAGGGTCTAAAATGAAAACTAAAAAAAAGATACCAACAAATCCCAAGCGGGTCTCAAACCACATTTGATTTCCTCATCCAAGCTCTATACCCATTTAACAATCTACCCCATGGCCTTTTCCCTTAACCTGTCATCAAACAATAATGTTTATTTAGGTACTGATCAGGAAGCCCGAGTAGGGTGTGAGTACAACTCAGTAGGCCACCATCAATAGTGTCTAATACCAATCTAGTCAATAACATTGTATACAATTGTATAAATAATAAGTAAAATGAATGAATAAATAGTTTATCACATTATTAAATATTCTCTACATAACCACATCAACCTCAGGGTTCCCAAGGACACCCAAACCTCAATACCTTACTTGATCTGTACTTGATTCTGAGCCATTTCACATCATTAATTCATAGTTCATTAAAAAATGGTCTTTCATCATCCTTTTAAATTGAATTTGTAAAATTTATAATTAGAACCATAGACCATTGACAACTATTTGGGACTAGGTTGTCATTACTAGGACCCAAGGTCTTTGGAAACAATAGACCATGTCCCAAACTAATTTATCACTAAGGGATTCAAAATCAGTAGACCATATCCACCTCACATGGGAATTGGAAACAACAGACCATGTCCCACACATATTTATCACTACAGGTTTCAAAACCAATAGATCATTCCCCTCTCACATTTATCAAACAATTATCACTATGGGCTTTGAATTCAATAAACCATGTCCCACTCATGTTTATCAAAAAATTATCACTACATGATTCAGAATCATCCGAACATGTCCCACTCATGTGGGATTTGGAAACAACAAACTATGTCCCACACTCATTTATCAAACATTCATTCACATATATATATATATATATATATATATCCCCCCACATATATATATCACCAATATCACAAAGGACATTATATCAAATTAATCAAGATTAATCAATATTAATCATAGTTTCACAATAACTCTAATTAATTAATCTGATAATTAAATAATCATACTTATACAATTAATTAATTCTACAATTAATTAATCATTTCCATTCTATTAATTAATTCATCAATTAATTAAATCAGTTTCAGCAGTTACAATATGTTATAATTAATTAACCGATTAACTATTAAATTAAACACATAAACATCACATAATTAATTATAAAATTAATTATCTCAAATAGTTATATCAAAATCACATAATTAATTTCACAATTAATTGTTCCCAAATTCCACAATTTGAAAATTACATCATAAAATAATTCACCCAAATTAATTAATTTAATGAAGAAAATTAATTAATAAAGAACAATAGAAATTCTACAATTTTAATAAACACAATCAAAATCATGACTATGATATTTGGATTTTATATCACCCACCTCAATTCACTGATGGTTAATCTGCCAATGGAAATCACCAAAATTAGGCAGCATAATAATGTAGATCTTATCCCAATTTATAACCCTAAATCAAGATTATAAAATTTAAGATCACATAGATATAGATATATATCCACAAGACTAGATCAATACTCAGAAAATCTAGATCTACTCCTAGAAGGAAAGAAAATTTCTTCCACCAAATGAATGAGAGAACAATGGAGGATGAATAAGAAAGAAAAGGGACAATATCCACTTACCGGGAGTGATGTATATCTTCAATATG
The DNA here is from genome assembly GCA_963277665.1 of Viscum album. NCBI lineage: Eukaryota > Viridiplantae > Streptophyta > Magnoliopsida > Santalales > Viscaceae > Viscum > Viscum album. The sequence goes on along the minus strand of OY728155.1, from coordinate 1,786,895,423 downwards.
GGATTCAAATCATGAAGAACAGTGGTTGTATGACCTTGTAATCCCTCCAGAAAGCTCTAAATTTTTTAAGAATGAGTTGTAATGAGTTTGGTTTGAATGGGAGGAGCTTTTAGGGATTGGGGGAATTTAAAATTTATTTTCAAGCCACTTTAAGAGTTACACATGGTTTCTTAGGATGAGGCACACAATTTTACCTAACCATGAACCAACCATGCACTTGTTATTATTGGAGTGTATGATTTCTCCTTTATGGTGCATGGTTTGACAAACCATGTGCTAGCCATGCAAACCCCCACTGTTCAGAATTTCATGGTTTTCTAGGACGGAGCACATGGTTTTCTCTAACCCTGCACCGACCATGCACAACCCCTTTTATGTCTATATTCCTCAATTTTCACAAAGAACACCCCATAGTAAAACCCAAATTAAATTACTCAAGACAAGGAAAAAAGAATAACTCAAATATAGTTTGATTCAACTATAGAAAAGGTTGGGATCTTATAATCTCCCTACCTTATAATAGCTCATCCTTGAACTATTATCCCAAGATCTCTAAGATTCCAAGCCAAATATATTGGGCCATTGAGCCCTCATATATATTTCCCTCTCCCATGTTTCCTCTTTTACATATCCATGTTTCCATAACACATGAAATATCATCACAAACATTCCCCGTAACACTTTCTCGTTGAGATCTAACACACATTTCAGATGATACTCAAAAGACACATCTACCTAAAGATCAACGCCATCCAAATCAATCAAATGAGAAGGGTCGGGGTGATACTATCAGAGATGTGAAACATGGAAAAAATCATCCACAATTCTTAATTTCTATATAAGATCCAATTGGTAGGCCACTAGCCTCATTCTCTCCATGACATGAAATGGTACAATGAACCTTGGCACCAAATTGCCCTGTTTACATATCCTACGGTGACCCAACCTAGGTGTCATCTGAATGAATACACAATCACCCTCTATAAACTGTAGGGGTCATCTCTATCTATCAGTATATGAATTCATCCTACTATGAGTTGTAGTAATACATTTCCAAATCAACTGAACTTGCTCTGATGTCTCCTACATGAGACTCAATACCAAAATATTTGACTCACTTACCTCTATACTGTATAATTTTTATTTTCATGGCCTAACATAAAAAGACTTATATGGTTCCATCTTTATAGTTTCCTGATAACTGTTTTTATAGGAAAACTCCACTAAATCCATGTGCTTCTACCACGAACCACATAAGTTAAGGGCACAAACCCTCACCATATCCTCAACCACATATATAGTTCGTTCCGACTACCCATCTATCTATGGGTGTAAATCGATACTCAATTACAACTATATACCAATAAAACTCTTCAAGACCTTCCAAAAGCATGAAGTGTAACATGATTTATGATATGAAACTATAGTCTATGGCACCCCATGCAGTCAGAATATCTCCCATACATATAGTTCTCCCAGCTTCTCCAATGAAAAAAATATCCCATATAGGTAAGAAATTCACTACACTCATGAGTCGATCCATAGTAACCCATATATAATTATTCATCATTTTCATCTTCAAGATACCCAAAAAAATTCCATAGTCACATCATCCCACTATAATTATAAAATGGGAAATGGATGTAGCAAACATCCAGGTCATTGATGCTCAGCCTTCACCTTCTGGTAGGTGTAGCATCATGTCATGAACCCTACTATCTCCATTTTCATGCCCAAAAACAAAAACTGTCAACAGAGGTAATGATATATTTTGGTCACACATGGATATACCTCCCAAATTAAGGATTGAGGTTCTTGAATAAACTCCTCTCGCTTGATCATAGGCATAATAACTCGATTATTGAAATAGATGATCTCTTCCTCATCTATGCTCCAGTCTGAAGGAGTCTCCCCACCTTCAGATATTTCCCTTGAGGTCAAACACTCTTGATCAACATAATATCTATCCTTGATACATCTCATAAGTGTAGACTCTAATGAAAATGATATAAGAGTCATCTGCTTCTGAATCTCTTAATACACAACGTGCATCTTAGCCAGTCAGGTTATTATCTTCCACTCAACACTAGACTTCTGAACCAACTGAGTCCGAGTTTTCCTACTCAAATAATAAGAAACAATATTCCCCTATCCAAGCATATATTCTAGCTCAAAATAAAATGACTACATATAATCTACCGATCATCAATTCCAATGATTCAAATCCATTTGTTAAAAATATATACTTTAAGATCTTGTGATCAGTATACAGAGTAAAATTTTCACAAAAAATATAGTACCCCAACACATTAAAGAAAAAACCACTATAACCAACTTGAGGTCATGAGTAGGGTATTTCTATTCATGTGGCCTCAACAGCAGAGACCCATACACAACAACTCAATATCCTCGCATCAACACATCTCCGAGTCCAAACCCATAAGTTTCACAATACACTATGTATCCTCACCTGGCTCAGGTAGGATCAAGATTGGTGCTGATTTCAATCTCTTATTTAACTCCTAGAAGGCATTTTCACATTATTCTGATTAATCAAACATTATCCCCTTTTTTTCGAGCCCAAAAGTGGCACTTCCAAATGGGGAAAATCCTGGATGAATCTCTAATAATATCGAGCTAACCCAAAAAAGTTATTTATATAAAATATTTTATTGGGATGCTCCTAAGACAGCACTGCCTAAACCTTATACGGGTCCACTAACACTCATTCCTCTGAGATGATGAATTCCAAGAAGTGTACCTAGTCGATCCAAAATTAGAACGTAGATAGCTTTTCATATAGATTATTTTCTCTCAGTGTACTCAAAATGATGTTAAGATGTTGGGAATAATCTTCATGTGTCTTTGAGTACACCAAGATGTATTCCATGAACACCACCAAAAAATGATGTAGGTTCAAATAGAATATTTTTTTCATAATGAACATAAATATTACTGCTTCATTTTTCAATCCAAATAGCATTACATAGAACTCATATAGGCCACACCTGCTTCTAAAAGATGCCCTCAATATATCAGAAGTCTGAAATCTTGGGTGATGATACCCCAATCTCAAATATATTTTCCAGAACACAGTCTCCTCTCAACTGGAAAAATATATATTTGATATGTGGAAGAGGATACCAGTTCTTTACAATCAAATTATTCAACATCCAGTATTAGACAAACAAAAAAAAACTCCCATCATCCTTCATTGTGAACAATACAGGTGAACCCCAAGGTGACGTACTCAGACAGATAAATCCCTTATCCTGCAACTCCTCCAACTAAGTCTTGAGATCTTGAAGCTCTGTAAGTGCCATTCTATATGGTGTAATAGATACTGAATCATACCTTGAGATGATCTAAATAATGAAATCCACATCTCTCTCAGGTGGCATCCTTGAGATGTCTTCAGGAAACACATCTTAAAACAGATCCACTACTGGTGTAAAGACATCATGTTTCACACATCCATCATCTAGTAATAAACTAGAAACCTAGGATATGAGTTCTTCTAGTTTCAGAGTAATTATCCTTTCTCGGTCTTCTTATATTTTCCATTCACCATGATGTATATAGATATCACCCTTAGGAGATGTAAAAGTTACACTCTTATCGTAATAATCAATGTGGTCTCAGTATGAAACTAGAGAATCCATACCAATTATTAAGTCTAAGATTTAAATATCAAGGATATAGAGATCCCATATAAAATGATACTCTTAGACATCAAGATAGAATCCTTTGAACAAAAATATGTCTCTAGACCATACTCCCAATGATGTATCTAAAGTCATCAAACCACTCACAAACTTCATTTACAGTCTAAAACTATTAAGAAGTTTTTCAGATATAAAACGAATTTGAGGCACTAATATCAAATAAGTCACTAGATAATGTAGAAGCTACAAGAAATGTACATCTCATTATTGATGGTCTAGACTCACTATCTCCAATTGTAGGATCCACTGCATGAAACTATCCTACCCCTATCTTAAGTGATGCATTATGATTCCCTTGAGTTTCAACACTCTAATAATATGGGTTCTCTTTCCCAGAAAAAGAACATCCACTGCCTTTAGAACCTTGACCTATAGAAATCCAACTACCATAATGATATGGTGCAGAAGATCCCCTTCTGACACTATAGTTCCATCTAGATCCTTCATCACTATATATCAGTCTTGTGTTCCTATAGAACCTCTATTGATGTCCCATATTAAAACAACCTCATCATTACACTGGTGGTTGGAGAAAATGTTTCTATAAGTGTCCCGTCCTACCACACTGGTGACAAAACACATGGGTATGATCCTATGCAACTGATCCATCTATCTGCGTACTTTACCTCCCACTGATCTAAATAATGTTTTCAAAGAGACACTTCCTTATATCAAAATTCATACCTCCTAATCATCTAGAAACAACTATATGTCCATCACTAGAAGCCTCCTTTAGTTCCCCTAGGCTATGAGTGCCTAATCTAACACCTCAAAAAAATTATTTAATAGAAAGAGGATAACATGGGAATTAACCATGCACTTAATTCCATCTTGAAAGTGTCTCTCTATAGCCATGCCATATCTTATCAGCACTGGAGAAAAGAATTTCAAATTTTTTAAGCTTCCCACATAGTCCATTATGAACATTCTCCCCTGATTCAATCTCAAGAACTCATTTTCTCTCTTATGTATCAACATCTCTGGGTAGAAGTTCTCTAATAACTTTTAAAAAAAGTCCTTCCATAACATACCACCAGCCTCTCTAGTCTGCACCTGAATGTCCCACCATATCTTCACTGATCCTAATAGCATATAACTGGAAAACTCCACCCTTTTCACATCAAGAGTCTCTAGATGGTAAAGTGTTGTCCTGTTGGACTCAACCCAGAACACATCTTCCTAAGGTCCAGAAAATACAATAAAATTCAGAGGGTTCTGTAACTGAAACTTCCTTGTTAGGTCGAACATTCTCTTCTCAACCTACCATAGACCTCTTTCCATGAATTTCATAAAGTGAGTGATGTTCTCGCGAAAATATTCCCCCACTTCCTCAACCGACACTATCAGTGCCTCAGGTTCCACCACTGGAGGATCATCCACCACCATGAAATTAGATCATCATCTCAACAAGCATCATTATGGTGGCATAAATCTATTATTCCAAATACTCACAATAGGATCCAATTGAAATCATTTACACATTTATGTAAGATGAAAATCATAACACATCACAACAAGTCTTTTCCCCAAATCTCACAACATAGTGAAAACTAAGGTGCTATCACTACCCTTAACCATCCCTAATCCTAGGTATCGGTTATATAAGTTAATTTTCATTATTCTAGTTTCTCATTTATTCACCTAATTACTCATATATTTCATCATTTTATAATTCATTTCATGTTAGGAACACTTTTAATTAAATTTCAACATGAAAAAAAATAGTTCAAGTTCAACAACTAAAACATAACTTATTTTCCTGTGTGTTCCTAAAATAACGCATGTCACAAAATAATCCTCAGTTCCTAGAATGATGCAAGATGAATAATCTCTCATTCCATTATTTTCTACAAGTCAATTCTCAGAAAATTTCAAAAAAAAAATCACATCACAAAACAAGTGTGCCACCCAAGGAGAAATAATATTCAATTGTAACAGAGAACAACAATGACAATAATCCCACACCGAGTACTTGGGTTTTCCCATATACATGGGTTTGAAACTCCAATTCATAAGCTCGTGTCCAAACCCCAACTCTTCCTAGTATCCTTTATACCTTTCACAAATAGTAAGAAAAAAAGAAGAATAAAGAAAAATTGATATCTAAAACTACTTTGTAACGTCCGGACCGGGGAGGCACACACCAGTGCCCCAAGAAGAACCACCATATGACCTCAAGAATGCCTCCCCATATTCTAGAGGCTCCTAACTAGAAGAAATGTTCTAGTAAGTCTATCATGGGGAAACTACACCATCTTTTGTTAGACTAATACACCATAAGAAATAATTAACAATAGAGGAAGCAATATATATAAATAAATAATACCAATATCTCAAGATAGTCAAATTAGAAAATATAATATCCAACTAAAGTTGAAAAAATGCCATGATAAAGTAAGTTCCAAGTGTGTAAAATGAAAACTGAAAATAATGACACCAAAGACTCACAAGCAGGTCCCAAAACACATTTAGTTCCCTCATCCAAGATTTATCCCCAATCAGCATATAACCCATGGTATTTACCCTTAACCTGTCCTAAAAAACTAAATTTTATTCTGGTACTGATCAGGAATATCGAGTAGGGTGTGAGTACAACTAAATATACCACCACCAATGATGTATAATAACAATCCAGTTAATAAAATTGTTTGAAGTTGTATAATGAATAAGTACAATGAATAAATAAACAGTTTATCACATTATTAAATATTCTATATTTGACCACATCAAACTCAAGGTTCCTGAGGACACCAAAACCTCAATACCCACTATAGACCATACCAGAGTTTGAACTATTTCACATCATTAATTAACAGTTCATTAAAAAATGGGATTTTATTATGCATTTCATTTAAATTTATAAAACAACTAATTGGAACCATAGTCCAATGCCAATTATTTGGGTCTAGTTCATCATGCCTAGGACCCTTTGGGATTTGGAAACAAAATACCATGTCCCACACTGATTTATCACTACTGGTTTCCAAGTCATCAGACCATGTCCCACTCACGTGGGCTTTAGAAAGAGCAGATCGTGTCCCACAAAGATTTATCACTATGGGATTCTGAATCAGCAGACCATGTCCTGTTCACATTTGTCAAACAATTTTCACTATGGGATTCAAAATTAGAAAACCATGAACTACTTATGTTTACAAAAAAAATTCACGATGGTCTTCAGAATCAGCAGACCTTGTCCCACTCATGTGGACATTGGAAATAGTAGACAATTCCCCACACTCATTTATCAAACATTCACGTATATATATATATATATATCACCTATATATCACTAATATCACAAAGATAATTATATAACATCAATAAATATTAATCAACATTAATCATATTATCACAATAACTCTCATTAATTAATATAAAAATTAATTAATCGCACTCATATCATTAATTAATTATACAATTAGTTAATCATGTCCATTATATTAATTAATTCAACAATTAATTAAATCAATTTCTGTAGTTAGAATATCTCATAATTAAATCACTGATTAACTATTCAATTCATCACATCAAAATCACATAATTAATTCTACAATTAATTATCTCAAATTGGTATCCCATAATCACATAATTAATTATTACCAAATCCCATAATTTCAAAATTCCATCATAAGTTAATTCACCCAATTTAATTAATTTAATCAAGAACTTAAATTTCTAAAAAACCATAGAAATTATACACTTTTTATACATGTAATAAAATTCATGACTATATGATTTGGATATTAGACCACCAACCTAGATTCATTGATGATTAATCACCCAACAGAAATCCCCAAAATTGATAAGAACAAAGACGTAGATTGGATCTATATCTACAACCCTAAATCAAGATTAAACAATTCAAGATATCATGTCTATAAATATAGATCCACAAGACTCAATCTAAATTCACCAAATCTAGTTCTAGATCTAGATCTAGAAAAAAAAATACTTCGTCCACCAAATGAATGAGAGAAAAAAAAGAGGATGAATAGAAAATCTACGAGACAAGAGCCACATACTAGGAGATATGTATATCTTCAATTCTGGATTTATATCATGATGAACTGGGTTCATATGGACTTTTAATCCCTATGGAAAGCTTTGACATTGTCAAAAACCATGTTGGTCCAAGTTTGGGTGGAATGTGAAGAGTTTCAGGGGTTCTGGGCAATTAAAAACTAATTTTTAGGCCACTTTAAAAACCATGCGTGATTTTCTAGGAAGGGGAACAAGGTTTTCCCAAACCATGAACCAACAGTACACCTATCATTTTTAGGGTGCATAGTTTCAACTTTTAGGGCACATGGTTTAAAAAACTGTGCGCCAGCTGTGTGAACCCCTACTATGTAGGGATGCATGATTTACTGGGCTAGGGTGAACAATTTTCTCTACCATGTTCCAACCATGATGAAACCTTTTTTCTTCCATCATTATCAAATTTTACCCAAACACACCCCAAAGTAAAAAAGAAAACAAAAAGTACTCAACAAAAGGAAAAAAGAATAATTTTAATCTAGTTTGAGTCAACTCCAAAAAAGGTCAGGATCTTACATGGAGGTTTTCTAGAAGAGGTGATCTAGTAGGGTTCCTTGAGGAGAAAAGTTGTCATTGGTAGATCCTAGGAACTAGGGACTATGATGTTTTGACTAATGAGGAGATGAACCTAACAACTTCCTTTTCCCAATTATGGGTTTAGTGGTTTTAATGATTTTATTGGGGTCTTTGTTCTGGTGTTATATATCTACGAGAGTAAATTTCATCATCAAAAATTATTGTCGCATAGTTCTTGGATCTCAATATGGTGCATGTGGTATGGTTCAACATCAACCCCTCATAGTAGAAACTGGCGTGGTGTTCTCAACAGCAATGAAAGTAGGCTTATGCTTCTCCAAAAGGTGAAAGGGAAGTAAAGGGATGACCTCATGATCTTTCTTATCTTCAGGGAACCTAGCCTAAGTTTGGTCATGGATATAGACTTCAACAATGTACCAGGGGATCCATGCATAGACAATTTAATGTTTTGGATGTTCCAGCAATAGAGGCCCAAATATCATATGAGGTATGATTACTTTGTACTTTAATCTTGTTTGTGCCTTGTTTATTTCATTCACTCCACACTCCTTTGTTTCACCTTCTATATTTCATAATTTTGTAATGAATGTATAGGGGATTCTCATTCCCCTAGTGTTGAGTACTCCATTTGGTGGCTAGGCTATCTTTTTTAATGTGTTACAGGCTTGTAGACTGATGATAGGATAGTATAAGTTATGTGAGGATATTTCCTTTCTATAGATATATCCACACAATTTCATCCTAAACCATTTATGGTTATACTCCATGCATTCAATTATCGCCAGCTTCTGGGGGAAGGTCTTGTTCTCAGATGTGGATAGTCGGGGTGAAAATTACATTGATGTATTGGGTTGTCTGTTGGCAAGTAGATGTGTGGAGCCTATTCTTTCATTGATTCTAGTTTTTTCTAGTGAAATTAGTTGGCATAGGAATGGTTGTGGATCTAATACCTTTCTAGGAATTTCAAGATATTTTCCCAAAGAAGGTTGTGACTATACACCCTTGACATGATATTGAGTTCATGATATATTTTTAGCATTATGATTATCATATTTCATTTGTTCCTTATCATATGAAAAAATATGAGTAATGGGATATGAGGATTTATATATATGATATGATGTTGAAGGGTTTCATCTGAACCAATGTGTCACCATGGGGTGCTGTAGTGTTGTTCCCCATGAAGGAGGATGGTAATCTATAGCTGTGTGTAGACTACCAAAGTTAGAATCAGGTAATGATCAAAAATTGTTACCATATTTTATGTATTTATGATATTTTTTACCAGTTGAGAGGATCTAGATAGATCTTAATTTTTTAAGAAGATTGGATATCATCATTTGAGGGTAAAGAAGGGAGATATTATGAAGACTACCTTTTAGTGAAGGTATTGACACTTTGAATTTGTGGTCATGTTATTTGTTGTCATAAATGCTCCATTTGTCTTCATATGAATAATGAAATATATGTTCTATGAGTTCTTGGACCAGTTTATTGTCATGTTCATCAACATCATCTTGATATACTCAAATTCATTGTAGGATAATGATAGTCATCTCAGAGCTATCTTGATGTTCCATAGATGCCACTATCTCTCTAGAATGTTTCTTAAGGGTATGTTTTGTACTCATGAGGTGCATTTACTCAAGAAAATGGTATCCCAGTATAGTGTGTACTTAGATCCATCAATGATCTATGTGTTTTTTTGGTATGCACCCAATAATGTAGTATAGGTTCATAGTTTAATTAGTCTTAAAGGCTATTACATGTGGTTTGTGTATTATTTATCATGTATTATAGCTCCATTTGAGTTCATGTAGATCATGAACTGTTTGTTCTATGAGTTTTTGGACCAGTTTATAGTCATGTTCATTGACATCATCTTGATATACTCAAATTCATAGGAAGAAAATGATAGTCATCTCAGAGCTATCTTGATGTTCCATCAATTCCACTAGATCTATAGAATGTTTCTCAAGGGTAAGTTTTATACTCATGAGGTGAATTTACTCAAGAAAATGGTGTCCCAATATGGTGTGTACTTGGATCAATCAATGATCTCTGTGGGTTTTTCCTGGTAAGTACCCAATAATATAGTAGAGGATCATAGTTTCCTTAGTATTACAGGTTATTACTTGAGGTTTGTCTATTATTTATCATGTATTATAGCTTTATTGATATATCTAACCAATACTGACCATTACTTTATCTGGAATGATCACTATTAAGCATCATTTTACTAATTGAAGGGTAGGCTGACCAATGCTTTGGTGCTCTTGTTTTTAGAAGAATGGGTGATGTTTAGGGATATCTATGATGCTTCCTGTCTGGGATTGGGATGAATCTTAATGAAAAATGAGGTGATGATCTCCTATGGTGCTAGGAAGTTACATCCCCATGAGAATAACTATTCCACCCATGATCTATAGTGATCAACAATTGTGTTTGTATTGAATATTTGGAGACATTACCTCATCAGATAATGTTTTTTGGTCTAAATTGATATAAAGATATTGAGGTATATCTTTTGTTAGTGTGTCTGGAATCTATGCCAATAGAGGTCGAATGGAGTTTCTCCAAGACTATAAAATTAGGATTTCCTACACCTTAGGAAAGGGGAATGTCATCTCTGATGCACTAAGTATGAATTCATGAAAGGTTATTGTACAAGAATTCCAAGATTCTTAAAGGGAGAGGGAGGAGTTGTCAGCCCTACACATAGATTCCAAGGTGGTTGGTTGTGGATGTTTCATGTTTTGGATGATGGTGAAATATTCTCTGATGTGGCATGTGGAAGTGTTTTAATGGGGAGACTCAAAGGAAGAAGTTATGCACAACTATGTTGGCCATGGTTATGCTCTAGAGTGGTATTTAGAGGGTGGTGAAAATTTTATGCTATTTTAGGAGAGGTTATTCATACTAGTGGTGCTAGTGAGGGAGTCCTTCATTAGTTAAAAAACTCACCATTGTTGGTACACCTAGAAGTATCCATCATCTACTGTGTTATAAGGATCTAGTTTTGGTGTCCTAGTATGAAATGATAGTGGAAACATTTGTGGATTGATGTCTGTATTACTCACATGTGAAGGTAGAACATCATGTTTATGATGGTTTATTGAATCCCTTGGATTTTACCTAGTGGATTGTACATGAAATATTGATGGAATTCATCATAGGATTACCTAGATATTAGGGATATTGTGATACTATCAGGATAATCACGGATTATCTAATGAAGTCAGATCACTTAATAGAAATAAAGGACTCATTAACCATTAATGTTATAGCAAGGAGGTATGTATATGAGGTTGTGTGAAAAATGGCATTCTAAGGTCAATTTTCTCAGATCAGGATACCCATTTCACCTCACGAGTTTGAAGAGGATTTCAGCATTCTTTTGGAACATAGTTATGAATCAACACAAATGTTCACCCATATACAAATGGATACATGAAACAGACCATCCATACGCTAGAGCATATTTTTCGAGCTTGAATCTTAGACATTAATAGATCTTGGGAAATGAAATTGCCTTTAGATTAATTTTTATACAACAAAAGATACCACTCATCCATCGACATGGCTATGTTTGTGGATTTTTATAGGTGGCATTGTCATTCTCTATTAGGTAGGGTTGATGTTGGGGATTTATTAGTTCTCAGCCCCAATGTGGTGAAAAGTAAGGCAAAGAAGGTTCAAGTAGTTCATGAGAGGATGAAGGTGGTGCATGTCAGACATACGTTTGATGCCAATCACAGGAGGAGACCCTTGAAGTTAAATTTTGGGTACTATGATTTCTTAAATGTTTCTTCTTGTCAAGGTAAATTAATGTTTGTAAATGGGAGAAATATTTCTCCCTATCTTATGGGACTCTTTGAGGCGCTAGATCATTTTGGGGAGGTGGAATATCGTTTTGTGCTTTTACAAAATCTAGACATGATCCACAACATCTTTCATATGTCTCAGACTTATCTATAACTTCATGATGAATCCCATGTCACTAACTAGGGAGTGTTTTATATCAAGAGATATGTGACATTCAAGGAGTTTCAAGTAGAGATCCATGTTCTTTAGTGTAACAATCTAACCCCAAAATCCCAGAGTTGGTGAATTAATTCGTTACCTTAACATGATTACAAGGAATGAAATCCTGAGGGATAGCTTATTTTAGCATTCCTGAAGAAAATGGATACCTACATGGAACCCATATTACATTGGTAGAAGAAAACAATATATAACAGATAAAAAAAGATAACAAATATCATCCTTGAAAACAGATAAAGTGATATATTCCTCAAAACCTAGGAAAGAGAAACACATAAAAGGGGTGAGATTAAATTCCCATTAAAGGATTCATATAGTGTAATCATGAAATAATAATAATTAAATCATAACAAATTATACATAATCAATATGGCATGGTGAATAATTTAAAAACACACACCATCAATAACCTGAGAATGAAAGTGCCTCCATAGATTTTGTTATAGTGAACACCTAATGGATATTAATAAATGAATAATGAATAAAGAGAATTATTATTATTTGGATGTCATGTATCTGGAACATGAACTATCATAATGTCGATATAGTTTATATTTGTGGGTAGAAACCTGTTTGATTTTTGGAAACAAACTGAAAGGGTTTGTTGACAACTAGTTTGTCTTGTGAGATCTGTCGATACATCAAGGGGCTATAGCAGGCCCCGCTCATCACTTCCAATCCATAGAATTATTTATAAGAAAAGGGTGAACATAATCGATATATAATTTCATATTAAAACTATCATATGAAATGTAAATAACATCCCCAATCATTAAATATAAATACTAACCATTCAAAGTAATATGGTGAATGGTATCAAGATAGCACATCTACAATCAAACTAATATGAAACCCTCTAAAAACATATTGTAGATGATATTATAAGAGATAAAACTAAATTTTTCATAAGGTTCAACAAAATATGTTGATATAGATGATGATACTTTTAAATGAGACCATTTAAATATTTGTGAGGAAAGAATCCTAAAACATTCCAAAAGTGTCTCATAACACCTTGAAACATTAAAATCATAATCCCTTAAAATATTATGAGAATAATGAGAATCTTGATATCAAATAACAAAGGACAGTACATACATCACATGCATTTAATAAGTGGTGAACAAGGCATATATCTCATAAAAATAATAGTGTGATGAGAAAAATCCTTTTTACTTTGGAACGAAGAGTTATTTTTGGAAAATCATTTGTATTTGTCATGAAATAATATTATAAATATGTATATAATATAAAACAAAAGATAAGGATATAAAAATTATATTTGAATCCTAAATAATGTCTCATTGAAGTGAAATCATATAAAAAGAGTGTTTAAAGAAGCTTTAAAAGTAAAATATTTTAGTACAGTTTAAGGAAAATGTTAAAGGGATTTTGAAGTGAAATATAATGCTTTATAGAGATTAAAAAAGATATTTTTTCATGATAAAGTGTGTGATTTTACAAAAAATTTATGGCTTAAAATGATTATATAGTGCACTTGAAAATATGTAAGAATTCAAGAAGTTCTCTTGAATCGGGCTTATTTATTGGGGACAAATTTTGAAAGATCCTTATAAAACATATAACTACCCATAAAATAAAGATGGATTATGTTAAGTACATATATATAGAACATTAAAAAAATTATGAATATTATGTAATAATATTTAAGAATTACATTGAGTTAAGTAGAGTATAAGAGTAACCTGAAAGAAAATGGAGGTTCGAGTAGAAAACCCTTACCACATTGTAACCAATAGAATCATATTCCACTAAATAAAAACCATAAAATGATACATTTTATACCAATAAAATAAATATATTCATGATATGAAAAAATGGGCAGTATACCTACACCATACACAAGAGATAGTGGTGAGATAATGGAAATCATACAGAAATAAAAGTGAGATGAGAAACCCCTTACCTTATGCATGACTATGTTCTTCTTTGTTCTTAACGTCCTGAATATTAAAATTAAATATAATAATTATTTAATTAATAACCTTATATAAATTTATTTTATTCATTATAGTTTTCTTAAGTTCATTTATAGTCTTCTTGATAACTTATAAGATTGAATTCTATCGTTTCGAAGTGTTCATTTACTTGAATTTCATGATCGGTTTGCTTGACAATGAGTAATGGAGTTCATGTGGAATTGATATAAATATCAAGAATTGAAATTAAATGTTATTAATGAACATCCAGATGTTTAAATGGTTATACATATCATTTGTTCATATGGTTTAAGATGAATCATTATATAAAATTTTAATCATAAACGCTTGGATTATTTGATTGTTTTTTGATCACTAAGAACTCATTTTATTTTACAATTAAATACAGAGTGTAAAAATGATTATAGAAAAAGAAATATGATATATTACATATATTATGATCTGGTTCAACCATAAAAATGGTTTCATGAGAAGAATTTATGATGGTAATATAAATTGAAAACTAGTCGTCCTTGAATGTGATAAATTAAGACATCTCAGGCGGTGTTTTCATTTTTAGTATCAGAGGGAAAGAGAGATGATGAAATATTAAATTAGCATAAAAATTCTATTAAATTTAGGGTACTAAAATTATCATATCAATTGGATTAATGTAGGTGATGAGAGGGAAAAAATTAATGGAACTTGTAAAATAAGTTGAAAGGAAAAGGAAGAGAGGTTTACCTCTTGAGTACTCCTTGAGAATCTCTTTAAGGCCTTTGTTTTTTACCTTTTTGTGAGACCATATGGTCTTGTACGTGGAGGGAGTGATTGGGAAGTGTATTTGGTAGAAATTAGGAAAGGATAAAAGCTCTAGGGGTGTGAGAGGTAGAGGGGGGGGTGAGGAGTGGTTTATATAATAGAGGAGAGGAGGGTTTTGTATTATTTTAATCATTAGTTTATTATTTTTCCCAAGAAAAGGAATAGTATTGATTATTGTGACAGAAAAATGTAATAAATGCATGTGAGTTCAAACCAATTGACATTTAAATCAACCATGACTCAATAATGATGCCTAAATTCATTTATTTAACATATTTTGTAAATTATCGAATTTCACTATTCACCAAACATTCAAGTATTTCGGAAAAATACCAAAAATTCACCCTAACTATTTTTCAATGTCTAGAATCAAAAAATGAACTCTGTTTTATGAAAATAATTTTCTATATATGAAAATTTTAAATTTTAATTAAAACCATCATTTAATTGAAAAATACCAATTTTAAAGTTATAACCGATTTTATGACACTTTGAACAATTAACCAAGGTCTCATTAAATTATCCTAAAATCATAGGGAAAGAAAAAATTGATTTCTGATTAAATTTTATGAAAATTAATTATCTATTAAATCATGTTATTAATTATAATATTTTAATTATGTATTTATTACCTAGAAAAATACCAACACTTAATTAAAATATTCACCTTCATTTGTAAGGTGCCTAAATTATATTTATACACTCATGGGAAAGGTTACCATTAAAAATGGTCATATTACTATTTATAAGGGTAAAATTACTATTCATATAGGTATGTTACTATTCATAAGGGTAATTTACTATTCATAAGGGTAAGTTATTATTCACCAAAAATTAAGATGATTCTATCAGGCTCTAAATATCTTAGTGAACTCAACTGTGTTTATCCATTTTTCAAAATTCAAATCATAGAAGTGGTAAAAATTATATTTAATACATAGGTTATAACTATAATGAAGTGTTGTTTCACAGCGACTTAGTGTTGTTTTCATATATGCTATCTATTGAATTGAAATTATTTATGAAGAAACATACCATAAAATATTGGGGTGTCATAATAATAGTAAATGTATTCATATCAAAATTTAGTATTTATAAAAATAATTATAATAGTCAATATATAATATAATATATTGATTAAAATGATTTTTTTAATAATAAAATATACTTATTCATATTAAAATATTAGTTTACACAAAATAATACTTCAAAATAGTATTTGATTTTTAAATTATTTTGAAATCTATAAATTTAAATTATGAGTATTATTAATTAAAAAACTAAATTTTAAATTATTATTTTTCATAACTTAATGTATTTAAAATTATAAAACAAATTACTAGGGTGTTACATTATTCCCCCCTCAACAAAATTGTGTCCTTGTAATTTGAAATTGAACTTCAAAAATTAAAGGTTGATACTTGAAAATTCAGTTGTGGGAAACCCACATCCAAAACAGGGTAACCAAAATATTATCATAATAACGAGGAAAGTGAAATGAATAGGTTACCAAAAATCTATGCATTTGAAAAGGATAAAATTAGTGAGAAGTGAAAATATGGACATGGAAGAATAATCTAACCGTCATGTTCTAATACAACGTGATAGATAACATGTTCAGATGAATGTTAATTATCACAAAACCATAAACAAAAATTTTGAAAATGTTCATTGAAATCATTAAAATTTGTGATAATATGACACCATTTTTTAAGACCCTATTCCCAGATTTGAGGAATAATTCTAATATATAAGAGTATAAATATACACAAACTTATCCTTTTATTTCACCTTGAACTATCTATACTTCATCACTTAACATAGGTTGCGCCATGTGGTGAAGTTTTACATTAACCTCCAAAATCTTGTACAATGATCATCTTAAAACATTCATAAATGGTTAGAATTTCCATAATGATTTAACTCTTTAGAAATAAGGTCTCGGAATTTCCTAGACAAACTTATTATTATCCCACAATCAACATGAAGTAGCTCTAAATTTTCACATTCCAAACATGTGAATAACTTCATCATGTATCATCTTGGAATATGGTAATAACTTGAATTACCATAAAAAATTATTAGAAACATGAATTATTCTATGTTCCTTAATTAAGATATATGTTATTGGATTTATTCCTTAAATCTAAAAGTGTTGTAAGCTCCTTCGATGATAACATAGACCACTTGTCAACAAGTCAGTAATCAGTTCCATGGTAGTCAATACTTATCCAAATCAACAATTTCTTCATCATTATCTTATCATCGAAAATATATTAATGGTTTCCATTCCCTCAATCTTATGTTTTCCCAAAATTTTAAATTTATAATGAATATATTTTCTTGGTACCATTCAATATATGGTCTCAAATACTTAATAAAAAAGTACTGTAGTACAATACTCATATATTCTATAATTTTTATAACTATTACATTGCATGATAAAATATTCAAATGACATGATTCTAGAATAGGAATATTAGTCTTTTCCGTTCATCTACAGAAGTATCATAACATGATCATTATCTAGTAACATCATTTGGGGTGTATTCCTTTCATGCTTAAAGATTGATTCGCATAGTTTCCTATCTCCATGTAGTCAAAGAATTGTAAATTGGAAACCTTTTTCTTACCCTTTCAATTATGAACTTGGTGTCATTTTACTCCACACTTATAACAACCTATCATTCCCATCAATCATTTACCAGGGTGATTATTTCCACAATTATCACATGTGGGAAAACCCTTTTCCCCTATATTCCCTTTATACAACTTGTTATACTCTATACTCTTCTTCCTTTTCTTTCATTCAAAGGCATAAGCCTTATATAATTGTTTGTATATATTGTTAACACATGATACTATTTCATCATATGATGAGGATACTTGGGAGAATATCTTCCTTTGGAATGATGGATTAAGACCATAATATACACGATCCCTCTTACTTTTTTCATCACATACATTAGTGTAGTTCTCATTCCTTCTACTAGGATACATTTATAAACAATTCCATATAGTATATTAACTCAAAAAATTTTGAACTATCTATAACTCTAAACATAGTATAACACATAACATAATTTTATGCATTCTAAATCCTAGAACCATATACTTTGGTTACTTTGGGGTCATAAATCATTCATAATGGTATGTAAGAAAAATGTTAATTATCCTAACCATATCCCCTAGGAGTGTCAAACTAGGTGCATAGTAAGGCCCATTGTCGTGTACCCAGATGCCCTAGGTCATGCCTGAAACTCTTTACTAGAGTTGTTACTCCTAGGTATATCTATTCTAGAACCACGTACACTTATAGTATCCATACAAGGATGTATTTTATTGGAATACCCACATTGTCTCTACAATATAAAAATTATAGGATGTTACCTTATGATTATCCTCAATGTCCATACTAGGGTTATGTTCCCTAATCTATGATTCCTAAATCTGGCTCACAAGGTTTATACTAAAATTTCTCTGATACCAACTGTAACACCTTGACTCTAGAATCCTAGAGCCGGTGCATTAATTTGTTACATTGGAATGATTACAAGGAATAAAATACCAAAGGACCGATCAGTTTAATATTCTTAAAGAAAATGGATACATACATGGATCTTATTTTACATTGGGAGAAGAAAACAACATATAATACATAACAAAAGCTAAAAAACTGAATCCTTGAAAACACAAAAGTGATCTCTTCTTCATAAAAATGGGAAGGAAAACAAATAAAAGGGGTGAGCTCAAATTCTCAGTAAGGGTTACATATAGTGGAAGCATGAAACAATAATAATTTAATCATAATCAATTAGTCATAATCAATATGGCATGGTGAATAATTGAAAAGCACCCACCATCAATAATCTGAGAATTAAAGTGCATCCATATATTTTATCATAGTGAAAACCCCATGGATAGTAATAACTAAATAATGAATTAATAGAATGCTTGTTATTTGGACGTCATGTATCTTGCACATGAACCATCATACCATCGAGACAATTTAAGTCTATCTGTAGAAACCTGTCTGATTTTTGGAAACAAACTCGAAGGGTTTTTCACCAATTAGTTTGTCTCCTAAGACATGTCGATGCATTGAGGGGCTATAACAGGCCCCTCCCATCACTTCCATTACAAATAATTATTTATATGAAAGGGTTGAACACAATAAACATATACATTCATATTAAAACCAACATATTATATGTAAATAACATCCCCAATCATTAAATATAAACACTAACCATTCAGAGTAATATGGTGAATGGTATAAAGATAGAACATACATAGACAAACTAATAAAAAAACCTTTAAAAACATATTGTAGATGATATCGTATATGATAAACCTTAATGTAACAAAAGGTTATACAATGGAATTTGACATATATGAATATACTTTTAAATGACACCATTGAAAAATTCTTGAGGAAATAATCCTTAAACATTCCAATGTTTCCTATACCACCTTGAAACATTCAAATCATAATATAAGGACACAGCCTTTAAACATTACATAATATTTAATTAAATCAATAATTCACATTGATTATCTTTTCAGGTTTATAGTTTTAGAGAATTAGGACATAAATATTACATATCAACTTGAATATTACAAAGTAGACACTTCTACTATAACTGATTTTTTTTCAAATATTTAAAGAAAACAAGAGTTCTTTTCTTGATATAAATCTTCTTGAATACTTCCTTTCTCTTACCCTTTCTTATAACCTGTAAAAAACATTTCAAAACCTTTGGATGGTCATAAAAAGCTCAGTAAGGGTTATAACATAATGAAAGGAAACATTAACCCATCAAAAATAAAAATCAATGAAACCAAAATTTTCAATCATAACATACCTTATGAAATCATAATATTTATGAATAACACATAGAAATCACAATTAATAAAGGTAACTTAAGGCATAAATAACATACTTACATTGTAGCTATCACAACTACATAAGGAGTCACATTTGCAATACCCATCATAGTATATTCCTTAAATCTCTTCGGAGAAACATTCACGTTTACCTCCTTCACGTTACCCAATGTATTAGAGAGCTATCTAGGGCTCACCTACCCTAGGTTTATCACGGAACCACCCATATAAGTAACAATGGTCAAAAACCATAACATAATCATAACACATAACATAAGCATAAAGGAAATATAACATTCCCACATTGCAATAAAAATATAACATTTTAAGATATTGAAATAATAAACCCATTCTAAAAACCATTTTCCATACCAAAATACGTAGAAAGAGTATATGGTATTTATTTTTCTTTTGAAAACATTACAACTTGTTAAGGAAGCCACATATCAAATAATACTCGCGATGGCGGAAAAAGGGTCGTTGTCACCACTTACATTAAAAAAAAGAAACATTACTTTTTGTCGTTTAGTAAAACGATTTGTAGAGAAAATATTCTCATTGAATGAAATGAAAATTCAGAAGGGTTTTATACACTTTATAAAATAAAGTCATGTAGAAATCAAAATATGCCCCAATGAAAGGAGATTGAGACGAAGTCCCGTACAAAGAGGGTATCCTTAGATAAAGGATAAATCAATTACATTTTTATGTGTGACAAATATAAATACTCCCAATATAAGAAGATATTAAGTTTAAAACAATCATAGGTCATCCACACATGTTCATAGCACGACATAATAAAAAATTAGAGGTTTAACCCAAAGAATGGAAATAAGGTTAAGAAGTTCCCTTACAGAAATTCAACAGCCTAACGACATCACTTTAAAATTCAGAAAATGAGTTTATGAGAGATTAAAAGGGTATCTCATCACTTGGACATAAAATTTACAAAAATAAGGATATATAAAAAGATATCCCAAAATAAAAAATTGTAAATTAAAATACCTCACAAAAAGAAGTCTTTTAAAAAGAGGAGGGTGAAAGGTTCCCTTACCGATTTGGGTAGCTTTCGAAACGTACACCCCATGAAAGAAGAATCATAAAATGAAGATGTAAATACCAATAAATTAAATTATATTACACAAATAATAGAATCATGGGTAGTACAATTACCACACAAAAGGAAATAGTGTCAAATGTAGCATGAATCTCACGGGAATAAAAGTGAGATAAAACCCCTTACCTCGTAGTAATAAATCGAGTCGTATGAACAAAAATTAATAATCACTAAATGAATCAAAGATTACCGTGAATTTAAATATAATCATGATAATATATATCAAATATCCGTACACAATACACAACATGAAATAAATAATTGGAGAACAATGGAAATCTCACGGAATTAAAAGCGAGATAAGAAATCCCTTACCTCAAGTCTGACTTGTCTTGTTCATTTCATTATATTCCTGAATAATAAACCTTGTCCAATTTAAAATTTCCCTAGGAATTCCTTTAAAGTTTATCATTCAATTAATATCACATATTTTCATGTTATAATAATTTGTTAATTATGTGAGTTCATATCATATTTTTTGTCGATGATCGGTACATGAGTCAAAAATGAACTTGTTTGAAGAGAATTGTCCATGTAGTTATAAGTAAATAATCCCCAGAATGGTGTTCATGATTTTAAATATCATATATATCCATTATATATTTATTTAATAATATTACATAAGTTTTGTAGATAATAAATTAAATGTACCATTCATGGAGATGGTAGGTCATACGTACGCATGAACGCTACTTTCATTTTTTGTCATATTAATGGAATTTAAAACTAAATGAGGCATATATATATATATATATTATAATTCCAGTATAATATATATGTTATATAGGTAGAATAAGTTCATTAATTACATTCTTTATAAATTCTATTTCTGGCATGAATGAGTCACATCACTTGAGGGGGCGGTTGTCCACACTTCCTCATATGAAATTATCGCATTTTCACTACATGAAAAGCATAAAGGTATGTTTTAAATATATAATACAGAAGAATATAAAGGAAAAAAATATAATATATATCATATATAAATATAGTTCCATAATAATGGCCACCATGATAGGTGTTTAAACAATATTGAACAATCATTGTTTCGTGAGGCAGTAATTCACCACCCACAGAAACAATATGTTTCTTTACCATTAGACGCAGGTGTGTGTAAGAGTATTTATAATACTTATCATAAATACATAATAGTATATTTAGGATAATGGTGTTAATATGGGATCAAATAATAAGAAGATAGTGGTGAGTGAATAAGGAAAATTAAAGAAAGAAACTCGAGAGAAGACATTACCTCTAAATTGGGTAACTCTTTTTGATTTGAGTCAAATGATTCCTTGGAAAGACTTCTGCCCAAAGTGAGGCTTCTAAGAGTAATAGAGGGATGTGGAGAAAAAATATGAGCATAGTTTTGATGATCTAAGGGCTTGAGAGGTGTGCGTAAGGGGGTAGAGGTGGGGGCCTTTTATAAGAGGGAGGAGGGTCACTTTCGGAAAGTCTTGAAATGTTACTTTATTATAAAATGATTTTTGGATTTTAAAGGTCCCACACTGATATATTTTGAGGATAAGGTGATAAGGGTTCTAAATAAACCCATACAATAGGTATTTTACAAGTGTAGGATTTAGATTTTACCTTATCGTTTCATTTTATTTAAATCATTCATTAATGAGGTAATCACTGCATCATCATGGTGTCATAAATAAATTTATTTATATAATGTCTAAAAATTATAAAAAAATACCATGATGTAGGAAATATTTTTATATTTCCAATGAATATTTATAGTCTAAGAGATAATTTCTTTAAAAAATATAATTTTTTTACTTAGGATATACAAACCTTTGTTATACTTCTCTTCTTTTTTAAAAATAATGTCATAAATGTCACTATCACATCCATGTGACTCCATATGCCCTAAATATTGGTAAAAATATTCCCATGGTCGTCTATGACTGAAAAAAGAGTATTTGGAAACATTTTGGGGTCATTTTATATTATTATGATATTATTTTATTACGCTTAACTACCCGATTTCTAATTAATCACGATAATTAAAGATAATGGCCGTCGTTAGTATTCATAATTTCCAAAAACAAAAGAGTCTTAAATACATAATTTATACCTTCTAATTCCAAATATGTAATCCATTTTACCAAATTCCAAACACATAAATTGCCTTAATTAATTTATAAAAATTCCTGTTGTCAAAACCAAAGACGGGTTTTTAAGAAGTAAACTTTATCAAAAGATTGACTTGTTTTTACATCCAATTGAAAAGTGAAATTACTTCCAATGAACAAAATTGTATTAAGTGATAAAAACATAATTAAATTATACTTTAAAACCAATTAAAAAGACAATATAACTATATAATTAAATTGGATGAAAAGGAAGTTTGGAATTAAAATGCTGTATTTTTCACTATTCATAAAAAATGAACATTATCAGAAAAATACCAAAAATTCACCCTAAGCTATATTTGATATTCCAAATTCAAAAAGTATGTACATTTTACCAAATTAAAAACAAAGAAGTTTAATTAATAAATTATATATTTAATTCCCGCTGTCAAAACAAATAGCGTGTTTTTAAGAAAGAATATCTATCAAAAGATTGACACTTGTTTATGTCCATTTTAAAGTGAAATTAATTATAATGACCATAATTGGATTAAATGTTAAGAATATATTCCAATTAAACTTTAAAACCAATTAAAAAAATAATCTAACCATATAAATAAATTATATTAAAAAGAGGTTTTGAATTAAAATACACCATTTTTCACTATTCATTAAAAAATGATCATTATTTGAAAAATAACAAATATTTAAACTAAGTAAATTTTGATGTCTTGATTCTAAAAAAAGATTTTATTTTGTCAAATATAACATATAAATTTTTCAAAAATTAGATTTAAAAGGTGTTCTCCATCAAAAGGCAGTTAATCGGCCTTTTAAAGAATATTAGAATATTTATGCTTAAATTGGATTCATTGGCATTTTAAGTCTCTAAAATTGATTGGATAAATGTGAAAATATTTTACAAACAAATATAATCACTTTTTAGTTAGTTATATTCATTCCTGGCATTACAACAGCTAGGAATTTACTACGATTTAAAATAATATTATTATATTATTAGTGTGCAACATAAGATTTCAAAGAAACCTGTTGCTGCGTATCAGGTACGCTATCAAACATAGCGTCCCCTTTAAAGTAAAATTAATATTTAATTCTCAAATATTATTAAATATGAAAATTTCATATTCATTATTTACCTGAAATGTTACATCCTTCCCCCCTTTTGGGAATTGCGTCCTCGCAATTTTAAAATTGGGCTCAGAAACTTCATTGAAAGCCCCTCATCGGAAAAGTAGTCAATAAAACTATCACTTTAAAAGAAAGAAAAAGAAATAAAAATGTTACCCAGGATAACCCAAATTATGATTTCATGTAGGCAAAACATGGATATGGAATAAAATAAAACAAAGTGTCAAGTTTTGATGAAGATTGATAGAAAACATGTCTAGGAGAAAGTTAACCACCAGAAAATCACAAAATTGTGATGGGTTAAACGGTATTTGATTCCCTAGTAGGAAAATTTAATAGAAAAAGTTTCTGTTTTAAGTTAATTTTCATTGAGGAATTTATTTATGGGCTTAACTAATATATAAGGAAACATACTTACTTGTAATGTAGACTTTCATCTCTTACTATATTTCTTACAAAAACTCATATTTTCTCCAAAAGATGAGTATTTAGGATGACTTTTTCACATTAAGAGTGCTATAATCAACTTCTTGAGAATCACCTAACCCACAAAAGATGAACTATATATTTCCCATGTCTTTAGACCTTAACCAAAACCAAAATTGTCAGTACAAGAACAGATAATCCCCAAAAGGATAATCCTTTATAAAAAAAATACTACTCTTAATCTCCAAAATTCAACAAAAATAACCCAAGGATCAAGAAAGAACATTAAATAAACAGATATCCATAAAATTATTCAAAGTAATCCAATCTAATATTGAAAACCAAATCTCTGGAGGATTTAATCACATAGTCTTCCAAGATAAATCTTAACATTTATCTCCAAATAACACTGGTTACTCTTAAAGTATCATATTGAAAAGTAATTAACCTAATCACATATCCTCCATGATAGGTCAATCATTTCCATAGATAACCCAAAATAAACTTATTCTTGATTCATAAAATCATCTAAATAAAAATAATTTTTCATACTAACCAGGGACTTCACATAGTCTAGTGGTAGGCGATAAATACTAGTTGCACTTTGGTTGTGGGTTCGATTCCCACAGCTTCATCTGACGCAACGGGTTGTCACACGGTTTACGCGTTGTCCTTTTTCAAAAACTATATAATTTTATTACATTCCCAAAAAGAGATAAATTCATCAAAAATAACCTTAACATATTTTAACCACAAAGGTTATCTAATAACTTCTATTTTGCATCCCAAAATGTATTAAACTGTAATTTCCCCAAATGCAAGGATCATATAAACAAAAATGGTTCTTTATAACTATATCCACAAAATAAAAGATAATAATTCCATGGATAAAATTTTCATATATCAAACATCAGGGTTACACATACTATAAAAATTCTTCTAATGTAATCTCATCATCAAAAGAGTCTTAATAATTTTAAGAATTTCACTATCCTAAAATCTACTATAACTCTTGAATCCCTTATATGTTGACTTCTTACTCATTCAACATTCTTCATGATCCATTAACCATTACTTTCCAACTTATTCTGAAATACATTTTTCCTACAAACAAAATCATGAATCATATCCTAAGATTCAATAATAAGAAAACATATGTTAAGAAATAATCCATACCTTTCATTGGTCATTTTCAGTTTCTTCATCCTCAATCGGAATGGAATTAGGTATCGGTAAACAAAAATTTGTACTATCTTGGTGATCTCATTCCCAAAACTTCTTCGTAGGACATGTGTTTGCATAATGACCATGCACACCACATTTAAAACATTCAATTGATCCCTCATGAAGAACATCTTTCCCTTTACTAGAGTCAACTAGATGCTTCCTTTTTCAATGGTAGGTTCTTGATTTATAACCTTCATTTCCAAATCTATAGCATCTTTTTGTCCATTTGAAACACTTTCCTAGGTGTTTCTTTCCACATCTTTGACACATAGGTTTTCAAACAGACTTACCTTTATGATAATTATCTTAACTTCCATAGGGATTTATTACATGCATGTATGATGCCTTATTAAAATCACTAAGTGTTAGGTGGTCAATCATGACTCTAGATAGTTATTTGAGAATAACCACCAGAGTTATCATTGCAATTCCCATATCACTCAGTTTCTTGTTCAGAAAACCGTCACAGTTTTCTTCACATCCACTGTGACTTTGGTGCCTACTAGATCCAACCATTTACTAAAACCAAAAAGGTCAGTGTGAGTATAATAGTAAAATCATCATATAATACTAAGATATAATTATTCATGTTATCTTAAACTCAATCACTTTATCTAAAAAAATAGTGACTCTTTCTGAAATCCTAACCATTATGGTAATGTCACCTATGATTAAAGAATACCCTAACCTCTAAAGTTATCTAAATTGACATTTTATACCAACTATATGGAACCAACCTTTAAACATTACATAATCATGAATTAAATGAATAATTCACATTGAGGATCTTTTCAGGTTTAGATTTTTAGAGAATTAGGACATAACTATTACATATCAACTTGAATATTACAAAGTAAACACTTCTATTATAACTGATTTTTTAAAATTATTAAATAAAACAAGAGTTATTTTCTTGATATAAATCTTCTTGAATACTTCCTTTCTCTTATCCTTCCTTATAACCTGTGAAAAACATTTCAAAAACTTGGGTTGAGCATAAAAAACTTATTAAGGGTTATAACATAATGAAAGGAAACATTAACCCATCAAAAATATAAATCAATGAAACCAAAATTTTCAATCATAACATACCTTCTGAAATCATAGTATTTATGAATAACACATAGGAATCACAATTCATAAAGGTAACTTAAGGCATACATAACATACTTACATTGTAGCTATCACATCTACATAGGGAGTCACATTTGGAATACCCATCACAGTATATTCCCTAAATCTCTTCAAAGAAACATTCACATTTACCTCCTTCGCATTACCCAATGCATTGGAGATCTATTTCAGGATCACCCACCCTAGGTTTATCATGTAACCACCTATATACGTTACAATGGACAAGAACCATAACATAATCATAACACATAACATAGGCATAAAAGAAAGACAAAATTCCCACATTGTAATAAAAATATAACATTTTAAGATATTAAAATAAAAAATCCATTATAAAAAACAATTTTCCATACCAAAATATGTAGAAATTGTATATGGTATTTATTTTTCTTTTGAAAACATTAGGTCTTGTTAAGGAATCTATAGATCAAATAATACTCACGATGGTGGAAAAAGGGTCGTTGTCACCTCTTATGTTAAAAAAAGAAACATTCATTTTTGTCGTTTAGTAAAATGATTTGTAGAGAAAATATTCCCTTTGAATGAAATAAAAAGTAAAAAGGGGTTATACACCATATTAAATAAAGTCGCGTAGAAATCAAAAGATGCCTTAATGAAAGGAGATTGGGACGAAGTCCCGTACAAAGACGGTATCCTTAGATTAAAGATAAATCAATTACATAATTATGTGTGAAAAATATAAATATACCCAATATAAATGGATATTAAGTGTACAAAATCATAGGTCATCCACACATGTTCATAGAATGACATAATCAAGAAGTAGAGGTTTAACCCAAAGAATTGAAACTGGGTTAAGAAGTTCCCTTACAGAAATTCGATAGCCTAACGACGTCACTTTAAAATTCATAAAATGAGTTGATTAAAGGGTATCTCATCACTTGGACATAAAATTTACAGCAATAAAGATATATAAGAACATATCCCAACATAAAAAGTTGTAAATTAAAATATCTAACAAAAATAAGTCTTTTAAAAAGGGGAGGGTGAAATGTTCCCTTACTGATTTGGGTAACTTTCGAAATGTACACCCCATGATAGAAGAATCATAAAATGAAGATGTAAATACCCATAAATTAAAGTATATTACACAAATAATAAAATCATGGGAAGTAAAAACCCCACACAAAAGTAAATAGTGGCAAATTTAGCATGAATATCACGGGAATAAAAGTGAGATAAAACCCCTTACCTCGTAGTAATAAATCAAGTCGTATGACCAAAAGATAATAAGCACTAAATGAATCAATGATTACCATGAATATAAATATAATCATGATAATATATATCAAATTGAAGTACACAATACACCACATGCAATAAATAAGTGGTGAACAATGGAAATCTCATGGAATTAAAAGCGAGATAAGAAATCACTTACCTCAAGTCCGACTTGTCTTGTTCGTTTATTTATATTCCTGAATAATAAACCTTGGTAAATTTATAATTACTTAAGCAATTTATTTAAATTTAATTATTCAATTAGTATCACATATTATCATGTTATAATAATTAATTAATTATGTGAGTTCATATCATATGTTTTGTCGATGTTCGGTACATGAGTCAAAAATGAACTTGTTTGAAGAGAATTGTCCATGTAGTTATAAGTGAATCATCTCCAGAATTTTGTTCATGATTTTAAATATCACATATATCCAGTATGTATTTATTTAATAATATTCCATAAGGTTTGGATATAAGAAATGAAATGTACCGTTCATTGAGACGGTAGGCCATACGTACGCATGAACACTACTTTCATTTTTTGTCATATTAATGGACTTTAAAACTAAATGAGACATAGATATAATATAATTACAGTATAATATATATTTTATATAGGTAATGTAATTTCATTAATTATATTCTTTATAAATTCCATGTTTGGCATGAACGAGTCACATCACTTGAGGGAGCGGTTGTCTACACTTCCTCATATGAAATTATCGCATTTTCATAACATGAAAAGCATAAAAATTATGTTTTAAATATAAAATACAGAAGAATATAGAGGAAATAAATATAATATATATCATACATAAATATAGTGGCATCATAATGGACACCATGAGAGGTATTAAAAGAATATTTAACAATCATCATTTCGTGAGGCAGTAATTCGCCACCCACAGAAACAGTATGTTCTTTAACCATTAGACAGAGGTGTATGTAAGTGTAGGTATAATCCTTATCATAACAACATCATTGTATATTGAGTATACTGGGGTTATTATGTGATCAAATAATAAGAAGATAGTGGTGAGTGAAGAAGGAAAATAAAAGAAAGAAACTTGAGAGAAGAGATTACCTCTAAATTGGGTAACTCTTTTTGATTTGAGACAAGGGCTTCCTTGGAAAGACTTCTACCCAAAGTGAGGTTCCTAGAAGTAATAGAGGGATGTGGAGAGATAATATGAGTAGTGTTTTGACGATCCAATGGCTTGATAGGTGTGGGTAAGGGGGTAGAGGTGGGGGCCTTTTATAAGAGGGAGGAGGGTCACTTTTGGAAAGTCTTGAAATGTTACTTTATTATAAAATGATTTTGGAATTTTAAAGGCCCCACAATAATATATTTTTAGAATAAGGTGATTAGAGTTCTAAATATACCAATAAAATAGGTTTTCGACAAGTGTAAGTCTTATATTTTACCTTATCGTTTCATTTTATTTAAATCATTCATTAATGAGGTAATCACTGCATCATCATTGTATTATAAATAAATTTATTTATTTAATGTATAAAAATTATAAAAAAAATACCATGATGTAGGAAATCTTTTTATATTTCCAATGACTATTTATAGTCTAAGATATCATTTATTTAAACAAAACTAAATTTGTTTTACTTAGGATATACAAACCTTTGTTATATTTCTCTTCATTTTTAAAAATAATGTCATAAATGTCACTATCACACCCATGTGACTCCATGGGCCCTCAAGTTTGGTAAAAAGATTAACATGGTTGTACATGACAAAAAAAAGATTTGAACACATGTTGGGGTCATTTTATATTATTATGATATTATTTTATTACCCTTAACTACCCGATTACAAATTAATCACGATAATTAAAGATAATTGCCATCATTACTATTCACAATGTTGAAAGACAAGAGTCTTAATTAAATAATATGGACCTTCTGATTAAAAATATGGAATCCATTTTACCAAATTCCAAACACAGAAATTTCAGTAATTAATTTAAAAATAATTCTCATTGTCAAAACCAAATACGGGTTTTTAAGAAGTAAAATTTATCAAAAGATTGACTTGTCCAATTGAAAAGTGAAATTACTTCAAATGAACAACATTGTATTAAGTGATAAAAAATAATTTAATTACATTTTAAAAACAATTAAAAGGAAAATCTAAATATATAATTAAATTGGATGAAAAGGCAGTTTTGAATTGAAATGTTGTATTTTTCACTATTCATAAAAAATGAACATTATCAGAAAAATAAAAAAAATTCACCCAAAGATATATTTGATATTCCAAATTCAAAAATTATTTCCATTTTAACAAATTAAAAACATAGAAGTTTCATTAATAAATTATATAGTTAATTCCCGCTGTCAAATCAAATAGCATGTTTTTAAGAAACAATATCTATCAAAATATTGAAACTTGTTTATGTCTATTTTCAAAGTGAAATTAATTCTAATGACCACCATTGGATTAAATGGTAAAAATATATTCTAATTACACTTTAAAACCAATTAAAAAGATAATCTAACCATATAAATAAATTATATTAAAAGAAGGTTTTGAATTAAAATACAACATTTTTCACTATTCATTACAAAATGAACATTATCCAAAAAATAACAAAAATTTACACAAAGTAAATTTTGATGTCTTGATTCTAAAGAAGGATTTTATTTTGTCAAATATAACACATAAAATTTTCAAAAAGTATATTTAAAAGGGGTTCGTCATCAAAAGGCAGTCAATCGACCTTTTAAAGAATATTAGAATATTTACGCTTAAAATTGGATTCATTTTCATTTTTATATTCTAAAATTTGTTGGATAAATGTAAAAATATTTAAAATATATATATAATCACTTTTTAGTTAGTTCTATTCATTCCCTCCATTACAATGGCTAGGAATTTACTGCCATTTAAAATAATATTATTATATTATTAGTGTGCAACGTAAGATTTCAAAGAAACCTGTTGCTGCGTATCATGTATGCTATCAAACATAGTATCCCATTTAAAGTAAAATTAATATTTAATTGTCAAATATTATTAAATATTAAAATTTCATATTCATTATTTACCTGGGATTTTACACATAATCCCTTATAATATAATGAGAATAAGGAGACTATTTATATGAAATACCAAAGGCCAGTACAAACAGCACATTCATGGAAAAATTGGTGAACAAGGAACATATCTCATAAAAGTTAAAGTGTGATGAGAAAATTCTTTTTTACTTTGGGAAGAAGAGTTATTTTTTGAAAAGTATTTGTATTTTTCATGAAATAGGATTGTAAATATGTATATACCTAAAAAAGAAAATGTAAAGACATATAAATCATATTTAAGGCATAAATAATGTCCCATTGAAGTTAAATCATATAAAATGAGTTTTTAAAGAAGCTTTAGAAGTAAAACATTTTAATGTAGTTTAAGGAAAATATTAAATGGATTTTAAATAGGAATAAAATGTATTTCAAAAATTAAAAAATATATTTTTTCATTATAATGTGTGTGATTTCTCAAAAATAATGATGTCTTAAAATATAAAATAGAGTGTACTTGAAAATAAGTAAGAATTCGATAAGTTCCCTTGAATCAGGCTTATTTATCGGGGAGAATTTTTGAAATATCCTTTTAAAACATATAAATCCCCATAAAATAAAGGAGGATTATATTTTGTACATATATATAGAACATTAAAAAATAATTTAAGAAGAATACATAATAATATTTACAAATTACATTGATGTAAGTAGAGTATAATAGTAACCCGAAAGAAAATGGAGGTTCAGGTAGAAAACCCTTACAACTTTGTAAACAATCGAATCATATGACCCTAAATAATAACAAAAAAATGATACATTTAATAATATTAAAATAAATAGATTAATTATATGAAACAAAAATGGGTAGTATACATACACCATACACAATACACAATAGATTGTGGTGAAATAATGGAAATCTAATGGAAATAAAAGTGAGAAGAGAAACCCGTTACCATATGCCCAAATGTGTTCTTACTTTGATCTTAACATTATGGATTGTAAAATTAAATACATTAATTAATTAATTAAGCACCTTATATAAATTTGTTTTATTAATTATAGTTTTATTAATTTAATTTATGGTCTTCTTGATAAGTTATAAAATTGAATTATGTCATTCCAAAGTGTTCAATTACTTGATTTTTATTATCGGTTCACTTGAATATAAGTAATGGTTATTCATATCATTTTTTCATATGGTTTGAGGATGAATCATTATATAAAGTTTTAATGATAAACGATTGGATTAATTGATGGTTTTTCGATCACCACGAACTCATTTTTTTTATAATTAAATACCATGTGTAAAAAATGATTAAATAAAATTAAATATGATATATTGCATATATTATGATGTGGTTCAACCATAAAAATGGTTTCGTGACCATAATTTAAGACATAAATAGAAATTGAAAACTCATCATCCTTGATTGTGATAAATTTACCCATCTAGAATGATTTTTTCATTTTTAGTATAAGAGGAGGGGGAAAGAGAGATGATGATGAAATATTTCATTAGCATAATAAAATTATAGTAAATTTAAGGTAATATAATTATCATAGAATTTTTATGAGGGGAGGTGAGGAGAGAGAGAAAAAATAATGGAACTTGTAAAAGAAGTTGAATGGAAAAGGAAGAGAGGTTTACCTCTTGAGTACTCCTCCATGAGAATATCGTTAAGGCCTTTTTTGGCCTTTTTGTGAGACCAAAAAGTCCTTGACATGGGGATAGGGATTGGAAAGTGTATTTGGTTGAACTTAGGAAAGGATCAAATCTAGGGTTGTGTGAGAGGAAGAGGGGGTGAGGAGTGGTTTATATAGTGGAGGAGAGGATGGTGTTGGCATTATTTTAATCATTAGTTTATTATTTTTCCCAAGACAAGGAATAATATTAATTATTATGAAAAAAATAGTAATAATTTCATGTGAGTTCAAACCAATGCCAATTTACATCATCCATGACTCAATAATGATGTAAAAATTCATTTATTTAGCATATTTGGTAAATTATTGAATTTCACTATTCACCAGAAATTCAAGTATTTCAGAAAAATACGAATAATTCACCATAACAATTTTCCAAAATGTAGAATAAAAAAATGAACTTCATTTTATGAAAATAATTTTCTATATGTGAGAAATTTAATTTTTAATTAAACCGTCATTTAATCAAAAAATACCAATTTTATAATTATAACTGATTTTAAGAAGCTTTGAAAAATTAACTAAGGTCTCATTAAACTATCCTAAAATCATATTGAAGTAAAATATTTATTTATTAATAAATTTTATGAAAAATAATTATCTTTTAATTTTTTTTATTAATTATGACATTGTTATTAAATATTTATTATTCACAAAAATAATAAAACATAAATAAAATATTCACCTTCATTTATAAGGATCCTAAATTATATTTATAAACTCATGGTTAAGGTTACCATTAAAAAGATTCATATTACTATTCATAAGGGTAAAATTACAATTCATAAGGGTAAGTTACTATTCAGAAGGATAAGTTACTATTCACCAAAAATTAAGATGATTCTATCATACTTTAAATATCTTACTGGATGCTACTATGTAAGTCTGTTTTTCAAAATTCAAAACACATAAGTGGAAAAAATTATATTTAACATCTAGGTTTTAACTATAATAAGGTTTTGTTTCACAGTGACTTAGTGTTGTTTTCATATGAGCTATCTAATTAATTGAAATTATTTATGAAGAAACATACAATAAAATCTTGGTGTGTAATAATAATAGTGAATATATTCATAGAATAATTTAGTATTTATAAAAAATAATTAAAATATTCAATATATATTATAATATATTGATAAAAATGAATTTTTTAATAATCAAATATAGATATTCATATTAAAATATTTATTTACTCAAAATAATACTGTAAAATAGTATTTTCTTTTATAATTAATTTGAATGCTATAAATTTTAAATATAAGTATTATTAATTAAAAAACTTAATTTTAAATCATTTTTCATATCATAATGTATTTAAAATTATAAAACAAATTTCTAGGGTGTTACATTTAGGATAATGTGATGTGTGGATGAAACATTTCTTTAGTTAATGTGTCGTGAAGGCTTGGTGTCTTAGAGAAGAGAACTGGTGAGCATAAAACACAGATGTATGTTCAATACCTAGTGTTTTTATGAGTTATTCCTTAAAGATATATTTGTTAAATATATGTTGTCTTATATCATGACTCGACCCACGAAGGCCCACCAGGCTCGTGATAATATGAGTGTGACACACCAATCCCGCCTCTAATAGGTTAGGGGCTAGTGACCAGTACCGAGTAGGCATATCACACACATGGGAGACATTGGCTGAAGTACCATTACACATGATAGAATCTCCAAATAATAATAAAATATTGAATGGTATAGACCTACTAATACCATAATTCATGTGTGACAATTATCTCACAATCAAAGTATGAAAAAATACAAGAAAAAAAGGAAAAAATTCAAGATCACTAAATTTTGAAAAAGAGTCCAACCAGCTACATTGGGGGGGGTGTCAAATGAAACCTGGTATGAACCTTTTTCTATCTATACTATGATATTCCCCACCTATCCCCAGTCCTCCCAGAACTCTGAAAAAAAAAATTTCTCTACATAAGACACGAAATGTGTGGGCAAAGACCATGTAGGTGTGAGTATAACAATACCAAGTAAGACATACTGAAATAAGAAAAAACATAAAGCATAAAGTTTATCCTTCTCATCAACTCAAAAACATGTCAATTAGGATATGAGACAAGTAGTAGTAAAAAATAAGGAATAACCTAGATATACTCGGTATAGACACCACATCCCATGGGGTCACAACCACACTTCCACCCACATGATTCTATTTGAGGATTAAATCTAATGATCTTCCAAGAGACCCCTCCACAAGACATTATTTCACTAAATGTGAGCATCTGATAGGTTGTGATCATTATTTCTCATCTTGATGTACTCAGTGGATCTATGAATATCATGCTTACCATGTAGTGGATCGCACAAAAAACTATAGGGGGAATCCACAAACCATATTGGATAAAACGTATAGATATGGAATCAATTCCATATGCATGATGGTCATGAAGATACCATGAAACCCACCTATGCAAGAACATATGATATAGGATCACACCTAGGACCATTGGGGGAAAGCAAAAACACTATCCATGACTCATCCCATAGAGGGTATCACAATCCAATGCTCGAGATGAAATACATCAATGCACCCTCATAGTGTATATACCAAAGTAATTCATTCTACTAAACCTGGTCTATACTGAAGAAATGAAGGGCCTCACACTACTCTAGATAAAGTACAATACATGTAATTTCATTTAACAACATGTATCATCTACCGAAAGACTTCCCGTGTACCATGGACCATGCCCGTGTCTGTGCCCATGTAACAAGGTCATTCTCATGTTTCTATCCATGTATTATTCTTATGATCATGCCCGATTACATGTCTATGCCCGTGAACTCTGGTTTTGCACACATTCCTGATAATGTTTATGCCCACGTGACCCCAGGGAACATTTTGGGCCATCAACATCATGTCCCATGGCATGCAACATATGTAACACGAGTGTTATATTTGTCTCTATGTATAAACCTTAGTGATATAGATGTGGAACAATAAGAATTGTGTTCTTCTTGAGTATAGTTTGGTTATGATTTCCATATAAATCTTAGGCTCTTCTATGTGACTTGCTACACTGCCA
The DNA here is from genome assembly GCA_963277665.1 of Viscum album. NCBI lineage: Eukaryota > Viridiplantae > Streptophyta > Magnoliopsida > Santalales > Viscaceae > Viscum > Viscum album. Next base: position 1,786,859,252 of record OY728155.1, on the reverse strand, counting down.
CCCATCAATCTTACACCAATCACACCTGGGATATGTGGATCTTAGGTTGATCGAGTTTTCCATCATTGGTTACAAGATTTTGGACACTCAATCCGTGTAGGGTTTATCCACCATCGCACCATGTCACTAGAATATCAAACCCATCAATAAACATCCTCTTTTTAGAAACCAGATTGTAGTCCTACATCATCAAACATTGATCATGTCATCAATGACAAATCGGAACCCATGGAGTTGATTTTATTTTGTGAAGAATAAACATATAACAATTGAATGTTGGGTATTTGCTGAGCCACATTTCCAATGGATTTCCAGTGATGAACATGTAAAGAAACTAGGGGTAAATGAACAAATCAAAAAATAGGAATGAACCTCAACTTCTATTTGGTCTATCCTGTATTATTTTTGATTATAATTATTAAATATGAACAAATAGTCAAATAATAATAAATGTTTTCCCAAAATATAATGAAGAATAATCCCAAGCCTAAAATAATTATCATAACATAAATAAACCTATTAGTGGAGTAAATTCACATTCATTATGGGATAAAAATGGTAAATAAAATATAATAATACAATATCCAAACAAACGTTTTAATCAGTCTTTGTGAAGAATGGTTCCATTTTTTCATCATTGGAGATATCCACAAACACCATTATCATTGATTAATCTTGCGGCACATTGATCATCGATCCACGATCCCAACATCTTCCAATGTTCCTCCTTGATCTTCTATTGATATTAGGGTTATGAAGAAAACCCTATGATTTTTCCATGATCATATATTTATAGAGTATAAATTAGGTTTGGATTTTAATTAATAAATTAAATAAATATTTTAATTTATTTAATTATTTCACACATGGTGGAGCTGAATCCTAACACTGGACACCTATAAAAATTATATCACACCGAGGGTAAAAACAATGTTACAAACTAAATGGTGGTATGATATTTATAATCTAGGAGTTATTCCATTATTTTAAAGAAAACATCACATGTATGATACAACAAATTTATTATTTTTAATATATCTACACAGAGCATCTAAAAACCTCCGAATCTCACGTGAGCTCAATACCGAGCTTCGAAAATAACATAATATAAAATTCAAAGAATAAAAAGAAAAAAATGAGTCATTACATTCTCCCCGCCTTACAAATTTTCATACCGATTTGTAAAATTCCTACTCAAACATGTGAGGGAACTATGCTTTCATATGGGTTTCCTGATCCTAGGATCTCTCCTAAACATTATTGTCCTTTCCCTAGACATAAAATAAAAGAATTTATCACCCATATAGGATATTCTTCTACTGATTCTCTATATATCATGTGTAGTCTACAAATGTATCTTTATCCTCATTGTCCAGCTCTCCCCAATTGGTAACACATGATGGGTCATGCACATACCTCCTCATTTGTGACATTTGTAAGACATCATGTACCCAATCAAAATTTCATGATATGGAAAAGTAGAGTGCACCTTGCTAAACCTACAAAATATCTTGAAAGGTCTAATGAATCTTAGAGAAATATTTCCTACCTAGTGAAATCTCCACAATCTATGTTAAGGTTAGACCCTTAGGAAAACATGGTCTCCCTCATTGAACATAAAATTCCTCCATCATCATTATTTATAATAATTATGGTGGATTTGGGAAATATTTATCTGATCCTAGATTATATTCATATTATTTTTCATCACTCACACCGACTTTGGTCCCATAAGTGCTAAATCTCATGGGACAGTCAAGAATACTGGTGACCTGAAGGGTCACGCATACAAGGCCTCAAATGGTTCGATATAGATTGTGGAATAGTGTTATTTTTTATAAGAACTACAACAAAGGTATGTGATCCCCCCAACTATGACCAAATTCTAACAAACAAGCCTATAATATCCTCTCTTGGAAAATAATATTCCTCTCATTCTAGTCATTAGTCTTTGGGTTAAATGTCATGCTGAAATACAAATGATCCCCAAAGGCCTCCTTCACTCCTATCTATAATCATGACATGAATTTATAATCATAGTCAGAAATGATAGAAGATGGAATTATGTGATGTCAGATAGTCTCCTGAATATAAATTTATCCCAAACTATCAATTGAACTCTACTATTGGATAACATTGAAGTTGGATGACTTGGTGAGTTGGTGTATGATCTCCTAGATAAAATTGTGTCTTATATATGTTCATGGTAACTCTTTCACGAATTATATAGATATATCATTCCAACTACACTCTATCACCTCAAGGGGTTGATCTAAACTCATTGGAACTTGGTGCTCAGTATTCAATTTATGAAAAGTGAGTTATTGAGAGACAAAATAATATATAAACTTCTTTATCCCTGGCCACCAAAACAAATGAAGATTGTATCAGTTCATATTTTACACAACTGAATGTTCCGACAATGGGGACATATCAAACTCTCTTAGAACCACATCATGAAACATCACAAGTACTATCAACCATCCTCTTAAAAGTATGAAGTAATAAAAAAATCAAAAAAATATCAGGTTCTCTTCTAGTGGATATATGATTGCGTAGGGTAACATAGTTGGTATCCCTATACTAAGCCTCACTAAAACACAGAAGAAGAAGTGGGGTAACAACCCTCAATTAGAGGATAGTTACACCATCCTCATCCACTAAGGGAAACTGTAATGAGGACAGATACTCTAACTCCTTAGTCAATAACTGAGAACAAGACCACATACTGAGAGCAATATCCACCACATTTCTTTCCCAATAGTATAGGCTATATCAAAGTCATAATAATTGAGGAACTATATAAATAACCTCTATCTCATGTTAAAATCCTTATAAGTGAGGATATACTTGATAATATTGTGGTAAGAATAGATAATGAACCAATCATCCATAAGGAATTGTTTCAACATATTCATGGTGAAGTCGACTGAAACCTGCTATAGATCATGGGCCACAATGTTTTTCTCATGAGATCACAACTTCCAAGACCCATAAGAAATCACTGTACTCCTCAGCATCAAAATACATCATATATTGAACCCCGATTCTTTATATAACACTATGTACTCGACACCTTGATTTGGAAATATTGTTATGGGAGTATGCATCAATCTCTTCCACAACTCTAGAAAATCCTACTATAACCTCTTCATCCACATGAATGGATGCCCCTTTACAGTCAATGTAGTCCAGGGAGCAGATATCCAAAAGAAATTGTATAAGAACCTCCTATAATATCTTTCTAAACCAAGGAAGCTCTACACCACAGACATTCTATTTGATGGATCTCGAGCCAACCCTACCTCAACCATAGATAGATCCACTACAACACCCTCTATTAAGATAACAAGTCCCCAAACCTCTAAAATTAAATAATGACACTCCAAGAGCTACCCATAAAGATAGTTCTCCCAGAGTGTGTCTAGAACCATACTCAAGTGTTTTGTGTGCTACTACTTAGATGAAGATTACACTAGGATATCATTAATGAAGACCACCACAAAACAGTCTAAGAATGTTTAGAAGATCTGATTCATGAGTCCCATGAACAATATTGGGAATTCTTCATGTTGAAAGGCATCACCAAGTAATCATATTGATCATAGTGGAATCAGTAATATTGTATTCAGTATATCCTCATCACATAATCATAGTTGGTGATATCTTGATCTAATTTCAATCTTCAAGAACCATCACGCCACTTTCAATTGACCAATGAGGTCATTGATTTTTGGTAGTTCATAATTATTCATTATGGTCACCTAGTTCAGGTGATGGTAATCCTCACACAACCTCAAGATCTTATCCTCCTTCTTAGGGAACATCACTGGGGCTACCTGGGGTGACACACTGGGTATGAAAAATCCCCTCCTATATACATTATCTAACTACACCTTCAGCTATTGATGCTCTATGGGAGACATCAAATACACTAACATAGTTATTGGTGTCCATCACTACATGAATGTCTATATAGATGCCTAAATCTCAATGGGTTGGTAATCCCAACACATCCTCAATAAAGATGCCCTCATACCCTGACACTACTATAATAATCTTAAGGCTCTTATCATCTACTACTCTGGGGGTTATACTAGACAATTGGTGAGTAATAATTACCCCCCTCATATGTATGAGATCTTCCTGCTCTTCCTAGGCTACATCTGACCCATGAATGAAAACTCCATCTGATAACCATAGACTCACCACATCCTCCAACTAAAATAGACAGAATGGATATGAACTTTGGATAGCTATTACATACCTAAGATGATTTTATAAGGCCTCATCGCTACTGAAAATAGATCAAACAAGAATCTATCTCCTACATGTTTTAGATCACACTTTTGTTATAAGTTCATGATATCCAATTTTACTCCATTAAGAGTCTCCAAGTGTAATGGTCGATCCATGGGCTCAACTAGAATCTCTATGTCTCAAAAAAATAATTGGTAAGAAAGGAGTTTCTAACACCTGTGTCTGTCTGTACTGCAGATAAGGTATGAAATACATAGTTCATACCTATATTTTTACATGGAGCCTCTGGGTCATAGACATCCAATAGCTGCAGTTATCCTTGTATATGACCACTAGATCCCTATTCCTAGCATAAACCACCTGGGGGTGTTATTTTCCATAGGTCATACCACCTACCACTTCATGCAACTCTCCTTGATCTTCTACCACGTTTTTCCTATAGATCTCCCTAATCCTTATGTTGTCTCTATCTGAGAGGTTTATCAACTATATCCTTGTCAGTTGTACGATGGGTTAGACAAGCCTACATAAGATGTCCTTGGCCATCAAAATAAAAACAATGACTCTATTTAGGATAACTAGAACCATACATAGAGACATGAACTGTAGACATCCTTTCTTGGGATCACCTCCAAAAGCATCTCTCATGAACAGATACCTCATTTGTTTGTCATCTAAAAACTTACGAGGTCTCAGTTCCTGTATGCTCACTATTGGAACCACCTATCGATGTCTAATATATTAGGAACCTCTCTACTACAAAATCCAATTAAATTACTACAACATAGGTGGGAGGAAAAGTGATATAAATCTATAACTAATATCTTTTTTTAATCCTCATTCAAAGTTACAATATCAAAAAATAGATCTCAAAACACATCCAGAGAGTATGATGAGAGATCATTGAATATTTTTGAATATTTATACCAGGTCATGCTTCCCTGATAAAATTGTAGAATCTCATGGATACACAATAATCACAATGTGGCTAGATATAACTCATTTATGAAGAGTCTCTCATACCCACTCTATGTGACAGTTGTCTAATCTTGTGTCTGAAAAACCAGACTCCACCATCACCCAGTGAAGCTCTAATGAAGACTTGCTGATAGGGACACCATCTAATTAGTATGTATCCTCATAAGTCATAAACTTGGGGGACATCCTGTAGCCATTCCTAAAAATTATACGGGTCAATATCACCTAGAAACTAAGGAGTTTTCTACTTATAAAACTCATGAATTGTGATCATCCTACACAAATCGTTATCCAGAAATTCCTGCACAACCTGTCACTCTATGGGTGGTGCCGTAACTACAATATCATTGAAAGGTACCACCGAATGTATATAAACCTGCACCAAAGGCTATTCACTCAGCATATCATCCTCATTAACTTTCTATTGAATCTTGGTTAATTATCATCATGAAGGGATCCTCCTATTAAAAATATATACTAAAATCAATGATTATATCTAGGGAGATTACTCAAGAAATACAAGGAAACCACAACCCATTCATATATGATGCATGTACCAATGTTTTTTTCCTAAATATGGTGTTGATATTTACTGAGTGAACTAGCATGTTTTCAAAGTCTTGGTGAATGGATAAATCATCCACTGAACCAACACTTAAATACATAGTCTGAGGTCTGAACTTGAATCAGTTTAAATATGTTTCCATAGGTACCAAACTTGTAAAGTAATAGACCGGGATTCCACTTAACCCATTCCCTGGGCCCTATTGACAACATGGCCTCAGTAGATCTTCCCCATATGATAGAGGCTATTGAATATCAGTGACGGTGTAAAGGTGTTACAGTGGGGAGAGTATACCCTCATTTCAGAGTATCACAATAGATACAACACATAATAAATAGTAAATGAAGTATAATATATATATACATATGTAACTAAATATAGAAGCATAAATAACTATCTTAAAAGTAAAAAATAGAATTAAAATATAATAGAGAAACTGATATATATACATAAAAATCTTCAAAGGAAGTGTCTGATATGATGATGCATGAGATGATAGAACAAAATGGGAACAACTAAATAAGAATACACTCATGATATATAAATTAAAAAAGAACAAAAACTTCACCACTAACATCTAGATTGAATGATCTAACATTTTTTCCTAAGCTATATCTAATTAATACAACTCAACAACCTAAATTAGGGAAATTTCTCTTATCATTACGTGAAACAACATAGTCTTCTTGGGTACCAAAGGAATCCCGAGTAGGGTGTGTGGTAAAAATCTATGTATTCCACCACCAATGGTGTCTACATGTAATCCGAGTAGTTCTCATGAATAAATAGTGTTTCAGTATAATTAGGAAAGTAAATCAATGCTGAATAAATAAAAAACCACCTCCTCAGGTTTTTAAGGGACAACTGGTGGGTCTACCTACTTCATCTCCTTTCTGGATTTTCTATCTGATAATGTCACTATATATATTTTGTAGTATATATACATATATATGTAGTGTAATTATACATACATACATACATATATACATATAAATACAAACATACATACATACATACATACATACATACATACATACATACATACATACATACATACATACATACATACATACATACATACATACATACATATATATATATATATATATATTTGGGATGCAGCATGATGTAACTCACAAACATCCAATACTAGGAAAATCACTCACAGTCTAACCCCTTTCCCAACTCCAAGATCTCTCACAATCTCTTAGTAAACAACAAGGAAGCTCTCATGGTATTCCTACCCAAAGGCTCTCATAGTCCTTTGGAACCCAATATGGAAGCTCAAATAGTCTTCCTACCCAAGGTCTCTCATGGTCCCCTGGATACACAACCAGTGTAAGGCATAATCATTTATAATTTGTAAGGTATGAGTCATAAAACTGTCATGCAACTTAATATCTCATTTCATTTATAACAATATACATAAGGAATAACCTCTATGTAATTCCATTATCCATGTTCCTTCCCATATAAATAATTACATTTCACATGAATCATTTAACAAGGCATAAATAAGGGGAATGATCTAATCATTTTATTCATTTTAGGAAAACAACCCATCATTCTTTTACCATTCCAATCAAATTAACCCATTCAATTTATCAGACATGTCCAAATCACTTATCAGGATCAAGGGTCAATTTTAAGGGGTTATGGTTAAGTATTTTAAAGGATTCAGCCATATTATATACCCTCTCATATAATACATTCACCCTAACCAAATCATTCAATACATTAAAACATGGAAAACAATCCTTAAGGATCAAAGGACTATTTAGAAGATGACATATTCAACAAGTCAATTTACAACTTTGAAAATTCCAACCATAAAACGACCAAGCACCTAAGGGGTTTTTTGGATCTATTAATTACACATGAGTCAAGGAAAATTTCATTTAAAATATAAGTTGAAAGCTATAACGGAGTCCCAATTATTTAGAACCAATCGACAAAATTGGACAATTAATTCGGTATACCCAAAGTGTGACCATAAGTAATATATGTAACCTATAATCCTCTAAAAAAGGATAAAAAAATGTATCTAGGTACACAAGATAGTTTTATATGAAGTAACCAACATAATTGGGATTCTCCACTCAAGCTGGCATACTACAAAATGATAAAATTATGAAAACACCGAAACTCAATAGGAAAATGATATGAACAACTACCTCAAGGCCATAGATGATTCCTCCCTCGATATTGTCCATAGATTTTAAGCAAGTTAGAGGATATCATAGAATTAGTCTACTTACCTAAAAATAAAGAAAAAGAGAGTGCCCCTAAATAGTTCAACTGATAGAAATAAAAAGTGAGAAAGGATTAGAGATACCAGGGGATCATACCTTAATAGTTCCAAAACATTTGAAGGATTTAATACCAGATACTATATGGAAGATCCAGCTCGAATCCTAGATTAGAGGTGTTATTAAGATTAAACAGGAGGCATATAAGAGGTTAGGTCCATTGGGGGTAAATTGAAAAGGAAATAAGGGTTTAAGTTAAAAGAGGGGAAACATTTACCTTTCACCCCAAAATTTGGGGCCACATGTTTTAGGAATAATTTTTTCAAATTGTTCACAGACTGTGTGCTGAGCCTCTATTCAAAATATATAGAAGGCTGCACGGCCATGTGCCTCATCCCACATAGTTACAGGAAAACTTTTATGCCTACATGTTTCTCTATCTGTAGCTACACATGCATTTTCTCTAGGTCATACAGTTCCAGACAAACCCTGAAGCTTAGTCACTTAGCCCATTTTCAATAATTCTAGGCTCCAAATGAGTCCCAGATGCTCTCTTGTCCCCCATGACTTGATTAAAACTCATAATTTAGACTATTTATGATATTAAAATTGAAAAAATAATGACTCATATATTCATTAAAAAGATGTGTCGTTACAACCTACCCTCCTTAAATAAAATCATCCCAAAGTTGGACTTCTAATGGGAAAGAGGTATGGTCAACAACGAGTTCTAACCATTGAGCTCGTATATCATCTTTACATTATCAGGTCATATCCTACACTCGTTCATGATTCCATAGCACCCATAGATGTGGGACAGACCTACCTTGAAGTGTCTTCAATCTCCTATTCATTTCACAACCTCAAAGGTTCCCACAAATCTTAATGAGATAATACCCTAATTATGAATACGTTTATGCCACCACCATGGCGAGGAAAGAAATAAAACATGGTATCTGACCTCAAACTCAAGAGGCAGTTAGCGTCTATATACCTATGACTATCGTCTATACTAAGCTTTCAATATGTTCTTTCTAATTAGCTAGACCAGGTCTATATTCTCTTGGATGAAACACGGTTTAGCATAGATGCTTCCCTTGCCTCTTTCCAGCAAAAATTTGAACAGAAAAGCCTACCATATAAGGATTCATAGGGATCCATATTAATGGTAGCCTGAAATATATTTGTATAATAAAACTCCACAAGAAAAATGTGTTTCTTCCAGAAACACTTGAAGTTAAGGATGCATGCATAAAGCATGCCATCTAGCACTTGAATTGTATGCTTCGTCTGTCCATCGGTCTAGGGAGATAGGCCATGTTCAGAAGTACTTGTGTACCTAAGGAATTTTGAAACCCCTTCCATAACTATGATGTGAAATGAGAATCTCTATCAAAAATGAAAGAATGGGAATCTCCATGGAGACGTACCACCTCTTTTACGTACAAACATAATAGTTTTTTTATCGAGTATGTCTCTCATAAATTAAGGAAGTGTGAAACCTTCATTGAATGATCAACTAAAACCTATACCATATCATTTCTATGAGGTGATCTGGGTATAATAGTCTTTTTTTTAATCAAAACATCATCCCATTTCCACTCAGTAATGTAAAATGGATTTAGAAGTCCTTCCAGTTTCTGATGTTCCAAATTCACATTTTGAAAGGTGGAACACCTATTAATGTATCCACATATCTTTCATTTCATACAAGGAAACCAATATTGGGGTCATAGATCTCAATACATTTTATGAACACTAGGGTGAACGACCCATGCTATGGTGTGTAAATACCACACCAACTCTTCTCTGATGTCTGATAGGACACATACATGCCCAAAAAACAATAGATTACCATCCCCATCCACAGTCTATCCAAAATATGTATCGTCATCTAATAAACTTTACCTTATAACAAGGAATTTGAGATCAGATATATGTCTAATTATTACCCATTCAGGTAGTGTAGATGTAATTGCTAAGGCTGGGAGAATAGTTTGACTATGGTCCTCCTAAACCTCCACATGATTCTATAAAAATAAGGCTATATTCTTCCATTCATCACTAGATTCCTGAAAAATCTAATTATGAGTCTTCTGGATCAGAGAATCAGTAAAAAAATTCCATTTTTAGGTGTATAGGAAAGCTTGAAATCAAACGTATATAGGTACTGAACCCACTAGTGTTGCCTAATATTCTGATCACACTATGTACATTTTTCTTTGAGGATTTTTTGGTCATTTTACACCAAAAAATGATCTCCAATTAGATAGTGTCTCAAATAGCGTAAGGCATGAAAAAAAACAGTGAACTCAAGGTCGTTTTTCGGGTAATTCTACTCGTGAGGCCTTATTTAATGAGACCTGTATGCAATGACTCACTCTTCCTACATCAGAACATCTCCAAACCTGATAACTAAATCATCACAATAAATAGCATATCTTCTAAGTGGATATAGATTTGTTAGTATCAGTGTTGGAGTCAAATGAACCTTCAACTCCTAAAATGATGATTCATAATCTTATGACCATAGGAATTTCACACCCTTCTCTTTCAAGCATGTATGTGGAACTACAAGGTGTGAGAAATCCTAGATGAAATGTCTATTATATTTGAAAATCCCTGGGAATATTTGGATATCAAATACATTATTGGGATTATCCCAAGAAACCACATCTATCACTTTCTTTGGGTTAACTAAAACTCTTGAATTCAAGATGATTTGACCCAGGAAGTGGACATTGTTGGTCCAAAAGTGGCATTTACCAAGCATAGCATAGATTCAATGCTCTCTTAGTGTATTCATTACAATTTCAAGATGGGTTTCATGGTTGTGTATTAATTGTAAATAAACTATGATATCATCCACAAATACTACCACAAATGAATCCATATACATGTGGAAAACCCGATTCATTAGATCCATAAAAACTACAAGATTGTTCGTGAGTCTGAACAGCCTAACTAGGTACTCTTAGAGATCATTCCTAATTCGAAAAGTTGTGTGAGGTATGTCTAAAGTTCTGAAACAAACCTGCTGATATCCTGACCTAATATCTATCTTTGAAAACACCATTACTCATCACATCCAATCAAAGAGGTCATATATTCAAGGTAGTGGATATCAGTTCTTATTCATGAGATGATTCAACCGACGAAAATCCAAACAGAGTCAAGAGTTACACTCCACCATCTTTGAGAAAAGGACCGGTGAAAAAGAAGTATATGTACTGGGGTATATAATGACTTTAGCCCCCAGATCCTACAATTGATTCTTGAGCTCCAAAATCTCCTTTGGTTCCATCATATATGGAGTCATTGTCACTAGTGCGGCTCTAAGGGAAAGCTCAATCATAAATTCTTTCTATCACATAAGAGGTAGACCAAATAAGTCATCAGGGAATATATATCTATAATTATCCACTAAAGTAGGAAATATATTAGGTTGTAACCTCTATTCATTGAGAAAAAGACATGTGATTTGAGATGTCACACTACAAAACCTCTTCTGCTCGGGTACCGCTCAAGTCGCTTACCTATCCCACTCTCCCTTGTACACATAATTACTTCCCTCTAGTGATGTAAATTTCACCCTTTGATGATAGAAATCAATATGGGATTCATAGGTAACTAAACAGTCAATTTAGATGATCATAACATATCCCATCATATTGAGGATGTATAGATTTAACATAAAAAGATAAATGCCTCTATCAAGAGGAAATTCCATATAGTGGTAAACTTCCTTAGAAAAATACCTAAAGGTGTGTATTGGGTCCCAACTCAATGAAAAAGATCAACGTCAAGGCTCTGACTCTCAGTAATTTTCTTGTATATAAATGAGTGATACACACATGTGTCAAATATAGAAGACCCTAAAGTGGAGGTATCAAAAATAATACCTCAAACTATAGAAGGCCCAACTCTTTGCTTATACGACGTAGGATAAACTTTATGTAACCAGCCTGTATCATAACCCCGAGTCACTACCTAACTACCTTGAGAAAGAACACTCTACTAGAACTGAGATTCATAAATTTTATTTCCTTTACCTTGACCAACACCTCAACCGGATTGACCGGTGGTATTCCAGCAGCCCACTTATCGTGATCCTATTAACCCCACTCCTGACCGACAACTAGGAAAAGATCCCCGATCGATAGGAACTGTTGAGAAAGTTCTGAAAGAAATATGAATATATACCACCATTCCATATCCTCTATACATCACTAGACCATATATACCCTGAAACATTATGTAACCCTTCTTCTCACACTACTCATATATAATAAGACTATTAGAGCTAAAAACCTAACTACTGATACCTCTGTAAGAAACCTCAAATATCCTATTTTTCATAGATTAAGAACCTCTAGAATACCTAGGTTTTGAACCAAAATGATTCTCACATTCATTATCACTCAATTTTTTTTAGTGATAATGTCCGGGTTGACAATTTCTAAAACAATATTCAACCTGAGAAAATTGACTTGCAGCTGTATGGAATAACCCATCCCATCCTCAAATCACCTAGCATTCATCAGACCATAAATAACTAGAGAGGGAGAAAAACATAGTAGATCTATGAAATAGGAAGATGAATCCATCACTTACATATTACCCATTTGTATATTCATGAATTCTCTAGCTCTATCCGCCCTCATAGTCTGGGGAAAGATGTGGCCATAAAATATGGTATGAAAATCATCAAAACCATGTCATGATGTCGATCTGTCTGGGCGATGAAATACCACCACTACCTGGATGAATGAATAATCATATAAGCTTATAGTTTGACCCTCCTCCCTGGAGGTGTCTTGATATGATCAAATATAGATAGGATTTACACGATCCAAGACTCTGTAACATGATGTATTCCATCCCCTGGGAAAGTGGGAGGATACTGCTATTGAAACTCTCAATTCATATCTTTCATGCTTTGGGTAGGTTGAACAACACCCTGAATACTTATAAGAATACATAATAATCCCTCTTGGAACTACGAATCAGTTCCCACATCATGAACTAGAAGAGGAGCCACATGTGGCTCGACAGGAGGAATGACTGGTGACTCTCATCCCACCACCTTAGGAACATGATTGTGACCACCTTTAGAGAGTATAACCCAAAGACATCATGGAGTCCTGAAACTAAAATTACAAACACTCACCATGGAATATGTTTAATAAATTTATAATATTTCATTGAATAAAGTAAGATAGGTACTAAATCCTTCCTCTAGATAGATCATGCCTCTCTTCCAGCTTCAAAATCCTAGTCTAGATGATTGACTAGGCCATAATAGGCAATAAGAACATAGAAAATCCCAATACCCACCACTATGGTCGGGTTTTAGTATAATTATCCATGTAAAATATTTATAATATGGATATATTCCATTTATAAGTCATAACCATATGATTTTTTTCTTGTTCAAAACATTTTAAAACTTTTAGAAATAGCTGAATCAAATGATATACCATTTTATGTTCCATAAGGGCCCATGAAACTTATGAACCAAAACATTGAATACACGTGGAAGTAATTATCATTTAAATTATTATAGTATGAGTAATTAAACTACTTTAAATTTGCTGAGTTAGGTTTAATTCCATTTTGTATCCCACACGGGCGTATACTCCTTTAGAATCAGAATGTAGAACACACTAAATGCAAAACATATCATGTTCTGAATCCTGAAATAGGTGTCATTAAATTTTATCATATTTAATAATTCACAATCAACATGCAACATGAAATACTCACTGAAAATTAAACATGGCGTGGGAAGATGCATGCCCTATAATTCATGTTGTGCCTATGATAATGCTTGATCTAATGCATCACCATCATTTTATCAGGCCATAATGAATAAATTAAAATTCCAATCAAACCAATTTTGATAATTTCACAATACATGTGTAACACCCAACAGGGAAATGATATAAAAAATAATAAGAAAAGGTATAACATCAATTATAATTCAGGAAACATTTTCTTTTACCCCGAACAAGGGTTCATGATGCCCAAGCATGACTTATGACCAATTTCCAAGAATTTTCCAATCTCAAATATATTGTCTCTAAATATTAAAGTATGAAAGGAACTTTCTCTGATACCACTTTGTAACATCCCAAAACCAGATGCCACTTAACTCATGCCTTGGGTCTGGTTGGCCACATGGCCTCAAGTGAACTTCCTCGTCCATAAGAGGTTGTTGACTAAAAGTGAAGGTTTAAATGTGGTATGGTGGGGAGACTAAACCTTCATGTAAGAGTAGAATAATATATACAACATGTAATAAACAGAACCAGAAGTATCATATAAATAGACAAATGCAACTAACTGTGGAAGCCTAATGAACTAACATAAAAGTAATCAATGGAAGTAAAAGATAACAGAGAAACTAATATATATATATATATATAAAATAAAATTAATTGTCTAATACAATGATGCATGTAAGGCTAGAAAAAATGGGGTATGGGGGAACAAGAATACACTCATACTACACAAAATCACAAAAGAACACAAACTGCTCCACTAACATCTTGTGCACATTCTCGATCCTCTTCTCCTAAGCCCCAACTAAGAAATAAAAATCAACAACATATATAATGGTGTTTTACCTTATCATTAGATACAAAAATCTAGTCTTCTTGGGTACTGATGGATACCTGAGTATGGTATGTGATAAAAATATCAATATGACACCACAAACGGTGTCAAAATATATTTTTAGTAGTGCTTCTAACTAAAAATTGTATGGATATAAGTTTTAAAGTAAATAAATTATGAATAAATAAATAACCGCATGCTCAGGTTCCTATGGGACACCTGGAGGGTCTACCTACTTTAGCCCCTGGCTGGAATGTCAGTCTGATCATGTCACAATATATATAGTAGTATATATATATATTGTTGGTATGGACCATGACACAACTCATAGACATGCAATATAAGGAAAACCACTCATGGTCTAACCCTTTTCCCAACTCCAAGAGCTCTCATGGTCTCTTGGAAATCAACAAGGAAGCTCTCATAGTCATTTGGAACCCAATATTGAATCTCACATAGTCCTCCTACCCATGGGATGACACGGTCCTTTAGATCCATATCCTATATAAGGAATAATAATTTATCATATATAAGGCATGAGGCATGAACCTCTCATGAAACGTAATATCCCATTTCATTTGTAACAATATACATAAGGAATAACCTCTTATGAATCCCATTAGCCAAGTTCCTTTCTATATAAAGCATTACATTTCATATTAATTGATTAAAAAATCATAAACAAGGGGAATGATGTAACCATGCATTGGGTCATTTCATTTAAAACAATTTGATTCATTTTAGGAAAACAACCCATCATTCTTTAACTAGTCCAATTAAATCAATCCATTCAATTTATCAAACATGTCCAACTCACTTATAATGTTCAATTTTCAATTTTAATGGGTCACGTTCAGTCCATTTAATGTATTCTACCATAGTATAATATATCCTATACAATCCATTCACCCAAACCAAATCATTCAATTCTTTAAGACATAGAAAAAATCCTTAAGGATCAAAGGACCATTTAGAATATGACATGTTCAACAAGTCAATTTCCATCATTTACAATTCAATCCAGAAACAACCATGATCTTAATTGGTGAATTAGGTTCCATGAATCACACATGAGTAAATAAGTATTTCATTTAAAATAAAAGCTTGAATTTATAAAGGAGTCCTGAGCATTTATAACCAATTGGCTAAATTTTTCCAATTCACTTGGGACACCCAAGGGGTGACCATAAGTAATATCTGTGAACTCTAATCCTCCATAAATAATCAAACAACATGTATCTAGGTACAAGGGTTGGTTTGATATGAAGAAACCAAGACAATTAGGATTCTCAACTCAAGCTGGCATACAACACAACAACAAAATTTTGAAAACATCTAAACTCAACAGGGAAATGACCTGGCCACCTACTTTAAAGACATATAAAATGTATCGCCCAATATCAGTCTCATATTTTAAGTAGGTTGTGGTAGATCTAAGAAACGTTCCAATTCCCCAATAAATAGTGAAAATGAGCCTACACCTAAATAGAGAAATAGAAAATATGACAAACCAATAAAGGATTAGTGAGTCTAGGATAGCATACCTTGAGGGTTCCAACACTTCTGACAGGATGAAAATAAGACACTAGACAGAGGCTCTAGCTCAAATCCTAGCTTATAGGTGTTCTTGATCTCATGGAGGAGGAAGATAGGAGGTTATATACATTGTAGGGAGAGGAAAAAATAAGAAAGGATTTAACTTAAATGATGGGATAAATTTATATTTCAGCGAAAAATTTGGGGTTACACAGTTTAGGCACATGGTTTTCAAACTGTGCACAAACCACGTGATAATACTCTATCCCAAATCTATAGTAGGCCGCACATCCATGCACCTTAGTTCGCATGGTTGTAGAAAAACTGTGCGGCCTACAGGTACCCCAGTCTGCATCCGCATAGGTGTGTGCCCCGGGTTGCAGAGTTTCAGAGAAACCATGATGCCCAGTTACTTAGTCCATTTTCAAGAGCTCTGAGCTCCGAATGAGTCTCAAATGCTTTGGTAACCACAATGACTTGATTATGAATTGTAATTATGGAAATTTAATGCATTAAAATTAAAAAAATGAACAATAGGTACCTTTGATAAAATATAGCTCATTAAAAAACCAATCCTAATAGTTAAATAATCACCAACATTGGGTCCAAAGAAAAACACAACCCTTCGATAAAACTCTATCATGAAATTAGCCACCATGGATAGCTTGGTTGGTGATAAGACAACTATGACACCCCTTTACATACTCCAGTAGGACAAGGGATGGAGACTAATGGCAAGAAGGCATATCACAAACATGGGAGGCATTATCCTAAGTATATGTACACAGACATATCTCTAAATACCCATAAAATACTAAAAGGTAGGGATCTACTGATATCAAAATTCATTCATAACATCAATCTCATAATCATAGTATGAAAAAAGTATAGGAATAAAAAAGGTCTATATATATGGCCACAAAAAAGTGAAAAAGTGTCCTACTTTCAATGTATGAGGGGATAACTGTAAAAATTTAACACCAATATTAACCTTAGTATGCCTAACCTAAGATGTGCTATGTTTTCTCCCGGTCCCCCAAGACTCTATTAAAAGGCCTATCATATTTTGAAGACATGAAATGTGCTAGAAAAGCCTTTGTGGGGGTGAGTATAACAATATCTAGTAGGAAACCCCAGAATCACTAAACAAAAATAACAAATATTATCCATTAAATCAACTTGAAAGCATGTCGAACAAGATATGATACATAGAAACAATAAAAAAAGTAATAACCTATATATAACCAAAATAGAGACCATGTACCAGAGGGTCACAACCACACTTCCATCCACAAGTCTCTATTTTAGGATTCAAGGTAATTATCATATGAGAGAACTCACTCCACAATTCTTCCTATCAATGAAGTAACTCATCTATGAGGTCATTATCATCGGGTCTCGCCATTATGTACTCACTGGATCTTCGAGTATATCACTTCCGAGGTATGGGATCACAACTATAACCACTGGTAGATGTCTCAAACCCAACTAGAACAATATTCTGGATAGGGGACTGGAACTTGGTCCATGATGGTCATGCCGATACCATAAACACCACCTAGGAAACTATGATAGAAGATAACACAAAGTGACACTAAGGGACACAACAAAAATTATCTGAGACTCATATCATAGAGGTGATCAAAATCATATTCTTAGTATGTAATGCCTCATTAACCCCTCATAGGGAATAGACCAAGGGAATTTAAATAAATAAAACTGATCTATACTGAAGATACGAGGGGAATCAAACTACTATGGGTAATGTATATGACATGTACTATTAGTAAAAAGTGTGTCTCTTTTTCCCAAGGTTATCTCGTGTACCCTAGACCATGCTCGCATATGTTCTTATGTATCCAGGCTATGCACATGCACCTGGACTTGTCTGGATCTACTGTCTATATATGAGCACAAAATCCCACCTGTGTTCCAAGAAATGTTCATGCCCATGTAACCCCATGTTACTTGCTGAGACGTAGGCACTAGGTCACATGGAATGTGACACTTTTCAAATTGTTTGTGATGTTTTTCTCTGTGTAGAAACCCTAGAACCATAAATGGGGGGCCACACGACATGTGTTCTTCTAGATTACATGCAGTGTAGTTAGGATTTCAATGGGAATCATGAGCTAATATATGCATCTTGTCATTCCATTACCCATTTATCTCAAAAAAACCATGGTTGATAAAAAAATATATAGGGTGGTCCAATCTTACCGTAATAGGTGGAAAAAATCTTGCCACTAAATTCTCTCAGGGTTCATCCACATTCATGCTGCATCACTAGAATGCCAAACCCACAAATTGTGTTCCTATGATCCGACACCAGAAAATCTTTCTACATCATCACACCTTGACCATGTCATACACAATAAACCAAAACCCACTATATTGACCTGTTTCACTGAATAACGACTGCACAATCATCAAATATGGTTTATTGATTGATCCTCCGGTCTAATTGATTTCTAACGATGATTGTGTGATGAAATGAAAGAGAAATGCACAAATAATAAAATATAAATGAACCTCAGTTATTTTTCAGGTCGGATTAAATTCATTTATTTTAGAATGATGAATGCATAACTAATAGTTAAAAAATAATAATAATTTCTCCCATATCCCAGGAAGAATAATATTTAACCTACAAGCATGATTATCCTAAAAATCACCCTATTAGTGGAGTTGATTCATGTTCATCATGAGATAAACAATAGAGAAATAAAATCCAAAAAAACCTACCTAATGTTTTGGTTAATCATTGGCAAAGAATGGTTGTTCCTTTCTCGTTGGTGGGATCCCAAAACACTATTGTCAATGGTGAATATTTGGGTGCTCCGATCATCACTCAATGATCCCAACATATGGAAATGCTCCTCCATGTTTCTCTCTCAAACTTAGGGTTATGCAGATAACCATTTGATTTGTTCATAAGAATGTATTTATTGAGATTATATGAAGTTAGTAATTTAATTAAAAAATAAAAAAAAAATATTTTAATTTATATAATTATTTTCCCCATTGGGCACTCAAGACCAACACTCCACACAGATAAAAATTATTTTTTTTCTTAGGGTAAAACCCACATTTCAGACACAACAACGGTCTCAGATTTCTTATCTGAGACATCATCCATGAGTTATTCCATTATTCATGAAAGTATTCATGTGTGTGATATAATATTTTTAATATTTTTAATACATAAAAAAACGACTCTATGGCCCTTAAAATCTCATATAGACTTAGAGACTAGCTCCAAAAATATTATAAGATATATTTAAAAGATTAACATGAAAAAATGAGTCGTTATAGCTTTAGAAATGCAAAATTTCTTCTTGAGCATGATGTATACTAAAGCGTCATGTATATGAAGAGGATATAACCCATTCTTAATGAAGAAAAATTATATTATGATATGTTTTAAAACTATAGGGATAAGTCAATGTTGTAAGAAGCATATAATATCATGATCTAGATTGTATATTTCCTTGATTTTTGTGATTAAGGGCCTTATCGTGTGATGATTATTATAGTAAATACCTTTGGTTGGGATGAGGTAGAGATGGTGGTATATATGTTTGTGTATAAGATATGGATTGAGGTTAGTGTGATGTGGTGGTACTATTTTTGTTGTAATGAGAACCTTGATATGTATCTTAAAACATAGTTGTTCAGAACCTTTCCTTCTAATATGCACTCCAGGTTTGTTTTGGTTTTTAGGAATTTTTTTAATGTATCTAATATAATGGAACATACTGTTCTGAACTTTAAATTGAATTTTTATGAGTCATAGAGGTGATGTTCAAGAGTTTTATTTTGATATAGGGTCTTGAGGTAGAATTTCTTCCTTTTAAGGGACACAATGACTTATGAAATGTCTTACCAAACAATTTCAGTGGGAATTTTGGATTGATGGTTGGCATGTGAACCACATGTAGTTTTGAAATGATCAGTGGAGGTAATGACACTAGGCGTGTAATTTTTATGGAGTGCCTATTAAAAATAGGAAGAAGAGGCTCACTATATCTTAGCCTTGGGCATCATGAGTGTAAATTGACCAACTATTTGGTGATAGGGAATGGAGTCTGGCTATGGAAGAAGATATAAGAAACACTATGTCTTAGACCATGTTGTGGACTAGTATATGGGTACAATAAAATGATATTTTTAAAATTATTTGTAAAAATAATATCACTTATGTATGATTTGTATATCATGCTTATCATACCCACCATGAGCATTTTTTCTATTCACCACATCATAGGGGAGTCCAGTGAGACTTTATTATAAATATGAAGTAAAAAAATCCTTGTTTAAAGTTTCAAGACTTCAATAAACTATTATATAACCTCTTCTATCCCTTCTCTGCTCCAGTCACCTCCCTTGGTTTTTCAAACCCATTCGTTCATTTTGATCATTAAATTTAGTTTATTTTAGAACAAAGTAACTATCAATTTACTGATTCTTCCTTTATTATTCAATTTTTTAGGAGTTCTCAGTGGTGGTTTCCTATTTTATTTTGAGATTCTTTATAGAGGTTTATTTTCATAGGAATCTGGTGGTGATTCAATTGATATCAATAGTGGTTAAGTTTTTTTTGATTTTTCTCTCTAAATATTTATTTGAGGTAGGGGATTCATTATATTTCATCATTTAGTTTCACATGAAAGAGGGATCATGATTTTTTTCATTTTTGAAGATAATATACTCTATCTTAGTGATACTAATTAAAGGTTTTAATTGAAATTGGAGGTTATGGAGAAAAATCATATGAAGAATAGCCATTATTGTGTGTCTTCTATATGTTATGGATTCTTGTTGTTTTTTTCAAGGATTTATCTTATGATGTGGGTTTATATGTTTTTATGGATGGTGTTTTTTTGTAAAACCTTGATGTTTTTTTCATGAACATTCCAAACATGAAACTGGATAAGAACACATATATTGAAAATTAATTGGTTGTATATATTTTCTTAACTTATGTGAGAATACCCTTGAAAATATTTAATTAAATATGATGAATTCACTTTGATTAAACTGAAATAAGATATATGAAATGTGTTTTTTGGTGGTTGTGTTGTTCGATGGTAGTGATGTGTTATTATTGTTGTTATGATAAGTGGAGGTCATATCCAGCTATGATGAAATTAAATATAATGGTGTTTTGGTTGTTATTTATGGTGGTTGAAGCACGTGGCTTATTGATGTGAGGAATATTGGATGTTTGTTTCGGTTTTTTTGTGCTAGTTTTTCAGTAGTGATGGAATGAAAGCATAATGATGAAATTGATTATATTATGTTGGAACTTCTAATAAATTCTTATTTTAAAATGGGAAGTGTAGTTAAATTGGTTAATTTATAAAAATTTAATGAATGGTCTTGATAAATAAATTTGGTTTTAGTTGTAAAATATGGAAATGGTGTATCATAAAAATAAAGAAGGATTGTGGCATGTGTTTGTTTCTTGCTTATGAGTTATGATGAATTTAGAGGAAGAAATGAAAGTGGATAAGGTTGTGAGACTTATGGTGATGTTGTGAGTTTTTAAGGTGATCTTTTTATAAACCCATAGGTTAGGTTGTGTGTTTGACCATTATATATATTTTATTTTTATTATGATTTCTATAAGAACCCCACCTGCATCAATCACTTTGTGTTGATGACCCAAAGTTTTGGGGGGTGTTTCTCTCAATATCCACAGTGGTGAGGGTGGATTATTGTCTACCCCCTCTTCGGTACTCTATCTTCCAGGGGAGTTTCCTATACATCGGTAGTGACAACTTGCAGATATAGTGAAAATATGGTTGGGTTTGATGAAATTGATGAGGTGGTTCTTGGTGGGGTTCATTAATGGTAAGAGGAGGTCACGAGGTTGATTTCCTTCATGTTCCTGACACCCTGATAACTTGGTTTGGTAGTGGTTTTGAGAGGTTACAAATGTGATGAAAAATTTCACATGGGGTAATTGGAATGATGTGTTTTTTGAATTGTCTCTAGGAAGGATGCATTGGAAAGTTTCATGCAGTGTCCTTAGAATGATTCAATTTCCCAGGTGTCATCAGGTAGGATCTATGGAAGGGATTGGAGTCCCAAGGCATACATAATTTGGGAGTGAGTGTGGAAAATTAACAGGAAAGCATTATAGGGTTCCCTTTTTCAATATTATTCTTATTATGTTTATATATATATATATATATATGTTTTATTTGGTGAGCATGCCTTAGTGGGGATGGTATTGGTTAGTTCAACCGCTTCAGATCCATTGAATCTTCTATTTTCTCATTATTGAATTAATATTTTCTTTACACATTCTCATAATTTAATTTGGATATGATACTTCTGAGTATACATATTACGCTCACCCCACATGTATAAAAACTATTTTTCTAGTTTATAAGAGGACTAAGAGGACCAAGATGGACATCAATAGTCTGAACCATGAAATTGTTTATAAGTCACTACCTTAGGTATTTCTTCTCGAATTTATTTAGAGACTCATTGTTTTTATTTACTTTCCACATGCATTATGGGATATTTTTGGATTCCTTTATTTTATGTTATTTTATATAGTTTCTTGGTGGATGTTATCATATCTATGATATTACTTTATCTATTAAGGGTAAATCCTTCCATATGTGAGATTTTATACACTCAGTGATGGTATCCAACCCAAGGCCCACTAAAGGTGAGACTTGGGGGTTGTTACATATCTTACTTCATTGTGGATTGAGTTAGGGTACCATCGGAGGGTGGGGGTCATGACAGTCTAGTAATTTATATTGAAAATTCACTGAAGATATTTAGTATGGAATAGTTTAGTATGGGATTGTTTTCAATGTCACATGGTATAAATCTCTACAAGAAAATGTATCCTCATACATATTATAAGATACATAGAATGACAAGGACCACATAAGAATCAATGATAGGTTCAACCATGTATGCCATGTGGTGTACCATGCTAGATGTTTTCTACACCTTGATCATAGTAGGTAGATACCAAGCTAACTCATGAGACCCCCAATGGATTCTATTCAACACCATCCTAAAGTATCTGAGTCATACTAAGGATATGATCATACTTTATATATGATATGAGGAGATAGTCACCATGTGATATATTGATACAAGTTTCAAAATAGATCAAGATGATCAGAAATCATGGTCGAGGTATATCTCCACTCTCAATGTAGCTGTTATGAGCTATAAAAGATCAAAGTAGGAAGTGATCACTTTTTAGACCCTAAATTATAAGAATATTGTATATTTTGATGTAGCTAAATAAGTGTTTTGGATTTAAAACTTCATCTAAGATCATAGTGTGGTACGTAGAAGTAAGGATCGTATCCCATTGTATTGTGATAATATTATAGAAGTGGATCTTTCCATGGAGCCGAAGTCACATTAGTAGATGAATGATGTAATTTGGATGTATCATATCTTGAATGATTTATCTCAAATGGGTGACATTACAATGATAAGAGTTTCCATGAAAGAAAACATGGAAGAAAAATTGAATAAATCCCTTTCTCAATAAAATCATGAATATCATGTGACAACTAGAAGACTCAAAGTCATTAGTAGTTAGATCTAGTCTAAGTTGGATTCTATTGGAATTGGTTCCCTAGAATTGCCTATTTGTTCATTATATTTCATTATATTCATGATTTTATATATTATAAAATATCTTATGATATATTTATTCTTCACCTATGTGACATTAATGTGATAATGTGCTAGAGTATCTGTCGCATTAAATTGTCATCATAGTTGTCCTATATGTTGATAGCCTTAAAGTGATATGAAAATATCATTAAACATTTATTTAATGGTAATATTCCATCTTTTTATGGGATACCAGGTGATGGATTCTTATTAGTACACAATATTTCATCCAATGAACTTCACACTTAGTAATCTCCAAGATAAGTGATTATTAGGAAAAAATCACTAGTAAGAATTCCACACCATTATGTGTGATTAGATATTTATGTCTGTAAATGTGTATAGGTATCTATAGGATTTAAACTTATTATTAAAATATATTATGACATGTGTAATTTTATGTATTTTCCAAAACAAATACACCATATATTTGCATTTAAGTAGGGCATGTTACACATTTTTCTAATGATATGTTATTAATTAATATATAAAGAAAGGATTTATATCTTAAATCCTTAAGGAAAATTATATCTCAACCCTTTGATTGGAATGAAACATTGAATATAAAATCCATGTTCAGGGTGGATTGATGGGTTTATATTAAAAATCCAATGAAAGACTATTCAAGCAAAAAGGTTGATGACTAGAGTATGAAACAATCTTGATAAAATATGAAGATAAATGTATTATATTAGACAGTGACCATTTTTAAGTGGTTTTCATCCTTGCAACATCTACCTATTCCTCTTGAGATCCTTTATGTATTTCTAGACACTGATATTGAATTTTAGGTAAACACCCAAAATTCTGCTGATGGGGAGTCCTAGAGTGTTACTCACATAATGCATCCTTTCATCTCAACTAAATAATATTTGTACTTAATATTTAGAATACAGATCAAATTTATTTAGCCACTATTTATGTATGAGTTTAATACTAAATAAATATTTATTCACATGGTTGTGAAATAATATAAATTTATTTACCTCCTGATTTATTCATAAGGAAATAAATATTATTTATTATCAAATATGTATCTATTTATTTATGTGAATATTAAAATAAATATTTTTTCACAAGACAACATATATAATATATCAATGGTATTGGAGGTTACAAGAAAGTGAGACAACAGACAAATCATTGGGTCTATAGTGATATGACACACCCGCTTCCAAGGGTTTACCCACTCCGTTGAATGATCATTACATTGATTAGCCTGAAGGACTAGTGTCCTGAAGGCCATTAAATGGGTTTGTACCCCTTTTTACATCACTCATGTGTCACCATATTTTATCACTGTGTATGTCACCACTTTCCTGTGTCTCCACCCATGTCACTATTTGTGACCCCCCCCTAATAGGTGGATATTAAGGGTTGAACCTCTAACAACATGTAATTTGATGGGGGTTGTCTTACCAATCAACCAACACCCCAGCTACACCATTCATATAATATTTATTTACTCATTTATTGAATGAATAATATATTTCTTATTGAGATTCAATAAATTCTAAGGAAGGTCGAAGGTCCATGTTCATTTCCAGATAATAGAAATAATATACTAAATATCATATAAATAAATACTAATTTATTTTTTGGTATTTATATTATCCATATGAAATGAAAATTTCAAATAAATAATAATAATATTATTATTAATTTTTAGACATGAGTATTTTTATATATTTTCATATTGGACAAGACACTTTTTAAATGTACCAATTCTCTATCTTAGATCTATATATACTTGATTATATAATTTCTATGAAATGATGTTTGTGAGAACAATTCATTGAGAAAAAAAATTATCTCCCTAAAGTTATATCTCAAATGAATAATGCTCTAGGGTTATTACTATCATGTGTGAGAGATTCGTTAGCCTCCTCCTACCTCTTGATTCAGAAAGATCAAGAAATTTTTTTCCTTCAAACAAAAGGATTGAATTGAGATAAAATAAGAGTAATGCATGACAATTAATTCCACCATGATATAATTCAATATACCACAAACAGTGTTTCAAGATCAAAGAGCCTACATATATCCATTCTAGAGAAATTCTATCCTTGGATCCTAATAATACAAGGTCTATATAATCTTAAATATTTGTGGATGATCAATTTTTTTTTCAAAGTATATAATCAATACCAAAGTAATTTCTTATTTTAAATTATTTATAAATTTAACCTCCAATATCCACTATTTGATTCTAGGATCCTTCCACATAGTTATTCATATATAATAATGGGACATGTTCTTATTCATTATTTTTCTATGATTTATTCATTTGATTCAATGAATAACCAACATTGGGAATGAACCCGATCAACTTACACTTTTCCGGGAACACCCCCCCAGGATTGACTTTCACCCATTCACTGGAGTTACTCAGGGATCCACAAGTTCATCCCCAACTAATAGAAAACCATAATGATGAAGATAAAATAACTTGTTGTGTCCCATTATAGTACCCCTTCATAGAGAATCTAAAGTACAACACTATAGTATTTCTACAATGCCCGACTAATGGGAGATACATATTGAACACGCTACAATACACTCATATAGTGCTGTTAAAATTCTCATCTACAGTCCTCCGGACTACAATACCTATATAGTGACTCAGTAAACTCTTCAAGGATGAGATTCAAAACTGAGTCACTAGGGTGTGGAGGTCATTGATGAGTAACATTTAACCATGGTTTAGTCCACATAATAACAATACAACAAAATTATGTGGTTAAAAATCATTATGTCATTATAAAATGTTAGGATATGCCATTTTAATGATTAATTTAGGGATGTAATATTTTTATATCATGAGAAAATGTGAACATATATGAATGATTATTTTAATCATACAATAACGAATGAGACTCTAAATTCAATATTAAGTGTATAGAGGAGGTGTTAAATTTCATTATGAAAGGATATTGTAAATGGACGTAGAGTGAGTTTTGTCATGGATAAGGATAAAGTAAGTCGGGTACCCATTATTTATGGGTTACCCGACTCCGACTCTGAATCTATTTATGTTTTATTCTACACTAATATTTTTAGACCCATTTAGTTTTTAATCAACTTTGAACACAATTAAATTATCAGTACACATTTAATACTCAAACCTATTTTATTTTAATTCTATTTTTAAAAAAATAGTTTCCATCGGTATGGTGATGTGTGAGATAAAGGTAATCCCAACTAGAACGAATCCTTGGAGGAGAAATTAGTCTTGGGGAAGAGTTTTTTTGGATGGGTAGCGACACTCTAGGGATACTAAATATCTTCATGTTACTACCCATATTAATTCTTACACCCCAAGTGACTTCCCTCTATTGTGTCCACCTATTGGTTTTGCCTCCCCAATTCATACGCACACTACTATACTTACTACAACATAATTGAATAATATAATTAAAATTGAATATGCTCAAGTTTCTTATCCCTGATTCATGAAACCTACTTAATTAATAATCTAATAGTGTTTGTGAAACCCGAATAATTCCCTACATGGATTGTTTATGTATCCAAGGAAACATGGGTATCAGAGGGATTTTCTAGGACCCTCTAGGATATTTTGTTTTTGATAAGAAGAAACAACACTATTATACCCCAAAAAACACAGTATTATGCACATAATGGAGGATTCCAACCTGTAAGGAAACAATAATTAATATATAAAAAACAATGAAAGTTGGAATCAAGTAACGATGAAAAGAATAAGGAAATAAATAATGAAAAATATAGATTTAACATGGTTTAGTACCAATTGGTACTAATCCATCGAAAGAATACCACCCTAATTCTAATATTTATTAATCCTAAAAAACATATAAAAATCAGTAGAAAATATAGAGGAAGTAAGGAATAAATAATAAGACATCAACTTAAATCCTTATTGACAATAAAAACTATAACGATCTTACCCATTAATAGATTTACCAACTAATAAGTGCATAGTGATTCTTGGGAATCCATGGTGGGAACAACAATAGCTAAGTAACAAGAACCACTTAATTTGAAATTATATCCACTGGAACACAATGTTGTAAAAATAATGATATTAAATAATGAGGGAAATGAAGTTCCGGGTAGTTAATGGAACCTCTGAATCGGGTTATCATATTCCTCAAACTTCAACTGTTTTTATATATAATAAATAGAATAAGACTCTAAGAAAATATGTATCAATCGAACACTTATTCATATTACAATCTGCATAAGAAAATATAAAATACCCCTCAGAGATCAAAGTTTTTTTCAACATCTCAACATCACTCAAGAAATGGAGGGATGAGAATGAGTCAATACCTTGAAGGAAGACAAAAAAACAAACATAAAAACCATATTAAGGTAAAAAAATTGTGTAATGGTCAATCTATATCCCATGTAAGGGTAGATAACCCGCTGCACAAGGTCATATCACCCACTTTGTAAGCATCATCACTCACTGCATAATGGTCAACAACTCCTGCAAAAAGGTACACAACCCGAGGCCCCTATGCGTAATGGTAAACTAGACCTCATGAAAAGGTTATTCACTAGTGGTCTTCTCATATAAAGGTAAATTATAGATCATTTATGGGTAAAAAACCCATTACAGATTGCATTTAAGGTTTCAACTGATTTCACATAGGGGTATCATTCCACTAACATATGGGTAAACTCACAACATATATAGGTAAAGAATACCTCATGTAATGATAAGATGATTAATAAAGATCCTTTGTAAGGGTCGATAACACATGATATAAGTATAAAAGTAAATTCAAAAGTAATACATGAGGGTAGAAAAAAAAACGTAGAAAAAAATCAATTGGCAAGAGATAAAATAGTGGAGGATTAAAATGAATATTTAACATGTTAAGGCTTAAACAATAAACTATTGAACAGATCAGTTTCACTTAGAAATATAGCATACTGAATACTGAAAATATCCACCATTTTCAAAATAAACTAAAACAAAAGGATGTTTTTCTTACACCTAATAATTATTTTAGTATAACCATGTTCAAAATACCCAGAAACTAGATAGAGATACATCACTAGTAAAACCATCAACTTGATTTTATTCTGTATGTAGCATAATGACATGAACCATTTCACTTTATATAAATTTTCTAATAAATTGAATCCAAATATCTATAATTTTAGACCAACCATGGAAATAATATTTTTTGTAAAGATAAATGAAATATTGATAATCATAATGTACAGTAAAAATAAAATTAATTATATTGAGATCAAAAGTAAACTATTGAACCATATGGATTCATTTAAAGCTTCTGTCAGTGTTATATAATCGGATACATTGGTTTAGTGGGCCACCATCAATTTCATATTACACTTCTATGATATAGGCCACCCTTGTGTAGTGGAGATATAACCTGTTAGTGATTTCCGAGTGTCAATATTTCCAGTATTGTCAAAATCTATATAAAATGTCACTAATTAAGAATAATTAACATTCTTACCATATCAAATTGAAAGAGGTGATGTAGAATGAATGTACCTTAATAACCATTTAATATAAATAATGTGTCTTAATTTTATTTCCAATAAATCTTCTCAAAGTAATGTAATAAAAAGAAAAATATATCCTTGTACAAATAATAGAATACATAATGCTTCACATTATATTATAATATTTGATTCTACTAATATATTTAATATCTGAAGCTGTGGCTAGAAACTGAGGAAATGAAAATTTAAAATTCCAAGAAAATGAAACACTATCTTGTTTTAAAGCATCAAAACATCTAGGATATAATAATGATGATATAGATAAATAAGTTTGTTCTTATCATACCTAATAATTTCCACGTACAAAATTTGATTATCAAATCCCATATATTTCATTTCAAAAATTTAATGCAATTTCATTTTGACATGGGTGATTATTTCATATCAACACACATGAGTAACATTTCATCAACATAAATAAGTAACTAAATTATGTAATATTTAATATAATTAAAATTTACATATTCTTCAAACTTACCCATATAGTGACCATTTTAAAACATAAATGATTCAAACTTCCTATTCCATTATCTTGAAACATGTTTTAATCCTTATAATGACTTATTAATAAAAAAAAGATTTCTGATCTTTGAATTCATGCATAAAACTTTCAAGAGGATTCATGTGTAATTTTTCATTTAAATGACCATGTAAGAAAGTGGTGTTAATATCTAATTTTTATATATGAATTCCTAAAAGGGAAGTAAAAGAAAAACAAATTATTATAGAATAATTACTAACTACAAGAGAAAAAATTATGAATAATAAAGTACCAATATTCAATAGAATCCTTTGGCTAAAATCGTGGAATTATATGTCACTTTATTCCCTATAGTGTAAAATTATTTTGTTTTATAGATCCATTTATAGCCAATAAACTCAACATTAGGCTTTTTATTGACTATTTAGTAGGTATGGTTTGTTATTAAGGATTCTATCTAACATTCCCTTAATGAAATACAATGACTAGATTTTATATCATTGAAAGATTGAATGTAGATTTAGGGATCTGATCCACCAACATCCAATGCCACATTAATGGAAAATGAAACCTTATCAGTATAGTTGTGCCTTTAAGGATGTGTAATGACTATCCTCTTCATATCCCAAGTGATTTGGTAACCTATAAGGTTACTATGATATATATTAGCATAATAAGACCCAAATTATAGCTCGTGATGAGAAAGATGAATGTGATAGGTAGATGGAGGAGTCTTAGTATGTGACTCACTGACACTAAGAGTATCACCTTTAATATCTCTCTTCTAAGAAGGATCATCACTGACATTAGCAGGTTGATGGGATTTAGAAGAAAAATTATCTTGAAACACCAAATCCTATATAAGAAAAACCATATGAAATATAGCTTTATCTATCCAAATATTATATCCCTTTACACCCTTAGGATACCCTATGAAAATCAATTTGACATATTTAGGCTTATAATTATCATTTTTTACATGAGCATAGGAATTTTACCAAAACACCCTTATATATACATAATATGGGGGGTGGTTTTTCTAAAATTCTATAGGAGTGTTCAATCCATTATAATATGAGGGATTTATGTTTATTAATAATACTATCATTGTGAAAGCCTCTTCCTCGAATAAATTGAAAAAATACAATAGTTAAATAATTCTATGAAGTCTCTCAAGAATTATACAATTCGTACTTTCATATTTACCATTCTACTGAGGTGTATAACTCATTGTTTTTTCCTCAAAATAACCTTATTTAAGATTTTATTTTGACTGAAATTCCATTAGTTAGATACAGTTATTGCAATTCTTATTTACTTTACCTTTCTTATCCCTTTGAAACTCTAAATAACCCCTCACATTCAGACCATCTGATTAGGGTTTGACCATAGTCATCCCACTAAAATCAAGAGAAAGAAAATAAGTCTTGAATTCCTCTAAGATTGATTAATCTCTTCCAAACATCATAAAATCAATAAGACATTCATATAAACTATCTAATTAATTAAAAATTATAATGGATTTGTCCACATATTCAATACTAACATTTATATTTTCCAAATATAATAATATTTTATTAAACACATCATAGTGTGCATGAATAACAGTTCTTGGATACGTCCAGATTTTATACAATGTGTGATTTTTATACATAAAAAAATTAAATATGTTTTTAGATAATTTTTATATTTCTTAGAAAATATAACACCTATTAAAGATTTAAATGAAACCTTAAGGGACTCATTATTGGCTTAAGTCAAGGTTAAAGGGCTATAGACTTTCATAAAAACATCAGATATGGAATATAAATTGTTCATCACTATATTTTCATCAGTGGATTGAATTATGTGGTGTTTATCATTTCATAAAAAGGAATATTTTAGACCTCACTTGAATAATATGGATCACATCATTAATCACAACAAATTAAAATCCTCACTACCGTCAGATTGATTAATTCAACATTTTCTAGAAGCCATAAACCTATGAATATAAACCTCCCACTGATACTAACTGATAAGTGGAACCAATACTAATATATCCCAATGATCAATGTATTATGCATGGATTGAATGATTCCAACTAGTATTTAAATGAGAATCAATAGATAAAAAAATGATGACAATTGGAAGGAAAGAATAAAATAAGAAATAGGGAAATAAATAAAGAATTTATAAGATTTGACATGTTTAGATACTAGTTGGTCTTCCTCCATAACATGGAAACCACAATATTTCATATATTTAATAGTGATCAAACCCAAATTTCAAAAATAATGAAAAAATATAGTTCAATAGAGTAATAAATTATTCCAAATCAATTAAAAAACCGAATGACAATAAGAACTATATAGATCTTACCCTTGAACATATTTACTAACTGATCCGGGAAAACCAGTACTTGGGAATCCATATAGAGAGTGAACATAATGGAGAAACATGAACCTTTTGATCAAAAATCATATCAACTAGAACATAATATCATGAAATATCTAATCACTAGCAGTGAGGTAAATGGAAAGCCTAGTAGTGAACAAAACGTCTTACATTGGTCATCGTATTCAATAAGAGTAAAATCATTTTATTTCTCAACATTAGTATATGAATATTTAGAAAATTTAAAATAAATTAGAAACATATATTTATTAAAATATATAAAATACACATTAAAATACCCCTGAGATATCATGGTGGTTGAAATATCTCAAAATCACACAAGAAATGGAGGGATGGGAATGAAGAAATCTCTTACAACCCAATAAAAAATAAATAGTAAAACAATCCCATGTAGAGGTTTGTAAAAAATATGTGTAATGGTTAGTCCAACTGCAAATTAGGGGTAGTTCACCCACTACATAAGGTTAGATCAACCACATCCTAAGGGTCATCACTCACTGTGTAAGGGTCAACACCAGCTGTGTAATGGTACACAACCCAAGACCTCTATACGTAAAGGCAAACTGGTTCTCACATATAGGTAATCCACCAAAAATATTATCCTATAATTGTAAAATATATCATGTATAAGGGCAATAAACCCAATACAATTTCCATATAAGGGTCGACGTGATCTCATGTAAGGGTATGATACTACTTACGTAAGGGTAAACCCACTAAACATAAGGGTACATAGAACCTCACATAAAGGTAATATTCTTAACACATTGCTTGGGTAAGTGTCACTAATAGCTCAACTAAGGGTAAATACAAATTTAAAAGGCTCATGTGATGGTATAAAAAAGAGTATAATAAAATAAAAATGAAGGAAATAAAATAGTAGATAATTACAATGAATATTGAAGATGATAATACTTAATAAATAAATGAATGAATATATCAATATCATTTGGAAATATAGAATTCTTAATTAAAAATTTATTACTTTTTTTCTTTATTTGGGGAATTAATATTCTTACAAGTTGAAATTTATGAAATAAACATGGGTATTTCTCTATGAAAGTTGAACAATATTAATATTTTAGTGGTAGAATCTGATTCTTGCATAGAGATCTAAAATATGCTAACTTAGGTGAACAAATTAGAGAGGATTTTTTTTCTCTTAAAAAATTTATATAAGTGTCTCCAATAACAAAAATAAAGAGAAAAACTGTTTTCAATTGGGAAAAAAGGAGGTGCCTGAGGAAAAGTGAAAATGATTTCAATTTTCCATCTAACAATATTGAAAGTGGAGTGGATTGTGTCATGTGGGGGTAAAATGAAAAGGTTTCAACAAACTGTTTAGAAATAGAAAAGAAAAGGTTGATGTGGGAAGGTAAATATCACACCACATATTTTAAAGATGTAGAATAATATAATAATTAATATTATTCCTTATCTATTATGAAAATTGATTAGAATAAAATCCTATGAAACACTCTTGAAAAAAGTTAAGACACTTTCAAACCATATGATACAACTGAATATGGATTTTATAGAAACAAAAATAGATGAAGGTCACTAGATGTGATCAAAATAAAATTTTATTTTAAATAGACTAATTTAATTCATCAACTCATGTTATCTTACAATGCAGAAAACACACACTGTTTTTAGATATGAAAATAGAAAAAAATAATGAAAAAATGATAGAAATAAAAGTTAATATATTTGGTGAAATAGGTTCTACCAAAGTCTCCAGTACCAAACATGTCATGCATCCAATATTTTAAGTCTCCAATCCTCCATTCCAATATTATGGTTGTATCCATAAAATTAAATACAATTTTATTATTAAATATCCCCAAATAAAATTTTATTTCTTGCATTTAATCCTTTGCATCATATTTCTCCATTTATCCTAGAGGTTAATCAATGGGTGTAGGGAAATCTCCAAGTTAATTCCTTAATTTTTCATGTAGCCTTTGGCGGGGTCAATGGAATGGATTTTATAACCTATCATTGTCCTCCATATTTCATTGGATTTAGCTTCCTCAAAGATAACTAGATCAGAATCATCCAAGAGATGATAAAAATTTATATACTCCTCTATTGGGTTTGTTCCCTCATATATATCTACAAGGCTTCAAACACAATAGTGATGTATATGAGAAAGTTCTTGTTCAATATCTTATTATGTAAGAGTATGTGGTTATAGAATCATTGGTTCTTCAACTCAATGTTTCTCCATTATTATTTCTTCAACACTTTTTTCATCTTCTAAAGTGAGTAGTACCAGTCCTAAATTATCATCTTGATTCCATTTCCAAGTCTCATTGTCTTCAAAGATACCTTCTACATTTAATATAATATTTATTGTGATGGTATTATAAAATTTATATCCCATTACTCAATCTATATATCCATTAAGAAAACAATTCACTACTTTTTCCCTGATCATTATATTTTTTACCTCTAGGATCCTAACATAGAAAATGAGGTGAAAAAAATCCATTATGTCTTACACTTGGATTGTGAGTACTCCATTCTTCATGATACATCTTTGATTTAATTTTTTTAGAATATATTGAGTAGATACACCACACACAATATTGTTTTATCCAAAAAGGCTTAGACACTCTTTTTATTTTCAACATGATTCTTTTTGTAACGCCCCGACCCCAGTTACCCAGAGTTGGTGCATTATTACATAACATTGGCATGATCACAAGAAAGATCAAATCTCGAAAGACCGATTGGTTTAGTAGCATTGGAAACACTAGATATATTCATAAGTTTTTCATTACATCATAAAATGAAAAACTAATACAAAAATATAATGTTTCCACAATACACACTATTAACCCCTCATAAAATCCCTGCAGGTCATTCATAACTTACTTCTTCACATCCTGGGAAAAATAAAACATAGAAAATGGGTGAGCTCAAATGCCCAGTAAGGATAACAATATAGAGGAAACTTTCATAAATAAGAATAACCATTTAAGGCAATGTATAACTAAAACAAAAGCCTTTTAAATATTAACTTTCAACATGGTATGGCATAAATAAAATGAAATAATTCCATTTACTTCTTCACATGGATATTCTACTAATCGAATAATCACATGCAAAAATCAATAACCACTTTCATAATGTTGGAATGCATAATGCCAGACTGTCATAACCACATAGCCAATGCCTCGTGCCAAGACTACAAATAAGATTTTGTCAAGTCCTTGTGCCAAGACACTAGTTTGTCTCATTAGACCTACCGATGCATCGAGGAGCTATAGCGGGCTCCACCCATCACATATTAAGTCCAATGCATTCCCATATGAAAAGGTTTAAACATAACATAAAAATTCATATTAAAACTAGCATATGAAATGTCAATACTTTCACCATAAACTATGAATGGTATAAAAATAGCACATCCACATTCAAACATATCACAAAACCTTCAATATAATATAGAAGTTTTGTATCATAATAAATCAACTTCAAATAATCTTAAAATCCATCAAAGGATGTTGACATAGATGAAATCAAAATTCTTTTTAAAGAAATATCTCCTTTTATTTTGAAATAATTTAAGATCCATATAAAATAAAACATTTTCTTTGAAAATATTCTTATAAGCTTGTAAGGGAAGCTTTGAAGATTTTATAACGGCGGAAAATAGCCGCACCCGCCGTTAAAAAAAACATTCTTACCTTAATTCTGTCGAAAAGGTTAAAAAGGACCTTGTTTTGAAAACGACCGAAAGATTCCTTTATAAACCACTTATAAAAGTCAAAAAGGGTATAAATGACTTTAACTCATATTCTAGTAAATAGTAAAAATGGTTTGAAATGCATTTTTAAGAAACATGGATGTGGATGATAAAGGGATCCCAGTAGACTACTACATATAAACAACCTCGGATAATGAAGAGATTGTGAAATAACCCTTACCTTGTACTTTTCCTTGGTTGGGGTAGGTTAACCTCCTGTATAATGGTTAAATAATTGTTATTAAATTATAAAAGAATCATATATAATAATATGATATCATATATGATCTTTTAACATTGATTTGTTAATAATATCTTAGAATTATCGTCGTTTCGAGAGTTAACTTACTCATTTTCTTTTATATGTTTTGTTACATAAGCCATGGTTGTTGTATCTTATTCATATCCAGAATGATATCTAGTCCTTAAACATCATTTTAAATCATCAAATGATAATTATACTTGAATGGATACGATGGAGAATGAATCTCATCGCGTTCGTGGAGAAGGTAGTCCGTACGTACGCACGAGCGACAATATCATTCTTTTGATATTAAAATAATATATAAATGGATGGTATATCATATATACAGAATCATTAACATGTTATATTTATTATTTACATGAGTTACACATCATTATTATACCCATCCAAATAATATTATATTGAATAACAATTACACCACGACGTGGAGACGGTAGTCCATACGTACGCACGTATGGTGACATGTTATTCAAAGGGTGGATAGAATAATGAATATGGTTGTACCATATTTATAATAACATCACAGTATATGTGAGATACTGGAGTTATTATTTTAGAATGGTAAGAACAAAGGAAGAAGAAGTGGAAGAAGAAATGAACTTGGAGAAGGGTGGTGAAATCATTACCTCTTCTTCGGGTTCTTCCTTTTTATTTGATCAAAAGGGCTCCTTAGGTTGGATTTCTGATCAAACTAAGGCCTCTAGGTTGTAGTGAGGGATGTTGAGAGAGTATTTGGTCAGAGTTTGGCCGAACCAAAATGCTTTTAAGGTGTGAAGAAATGAGAAGGAGGAGTGCCCTTTTATAAGAGGGGTGAGGGGCACCTTTGGAAAAGCTAGAAATATTAATTTATAATAAATTCATATTCGGTTTCTAATGGCTCCAAAGCTTATTATTAATAGGTTAAGGTAGGGATAGGTCTAAAACCACTCAACCAATAGAATTTAGACAGGTTTGGGTACTTATATTAACCTTAGCTTTAAGTATTAACTCTAAGTTAATTAGTTTCACTTTTACAATGTCTCTTTGTATTTTTATATAATATGGTTAATAAACATACTATATACATCCAATCTACCCCCAAGTGGTACATTAATGATTAACCTATCATGATATAAGACTCTTGGCCGAACCTTATATTTTTAGGAATTTAATATCAATTAATAATATAATATTTGTTTTAAGAACTCTTTTATGTCAATTTTGACACTATTCAATAGTTGATTTTTGTGAAACTCATAACAGATTGATTACTTCGAACAAAGTCAATTAAATCAATCCTAATATATCATATTATATTATAAAATTAGTTTAATTCATTAAAAGTTTCATATTATATTTATTTGGGTATTTATAATATCAATTATTTTAATTTTTCACTATTATAGTAATTACTGCATCATCATTGGGTCATAAATAAAATAAATTATTTAATGTCAAAAAATTATAAATAAAATATCATTATGTAGGAAATCTTTTTAGATTTCTAATGAATATTTATAATCTAAAATCCAACATATATAACCCTATGTAACAATTGTTTTTCTAAAAGATATATGCTTGTGTCATTTTTGTATTCATTTTAACTTAATTAAAATAAAGTGTCATTATCACTTACAAGTGGATCCATGGGGTCCCAAAATAGACCCAAAGATTCCCATGGTCGACCATGTATCAACCAATAGGGTTAAGACACGTTTTAGGGTAATTTTGTATTATTATAATATTATTTTTTAACCCTTATTTACCGGATTTACCCTTAACCATGGTAAATAAAATATTTACCGCAGTAATTATTCAAAATGTCTAAAAATAAAAGTTACCTATTTACACAATTTGAACATCCTGATTCCAAATATGGAATCCATTTTCCTAAATTCAAAACACAGAAGTGGCAGAAATTAATTTAAAATTAATTCCTGCTGTCAAAACAAAAAGAGTGTTTTTAAGAGATAATAACTATCAAAAGATTGACACTCGTTTATGTTCGGTTTAATTATAAAATTATGTCCAATGACCAACATTATATTAAATGGTAAAAATATATTCTAAATATACTTTAAAACCACTCAAATTCATAATTTATCACTATTAATTATTTTGATTAAAAAAGTTGTTTTTAATTAAAACTTAGTAATTTTCACT
This sequence comes from Viscum album, assembly GCA_963277665.1. Lineage (NCBI taxonomy): Eukaryota > Viridiplantae > Streptophyta > Magnoliopsida > Santalales > Viscaceae > Viscum > Viscum album. Next base: position 1,786,820,816 of record OY728155.1, on the reverse strand, counting down.
ATTCATCAAAATATGAAAGTTATCCGAAATGTACCAAAATTTCACCTTAGGCTAAATTCGATATTCCGAATCCAAAAATGAAGTCCATTTTTAAATATAATATATATATAATTTCAAAAAGTAGGTATTACTATTCATAACGGCTAGTTTGATTAGTTATGGTGTGTTAGAACTCGGTGTTGCGTACAACACACGCTATCACATTATTCAAAGAGAAGTGTACCGTAGAAGCTTGGGGTGTTACATTCTCCCCTCCTTCAAATAATTGCGTCCTCGCAATTTCTAGGGTATTACTGCATAAAAAGACTCGGGTGGTTCTTCATCATAAGTTCCTCGGGTTCCCACGTTGCCTCTTCAATCTTATGGTTTCTCCACAAAACTTTTACCAGACGCGTCGTCCGGTTTCTCAGCACTTGTTCTCTCGTATCAAGAATCTTGACGGGCTCTTCGCAATAAGACAGATCGGGTTCCAGTTCTAATTCCTCATAGGTGAGTACATGCGTCGGATCAGGCATTATTTCCTCAATAGAGATACGTGGAACACATCGTGAACTTTGGAGAGACTTGGAGGCATTGCCAATCGGTAAGCTACAACCCCAATTCGTTCTAGAATATCGAAAGGTCTGATGTACCTGGGACTCAATTTACCTTTCTTACCAAAACGTATGACTCCATTCCACGGAGATACCTTCAGAAAAACATGATCACCGACTTGAAATTCCAAATCCTTTCTTCGATTATCGGCATAGCTCTTCTGCCTACTTTGAGCTGCTTTGATGTGATTTTGGATTACTTTCACCTTTTACACCGTTTCCTCCACCTGTTCTGGGCCTACAAGTTTTCTTTCACCAACGTCATCCCAACAGGTTGGTGTACGACATCTCTTTCCGTATAACGCTTCATATGGTGCCATCTGAATAATCGAATGGAAGCTATTGTTATAGGAAAATTCTACCAAAGGTAAATATTGATCCCACATACCCTGAAAGTCAAGTGAGCAAGATCTCAACATGTCTTCTAAGGTTTGAATAGTCCGTTCTGATTTTCCGTCTGTCTGAGGGTGGTAAGCAGTGCTCAAATGAAGTTCAGTATCCAGGGATTTCTGAAGACTTTTCCAGAATCTTGAAGTAAAACGGGGATCACGATCAGAAACAATCGATAGGGGTACTCCATGAAGTCTCACAACTTCATTAATATATAGTCTTTCTAGACGTTCCAGGGGTAGATCTTCTCTTATAGCAAGAAAATGTGCTGTCTTGGTAAGACGATCAACAATAACCCATATTTCATCGTTCCTTCTAGGAGTCTTTGGTAGCCCCATGAAAAAGTCCATCGTAACATTGTCCCATTTCCACTCCGGTATGGGAAGAGGTTGCATGACTCCTCCAGGCTGTTGCCTTCCAACTTTCACTTGTTGACAAACCATACATCTTGACACAAAATCAGCAATCTCCCTCTTCATGTTGTCCCACCAAAAATGTTCCTTCAAATCTCTATACATTTTGGTTCTCCCAGGGTGTATAGAGAAATTGGAACTATGAGCATCATCCAGCAATTCCCTTTTTAGATCAGGTATATTGGGAACACAAAGTCTCTTCCCGAATTTCAAAATTCCATCTTCATACACAAAGTCTCTCAATCTCCCATCATTCACAGCTTTAATATTCTTTTTGAATTCTTCATCATCGGTCTGAGAACTCTTAATCCTTTCTAGTAAAGATGGTTTGGAAACCATTTGAAAAAGCATTGATGTTTCACCTTCCCTGGTTATTCCCATGTCCATCTTCACTAGATCCATGAAAATTGGATCCCTTTCATTCTCATATTGTTCAAAACTCCATGGTCTTTTCTACTCAAAGCATCTGCCACCTTGTTTGCCTTCCCTGGGTGGTAGTGCATCGTACAATCATAATCCTTGAGTAATTCAAGCCATCTCCTTTGCCTCATGTTGAGTTCTTTTTGTGAGAAAATATACTTCAAACTCTTGTGATCAGTATAAATCTCACATTTTTCACCATAGAGGTAGTGCCTCCATATCTTCAAAGCAAATATCACTGCTGCTAACTCGAGATCATGAGTAGGATAGTTTTGTTCATGAATTTTCAACTGTCGTGATACATAGGCAATAACTCTATCATTCTGCATAAGGACAAAGCCAAGTCCTTTCTTCGATGCATCACTATAAATAACGAACCCATCATTCCCCGATGGTAGAGTCAATATAGGAGCATTGACTAATCTTCTCTTTAGTTCTTCAAAACATTCTTCACACTCTTTTGTCCAAACAAATTTAACCCCTTTACGTGTGAGCTTCGTTAATGGGTTAGCCAATCGGGCAAAATTCTGGACGAAACGTCGATAATAACCTGCCAAACCAATAAAACTACGTACCTCAGTTATACTCGTAGGTGCTGGCCATTCTTGGATTACCTTGGTATTAGAAGGATCAACAGAGATTCCATATTTAGAGACAATATGGACAAGAAAAGAAATCTCCTGAAGCCAGAATTCACACTTGCTAAACTTCCCATATAATTCATGCCTCCTCAGAGTCTTCAAGATAATGCGCAAGTGATTTTCATGATCTTCGTAGGTTTTGGATTATACCAAGATATCATCAATAAATACCACCACAAATTCATCGAGATACTCCTTGAAAACTCTATTCATTATATCCATGAATACAGAGGGTGCATTAGTCAATCCAAACGGCATTACAGTAAACTCGTAATGCCCGTACCTGGTTCGAAATGCTGTTTTCGGAATGTCTTCCTTCTTCACACACAACTAATGGTATCCAGATCGAAGGTCAATCTTTGAAAAGTATTGAGCTCCATGCAGTTGGTCAAATAAATCATCAATACGAGGTAGGGGATACTTGTTCTTTATTGTTATAGCATTGATCTCCCTGTAGTCGATACATAACCTCATAGATCCATCTTTCTTTTTAACAAAAAGAACAGGGGCTCCCCATGGAGAAACACTAGGGCGAATAAATCCCTTATTACTCAATTCCTCTAGTTGTTTCTTTAGTTCGACTAACTCTACAGTGGCCATTCTATAAGGGGTCTTTGATATAGGCCTTGATCCAGGAATCAAATCAATAGAAAACTCAACTTCTCGTTCTGGAGGATGTCCAGGTAAATCTTCCGGAAATACATCTACAAATTCTTTCACAACAGGTACATCCTCTATTTGAACATTCCTTTCCTCACCGACAGTTATTTCATTCTCTTCCTCCCCAATAATTGAATTAAGTTGAGCTACTGGGGGTGGATCTAAATAAGAATTAGGTGGTGACGATTCTGCTCTAAAAATAAGGTGCTCCTTATCATTATCATCAAGAATCGTAACCTCTTTCTTCTTACAATAAATCTTCGCATCATAGTCTGAAAGCCAGTCCATACCGAGGATTATATCAAACTCAATCGTAGGAATGACGATGAGATCAGCAGATAAATAAAATTTATGTGCTCTAATGGGGACTGATTCACAAAACTTTGTTGCAACGATACTTCCCTTAGGAGTTTTAACTGACAACTCCCTTATTAAATCAAATTGGAAATATCTAATTTTCTTAGCAAAATGGGAAGATATGAAACAATGCGATGATCCAGAATCAAATAATGCATTTGCTAAACTTGAGGAAACCATTAAATTACCTACCACCACGTCTTTCGGAGCTTCTACCTCAGCAGTAGTGATAGCATAAGCCTGGCCTTGATCCCTTGGCCTTTTCTGAGGTAATTTCTCCTGACGCTTAGGACATGCATTTGCATAATGCCCCATCTCCCTGCAATTGTAGCACTGAACGTTGGTAGCTTCCTTCTTCCCCTTGCAATCATGAGCTTGGTGGCCTTTTTCACCACACTTGTAACAGACTCCCATTCCCTTTAAGCAAGTACCAGGATGTTTCTTCCCGCATTTACCACAAGATGGATATTTAACCTTTCCCTTCTTCCCCTTATTTCCATTCCCAGATTGATCAGTAGGTCTCTTCTTCTCCTGCTTTGCTTTAAAGTCATAAGACTTAGAGAATTCCTTTTCGGTCTTGATAGCACATGAGACAATGTCTTCGTACGATGAAAAGGATTGTGAGACTAACGCTCGACGGAGAAATGGTTTTAACCCATCAAAGAAACGATCAATATTACTTCTTGGGTTACGAATATAATCACCAGCGTACCTCGCTAACCTTGTAAAGTTAGCCTCATACTTTGTGACATTCTCATCCTCCTTTTGTCTTAGACTCAGAAATTGCCTTTCCATATCAGCTCGATGGTCGCGAGGGAAGTATTTTTCTAAAAACATATCTTTGAACTCCCTCCATTCCATATTTGATACATCATCATCTTCCTTCGTATTTTGAATCAATGACCACCATTGATCAGCATCTCCAGTGAGGCGGTAAACTGCCATGATAACTTTTTCCCTTTCACTGCTCCCCAAAGCCTGAAATATTTTCTCTAGGGAAAATATTCATTGCTCAGCTACTAAGGGATTTGTATTCCCATTGAACATTGGTGGTTGTTGCCTCATGAATCGATCTAACATTGATCCTCCATGCTGCGGATCAGGGTGCTCCATACGGGTAAGGTTATTATTCATAACCTGAGTAAGTTGTCCCAGTATGGTGATTAGCTGATCAGCACCAGTTGCATCACCAGCCCCACTATAATTATCTTGAGCAGGAGGGAAATCTCTACATGGAGTGCGTGCATTGATACGGTTTCCATTTCTTCCACTAGGCGCCATTTCTAAACAATGGCATAAACTAGATCAGTTTATGAATCAAAATACATAATTCCATACTTATAAAACACTTAACATAAATTGAACTATTTATGGATATAATCCATAATCATAAGAATGTTTTCTTTGAGGAAGTATATACTCATAATCCCTTCAAAATGATTTGTAAAGAAAATGAGAGTTATCCTAAGCATACCCCCCGGGAGTGTCGTAACCAAGAGTGCAGCAAGGCCCGTTGTCGTGCACCAGTTCCCGTTCGAGTCTAGCTCAAAGCGGTGTTTTCGGGTTTTACCCCTAGGTACATCTGTTCCAGAGCCGCCTCTACCTGCTCGTATCCAGACAGGGATGTATTGCTTGGAAAACTCACAAAATCTCTACAATATCAAAATATTAGGAAGTTCTTCCATACTAATCCTCAAAGTTCATCTTAGGTCTACGTGCTCTAATCAGAGTTTATCTAAATATAGCTTCCAAGGTTTGTACTAAACTTCCTCTGATACCAACTGTAACGCCCCGACCCCAGTTACCCAGATTCGGCGCATTATTACATAACATTGGCATGATAACAAGAAAGATCAAATCTCGAAAGACCGATTGGTTTAGTAGCCTTGGAAACACTAGATATATTCATAAGTTTTTCATTACATCATAAAATGAAAAACTAATACAACAACATATTGTTTCCACAATACACACTATTAACCCCTCATAAAATCCCTTCAGGTCATTCATAACTTACTTCTTCACATCCTGGGAAAAATAAAACATAGAAAAGGGGTGAGCTCAAATGCCCAGTAAGGATAACAATATAGCGGAAACTTTCATAAATAAGAATAACCATTTAAGGCAATGTATAACTAAAACAAAAGCCTTTTAAATATTAACTTTCAACATGGTATGGCATAAATAAAATGAAATAATGCCATTTACTTATTCACATGGATATTCTACTAATCGAATAATCACATGCAAAAATCAATAACCACTTTCATAATGTTGGAATGCATAATGCCAGACTATCATAACCACATAGCCAAGGCCTCGTGCCAAGACTACAAATAAGATTTTGTCAAGGCCTTGTGCCAAGACACTAGTTTGTCTCATGAGACCTACCGATGCATCGAGGTGCTATAGCGGGCTCCACCCATCACATATTAAGTCCAATGCATTCCCATATGAAAAGGTTTAAACATAACATAAACATTCATATTAAAACTAGCATATGAAATGTCAATACTTTCACCATAAACTATGAATGGTATAAAAATCGCACATCCACAGTCAAACATATCACAAAACCTTCAATACAATATAGAAGTTTTGTATCATAATAAATCAACTTCAAATAATCTTAAAATCCATCAAAGGATGTTGACATAGATGAAATCAAAATTCTTTTTAAAGAAATATCTCCTTTTATTTTGAAATAATTTAAGATCCATATAAAATAAAACATTTTCTTTGAAAATATTCTTATAAGCTTGTAAGGGAAGCTTTGAATATTTTATAACGGCGGAAAATATCCGCACCCGCCGTTAAAAAAAACATTCTTACCTTAATTCTGTCGAAAAGGTTAAAAAGGACCTTGTTTTGAAAACGACCGAAAGATTCCTTTATAAACCACTTATAAAAGTCAAAAAGGGTATAAATGACTTTAACTCATATTCTAGTAAATAGTAAAAATGGTTTGAAATGCATTTTTAAGAAACATGGATGTGGATGATAAAGATATCCCAGTAGATTACTACATATAAACAACCTCGGATAATGAAGAGATTGTGAAATAACCCTTACCTTGTACTTTTCCTTGGTTGGGGTAGGTTAACCTCCTGTATAATTGTTAAATAATTGTTATTAAATTATACAAGAATCATATATAATAATATGATATCATATATGATCTTTTAACATTGATTTGTTAATAATATCTTAGAATTATCGTCGTTTCGGGAGTTAACTTACTCATTTTCTTTTATATGTTTTGTTACATAAGACATGGTTGTTGTATATTATTCATATCCAGAATGATATCTAGTCCTTAAACATCATTTTTAAATCATCAAATGATAATTATACTTGAATGGATACGATGGAGAATGAATCTCATCGCGTTCATGGAGAAGGTAGTCCGTACGTACGCACGAGCGACAATATCATTCTTTTGATATTAAAATAATATATAAATGGATGGTATATCATATATACAGAATAATTAACATGTTATATTTATTATTTACATGAGTTACACATCATTATTATACCCATCCAAATAATATTATATTGAATAACAATTACACCACGACGTGGAGACGGTAGTCCGTACGTACGCACGTATGGTGACATGTTATTCAAAGGGTGGATAGAATACTAAATATGGTTGTACCATATTTATAATAACATCACAGTATATGTGAGATACTGGAGTTATTATTTTAGAATGGTAAGAACAAAGGAAGAAGAAGTGGAAGAAGAAATGAACTTGGAGAAGGGTGGTGAAATCATTACCTCTTCTTCGGGTTCTTCCTTTTGATTTGATCAAAAGGGCTCCTTAGGTTGGCTTTATGATCAAACTAAGGCCTCTAGGTTGTAGTGAGGGATGTTGGGAGAGTATTTGGTCAGAGTTTGGCCGAACCAAAAGGCTTTGAAGGTGTGAAGAAATGAGAAGGAGGAGTGCCCTTTTATAAGAGGGGTGAGGGGCACCTTTGGAAAAGCTAGAAATATTAATTTATAATAAATTCATATTCGGTTTCTAATGGCTCCAAAGCTTATTATTCAAAGGTTAAGGTGGGGATAGGTCGAAAACCACTCAACCAATAGAATTTAGACAGGTTTGGGTACTTATATTAAACTTATCTTTAAGTATTAACTCTAAGTTAATTAGTTTCACTTTTACAATGTCTCTTTGTATTTTTATATAATATGGTTAATAAACTTACTATATACAACCAATCGACCCCCAAGTGGTACATTAATGATGAACCTATCATGATATAAGTCTCTTGGACGAACCTTATATTTTTAGAAATTTAATATCAATTAATAATATAATATTTGTTTTAAGAACTCTTTTATGTCAATTTTGACACTATTCAATAGTTGATTTTTGTGAAACTCATAACAGATTGATTACTTAGAAAAAAGTCAATTAAATCAATCCTAATATATCATATTATCTTAGAAAATTAGTTTAATTCATTAAAAGTTTCATATTATATTTATTTGGGTATTTATAATATCAATTATTTTAATTTTTCACTATTATAGTAATTACTGCATCATCATTGTGTCATAAATAAAATAAATTATTTAATGTCTAAAAATTATAAATAAAATATAATTATGTAGGAAATCTTTTTATCTTTCTAATGAATATTTATAATCTAAAGGCCAACATATATAACCCTATGTAACAATTGTTTTTCTAAAAGATATATGCTTGTGTCATTTTTGTATTCATTTTAACTTAATTAAAATAAAGTGTCATTATCACTTACAAGTGGATCCATGGGGTCCCAAAATAGACCCAAAGATTCCCATGGTCGACCATGTATCAACCAATAGGGTTAAGACACGTTTTAGGGTAATTTAGGATTATTATAATATTATTTTTTAACCCTTATTTACCGGATTTACCCTTAACCATGGTAAATAAAATATTTACCGCAGTAATTATTCAAAATGTCTAAAAATAAAAGTTACCTATTTACACAATTTGAACATCCTGATTCCAAATATGGAATCCATTTTCCTAAATTCAAAACACAGAAGTGGCAGAAATTAATTTAAAATTAATTCCCGCTGTCAAAACAAAAAGCGTGTTTTTAAGAGATAATAACTATCAAAAGATTGACACTCGTTTATGTTCGGTTTAATTGTAAAATTATGTCCAATGACCAACATTATATTAAATGGTAAAAATATATTCTAAATATACTTTAAAACCACTCAAATTCATAATTTATCACTATTAATTATTTTGATTAAAAAAGTTGTTTTTAATTAAAACTTAGTAATTTTCACTATTCATCAAAATATGAAAGTTATCCGAAATATACCAAAATTTCACCTTAGGCTAAATTCGATATTCCGAATCCAAAAATGAAGTCCATTTTCAAATATAAAATATATATAATTTCAAAAAGTAGGTATTACTATTCATAACGGCTAGTTTGATTAGTTATGGTGTGTTAGAACTCGGTGTTGCGTACAACACACGCTATCACATTATTCAAAGAGAAGCGTACTGTAGAAGCTTGGGGTGTTACACTTTTCTTGTTTATAATGGTTTTATTTTTCCATTTTGATACTCCATTGAGTTTTGGTGTGTAATAAGGAATTATCTAGTGTTGAACGCCATGATTCTCTATGTACTCTTAAAAATTACCATGGAGTATGCCACACCTTCATCAAATCACAATGATTTTATGTGATGGCTCCTTTGATTTTCCACCAACACCTTGATTTCATTGAAGAGGCAAAATAATTCCGACTTAATCTTGTGAATTTATATCCATGTTGTTTTACTATAATCACCAATAAATGATATAAATTATCTCTTTTTTCTATTCTATTTTGGATTTAATGGACTATGCACATTATTTTGAACTAATTTGAGTGGTGATAATGCTTTATAGTTAGTCAACATTGTTAAACTATTTCAATTTTTTTTCTTATAACAAATATTTATCATATTTTATTTATAATTCTACTAATATGAATCCAATCCATTATCTTCTTGATTCATACTAATCTTAATATTTCATAGTTTAAATGACTGAACATGATATTTCATATCCAATCTTTATCATCATATATTGTTTTCAAACATCATGTTACGTTGGGGTGGATCATAAGAGGAAACATGTGGTTATTTATCATTAGTACTTTTGTGACTATACTTCTAGTTTCATTGATAATATACATTTTTTTTATATTATAGGATTATTTAAAATCCTTTCTCCACAAATTTTCTAAACTAAAGATTTTGGTCTTCATGCAGGGTATAATGTAGAAATTAGAGATGGACACACGATTTCCATATTTTTTTCCTGTGATTAGAATATATACTCTTCCTTAGAAAGATATTATTAAGTTATTTACAAATGAAATATCTCCTTGAACCCTTTCATATATGTTCAAAAAAAGTTCTTTTGACAGATAATGCGGTTGATAGCTCTACCATCAAGATACAATATACATTGATTTTGTGTTAATGTTTTTTTTCAATCAACAAAAGAGAGTCAACAAACATATATACTTACTTGGAGATATAATCCTCCTTAGTGAAACTATCCATGGGTTTCATAATCCCAAATTCGTTTCTATATTTCCCATATTTGTGAAAATTATAGTATTAAAAATTTATTGTGTATTTCAGCTATCGATTGTTTAATCCAAACCTTCTTCGCTTTCTGTGTTCTCTTGGAGTGTAATTTTCATATCTAAGACTTCCTTGATTTTTAATTTATACACATCGTCCAAATATTCTTGAATCATATTTTTTCTATATAATACTATACCTTGAAGTCTTTAAAATTTCCCCCTTTATCCTTTTCAAAAAATTTGAGATATAACATTGATTTCCTAACATACTCCACTCCATTAGTACCACTCTAATGATTCACTTATAGCTTGTGAACTTATAGATATCCCTCAGTTCATTCGATAAAAATAATCTCTAGGCATTTAGATTCATCAAATTAAATGAAAATGTAATTAAATTTCAAATATAAGGATCACATAATTTTCACACATATACACATGTCATTAAGATTTTCTATATTTCTTCATAATTGGTTTAACACTACTATTAAATTATTTTGATACTCAATAATAGTTTCATAAGATTTCATAAAAATGGATTAAAAACCACCTTATATAGATTGAAGTCATATACGCTTCACCTTGTCAGCCCCTTTGAAATCATTGAAAATATTTTCCCATATCTCATTTAATGATTTTTATGATGCAGTTATCTTGCCAATGGATTCATCGAGGCCTTAAAATATAATGGATTAGGCCACAAATGTTTTCTGTATTCTACCTTAAGAGTTTTATTTTGAACATATAGATGAGTATCCTACCCTTTTTTGGATTCTAGGTCAGTGTATACATCATCCATGATGGCTATGACATCATGGGCTCCACAGAATGCTTGAATTTGGATGAAAAAATTATCATGGTTTTCATTTGATAGATTTTTGATTAATACTTGTGCAGTCCCATTAGATATAGAATTTGATGAATTTTTTATTTTGGAGAAGAATAAATGATAGTTGTGGAAATGGATTTCTTTCTATTGAATAAGACAAGGTGTGGTGAGGTAAGAGATTCTAGGTTGGGTGAAAAAACTAGAGGTGGAATTTTTTTCTTTTCAAAAATAGATACAGGTATGGAAGATGATAAAATATCATAGAGTAAAACTATTTAAAATTAGAAAAGAGGAGGCATGAGATTCAAAGTTGAAAGTATTTATATTTTTTTTTGAATTTTGAAATAGGAGTGGATTGTGACATATGGAACTAAAAATACAAATTTTTTAACCAAATTTTTGGAAAATGAAAAATAAAAAATCTAGATGGGAAGGAAAATCACGCACCTAGGATATAAAATATGTTGTAATGTTTAACTTATTCATATTATTAATCACATAATATTTAGTTTTATTAAAATAATATCCCATGGAAATCTTATATAACTAGTAGAGACACCATCAAACCATCTAATACTAGTGAAGGTGAGATTTTCAGAAACAAACATGGGCATAGATCACTGATATTGATCATAATAAAATTGTTGCAAAAATAGATTAATTTTATTTTATCAACTCGGTGATCATGAAATTAAAACACACACACTATTTATAGGGATACAAATAGAAATAAAATAAATGATGAAAACATACAAAAATAAATTTCTGTAGATTTTGTGCAGTAGGTTTCATCCATGTATCCAGTGAAAAACATGTTAAGTAGCCCATATTTGAAGTTTTCATGCCTCCATTATAATATTATGGTTTTTTTCATCCATGGAAAAAAAAATTATTAGTCAATCAGTACCCCAGGATTATGTAATCCTATAATTTTTCCAACCCATATTGCAATTTCCTCACTGAAAACATGTGCATCCTTGGGTGGAGGCATTCATACAAAAATAGTTTTTCTCTCCTAAGGAGTCCCAATAGATGGTATGTGGGTTGGTCTCCACCCACTAGAAATGTATTATTAGAAAATACTCTATGATTGTGAATGAGTTATATAAATATAACACCTAGTTATGTAGAGATTATCCATTTATACCAAAATGGACATGTTGAAGGTATGGAGAACAACCTTCCACTCTTATGATACCTTCTAGAGTGGACCCTGACACTTCACATGAGGTTCCTCATAAAATATTTTATTCACATATTAAACCAAAAGAGTTGTGGAAAAATTCAAAAAATCAAAGATAACAATGTGTTTTTTCGATAGTCGCTAGTTTAGGGATTCCACAATCTCACCTCTCATTCCTTGTTAAATAACCCCAAAAACATTTTCCACATTGATGAATCATGTGATATATAAGAATATATAATGGTGGTGGATATATTTGATAAACCCTCATAAACATCATGTTTCCATCCACGATTCTTGAACTTAGCATGTGAGATTTCTAAATAACTAATACGTTTATTTGTTTATTGTTTATATATTATCATGTTTAATATTTGTTGTAATTTTCTACAGTTTTATCCACAACATTTTAATTTTAATTATATATTTTTTTATACCCTTATATAAATCCCATTGAAGTTTATTTTCCCTTTACATTAATTTTGGTATCTCGGGTTTACCCTTTTTGGGTGTTCTATAACCCTTATGTATCAACAGTAATATATGGGATACCCTTACATGATTTTGGGGTTGTCCTTATATGGAATTTTTATTGGGTATTTTACCTTTATGAAATCTAGGGATACCCTTATATGATCCAGGGTTACCCTTACTTGAGCTAAGGTTACCCTTTCTTGAGCTAGGTTTTACCCTTATGTGAGCCAAGATATACATTACGTAGCCTAGTTATACCGTTACATAGATCATTTATTTCTTAGCTTACATATATGTGAGGTGTTTTTACCCATACACAGGAACTATATAAACTTACGCCATAGTTGGTGTTCACCCTTACATAGCCGGTTGGGTAAACATATGTATCAGGTTGTATAACCTTGCGCAGTGGGAGTGGACTTATATAATGGGTTGTGTACCCTTACACAAAGGTTCTATCCTTTATGAAACATATTTATTGAACTTTAATATGGTTGTTTCTTATATTTTTTATTATATGGTATTTATTGATTTTTCAATTCTCATCCCTCCATTTCTATGGTGTTGTTGAGTTGTTGTTACAACCTCAATCTATATAGGGTATTTCAACCCAAAATATTTGGATTGAAGTAAATATATTCATGAAAGGTTTTTGATATATTTTTTTACTTCCATTAGAGAGAGAGTTTGAAAAATTTTAGGATGAGTATGGATTGAGGCATCATACCCATCCACAAACATCGTTTCTTTTCTATTGAAGAACAAAGTTTAATGGTGCTATGTTCTAGTGGAGATTGTTCTAATACTCACGAGTAAGTATTTCCTCTTATTTATTGACTCTATATAGATACTTGGACAAATTATTTTTCATAGATGGTTTGTAAATCCAATCTTGTGTAGTGAGGGTCTCTCTTCACTAATCTTTCATATTTTTTGTTGTGCAATTTCATTCCATTATTTCTGACTCATAATTTGTTTCATAATAGGCCTATGAGATTTGATTTCATGGATTTATATGTAATTTTATTATATTTAATATAGTTATTATTTTGGTGTTCTATAAGTGGAGTAGGACCAACCGGTACCAAAATAAATTTAGTCTCATGTGTTCTTTATTGTTTTCCTAATTTATCAATGCATTATTTACTGCATAAAGCAATCATTTATATATCTATTGTTTCTCATTTCATTAAATATTATAATCTTAAATTTTGTTGGTGATCCTTGGTTTAATAGGGAATAATAGTGTTGGTTCCCCACATTAGTTGGTATAATAGCCTCATAGATTAGATTATGGATTCTTGTGATTATGAAATTGATAAATTTGACAGTAGTGATAATTTAATTTTTTAGAGATTTAATATTTGATCCTGGTTAGCATAGAAAGTGATATAATATTACCTTTTAAAACATATGAAACCCCACATAAGTCTATCCACTAATGAAAATAAAATGATGGCCAATTCAGATGTCACTTCCAAAGTTTCGATGAAATCACATTACTCTTTAACCATGTATTTATCAGATACAGTCTTAAAATTGGTTCCTTATGGAAATTCCACAGATAAATTTTTTTATAAACATGAAATCCTTATATGATAACAAAATTAATTATCCATATATATAAGAATAAAAAATTATATAAATTCAATATGTAACCTATAAATTCCATTTTGTCACACCTTGATGAGTTTAATAAAATATTAGTAGATTTATCAAATAAAAATGTTATTATTGAAGACAAGGACCACTCCGTTATAATTTTAATTTCTTTATAGAATTCATATAAATATATTATTGATTATATTATATAATGAAGATATTAATTGAAGTTTAATGATGTAAAGTCATATTTTTTTTTGTGATTTGTGTGAGAAGGATATGGTTAAACTTAATGCCGAGAGTCTTAGTTTGAGGGGTAGTTATGAGTTTCATGGGAAGAAGAAGGGTAAATGAAAGAAGGGCCTTAAAAATACATGTCAATATAGGGATTCATTTTCTAAATCTAAGATAAAATAGGTTACCCACACTCATTGTGTGAATCCTATGCATTTTATAACCAAATTTCCCAATTTGAAATATAGTAAACCTTCTAAAGAGTATAGTGATTATTCACTCTTTTCCAATCAAGGATATGTATGTGTTGAGGTGTTTCATGTTTCCCTAGATACTACTCATACTAAATGGGTTTTAGACTTGGGATATTCCTTTTTTATGTGGCTATATATGAGTTCATTTTCTGTCTTGACCGAGGGAGCTGGAGGAGATATCATTTTAGGAAGAAATAAGAGATATTATGTCATGGGTAGATGTTTTTCTATGATACATCTCACATTCCATACTCTAGTCACCATTTTTGGATGTAATGTGTGTTACATATTTACAATGGAACATGATCTCATTAGGTGTCTAGAATCAAATATGGTACACCTTTTAATCTAATTCATATTGTCTAAGAATATAAAAAGGATATCACACAGTTATGAAACATTCTTTGATTAATGGATTATTGTTTTGATTGAAGAACACATGTAAAATCAGAGAAACACCAATTTCACTAATAGTAATGACACTATGATTTATCATAGGTGGTTGAGAAATGTGAGGGATAAAAGGCTAGAGTAATTTAGCAAGTAAGTGGTTCTCACTTGTTTCACACTGAGTAACTTACCCTTTTCTGAGGAATATGTCTTGGGTAATTACAAAAGTGTTAGTTATCATAAATAAATCTTTAATGTTAGTTACCCACTTGAGTATGTTAACTAAGATTTTTGGGAACTGGCTAGGACTACCTATCATGGTGGAGGTTCCTCCTTTTTAACGTTTAAAGATTATTTTTTAAGGAATGTTTAGGTCAATATTTTTGAAGAAAAATATGACGTCTTTGAGGTGTTTAAAACATGGGAAGACTCTGTTGAAAATTAATATGGGGAAAAAATAAAGGAATTAAGGACTGATTATGGACTTTAATACCTATCTATGGAATTCAATTTTTTTAAGATTATTTAATTTTATGGCACCAAACTCTGATTCCTGCTACATAATTAAATGGTCTAGCTGATCATATAAATTGTACACTTAATCAAAGGGATAAAATCATGATTAAAAGATAGGGTAGAGGTTGTCACAAAAAAATTCTATTTAATAAATAGGTTTTTATTATCTTCCAATGTTTTTGAGTCTCTTTTAGAACTATTTAAAAATTAACCTCCATCCAATAGAAATCTTAAGGTGTTTGGATACACAGCCTATGCTCATGTCTAAATGGATAACATTGATCATAGAGTTATCAATGATATTTTGAAAGGGTATCCTGAGGTTTTTAAGGCATATAATATTTTCATAGATACACTAAGAGGTTATAAAGGTATTCTTAGTCGGGATATAAATTTTTAAATATATTTGCCTCCTATAGTATAGCATCCAACTGATGGTTGTGGTGATCCTTTTCAGAAGATGGATCTTGGGTATGATATTTTGGGTGTTTATAAATATCCATTTGAGACTCATCCATCTACCTATCATATTCATATTTATCATCATAAGCTTGAATCTGGGTTTTATTCTGATGATGGTCCTGATGATAGAGCTCCTAGTGACCATTGAGGCTATCAGAACAATAGGGTTAGGTAGAGGAGTGTCATCAGACCTCTTTCTTGGTAAAACCATGTTGATATTGTTTTCTTATCCTTAAATATGGCACAACTTCTCGATGGATAAGATCTCCAAATATACAATCAAGCTATAATTGACATAAACTATTAGCATTGTATTTTATCCATGGAATATGAGATGGAATCTGTAATAAATAACAATACCAAGTCCAAATTCAATAAATCACTTACTTCCAAGGTGATTGTCTGTAAATGTATTTAAAAACCGAAAGAAATAATCACTATAAGGAATAATATTATGTTTGAATCTAGGATTGTATCCAATGGATTCCTTCAAATAGAGGGAATAAATTACTTTGATATATTTTCTTCAATATTTAAGAGTTCTTCAATAAGACTACTTATTTATTTTTCTTCCAATTTAGACATTTATATAGAATAACTATATGTTAAAACTTATTTCATACATGGTAATTTAAATGGATAATTATACATGATGCCTCTAGCTGATTTTGAGGATGAATTCAAAGATAACCAAATCGATTTGTTTAATAAATAATTATATGTGTTAAAAAAGATTCAAGGCAATGATACGAGAATTTTTACTCATTTATATGAAATTTTTTTTAGTTGGATTGAGTTTTTTCACATGTCTATATTTTAATCTATTAAAAATTCCATTCATTATTTACTAATCTAATTGGGTGAAATGTTTCTCATGTATAGTATTATGAACTTAATCACCCACATTAAAATTAAATTGAATTAATTTTTTTAAATGAATGATTAGGGTTATTATAAAAAATTTAGAGTGGAAATTATTTAGGATAATAATAAAAAGATAATTTATCTATCTCAATGTTCTTATATCCTCACAGTTATTGATATGTTTTTTTATGATGATTTAAAACCTGTTAGTATTCATTTTGGTCATCATTTTGAATTATCATTATCTCATTCACCTACCACTCCTTTTGATATTTTATATTTTAGTATAATACCATATGTTAATATAGTGGAACTATTATGTATTCTATGATTTATACATGGATAGATGTTTCTTTTTATTTCTATAAATTGAGCAGGGTTATGTAAAATACAGGCAATCCACATAGGAAATCACTTAATTTATATTAAGGTACATTTCCTCTACTTCATGTCATTAAATTTTATAGGGTAAGAATATAAATACTTCTAAATTAGTGAATCGTTATATAGATTATTGAAATTCTAGAAATATTAACAACAGTAAATATTTAAATGGTTTTTTCCTCACTGCATATGGAGGACCTATATCATGGAAGTTCTCTATGGAAATGGTGGTGTCCCTATCAACCATTGAGGCTAAATACATATCACTAACATAAACTATCAAGGAATATATATGGATCAAGGGATTGATTTCTGAGATCAATATAATTAATTATGACATTATTATACATTTTAATTCTCATTATTCTTTTTATCTTTATAAATTTTTTTTATTTCATGGATGTTCTAAAAACATAGATTTTAGGATTCACTTTATTAGAGAATTTATAGAAAGTAGAACAAAATGTGTCACTAAGATACACAAATATGAAAATCCAGCTGATGGTTTGACTAAGGTTATAACTTTATCCAAGTTCAACCATTTTTAAGGTATCTTGAACATTTTTCCACTTCAATAATCCTTGGGTGAAATAACATCATTATTATATTTTAATTTTTTTGAAAATTGTGGAGATTTATTGAATTTATAATTCTATATTTAAAAATGAAACTAAAATATCCATTAGATTATTATTAATCTTTTATCATGTTTAATATTCAGTATAATTCTCTACTATTTTATCCCATTACTTTAAATTTTATTTTTATCTTGTTTTTATACCCTTATGTAAGTCCCTTTGAAGCTTATTTTACCCTTATGTGAAATTTTATATCTCTGATTTTCCCTTACGTGGGTATCCCATGACCCTTATATGGCCACAATGATATATAGTCTATCCTTACGTGAGTTTAGGTTGACCCATACACTACATGTGTATTGGATATGTTACCCTTACCCAAGATAGGGTAACCCTTATACATTAAATTGTTACCCTTAAATGGGATAAGTTACCCTAACGTGAGCCCAAGTTACCCATACACTAGACAAGGTTTACCCATATGTAATCAAAGGAAACTATTATATATATTGGGTCTACCTTAACATAGTTGGTTTGTTTCTTCTATTACCATTATGTGAGGTCTTTTCTACACTTATTCCACAAAATTCTACCCTTATTCCATCATGGGCATGTACCCTTTCGTATAGGGATATTTACCATTGTGTAGTGGGATCGGTTTCCTTACACATCAAGTGTGACCCTTTTGTAAGGAACTGTGTACCCTTATATAGTGAGTCCTACTATTATTTAGTTTTTTTATTGACCTTTTATAGGTTTGTTTTCCTATTTTTTATTATCGGGTTGTTTGGGATTGATTCATTCCCAATCCTCAATTTCATAGGTGTTATTGACCCATTTCAATAACCTCAATATATCAAGGGTATTTTTACTTAAAATATATATATTAAAGGAATTAGATTCATGAAAGTTTTTCAAAATATTTTTATACTTCCATTCAAGATAATGTTTTTTCCAATGTGGGCTAACTATAAAGTGAGGTATCATACACTACAAAATGAACCATTTCATTTCAGTTGAAGAATAGATTTTACTGGAACTATGTTCCAATTGAGATTGTGCTCCATTATAAGAGGTATTCTTTGATCGATTTTATTGATAACATAAAGATACCTGGAGAGATTATTATTCATGGATGTCTGGTAATCCCATTCATACAAATTGTGTGGTTGTCTTCACTTTTATTTCAAATTTCTTTTCTCTTTTTCCCATTCTATTGTGGTTATTTATACAATCTTGGATGATAAGCCTTCTAGATTAGATTACTTGCATTTATGAATAATTTTGTTTGATCTTTAATAGAGATATGAAGTAGGGTGGTGTTGTTTTCATGGAGTAGGACTGAATGATTCCAAAACTTGTTAAATATAGTATCCACTTTATTATTTTCCATATTTCAATATGCTTTCATTATTTCCTATAGTCATCATTCCTTTATCCTCTGTTTCTCATTTCATACCTATTGGAATCCTCAATTTTGTGCATGATCCTTGATTTATTACAGTATACCAATGTTTCTTCCCATCACCACATGATAATGGAATGAAAATCATATAAATCCAAGAAAAGTGCAAAAAAATTTATATTTTCCAAAATAGATCTTTTTTTAATGAATCGAGTCTTGTATATTTTTTTATTATCTTTGTGTATATCACCTCTTTATCTATTTGTTTTTGGTGTGGTTTGGGTAGTGGTTCTTGTTTTTGAATTTTTATGTTAATGTGGTTGTTGGTTCCTTTAGTGAGAAAGAGGATATTAATTATTTTCATTTGATTTATATAATTATTTTTAAATACATTTTTAAAATATGCATATATATTTTATATTTAGATATATATTTTATACATATTTAGATATATTTTTATATATATATGCATTTAAATATATATTTATAAAAATTTACATATAATTATATACATAGTTATAAATTTTTTATAATGTATTTATAAACATTTATTTTGAATACATTTATATAGTATATTTAATGCTTGTCAAAAAATATTCAATATTTAATGATAATGATAGATTTATAAAAATAAATTTATATATGATTTATTTACACAATACTGACATGTATACATAGGAACATAATTATGCACATAGATACAAATTTATATTTTACACATACACATATAAATATTTACATATATATATTTATTTACATATATTAAAATATTCACATAAATATATATTTGTTTATTGGAACACAAATTTATATATAAATATTACGTGTATAGGTATATATATATTATTGAATTTTATGAGGTAAATAAAATGAATAATTTTTTATTTTAAGTGAAATGAATAATAAAATTTTTCCTATATGGTTTATATAATTAAAAAATCATTTTTATGTAAATATGTTTAAATATTTATTTTTACAATTGATTTATTATATTTAAATATATGTGAATATGAATATATTTATTTATAAAAAACATTAAAATTTGTAAAATGATAATATTTGAAGACTATAATATCAACATGAGAATAATACCTAAGAATAAATTTAATCTTCGCTAAAAAAGACAAGAATAACCCCTCAAAAGATGTAAAAATTTCATCAAATGTTCAAAAATTTAGGTACCTCGAAAAAAAATTAATATTTTTAGGATTTTTTAGAATTTTTTTTGCTCGAAATAAAAATATCCAAGTATACCCCATGTTTCCATGTCTTAGATCTTTTCACAATATTCAACTTGAAATGTGGTAGATCCCAAACTGGCATGATGCTTAGAAGTTATGGGGGTTCACTACTTTGGAATTGTGAATATTGAGAGGCTCCCTTTATTCCCTCTAAAAAAAGTACTGAAAAATGGGTGGTTTTATCAGCACTATATAAAAGCACCAATAAAGGGTATCATTAGTAGCATTAAAAAAGCGTTGTGAAAAGTACCATCTTTAACATTGCTTTTATAGTGATGATAAAGATTATATTTATCGTGATTTTATATAGCACTTTTAATAGTGAACTTAATCAGTGAATGTTTTGGAACTAATAAAAGTTGATATTCTTTGAAAAATTTATATATTATTAAAATTCATAATTAATTTTTATATATATATATATTTAATTTTCTTAAATATGATTTATATAAGACTAAATATGTATTTGAACTTAATATGTTTTTTATTTAGTGAAAAATGGTTTATAATTTAACTAAAAAATAATATTAATTAAAAATATTAACTAATTAATATTAATATATATTAAATAAAATTTTTTATATCAATGTTATTTATTTTCTCAAATTGATATATATATATATATATTAAATAATATATACTTATTTACTAAATAAAAATATTGAGTAAATGCTTTTTTAAACATAGTATGCCATATAGTAATTTTACATGTACAAATAGAAAAAAAATTAATATTATAAAAACCCAAAAACACATATAATAAATTTTTAATATTATTATAATATTTTTTTATTTATTAATACGTAATTTTTAATATTTTATGTTTTTAATCATTCATATATATTCATTTTTATATATTTTTGTTTAATATATATTATTTTTTGCTTTTTAATACATATATATTTTTTAAATTAATCAATTAATATTATTTATTTCATTAATAATTTTTTTTCATATTTTTATAATTAAATCATTTTTAATATATATTTACATATTTAATATTTTTCGTGATTTTTTTCAATTTTATTATTTAATTTTTAACATTTAAATTTATTAATATGATTTTAATTTACATAATTAATATATGTATTCATTTTCATTTTAATATATATAAATTTTTAATTTTTTTTAATTTATATAATTAATAACTCTTATTCTCTTTTAATATTTTTTAATCTATTCAGTTTTAATTAAATTTTAATCATTTTTAACATTCATTAATTTAATATTATTTATTCAGTAATAATGTTAAGTATTATTTTGTTATTTTATAATTTATTAATTTTTAATATTTATTCATTTGATATTTTCTTTAATTTATTCATTTATAATACTTTTTAAACATAATTATTCATTAATATATGTAATATTTTTATTATAAAAATATTTATTTTTAAATATATATCAATATATAATATTTCTTTAAATATGATTTATATATTACAAAAATATGTACTTACATTTAAAACAAAAAATACTTCAAGAAAAATGTTTTATAATTAAAAATTAATATTAATTTAAAATATTGATTAATTAATATCAAAAAATGAATTTTTAATAAAATATTTTATATATATCATTTTTTTCAATTTAAAATATATTAGCCATGAATTATATATATACATTAATTTCAGAAAAACATATACGTACTTAATACAATTTTATTTAGAAAAACAAACACACATAATATTTCTATAATTTCTTAAATTTTTAGAAGTCATTTTTTAATTTTATATATTAACATAATATATATAACATATTATGTTTTTAATTAGTAAATTTTATTCATTTTTATATATTTTTTAAAATAAAGTATTTATTAAAATTTATAATTTTTCTAATTTTTTTCCATTTTAATATAATCTATTGTAATGTCTCATATTTTTCGTGTATTATTTTTAAATATTATATGGAATTATAACAAGACCAAGCACGGAGACGACACGTCATTTCGAGGCCCGGTGAGCTCAGAATGGGGGTTTGAACTTTTTAAGTTAAGTGAGATGGCGTGTGTGCGCGATTGTGGCAGTTTCCAAATGGATACCCAGATAAAAAATATGAGGGCACCATTGCATCCGGGATAACAACTTTACCTAAGAACGGGCCTAACCTCGACCGACTCAGGTTGAGGGAAAAAGTTAATTTTCAGACCTTTTAAGTAAAATAAAATAAAATAAAATAATTTGAATAGTTTATTTTATTTTATTTGGAGACGTTTGCTACAGTGCAACGATGGGGTGATTGTTTCGATAATTAATGACACAACAGAATGAATCTCAAACTGAAATGCTAAATCATTAATTCCACAATGTAATGGAACACTGAAAAGCATTCCCTCCTTTTAATATGTTAAACAAATGTTGATTGTTGAAAAAAAAGGTTGAGTGAAAATCTAGGGAATTCTTGGATCCTTGGAGATAACTCTTGACAACGAACGGTGAAAAATCAAAGGCACAAATTTTTGTGCCAATGGAATTGAAGGATCTCGGCGGTGATGGTAGCATGATTCCTTCATCAGCAATCAATCCCTTCTCAAGGTAGGGATTATGTATTAAATTGGTTCTTCCCCGTTCTTTAATTAATAAACGAATGTGGATCAACCCACAAACTGGTTGACACTCGCATTTCCGTTCTTATGGGAGTGATTTTATTTGTTGGGTTCGTTCCTGGGGATTCATTTTTCATGTTTTAATATTTTTAATTTACCCGGTTTAAACCTTCTAACGCGAGTGGATTAACAATGTGACGAATGACTAAGGTGGTTTGTTCCTCCATTGTTGTTTTTTCTTCCCCCTCTTACCAGAGTGATTTGTGGGGATATGAATGAGGAATATTTGTGTGCCCGTTTCTTAGCCCAACTATCCCAAAACGGAGCTCTGACATCGCGACGACCTAGCGGAGGTGCAATGATGATGATGGATGGCGAATCAGCTCAGATTAGGAGCAACCGTTCTCATAGAGTTCTTCGTACGAGTGGATTCATATGCATTTTCAGGGCCAATCAGAGGCTTGAAAACAATAGAGACGACTTTGAGGCATCTGGGTGACCTTAACATTCGAGTTTCATGGAAAACAGATCGTCAGATCGAAGATCAGAGCACCACCAAGGTGCGGTAGAGCAGGTCTGCGGTTCTTGAAATTTCCAGAACACACGACATGTATACCGAATAACACGCCTTTTCATACTAATAAAAATAGCTAGGGTTTGCGCACAACACATGATGAAGAACACAACATACCTCCGGGGAGACACGACATGTGGGCCCCATCCAGCGGTGGTTGGATTTTTGGGTGTCAAGAATCACTAACACGGCCTGTGAACATTGTCACACAATGTGTGGGTCCTTACACGAACTCAGCGTGTATCTTGAAAGATACAAAAAAACGGGGTGGGTATATGGTTGTGTACTCCACTAGACGGCCAGATCAGGTCGGTTTCACGGGCTAACCCGTGTACCGATTACTTGGGATGGAACACACAGGTCGAAACCATGTACGGGCACACGACCACGTACATGGTGGGAACCCTATTTACTCAGACATGGCATGTGTTCTGTACTACAGGTCGTGTACTTACTTATCTACACGACATGTTCTTATAAATCGGGCCATTTTACATGGGTAGTACCTAGAGTCTAGAGACATGGCGTGTGACCCTTATACACACCGTGTATATCCTGGAACATGGATTGAACCTCTTTTTCACCATATATTGGACTTGTTTCCATTGGGTTAATGACCCTTTTTCTCTTTCCCATGAAGACCAGGTATCGTTTCCATCAACAAGAGTATGATACCTTTAGCAGGAATTTCAGAGATAGAGTTTGGTATCCCTCTGAGAGGCCCAGAGCGAGATCCTCTATCTTTTCATGACCATAGGTAGATTCAGGTATCGACATGACTACTCATACAGGATGCTGATCCTCTATATAGCAGGTGAATATGGATTAGTTGTGGTATCCTCCAAGGCCTTGACAGTGATCCTCACAAGAGTATCGTGATCTTCCCCCTCTCAGGATTGTGATCTCCTGGAATGAGTGTATCTATCTCTCGTGACCTTTCATAGTGAATGATACTTCTCAAATAGATGTTATCAGAGCTTTCAGACTTGAGGAGTGAGATATACTGGATGAGTGCTTCATGAAACCTTCAAACTAAATCCATAGAAGGGGTAAGCTATAGTGTGACTCATCTCTAGACCACGGTTTGAGGTTTCAGTATATCTGGACTGTGTTTATCTTGATATATTTTATGTATACATATACTATGTAGAGATTATTGTACCTTTACTTTGTGTATTGCTTTGTGGTTTTCAAGGTCCTCTACTAAGTATTGTTATACTCACCCCTGCACAGTCTTTTCTCACATGTGTCATGTCTCATGCAGATGAGTGACCTTTTGACAGAATCCAGGGTAGACCAGGACATGACCAAGATTTCGGAGTTCCCTACAAGATGAGGTGTTCCTACGACTACAAGTAGTAGTCCCAGTACCTCTTTGTGCTTATAGGTTGGACTTTCTAGTACGTGTTTTTCATTGAAAACTACAGGTTGGACTTTGTACCTCTTTGTTCTTACAGGTTGGACTTTGTAAGGGTTGGTGTCTAGAGAACCAACTATTTTGTACTTTGATTACATCAATGTTCACTTATTATATATTGTTCATTGTTCTGCATGACTATAATATAATAATGTCCTGAAATATTTGTTGTATTGATAAGATCATGGCGGATCCCTGCAATGATGAGAACCTTGAAACAGTATAAAAATATTCTTAAATAAAGTTCTACGGTTGGATGACTTACTATGATAGGACACATAGTATACAGACCGTCATGTGCGAGTACTCGTAAGAAGACGAGACTCTCTCTCATGTAGTTTTCACTTGGTAATCTCCAAGATGGAAGATTATGAGAACATACCCACCAGTAGCAATTTTTCATGTCTTGGTGTCATAGGACATTGCTATCTACGAGCATGTGTAAGGGTCCTTAGACTGGAAGATTATCATTGACTCATGTCATGACTCACACACTTAGATTTACTAACGAAAACTGTCACGCAGACTGTTGCCGGGAAGTAGGGTACATTGGGTGCGTCACGAGTGACATGTTGTTAATGGATAAGTTGAGGAATGATTTGTCCCTTCCATTTATGGAAGTTTATATATCATCCCTTTGATTTAAATAGAAATGTCACATTAAATTCCATGGCCATGGTGTAAACGACAAGTTTATTTCTGGAAGTCAAAGAATGACAGATCAAGAATATAGGTTTATGACACTGCCATGAAACCTGCTTGATGAGATATAGAGACAAAGGGATTAAATTACATAGTAAGAGTTCGTATGAGGTGATACTTCAATGCGGCAACAACTTCTTTCTCTTGGGTGCCTTGACCCGTTGCTAGACAGTAATCTTGGACTTTAGGCAAGCCTGCCTAATGCCAACGAGAAAGAGGTCTAGAGGGTCACAAACTAAGTGTATTCAAGTATCTCAAGTAGAATAAATATTATTACCATACGTGGTTTAATAATTATTCAAGGAATCCTAGATCGTTTAAATGATTGGAGGAAGAAGGAAATGAAAAAAAAGATATACACGTCGTGTATTAAAGATTACACATCGTGTAGTTTTTCATGGAAAACAAGTACACGCTGTGTATTAATTATTACACGCCGTGTAGTTTTCTTTATAGAAAGGAAATGAATAAATGAAAACAAGATATACACACTGTGTACATTGAATGTACACGCTGTGTAGTTTTTAATGAAAAACATGTACACGTCGTGTATTTTTTAATACACGCCGTGTAGTTTTTCCAGTCGGGATTTTGAGGATATAATCTTATTTTAAATGATATTTATTATAATCAACATGGGCGCATGTCAAGGAATTAATTATTCGACATAGGGTTTTAAATAAGGGTCAATGAAATAAATAAAACACGTAACGCGTTTATTTATTGTCATAACTCTACAACCTCAAACCTGATTATAAATATCCTCACAACCCCAACTCTTTTCCGACACACAAGAGAATTATTGTGCACAACAACTCTGGAGAATTCTATCAAGTCCGAAAGAACCTCTTCCACCAAGAACGCTCTCAAGACCGAGAGAGATCCTCTTCCATCGGATCAATATGATCTAAGGCGGACAATGCAAGCAAATGTTTCCCCACACTAGCACCCATAGAATCCTTTGGCGACGTCCTGATATACGAGGTACACGTGTGGATCACCGCTAGAGGAAGTCTACACTTGGCTTCTGTGACGCAACGACGAATCACATCGGAACGTGATCAAGAACATCAACGAAGAAAGAACACCAGAAAGTTATTTCTTTTAAATTGATTAAATTAATTATAATCAACCTGTAATGATGCTACTTTGTGGTTTTGGGACTTTATTTTTCTCTGTCCATTTCTATGATTCGATCCATGGAGACTGGCATTTATCGTCGTATTGATCCCAGATTGATTATTTTTTATGACAAAAATCTAAGTGGGTACATCCACCCACGTGCTTCCGCTATTCATAGAACCTTCAAATGGTATCAGAGTGAGGTTACAATGTTGATTACAGTTATTTAATTTTCGTTGATAATTTATGCATTTATATTTGATTCAATTTGAAATAAATCGTTCTATAACTCTGAATTAATTAGATCTGTTCTTCCTCCTTCATTTCTCGATTCACATAACAGAAATAACCTTTTAATTTTAATTTTGATTAAAATAAAAACAAGGAACTCATCCGCAGGATCCGATCTTTCTATCTGTACAACAAGGGATTACACGGTGTGTAATTAAAACTACACGCCGTGTACTTAGGTTCAACGAACCGGCACTGGTCGGCCAAACCATGACATGTGAATTGAATATGACTAAGTATTAATCATGTCGTGTTGACCATAATTGAGCGGCATGTGGAAACCTGAATACACGGCGTGTATGTTGGAGCAACACGCCGTGTAGTACGATCTGGCCAAAGTGAAACTGTGTACAAGGAGAAGTTGTGTTCCATGTACATAGGATCGCCATGCCAGTTACCGCGTAACAAGGAAGTACACGCCATGTATGATTTATCTGGATGCCACGTACTCCAAAATTTACAAGGTATAGAGTACAGTCCAAAGCCTTGGCGTGTACTTTGGATAAAAGGTGAAAAGAAATACACGCCATGTAAATATAAACTACACGCTGTGTAATTTCATAAATTTCGATAAGTTTCCTCCAATGTACAAAGACCCGTACAAGGAATATGGATGATAATAATCTCAAGGAAATTCAGAAATTAAATTAAGATAAAGAATTGATTAATTATAAGATCATAATTAATTGAATTCGAGTGTGAATTATCTTAAATGAAAGAACGATTAAAATAATTTGAATTCTAAATTTGCATAAATGTCGTTTCATGCTATGGATGATCATGATCTAGACCAAAGACCCTTTGTATGTGTATGATTTCATTTAAATTTATTTAATTTAAATTTGTTGGCCTACGATCCTTCTTCCAATAAAATTTAGGGCCTGCATACCCATGGTTTCTTTAATATAAACCCATGTAATTGAGGATATCCCAAGCCAGAGGAGACGGTTCAAATCCTGAATCTGAGGAGAAACCGATGCAATAAGATACAATGGTGGATAGGTGGGAGAAACAAAACACGAAGTACCAGGTTCAAGGTGTTTTTCCCTAGGTCAGGGTTAGCTTATCAAAACCGCTAGATAAGCTAACTAATAGAAGCTCATGATCATGCCATGTTATTTTATTTCTGTCTAATTTCATGGTTTATTTATTATGTATGTGTTGTTGCGATCACATAATTAATGAAATAAACAAGCATGAAAAGATAGAATAAAATAAAAACCGGACTATGCGTAAACATTATCAGAACATGGGTAATCACTTAAGAAAGTATCACTTAATATTAACAAGCATGTGATAATGCACAACTATGCATAAAGATTAAAATCCCTCAATACCATATTAAGTCAGACCAAGCCTTCTGTTACTTGATTAAGGGAAAGACTCAATAAAATAATGTGTTTGACCAACCCTTGTTGGGACACTTACTTTTATAAAGGAAGCCCTTATGAAAAGTTTCGGGTTGACTTAACCATATTACATGAAGAGGAGTATCCCTTGCTAGACTTGGTGTAATATTGGAGGAAAGAGTTGAGGAAATCCAAGTTAGGATTTCAGGATTGGGGAGTCCACTCAACAGATAAAGGAACTGTAAGCTCATAGTTGGCAAAGACCTGCCTACCTAAATATCTTCAAATAGATTGACCAACCCTTGTTGGGGTTATGCGAAGGGGAATATGGATCCTTGAAACTAGAATGTCAAAGCAACTGGATGTTCTATGTTCAATGGTGAGGGCCATTGGGATTTGATAAAATAGTGGGAGATTTAATAAATTAGTTATTTCTCATAAAATGAAATCAAGAAAGTACTAATAAATCTGCTCTTTTAAATTGTTGAATCAATATGACAAACTCATCAACCACATTTTCTCTGCGATCAATTCTGAAAAAAGACAATATCCTTATCGGATGTAACTTTCAAGAATGGTTTAGGCACCTTCGGTTTGTCCTATGATATGAACGAAAGTATTATGTACTGGAGTCCTCACTTCTTGATCCTCCTACCTAAGGGGCAAGTGATGAATATTTCCTAGTCTATGATCAAGATTTGAGTGATGCACTTGATGTTCAATTTTTGATGATATCATCAATGTCAAGTGAGCTCACGAAGTCTCATGAGGACATGGATTCTTATAACATGCTCGAGCACCTCCATGGTCTATACCAGGAGAGATAAAGATATGAAAGGTTTGAGATCTCCAAGGCTCTATTCCAGAGCAATCTTGGAGAGGGTTCCCCATCTGGGCCTCATGTTGTCAAGCTCATTGGCTACATTGAGCGCTTGGAGGTTCTAGGGTTTAAAATCCCTGAAGAACTAGGTACCGATCTCATTCTTGCATCACTACTCCAAAGCTTCTCAAACATTATTGTGAACTTCAACATGAACAACATTGAGAAGTCTCTATCTGATCTTCATATCCTTATTCACCAAGTGGAAAATAACACAAAGCATGAAAATCCTTCTGTCCTCATGGTGAATAAAAGGAAAGGGATGGAAAAGAGATTTAAGACAAAATCTTCTTCAGGTCCTTCCAATAAAAAGAAGATCAAAGGGGAGGAAAAGGAATAGGATGCTATTTGTTTTGCATGTGGCAAAAAGGGCCACTGGAAGAAAAACATTACCAAGCCAAGGAAGTAAGGGGAAGCTTCAGGTGTGTTTGCTATCGAATGCAGTCAATCAGTTTCTACTAATTGGGTATTAGATACTACTTGTGGTGCTCACATCTGTATCCAAATACAGGAAACAAGTAGATTCAGGAAGATTGATTGAGGGGAGGTAGATCTACGAGCAACCAACGGAGCCAGACATACTGCTATTGCTGTCGGGGACTACAACCTCACATTGCCTACTGGGATGGCCTTGGTTTTTGAAAGTATGTTATTATGTACCCTCTGTAACCAAAAAAAATTATTTTAGTATCTAGATTAGATACTGATGGATTCATCTTCAATTTTGGAAGTGGATGTTGCTATTTTTATAAAGATAACATTTGTTTTGGTAGGTAACATTTATATAACAGCCTTTACGTGTTAGACTACACAAACCAAGTAATAGAAATCAATAACAAAGTTAATTCACATGACTCATACCACACCCAACATTGGCATCACCAGCTATGTCATGTCAATGAGAAACATTTGACAAAATTACATCAAGATGGGTATTTAGATTCCTTCGAACTAAAACCACTTGGTGTATGTCATGCGTTTCTACAAGGAAAAATGACCAAATCCCCATTTAGTGGGAAAGGTGAAAGAGATAAAGAGCTTCTAGAATTAGTTTAAACAGATGTGTGTGGACCATTTCTAGTTGAAGAAAGGGGTGGGTTCTCGTACTTCATAACATTTACTGATGATTTTAGTAGATATGGATATATCTACTTAATGAGGTATAAGTCAGATTATTTTGATCGGTTGAAAGAATAAAAAAATGAAGTTGAGAAACAGCTTGGTAAGAAGATTAAGAAACTCCGCTCAGATAGAGGAGGAGAATATCTTAATTAGGACTTCATTGATTTCTTATGGGAGTATGGGATTCTATCTCAATTCACTCCTCCTTACACACCGCAGTGGAATTTTGTAAGTGAAAGGAGGAACCACACCCTATTGGACATGGTGAGATCAATGATGAGTCATGTGAGTCTTCAATTATCCTTTTAAGGATATGCATTACCAACAACAGCGCACATACTAAACCAAGTACCAACTAAATCGATAAATGGTATTCCATATGAGTTATGGAGTGGATGGAAATCCATGATATCGAATTTACATGTGTGGGGTAGCGAAGCATTTTTTAAGGCCTCTTCAGGTAACGAACTTGCACCCTGAGGCACAAAGTGTATCTTTATAAGATATCCCAAGGAAACAAGGGGATATTACCTATAAAACCCTTCAGAAAAAGAGGTTACAGTGGCAAGACACACCATATTCCTTGAGAGGGAGCACATCTCCAAAAGAAATAGTGGGAGAGAGATAGACTTCGATGAATTCGAGGCTCAAGATACACATGAGTTGGTACAAGAACAGATTCCACAAAGCCTCATGGAAGAACAATCTGTTCCAGAGACACAAGAACTGCGTAAGATCATGAGAGAGGTGAGAGAACTAGAACGATATGGTTTTCTTGTCACTGAGGATGGTGACTCATTATTGGTTGAAAATAA
Source organism: Viscum album (assembly GCA_963277665.1). Classification (NCBI taxonomy): domain Eukaryota; kingdom Viridiplantae; phylum Streptophyta; class Magnoliopsida; order Santalales; family Viscaceae; genus Viscum; species Viscum album. The sequence continues at coordinate 1,786,789,506 of OY728155.1, read as the reverse complement.
TGATCCTATTACCTACAAGGAATCAGTTGAAGGCACAGACGTTGCCAAGTGGCAAGAAGCCATGAATTCTGAAATGGATTCCATGTACCAAAAACATGTCTGGATTTTGGTAGATCCTCCAGTTGATGTAAATCCTATTGGTAATAAATGGGTATTCAAGAAGAAACTGGACCTGGAGGGGAAATTCAGCACCTATAAGGCACGACTGTTTTCAAAAGGTTTTAGACTGCGTCAAGGAATTTACTATGATGAAACCTTTTCACCGGTTGCGATGCTGAAATCCATCATAATCCTACTGGCCATTTCCCCTTACCATGACTTTGAAATTTGGAAAATGGATGTCAAAACAGCATTCCTTAACGGGAAACTTCGGGAATATGTCTACATGACACAACCTGAAGGGTTTGTGACTCCAAAGGATGCCAACAAGGTATGAAAGTTGCATAAATAATTTATAGATTAAAGCAACCATCAAGGTCATGGAACATTCATTTTGATGAAGCTATAATGGAATTTGGATTTGTTAAGAATGAATGTGAGCCTTGCATCTACAAGAGGTTTAGTGGAAGTGCTGTCATTTTCCTAATAGTATATGTTGATGACGTATTACTAATTGGAAATGAAGTACCTGTCTTACAGTCAGTTAAGGCATGGTTTCATAAATGCTTCTCCATGAAAGACTTGGGTGAGGCAGCATATATTCTTGGGATCAAGAACCATCGTGATAGATCCAAGAGAATGCTAGGCATGATTCAAAGTACATACATTGACAAGATACTGAAGAGATTCGGTATGGAACAATCCAAGAGGGGATTGTTTCTAGTGTCACATGGCGTTCATCTTTCCAAGAAAATGTGTCGTCATACACATGAGAAAAGAAATAGAATGGAAAGGATACCTTACGCATCCACGATTGGGTCAGTCATGTATGCTATGCTATGTACGAGGCTAGATGTTGCTTACGCATTAAGTGCGGTAGGCAGATATCAAGATGATCCATGAGACCGCCATTGGATGGCAGTCATGACTATCCATAAGTATCTGAGGCGTAATAAAGATATGTTCCTAGATAATGGAGGAGATGAGGAACTAGTCATCAGAGGATATGTAGATTCTAGTTTCTAGACTGGTCAAGATGATATGAAGTCGCAGACTGGATACATCTTCAGTTTGAATGGAGGTGCAGTGAGCTAGAAGAGAACAAAGAAAAGTGCGGTGGCAGATTCTACAATTGAGTCTGAGTATATCACAGCTTCTGAGGCAGCTAAAGAATCAATATCTATGTGAATCTTAGTCCAAGAGATGGATGTAGTTCCGAGTAGTAAAGATCCTATCACACTCTATTGTGATAATACTGCAGCGGTGGCACTTGAAAAAGAGCCAAGGTCACATCAGCGGACAGAGAACATACTTCGGAAGTATCATCTCTTGAGGGATTTTTCTCAGAGAGGTGAAGTTGCAGTGAGCATGTCCACGGAAGACAACGTGGTAGACCCCTTGACTAAAGCCTTGACTCAGTAGAAACATGATCATCATGTGAGATCTAGCGGACTAAAATTAGTAGGTAGTTGGCTCTAGTCCAAGTGGGAGTTTGTAAGGGTTGGTGTCCTGAGAACCAACTGTTTTGTACTTTGATTACATGAATGTTCACTTATTATATATTGTTCATTGTACTGTATGACGATAATATAATAATGTCTAGGAATATTTGTTTCATTGATAAGGTCATGGAAGATTCCCTCTATGATGAGAACCATGAAATTCTATAACAATATTTTTAAATATAGTTCTACGGTTGGATGACATACTATGATAGGACACATAGTATACAGACCGTCATGTGTGAGTACTCGTAAGAAGACGAGACTCACTCTCAAGGAGTTTGCACTTGGTAATCTCTAATATGGGAGATTATGAGAAAAGACCCGCCAGTAGAAATTCCACATGTCTTGGTGTCATCGGACATTGCTATCTACGAGAGTGTGTAATGGTCCTTAGACTGGAAGATTATCATTGACTCATGTCATGACTCACACACTTAGATTTACTGACGAAAACCATCACGCAGACAGTTGGTGGGAAGTAGGGTACGTTGGGTGCATCACGAATTACATGTTGTTAATGGATAAGTCGAGGAAGGATTTGTCCCTTCCATTTATGGATGTTTATATCTTGACCCTTTGATTGAAATAGAACTGTCGCATTAATTTCAATGGTCATGGTGAAAATGATGAGTTTATTTCTGGAAGTCGAAGAACGACAGATCAAGCATATAAGTTTATGACACTTTTATGAAACCTGATTGATGAGATATTGAGACAAAGAGATTAAATTACATAGTAAGAATTCATATAGTGATACGTCAATGCGGTGTCAACTTCTTTATCTTGGGTGCCTTGACCCATTGCTAGACAGTAATTTTGGACTTTAGGGAATCCCACCTAATGCCAACGAGAAAGAGGCCTAGAGGGTCACACACTAAGTGTATTCAAGTATTTCAAGTAGAATAAAGATTATTCCCATATGTGGTTTAATAATTATTCAAGGAAGCCTATATCTTTTTAATGATTGTAGGAAGAATGAAATGAAAAACAAGATATACACGTCGTGTATTAAAGATTACACGTCGTGTAGTCTTTCATGGAAAACAAGTACACGCCGTGTATTGATTATTACATGCTGTGTAGTTTTTTTTTGGAAAGGAAATGAATAAATGAAAACAATATATACACGCTGTGTACATTGAATGTACACATCGTGTTGTTTTCAATCAAAAAAAAGTACATGCCGTATAGTTTTTCCATTTGGTATTTTGAGGATATAATATTGTTTTAAATGATATTTATTATAATCAGTGTGAGAGCATGTCAAGGAATTAATTATTTGACATGTGGTTTTAAATAAGAGTCAATGAAATAAATAAAACGTGTAACGTGTTTATTTATTGTCATAACTCTACAACCTCAAACCTGATTATAAATATCCTCACAACCCCAACTCTTTTCTGACACACAAGAGAATTGTTGTGCACAACAACTCTGGAGAATTCTTTCAAGGCCGAAAGAACCTCTTCCACCAAGAACTCTCTCATGACCAAGATAGATCCTCTTCCATCGGATCAAGACGATCTATGGTGGACAATGCAAGCAAAGGTTTCTCCATTCTAGCACCCAGAGAATCCTTTGGAGACGTCCCAAGATACGAGGTACACGTGTGGATCACTACTAGAGGAAGTCTACACTTGGCTTCTATGACACAATGACAAATCACATAGGAATTTGATCAAAAACATCAATGAAGAAAGAACACCCAAAAGGTATTTGTTTCAATTGATTAACTTAATTATAATCAACCCGTAACAATCCTACTTTATGGTTCTGGGACTTTCCTTTTCTTTGTCCATTTCTATGATTCGATCTATGGAGACTGGCGTTTATCATCGTATTGATCCTGGATTGATCATTATTAATGACAAAAATCCAAGTGGACACATCCACTCATGCACTTCCGCTGCACCCAGAACCATCAGTTTGGTATCCCTCTGAGAGGCTCGGAGCGAGATCCTCTATCTTTTCATGACCATAGGTAGATTCAGGTATCGACATGACTACTCTTATAGGATGCCAATCCTCTATATAGTAGGTGAATATGGATTAGTTACAGTATCCTCCAAGGCCTTGACAGTGATCCTCATAAGAGTATCATGATCTTCCACCTCTCAGGAGTGTGATCTCCCGGAATGAGTGTATCTATCTCTCGTGACCTTTCATAGTGAATGGTACTTCTCGAATGGACGTTATCAGAGCTATCAAACATGAGGAGTGAGTTATACCAGATGAGTGCTTCATGAAACCTTCAAACTAAATACCTAGAGGGGGTAATATATAGTGTGACTCATCTCTAGACCACATGTTGAGGTTTCAGTATATCTAGATTGTGTTTATCTTGATATATTTTCAGTAGACATATAATGTGTAGAGATTATTACACCTTTACTCTGTGTATTGCTTTGTGGTTTTAGAGGTCCTCTTCTAATTATTTTTATACTGACCCCTACATGGCCATTTCTCACATGTGTCGTGTCTCATGCAGATGGGTGACCTTTTGACAGAATCCAGGGTGGACCAGGACATGACCGAGCTTTCAGAGTTCCCTTCAAGAGGATGTGTTCCTACGTCTACAAGCAGTAGTCCCAGTACCTCTTTGTGCTTACAGGTTGGAATTTGTAGTTTTTAGACTCTTGTTTTTGGTGGGCTTGTATTCTATCCTAGTTCACTTTTAGTACATTACTTTCTATCGTACTCTGTTGGTTGGGTTTAGTTGTATGCATTCATTTTTTCCTTAGTGGGATTTTTTAGATTTCCACATTTGTGGGCTTGGAGGTGTGTGCATGTGTACATGTACTTTAGTAATGAATCCCATGTTTGTGATATTCCTACTCGGTGGCAGTCACCAGACCCTGTCTTATTGGAGGCAGGTTTGGGGAGTCGCGGTGGGATGGGTCATGACTGAGTGTATCATAGGTGGTTGGTTCAACCTTAGGACCAAGATTCTATGAGATTAGTTTGGGGAAACCATGTTAAGTGTTTTGAGTTCGGATTTCAGGCCAGTGACTCCAGTGCTGGTGCAGGCGGCTGACATATCCATACATCATGACCCTGATAACCTGCTTTTCCACTCAATACCTGAAAACACTAGTTGTGGGGTTGTAATGTAATGGTAAATGAATCATATATGAATGGGTTTTGTTTTCTATGTCCTTTTTTCAGCTATCCTGATATACTCATTGACCATAGTATATCTTGTTTCTTTACAGGATGCATCCACAACACATACCTACAAGGAATTAGTGGCTTGATCATGAGGATGAACCCCCCAGTGACGAAGCATCGATACAGAGACTAGTTCCACAGGAATTACCTCCAGGTGGTGAACCTTCTATACCACCACCAGAAAAGCATCCTGTGGTACCTAAAGTAACAAAAAATGAGGGGCGTAGGCTGAGTGCACTCCATGAGTTTCAGAGACAAAGCCCCCTCATGTTTCGAGGCGATCCCAACCCACATGCGGTTGAGGACTGGCTTGAGGCAGTGACTAGATTTTTCTCCCTAGTGTGGACTGTAGTGGACCAGATGGTGATCCTAGGAGTGAGCCTTCATCAGGGTTCAGCGGGACAATGGTAGAGTCTGACCATAAATACTCATGAAAAGGAGACTCTTTTGTGGACGGAGTTTGAGTGACTATTTTGGTATGATTTATCTCTAGTTATACTAAGATTAGTATATATCCAGAAGCTTCTTCAGCTCCAGCAGTGTAGTTTGACAGTATCTGACTATTCATCATGGTTCACCAACCTCTCTAGGTGATCAATGGATATGGTTAGGGACCGGTACTTCGGAGCTAGGACCATTGAGCGAGGTCTATGATGGGACATCCGAGCCAGTGTCATGCCTCAATGCACTTAGACTTATGCTGGAGTGCTCGAGCAGAACATGGTGATTGAGAGCTTCTTGGAAATAGCAGAGAGTGGACCAGACAGACCCGCTAGGCGGCAGACATGGAAGAAGAGCAAGGAGAGCTATAGGTGGTGGCATAAAATTTGATCTACTTCCACCACCACCCCCAAGAGGTCTGCACCAGGCTTAGGGAGGTGGGGGACAGGGGTGGAGACAACTGAATGTGGTTAAGGCGTATGACCCATGGACTCTAGGGATGATCTGAGGTATGATCTATATCTTTTCTACCTTAGCTTCCATACTTATAGACACAGTTTCTAGTCATTCCTTTCCCAACACATGTCTTGTGAGAAAACTTGAGATTTCGCTAGAGCCGTTGAATCGACCCTTACGCTTAGAGACACCTACATGAGAAGACTTGATGATTACACACCTTTTCAGACAGTGTAATATTACCCTTGGAAGTAATAGTTTCAATTGGAACCTTTTGGTGGTAGTGTCAAGGCCCTATGACATCATTATCAGTTTGGATTGGTTATCTTTGGTCCATGACAAGATTAACTGCTTTAGGGGAAGAGTGCGGTTTGTCTGCAGCAATTGGATGATGTTTTCCTTTGTTAGTGAAAAGGATACCCCAACATCACATTATGGGATCATGCATAGGAGGATGAAGTCGATCACTCATGAGTTGTCTAGAATTACCCTTGGAGCAGTAGATGTTGTTAGCTTCCAGTTACCAATAGTTGTGGTGGAGTACGAGGTCATATTTACCGAATATCTTTCAGGACTACCTCCCCACCGGGAGATTGACTTCTGCATAGACTTACACCCCAAGATGGCACCGATATCCTCACCAGCATATTAGATGGCTCCCGCAGAGCTTCTTGAGCTGAGGGTGCTGTTGAAGGATTTGCAGAGCTGGGGATTCATATGACCCAATGTTTCACCCTTGGCGGCCCCCGTCTTGTATTCAAAGAATGCATATAGAAGTTTGAGGTTGTGCATGGATTATGGGTACCAGAATTAGGCAATAGTGAAGAACAAGTATCCACTTATGAGGATTGACGAACATGTTGATTAGCTAAGAGGGGAACACTGGTTCTCGATGGTTGAAATTCAGTCAGGTTACCACCTGTTATGAGTACGGGCTGAGGATATACCAAATATGGCTTTCAGATTCCACTACACTCACTATGAGTACTTTGTGATTCCTTTTGGCATGAAGAACTCCCCTGCAGTGTTCATGGGACTTATGAACCTGCTCTTCTATCCGTACATGGACCGGTTCGTAGTGGTCTTCATTGACGAAATCCTTGTGTACTCAGTGTCAGAGGAGGAGCACGTGAGACACCAGCAGATGGTTCTAGATGTACTATGAGAGAACCAACTTTAGAGGAAGCTCTCAAGGTTCCAGTTCTAGATTCCGGAGGTCCACTTTCTAGGACATGTAATATTAGTAGATAAAGTAGATGTGGACCCATCCAAGGTGGAGGTATTGTTAGCATTGGATACACATTAGAGCGTGATGAAGGTATGGAGATTCCTTGGGTTGGTAGGATATTACTAGAGATTCATTATTGATTTCTCCCAGATATCAGCACTGATGAAGAACTTGACCAGGAAGGGGAAACCCTTCATGTGGATAGAGAAGTTCCAACATGCTTTTAGGCAATTGAGACATAGATTTATGAGTGCTCTAATCTTGAAGATTCTATAGGAGGGCTTTGAGTAGATTGTTTTATGAAACGCATCAGGGAATGGGCTTTGGAGTGTCCTGATGCAGAAATAGGCAATGATTACTTATGGTTCATGCTAGTATAGACCACATGAGAAGAACTATGTGACCCATGCTCTCTATTAGGCAGTGGTAGTCTTCACATTGAAGATGTGGTGACAATACCATATGGGAAAGCAGTTTATTGTCTAATCTGACTACAAGAGCCTCAAATACATCTTATCGTAGAAGGATCTGAATCTGAGGAAGAGGAAATGGCTAAATTTCCTCAAGTATTATGGCTTTGAGATCATCTATACTCCTGGGAAGGGTAAAGTTGTGGCAGATTCCCTCCGTAGGAGGTTGAGCTCGCAACTATTGTGTGAGGCGACAGAGCAGTTATCCTCTTTACATTTATCCTTTATAGATAGAGAGGATGAAACTTACCTTCAGTTGATGGTTGTAACCCCTTCAATTTTACAACGAGTTAGGGTAGGACAACATGGGGATGTTGAATGTGAGAATTTTCATGCTTAGTTATCCACATAACATGATTCTGATGGATATTCGCAAGCTGGGGAGCATGTTGTTCTTTTCAGAGGACACACTGTTGTACCAGTGGAGTTGTGGGAGGAGGTCATGATATAGTTTCATACACACCCTTGGTGGTACACCGTAGCATGAAAATATGTACCAGGATCTCTGACGGTAGTTCGGGTAGTCAGGTATAAAGAAGGTAGTTGCAGAGTTCATTTCTCGATGCCTTACATTCCTACAGGTGAAGGCTGAGCACCAGGTTCCAGTGGAGTTATCTCACCACTGGATGTTATAGAGTGGAAGTGGGATGTAATATCAATGGAATTAGTGACATAATTACCATAGATTTCCAAGTGGAATGATTCCATTTGGGTGATCATTGATCGAATCACCATGTTAGCTCACTTCCTAGCTATCAGGGAGCAAAGTTCTGTAGAGAGCTTGGGACGCCTCTACATGCAGGAGATAGTTCGTCTTCATGGATTTCCTTTTACAATAGTCTCATATCAAGACATCTTCTTCACATCCTAGTTTTGGAAGGGATTGAAGGAGGATTTCGGGACATAGCTACGCTTGAGCACAACATTCCATCCCCAGATAAATGATAATATGGAGAAGAAAATTTTGGTTCTAGAGGATATGTTGTGGGCCTGTCTCGTGGACTTTGGCTACAGTTGGGAGGAACAACTACCACTGGTGGAGTTTGGGTACAATGAAAGATACCAATCCACCATTGGTATGACACTATTCGAGGCTTTATATGGGAGACCCTTTTGATCACCGCTTTACTGGAACAACCCCAGAGAGTCAGCACTCATGGGTCTAGAGTTAGTTCGAGCTACCACTAAAACGTTGATGATCATCTATGAGAGGATGAAGATTGCACTAAGCTGGCATAAGTGTTATACTGATAGGAAATAGATAACCTTGTATTTTGAGGAGGGAGACTATGTCTTCATTCGGGACTCACCTTGACGTGGATTGTGGAGATTTGGCCGGGGTGACAAGCTATCTGCGAGGTTCATCATACTTTTCCATATACTGTGCAGAGTTGGTGAGGTGTCATACCACCTAGATCTACCACCACAGTTGAATCTGGTAGATGATGTCTTCAACATGTCATAGCTGAGGTGGCACGTGTATGACCCAACACACATCATCAACTAGGGAGAGATGGACATTGAGGATAGTGCGACCTTCGCAGAGTACCCAGTAGAGATCAAGGATTGGTAGGAGAGGATCCTTCATGGGAAATCGATTCCCTTGGTACGTGTCTGGTGGCAACATAGGAATATTCTGAAGACCACGTGGGAGCGAGAGGCTCAGATCCATGTACAATACCAATATCATTTTGAGTAGTCCTTGTTTTGGACTTTCATGGACGCAAATCCCCAAGGAGCGGAGAATGTAATATCTCAGATTTTCGATGTATTATTTTTAAATATTATATGGAATTATTATGAGACCAATAAGGGAGAAAAAATTTCATTCTGAGGCCTGGTGATCTTGGAATGGAGTTTTGATCCTTTTAAGTTAAGTGAGTCGGCGCGTGTGTGCAGTTGTGGAAGTTTCCAAACGGATGCCTAGATTAAAAATCCCAGGGCACTGTTGCCTCTGGGATGATGACTTTACCTAATAATGGGCCTAACCTCGACTGGTGTGGGTCGAGGGAAAAAGTTAATTTCTGGACCATTTAGGTAAAATAAAATAAAATAAAATAATTTGAAAAGTTTATTTTATTTTATTTGAAAACGTTCGCTACATCGCAATGACTGGACATCTATTTCGATAATTAATGACACAACATAATGAATCTGAAACAAAAACATTGAATCATTAATTCCACAATGTAATATAACACTGACACATGTTCCATCCTTTTAATATGTTAAACAAATGTTGATTGTTGAAAAAAAGGTTGAGAGAGACTCTAGGGAATTCTTGGAGCCTTGGAGAGAACTCTTGAAAACGATCGATGATGAATCAAAGGCACAAATTTCTGCACCAACAGAATTGAAGGATCTTGGTGACAATGAGAGTGTGATTCCTTCTACTGCAATCGATCCCTTATTGAGGTAGGGGTTATGTTTTAAATTTTTTCTTCCCCATTCATTAATTAATTGAAGAACTTGGATCAACCCATGAACTGGTTGAACCACGCACCGTCGTTCTTGTGGGAGGGATTTTATTAATTGGGTTCGTTCTAGGGGATTCATTTTTCCTGTTTAAATATATTTAATTTACCCCATTTAAACATTATAATAAGATAATATTAATGACATGATGAATGACAATATAGGTTCATTCCTCCTTTGTTGTTTTGTTTTCTTCTTCCTCTTCCCTGCGTTCTTTGTGTTCTTTATGGGGATACAAATGAGGAATTGTTGAGTGACTGTTTCTTGGTGAAATGATCCCAAAATGGAGCTCCGTCATCACGACGACCAAGAGGAGGTGCGACAAAGATGGTGGATGATGAATTGGATTAGATCGAGAGGGAAAATTCTTATAGAGTTCTTCATGCGGGTGGATTTATATGCATTTTCAGGGCAAATAGGAGGCCCAAAAACAATGGAGACAACTTCTAGATGTTAGGGTGACCATAACTTTCGTGTATTTTGGAAAACAGGTCATCATAATGAAGATCATAGAATCACCAAGGTCCATCAGAGCAAGTCCATGGTTGGTAAAATTTGTAGAACACACGACGTGTATCCCAAAGAACATGTCATGTGGTACCGGAGGTGGCGTCTTGGGTTTGCGCACTGCACACGATGAAGAATATGGAATGCCTCCAGGGAGACATGATGTGTCAGCCCCATCCAGTGACAGTTGGAGTTCTGGGTGATAGGAAGAACGAACACGACATGTGACCATTTTCACACAGCTTGTGGGTCCTTACATGGACTCGATTTTTCTCTCAAAAGATTCATGGACACGGGGTGGGTATAAAGTCATGTACTCTACCACATGGCCATACCAGACCAGCTGCAAGGGCTAACCCGTGTACCAGTTACACGGGATGGAACACACAGGTTGAAACCATATACGGGCACACAACCACGTACATGGAGGGAACCACGATTACTTGGACATGACATGTGGTCCGTACTACACGCCATGTACTTACTTTTCTACACGGCATGTTCTTCTGACTCAGTCCATTTTACACAGGTAGTACCCAGTGTCGAGAGACACGGCGTGTGACCCTTATAGGAACTGTGTATATCTTAGAACATAGCTTGAACTTCTTTTCCACCGTATCTTGGACATGATTCCATTGGGTTATAGCCTCTTTATCTCTTTCCCCTGAAGGTCAGGTGTTATTCCCATCAACATGAGTATGATCCATTCAACTGGAAATTTCAAGATAGAGTCAGGTATCCCTCCAAGAGGCCCAAAGTGAGATCCTCTATCCATTATTGACCCTAGGTAGAGTTAGGTATCAACTTTTCTACTCATACAGGATGTTGATCCTCTACTTAGTAGGTGAATCCGAATGAGTGGCGATATCCTCCAAGGCCCGGGTAGTGATCCTCATATGAGTAACGTGATCATACCCTACTCAGGAGTGTGTTATCCCAGAATGAGTGTATCTATCTCTTGTGTACTTTTACAGTGAACAATACTTATTGGATGGATGTTATCAGAGCTGTCAGACTTGAGTAGTGATTTCTCCCAGATGAGTGTTTTGTGAAACCTTTGAACTGAATCCCTAGCGGGGGTAAGCTGTTTTGTGACTCTTCTATAGACCATGGGTCTGGGTTTGAGTATATATAGATTTTGTTTCTCTTCCTATATGTTCAATATACATATACTATGTAGATATGACTGTACCTTTACTTTATGTATTGATTTTTTTGTTTTTCGAGGTACTCTACTGAATATTGTTATACTCACCCTAGCACGGGATTTGCCCACATGTGTCCTGTCTTGTGCAGATGAGAGGCCTTTTGACAGAGTCTAGGGAAGAACAGGACTAGACCGAGATTTATGAGTTCCCTATATGCCCAAGTGTTCCAATAGCTATGAGCCGCAATCTCAGTACCTCTTTGTGCTTACGGGTTGGACTTTGTAGTTTGCATACTCTTGTTTTTGGTGGGCTTGTATTCTGGGCCAGTTTACTTTCAGTACTTTACTTTCCGTCATACTCTGTTGGTTGGGTTTATTTGTATGCATTCATTTTATTCCTTAGTGGTTTTTTTAAATTTTCACATTTGTGGTCTTGGAGGTGTGTGCATGTGTACAGGTACTTAGGAAATGCCTCTCATGTTAGTGATATGCCCACTCGGTGCTAGTCAACAGATGATGGCCTTTTGGAGGTAGGCTTGGTCAGTCATGACGTAGGCTCCCACATGGATAGTTTGTGACATATATACATTATTAATATTAAATTTTTTACTATTTTTTTAATTTATTCATTTTGATTTTTTTCGTTTTTTTAATTTTGTAAATTTTTAATATTTATTTATACCTTTTTATTATTTAACATTTATTGTATTAAATAGGTTTTTAATTTATTTAATTAATATGAAATCATTATTATTTTAAAATATATTCATTTTTTATATTTTTAACATTATATATGAATAATAACACTTAATCATTTTTTTAATATTTTTGCAATCTATTGATTTTTTAATTATTATATTTCACTCTTTTCTAACATTCATTCATTTAATATTATTGTATATTATTTATTTACTAATTATGTTAATTATTTTTTATTTTATTACAATTTTTTAATTTTTAATATTGATTAGACTAATATTTTTATAATTTATTCGTTTTCAATGTTTATTTATACATATTTATTCCTTAAAATTTAATGTTTTTAATATTTTTTTAATGTACATAGTTAATATGTATTGATTTTAATTTTAATATATATTTAATTTTACCTTTCTTGATAATGTATATAATTAATAAAACACATTCATTTTTTAATATTTGTTATGTATATTCCTTTATAATTATTAAATTTCACTTATTCTTAACATTCATGGATTTAAAATTATTTATCCATTATTAATGGTAATTATTATTTTTACTTTGTTTATAATTTCTTCATCTTTAATATATATTCATTTAATATTTTTGTAATTTATTTTAAATATGTTTGTTCGATGCTTAAAAACGAATTTATAAAACCCTTTCTGATCATTTAAAATCAACCCTAATTGAACCTCACTCACTAGCGCCATTCAAGATCTCATATGACTTGACCTCCATCACTTCCCCCTCAAAATTCTCATAAAAACTGACTATCCCAAAATCAAAGGTATATAATTCGTTGTACTCATTTTTAATCAGTGTTGTATTATCCACCCCCCCCCCCCCCCCGATTTTTAGTTATTCTTCCAAATTTAATTGATCTATAAAACCCTAGATTTGAATTTACATTTTCAGTAATATTTTACAATGTTTAATGAAAAATTGTTTTCCTAGATCCAAGGGGGTCTCACCTTTGATATCTAGGGTTCCCTCTTGTCTTGGTATTTTGGAATGCATGGATTCCCTTCACTTTTATTTACTGGGTTGTTTTTGTATATATTTAAAAATATATGTATATATCGAAAAATGTATAATAAAATAAATTAAATTTAGATGAAACTATATATATTTAAATATATACATATAATAAATTACTAAATTTATTAAGGGTGGATTAATTAAACTACATAATCAAATAAACTATTTACTAGAATGATATGAAATTATTTCTTGATAAAACTATATTGGTATATCCTTTTTCATCATTAAAACTTTTATTTTCATTTTTTCTCTGAATGTCCAAAGTGAGTATGATTTTTTTTCTTAGGAAAATAATCAAATCTATAAAAATGGTAAATAAATCCCTCCTTTTATTTTAATTATTTTTTAGTTATTTAAAACATATGATATATATGTACCCACAAATATGTTTATACACACATGTATTCTTAATTATATATTTGCAGAAAAATTATGATACATTGTTCATATATTTATGTCTATATACATTATATGCATACCTAGTGTGTATTTAATTATTTATTGTAAAAACTGAATATTGTTGAACTTAATAGGATGGATATGACTTGAAAATGAGTAGAATCCAATTGTATGATAAATGAGTATGGGGATGGAGTATAGGATTTCATCAAGTGTAAAATAGAACATACACAAAACCCTTCTTAAATCTTTTTCCCATGTTTAAATTTTTATTTATTCATGTAGAATTTATCCAGAAGTGTTGAAGGGACATTTTATTTATCAAAAAATATATTGAAGCTATAAATGTTGAACTAAAAATGGGTAAAAATTGAATGTACATACTGATATGGATGATATGTGATTTATGGAACATTTTATATGATTACAAGTGTAAATGATGATAAAAATTGGATTAAAGAAATTACAATAGAAATTTTAGATGGCCTTCATGATTGAATAAAGTTGTTTCAGAATTATAATAGATGTATTAGGAGACTATTGAATGCTTATTGTAGTAAATATACCATATTTCCAATAGTATTGATGCTATTTAATTTAAAACATTTCAACTAATGGAGAGACACTAACCTTACAGAACTACTTGGTAACCTTTGAGATATTATACCAGAAGAAAATGAGCATCCTTTTCATGATCATGACACAAAAATATTACAACGTTCATTGGGTATGATATCTAAAAAATACATGCATGTCCAAATGAAGGAATATTGCTATATTAAAACCATGAATCACTCAGAAAATGCCCTAACTGTGTTGTGGCTCTATACAAGAAAGTTGAATTGGGTCCTTTGAAAGTTATATGTTATATTCCTATCATTCGAAGGATTAGAAAACTATATAGATTTTAGGAAACTTCCAGAAAATTAACATGAAACCCAAATACAATAATTGAACATAGGAAACTATGTCATCCAACCATCTCACTTGAGTAGAATAAAATTGATTATGAGCATCCTAAATTTATTTCTTGCTAATGGATATAGGTGTAATATTCTAGGATTCTCATAAAAGTAAATATTTCAAATTGAGATCCATGTTATACTGGATGATAAATTTCTTTCTTGCTAATATAAATTTTCTACAATATAGTATTGAAGGAATTTTGGGGTATACCATTTTTGAAGTTGGTACACACTTATTTAGGTAAAAACATTATTTGAATATTGTGTTTTTTTATCATCTAAAATTTTTACATCGAAGAAATAAATACAATCCCAAAGAAAATCATTCAATGGAGATTCCAAAAAATGTAAAACACCATCTCCAGTAACGGGTGGTAATTTGTCCCAAAAATTAAAGATATCAATACTATTTTCAGTAAAAATATTCAAAAAAACATATAAAATATGTTTAGAAAAATATATTGGTTTTATTTGTATTACCATATTGGATTTTTTTATATTCCATACATTTTCTTGATGAAATTCATGTAGGAAAAAAATTATTTGGTAGTGTTATTGACACATTACTAAATGAACCAGACAAAAAATGGTATTAATGCTAGGTTGGATATAATTAACATGAGTATAAGGGAAGGGTTGCAACCAGTGCAGGGTGGAAGATGAACTTTTCCTCCTCCAACATCTTACACTCTATCCAGACAAGAAAATATTAAATTTTACAACTTCTTTAATTGTGTAAATGATCCAAAGGATTATTCATAAAATATAAATAATTTCGTATCAATGAATAATTTGATGTTAAAGGGTCTAAAATAACATAAATGTCATGTTTTGATGTAATTTTTAATGAATGTATCTTTACATTTAATTTTTTCTAAAAATGTATGACAAAAATTATATTTAATTTTCTTCTTTTTCAAATCCATATAATGCAATTTTATAACCCCAAAAAAAGTTATTGATCATTAATAGAGAAATTTTAGTCATATTATGTGAATTGATGATATTCTTTACGTAATAATTCATTGATAAAATGGTCCACATGATGGTTCACTAGGTTATAGAGATTCAACTATGTGGTCCTATATATTACAGATGGATGTGACCTATTGAATAAAATATGAATATTTTGAATGAGTACATCAATATTTTAATTGATACAAAAGGTTGTATAGTTGAGTGATATATATTGACGAAGCTAGAAAATTATATACCAATTACATATCTAATTTTGATATAATTGGTCTCATAAAATATAAAAAAATGTATTCTTTAAGGGAGAAAGTATTTTTAGAAGATATTTTTTATGATTATCATTATCTGGAATGAGGAAGATCACCTTTACATTATACAGAATAGTACGGAGGTTTCTCCATATGTTGAATCCCACAATATTCCAAGGGATGAAATATTCATATAAAATACACATAACGAAGAGTTTATAGGATGGTTTCAAGATATTAAATATTATGAGATATATGAAAATAGTAATTTAATTGTCAACAGATATGATGTCTAGCTAGAGGACCAATTATAAATGTATTATCTCATAATGGTTATCTAATTGTTGGTTATAAATTGAAAATGAAGGTATAATTAGAATATAGATCAATGAAAAATAGTTAAGCTACACTTTTGGATGAATATATGTGTATATACACTTCCAAGGATAATAATATAATTTATTAAGATATTTCATAATTTGATATCATCAAACAAATATATGAGTTTTATTATACAACATTTCAAGTACTACTTTTACATTGAAAAGCGTTTGACCACATGATTGCAGTTAAAGTCAATGAATTGGGATTTGTGAAGGTGAATTAAGTGTGGAAGGGTATATGGATGAACTATTCATAATAGTTTCACATGATGTGCGGATATTTTATGTATCAGATCCTGTAAATAGAAATTGGTCAATTATTCTGTTGGAGACTGAAACAACTACATGGTATGATGAAAATCCTTGATAGTATGACCCTTTAATTGAGATATCACAACTATTTCATAGTGGTACCAATGTATAATGTATCTTTTAATTTAGTGGGTACTAAAAGGATGGTATTATAATACTTGATAGAGTATCTGAATCCCTTCAACCTTTAAAGAAAAAATAGAGTCTGATGAATAAGTTAATATTGTTTTTAATATACTATTTTATCACATATTATTTTATGTTCACTACTTAATTTATGTAAACTAAAAATAAATGTTTGATTACTCGTTAAGATAATGACTTCTTCATACTATGGTGTTTTGAATCCCAAAGAATAACATACTATCTATGTTGACTCCAATGAATTTTTAGGGGTTTAACAATAGGTGCATGAAAAAAATACTGTCATAAAATAATTATGTTAACTAAAGTTATTAAGTTAAGAAGAAGATGTATAAAATTTTAGGTTAGATGGAATTGACGCATCCAACCTGTTGACCCTAAAAATTCAATGTCCATTATTAACATTGGGGTTGTAACCCGATTTCCTGTGCTGATTTATATAAATACATGGAATAATTTCATTCATGTATTGAGGGAAATATTTTTAATAAATATCATGTTATTGTTATGATATAATTTTTTCGTTTTATGAAAAAATTATTTGATAAAATTTTAATTTACTTTTCATTATTCCTTGAATAGAAAGTTTTTTTAGATGATTATCATAAGAAAGATACATTATTTATCACTAGAAAATATCATAGATCCTTTCAGGGCCTTTTAAAAAAGTGGAATATCAGTGATACTGAGGTGAAAGTAAACCCCCACTCACTAACTATGTATACATACATTATAAACCAAGAAACATTGAAATATTTGAACACTCATCATGATGAGGAATAATTTCAGGTTCATTGTAATTGATAATATTTTATTTAATATTTTTTTTCTTATCCACATTAATTATAAATTATTAATTTATGAAACAACAAAATTGTTATTAAAATAAATAGTGTACATCAAAACCTATGTAATCTATTTGTAAATAATGGATGGGATATGCTTCACTTGAAAAGGAAATGGTTAGTATTTTAATTATAAAGTAACAGTTTTATTTTATATGATATAATATATGTTTATTTTTTATTTATATTTATGAATTCAAATACAACGAACCTTCCATCACATATCATGTGTTATGGGAGGGGGATTGTGTGAATACATAGGGAAAACTAGTTGATAAAAACAAAAAAAATATTGGAATCATGTGTATGTATGAAATAATAATATTTTTTCATGATTTATAATAGTATTATGTAAAAATATTAAATTATGTTTGTATGTTTTTATATGTTTTACACATAAGAATCATCATAGACCATACCTGAAGAAAAAACACTCTTAGTAGATTTTAAGAAGAAAGTAAAATATGGGTGCATTAACTGTATAGGTTTTTGAGTGTCACATCTAGTATATTTTTAGAAGACAAAGTCAAAAGGAGATACATATGAGATAATAAAATAAAAGAAGATATAGATTTATGATTTTAAAGATATTATTATCTAGTCTATTTTAGTGGTCCAATATATGTAAAAGTATTAAATTGAATCAATAGTAGAATAATGATAAGTACATGAAGAGACACATGACCCCATTAACATTGATTCTTTACATTCCCCCAACCACATACCTTACCTAAGGTAATCAATTTTTTTCACAATTCTTTCTCATAAATGTGAATAAAAAAACTACCAATATATTTATATTACAAAAATTATACATGGTGAAATTTTATGTGTTTTATATATATCAACACCCACTCATCACCTTGTTTCATGGTGTATGATGTAAAATATCCAAGGAGATATACTAAAAAATAAACAACTACCAAAATATCATTTAATTGTGGTGATTGATGTATCTCGCAAGTTAGGCATCAATTTTTTTTGTTTCTAGTGATTATATGGATGTTAACATGGTCTATAATGATATTATAACTTGTATAGAATGTATTTTTAATCTTATAATGATATATGAGGCACACCCCTTATAATTTTTTAAATTGAAAAACATTTAATATATAATGAGAAATTCCTTAAATGTGGTCTGCTATTAAATATGGACAAAACGAACGTGAAATTGAAGGTCAGATCAAAATAATATAGTGTATTAACCATGAAATAAAAAGGAACTTATAAGAGTACCTTCATCCCACCAGTTCCACTACCAAATATATCAATATTTCATGTTCATTAAGATACAAAATTCAATGATGAAAATCTATCCACTTTTGAATATGAAAAATAAATATTTAAATAGGCCATTATAAACACGATTTGTCTCAAGAGTATAAATGAAATTATCATGTTTGAATAGTTGTGTGGTTTAGGTGTGAATGTATACATAAGGTACATTTTCATATATTTTTTTACAAAAAATGTTCTACAGTTTTCATTATAGATAAAAAAATATTCATATTTTTTACAGGATTATATATTAATACTATATAATAGGAAAACCCTATGAGGAAAAATTTGGACTCATTATTCCTACTATCATTTCTATGCCTAAAACTAATTTGAAAATTTAAGAAATTGAAAAAAATGAAATAAGTGTGACATTTAAATAGAAAATAATAGATGGTATACTATTCTTGATTCCTAAAATATTTGTGTAAACATTTAAAATATAATCATATAAAATATATTTTTTTATTACTTATTTGTTTTAATATTTTGAAAAAGCAATGGATGCTCATAATATTCAATTTTGATTCCCAAAATATTCAATTTTTGGATCCAAAGAATATATTCCCTCCAAATTAACCACACATAATGTCTATTTTGAATTTTTAATTCACTACAATCAATATTTTACATATAAAGTTAAGATTATAAATTTTAGTTTAAGTTTTATTGAGATTTTATTTATGATAAGGAGGTATATAAATATCATTTAAATCATGGTATTACATCGGTGATTGAATACAAGAAGCCTATGGATTTATACAAACAGTGACAAATTATGATATATATAGTTGGATTTAACTATAAAAAATTTCAAAAAAAAATCAAAAAAATTTACTTATTTTGGTCAATTTTTCATTGTTTTTTAATAAAAACAATTAAAATTATTTTTCATATTACATTTGAATGTTTACGAAAGATATCATATACCATTAATAAACTAGAATCCCAGAATAGGTACTTACAAAGGTAATTACACATTCTTTTAAAATATTTATTAATAGTTTATTTATAAATATTTTACTATTACCACTAGGATTAATGAAAATATATATACTCAATGAAATAATTAGATTTTTTATATATATGTTAGAACATTAAAAATTGTCATAATCCTTTTTGACATCAAGTTGAGTTAATTGCCTATTATGATTGTATTTTTTTATTTCACATAGTTCATTATGTGTTCAGATCATGTAAAAATGACACATGTTGTGGCTTGTATTACTAAAATTATTTGTTTTCACCTTAAAAAATTTCATTTTACTCTAAAAAACATGTCGTAAATACAAAAATGTGAAAAAGAGGGATGATTGTCTTGATAATTTAATACAATTATCCATATATCATTTTTTTACATGTAGGAATAAAAATCACATCAATCGTAAACAATATGTGATGAGTAGGAATCTAGGTTCGTGTTCACAAGAACAACATTTGATTATAAAACACATTTCACAAATCCAAAACCATGAAAAAAATTCATATTGTCTTGATACTTTAGAAAAATGATCCATAATTCTTTTGGGAGATGTATGCATTGACTACACATAAATATAAAACATGATGTTTCTAGTATGACTCAAAGTGCATGTTTTCACATTAATAAAGCATCATTTAACTATAAAACATTTATCATATAGACAAAAATCGAGAAAACTTAATTGATTATATTTGATACTTTACTAAAATGATCCATAATTCATTTTTTATGTGTATTAATTAATTTCATGTCAAGCTAAAACATGAAGTGTATAGTATAATTCAACATGCTTATTTCGACATTAATAAATTGTTAGTTTAATCTAAAAAATGCATCACATATCAAAAAATGAGAATATTAACTTAGAGTGTCATGATGATTTCAGAAAAGTATCCATAATTATTTTTTGATGTATCAAATTCAACCACACAAAAATATGAAACATGATGTTACTGGTATGAGTTAAATTACATGTTTTCACACTTAAAAAGGGTTATTTTACTATAAAACATGGTTTAAATATAGAAAATTGAATAAATAAGCTCATATTATATTGATAATTTAGGAATAAGATCCATAATAAATTTTGACATATAGTAATGCATCACATGGATTAATAATTTTTTAAAATGATCCATAATTTAATTTTTATGTGTAGTAATCGAAAAAATGTCAATCTGATATACAATGTGGCTGGTATTACTCAACATGCATGTTTTTACATTAAAAAATCATTTTACTCTAACATTTTAATCACATTGAAAAAACTAATAGAACAAGCTCATATTGTGTTGATAAATAATAAAAATTTCCTATAATTCATTTTTAATGTGTTGTAATCAATTGAATATAATTCTTCCAAATGATGTGACTGGTAGGACACCTTTCCCTTGTTCATAATAAAAAATTTCATTTTAGTCTAAAACATTACTCACATATATGAAAATGAGAAAATAGGCTTAGATTGATTGATACTTTAGGAAAATTATCTATAATAATTTTTTTATGTTTATAAATCCATTACACATCAATTTGACACACAATGTGATTAGTATGACTCAAAGTACGTGGTTTTACATTATAAAATTGTCATTTTACTCTAGAACATGCATCACATAGATAAAATTGAGAAAATGGTTCATATTAACTTGATTATATAGGGAAAAAAATACATAATTCATTTGTTATTGGTAGGAATTTACTACACATCAATATGACACACAATGTGACTAGTAGGACTCCAAGTGTGCGTTCACAATAAAACATGATATTTAGTCTAAAACGAAATTCACACAGGTAAAACTATGAAAACATGATCAAATGGTCTTGATAATTTATGAAAATGATCCATAATTCGTTATTGACATTTAGGAATTAATTTCAATTCAATCTGATACATGATGTGGCTGGTATGACTCAAAGTGTGTGTTTTTAATATAAATGTTTAGTTTTAGTCTATAATGAAATCTATACACCTAAAAAAATCAAACTAGATTTTCTTATCTTGATAAATTTGGAAAAAAATCTATAAATGATTTTTTTATGTATAATAATTTACCACACATCAATATGATAAATGATGTGGCCTATATGACTCAAAGTGTGTGTTTTTATATTAAAGAAGTTTCATTTTACTCAAAAACACACATCACATAGAAAAGAAAAAGAAAATGAACTAATATTGTTTTGATAAATTTTAAAAATGATAACTAATTCATTTTTTATGTCTCTTAATAAACTATAATTTAATATGGTAAGTGATGTGATTGGTAAAACTCCAAGCATGTGTTCCCAAAAAAATGAAATTTTAGTCTAAAATGTGATTCACATAGACATAACATAGAAAGCGAGCTAAGATTGTCTTAATATTTTAGAAAAACGATTAATAAATAATTTTATGTATAGGAATTGACATTATTCAAATCTTACAAAAAACATGTTGGTATGACTCAATGTCTTTTATTTTTTTTAAAACTGTCATTTTAGTGAAAACATGATTCACATAGAAAAAAATAAGAAATATATATTTTATTGTCTTTATATTTTAGGAAAAAATTGTATAATTCATTTTTTACATCAAGGAATTGACCACACATCAATTAGACACACGATGTGGATAGTATAAATCAAAGTGTGTGTTTCACATAAAAAATGTGTCATTTTTATCTAAAACATGCATCACATATCAAAAACCAAGAAAAAAAGTTTGTATTTCCATGATAATTTTGAATAATGATATACAATTTATTATTTATTTGAAGGAATGAATTTCACGTCAATATAACACATGAGGTGGATGGTATGACCCAAAGTGTGTGTTTTAATATAAGTGTCCTTTTATTCTAAAATGTGATTCATATATATAAAAATAAGGAAATAATCATGGATTGTCCCCAAAATTTAGGATAATGATATATAAATCATTTTCTATGTATTGGAATTAACCACACCAAAATATGACACACAATATGATCTGTATGACTCAAAGTTCTTATTTATAAAATAAAAGTTTCATTTCAGTCTAAACCACAATTCATATTTACAAAATCAAGAAATGAGCTCATATTTTCCTAATACATTAAGGAAATATCCATGATTCATTTTTAATGAGTATTAATATACTAAAGGTCAATCCGATATATGATGTCGTTATTATGACTGAAATTTCATATTATCATGTTACAAGTTTTAGTTTAATCTAAATCAAAAGTCACATAGATAAAACAAAGAAAACGACGTTGGTTTGTGTTGATAATATATAAAAATGATCCAAAATTTATCTTTTCTCTATAGTAATTGACCACACTTCAATATAATGATGACATGACTTTGACTCAAAGTGCCTATTTTCAATATAAAAGTTTCATTTTAGTATAAAACACAATTCATATAACCAAAACAAAAAAAATGAGCTCTGATTGTCTTGATACATTAGTAAAATGGTCCATAATGTAATTTTGAAGTGTAGGATTGGACTGCACATAAATATGATGCATGATGTTTTTGGAATGAATCAAAGTTCCTGTTTTTAATATAAAAGTGTCACATTACTCTAAAATGTGCTTCACATTAATAGAACTAAGAAATCATGCTTGTATTTTATTGATACATTATGAAAATGAACCATAAATCATATTTAGGTGTATAAATCAACCACACATCAATCTAACACACAATGTGGATAATATGATTCAAAGTTTATGTTTCCAATATAAAAGTACCATTTTAGTCTAAAATGTGATTCATAGAGCCAAAAATTAGTGAACTATATTTTATTTTTGTGAATATTTAAGAAAATGATACATATTTCATTTTTGGTGTGTAGAAATTGAACACATATCAATCTAACACATGATGTGGTCAGTATGACTCAAAGTAATAATTTTTAATTAAAAAGTGTTATTTTAGT
Organism: Viscum album; assembly: GCA_963277665.1. Classification (NCBI taxonomy): domain Eukaryota; kingdom Viridiplantae; phylum Streptophyta; class Magnoliopsida; order Santalales; family Viscaceae; genus Viscum; species Viscum album. The sequence goes on along the minus strand of OY728155.1, from coordinate 1,786,765,823 downwards.
TTAAAATGCACATCACATTGTCAAAAAAAGCTCTTCGGGTTTACAATAATTAGGAAAATTATCTATATTTTGAAAAAGGTGTCTCGGGGATAATGATTGGGGACACCCAATAGAAAGCATGAACTCCATTCATGTTTGGTGTGTAAGTTGTAATAACTAGATATTTAATTATTGAAATTAATTATATGAATAAATTATAATAAAAAACAAAAAATTAATATAATTAATATATATTAATAAAATTTAAAATATAATTAATAATTATTAATGTAATTAAAATATGAGTAATTAATGATATAATTGTTAACAACTATTTAATTAATAATATAATAAATAAATCATAATATCATTAATATATTCAGTAATTAAAAATATAATTTATATAAATTATTAATTAATAAGGAAATTAATAATTAATAATATAAGTATTAATTAATAATATAATTAATAATTAATAATATAACGAACAATAAAATCATTAATAATATAATTTTCTGTAACTGATAATGTCAATGACATCCTTAAAGCATGAGTTTGGAAATCCCAACTAATGGTTCCATTCTTGAAAAAATAAATAAAAGTAGTAGTAAAGAGGGATATGCAATATGTGAAAATAGCAATAAGCCATTGTGAAAAAGAACCAAGCAGACAATTTCTAAAGAAGTGAAAGAAAACTAAGAAAAAAACATATGATATTCCCAAAGCATGTTCACCAATTATGTTTATCTGTGAGATTTCCCACCAGTACCCCGACCACTCAGTTGATCTCTCACTAGGTGAATCTAATATCAATGACACCACTTCTAGATCATAGCCGCTCCTTTGAATCTTATCTAGCCCATGTCCTGCAAAAAACATGACAGTCTTAGTTCTTTATATATATACTTTAGTGTGAATAATATATACATTTTCATCTTTCTCAATGAATAATTACCCGTTACTAGATCTACTATGATTTCCAAGCATACTAAATATACTCTTTTTTCTATTTCTAGTGTGTAAAGGTGGGTCATTTTCTCTAATAAATAACACAACATCACTACCCTTAATTTGGAATGGTCATGGTTCCTCTGTATCCTAGGAAATGGTATAAGTATAAATTTCTACCAACCATAAAGGGATTTTGTCCTTGGGTTGGATTCCCAAGTTCTTGGATTTAGATGATTTAATTAGATTCTAAGTATTAGAGGTATCATCCATATCATACCCATCCATTATAATTCCTTTTTTCCTTGGGCAGTGGATCAGTAATGGCATCATAGATACTCTATAATGAATGTCCAAACCATCCATCTTTGTCCAATATAAATCCATTGCCACCTTTAGAGTCTATTAATTCAATTATGACTCTTACCTATCCTCTTGCACCCCCATTATACATAGATTAAATAACCATGTATTTACCAGTGTGTATATCAATAGTTATAGCTACACTTATGGCCAAATCCGTGGACTTGATTTTTTGGGGCCATACTTTAGTGGTCAATCGAACATGAGATATCATCCCTATATCATCTTTATTACCACTTCTAATACCATATTTCATGAATTTATCATCATACATGTTATATAAGTCTTGATTAGGTTTCCTCTCATAATATAACACTCACTATAAGGGAATTCATCCTCCATGGATCCTCTATTCACTAAAGAATGCTCCATTTGTTCTTTATCTTGCACATCCCCAGGAGGGCTATCCATTAAGGAAGCCTTAGTGGTAACAAATAATGAATTCAGTATCCCTATATGTTTCTTAAGTTATTAAAAATATAATTTATCATATTTTTATTATATAACATTTTAATTATTATTATTATTATTATTTCTAAATAATTATTTAAATAAATATTTGTTTTATTTTTGGGGAAAACAAATGTACAGAGTTCAATTGATCATTGGAAAAATACTTCTAAAATAGTTTTTTTTAATTGGGTTATAATTTTATAATTATAAATATTACAATAATTTATATATTTTTCATGATATTATTTATTGTAAAATTTGAATTTATTGTATAGTGTAATGTAATATTTGTATTGCAATTGTGTTTAATTGAAATATTTATTTAGTTTTCCTTTCTAATTTATTGTTTTATATTATGACTATTATAGGATACATATCTTCCTCAGCTAGTATAACCTTTATTATTTCTACCATAAGCACTAATTGAGGCCTTTATATTTTCTAGGTTCTTATCTTGTTAGTGTTTTTTGTGTGCTGAAATGTCCTATTTTCAACATTGACTTTATCCATATCTGTAGTAGCAGTTTGAAGTTCAAGGCATGTATTCAATTTATCTTAAATAACGATGGGCCCGTAAGGGGCACTCCGCGCTCGGGAGCTCCCCTCGGCGCCGCCTCCTTCCTCTAGGGTTTTCGCGGCGGCTCTTCCGTTTTCGTCAAGGGTTTCATCGCGGTGCGGCTGTTCGGCGTTCGATGTTCCAGATCCAAACGCGTTTGGTCTCCGCCTTACTTCCGGTGGGTTCGGTTGGTGGCTTGCTGTGGTTCTCGAGCTCGTGAAGGACGGCGGCGACGAGATCTGCGTCGATGGTTTGCTCTTTGCGGTTTCCTCTTCATGATGGCGCGCTGTGGATTTTCTCTCGCCTTTTTCCTGTGGTGGAACCTCTTCGGATACCTCGGGTATTCTCCATGGCGTTCTTGGGACACTTCTCTTGCTGTGGCGGAGCGTGGTGGGCTTATTCGACGATGCTGTTCTGATCCACGGGCGTAAGACCGGTTTGTTCAACGGCATACTCTATGGAGCATTCAGGTTTGGTTCTGGTTTTGAGTTGTTTTCCTACGGCGGTCCTCCTGCAAGCAGATTCTTCCCCTGTTTCATGGCGGCGGAGTACCCTGAGAGTCTGCGAGAGACTTTCTTCGGCGGTTGAGGCGACGGCAGTGGGGTTTCTTTGATGATTTTCTTTTTTCTGTTTATGTCTTGTTGTGTATTGGTGTTGCCATCCAGTTTCTGGGCTGGTGGTTGAGGAATGCGGTCTTGTTGATGATGGAGGAGGGGATGATGGTGTTTTTCGGCGACGACGGGTTCCGGGATGGGCTCGCCGGCGTTCTGAACTGGATCTGGGACGACGAAAGCTGTGCGAGGTTGATTGGCTCGGCAGTGTGTTGTGGCCGGCCCGAAGTCTCACCGACGGTGGTTTTCGCGGTGAGGGTGGCGCGTGGCGATGTCTCGGTTCGAGGCGTGGACTGTTGGTGATCCGCGGTCAGTTGAGCGGACAGGTGAGTGGTACGATTGATGGGGTCGTTCGAGGCATGTTTTTCCTTTTTGTTTTTTGAATTTTGAATGTGGATGACTTTGTGGCGCTTTGGATGCGGTTGTATCGGGTACCGGAAACCCCCCAAACCGGCTTTTAAAAAAACCAAAAAAAAAGATCTGCAGATTATTTATTTTATAATCCATTTTTTTCTAAATATTGTTTATATTTAGTGTAAAAGCATATTTAGTCTTACATTAATCCTATTTAAAAAATTATATCATAATTAAATAAATATAAATATACTTATTTATTAATATATATTATTAATGATATATTTTTTTAGGAAATATACATTTTATCAGTGCTAAAATAACACTGATAAAGGTCACCCATTATCATCCCTAAAAAATGAACTACCAAAGGTGAACTTTTATCTAGGTTTCTTTTAAGCACTAATAAAGGTGTAATTTATCAATTCTTTTAAGTCAAACTAATAAAGAAACCCCCTTTATCAATGGGTTTTTTTAGCACTGATAAAGGGTGTGCTAAAATAACACTGATAAAGGTCACCCATTATCATCCCTAAAAAATGAACTACCAAAGGTGAACTTTTATCTAGGTTTCTTTTAAGCACTAATAAAGGTGTAATTTATCAATTCTTTTAAGTCAAACTAATAAAGAAACCCCCTTTATCAATGGGTTTTTTTAGCACTGATAAAGGGTATCACTGAATATATTTGGATTTGTAGTAGTGAATTCCCTCTACATAAAACATTCATGGATCTATGTAAGATCCACCTTCCCTAATTAACACACCAATTTGTCCTTCCCTTTTCACATGACCCTACATTATCATAATTATTTCATTATTTTTTTTATAATTATTCCACAAAAATGTCTTCATTTAATTCTTTACCAAAAATGATATCATGTAATTGTTCAAAAAAATTATACCTTTACTCAATATTTTTCACAAAACATCATAATAAATTCTAATCTTTTTTCTGAACATCAAAATTTTCTCTGAATTAGAAAATAAATGAAGAATATAAACCTCCAATATTTTTTCCTCTCAACACTAGGTCTACACATAAGATTCAAACTATGCTCATGATTCAAAATTACCTGGAAACTCTAATCCTAATGGAGTCTTTTTCAATTGTGCACACCTAGATTGGATCCCGGGAGCTCCATCTGCAATGTGAATGACATTACCAGCTCTCTATATTTATTTATTATATATATTATGATATATATATATATATGTGTATATATATTTACATACAATTTTTTCATGAGTATATTTATTCTTAGATTTATATATATTTACATAATTGATTTTAAATACATTAATAAATATAGGTTTGTGTATGTGTGTTTATGTGTGTGTGTGTGTGTCAATAGATATATTTGTGTTTATATATATGTCTCTGTGTATAATATATATATATATATACATTATATATTAATTGTCATTTACATATATTAGAATCTATACATAAATATATATATGTTTGGTAATATAGGAACACACACACATATTTATTTATAAACATTATAAATACAATTTTATAGGTATACAGACATCCATACATATTTATATGGTACAAAAGGGATAATTTTTACTTTAAATAAATGTGATAATAATTGTTTTTATTTACATATGGTTTATATATTATAAAAATATTTTATAAGTGAATATGTCTAAAATATGTATATATATGTATAAATATAATTATAAATAAAACTAAAATATTAAAAATATAAAATTTTCACACTATAACATCTATAAGAATGTAAGATCAGGAAATAAATTCAGTTTACACTAAAATATGAGAAGATCCCCTTAAACAAAGTTGAAATTCCATTGAATCATTGAAAATTATGGTATCCCAAATAAAAAAAGTAGAGAATTTTTAGGATTTTTTTAGCGAAGAAATAATATGAAAAATGAACCCTAAGTCCATAAACTTTATATCTCTTCACAAATATCTGTTTAACATCTTGTGGAGTACAAACAGACATCCAATTCAAAAGTTACAGTCATTTGAAGTTGAATCCCTTTCTTCAAAATTTCATAAGAGATTAAATAATTTTATAATTTTTTATATCAAAAAAATGTTCTTAAATGTCTATTACTCGAAACTAATAAGAATATTATTAATTATTATTAATTTTTAGTTATATTAAAAAGAAAGTTTCACTAAATATGTTATATATTAAGTATAAATATATATTTAGTATTAAAAAAATACTATTTAATAAAATATCATATTTATATATTTATTTATATATCAATATAAAAATATAAAAATATAAAAATATTATTTCTAAAAATATTTATTTATTTATTTTATCAGTTCTAAGAATAATAATGATAAAGGCCAACCTTTATCAAAACTAGAGAAATCCCTCAAAAAGGGGTCCCTTTATCTGTAACATAATATTACTTGTTTTTATGTGTCTTGACCCATTGTTTTAATTACCCGATGATTGGGTATCTTTGTAGGCCTTTTATGGAGTTTTTAAGACTTTTTCAAGGTTTATAGGCCTTTTCATAGTTTGAAAATGGTTTGAACATGGTTTAACAATGTGTGTAGCCATGATAGTAGGTTGTCGCATGGTTGGAACACATTTTGAAAAAGTGTGCTTCCAAATAATGCAGCAGTTCCAGTAGCTCTGTCCTAGGTGCACAGTTAGCACATGGTTTGTGAGAATCGTTCGACAAAACCCATGAAACAGAGCAGATTATAAAATAATGTTATGAAAATCTTAATTAAAATATTGAAACCCACCTAATCAACCCTAAACTCCTCCCACTTGATCATAATATGATCCTTTGGCTTTTGGGAGCCCTCTAGAGGCATTTTGGCTCCCAAAAACTAGTCTTTTAGTAGACCAAAGTGCCAATCTAATTGAAGATCTTATCATTTGGTGAGTTCTTCTCTTCTTTTATTGGATCTTACTTATTCTCTTGGTTCATTCTTCACTAAGGTTTTGAAATCATTTTTTTTTAGATCTTGATTGATTAATGTTGAATTTTAGATCTAGGATATCTCTCATCTTCTTTCAAGATCAATCTTTTTAGATTTAGTGATCATTATCAAAGTTGAAACATCTCAGATTTGTTGTGGTTGGATTATTTAATTTCCAAGTAGGTGTTTCTATACATTTCCATAATTATTTGATACATTGTTTCTTGATAAATTCATGGATTTGTGTTTCTTAATATCTAACAAATGTTATATGATTTTTCCCATTTAATTCTTCATAAAATCTTCTTTGACCAATTCCACATGGAATTGAATATGGAATTAATTGAATGGATATAATATTGAAATTTATAACCTCTTTATGAATTATTTAAATTCCATGTATTCTTGGATTTATTTGCAAAGAAATTTTAAAAGGTTGTTTTGGTAAAATTAAGGGCTTTTTCCTGGGTTTTGATTTATTAAATAGGGTTTAGCTCATGTTTTGATTTATAAAACGTACATCCTTGATTTTAGTTAAATGAATTTAAATATTTGATGTTTTCTAAATAGTTTAAAGTTATTTAATTTATTAAATTACCAAGATCCACATTTGAATGATTTTAATGTTTTTTTTGGAATTATTGTTCTTCATTTTGTTGAAATAAATTATTTATCTTCATCGAAAGACAGTGTAAAACCATGTTTTGAATTGTATTCAATCCTATTAATATTATAATACTTCTTTTAAATGATTTAGGGATGCTTTGAAGTAAATGATTTTTTAATGGACTGTTGGGAATTTTAAAGATGAATTGTTAAAGGAAGTGTGTATTATTACCCTTTTAAATAATGAATTATTTAATAGGATTTAGAATGAATTAATGATTTTTTAATTTCCTATTTAGAATTTAACCATTGAATTGTTAAAAGAATAGGGTATGGTTTCCCTTTTTGAATGTTGAAATTATTTTAAATGTTTTTAATTGAAATTTGATTTAAAATTGTGAAAAACCCCAATTCCATTGAATTGGGGTTTTGTTTGAAATTTGATATATTTTTTTGATATGAAATTGTGGAATTTAGTTTGTCTAATTTATTTGATGAAATTGAATGAAATTTTGTATTTGATAAAAATGGATTAAATTAGTTTTGATGGAATACTTTGGGTTTTATATTGGAGATAGAAATTTTTTGTTTAAAAATTCATGTTATTGTTTATAAATGGAAAATTGGAATGTTTAAAATGGAGAATGGGATGATTTTTTTTATAAAATGAATTGACCAAAATTGATTTTGTAATAGAGCACATGTAATCAATAGGTAGATAGTGAGTTATTTTGGGTGTCACATTACGACTTACAACATTCTAAAACATCGTATTGTCACATAACATCCCTTAGAAGATAGTGATGAGTCCTCTTTGGCCTTAGGCCCAAAGGGGTGCATGTACATATCATTCGTTTCACAGTGTTGGGACCCTATAGCCAGGTACTATCATACATTCTAAGGAATATGACCATGTTTCTCAGTTTTTTGTATTTGAAATATATTCCATTTTTGTTTGTGAACTGTTTTACATTCCTTGGGAATTTATATAAACTGTTTTATATAAAATTTTATAATTATGCCATTTGTTTATAAATATCCCTTCATTTGAAATATAAATAAAGATTTTTTAAATATAGTTTTGAATTTAAATACTTGTTTATTTGAAATGAAAATTTCATTACACGTTTGTTATACAATTTAGCATAAGGGTTTCCTTTCTTGCTTCATTTATAGTTATCATGCTCCTTGGATATATTGTATTGATTATTATTCATATTTACATGTCAGGTGCATATTCTCATATTTTATTTATTACCTGACTATAGCTTGTGAATTGATTTTCATTTCTTTTTAAGAAATACGTTTAGTTTTTTAAATGGTGAATGACATGTTTTATAGGTTTAGTTTAATTAATTATTTTTAAATGTTTAAAACATTATTTTTAAAACAAATACTCATACTATTCAATTTTTACTCCACTTTTAGCATATTTGAATTTCATTATGAAGTAATTACATAGAATATTTGATGGAATCCTACTGGGATCATTTGATTAAACCCTACTTGTACCTTTTAGTTTTTTCAGCCCTTTATTATCTTATAGTAGGTGTTTATGCTCTCATGTTCCATTGTGGGATCATTATTGGGTGACCAAGGGTGGGTGACTTGGGATATGGTGGGTGGTCGTGGACCACCAGGAGATAGATTATGGTTGTTATGTTCTTATTATTGTTTTCTTAGTGTCTCCTTCTATTTTTTTTGTGTGTATTGATATATATATAGTGATGTTTATGCATTGTACATTGTTATTGTAATAATTGGGTGAAAAATCATTCCCAATGGTTATTTGTAGCTACCCAAGTGCTTGTCACCATCCCATGGAGATCAATAATGCTCTTCGGGTTAGTAGTGAATCAGACTGGGTATTGGATTAGATGGTATCCTAGGTTGGATCATAATAAATGGTATTAGAGATGGAATTTACATAATTATAAATACATGAATTTTAAATCCTTATGTTATTTGAGGTGATTCATGGTAGAAAGGAGATTATGAATGTTTTGGGACTCAATAGGTAGTACGTGAGAGGGTTCTTGATCATTACCCCATCATAGTGAGAATTTAGTTATCATGGATGTTTGGACTTGAGTCTTTATTTTGAGTTATTGGTTTTCTAATGATAAATTATGTTTAGAATCCCAATGAGACTATCTTTGATTTTGGGAATCACTTATGAGTTTTTCAACTAGAATAAAAGGATGACAATAGTGGCACTATGTTTTCATGGTCTAGTAAATTGTGGAGAATTAGTGCGAATTATTTTGAAATCCATCTATGAATAGTTGTGAGGTTGGTGTGCGGTTTACCATCCCATACGAACAAGCCTCTTATAGTTCAAACTTGGTTCTAAACTTAAAACCCCATCCATTTTCTTAAACGTGACTTCACTTATGTGAGGTTGGTTATGTGGGTTATGAATGTGGGTTTTTTTGATTTCGTTTGGTTGATTGATATTTAATCCATTGTTAATAATTTGAAATTAGTTATAAAAACTAAATTGTAACTAAAATAATGTTTTTATGTTATTTGAGAAAAATTTTCAATTACCAAATAGTGAGTTCTATGAATATTTTGGTTTGGAAAACTAGTTATCAAATACTCTGATGTGATGTAGTAAAAATAATTTAGATGAAATTTTTCTTTGAAATGGATTTAAAATGAAAATGGTTTTGATAATTAAAAAATGGGATTAATACTTTTGAAACCATGGAATAATTTACATGTTCTGGTAAAGAGTTTTTTAAACTAAAATTGATTTATAACTATATTAACCATTTTGAAAGGAAAGAGTACATTTTTATAAATTGTGAAATATTAGGTATATTGAAATCAATAATATTTTGATTAAAATGTGTTGTGACATTGTTTAAAATATTATTTGATATGTTTGAGTGTTCATTGCTAATTTATTTTATGAGCCAATGTTTTGTGATGTTCAGAAATGTCTCATAGAATGTCCTTCAAGAAATATAGAATTCTGGCCATATGGTTTGGTCCTCAAAGTAGTGATTCACATTTTTTCAGAAGTAGAATCCATTACAAACGACTCTACCTAGACTCCATATCAAGTGGTGGATCTAGAGGCTTTACCTCCCTTTAACGCCATCCTTGAATTCCAATATTGTCATCCACCTTATTTTAATGGTGGGTGAGGTTCTCTTGAGGTATTGTAATGGCTTGAAGAAGTTCATATGATCCTTGATACTCCCAATATATATGAATCTCTAAAGGTAAAATCTATCTAATCATTATTTGAGGGACCTGGTTCGAAGTGGTGGGAAATTTTAATTACCTCTAGTATGTATGAAATAATATCTCAGGAATTCTTCAAGTCAATATTCATTCATTAGAAGTATCCTAAGTAAGTGAATGATGAGAATGTTTATGAGTTCTTGAGTTGTAGTCAAGATGATCTATCAGTTTTGAAGTATTACAAGAATTTCTAATGTTTGGTATGTTTCATACTAGATCTTTTTAGTAATTAATTCAGTAAGGATAACTCATTTAGAAATGATCTTCACCCAGACCTTGTAACCACCATGCATATAGAATGGTTGATCTCTTATCCATAGATTCATGAAAGGTCCTTTTCAGCATAAGTGGCGCTATAAAAACAATAAGAATGAATAAATGAAAAATTCCCAATTGAATAAGTTCAGTAACCTTTGTAAAAGAATAGGATTACTCTCATGTTCTTCTAGTGTGGAGAACCTAGTCATTCTAAGAATGTGTGTTTGAAATAACCAAAGGTTTGTAGTTGGCGTGGATATCAAGGTCACATTCAGAGGTTTTGTATGTTGTACTACTCAAAATGGAAAATTTGGTCAGGGATATCATCTCCTCACCATGGGGAATCAAATCCTTGATGATTTTAGGGCTCCATCCATAGGTCTCTAAGTGAATATTTTCACATAGTGGAGGGGTTTATGGTTTTTAGTTGATAGTTTTTGGATGTGGTTAATATTGATCCAGCCTTTTTGTTTCGGATATAGATGTGGAATTTTTTTGATTTTTTTTACTTCTTTTAGTTTTTATTTTTTATGAAAAACTTTAGTTTTGGTATTTTTTTTGAAATATTATGTAACATGATTTGGATCCTTTATGTATTGGTTGTCATGACCTGTCCCTCAGGGCCCATGCCAGGACTACCCCAAGCCCGCCTTCTATAGGCCAGGGGCTGGCGACTAGCACCAAAGGTGTTATTCCCTAAAACTGGGATGGAATTGCCTTTATAACCTGTAAACACACGCACAAGCAAGCACACAGCTAGACAAAACACCAAGTAAACTATATAACAAAAAAGTGTTGAAAGTAAAAGGTGCTAGAATAAAAGCCCAGCTGGAAAGTAAAAGTACAATGGTGATACAATAAAACTGAAGAAAAGGGAAAGTTAGCTACTGGGTCATCCTCCAAGGTTCCTACCTAAAGGGTAGGTACAGATCGCCTCCTCCGCACTCCTCGTCTATCAGTCTCCTCTGTGTAACAACTCGTCGTAAGGTCCACCTCCAGGTACCATCCAGTCCTGGTACTCTCGACCTCAGTCAGCGCTGTCCATCGTCTGCATCCAACACAACAAGTTACAGGCATAGCCCGTGCAGGGGTGAGTATAACGATACTCAGCAGGGACCCCAAGACCCTCTAGGTCTCACAAAATCCAACAAGGATAAAACAAAAAGTGTGAAATCAACATATAACCTTACATAGGTATATGCCAATAAATATAACTATGTTATCAATTAATCCATCTCAATAATGAGGAAAACACAGAGGTTCTGACTTAGCTCACACCTGGATTTATTCTAAGGGTAGTAACAAGTAACATTCTGAACACCTCGGATACTAGAGAACTCCTCCTCTATCGAGTACAATGGGCCTACCATGTCACACAGAGCTTCTTCCCACTAACCTTGGGCTATTGTGGTACTCCTCATGTCGAGTACCATGGGTCTTCCGCGTCACACAGAGGCGCTCCCCACCATGGTTCTTCCACGTCACACAGAGACGCTCCCCCTCGTAGCCTACTGAGGTACTCCTCCTGTCAAGTACCATGGGTCTGACGAGTCACCAAGGAGCTCCCCACCGTGGGTCTTCTACATCACCAAGGTGCTCCCCACTAGGCCAGTTGAGTCACTCTGAGTCGAAATAGTCATCAATCATCAAGTCTCAGCCAGTCGTAGGGTTATGTACATATCACGCATGGGGAAACTGCTTCCAAAGCCACATGTCAAATACTAAAACTACCACGAAGTCCTAGGAATAAGTGTCTCAAAGTTCTATCATGTCATAGGGGTCTCAACGTAATAGACGGTGTGTTAATCCGATGCCCGGTCTGTGAGTTATTAGCCTTTTAGTCCTGGGGCCCTGTTGGATTTGTGCTTGATCCAACCTGAGTGTTTCCCAAATTAATCCAAAACATAGTGGGGTATACTCAAAGGGAACGTCTCGCTCCAATATTTCCAGTTCCACTGACGGTTCGTCAAACGGACGTCTGGTGCCAAAGTTATGGACAAAAGAAAGTAACTCGGTCGTAGTGGGCCCAGGTCTAGTTTGACCCGGTCGGACCGACCCGACCTGGGCTGACCCGATTCGGGTTGACCCGGACCAACCCATTGGGTCTGGACCAGACCACAGGGCAGCCCGAACAATTGGGTTTCGCCCGACCAGTTGGGCGGCCCGGCCCTTTGTGTTCGGCCGGACCCGCTGGGCAGCCCAACCCATTGGGTTTGGCCGGATGACCACGAGAGGCCACAGAGGCGGCTTCGCCTCAGAGGGGTTCTGCAAGGGTGGCTTGCAAGGTCGCGTAGAGGGTGGATCTGGTGGCTCAGAGAGCCACGACGAGGGCATGATAGTGGCTCGGCTTGGCCTGGATAGTAGTTTTACACGGCGACAGTGCGACTCGGCTGGACTCGGAAAATGGCGCGGCTTGGTGGACTGTGGGGAAGCTCGGCGGATGACAGCGGCATGATGGGTCGACATGGCGGACGACAGCGGCACAAAGACTCGGCAAAACAGAAATGCGATGAGGGGGTTCGGCCCGGGGCGGACCAGCGGCTCGACACGGTGGACGACGACGACACGACGATTCAACATGGTGCCAGCGCAATGAGAGGGTTTGGCCCAGGGCGGTGTGACAGCTCGGTCAATCCGTGGGTGGCTCGACCGAGTGTGGGGCCGATTAGGCCAGGAGGCGGAAGCTCTGTGGGGTGGCGCGGGTTGCCGAGGCCATGGGTGGCGGTGCCGTTTCCTTCATCTCCTTCCTCCATTTCGAAGAACACACCAAAGAAGAAAAGTGGAGGGGTCGGGCCATGTTTTTTTGGCCTGCACCCTTCACGTTTAGAGTGGTAGCCAGCGGTTCACAAATAACGAAGCATGAACGTGTATGGAAGATATTTTAAAACATAATTTCCCAAAACCCACATAAATCTCTATTCCCAATCCCACAAAAGAATTAGAATGGGAGAATATGGAAAGCGATAATCAAATAGAAATAAACCCCTACCTCATTCACTTGATGAAGTTTGTGCAATAAGGTAGTACGGTCATCAATTCACCGTAGATGAGGATGTCCCAAGTCAGAAGAAGTCTCGAGGAAGAAGGTCGAAGGGAGTCAGCATACTTCGTTGGTGGAGCGTTCTTCGTCGGTGGAGCGTTCTTCATGGAAGAACGTGTTCTTCATTGAAGAGATTTCTCCCAAGATCTCCTTCCTCTTAATTCCACCAAAGATTCCAAGGATAATAGATTAAGTTCTGTATTTAGTTCATTGGCACAAATTCAAATTAGCCTAATCAATTAACAAGGTTGGAATATTAAAGGTATGTGTGTTGGCACAATTAATATGGAGGAATTCAAGAGGATCCACCACATTAATAAGGGGGTTGAGAGGTTTTTCTCCATAATGAGGGATGTTCAAGAAGTTGAGGTCTCTAGTGGTCCCCACCACCATAACCACTCATGGGAGGTTAAGGTCTGGAAGTCCCCACTTCTCAACTTTCACATGGAGGGTTTGTTCTGGTGGACCCCACCTCCCAACACCCATATTGGTGTTGCAAATAAAAATAAAATGTCACAAACTTTTATTTTTATTTTATTCTTACACAAAAATCCCAAAAACTATCTTTAACCCTTGAACAATTGTTGTCAAGGTGAAAGTATTCTTAAGTGAATACTAGTGCTTCGAGTTCAATGGTTCCCTCAGATTTCAATTCCAAGCACTGGTTCAAAAGCTAGAAAACCCCGCTCGTACGTTTACTGAACGTACCTGAACAAAAGTTCATAAATTAATTCCGAGCACTACAAGTCTCAGAATCGTGTGCCATCAATTTTCACGGACTCGAAAAATTCCAATTTATTAAAAAAAATTACATTGAAATTTTGGGTCTTTAAATTCTCCCCACCTCAGGGATTTATGTCCCCATATGCTACAACTCAAACTAAGGGAACAAGTGGTCGTACTGAGCATGCATCTGAGCCTCCCACTACTATTTTTTCTCCTGGAGGATCCGATGCTGCCAGTGAACATGCACCAGAGGTATCGACTATCCAAAAAGGACCCGCACCTGTCGATCCTCAATATCTACTAGAACCTTCGTAAAAGTCACCCAATCATTGATGTCCAGCTCGCCATGGTCAATGATGTGAGAAGGGTCGTGCACATATCTCCTCAACTAGGATATGTGGAAGACATCACGCACGCAGTGCAACTGAGGTGGAAGATCTAAGTGGTAAGACACCTCGCCAACTCTGTTGATGACATTAAAAGGTCCAATGAACCTTGGAGATAAGTTGACACCTTGACCAAATCTTTGCAAACCTCATAGAGGTGAGACCCGTAGAAGGATGTGGTCTCCATCCTCGAACACCAGAGGTCTCCGTCTCCTGTCCGCATATGAATTCTGCCAGCTCTGTGTAGTCTTCATCTGCTCCTTGATGATCTTTACCTTCTCTTTGGTAGCCTGAACCATCTCTAGTCCCACGAGTGCTGACTCCCTTGGGTCAGTCCAGCATAAAGGCGATATGCAAGGTCTCCCGTACAACGCCTCTAAAGGTGCCATCCCAATGGTGGAGTGATAGCTGTTGTTGTATGCAAACTCCACCAAAGGCAAGTGACCCTCCCAGCTGCGACCGAAGTCGAGGAAACAAGAATGAAACATGTATTTGAGGGTCTAAAATGTCCTCTCAGTCTGGCCATCCGTCTGAGGATGGAAGGCGTTTCTCAAACGAAGTTGCATCCTGAAAGCCTCATGCAACCCCTTCCATAGCCAGGAAGTAAAACGTGCTTCATGATCAGAGGCAATAATCAAGGGTACTCCATTTATTCTCAAAATATCTTACACATAGAGGCATCCTAAGATCTCTACTAATCCCTACTATCTGATTGGTGGGAAGTGGGCTGTCTTAGTGAGTCGGTTGACGATCACCAAGATAAGGTTATGTCCCCTGGATTTACGTAGAAGTAATATCACGAAGTCCATGGATATCCCATCCCACTTCCACTATGAGGCCTCTAAAGGCTGAACCAATCTTGTTGGTACCTGATGCTCTGCCTTCACTTGCTGACAAGTGAGGCACCGAGAGATAAACGCTGCAACTTCTTTCTTCATTCCCGGTCACCAGTGCTATCGTCTGAGATCCTGGAACATCTTCACCACTCCTGGATATAACTCTAGAGGGGAAGTGTAGAACTCCCTTATCACTTCCTCCTAATGTGACATTGGTACAATTGTACATCCCCTAAAGATGATGACGTGCTCCCCACTTTCAGAAAATCAATCAGGTTCCTGTCCTATTGATATCTGAGCATGTCGTGTCTCGCAGTCAGCATCCCCATACTACGTCTTCTGGACTCGCTGAAGAAGTGGGGGGAGTGACTGTAAGAGACTGAAGAAAGGCTGCTCTGTCTTTATCCACAAAGGATATCTGCAAAGTGGCTAGCTACTCTGTCGCCTCACCTAGAAGCTATATACCAGACCTCCTGTTGAGTGTATCTGCTACAACGTTCCCCTTCCCAGGAGTATAGACTATCTCGAAGTCATAGTCATGGAGAAACACAAGCCAAAGTTGCTGTCTCAGGTTTAGTTCCTTCTGAGAGAAGATATACCTAAGACTCTAGTGATCAATGTACATGGTAAAATGCGCACCCATCAGATAGTGCCGCCACATCTTGAAGGCAAATACCACTACTTCTAACTCCAGGTCATGAGTAGCGTAGTTTTGCTCGTGCTGTCTCAACTGTCAAGAACCATATGTGATCACTGCTCACTCATGCATCATGACACATCCGTGTCTGGTCCTTGATGCGTTGTAGTAAACTACATACCCTACGCCCTCCTCTCGAATCCTCACGATAGGGGCACTAGTCAGCTCTACCTCAGCTTATGAAAAGTCTGTTGGAATCTCTCCGACCATATGAAGGGTTTCTCCTTCTTCGTCAAAGATGATAGAGGTGCTGTATCTCTAGAGAAATCTGGCACAAATCTCCTGTAGTAACCAGCCAAACCCAAGAAACTTTGTACCTCCGTCACACTCCTGGGTGGATCCCAAGCAATTACCGCCTCAATCATCGCTGGATCCACTACAAATCCAGCCTCCGATATGACATGCCCCAGAAAGTGAACCTCTCTGATCCAAAACTGGCACTTCGAGAGCTTACTATAAAGATGGTGCTCTCGGAGTGTGTCCAGTACTACCTGAAAATGATAGGCATGGTCCTCCTCAGTAGTCGAGAAGATTATAATGTCATCGATTAAGACTACTACAAATAAATCAAGGTATAGTTGAATGATAATATTCATGAGTCCCATTAACATTATTGGAGGATTGGTCATTCCGAATGGCATAACCAAGAAATTTTAATGGATGTACCGACATCTGAAGGCCGTCTTCTGCACATCCTCATCCCATACTCTGAGATATTGATAGCCTGATCTGAGGTCTATCTTCAAGAACCATCGAGCTCCGTTCAGCTGATCAAAGAGATCGTAAATCCTCAGGAGGGGGTACTTATTGTTCACGGTCACCTGGTTTAGGCGCCGATAGTCAACACAAATACTCAAGCTCCCATTTTCATTCTTGGCAAACAGAATCAGGGCTTCCCAAAGAGAAAAACTGGTCCAGATGAATCCCTTCCCTTGCAAGTCCTCTAGCTGTACCTGCAGCTCATGATGCTCTGTGAGAGCCATCCGATATGCTGGTGTAGATATCGTTTCCATCCCAGGGTACAAGTCAATGTAAAAGTCTACCTCTCTATGAGGAGATAGACCCAAAACATCATCAGGGAAGACATACGCGTACTGGTCCACCACTACTTGATAGCATAGACTCTCCACATCAATAGCTTTGAGGGTAAGGCTAGCCAACTGATGAGTGATTGGCTGCACTCTCCTCTGGGTAAGTCCATCATGCACTAAAAAGGAACCCTTCACTCCAGTGAAGGTAAACCTATTCCCATCTATGTGGACACACCGCACTTTGTGCCTAATACAATCAATATGAGCATAGACTGTAGATAACTAGTCCATACCCAAGATGAAGTCGTAAGGCCTCGACACCGCTACAAGGAGATCCCAGCCGAAGCTCGCGCCTCCTAGAGTAAGCTCACACTATCGAAACCAGTGCGTAACCATCTAATCCACTATCTTAGGTGTATCTTTCCATAAGGATTGAGCCAATGTCTCCGTCGGAATCTCCGAGCTCTGAATAAGGGAAGTCGCAATGAAATAATGACTTTAACTTATTTATATAAGTACTAAAACTATGGTGGAGTAGACACAGATCGTACGTCGTATCATATCCTGAGTGCCATGATTGTAGGCCTCAGCTTCCTGAAGCTAAGCTCTCCCCTGTCCACCTGATCCCTCCAGTCGAGGTGGACCTCCTGGTGGTGGTGGCAGTAACATCTCAAATCATTTCCCACCACCAGATGCACGACCATATCATCTCCCACAACCACCTACTCCTTATAGACCTCCTCGGTCGAACCTCTATCTCTGCCTAAGTGGTCCTTCGACCGTTTGATGATCATCCAAATGGCAGGTCGGATAGTCACGAGCCATTTGACCCTTCTCACTGCAAGCATAACACTACCCACTCCTAGCATGACTAGCTTCGCTTCGAGTTCCCCGCACAACAGATCCCAAGTCATGCAGTCGTCCACCTATAGGTATGGTCCCCTTGGACCTCTGTGACATTTGTTTGTTACCATCTTCAAAAGAATCCTCTACGTGATGAATGGTAGTGGGTCTCTCCGATGGTGACTGCTCAGTAAGGAAACTCTCCACCAAGGGGGTGCTCTCTAACACCCCTCCTACATCGGGATGCTGAGTGAGATCACCGAAGCCTTGATCTCTTGCCTGAGTCCTTACTAGAAAGTTCGGGCCCAGAATAGTGGGTCCCACACCATATCTATGGATTAGCATGAGAGGTCAGTGAACCTCGCTGAGTACTGAGCCACAGTCATACTACCCTGCTGCAGATGAAGAAGCTCATGTATGCGCTCTGCGCGAAGAGTCGCTGGATCAAATTCTGCCCAAAACAGGATCTTGAAGTCTGCCCAGAGAAGTGTCACCTCATCGTAAACCTAGAGCATCAAGCTCCACCATCTTCCTGCTACTTCCTGTAGAAGGTTGGTAGTAATATTCACCATGAGATCGGTTAGTGTCCCTATGAGTTGGAAGAATCTCACCACAACCTTTAGAAAATCCTCAACCACCTACGAGTCCGTCTCTCCCTTGAACCTAGGTGGCCTCTAGCGCTTGAACTCATACAATTCGCTCAAGCGATGTGCACCATCTGCTTCTGGGGCTGGTGTCATTGGTGGCCCATTTGGGAGTGATACCACTGGTGCCTCCACTGGTGCCTCTACTGGAAAAGTGCTATGTATTGAGGCCTCGTCGCTCGGTGGGCTATCAGTGCATACAACTCTCGGAACTCTAACTGGCTATCTTCGTGGTGGAATCCTAAAAAGAAACAGGTGAGCCATAGTCAAAAAGTTATACCTGGTGAGATAAAAGTTATACCTGGTGGGCTGACTCAAAATATCATAAAGAAAACTTTTGAAAACACACACGCAATTAGTGTTTTCATGCACTAGGTTAGAAAGTAGAAGTCAGGATCTTGATGTATGGATACGTCGGCAGCCGCACCAACACTGGACTCCCATAACTGAAAAATGCACTTATTACCCTTAACACTATTGATTCATAGAAAAGACCATAGTACTAGTTCTGCGGTAGGACCGACTCCTCTGATACCAATTTTTCATGACCCGTCCCCCAGGGCCCGTTCCATGACTACCCCAAACCCACATTCCATAGGCCAGGGGCTGGACACTAGCACCAAAGGCGTAATTCCCTAAAACAGGGAAGGAATTACCTTTATAACCTGTAAAAAAACACAAGAAAGAACACAACTAGATAAAACACCAAGTAAACTGTATAAAAAAAGAGTGCTAAATGTAAAAGGGGCTAGAATACAAGACCAACTGGAAAGTACAAGTACAAATGTGATACAATACAACTGAAGAAAAGGGAAAGTCATCTCCTGGGTTGTCCTATGAGGTTCCTACATAAAGGGTAGGTACAGATCGCCTCCTCAGTACTCCTCTTATATCTGTCTCCTCCATGTACCGACTCGTCATAAGGTCCACCTCCAGGTACCGTTTAGTCCTGGTACTCTCAGCCTCAGTCAGTGTTGTCCATCGTCTGCATCCAACACAACATGGTGTGGGAATAGCTTGTGCAGCGGTGAGTATAATGATACTCAGCAGGGACCCCGAGACCATCTAGGTCTCACAAAATTCAACAAGGATAGAACAGAAAGTATGAAATCAATAGAAAACCTTACTTGGGTATATTCTCATACATATAACTATGTTATCAAGTAATTCATCTCAATCATGAGGAAAACACAGAGGTTCTGACTCACCTCACACCAGGATTTATTCTCGGGGTAGTAACAAGTAACATTCTGAACACCTCGACTGTTGGAGAACTCCTCCTTTATCGAGTACAGTGGGCTTGCCGTGTCACACAGAGCTGCTTCCCACAAACCTTGGACTACTGAGGTACTCCTCCTTTGAAGTACTGTGGGTCTGCCATGTCACACAGAGGCCCTCCCCACCATGGGTCTGCTACATCACACAGAGGCACTCCCCCTCATAGCTTGCTGAGGTACTCCTCCTGTCGAGTACTATGGGTCTGCCGTGTCACCAAGGTGATCCACACCATGGGTCTTACGCATCACCAAGGCTCTCCCCACTGGGCCAACAGAGACACTTCGAGTAGAAACAGTCACAAGTCGTCAAGTTTCAGCCAATCGCAAGGTTCCGTATGTATCACGCTTGGGGAAACCGCTTCCCAAGCCATAGGTCAAATACTCCAACTCCCACGAAGTCCCACAAAGAATTATCTCAAAGGTCTGTCACTTCATAGGGGTTTCAATGTAACAGATGACACATCAATCAGATGCCTGATATATGAGTTATTAGCCTTTTAATCCTCGGGGCCCGGTTGGATTCGTGCTCGATCCAACCTAACTATTCCACATCTTAATCCAAAACATAGTGGGATATACTCAAAGGGATCATCTCGCTCTAAGATTTCCAGCACTGGTGACGGTTCACCAAACGAACGCTTGGTGCCAAAGTTATGGCCAAAAGAAAGTAACTGGGTCGTAGTGGGCCTGAGTCCGATCCGACCCAGTCAGACTAACCCGAATCGACCCGGCCTAGGCTGACCCGATTCAGGTCAACCCGGCTCGGCCCGTTGGGTTCGGCCCGACCCGCTAGGAAACCCGGCCCATTGGGTTCAGCTCGACCCACTGGGCGGCCCCACCCGTTGTGTTCAGCTTGGCGACCGCGAGGGGTTGTAGAGGTGGATCAACCTCGAAGGGGTGCCTCAATGGCGGATTGGTTGCAGAATGGCTCAGATGTGGTCCAGCTCATCTCGGGGCGGCTCGCAAGGCCGTGAAGAGGGAGACTCAGGCATCTCAGAGGGCTGTAGCGAGGGCACGACGGTGACGACGGTTTGGCTTGGCCCGAACAACAGTTCTAAACGGCAGCGACATGGCTCGGCTCAGCCTAGACAACAGTGCAGCTCGGCGGATGGCGTCGCGGCTCAGCGGATGGTGGCGGTGCGGGAGTTCAGCAAGACAAACGACAACGACGTGACGGCTCGACACAGTGGCGGCGCGGCAAGGGGGTTCGGCTAGGGGAGGTGCAGTGGCTCAGTCCAGCCACGGGTTGCTCGGCCTGGCACGGGGACGGTTTGGCCGGGAGGGTGAAGTGCCGTGGGGCGACACGGGTTGCGGAGGCCATGGGTGGTGGCACTGTTGCCTTCATCGCTTTCCTCCATTTCGAAGAACACACCAAAGAAGAATGAATATGGGGTCGATCCATGTTTGTTTGGCCCGCACCATCCGTGTTTAGAGTGGTTGCCAGTAGTTCACAAAGAATGAAGCAAGAACGTGTATTGAAGATATTTTAAAACATAATTTCCCACAACCCATGTCAATATCTATTCCAAATCTTGCAAAATAATTAGAAGGGGGAACATGGAAAGCAATAATCAAATAGAAATAAACCTCTACATCATTCGCTTGATGACGTTTTTTCATGTAGGTAGTACGGTCGTCGATTCGCTTTAGTTGAGGATGTCCCACGTCAAAATAAGTCAAGAGGAAGAAGGTCGAAGGGGGTCAGCGTCCTTCATTGGCGGAGCGTTCTTCATCGGTGGAGCGTTCTTCGTGGAAGAACATGTTCATCGTTGAAGAGCTTTCTCCCAAGAGCTCCTTTCTCCCAATTCGACCAAATATGCAAAGGATAATAGATTAAGTTCTCTATTTAGTTCGTTGGCACAAATTAAAATTAGCCTAATCAATTAACTAGGTTGACATATTAAAGGTATATGCATTGGCACAATTAAAGTGGAGGAATTCAAGAGGCTTCACCACATTAATGAGGAGGGTTGAGAGGTTTTTCTACATAATGAGGGATGCTCAAGAGGTTTAGGCCTCAGGTGGTGCCCACCACCATAAACTATCATGGGAGGTTAGGTTAGGGTGGTCCTCACCACCATAACCTCTCATGGGAGGTTAAGGTCTGGTGGTCCCCACTTATCAACTTCCACATGGATGTTTAGTTCCAGTGGACCCCACCTCCCAACACCCACATGGGTGTTGCAAATAAAAATAAAATGTCACACACTTTTATTTTTATTTTATTCTTACACGAAAAACCCAAAAACTATTTTTCACCCTCAACCAACTGCCATCGAGGTAAAAGTCTTTTTAAGAAAATACTGGCACTGTGAGTTCAATGGTGCCCTCATATTTCAATTCCGAGCATGGGTTCAAAAGTTAGAAAATCCTGCTCGTACGTTGAATGAACGTACCCAAAAAAAAGTTTAGAAATTAATTCCGGGCACTCCAAGCCTCAGAATCACGTGATGTCAATTTTCGCGAACTCAAAAAATTAACATTTATTAAAAAATAATATACATGGAAATTCCGGGTCTTTACATTAGTGATGTAATAATGGTTTCCTTCTCTGGAAATCTTGTTTTTTGTTCGTTGATTTTCCTCTTCTTTGACTTGATGGTTAGAGCTCATTTTCAATATATTGGATGATATCCCTTGTGAGATTGTAGTGGCCTATTATGAACTGACCTGGATGTTTTATCACTTTAGTATTGGACATGGATAGACCTTGGGAATGTAATTGGGAAACTAGGATGATGTGTATTTTTGGTAGATGAGTCACATGGTGGTGATTGCGTTTGTTATAATGAGATCATCGAGGTATGAGGATTGGTTTGAAAAATACTAGGTTACCATTGAGTACTTACCTAGGGTACAAATACTTTTCAGTTCTTTACCATTATCATGGATTATTGGTATTATAAGTTTCAAATTATAGAATAGTTAGAGTCTCCTCTTTTGGTCTAAGGGCCATGCTTTTATTACGTTATACCATTTTGGTGAATCTTTAAATGGTGGGGAGACCTTTTCTATGTCTCTATTATTTCTCTTATTTTGAGATGTGTGGTGATATTGGTGTTTTGATCATACAGTCGTGTGTGTTGTCAAATTTTTTGCGAGTCTCACTTATGGACTAGGGACCGTTAACCTCACAGGATAAATGAGGAAATTCTTGTTGTGTCATGGTGTTCTATCTTTCAGACTGGAAGCTTTTTTTGGATAAAATATCCTATAGTGGGGAGTTTGTACCATCATGTTACATTTTATGTCATTTGACACATTTTCATGATTAATCAATTATTAGGTATCTTCGTGGGTCGTTTATGGAGTTTGTTTGAACATTTTGAAGGTTTATGGGCCGGTGAACGATTTGTACATGGTTTGCGAAATGTTTGAAAAAGTTTGTAGACAGGAAAGTAGGGGGTCTTACAGTTGGTTCGTGATTTGAAAAAGTGTGCAGAAAAACCATGAAACACTTCCAATGGATCTATTATGGGTGAACGGTTTACACATGTTTAGTGCAAACAATGTTAATTAACCCAGGAAACTATTCAGATGATAATTGATGTTAATAAAATATTAATTAAATTTCTGAAACCCCCCTAATGAACCATAAACTCCTCCAAATCAATCATAATATGATCCTTAGGAATTTGGTATCCATCCAAATGCATTTTGGATCCCCAAACCTCATCTCTTGCTGGATCTTAGTGCCAATCAAAGTAGAGATCTTCTCTTTAGATGAGTTCTTCTTTTCATTTCTTGTATCTTCATTATTCACTTGATTCCTTCTTCACTAATGTTGTGAAAGGCTTGAGTTTTTTTGGATATGGACTGAATGATGTTGAATTATAGATCAAGAATCTCCCCAATCTTCTTTCAAGATATATCTTTTTAGATCCAGTTATCATTATTGAAGGCAACACATCTTGGATTTGTTGTGGTTGGATCCCTTAATTTATAAGTAAGAGTTTCTATGATTTTCATTAGTTTATTGATTCATTGTTGCTTGATAAATTCATGGATGAGTGTTTATTGATATCTAACACATGTTCTATGATTTTTATCCATTTAATTACTCATAAAAGATTCTTTGAATAATCCCCCTTGGAATTGAATATGGAATTGACTGAAAGGGTATAATCTTGATATCTATAAGCTCATTATTAATTGTTTAAATTCTAATTTTTTGGATTTATTTTCAAATAACCATTAAAAAGTTTTTTTGGTGAAATTTAGGGCTGTGGCCTAGGATTTGATTTATTAAATAGAATTTTTCATGAGTTTTGATTTATTAAATGAACTTCCTTGATTTTACTTTAATGAATTGAATTATTAAATGTTTTCTAAATATTTTAAAGTGCCTTAATTTTTTAAATGACCAATAACCACCTATAAATGATTTTACCTTTATTTTGGAAATAATGTTCTTGGGTTATTTGAAATAAATTTTTTATCTTCATGGAAAGAGGGTGTAAACCCAAGTTTTGAATTATATTAAATCCTTGTAATATTTTAAAACTTTATTTAAATGATTTTGGGATTATTTTAAATAAATGATTATTTTAAAGGCCCATTTGTAATTTTAATGTTGAATAGTGAAAAAAATAAAGAATTATTATGCTTTTAAATATTTAATTGTTCAATAATATTTTTAATGAACTAATGATTTTTTAATGGAATATTTGGGATTTTAACAATGAAGTTTGAAAGGAAGCATGTATGGTTACCCTATTTTAATTTTGAAATTCATTAAAAGGATTCGTATTGAAATTTGATGGGAAATTGTGAAAAACCCCAATTACATTGAATTAGGGTTTTGTTATAAAATTTGATGGAATTTGTTTGAAATTAAATTGTGGAATTTAATTTGTGGAAATTGAGTTGATGAAATTAGTTTCAAAGTTATATTTGATAAAAATGGATTAATTAGTTTTTATGGAATCATTTGGGTTTTCTTGTGGAAATTTTCATGTTTTGATTAAAAACAATGTTATGGTTTTAAATGGAAATTAAAATATTTGAAATGGAAAAGGTTTAAATATCATTTTTTTAAATGAATTTCCCATCATTGATTTTTTACTAGAGCACATGCAAGCCTTTGGTAGTTAGTAAGTTATTTTGGGCGGCAATTTTTGACTTAAAATTTCCTAAAACCTCATATTAGTACATCACAGCCCTTAGGTGATGGGGATGATTCCTCTTTAACCTTATTCCCAAAGAGGAGTATGTACATATTTTCCATTTCATAGTGTTGAGTTTCTATAGCATGGAAATATCATACTTTGTTATGAATTTGAATATTTTTTGCACTTATTTGTATTTGAAATATATTGCATTGTTATTAAGAACTGTTTTACATACCTTGTAAATTTATATAAACTATTTTATATTTTTTTTTTAAAATAATCCATTTGTTTATATATATCCCATAAT
Organism: Viscum album; assembly: GCA_963277665.1. Classification (NCBI taxonomy): domain Eukaryota; kingdom Viridiplantae; phylum Streptophyta; class Magnoliopsida; order Santalales; family Viscaceae; genus Viscum; species Viscum album. The sequence goes on along the minus strand of OY728155.1, from coordinate 1,786,740,617 downwards.
TTTAAATGTGAAGCATTATTTATTTAAATATGCTTTTAAAATGAAAAACTCATTTCTTTGAAACTGAAATATCTTTCTTTGGTTGTTAAACCATTTGTCACCATAGTTTATTTTATTTCTTAATTTATGATTATCATGCACCTTGGTTCTATTGCATTGATTATTATTCTTATTTAGGTGTTAGGTGAATATTATCATCTTTTCTTTATTACCAAGATTTACATTTCCAAATGATTTTTAAATATTTTAAATAAAATGTTTAGTTTGTTTAAAAGGTGAAATGTCATTTTTATAGGTTTAGCTTAATAAATGATTATTAAATGTTTTATTTTTTAAAAAACTAATAATATTACTCTCTCAATTTTAATCATCTTTTAGAATATTTTAATTGACTTTTGAAGTAATTTCATTGAATATTTGGTGAAATCCTACTAGGATATTTACCTCACACCATTCATGTGCCTATTAGTGTTTAAATCCCTTTATTATCTTATAGAAGGTGTTTGTACTCTCACCTTCTTTTGTGGGTTTGTTCTTGGGTGACCAAGGGTGGGTGAATTGGGACATGGTGGGTGGTCGTGGACCACCATGAAATAGGTTTTGGTTGTTATGTTTTGTTTCCAATTTTCTTAGTGTCTTCTTGTACTTTTTGTGTGTGTATTTATTGATATATATATATATATATATATATAATTAGTTTCCCCATTGTACTCTATTATTGTAATATTTAAGGGAGAAATCATTCCCAATGGTTATTTTCAGCTGCCCATGTTCTTATCACTAACCCGTGGATATCGGGAATGATCTTCGAGTTAGTGGTGAATCAACTTAGGTAATAGTTTAGATGGTAACCTGGGTTGATTCGTTAAATTATCAGAACTAAAAAAATCACTAATAAATAGAAGAATTTATGTGTTCTAAAAAATTGTATTAAATGGAATACTTTATTAGTGCTATTTTTTATAAAAGGTGATGTATTTCAGTTCTAAAAACATAGATAAATTGGTATTTTACCAATTCTATATCAGAACTGATAAAGGTAACCACTATAAGTGATTTTATCTAGCATTGATAAAGGTGTAGTGCTAAATAAGCATGATTATATAGTAGTGTAATATTGGTTCCTAAATTCTCCCGCTAATTTTTTTATCAACTCAATATGAAATGAAACCAACAATCACACTTTACTACTTACATATGGAAATATAATAACTAATAAATCACTATAAGTGTATGCATATATTATCATTGTTGAAAAAAACTATTCAAGAGAGTATTTTATGCAATGTGACACACATCATTCAGTCCAATAATGCTTTTTCCAAAAATCCCCTTTTCTTTAGGATGGAAAGAATTTCTCTCCCCATTAATCATATCCCCCCTAAATTTCATACCATTTTCTTCCACTTAATGAGAGAATTAATTAAGGAATATATTAACTTGTTTTGAAAATAATACTTTTCTCCACATTTTTCATTGAATGTTACTATCGACATATTTTTCATTGAATTTTACAAGAATAATTCTCACCAATCAAAAATAAAACTAAATTAAAATAACATTCTAAACACTAAAAAATAATGTGAAATAATAGATTCAAATTTGGGATTGGGTAATATCCAATCCTCTTGAATCTGATGTCGGTGGTTAAACACAAAAGTTTAATTTGTTCTTCTCAAACATCGGAGTAGTAAAAGGATTGATCATGATGTATTCCACTTAACGATTTTTTCATCAATGACCTATTTTTATTAACCATTTCAAAAATTTATCTTTGATAAAGTTATATCTAACATCAAAATGTTTTTTTGAGAGTATTGGACTTGATTTTTCATGATTTCAATTTCACCATATTTATCACAAAATATCACCATAGGTTTTTTTATTCTTCATAAATATCATCTTATTTTGACTTCATACATAGTATACGGGTGAATAATTTAGTTACTGAGATATATTCTACTTTTATTATTATAATAGATGTGTTTTACTTTTTTTACTCTTCCATTCTATAATTTATTACCAAAAAATATTGGAGAACCAACTACTGACATTTAGTCCACCAGAACATCAGCCTAGTGTGCATCATAAAAATATGATAACTCAAGATCCTTTCTATCATCAATTAATAATCCAAAATAGAGAGTACCTTAGATTTACCTCAATATCCATTTTACTTATACAAGATACCCCCTTGAAATATTTTTTGAAAAGGACACAAAAAACGTTTGATAAACAATATATAACTGACTTTCTATCAAATATAAAAATCTCCCAATTATTATTCTATAAAAGTTATGATCCATTGATTTACCATCCTTTTTCTTCAAATATTTTTTTGAATTGGAATTGGAGTTGACATTGGTATGGATTCATGCATATCAAACATGAACCTTGAATTGTTTTTTCATAGATGTCTTCACATAGAGGTTATGATCAAAACCACCCCTTTTGAATTATAGATTCTTTAAATATGATCCAATCCATGAACTCCATGACTATAGTTCCTATTTAAATTATAAATGGCCTTCTTTAACTTGGAAGCGTTGGTTTTGTCATCTAAAATTAAGAATATATCTAATTGATCAATATAAACATCCACTTTGAGTACACCAATAATGAAATCTATTTTTTACATCCATTTTATAAATCTTAAATCATATTTGAATAACAACCACCAAGATTTGTTTGATTGATACAAGTTGACACATTGGTGTGAATGTGTTTTCAACATCGGCACCATCAATTATTTTATAGAATTTACACAATATAAAATCCTCATTTAAGATCACATTACCTTGATTGTTGAATTTATTATTGAAGAACCACTTTTTTTATGATCATAGTGTGATCTCCATGCCTCTCCAAAATATTATAAATTTGATTCATATCAATTTTATCAAATTCTGAATTCATGTAGATAACCCATGGCTAATAATTAACCAATTCTAAAAATGGACCTTATTGCACCATTGATAATAGAAAATTGTTCACTACATTCCTTATCCTTAATTTTTATGTTGGTGTAGATATCTATTTCATTTTATTGGATATATCAAATTTAATCCTCCTATTTATCTATTGAGAAATATATCGACTCTCTGAAGTAATTTTTGTTGTACCTCTCGAACCCCTCAAGGTTTAATTTTCATGATCACAATCACTCTCATCTTTGTCTAACATTGTGTTTTAAGTGTTTGTGTTGATAGGCATTTGATTGCCAAGAAGTTGACCAAGGAAGAGGCAGAAATGGACTGAAATTCAGTCCACCGGCCGACCGGTGGCTTCACCACCGGCCAGCCGGTGGCATCCAGACCAAACAGTGGAAGCTACTGCCTTCCCACCGGTCGACCGGTGGCTCTGCCACCGGTCGACCTGTGGCACTCAGCACAAATAGTGAGACCTACTGTCTTTCCACCGGCCAGCCGGTGGCTCCTCCACCGGTCGACCGGTGGAGCCTGGACCAAGACTCTTCTTCTCATCTAAGGCACCGGCCAACCGGTGGGACTGTACCGGCCAGCCGGTAGCCCAGTCAAACTAGCCGTTGGGGTTGACCAGTCAACCTTCTTTTGGCCTCCAACGGCTCCAAAGCCTTCTCCAACGGCTCCGAAGCCTCCCCAAAGGATCCTAGACTATAAATAAAGGCTGAGGAAGCCCCGGACACTAACCGGAACAATACGGAAGCCCACAGACATATTTTGCATCAATTGGCCAACCTCCGGCGACTTCCTCCAAGGGAACCCCAATAGCTCCAACAACTTCCACATCCAAGGAGCCCCCTCAAGAAGCTTGGGAGAGCACGCTACATCAACTCCATCATCCAATTGGCGCCCAAGTCTTCCTCCATTACGGTTTTTATTGTTTTTATCTTTTTGAGCTTTCAATTTGGGTTTGTGCCTACAAACCCCAAACTCTTTCTTCATCTCCCTTTCTTTGGGTTCTCACACCACCATTAAGGTGTGAAGAGGTTTGTTCAAGCCTTTCCTTTTAAAAGGCTTGTGTCACCGGTGAGCTAGCCTTCACCCGTTAAAAAGGCTAGTGGGTTCTTGCTAAACCATCAAAAGCAAGTGGGTTCTTGCTAAACCACAAAAAGCAAGCTGTAATAGGTCCTAGTGCTACCTCAAAGCCTAGTGGGTTTCTTGCTAAAACCATTGAAAAGCAAGCGGTAGGAATCTCTCAACGGTTGAGTTGGGAGCGGAGACGTAGGCCGGGTTTTGGCCGAACTCCGTTATCAATTTTGTGTGTCTTGCCTTTTTTATTTCCGCTGCATTTATACTTTGATTTTTAAATTGTTAATTTTTTTTTAAAAGGCAATTCACCCCCCCTCTTGCCATCATTCCCTCCTTGGGGTGTTTTCTTCCGACCCATCAATTGGTATCAGAGCAAGTATTTGAATAATTCCCTAACCGGTTTCAAATTAAAGATCCTATTTTTTGATGGCTTCTACCGATTCTTCCTCTCAATCCCCCGAAGGATTTTCTTTGGATCGTGCTCCATTCTTCGATGGAACCGATTATACTTTTTGGAAAACCCGCATGACCACATTTCTTAAAAGCATTAGCTATCCTATTTTTAAAATTGTCATGCATGGTTTTACGCTTTCCTCTCCCGATGAATCTCAATGGACCCCCGCCGACATTGCAAATTTCGAGCTTGATGGCAAAGCCATGAATGCTCTTCATTGCGGGTTAGATAGAAATGTTTTTGATCATATTTCTTCTTGCACATCTTCACATGATATTTGGAAATGTTTAGAGCTAAACCATGAAGGTACTAGCATGGCTCAAAAGCAAGAACCGGCTCAAAAGCAAGAACCCACTCAAAAGCTAGAACCCGAGGCAAAATCCATACCCGCTTGCCCACATCACAAGAAAAGGGCCAAGAAAAAGGAGAAGAAGAAGGCTTCAAAGGAAATATGGAGTGATAGCTCCACCTCTTCATTCTCCTCCTTCTCCTCGAGCGACCAAGGTAAAAAATGCCTAATGGCAAATCATGAGGTATCATCATCCTCTTCCTCTTCCTCGTCTTCTAGTTCTTCCAATTCTTTAAATCATTTATCCTATGAAGAACTCTCGCACGCAAGAGATCAATTGGAAAAAGGTTTTCATGCTTTATCTTCAAAATTTGTCGCTTTGAAAAAGAATTTCAAAAAGCTTTCCTCCGAAAAAGACCAACTTCTCAAAGAGAAGGAGGAACTCACCCTTAAAATCCAAAATTTTCCAAATGTTGATTCTATGGAATCAACCATCAAAGACCTTAGAGAGACCCTAGCCAAGTTCACCCAAGGTGAACAAAATTTGAAAAATATACTTGGTTCCCAACGTATATCCCGAACCACCAATGGACTTGGCTATACCAACCGAGCCTCCTCCTCCCATGCTCAAACTGTTTTTGTAAGGGGGAGCTCCGATTACAAATTTTGTAATTATTGCAAGAAAACCGGGCATCTCATTTATGAGTGTAATTGTAAAAACGCCCGGTATGGCCAACCCAAGTCTATTTTCTATAGTGACGAGTTTTATAGGAGAAGACCCGCCATGAGACAAGTTTGGATTGAAAAATCCCTCCTTGCGAGTCTCTCCGGGCCTAAAATTGTTTCTTTTCAAAATCCCACTCCCCGGTGATTCTTTATTTTTATTTAGGGGGAGAACCTTCTCATTTTCAAAATCTCAAAATTCCAAAATTACATTTGGTTTCAAATTTCAATTTTCAATTATTTTTCATTTCAATTTAAAATTTTCTATTTTCAATTGGTTTAAAATCGTGATTTTCAATTTTTCCCTCAATCAAGTTTTATGCCCCACTCTTTTTTGATAATCACAAAGGGGGAGAAATTTCTTGATTGATTGGGGGAGAATCATTTTCATCATGCTTAGTATTTCCTTTCAATTTTAGTATTTTACATTGTTTGTTTCGGTGATTGTGATCATCAAAATAGGGGGAGATTGTTGTACCTCTCGAACCCCTCAAGGTTTAATTTTCATGATCACAATCACTCTCATCTTTGTCTAACATTGTGTTTTAAGTGTTTGTGTTGATAGGCATTTGATTGCCAAGAAGTTGACCAAGGAAGAGGCAGAAATGGACTGAAATTCAGTCCACCGGCCGACCGGTGGCTTCACCACCGGCCAGCCGGTGGCATCCAGACCAAACAGTGGAAGCTACTGCCTTCCCACCGGTCGACCGGTGGCTCTGCCACCGGTCGACCTGTGGCACTCAGCACAAATAGTGAGACCTACTGTCTTTCCACCGGCCAGCCGGTGGCTCCTCCACCGGTCGACCGGTGGAGCCTGGACCAAGACTCTTCTTCTCATCCAAGGCACCGGCCAACCGGTGGGACTGTACCGGCCAGCCGGTAGCCCAGTCAAACTAGCCGTTGGGGTTGACCAGTCAACCTTCTTTTGGCCTCCAACGGCTCCAAAGCCTTCTCCAACGGCTCCGAAGCCTCCCCAAATGATCCTAGCCTATAAATAAAGGCTGAGGAAGCCCCGGACACTAACCGGAACAATACGGAAGCCCACAGACATATTTTGCATCAATTGGCCAACCTCCGGCGACTTCCTCCAAGGGAACCCCAATAGCTCCAACAACTTCCACATCCAAGGAGCCCCCTCAAGAAGCTTGGGAGAGCACGCTACATCAACTCCATCATCCAATTGGCGCCCAAGTCTTCCTCCATTACGGTTTTTATTGTTTTTATCTTTTTGAGCTTTCAATTTGGGTTTGTGCCTACAAACCCCAAACTCTTTCTTCATCTCCCTTTCTTTGGGTTCTCACACCACCATTAAGGTGTGAAGAGGTTTGTTCAAGCCTTTCCTTTTAAAAGGCTTGTGTCACCGGTGAGCTAGCCTTCACCCGTTAAAAAGGCTAGTGGGTTCTTGCTAAACCATCAAAAGCAAGTGGGTTCTTGCTAAACCACAAAAAGCAAGCTGTAATAGGTCCTAGTGCTACCTCAAAGCCTAGTGGGTTTCTTGCTAAAACCATTGAAAAGCAAGCGGTAGGAATCTCTCAACGGTTGAGTTGGGAGCGGAGACGTAGGCCGGGTTTTGGCCGAACTCCGTTATCAATTTTGTGTGTCTTGCCTTTTTTATTTCCGCTGCATTTATACTTTGATTTTTAAATTGTTAATTTTTTTTAAAAGGCAATTCACCCCCCCTCTTGCCATCATTCCCTCCTTGGGGTGTTTTCTCCGACCTAACAATTTTCTCCTCCTGTGATTAATCCTCATAATATTAATCATTTGAGGAACTTTGTACAACATTATAATTTATACTTACTTCTTCAGCTTCCTCACAAAATTCATAAAATTTTTAACTTCTATAATTCTTTTCATATTTCTCAACAATAACCATAACGTCATTGAGAATTTTCTACATTGTCTATATAGACATATTAAGGTGAATCAAGTGTTTCTAACATTTTTCCAAAATCCAAATCATCTTTTAGAATTTATCTCTTGTAATTAATTGGATCAATTTTTCTAGTTAAGATAATAATGGTTCTATTTGGTTTATAATTAATCACTTACACCACATGAAATGTAGTAAATTAGTAAATTATAAAAAAAGTGTTTTCCCAAGGTTCATCCACAATGTGGGAAACCCACTCCATATTGTGATCATGTTTTCACCAAGACATATATTTTACACTAAAATATTTTCATCAATTACAAGTGAGTTTTGGGAAGTTATCATATCATCCCAATATCACCATATAACACAGGTGAGTGATCACAATGTTAAAAAAGTGGACAAGAACAAAATATCACTACACTTAAATTCTCTATCATCCCACTAGACTTTAATCTTCTAAATGAAATCTCATCTTCATTCCAAAATATTAAATTAGATCTCTAATCTTTATAGGGATGCCACTAGATCCAACAAAAATATCTTATTATTTATATCAGAATACTCAATTAGCTCAGAATCGTAAATAATTGAACATGAATATTTGCCTTTAATTTGTTCAATATAGTTTTTTCTTCATTATCTAGAATCTATTTACTGGGATACACACACCTAAAATACCAAGTAAATTGATAGATATAGCATATTATATTGAACTCAATACATGCTTGATATTATCTAAACATTATTCTATGTACATCTTATCAAACATCTATAAAAATAGATGTTATAAAAATGGGTATGTGAATGAATCTTATTATTATTATTATTTTTCTTATTCTTCTTCATATTTTTATTTATCTCTTGTTTTATACTATGTTATTTTTATACTTCAGAAAAAGATCATCCATTTCTTCTTATTTTATATTCCTTTAACTGTATAGGATCTTTTATCAACAATTTATATATCTACATTTGGTTATCTATTTTTTTTATCTTGATAAGTTTTAATTTTCTTGTATATAACACCTCACACTTTTTTGGATTTTTTCAATTTTCATAAATATAAATATTTCAGGGATTCTATGCAATAAAACCAACCATATGCACTCTAAATTTTCTTCCCCCGTGAAACACTATATCTTTTATTTTTCATATTAATATCTCTTGTGAAATTAATATAGTAACCTATTTATTTTATTCACATTTTTAACTCATCCAAATAGATTATTTATGTATTTTGGTGTTGGTTCAAGTCCTCAATACATTTCTAAAATAGAAAAAAAATTACTAGATTTATTGTTATATAAACGTATATAGTAAAAAATTATGGCATATAACATTACATTGTGAAATTATAGTCTCAATAAAACCAATAATAACTTCAACTTGAGTACGTACAATATAGCTAGAAATACAATATCACTTCTAACCTCATTTAGGAAGAAACAAAATGTTTTTTATACTCTATTCTCTGAAATTCAGTACATGTATCTTCCCATTTTATCCTTACAAAATATGGAAAGTAAACACTACCCACATTTTCAAGAAACACAACCCTATAAATCATCCTAGTGAATAAATATTAAAATTATACGGTATGTTCTATCTAAATACCTTTAGTCTTGTAAATATTTCTTCTTCTTAGTATTTAAATATCAATCTCATAGAATTTAATTTATAATTTGATCACAAAATTTGAATTCTAAATAGTTTCATTAAAAATTCAATATTTTTTATCATAATTATAAGGCCCTGGCCTTAAACATTACTTATTATTGAATTAAATGAATAATTCACATAGAGGATATTTTCATGTTTAGAGATTTAGAGAATTAGGTCATAACTATTAAATATCAAAAGATTACATAGTATACACTTCTACTAAGTTTCCATAAAATAGAAAAACACTTAAAAAGAAACATGTCTACTTCCATGTTTTAGATAGAATGTCTTTCCTTGATCACATCATTGACCCTATTCATCTTTAAGTCCTATGGAAACCATTTCAAAAACATGGGATGAGCATAAAAAGCCCAGTAAAGGATACACAAAGAAGTAAAACTGTTATTTTTTCAAAACAACAAGTAAATCATGAGTACTTTACGAAAGTAATACTTTTCACCTTTATGAAGTAGTAAAAAATATTCACTGAATAAAAGACCATTACTTACACTTTTGTAACCAAAAGATTACCATAAAACCCATATAAAGAACACATAACATATAGAGGTAACTTGGGACATAAACATGCATAAATGGAATAACCATACGGTCGACTTCCACACATACTTAATGGAATATCCAATACGGCCAACTTCCATACCCAATGAATTGGAGGTTATAACGTAACCACCTATCCTGGTATTCACGGAACCACCCGTCATATGATTTATCACGTAACCACCTGTAAAATTTACAAGTACCATCATTACACTTAAAATATTGAAAATATAAACATTTCAATAACAACATTTCATTTGCAATCACAATAAGTAATTCCAAGATAGTGAATTAATCATTCCATTTTCAAAAATCATTTAAAAGAGATTTTTGAATCAAAGTGTCCCATACCACTTTGAAGATTTTAATGGAATTATAATTTTAAAACATTAATGTACATATGAATAAATACTGAAAACCATTTCGAAAACATGGACATTAAAGATAAAGATTTAGAATAATGAATCTTTAAAACATTTAAAACGATATTTTTGTTAAAGAGTTTTTACCAAAATGAGAGACTCTTGAATACAAATAATTGTGGAATAACATTTAATATGAACTTTATAATATCATGAGAATAAAGGTATTCATGATATAATATGTCAAAATAAATTATACACACCATATAAGAGTGAATTGGTTCATAACAACAATGAAGTCTCAATGGAAATGTAAATTGAGATGAAATCCATTATAAAGATGGTATCCTTAAATTAAGGATAAATCTATCACATAATTATGTGTGAGAAATATAAATACACCCAATATATGTGGATATTAAGTTTGAAACAATCATAGGTCATTCACACATAATCATGGAGAAACAAAACCAATGACATAGATATTTAACTCAATGAAATGAGATTGAGTTATGATTTCCCATACAAGTTCGTAAGAATTTATCAATGAGATGATTATGTGTAGAAATAGTATATCCACACAAAGGTTTGTGGAAATTAAAACATATATATTCCACACATAATCTTGGAATAATAAAATCAAGAAGTAGAGGTTTAACCCAAAGAATTGAAAGTGGGTTAAGAAGTTCCCTTACAGAAATCCGACAGCCTAACGACGTCACTTTGAAATTCAGAAAATGAGTTGATGAGAAAGAAAATGGTACCTCATCACTTGGACATAATATTTAAATAAATAAGGATATATAATAACATATCCCAACATAATATTATGTGAATTAAAAGACATAACAAAAGAAGTCTTTTAAAAAGAGGAGGGTGAAAGGTCCCCTTACCGAGTTGGGTAACTTTCGAAACGTACACCCCATGGAAGAAGGGTCATACAATGAAGATATAAATACCCATAAATGAAATTATACTACAAAAAGTGTATAATAATGGCAAGTACATAAACAAACCAAAGGAAACAGTGGAAAATGTAGCGTAAATGTCACGGGAATAAAAGCGAGATGAAAAATCCCTTACGAAAACTCAGCAGCCTAACGGCGCCACTTAAAACATCCAAAAATGGATTTATGAGATCAAATAGGGTCTCTCATAATATGAACATAAAAATTACAATATTAAGAATATAAAATAACATCCCCAAAAATAAGAAAGAAGAGCTTAAAAGAAATTAAATAAAAGAGAGTACTTAAAATGAAAGAGAGAGGTTGGATCCCTTACGAAAATTCGGCAACCTAACGGCGCCACATAAAAATTCATCAAATGAATTGATGAGAGTAAGAGTGGGTAACTCATCATATGAAAATACAAATTTTAGTATGGTTAATATTAAATAACATCCTCTAACATAAGAACATGGAGCATAAATGAAATGACATAAAATAGGGTACTTGAAAAGAAAGAGAGAGTTTGGATCCCTTACCTCAAGTCCGACTTGTCTTGTTCGTTTCTTTATATTATTGAATAATAAAATTTTGTCAATCTATAATTTCTTAAGGATCTCTTTTAAATATTATCATTCAGTTCATATCACATATTATAATGTTATAATAATTTGTTAATAATGTGAGTTCATATCATAGGTTTTTGGCGATGTTTGGTACATGAGTCAAAAATGAATTTGTTTGAAAATGGATATCCATGTAGTTATAATTAAATAATCCCCAGAGTAGTATTAATGATTTAAATATCATATATATCCAGTAAATTTTCATTATATACTACTCCAGAACATTTGGAGATAAAAATAAATGAAATGAACCGTTCATGGAGATGGTAGGCCATACGTACGCATGAACGCTACTTCCATTTCTTTTTCATATTAATGGAATTAAAAATAATTGAGAGACATATATATATATTATAATTACAGTATAATATATATGTTATATGCATCACATATTTTCATTAATATCATTCTTTAAACATTCCATGTATTTCATGAACGAGTCATATCACTTGAGGGGGCGGTAGTCCACACTTCCACGCAAGAAATTATCGCATTTGCACAACATAAAAAGCATAAAGTCATATTTTAAATATAAAATTCAGAAACATAGAGAAATCATAAATACCATATATATCATATATAAAATATAGTGACATCATAATGGCCACCATGAAAGGTGTTAAGAGAAGATTGAACAATCATCATTTCGTGAGGCATAAATTCGCCATCCACAGAAACAATATGTTCTTTAACCATTAGACGAAAGTGTGTGTAAGTGTAGCTCGAATACTTCACATAAAAACATCCTAGTATATTAAAGATACTGGTTTTATTACAATATAAAGGAATAATAATATTTTAGAGGGTTGGAGAAGCAAAATAAAACAAAAGAACACAAGGGAAGACATTACCTTTAAATTGGGTAACTCTTTTTGATTTGAGCTCAAAGGCTTCTTTGGAAAGGATTATTCCCAAAGGAGAGGATTAAATGATGATAAGAGAGATGTGGAGAGATGAAATGGGAAGGGTTTTTCTGAGCAAAAGGCTTTAGAGGTGTGGGTAAGGTGGTAGAGGTGGGGGATTTTTATAAGAGGAGAGGAGGGACACTCTTGGAAAGTTATAAACTTTTACTTTATTGTAAATATATTTTCGGATTTTAAAGGTCCCAAAATTATATATTTCGAGTATAAGGTGATAATAGTTCGAAATCCACCCATAAAATAGGTTTTTGAAAAGTGTAGGTCTTATATTTTACATTATAGTTTCATTTTATTTAAATCGTTAAATAATGAGGTAATCGCTGCATCATCATGGTGTCATAAATAATTTAATTTATTTAATGTCTAAAAAATATAAAAAAAATATCTTGATGTATGAAATATTTTTATTTTTATAATTAATATTTATAGTCAAACATATGAGTTGTATAACCCCATGTAAAAATTGTTTTAGTAAAACAACTCATGTTTGTGACATTTTTATTTTAACTTTGAATAAAAAGTTATTTATGTCATTTTCCTACCAAAGTGGCTCCATGGGGTCCCCAAGTTGACCCATGGATTGTATTGGTCGGCCATGACACATAAAACGAGGGTAGTACATGTTTATGGGTCATTTCATATTATTAAAACATTATTTTTACCTTAAATTACACTAATTACCTTAAATCGCGATTAATAAAACTTAAAAGTTACTATTCACAAAAAATATTTTAATCTAATTGAACCACATTTTACTTCTTAATGACAACCATGTATGTCAGATTTTTGAAAACCAAGTCACAGAAGTGACAAAGTTTCATTTAAATGAAAAATCATTTTCTCTAACTACAACTTAGTGGTTTCACTATTCATCAAAAATTGAAGTTTTTCAGAAAAATACCAAAATTTCACCCTAAGATATATTTGATATTCCGAATTCAAAAATGATGTCTTTTTAAAAAAATTCAAAAAATATAAGTTGCATAAATTAATTTAATAATTAATTCCCGCTGTCAAAACAAATAACGTGTTTTTAAGAAACAATATCTATTAAAATATTGACACTAGTTTAAGTCCAATTTCAAAGTGAAATTAATTATAATGACCACCATTGGATTAAATGGTAAAAATATATTCTAAATAAAATTTAATCTCAATTAAAAATATAATATATCCATATAAATAAATCAGATTAAAAGGAGGTTTTGAATTAAAATGCAACATTTTCAATAAAAATGATCTTTATCGGAAAAATAAAAAAACATTACACAAAGTAAATTTTGATGTACGGATTATAAAGAAGGATTTTATTTTGTCAAATAAAACATATAAAATTGTCAAAAGTATATTTAAAAAGGGTTCTCCATCAAAAGTAAGTTAATCAACCTTTTAAATAATATTAGAAGATTTATGCTTAAAATTGGATTCATTTTCATTTTAAGCCTCTAACATTTATTGGATAAAAGTAAAAATATTTGAAAAACATATATAATAATTTTGTAGTTAGTTCCGTTCATTCCCGCCATTACAACGGCTAGGCGTTAACTACCATTTAAAATAATATTATTTTATTATTAGAGTGCAACGTAAGATTTCAAAGAAACTCGTTGTTGCGTATAGGGTACGCCATCGAGCATAGAGTTCCCTTTAAAGTAATATTAATACTTTATTCACAAATATGGATAAATATGATAATTTCATATTCTTTATTTACCTAGGGTGACACAATAATGATAACATCATTTTATTTTCATTTAATCAACCTCAAATAAATCCCGATTCAAGGGTTAATAATTATTCATGATTTTTTTCACCATGACGGAAAATTTATGGCATCATCATTGATAATATTTATATATATTTTAATTTAATCCTTTAAATAGTTTTTAAATTTCATAATACCTTCTTGATTTTATATTCTTTTCCATAGAGTGAAGATCATATTATCAAAATTATATATATTTAATCACACACTATTTTCAGTGTTTTTGATGTTTAGATTAATGGAGAACAAATAAATCAACATACCATATTATTTTCTCCTTTGAATATAAATTATAGAAACTCAGATTTGTAGTATACAAACATCTCAAATTCTTTTAATTATTTATCCCTATACATAGAACATGATTCTTGTACAATGATCATCCTTAAAAAGATATTGGTTCTTTCATATTTAATGTAAAAAAACATCCACATATAGGTAGGAATCATCTATACACATATATAAAATATCTTTTTTTCATGACACTTATAATCCTTACGATGATCCTTATGGATTCATCACCATTACATAGATCAGACATGGTACTTAAAAAAACACATGATGATATTTACATAGATCAAAGTGATATTTATGAAGTTATGTTGGATATTTCCACAAAATATGAATTTCCCATTTTTTCATACTTCTATTGTGCATTATCCTCACATAGGTCTTGAATTTTCCAGTTTTTTCTCAAACTCCAAATTTACAAGGTAATTTAGATCATCTTAGAATTATTTCAAATCAGCTTTGATACAATTCAAAACACTCTAAGAAAACTCCAGAAATGTTAAATAGATTTCTCAATTATGATAATAATTTAAATAAACTTATATACAATACAAAATTCTATTATATTATAATAATACAAAAGATAGATTATTTCAAATGTTTCACTACATTCTCATTCCATCCATTATGTATTTCACTCCAACCACAATCCAAGTGATATTTATCACTAAATTTAGCAAACTATATGATAGACACCACAAGAATGGATTCTAAACTATTAAACTTAGTTTCATTAAATACTTCAAACATGTTTTAACCTTTTTTATAACTTTATATTATGTCAAAAGAAATTTCAACTACTATCTTGAACTTTAGCTTCTAAACACCTCATAGAATATTATATATAGTACTTCAAATTCAACAAATTTATTTAAAATTAGCATAATATCTATAATTATCAGATATATAGGAGATAAATTAATATTTCTGTATAGTTATTCAAGGGTAACATCTTCATATGTTGTGTGGGTACTCACTCCATCAGTCATATTCTCAATTAAATACATATTGGCACATATTGACAACAAATATAACCTGAAATAACATTTGGGATCTTCAATCTTCCCTTTTTTATTTTTATTTATCAAAACCTATAAATTACATTAAAAATTAATTCATGTCAATAAGGCATCTCCTCCTAATTGAAAATAAATTGAAATTGGAAAAATTGTTTCCCTCTTATTGACAATATAAGAAAGGTTGGAAATTTTCTTCTCCTACTTATTTCTATAAAAAAATATCAGGTGGGATCTTATCATCCTTTCAAAACCCATATCTTACCTTTTTGTTCTTATAATTCCATTATGATTATATAATTTCATGATATAAGGACGAAAAAAATTCTCTTAGATATATTCCATAAACTAATCAAGTCAATGCCTACTTGGGTGAACCTATAATGGAAAATAAGATTGAATAATGTAGAATACTATGATTTATATAATCTAGTCACAATGTGATACTAAAACTGAAACAAATCCTATAGGACTTGATTAATGTTTTTATGTAAATGTTATGAACCTATACTTAACTCAAAAAACATATAAAGTTCAAATATTTTTCCTTATTATGGTTAAATAATCATCCCCCCTAATAACCATATTATATATAATCTAAAACGGTGATAGGAAGTTGAAGTCCCTACCTCAAATTTATATTTTTATATTTTCTATTTAGATTTATAGAATAAAAAATAATGAATAAATCTATAGAAAAGTTCCTTCATTGATAGATACACCTTAAGGGGTTCTCTCCATTACTTTTCACCTTGGATGTTTTATTCATGAAATAAGATCTAATAATTCATGATACCAATTGGTGTTTTATAAAAATTTATGTATCTTAAGTAATATCTTGTAAGGAAACAACATGATACCAATTGAAATATTTTAGGAAGGATGGATTTCTTTAGTTATATAGACGTAAAAACATTCTCAATTTCCCTTGTTTAAGGATTTACCTTTCAATTCCCACTTTTATGCTGAAAACACACCAAAATATGTGGGAATTAGGTATTGAAGTGTATTCTCTCCAATTTACTTATATTTTTATGACAATTAAAAAATCCAATCTTTTTATTCACTCTAACATTTTTAATGAAAATTATTTTAAGGTTTCATTGTTTATAGTTTGAATATCAATTCTTTTCATTTGTTATGTGTTTCATCAACTGATTTTTGAGAAGAATCTACATCAGTATGACCTGGGTTATGATTTAATAAGGTTTTTAAAAATGGATAATCATTGTTTTTCAAAATATTATTTACTTATTTATTAAGTTTTTTTATATGGTTGTTATTTTTATTAATTATTTTTTTATAATTCATTTTATTATTTCCATACTCTATTTAAAACCTGTTATCTATAGTTTTTGAAAATTTGGATAATTAATAACCATATGAAGACTTACTCTTTACCATATGAATATTAACATTTATAAAATTGATATACCTTATGAAGTATAATATTTACAATAAAAATGATATTTAGACCTTATGAATTTGTACCTAATAACATTTTCAATCCAATGGGGTAATAATTTTAGCTATTTATTAAACCCTTTTTCTATGAACCTTAAGAAGATATACCTTATAAAGATACACCTTTTCGTGATATTTAACCCTAATAATAATCTATACATATTGAAGGAAGTTCCATATAATAAAAATTAACCTTATGAAGTACTTAAATATTATAGAATTCTTATCCTACAAATATGTTTCTTATAGGATTCCATATCTTATGAAAATTCATATCATATGAAATATATATCTTATGATATTTCTATCATACAAAATTAATTTCATATGAACATCATATCTTATAAAAAATTCTATCATGTCTTATTTCTTTAGCATACGATTTTCTTATCATACAAGATTTAGTTTGTTATGAAATTTTAATGTCATACAATATAGACATGGAATTTTTTAGTCAAATTGAATTTTTTATTTTTATTCATTTTTATCTGAAATTGTTGATATATTTTAGTTGTATATTTTGAGTTTGGTTTTCCTTATAGTGATGCATGATAAATTTTAAAGTAGATTAATTATAGGTGGAATGATCAGAAAATAGATAAAAGTATATAGATTTTTTATGGGAAATCAACAAAAAACAACTCTAAATTAGTTTATTGGATTCAGGATAAAATCAATAAATATAAAATTTTAAATTTATTTTCCCTGAAATAAAAAACTGTTATTTCAATAATATCTGAACACATATTAAAAAAATTAGAACATGTATCAGGTTCTAGAAATCATCCTTGAGACCTTCTCTATATTTTAATCTTTTTCTTGTCATTGATTTAATGAATTTCTCCCCATTAATGTTATGATAAATTTATTAAAAATAATCAATAGAGAAATAATACTAATTAAATTATGTATTGACCAAAAATTTATTCACCTACCATATATTTACGATTTATATGAATTTTACTAATTATGGTATCTTTTCAGGTTCAAATCCCACTCATGGGATGATCTCTATTTTTATATCATCAACATAGTCCTATTCTTTATATGTTATTTAAAGTATCAAATGAAGAATCATACCAAGGTGATTGAATCTTATAATATAGAATATTTATTATACCTTATTTCATTTCATTATTTCTTCATTTGATAACTATAATCACTTTCAATCCCATGCATTTTATCACACAAATAGATAAAAAATATTTCAAGGAATAAGGTGAACCAACTTGTTGATCAATGCGAGAATTTATATTTCAAATTTCTTATCAAATGGGTTTTCCATTTAAATTTAATGTCATGTATGGATGGACTCACCATATTTGATTTTTTTTCAAATATTATTTTCTTTTGAAAACAAGGGTAATTTTGTGTTTTCTAATTGTATGAGATATTCCTTTTAACATGAGGTGTAAAGGAAAATTCATTACCTGGTGAATCATTCATGTTATTCATAATTTTTTCTTGGTCTATTATGATTTT
The DNA here is from genome assembly GCA_963277665.1 of Viscum album. Taxonomy (NCBI): domain Eukaryota; kingdom Viridiplantae; phylum Streptophyta; class Magnoliopsida; order Santalales; family Viscaceae; genus Viscum; species Viscum album. The sequence goes on along the minus strand of OY728155.1, from coordinate 1,786,722,172 downwards.
GAGACAATAATTTGAATTGTGTCTATCCAACATGAACCACCCACACATATCCTCATGATATCCTAGGATACTTTATTTTGAAAACCTATAATCAATATCAATTTATTATTTAAGTGGAATATGTCCTTTTCCTTTGGAAATTTACTTATATTTTTCATCCAAATTTATTTTTGCCTCTAAATCATCTAGAAAGAATTAATTTAATACTTTTTAAATCTATTAATTTTTTTTATCAATATGATTTCATAGAAGGTTCTTTTACTAATTCATATTTTTTGTTTTTTGTTTTTCTGAATTTTTCTTTCAGTTTAGGCTTTCTTCCTTTAAAAAAGTAATTTGTGGATTTATTGCATGTGCCCAAGTTATGTTCTATTATTCCACAACAGAATTATATTACCCTCCTTGGTGGTTCATTCTTCTTGATCTTCTTTGGTGTGTTTGATTCTATTTTTTTCTTTGGCTTATTACCTAAGGATGACTCACCAACCGTCTTCATAGAATTCTTGGGACTTCAAACATTTTTCTCATGATTCTTTCCCAATGTTGGATTATCTTCATTGATTTTATTTTTTGGTCTTCTATTATCATTTTTTATTTGTATAATTTAATTATATATAATTTCATGTTTCATAATTATGTGTACTTCCATTAAAAAAACATAGAGTTCTATAAGTATTTCCAATTTATTTTTTCTATAAATATTATTCTTCATGGTATGTGGATGTTTCAGCTTCTCAGGCATGATCCGCCTCACTTTAGGCATTACTCTTCTTCTAGTTCTTACAAAATTATAATAATATTCCATATCTATATGTAAAAACTTATTGAAACACCAACAATATGCCAAAGAATGTTATCTTTTTCCTTGAGAGGAAGTCTATCCAAAACTAATAGTGTGTTATTTTTATGCTTTCCTATTCATTAAATGAGACTAACTAGTAGAATATCACCTTTTAAACATGATTCCAGGAACCTTTTGTGTTTTGGATGGTTCCAAATTATTTTAATTCAACCAATTTTGTATAGATATAACTGTCAAACTTTCACTACACATATAAATAGACTTAGCATAATAATTGATTTCCTAAGTGGATGGTAACTTCCACCGTTAAAGCTACTATAAATTTATTATTAGATGATCTTGGGATACGATCCCTTATTTTTAGTTTTTATGGTAGAAACATTATTTCAACATGTTGTGGATACATCCCTTTAACTAGTTCAATATTATTTAATTTAAATTCCTGATCCAATAATTTTTTATTGAGGATGTTTCTCTTATCCTCGACTAATTTCAGTTTGTCTTATCAATACATTCATGTCTATTAAACTTTATCTTCAGAAATTCCATGATTTTATTATAGAAAATGGTCAATATAATTGATCCTCTTAGACATGAACACAAGTTGATAAATTTTAACTTCAATTACATATTTAGATTCATGTATTCTCTTTTCATCATTTTTCTTATTTTATCATCTTTCATGAACCATATTGAGCCATCCATATTCGAAATTGGATCTTATTTCTTCAATATCCCCATTCAAAAAATTTAAGTGTCCAACATGTTTGGAGAGATTTATACAGGTTTTTATCCTCTATAAAAATACTTCTCCATCTATTCATTATCATCTTATAAGTGAGTGATATTATATTGAATATTTCTAAAGGAATGAAAATATATGAAGCTATTTATTTGATTACATTATATAGAATATATTTTAGTTAAGGAAATGATTCATATTTTAACTTTATATAATTTTGATATTCACCATTGGTACTTTGTTAATTTTATCTCATGATTGATTTTTCATGGAATGTATTACTACATGGGTAACCTGATTTTTATTCCTCATTTCTTAAAAATGATGAATTATAATCATGTTATTAATTAATAAACATATAATTTATAGAAATAGTAGGATGATATCTAACTTTATTACCTTTAATTATAAGAGTGAAAATTTTCCCTTCTCCCATAGATGAAACATTTCTCAATATCATTACATCTCTCTTTTTCCTATTCATTATTTTATTAGAATTCATATATTCCTTGGTAGATTTGATAAGGAATTAACAGTATTCTAAAAATTTGATCTTCATATTTCCGTTGAAAAATTAAAATCAGGTCTTTGAATAAAAAATCATACAATAGATTAAAAATAAAGGTGTTTCCTACTCTGATACCAATTTTTAGGATCACATTGGTATGTTTCCACCAATGAGAAGGGGGTTGGGGGTGGGGGTGTATCAATGTTGGCATATTTTTATTCCCACATCACTTTTTATCTCTTATCACATCTTAACTTATTCAATTAGTTATTATAACTGTATATTCATCTCTTGTTTTTTTGGATTGGATATAGATATAGAATATCAAATAAAATAATAGAACACGGGAATTGCTGATGAGGTTTTCCACCCTAAGGAGGACCATGTACCTAGTTAATGGTGGTTTTAATAAAACACACACACATATTATAATTTCTTATTAAAAGAATCATGAAGAAGTGTCTAACTATGAAGTAATTATCCTAGCATTGAACCAAAAACAAGAAATTTTGCAATTTGTATCATTTTATATATAAGAATATACTTACACACCCTTAATAAAAGGTCACTTGTGTTGGGTCGAGTCTCTCTTGGAATGTTTAGATTGATATTATTCCTTTCTTTCAAAAATTAGTTGGAATTCCTATGTTTTACTCAGGTTTCCACAATATATGTTTATAATATATGAAAGATACTTAGTTTCTCATCTTGTAAGTTATCAACCGGAGAACTAAAAAATCACATGCACTTTTCTCTTCTTATTTAATTCCATAGAAAAGTGGTAGGTCTTTATACCTTCTTTGATAAACTAGGTTTGTAATAGGTTGGTGTATCAATTATTCTTTTAATCTCTCTCTATCTTTGACATTATACTATTTAAAATCATGTAGTTGAGCTAATCTCTATTCATTTTTATTCTTCTTAAATCAATATCAATTATATGATAATATTATCTACAATATTCCAAATTAAAATTCTTATAAATCATGAAATTCAAAATTTCAGATCTTGTATTTTTTTTCTCTTTTTTAATGACTCAAATCTCAGTTTCATTAATTATCATTCTCCATATTTTAAATTCATGGAATTATCATCCATATATTATTCAAAAATTCATAAATCTGTTGTGGTAGAATCCGTGTTTTTAAACTTCTCAATACATCGAAACATCTGTCACATTCTCAATAAAAATCATCAAAAAATCATATTGAAGACTCACATTCCACCATTCTCTTTTCTTTATGATATTATGAAATATAATGACCATCATTAAATTTTAATTTTCCTCAAAATCCAGTTCATGAAATTCTATTCATGAATAAAATTCATGGATATTTATATTATGGTCACATATCCTTTAGTTGTGGACCTTGATTCTATATTATTTACGTGAATCATAGAAAAAATCATGGATTCATGCTATATGAACATGAATATGTGAGAAAAGAATCAAAAAGTCTATATATCTTATATCATTAAATGTATTACATGCTGAAGTAATATTATCACAGGCTTATGATGAAATTCATATGATCTCAAAGTCTGATAATGACTTATAGTCTTATGTTTAGAAGTACTATAGTTAAGGATATATACTCACAATTCATATTCTCAAATACGTACTCATATATCTACTTTTTACTACTACCATGGGATCTTTTAATGTGTGCATAAATCCTTAAGAAAAATTTTAGTGACCACAAACTTCTCTATGACATGGTATCCTATACTTCGGTTTTGTATTTAGCTGAAAAATCTTCTATCCTTATTTCTCATAGTATCTTGTGATCTATATATGTACCACACACCATATATTTCACTCCATATATCAATTAGTAATAATAATTATTTTCTAATTATAATGCATGTTTTTTTAATTGTAGGAAAATTTTATAGCATCAACTAATTCATTCCTTAGAATATAAATATCCTAAAATCTCACATCCTCAATTTTAACCATTTATGGCTAGGTTACATTTTTTAAACTTAATTTTACATTATTCTGAATATTTTTGTATAGTTACATAGGTCTTAAAACATCTATAGTACCCTAACATATGTCTCTTGGACTTATATTTTTCTTATATGTAGTCCTATTACTCTTACAAAGTGGGTTCAATACCGTTATGCAACTCTTTAGAATGAGGTTACCTCTATATAAAGAAGAATTAACCATTATAGTGAATAAGATAATCAGAGTACCATTTCAAAATATCCAAGTATTTATTAGGTACCTTTATGTAGCCTTTGATCTTACCTATATCATGGAATCCATCTACCTTTAAACATGAATTTAAATAATCATTTATCTTTTTACACAATTGAAACTCCCATAGTACCTTGACACAAGTATCAATAAAACATTAAGTATCTAAAACAACTTATAGATCACCTTTACAAAAGTTAAATATTTGAGCATTACCATGGTGCAGGTATCACCATACCTTTACACAAGTCTACTTGAAAGGTATACCTTTTCAAAACTCACTTTATGAATATGCTCAAAGTATATTTCATCCATCATTGACCAAAAATGCAACACACACAAGTGGGTTCATAACATTATTCATTGAGAACCTATGAACTCCTATAATTGAATAAACTTATTAATTTTTTCAAGATATGCAATGAGTTAAAAGCGTCCTTCTTCTTCTCATTCTTTTCTTCACAACAAAAATACCTCCCTTTAATCTCTCATATTCATAGTGCCCAATTAGAAAAGTTTATATCTATAAATTTCTAGAATAACTACATGTAATTTTATAAACATGCATCTCATAACCTTATCATATATATTAATCCTCATTCATTCAATATTCATATGAATTTCTCCTAGTTTTATATCAAATTAATGTTTCCATTTAGATACATTGAATTTGAGTTAAGGTCCTAATGTAACGCTCCATTAGAATTTATAGGATATCTATAAAACTAGTTAAATACAACATGATACCTTATTATATAACATATTCATACTCTTATTAACATCACCATGATATAAAATATTTTGATAGAATATAGAAACTATGATTAATCAAATCTTTTTGAGTGTTATTTTTCTCTGACCACTACTACAGACCCGACCATTAACAACACATAAAAAGGTATTTAAAAGTACTAAAAAGCATTGTTGTCCTTAATGATGTAAAAGGGAGGGGTCTCATTTATGAATTATAAAGTAGTTCTTATAATGGGGGAACTTTACCATCTCTATAAATAGAACCGATAATGGACACATTGCATCAAATGAATCAATAACTGGAATGAAAGTACACATGTATGTAAATATATAATCTAATTGAATTTAATTTTACACCATAAATAAAAAACACTACTATATACATTTCAAACAATGTTTTGTATATTTAAATTTACAACTAATATCTAAAAACATTTAAAAACAATAATTTTTCATCATTTTTGTCACTTACAATGCCCTCTCAAAAATGGCCACCCATGGTATCAATTTCCAAATAAACCACCTCAACATGAGAAAAATAATCCACCTATATAAGAAAAAAATTATATGTTTGTAATACTATAAATAATTTTTTTAAAAAAAAATGAAAGATTACATTAATAAAATGCCAATTTTAAATTAAAAGACAGAATTAGTGTTATAACAGTCACACCATGAGTCTTATGGAGGTGTGGTTGATTTGTTCACATCAAAAATGACATAGGAGTAATTTTTCTAAAGTATCAAAACAATATGAATGTATTTTTTTAGTTTTTAGTATGTTAGTTGTTCTTTTTACTAAAATTAATGTCAATTTTTAGTAAAAGACGCACATTATGTTATACCAGTCACACCATGTGTTTGATTGATGTGCAAATGATTATTACACATCAAAAGTTACTGATGGAAAATTTTCCTAAAGAATTAAGACAATCCAAATGTGTTTTCACGGTTTTGATTTAGCCACATTTTTTTCTCTAAAATTTCATTTCAAACTAGAAACACAGACTTTGATTCATATTAGTCAGATCATTTGTTATTTTAAGTTGATACAGCTTCTCAAAAATAAAAAATGACTTATGAATTGTTTTATTAAATTATCAAGAAAATCAAAGTGTTTTTCTTGGTTTTTAGTGAGTGAAACATATTTTGATCTAAATTTTAAATTTTAAAATAATAACGGAAACATTGAGTCCTAATCATCACACTCTGTGTTTAATTGATGTGTTTTTGATCCTACACATAATAACTAACATCTGGATTTTTTCCCCTAAAGTATTGAAACAATCCAAATGTGTTTTTATCATTTTTTAGTATGTCATTTGTTCTTTTTACTAAAAGTAATGTCAATTTTAAAAAAAAAGTCAAACTTTGAGTCATACTGATCACACTGTGCATCAGATTTAGGTGTATTTGATTTCTACATATTAAAAATGCATTTTGGATCATTTTTATAAAGTATAAAAACAATCTGAATGAATTTTATTGGTTTTCAGTATGTCACTTGTTCTTTTTACTAAAATTAATATAAATTTGAAATGAAAATTCACCATTGGAGTAATATCAATCACAAAATATGTCAAATTGAGCTTTAGTTTATTCTTAAATGTCAAAAATTATAGATGGATCATTTTCTTAAAGTATGAAAACCATCTGAATGAATTTGGTCGGTTTTGAGTAGGTCAATTGTTATTTTAACTAAAATTAATGTTTTTTTAAATAAAAATATACAATTAGTATCATATAAGAAACATTGGGAATCTTATTGAAGTGAGGTTGATTTGTACACATCACAATTTTCTTATGCATTAATTTCTGAAATTTTCAAAACAATTTAAATGTGTTTTATTTGTCCCTACTAGAAAAACGACCTATACCCACGATTCAAAACCGTGGGTATAGCCCCCAAATCCGTGGGTATATCCTATACCCATGGTTTTGGGAAATATGGGCTTTAAAGGTATCTCAATAGGGGTCTCATCATATACCCACAGTTTTTCTAAAACTGTGGGTATAGGCTTTTCTTTAAATTCAAAAAATCTGACGCTGGGGAGACTTGAACCCGCACCTCATGGAGCGCCGTCTCCGAGGCATGACTCACCAGGGAAAAAACCATGTCATACATTTTATTTGTTATATATAATATATCTATGTATATATATTAATATATACTATGTTTTGAAAATTAAAACAAACCGCGTTTCAGAAAATTTTGGAGGCAGCAGGATTTAAACCCGCGCCTGAAAACTAGCCTCAACGCCGTGCTTCACAAAGGGACCAATCGGGCTAATAATTTTTTTGTTATATGAACATACATCTATGTATATATATTAATATGATCTGAATTTCAATAAGATGTTAATTACGGCAATCGAACACGCGACCTACAACAGCCGCTGAGAAGCATTTCCCAACCAAGCTACAAATTTTTTGAAAATATATATTTATATTTATGTAAATATATTAATACAAACTGTGAATAAATGTCTTAATTCCAATTTTTTTTCATGTCCCGCCTAATTTTATTTCCCCACCATAATGTGAGAAAGCAATACCCACGGTTATTCAGAACCGTGTTTATAGGTCTTCAAAAAGGTCTTTAGAAAATACTCTATACCCATGGTTTTCTCCAAAACCATGGGTATAGGTCTTAAAAGAAAACTATGACCACAGTTTTTGTCACAACCATGGGTATAGGTTCACACACTATACCTATACCCACAGTTTTTTGCAAAACCATGGGTATAGACCCATTTTCTAGTAGTGTGTTTTTAATGGCAGTTGTTCTTTATACTAAAATTAATGTCTATTTAGATAAAAATACCCACTTCGAGTCAAACCGGTCACACCATGCATCACATTGAGGTGAGAATTATTTTGATATGTAAAAATGACATATGGATCATTTTACTAATGTCTAAAAATAATCTAAATTTGTTTTCTCAGTTTTGAGTATGTCACTTGTATTTTTTAATAAAATGTCATTTTAAATTGGAAACATGAATTTTGAGTCATACTGATGGAATCATGAGTCATATTAATGTTATACTAATTTCTAAATGCCAAAAACACTTTTTAATCATTTACATAAATTATCAAGAAAATTGGATCATTTTTTCTTGCTTTTCAGTGAGTGACGCATGTTTTGAACTAAAATACCAATTTCAAACAGACAATAGATACTTTGAGTCATACTGATCACACCATGCATTGGATTGAGGTGAAGTTGATTCCTATAAATCAAAAATGAATTATAAATCATTGAACTAATGTATAAAAAAATTATAATGAATTTTATATGTTTTAATTATGTCACTTATTCTTTTTATTAAAATTAACATCAATTTTAAATAAAAAGATACACTTAGAGTCATTCTGATCATGCCATGTGTTGGATTGAGGTGTAGATGAATATTAAATGTCAATAATGACTTAGGGATCTTTTTCCTAAAGTGTCAAAATAATCTAAATGTATTTTTTTTAGTATGTCAGTTGTTCCTTTTACTAAATTTCTTGTCAATTTTTTTTAAAAAAAATACACTTGGAGTCATATCAGTCAAACCATGTGTTGGATTGAGGTGAGGTTGGTTTATACACATCAAAAATAACTTATGAATTTTTTTCCTCAAGTATCAAAATAACATGAATGTTCTTTCAAGGTTTTTGAGTTTCTCACTTGTTCTTTTTACTAAAATTAATGTCAATTGTAAATAAAAAGACACACATGGACTCATACTAGTCAAACAGTGCATCATATTGAGGTGAGGTTGACTCAAATAGGTAAAAATGGATTATGGATCTTTTTTCTGAAGTATCAAAACAATACGAAATTGTTTTATTGGTTTTCAATATGTCACTCATTATTTTTACTAAAATTAATGTAAATTAAAAAGAGAAACACTTGGAGTCATATCAACCACACCATATAATAGATTATTGTGTGGCTAGTTTCTATATATTAAAAATTACTTATAGCCCATTCTAATAATGTATCAAAACAATACTATTTAATTTTCTCAGTTTTGAGTATGTCAATTTTGTTTTTTACAAAAGTACCTTTCAAAATGGAAACAATTACTTTGAGTTATACCGATCACATCGTCTGTCCATTTGATGTGAGGCTACTTATAAAACATCAAAAATGTATTTTGAATAATTTTCCTAATTTATCAATGTAACATCCCAGGTAAATAAAGAATAAAGAATTTTCATATTTATTAATATTTACGAATTAAATATTAATTTTAATTAAAAGGGGTTTCTACATTCGATAGCGTACTCGGTACACAACGATGAGTTTCTTTGAAAACTTACGTTGCACACAAGTAATAAAATAATATTATTTTCAATGTTTGTTAAAGAGTAGTCGTTGTACTGGAGGGAATGGATAGAAATAACTAAAATATGATTATATATGTTTTTAAATGTTTTTACATTTACCCAATAAAAGATAAAGGCTTAAAATATGGAAAGAGTTCAATTTTAGGCATTTATACCCTAATTTTCACGAAAGGTCCGCCTATCACCTTTTGACGGAGAACCGTCATTAAATATAGTTTTGATAGATCTTATAAATTCTATTGTACCAAATATAACTCTTCTATAGAATCGGGACATCAAAATTTACTTTGTGTAAACATTTGGTACCTTTCTGATAAAGTTCTTTTTTTAATGAATAGTGTAAAATGTTGTATTTTAATTCAAAACCTCTTTTTAATCTAATTTATTTATATGATTAGATTATCTTTTGAATTGGTTTTAAAGTGAAATTAGAAAATATTTTTACCATTAAATCCAATAGTGGTCATTGGAATTAATTTCAATTTGAAATCAGACTTAAACTACTGTCAATCTTTTGATACTTATTGTTTCATAAAAACACGCTATTTGCTTTGACAGTGGAAATTAATTATTAAATTAATTAATGTGACTTATATGTTTTTAATTTTGTAAAATAGACTTCATTTTTGAATTCGTAATATCAAATATAGCTTAGGGTGAATTTTTGGTAATTTTCTGAAAAACTTCAATTTTTGATGAATAGTGAAACCAGTAAGTGGTACTTATAAAGACTGATTTTCCGTTTAAATGAAATATTTCCATAATTGTGTTTTTAATTTCAAAAATCCGACATACATGGTTGTCATTAAGAAGTAAAATGTGGTTCAATGAGATTATAATAATTTCTTGGTGAATAATAACTTATTAAGTTCGTAATCGCGATTAGTGGTAATTAGTGTAGTTTAAGGTCAAATAATGCTTTAATAAAATAAGATGAGCTTGACACATGTCCTACCCTCATTGGTTGTGTCATGGCCGACCATGAAAAGCCATGGTTCAACTTTGGGACCCCATGGAGAAAATTTGGTTGGAAAATGACATAAATAACATATTATTTAATGTAAAAGTAAAAATGACACAAACATGATATGTTTTACTAAAACAATTTTTAAGTGGGGTTATACAAGTCAGATTTCTGATAATAAATATTCATTGGAAATCTAAAAAGATTTCCTACATCATAGTATTTTTTTTTATAATTTTTAGACATTAAATAAATTAAATTATTTATGACATAATAATGATACAGCGATGACATCATTATTTGACGATTTAAATAAAATGGAAAGATAATGTAAAATATATGAACTACACATGTCCAAAACCAATTGGATGAGTGGATTTCGAACCCCTATCACCTTATCCACGAATTATATCAGTGTGGGACCTTTTAAAACCGAAACACATTTTCAAATAAAGTAATATTTCTTTACTTTCCAAAAGTGCCCCCCCCTCTCCTCTTATAAAAGGCCCCCACCTCTACCTCATTTCACACACTCCTCAAGCCTTTGGCTCGGCCAACCCCTGCCCATTTACTCTCTCCACATCCCTCTATTCATCCTAGAGGATTCAATTTGGGCATAATCCTTTCAAAGGAAGACTTTAGGCTCAAATCAAAAGGAGTTACACTTTTAAAGGTAATTCATTCTCTCATGTTCATTTTTTTTATTTTGCTTCTCCAACCCTCTAAACTCTATTTTATTTACTTCTTTTGTAAAAAAAAAAGTATATTCAATATACTAGGATGTTTTTATAAGATTTATTCTAGCTACACTCTCACACAACTACATCAAATGGTTAAAGAACATACGGTTTCTGTGGATGGCGAAATTCTGCCTCCCGAAACGATGATTGTTCAATACTCATTTAACACCTTCAAGGGTGGCCATTATGATGTCAATATTTTTATATATGATATATAATATGTTTATTTTTCCTTTATGCTTCTGTATTTTTTATTTTGGGCATACCTTTATGGTTTCCATTATGGGTAAACACGATATCTTCATTTAAGGAAGTGTGGACTACCGCCCCCTCAAAGTGATGTTATTCGTTAATGCCATATGTGGGACGTGTAAAGGATGGATTCAAAGTTATTATATATGATGTTATACTGGAATTATAATATACCTCTATATCATTATTATTTCTTTCCATTAATATGACAAAGAAATAAAAGTAGCGTTCATGCGTACGTACGGCTTACCGTCTCCATGAACGGTGCATTTCATTTCTTACCCCTAAATGATTATGTAATATTATAAATATATGTATATGCTGGATATATATGATACATATTATATCCAAATCGGGAATTTAATTCTGGATATAAAGAACCTTTGACCACACGAGCAACATGTAATTATAAGAAGTCCACTTTCGACTTAAGAACCAAATATTGAGAAAACAAATATTATTAACTTAAATGGTTACATAATGTTTATAACATGGAAATAAGTGATATAAAAAGAATAATAAACTTTAAAAAGGTTCTTAATCAAGTATAAATTAACTCAAGTTTATTATTCAGGATGTTAAATAACGACAGAGTCAAGTCGGACCCGAGGTAAGGGACTTCGTCTCAATCTCCTTTCATTGAGGCATATTTCGTTTTATACACAACATTATTTTATACAGTATATAAAACCCTTTGAATTTTACTTCTATACAAAAGGAATCCTTTTCTACAAAAAGTTTTACTAAATTACAAGAAGGAATGTTTTTTTAACGTACGCGGTGACAATGACCTTTTCCGCCGTCGGGAGTATTATTTGGTCTTTGGCTTTCTCAACAAGCCGTAATGTTTTTAGAATAAAATAAATACCATATAATCTTTTATGTATTTTGGTATTAAAAATGGTTTTGAAAAAGGATTCTATTATGTCAATATATTTATGATATATTGTGATTGAAATGTGGAAATTTTATCATTCATTTATATTGGTTTTATGTTTTATGATTTTATACTGGTACTGGGACATTTTAACGGGTGTTTACGTTATAAACCATATGACGGGTGGTGCCGTGAATACCAGGACGGGTGGTTACATTATAACCTCCAATGCATTGGGTATGGAAGTCGGCCGTATGTCTATTCCATTAAGTATGTATGTAAATTGGTCGTATGGCTATTCCATTAAGTGATATGTGTGGAAGTCGACCGTATAGTTATTCCACTTAAGTGTGTTTATGTCCCAAGTTACCTTTATATATGTTATGTGTTCTTTTTATGGATTTTATGGTAATCCTTTGGTTACAAAAAGGTAAGTAATGATACTTTATTCAGTGAAGAGTTTTTTTACTACTTCATGAAGGTGAAGGTATTACTTTGATAGAGTATATATGGTTTATTTGATGTTTGAAAAACTAACGGTATTCATTCTTTCTGTATCCCTTACTGAGCTTTTTATGCTCACCCCAAGTTTTTTTTTGAAATGTTTTCACAGGACTTAATGAGGAATAAGGTCAAGGATGGTATCAAGGGAATTTCATCCTATATAAAACATGGAACTAGACACGTTTCTTTTTAAGAGTTTTTTTTATGGAAACTTAGTAGAAGTGACTACTTTGTAATCTTTTGAGATGTAATAGTTATGTTCTAATTCTCTAAAACTCTAAACCTGAAAAGATCCTCGACGTGAGTTATTCATTTAATTCAATATTAAGTAAGGTTTAAGGCCGGGGCCTTATATTTGGTATCAAAGGTCGGTTTAGACAACTATAGGAGTTAGAAAAGTGTTAAATTATAATATGATTGAAATGATATAGAATTTAAGAATTACCATGTTGCTTCGCCTAAGATATTTCTGTGTTCAGAATGGTTTTCCGCAGAGGAAACAAAGCAGCTATGTTGGGACGACATGAGGAGGAAGATAACCTTCCAAATCAGCAACCTGAGATGGTCGGAATCGGAACTGAACAGTTTGTTGCATTGATGGCACAATTGACTCAGGCTATAAATGGTGGTGGTATCCATGCATGAGATCAGCCAGATCAACCGCAGAGGAACATGTCAGTGGTGGAACATTTCATGAGGCAACATCCCCCATCATTCAGAGGATCATCTGACCCTGTGCAAGATGAAGGGTGGACTAAAGCACTGGAGAAGATTTTTGATGTCATGGGGTGTTCAGAACATCAAAAGGTTAGTCTTGCTGTTTACCGTTTTTAAGGTGAAGCTGGTCAGTGGTGGTCGATGGTGAGAAATATAAGGGATAGTGATGAGATTGAGGATCTTCACTGGGACGAATTCAAAGGTATGTTTCTTGAGAAATATTTTCCTAAGGTGGTTCATCTTAGGATGGAAAACAGTTCCTAGAATTGAGGCAGGAGGATGATTCAGTGGATGCTTATGAAGAAAAGTTCACTCGATTGGCAAGGTATGCTCCAAACTTCATACGAGATCTTGATAGTAAAATAAACCGTTTTTACTCAGGGTTAAAGCCAAAGTATCGAAGGGATTTAGCTTCTCGTGAGTTCAAAGGTTATGAAAAACATGTTCGATGTGTGGAGAAGGTGGAAATGGAGTTTGCCGATGATCAGGTGTTCTATGACAAACAACAGAATAAGAGGTCTAGTTGGCAGGCAAAGGGGAAGAATTCATCAAAGAAGCAAGGAGGTACGAAAACCAAATATCCATCCTATGAGAAGTGTGGTAAAATGCATCCTGTAGAATATTTATCCATGTCTGGTAAGTGCTTTTGGTGTGGTAAGTCTGGTCATATTGCTCGTAACTGTAAGGAAGATGATCAAGAAGGAAATGAAAAGCCAACGGTAAGATATTTTAAGTGTAATGAAATGGGTCATTATGCAAACGAGTGTCCAACAAAGAACTCAACTGGGGGAATGCAGCCAGACTACAAGCAGAAAGGGGTGGTGAAATCCTTTGCAACAACTTCAGCAGATGTTGGGCCATCGAATGAAGTGGTATCAGCTCCAGGGAGCTCATTATTTTTCGAAGATTGACTTGAGGTCGTGGTACCATCAGTTGAAAGTAAAAGAAGCAGACGTTCCGAAGACTGCGTTCCGTACTAGATATGGCCATTATGAATTTGTAGTTATGCCTTTTGGGTTAACCAATGCACCTACTGTATTCATGGACCTTATAAATAAAATTTTCCATGATTTCTTGGTTAAGTTTGTGTTTGTGTTTTGAGGTTTGGGAAGAGGTTATGTGTGCCTTGTGATTCACAGTTGAAGAATGAGTTGTTATGTGAGGCTCATAGTTCCCCGTTTTCAGTTCATCCTGGCATTACTATGATTTACAGAGATCTGCGGGAGTATTACTGGTGGGATGGAATGAAAAGAGACATTGCTGATTTTACTATGAAGTGTTTGACATGTCAACAGGTTAAAATAGAGCGGCAGTTTCCGAAAGGAATTCTTCAGCCTTTACCAGTGCCAGAGTGGAAATGGGAGAATATATCCATGGACATTGTTGTGGGATTACCGAAGACATCTCGAGGTAATAATGCAATCTGGGTTATTGTTGATCGCTTGACTAAATCTGCTCATTTCCTTGCTATACGAGATACTTTCTCTCTTGATCAACTTTCCCGTTTGTATCTTAAAGAGATAGTCAGATTACATGGAGTTCCTCTCTCCATTGTATCTGATCGTGATCCCAGGTTCACATCTAACTTTTGGAAAGGCCTTCAGAAGTCGTTGGGTACTGAATTAAATTTTATTACAGCTTTTCATCCTCAATCAGATGGTCAGTCAGAACAAACAATCCAGACATTGGAGGATATGCTACGAGCTTGTTCTAAGGATTATCAGGGAAGTTGGGACCAACATCTTTCTTTGGTTGAATTTTCTTATAATAACAGTTTTCATTCCAGTATACAGATGGCACCATTTGAGGCATTATATGGGAAGCGGTGTCGAACTCCAGCTTTCTGGGATGATGTTGGTGAAAGGAAGCTGATGGGACCAGAATTGGTAGAAGAGATGGCAGACAAAGTTCAGTTGATTCAGAAGAACATGAGAACAGCTCAGAGCAGGCAGAAGAGTTATGCGGATAACCGGAGGAAGGATCTATCTTTCGAGGTAGGTGATCATGTTTTTCTCAAGTTTTCTCCATGGAAAAGTGTGATGAGATTTGGTAAGAAAGGAAAGCTGAGTCCAAGGTTTATTGGAAAATATATAATTCTGGAGAGAGTTGGATCAGTTGCATACCGGGTGGCTTTACCTCCGAGTTTATCTCGGGTACACAATGTTTTTCATGTTTCAATGTTGAGGAAGTATATGCTAGATCCATCTCATGTTTTGAGTCCAGAGGTAGTTCAGCTGGAAGAGAACCTATCTTATGAAGAACAACCAGTCCAGATTCTTGACCACAGGGAGCAGGTGTTACGGAATAAGGTGATTCAGCAGGTAAAGGTTTTGTGGAAAAACCATGTGATTGAAGAGGCAACGTGGGAATCTGAAAATGCTATGAGGGATAAAGGCCCCCACTTATTTTGATAAGTGAATAAAATTGCGAGGACGCAATTCCCAAAAGGGGGGAAGGATGTAACATCCCAGGTAAATAAAGAATAAAGAATTTTCATATTTATAAATATTTACGAATTAAATATTAATTTTTATTAAAAGGGGTTTCTACATTCGATAGCGTACTCGGTACGCAACGATGAGTTTATTTGAAAACTTATGTTGCACACAAGTAATAAAATAATATTATTTTAAATGTTAGTTAAAGAGTAGCCGTTGTACTGGCGGGAATGGATAGAAATAACTAAAATATGATTATATATGTTTTTAAATGTTTTTACATTTACCCAATAAAAGAAAAAGGCTTAAAATACAGAAAGATTTCAATTTTAGGCATTTATACCCTAATTTTCACGAAAGGTCCACCTATCACCTTTTGACGGAGAACCGTCATTAAATATAGTTTTGATCGATCTTATAAATTCTATTGTACCAAATATAACTCTTCTTTATAATCGGGACATCAAAATTTACTTTGTGTAAATTTTTTGTACCTTTCTGATAAAGTTCTTTTTTTAATGAATAGTGTAAAATGTTGTATTTTAATTCAAAACCTCGTTTTAATCTAATTTATTTATATGATTAGATTATCTTTTGAATTGGTTTTAAAGTGAAATTAGAAAATATTTTTACCATTAAATCCAATAGTGGTCATTGGAATTAATTTCACTTTGAAATTAGACTTAAACTAGTGTCAATCTTTTGATACTTATTGTTTCATAAAAACACGCTATTTGCTCTGACCGCGGGAATTAATTATTAAATTAATTAATGTGACTTATATGTTTTTCATTTTTTAAAATAGACTTCATTTTTGAATTCATAATATCAAATATAGCTTAGGGTGAATTTTTGGTAATTTTCTGAAAAACATCAATTTTTGATGAATAGTGAAACCACTAAGTGGTACTTATAAAGACTGATTTTCCGTTTAAATGAAATTTTTCCATCATTGTGTTTTGAGTTTCAAAAATCCGACATACATGGTTGTCATTAAGATGTAATATGTGGTTCAATGAGATTATAATAATTTTTTGGTGAATAATAACTTATTAAGTTCTTAATCGCGATTAGTTGTAATTAGTGTAGTTTAAGGTAAAAATAATGCTTTAATAAAATAAGATGAGCTTTACACATGTACTACCATCATTGGTTGTGTCATGGCCGACCAATAAAAGCCATGGGTCAACTTGGGGACCCCATGGAGACAATTTGGTTGGGAAATGACATAAATAACTTTTTATTTAATGTAAAAGTAAAAATGACACAAACATGATATGTTTTACTAAAACAATTTTTAAGTGGGGTTATACAAGTCAGATTTTTGATTATAAATAGTCATTGGAAAGATAAAAAGATTTCCTACATAATAGTATTTTTTTTAATTTTTAGACATTAAATAAATTAAATTATTTATGACATAATAATGATGCAGTGATGACATCATTATTTGATGATTTAAATAAAATGGAAAGATAATGTAAAATCTATGAACTACACATGTCCAAAACCAATTGTATTAGTGGATTTAGAACCCCTATCACCGTATCCATGAATTATATCAATGTGGGACCTTTTAAAACCGAAACACATTTTCAAATAAATTAATATTTCTTTACTTTCCAAAAGTGCCCCTCCTCTCCTCTTATAAAAGACCCCCACCTCTACCTCATTTCACACACTCCTCAAGCCTTTGGCTCTGCCAACCCCTGCCCATTTACTATCTCCACATCCCTCTCTTCATCCTAGAGGATTACCATTGGGCATAATCCTTTCAAATGAAGCCTTTAGGCTCAAATCAAAAGGAGTTACACTTTTAAAGGTAATTCATTCTCTCATGTTCATTTGTTTTATTTTTCTTCTCCAACCCTCTAAACTCTATTTTATTTACTTCTTTTGTAACAAAACAAGTATCTTCAATATACTAGGATGTTTTTATAAGATTTATTCGATCTAGACTCTCACACAACTACATCAAATGGTTAAAGAACATACGTTTTCCGTGGATGGCGAAATTCTGCCTCCCGAAACGATGATTGTTCAATACTCATTTAACACCTTCAAGGGTGGCCATTATGATGTAACTATTTTTATATATGATATATAATTTGTTTATTTTTCCTTTAATATTCTGTATTTTTTATTTTGGGCATACCTTTATGGTTTCCATTATGGGTAAACACGATATCTTCATTTAAGGAAGTGCGGACTACCGCCCCCTCAAAGTGATGTGATTCGTTAATGCCATATGTGGGACGTGTAAAGGATGGATTCAAAGTTATTATATATGATGTTATACTGGAATTATAATATACCTCTATTTAATTATTATTTCTTTCCATTAATATGACAAAGAAATGAAAGTAGCGTTTATGCGTACATACGGCTTACCGTCTCCATGAACGGTGCATTTCATTTCTTACCCCTAAATGATTATCTAATTTTAAAAATACATGTATATTCTGGATATATATGATAAATATTATATCCAAATAGGGAATTTAATTCTGGATATAAAGAACCTTTGACCACACGAACAACATGTAATTATAAGAAGTCCACTTTCGACTTAAGAACCAAATATTGAGAAAACAAACATTATTAACTTAAATGGTTACATAATGTTTATAACATGGAAATAAGTGATATAAAAGGAATAATTAACTTTAAAAAGGTTCTTAATCAAGTATAAATTAACTCAAGTTTATTATTCAGGACGTTAAATAACGATCGAGTCAAGTCGGACCCGAGGTAAGGGACTTCGTCTCAATCTCCTTTCATTGAGGCATATTTCGTTTTATACACAACATTCTTTTATACAGTGTATAAAACCCTTTGAATTTTACTTTTATACAAAAGGAATCTTTTTCTACAAAGTGTTTTACTAAATGACAAGAAGGAATTTTTTTTAACGTACGCGGTGACAATGACCTTTTCCGCCGCCGCGAGTATTATTTGGTCTTTGGCTTTCTCAACAAGCCGTAATGTTTTTAGAATAAAATAAATACCATATACTCTTTTATGTATTTTGGTATTGAAATTGATTTTGAAAAAGGATTCTATTATGTCAATATATTTATGATATATTGTGATTCAAATGTGGAAATGTTATCATTCTTTTATATTGGTTTTATGTTTTATGATTTTATACTGGTACTTGGACATTTTAACGGGTGTTTACGTTATAAACCATATGACGGGTGGTGCCATTAATACCAGGACCGGTGGTTACGTTATAACCTCCAATGCATTGGGTATGGAAGTCGACCGTATGGCTATTCCATTAAGTATGTATGTAAATTGGCCGTATGACTATTCCATTAAGTGATATGTGTGGAAGTCGACCGTGTGGTTATTCCACTTAAGTATGTTTATGTCCCAAGGTACCTTTATATATGTTATGTGTTCTTTTTATGGATTTTATGGTAATCCTTTGGTTACAAAAAGGTAAGTAATGATACTTTACTCAGTGAAGAGTTTTTTTTACAACTTAATGAAGGTGAAGGTATTACTTTGATAGAGTATATATGGTTTATTTGATGTTTGAAAAACTAACGGTATTCATTCTTTCTGTATCCCTTACTGAGATTTTTATGCTCACACCAAGTTTTTTTTGAAATGTTTTCACAGGACTTAATGTGGAATAAGGTCAAGGATGGGATCAAGGGAATGTCATCCTATATAAAACATGGAACTAGACACGTTTCTTTTTAAGTGTTTTTTTATGGAAACTTAGTAGAAGTGACTTCTTTGTAATCTTTTGAGATGTAATAGTTATGTTCTAATTCTCTAAAACTCTAAACCTGAAAAGATCCTCAACGTGAATTATTCATTTAATTCAATATTAAGTAAGGTTTAAGGTCGGGCCTTATAATCAAGACAATCATAGAATTTTTTTTTTGTTTTAAGTGAGTGACACATGTTTTGAACTAAAATGTCAATTGGAAACTGATAATGAACACTTTGAGTCATACCAGTTACACTGTGTGTTAGATTGAGGTGTGTTTGATTCAAACATGTCAGAAATCAATTATGGATCATTTTCCTAATTTATCAAAACAATATAAATTAATTTACTCATTTTTTAGTATGTCACATTATCATTTTACTAAAAATAATGATAATTTTAAATAAAAGACACACTTTGAGTTGTACATATCACATCATGAATCAAATTGAGGTGAGGTTGGTTAATACAAGTCAAAAAAATACTTAGGAATCATTTTCCTAAATTATAATGAAAACCCAAGTGTGTATTATTGGATTTCAGTGAGTGACATACGTTTGAACTAAAATGTTAATTTTAAACTCATAATGGAAAATTTGAGTCAAAATGGTCACACGGTGCATCAGATTGAGGTGTGGTTTGTTCCTATATGTAAAAAAGTACTTATATATAATTATTATAAAGTATCAAAACAATATGAATTCATTTTCCCAGTTTTTAGTATGTCATTTGTTCTTTTTACTAAAATTAATTTCAGTTTTAAATAAAATGAAAAACATTGAGTCATATTGATCACATTGATGTGAATCTAAATCCTATATTGAAAAAATTAATTAAAGATCATTTTACTAAAGATTCAAAACAATATGAATGTGTTTTCTTGATTTTCATTATCTATCATTCCATTTTTACTAAAATCAATGTCAATTTTAAATTAAAAGACACCCTAGGAATCATATAGGCCACTCCATGTGTCATATTTAGGTGTGGATAATTCATATATGTTACAAATGACTTATGGATTAATTCCATAAAGTATAAAAAAATTAAATCTTTTTCTCATTTGTGATTATGTTATGTGTGTTTTGAACTAAAATGTAAATTATAAACTAAAAATATACTATCATAGTAATACCTAGAACACTATATATTGTATTGAGGTGTGACTGATTTAGTATAAGATATGTGTTTTTCATTCAAATATAAATAAAAATAAAAAAAAGAGATAACATGTCCCATTATGTTATAAGAGAAACCACATGATTCATGAAACACTTCATGTTTCTGCTGGCATGGGTTTCAACTTCTATCAGAAATGAACATCTTTTTTCTTTTCTGGATTATTATAGAAAGTTGAAATAAAAGTATGACTTCCTAAAAGATCTATGAATAAAAGTAAATAAGTATTAAATAAAAATGATAACAACACTAACATAAAAACATTATATAAAATGTTGA
This sequence comes from Viscum album, assembly GCA_963277665.1. Taxonomy (NCBI): domain Eukaryota; kingdom Viridiplantae; phylum Streptophyta; class Magnoliopsida; order Santalales; family Viscaceae; genus Viscum; species Viscum album. The sequence goes on along the minus strand of OY728155.1, from coordinate 1,786,701,143 downwards.
TAAAAATAATCAAATAAGTAGTAGGAATTCACCTTTTCATTATAGTTGTATACATTCATGACCCATTTCCTTATTTTAGTTATTTGAATTATATCCTCGAAGTCCAATATCACATGAGAATCTTTAATCAAACCACCTGAACCCGACCAAAAGAATACACATTTACAATAAAAGAATTTTTATGTTTGTAATAATATAAGTAAAGAAAGTAAACGTAAATATGAAACAATACATTAATAAAATTTTAATATTAAGTAGAAATCATATAACTTGAGTTAGAATGGGTACACAATGTATATGATTGAGTTCATGATTATAGTACTTGAGTGAACCATCCTTGTTAGTGAAGTCATTTTTTATGATCTATGTGAAAATTAACAAAATAAGTATCATATTTAAATACTGAGTAAAATAACTAAAATAATTGAAAAAATGATGAGAGAATAAACTAAATAATATGCAGGAAGCCCCATATTCTTGATATATGTATGCATAATGACATCAGGTATGTTTCCCATTCACTTATAAAAGAATCTATTTCATCTTGTGAATACAAGTAATTTTGATAGTCATAGCCCTACTGAAAATATTTAAACACATAAAGGATTAATAAATATTTTAAATGAAATAGTAATTATCTTTGAAAATTAGTCTTTAAGGATGATAGTTTGTTGATAGTATATGATATCTGTCATAAATATGAAAACATAATAACCATAATATTTTACTTTTTTTAGAAACAATAGAAACACTGAAAAAAATAAGTAATTTTTTTATATTTCTTTTTTATAGTGAAATATTATTATATATACCATGATATATATCTAATTATATAATTCTACATTCTCATTGTATTCCTGGAATTTCCTCATACCATGATTTTCATGATTTTTAAACACTCCCCTATCTTAATAGATTTCTAATTATAACATGATATCAAATATATAATTTTAATTTAGTTCCAAAATATTGTATATAGTGTACTAAAAATTGATAAACATCATCATATGTGGTTAGTTTGTTGGGTAATCAAGAAGTAAATCCAGAAAATAAATCAATGGAGTATCCAAATTGAGTGTAATGAGTACTCAATGTTGACAAAGAAACAAAAATAAAATTTTAATTAAATGAATGATAATATATTTTACATGTTTAAATTGTATAGTTTTAATCCTAAATCATTGGTATTAAGAAGAGTTCGTCATTTTATGTTTTCTTTCAGACGATTTGGTAAGTTTTCCACTATTGGATTAATTTGAACTGATTTTGTTTTGGTTTGGTCAGTATAAGTGATGTGAGGACTAATGAGTCTATATTTATTTTCGTGGGGTTATCCCTTTAATTGATATTCATATTTGAGCCTATAAAAAATATGAATTTTATTTAGTCATTATTAACATAATAGATCATTTGGGAAAAGAAACTTGAAAACACACCTCATATATACATTTACAACAGATACTCCTATCCATTCATACTTGAGGGTTTTATTTACATTCTATAGAGAAATGAAGTCTGTAATTTATTATCTATAAAATTTTTATTAAAAATAAACTATGTGATTACTACCACTTGGTAAACTTATATCAGCATGAACCTTAAATGTTAGAAAATGTAGATATTGATTGGGTGGGTAAAAGGTTCATTCTGAATATATTTTCGATTGGTTGGTTGATCCTTTAGATGATTTTTATTAGACCATTCATTTCAAGCCTTCCCTTTGTATATTTTTAATAACATTCATTGATTTAGACATTTTTTAATTACTTTGTATGGTGTAGATTGAAAAATAAATAGGAAATTAATACATCCTTATCCATATATTTTTTAACAGGATCTAACTACAATGCTTCGAATGTTACAGTAGATATCTCGATCATATGAATATCTATTTCATTTAGTGGAATAGGTATCTCAGTGCTCATCTCAGGAGCTATGGTAATACCCAATCTCACATGACCTATTATAATATGTATGTTATGTAGAGTTTCTTGTTGGATGTTGGACATGGTAGCCCTCACAATAAGGTGATGGGTGGGTATTAATAAATATAAATCACATTCAATTTTACCCTATATAATATCAATACTGGAATGGTATCAGTGTATTCTTTCTTAAAAAGTCATCAAAAAATTTATGGTAATCTTGATTACAACATCCAAGACATCTCTTTGAGGGTAATGTTTAACCTCAAAACTGGTGGGGGTGGGGTGCAATCATCATGCAATGGTTTTTATTGAGCTGTTTTTTCTATTTTCTTCCCCCATAACATTTTATGGGAACCTATAATTACAATTATTTTTTATTCAAGGGATTCTATTTGTTCCTGCATAACTTACACAAGATAATCTTTATCACACTATTATTTTATTTTCTCAAAAATATGTTATGGGTGTCACCCCAAAACCTGCACATATGACATGACTATACTTTTCTGACCACTTAAAAGCAACTGAATGTAGGGGTTCATCTGGTACAACTGTTTATGATTCCCATGTCTAAGTCATATTTAAAATATAGTAAAATAAATAATCACTGTTATGTAATAATTATTTAAATATTTTTTTATTATTTCATAGTTACACAATCTTCCCACACTTTTTTTTTGTGTTTTCATCTATTAGTATCTGATATTTATTTACACATTCCTCCTTTCATAGAACATGATGTGGGATGGAAGTGTCTTTAGATTTGGTTTCAGAAATTTTTTTATAAATAGCAGAAAATAATTATGTTTTTTTCATGTCACATAAAAGTATCACGATAGATTTAAAATACATATCATTTTTTTCAAGTGGAGAATACGCCATCCTTTCTTTACAGTAGAGGTATGATGGTTTTGTTTCCCGTTCCTTATTTTCTAAACTTATTTTTTGTTTCATTAATTAAAAATTCTTAATCATAGTAATTAATAAATTTTTTGGAAAATTGTGTTTTACCATCCACAATGTACCTGAAAATATATCTCCTTATAATGAATAGTAAATGCATCCCATATATATTGTCTTATTAGGTATGCATACATTTATGGTGGGTGTGGTTTTATTTTTCCTTTAGCATGTTTGAGATGAAATTTCATTATAATTACGTGAAATCCTCTGCAGGCCTTTTCAGAAAACATTTATAAAATTTTTTATCGTATTCATCTACTATAAATAAACCCTATAGGGGGATAATAAAAAGTAAGTCACTGTTTTATTGTTTTATTTTTATTAAAATAATGAAAGAATATCAAATTGTAACACTAATATCTTTTCAAAATAGTGTCTTAAGTGTGGAAAAAACATAGTTCCATGGAGCTACATCAATCAGAACAAACTATCGAGTGATGAGATCAATGAAACTACTGAACATGGCATTTTTGGGGTTAATAGGAAGGCCACAAACATTCTATATATCCTCAAATTTTATATCCTTTCTTTTCAACTTAATAAATTTTTTCTAACACCATCATGCTATGGTGTTACTATGTTTTTTAGGAGATCATTTATTCACTATCTACCATTTCCTTTATTTCAACATTATTGATATATTGTTCCTCTAGATTAGTAGTATCGACATGTGAAGAAGTTCATTGTTCCTCTACACCGGGAGCAGCAACAGGTTTAGAAACCCATGGTTCCTCAGGATTGAGAGCTTTAGTACGTGAAGAATTTAATATATGTAGAATTGGATCAATATTTAATTTATATTATGTATTTGATTTAGTGAATATGTAATAACATTAGGTAACACAATATATATATATTATAAAAAAATATACCTTGATTATTAAAATATCTATTTTTTAAAGATTTAAGGGGTTTGAACCCTCTTTCAAGTATCAAAATACCTTCATTATGGTTTCATATAACATACAATACCCCATATATATTGGTACCTATTGGGAAAAAATCCCTCAAGGTACCATCTCGGTGTTTTTGAGGCGATTGTTCTTGTGAAAAAAAGCTAGATGACCACGAATCAATAAAGATGGTGTTTCCAAAGATGATATTTAAGGTGGAACAGTTCCTGGTGTTTTTCAAATTTTTGGGACTTAAAATTGGTAGTTTATTTTATATAAAAGGAATTTTTTCTACAAAGGATATCATGGACCATGAAAAAAAATATGTGAACCACACAGGAGGTATATGAATGGAAATGGGAAATTGGAAAAGGAAGGATTTCTACAGAGCAGCACTATCAAACCACGAAGCATGCTATATGGACTGTGAAGCACACTACGTAGACCACATAGGAAAAATAGTTTTTTGGAGGCTCATTCATTGCGTGAGGATCGTCGCCTGCACATTTGAGGTGGTGTTTAAAGTTGTCATAAAGGGTTTTCATTTTCATATGATATCATCTACCGTAATGGATTAAACCTCTATGCGAACCACATATCAAGATTCACAGTGAAGTCTTTACTACATCGAAGTTTTAGGTAATTCAGATTAGTGGTTTTTTGTGGATCTATTCTATTATATAAATACCCCTAATTAAATCATTATGTAGAATTAATTTCATTTGATAAGATCATCTCATCAAGAAACAATTCGGTGAAGTTTGAAGTAGTTCACAAGGATGAATTCTATAAAGGAGAAGAGTTCATGAGGGAGGACTCCATGAAAGGAAGACTGTTCTAAAAAGATAGTTCGTGGATGGTTTTAGTGGGGTTTTATAGTCCGTAAAGAAAAAAGGTCATGTGAACCATCAATTGTTTTTGGAGGCATCATCCATTTGAAAATCATGGGCTATCTATGGAAGAAGAGGTCATCCACAAAGTACTCATGCCATGTGGTGCAAAAAAATTCACAGAGGAAGCATGAAATTTCACAGTGAGTACAACGAAGTTCTCAAAGGGAATAACACGTTTTGAAAAATCAATTTCCACAAGATAATAGTACATGGAAAAGTGGGACTTTAACACAAAATCTATATACAGTTGAGGAAAAATCATTAGTGATAATGAAGGGACCTAATTGTACATAAAATATGTGTGGATACTTTCTCAAGAAAAGGGAAAAGGAAGAGGAAGAAGGCGATCCTTTACACTATCAATGATATAGAGAAAGAGATATAAGGAGCGACCCTTGGGAAAGTAGTGAAGTGATCCTAAACATTGTAAAGGTAGTGAGTCTGGGAAAAGAAGTAATCTAGCCCAAACAATGTAATTTCGTAGTGAGCCTTAGTGGATTTGGTACATTGGCACATTGTCATTGTGTGATCCTTGAATGTAGACAAGTGAGGGTGAAACAAGATTTTTTTTGTGTCTCATGCATGATTTCAATTATTTTCATACATTGTTTTCCGAAAGTGATAGAAGAGAGTTTTTTACAAAGAAATAATATCTTAAGGGGGAGTTTTTTTAGTATTTTATTCCCTAATTCAGCCACCTCTCGGGGAATTTAAACTAATTGGTATTAGAAATAAATATTGAAATAAATTAGTTCTATCTCAGTTGAAGAAATTGAATTTGTTAATCCTAAATGGATTATGATCTATGATTGAAACAAATCTCATCCATAGAATAATCTAATACATCACTTCATTTGATCATTGGGTATGAATGTATTTATAGCTGCATTGCATGGTATTTCTACCATTATGGATAGTAATGTTTTATCAAAAGAAGAACATAGATAATTGGATGTGGATTCCAAAGTAATCAATGTGTTAGGGGGATCCCTATCCAGTGAAATATATACAAAGGTGATTTCATGTCAGTCATCACATTCTATGTGGGTAAATTTGATAAATATTTATGAGGGTGACTCAAATGTCAGAGAAGAAAAGATGCAGGTTTCATGAAACAAGTATGAAGATCATAGAATGCACACTATTGAGTCTGTTAATGCATTATTTGACAGGGTAAATGTTGTTGTGGAATACATGAATTTTATCAGAGAGGGTATTCATGATATAAATATTTTTAAGCGCATCTTGAGAAAACTTCCACCACAATTTAATTCGAAAGTTTCTATATTGGAATATAAAGATATGAAAGAGATGACGTTGGATAGAATGAAAAGTAATATTGTCGCATATGAGATAAGATATAATTATAACAATGTTGTGGAAAAGAAGAAGTCAGAATAAGTGGAATTTAAGGACATGAAGAAGCTCACTACTGAAGATATTCAGGGAGAAGACAATGTGGATGATGTAATGACATTTTACTCTTTAAGTATACGTAGAGAAAGAGGAATGTTCAATGAGAAACTTCATCTTGTATGCATTCGATGTTGAAATATTGGACATGTTACAGAAAAGTGTTTTTAGAAGTTTTATGAAGACGATGAAGAAAATTATGAAATTACCAAGAAGGATTATTTAGCCAATTTGAACGGTAGTAAAAGTACCAAGAGAAATTTCTTCAAAAAGAAGAATTTTTTTTCCAAATAATATGACATTTCAGAAGAATGTGATGTATAATAATTGGATTATATTAAGAATCATGATGCAGATGATATAGTGGCAGTTGTTATAAATTACCAAACAAGGAAAGATTGTGACAATAATCAAAGAGAAGTTAAAGGTATAGTTGATTTCCAGGTCTAATTAGAAGATTCAATTGAAGAAAAAAATGTTTAGAGAGACAAAACATAGAAATATAACAAGGTGGTTAGTGATTCCATACTATATATGAAATAGAAGGAAGAATAAAACTTTGAGTTAGAGGTTGAAAATTGAAAGGCATAAATATTTAATTCCATATAACTCAGAAGGTGTTGTTGATTACTCACTCGAAATCAAAGAACAGAAAAGTGATATTGATAGATTGACTAATAATGGAAAATAAAAAATAAAATCTATAAAATAACTTGAAGAGGAATTTTTCAGTATAAGAAGAAAATTAAAAGATCTTGAGAAAATTTTTATTACAACAAAGGAGGATACAAAGTAAATAAGTCAAATAATAAAGAATACAATGTTATAGTGAAATAAGAAAAAATAATGATAGGAAAAGAAAATGATTGATTAGAACGACACAACTAGAATGGGGCTTGATCACAAATAAAAATAAGTAATGGTTGAATTTATACCATATGCTCCTACTCAGAGGTTGATTATTTATTTGGGAATGAATCATAACCAAAAGATTCAGAGAACCGAATGGAGAATCTATAGTGCAGTATTTCCGTATAAGAATTCACCTCACATGAGATGTTATTATTGTGTAAATATTGGACACTCATAAAATGTATTTTCCATAGAAAATATCTACTGAAGGGAATAGGATGAACATAAGTATCCATACATAACTTAATATTCCATAACATTAGTTGATGTTCACTTTTTTAGGTGTGGATGATTTGAGAATATATAAAGCTATTTCTCATTAACAATATAGAGAAATTTTCCAAAGAAGAATGAAAGTGGTCATAAGCATAAATTCAATTTATCATCAAATGAGAAGAAAATGAAAAATCAGTTTGTATAATTTCAAGATGAATCCAATCCATAATACTTTGAGGAAGAAAAATATTATCAATATGTACTAGTTATTAATTAAAAACAGGGAATAAAAATAAGTTAGTGGAATATGAAGTGATTGTAGAGATTTCTTTCAATGCATCAGATCACACTAGAATATGGATCATTGATAGTGGATGCACATCCCTTATGATAATAAATAATGAACTATTAGAAGAAATTAGATATGATTAGGAAGGTGTTTTAATATTTGTTAATGATAAAGTCTTAAGAATTATTGTCTTAGGAAAATCAATGTTTAGGGGAAAAGATAAGAGATGTGAATATGTCTAGGTTGTTGAATGTCTCAGTCATAACCTGTTACGTGTAAGTCAACTACGTGACTCATGACATGCCATATTATCGTTAAATAAATTATGTGTCTTCAAGGAAAAATATTATTCTATTATTTTGCAGATAAAGTGTAGGAATGTGAATCTCTACCTTGTGATTGGAGAAGAAGATATGTGCTTTCTATCCAAGGAAGAATAAAATATGTTATGGCATAACCATCTTTCCCACTTGATCCAAACATCCTTGAATGATCTGGTGAAATGGGATGTTCTTGAGACCTACTTTGGTTATCATGTGATCATACCAATACATGTGGTTCTTTTTAACAAGGGAAGAACATTTGAAAGGCATACAAGGAAAAATATTAAAGGTCAACAAATTATCTTGAGTTGTTTCATATTGATGTTTGAGACCAATTTCAGTAAGAGTTATTTATGGTATGAGATATTATGTTCTCTTTATTGATGATTTTAGTAGAAAAACATTGGTTTCAATCATCACACAAAAATATGAGGTGTTTAGTTGCCTAAAAACTTATCAAGGAGAAGTTGAAAATATGTTGGGTAAAAGAATCTAGAATATCTATAAATTTAATGGAATAGAGTTCACAAATATCCATTTGGAGAATTATCTCAAGAAACATGGGATAAGGAAGCAATTTTTAGTAGTAAGAACTCCACAACAGAATGGAGTAGTTGAGATTCAAAATCAAATTATGAAAAATATAAATAGAACAATGTTCATTAAGAAATAACTTCCAGATATTTTTTGGAAAGAAGTAGTGATGAGATAAGTGTACACATTGAATAGAGCATCAATATTTCTAATACAAGAGATGACTTCATATGAGCTATGGTATGGAATGAATCCCATGTTGATGTAATTTTGAATTTTCAAAAGTATGTATTTCATTCTCAGTATGGGCAGACACATGAATTTTGAACCCCTGGAGATGAAGGGATATTTCTTGGATACTCAAAGAGAATAGAATCATATAAATTCTTAAATAAGTATATGTGAAATATAGTTTAAAGAAATTATATAACTATAATGGATAATTATAAAAACCTTTTGAAAATACATGATTAGTGTCCTGAGGATAGAAATGAAGAGATAAATAGATCAGGGGATAATACACTTCCAGAGGCTGATTCAAAAGAATATTCAAATAATGAAAAGGATGAGAAGAAACTAATATCTATACAAACACCAAAGAGAAGAACCTAAATTGATAGACATAACATAATCAGTGATTAGACATCCCCAATATGTACATGGAGGATGAAGAATCTACAAAATCACCAATCTTATCATAGTTAGATCCTAAATGTTATGAGGAAGTAGCTGGAGATGAAAACTTGTTCTAGGTTATGGATGAAGAGCTTGACCAAATTGATAAGAATCGGTCATGGGAGATTGTTTTGAGGCCAATAGATAAGAATATAATCAGAAATAAATGGGTCATTCACAACAAGATGAAAAAATACGGCACAATGATTCGAAACAATGCATGACTAGTGTAACACCCTAAGTTTTAAATAATATATTTTTTTATTCTATTAGTATTTTTATTAATTCAATGTTAATTTTAATTTAATACAATTTTTTTTAAATAAATGTTAAATTATTATAATGACAATTTATGTATATAAGTTTTGATTAAATACTAATTTTATAAACATGGTATTATTTTTTAGATATGAAATCACTATTAATAAATATATATAAATACATTTTATAATTAAAAAAATAATTTTTTTTAATAAAATTGATTTAATTTTAGTTTGTAGAAGTACTATTTTCATTTTGAGAAATTTAAAATAGTAATTGTATTTAAAAAATTAAATAATACAATATTTAGTATTTAATAATTCTAAAATTTAGAAGAAATTAATGATGTTTGTATAATATTTTTTAAATAACATTTTATTATTTGATTATTTTTATAACATGCTGTGTTTTTTAAAACTATACATGTTTATAAAAAAATTGAATAAATAAATCATATAAAATATGTATATATTTATATATATATATATATAAATTAATTAATATTAAACTTTATTTATATAATATTTGAAAAAAATAAAATGAATTATATATATATAATGACAAAACATATAAAGATAAAACAGATAATAATAGTAATAAAAAATGAAAAAAAACAAAAATGAGATGAAAAGATTTTGAGATAAGTTTTCTAGGGTTCGTGTGTTTGGGGGTTGAGGTCGACACGAAGAGGGAATGAGGGCTTCGAGTGGTGAGAGCATTGTTTTTGGATGTTAAGGATAAAGTAGGTCTAAAGCAATGTCACAAGTTGGATGGAGGTGGATTGAACTCTGGAACATCTTCATATCTAAGGTCAACTTCATTCGTGGAGTCGCAAACTGATGGAAAACCAGATCCATATCGTGTTTACAGTTCCAGTTTAAATTTGTGAAGCCAAGATCAAGGTACGGATGCAGTTAGGGTTTCAATCTTTGAATTGGTATGTTTATCTTTCTTTTGTTATCTGAATCTCATCTTAAGATTTGATTTCGGTGTAATAAATTCATAATCATCTTTTTTTTTTGTTTTTATTCTTAACTGATATCAACTTCTAGATTGGAAATCTCCTCAATAAGGCAAGTAGGATTTGAATATTGATGTTTTCTTTAATGTTAGTATCTTATTGATATCTGTTGAGTGACCAAGTTTATCAATGTCATCTACTCGATGTCTGTAGTCTATATCTTGTATTATTTTCAAGTTTTTCATCAATTTCAATCAATATGTATTCATTCAATTTTATTTTAATTTTTTTTTCTTGAGGGTGTTGAATTTTTATTGGTCCGTCATAATACTCAATCATGGCAGAATTTTTGTGGATGAAAACAGATGATTCATGAAGAATCATTAATCAGTCCAAATATAATATATTATCTAACTAAATGCAGTGGTTGACTAGTTTGTTTTTTTATGTCTCTGGATTTTTGTGCCTCAACAAAAATGCTTTTTGGTTTGGATTTTTCAATATATTCATAGAATACTTCATCCAGAAGTTGTTTCCAAAAATTGGAAATGTTCATATAATTTAATTTAGGATCAAATTGAGATTCTATTGTGTCTCCATCTCAGACATAAATGATTACCAAATTATAACTATGGAATTTTAATATAAAACAAGTTTCTATGAAATATATTTTTGATATAGTATAATAGTTTATATAACTATCCTTTTCTACCCAATGTAATCTCAATTTGAATGTTCTATTTTTCACACCTTACTTGGGTATTGGATTTCTTGGGTATGGAATTACATGTGTCATCCTATATGGTTCCATTAGATTCAGGGGATAATTTATTTTCATATACTATCTTTGAGGTTTCATTTTATTTTTTTTTTGTATGGGAGAAATATTTATTTTCAAGTAATTGGTTAATTTGAAATCTTATTTATGAAAGGGATTTCTTCAATTAAATATTTCATGTTTATATTTATTTTATCAAAGTTATGATTAAATATGTTTTGGTGTAATTGAACATTACTTCTTATTATTCACTTACATTAATTTATATTTTTTTTCCAAGAAATTATTACAATTATTTACTTTAAAATCATGTTTACTTGTTTGGGTTATAGGGAAATGATTATTTATCATTTAATTTTTATAAGGGAGAACTAATTATTCTTGAAAATATTTATTTTAAAATATTTCTTTATTTGGAAATTTTGTTGCTTGACTACATTTATTTATTATGTTTAATTTTCAAGGAATTAATTATTTTAATTCACATATTTTTGTAAAACTCATTCTTATGTGTGAATTATAAAATGCCTCATTATTTTAAGGATGTTTTTCTAAATTAAAACATGATTTCTAGGTTACATTAATGGAATTTCATACATAGTATGGCCATATTTTGTGACATGCCATACATTAATTATTACATACATGGAAAGTTAAATAAGGAACAATTATCATTCAAAAAGCACTAAAACCATTATTATAAATAAGTTGTCTTAGAGTTTTGTTTTAAAAAAACTTGCATACTATTTTCAAAAATACCATTGGACTATTTTTAAGTAATTTTTTGGCATAAGTATTTTCAAAACGTTGAAATATTTTCGATACGTAAATAATTTAAATGATTATATAAAATGGTATTTCTAAATGATTTTTATGGTATTATCAAAATAATTTCTCATTGGTTATTTTCAAAGGATGTTTTGGTAAAACATATTTCAATGATTTTAAAACCTCTTACTGGGCAATCTAATGCTCACCACTTTGTTTTTAATTGTTTTTCACAGGAATCATAGAAGTTAAAAGTCAGGCTTCGACAATTTTAATGTTAGCTTACAGAATCATATAAGGTATTTTTTTTATTTTTGTTCAAATATGATAAATATAAGGTTTTTTTTAATCCTCCAGAGCTTAAATCGGTAAAATTTCCACTTTTGTGTTAAGTGTTGTGCAATTTTTTTTCACTTTGTTTAAAAAAAAAATAATTACACAACATTTTTAAGCATTGAGTCCGAAAGAGTGTGCTTGGGGCATTATAACTTGTGTAAAAAGGGTACTCCTAGATAGAGGGTATCAATGTTGTTGAAACATTTGAACGTATTTAAAGGATAGAAATAATCAGATTATTTATGGCCATATCAGTGAAAATAAAGTTAACGTTTTTCTAGATTGATGTCAAGTCAACATTTCAGAATGGGGTTCTTGATGAATAAGTTTATATTGAGAATTCAGATGGTTTTCTTATTCATGAAGATGATAAAAGAGTTTTTAGGTTGAAAAAGGTGCTATACAGGATGAACGAAACACTAAGAGAATGGTATTCAAGGATACATCAGTTTTTGAAGAATCATAGTTTTTAGTGTTATGGTGTTGGTTACAATATCTATGTCAATAATTATAGTAATCAAAGGATAATGGTTCTCGTATATGTCAAAGGTATAATATTTCGGTGGATCATATGAAATGTAGTGTAATCATTTTTTAGAATTCATGAAAATTGAGTTTGAAATGTCAACAATTGGTGAACTGTCACTTTTCCTTGGTTTACAAGTAACACAAGGAAATAATGGCACATTTATTTATCAATATAAATATGCCAAGGAGGTTTTAAGAAAATTTTTAATGGATATTAAAATGTTATGATGACTCCCGTGGCTACTCGGATAAAACTATCATAGGATAGTGAACACAATGCAGTAAATGTCATAGAATATAGAAAAATCATTTGATGTCTATTTTACTTGATAGTGAAAAGACCTTATATTATTTTTTCCAGATGCAAGAAGAAATATTTCAATGAAATACCATGGAAATCCACATAATTTATATGAAAATAATTCTTAATTATACCAAGGGAATGGTGGATTATAGTTTGATCTATTATGAAAAATCTCAGAATGAGTTATTGGGTAATACGAAAACAGATTGGGCTAGTTCAGAAGATGATTGAAAATTGAAATCAGATGGTGAATTCTATCATGCAGGATAGTGTATTTCTTGGCTAATCAAGAGAAAAGATTGATTTTTTTGAGCACAAACAATGTTGAATATATTGCAGCTACTCAATTGTGAACACAATTATTGAGGATAAGGCAGGAACATGATGATATGGGATTTGAAGTGAATTCTATAATCAGAATCCATTATTATAATTCAAGAGATATTAATCTAATATAAATACAGTCCATCACTTAAAGACAATGCACATTGAATTCAAATATCATTTTATCAAGGAGAAGATGGAGAAAGGTCTTGTGAACTTGGAGTAGTTACTACATAAATATAGGTAGTAGACATCTAGAAAAAGGCCTTACCCAAATAACCATTTAAATAAAATTGATATAATTTGGGAGTTCAGTCGACTACCCAAACGTAAAAAAGTGTGCATGTGGGACCTCCTCTCATAGAGTAATGATGTTTTTTGACTGATATGTTGATTTTTACCCTATTTTAGAACATAATGAAGTGACCTTTAGGTTCATTGACATAGGGGGGATAATGGATTTAAAAGTGAGAAATTTTATTTACCGAGAAAAGGAGAGAAGCTTATAGGTGGAACATCATCATAGGAGGAGTTTTAAATATGATAATTCTAAAGGTGAACAATAAAAGGTTATATATCATGAAATATGGGATTCATGATGAAAGTAGATGAGTGGCTTTGGAATAAAGTGATTCATTGATGAAATTTTCATGCTACTCTTGTTTCTCATGGTGATCGTGGATCATGTGGGATTTAAGTTTGAATTGAATAAGTCATTGATATCTATATTAATTGTATGAAGTGAATTACTGAAGATGGTAGAGGAATATTTAATGTGGTATAAAAATCTATTTAGTTGTCAGCAAACCCAAAGGGGGAGATTATTGGTAAATAATACCTCAAGGTTCCATATCTTTGTTATTGGGATTATTGTGTTTGTTGAAATAACTAGATGACCATGAATCAATATGGATGGTAATGATGAAGCAAATATTTAAGGTGTCACAGTTTCCTAGTGTTTTCCCAATTTTTCTACCTCAAAATCAGTATTTTTTAATAGAAAATGAAGGATTTATGCAAAGGATTTCATGGCTTGCAAAGGAAAGTTCACTTACCGGAAAAGAGGTACATAGAAGAGTGGTGGAAAATCCATATAGGAAGGATTTCTGCAATGCAGTGCAATGAATATCGTGAAGTGCACTATGCAGACTGTATAATGAAAATAGTTCATAAGATGCTCTTCGTTCAGAGGAGGCACATCATTTTTGGATTGGAGGAAATGATTAAAGCTTCCAAAAAGGGTTGTCATTTGCGGATAACATCAGCCAACAAAAAGGATTAAGGTTCTATGTAGATTACATAACACAGTTCTTGGTGAAGTTTGTACCACATTTATGTTTTGGGTAATTTAGATTAATAGGTTTTGTAGACATATTTTCTATATAAAGACCCCAAATCATATCATTATATAGAGCTAATTTCATTGGAATAGATCATCTCTCTAGGAAGAATTTTATAACGTCTGATTTTGTTCACGATGAATAATTCCTCAAAGGAGAAGAGTTCTATAGGGGGGATTCATGAAAGAAAGAGTGTTCCATAAAGATAGTTCATGGAAGGGGATTGTAGGGTTCAATATCCCACACAGAAAAAATGTTCATAGAATCATTAGTGGTCCATGGAAGAATCAACCTTCTTCAAATTAGGGGAGGTCTAAGGAAGAAGAGGTTTTTTTTGTGAAGCACTTGTGCCACACGATGCAATATAGTTCACAAAGGAATTAGGACCATTCATAGTGAGTATAATTAAGTTCAAAATGAGACTATAACTATTTTGGAACGAAATTTCCACAAAATAATAAAACATGAAAAATGGGGACTTCAACCATGAATCTACCTACAGTTGAGGATTCATTCATTAGTGATAATGAAGCGACCTAAATATCCTTAAACCATGTGGGTGTCCTTTCTAGAGTAGTGATCAAATTATGAGGAAGAAGGTAATCCTTTCCACTAGTAGTGAGACAAATAAAGAGACACAGGGAATGAACCTTGGGAAAGTAGTGAACTAACCGTAAACACTGTAAAGGTAGTGAGTTTGGGCATACATTTGATCTAGCCCAAACCATGTAATTTTGAAGTAATCCTTAGTTTATTTTTTATATCGTTACATCTCCATTATATGATCTTTGGACATAACCTACTGTGGTTAAACCAAGTAAAATTTTTGTGTCTACTGCATGATTTCAATTCTATTCATACATTTCTAAAGGAAAGGGAGATAATGATATTTTGTTTACAGATGAAACAACATCCAAAGGGGTAGTTTTTTTAACCTTTCATACCCTGATTCTCCCCCACCCCCTCAGGTAATTTAACATAATTGGGATGACATGACTACTGTGAAGTTATTGTGACATCTTAATTAAAGGGTCATACTCAGATGAATTTTTATTTTTTCTTTCAGTGGTTTTGGTTGATATTAGAAAAATTGACTAATTTTTGGTATCTATAACATAAAATACTTTTACTAACCATGATTCCATTATAAATGGTCATTCTTTGTACCCTTCCTTATTGAAATATGCTTTTACAAATCCCAATTCATCTATTATAACACCACTCTTGTTATCAACCCACATTCATTAACAAATCAACATTTGGAATGTAGTATAATCCAACTCCCGTATTTTTTTAATGATGAAAAAGTATGACATATTCACATATATTTAATTTCTATCTTTACTACCATATTCATGAATCACTTTAGCCACAAGTGTATTCCATTATTTTTCATGGTACTTCATTCATCATGTTAATTTGTATAGAACATATAACCATAATTAATTAAAAATTATAAGACAATACATATACAATTGGTCCTCTGGATAACCATCAAATTCGTTATAAAATAAAATCAATATTTTCATCTCACTCATCATAAATATGGTCTCGAAAACATACAATAAACCATTGATTATATTTATTTGATATGTAGATTTCACCCCTTGATGGATTCAAATGCCTACAAATTTGTTTATGTGTTTCAAAATATGGGGAAACCACAAAACTATTATGAGAAATGTAAAGGTGGTACTACTCTCGATCATTAATATTTTTTGGGACAATATCTATTCTATAAATTCCTTCACCCACAAGCCACCCAATGTGATGATATTTTGATAGACCAATTCTTCCCACACTAAATAGGTAGTCCATATATAATTCAAAGACTTCATAAGAAATATATCACTCTACAATATGAATCTATTTCAAAATTTTATTTTTGACATGTCCTTTTAAAATTTTATTATATCATTTAATGGGTTACGTCCTTCTATAATGTACATGCCCACATAGTTGAATCTCTCTCACCAAGTGAACTATCGAGTGAATAATCATATCAATGAATGAAGATAGGAGGAACATTTTCAATTCACATAATATGATGGAAATTTACTTTTCCATAGTTTGAAATATCACCATTTCAATATCATTTATGCCTATATCATTGAAAAAGAAACATATCTTGGATAATGTATGACATACATTCTTGGGAAAAATGTAATGTAAAGCTAAAGGAATTAGTCATTTCATCAAAACATGATAGTCATGTGATTTCAGAACCATTAACCTTAAATTAGTCATTGAAATGATATTCTTAATATTTTATGAATACCCTTATTGAAGCTCTACACCATTTGAGAAGATTCAAAATTGATATCTCTCATACCTTGAAGGAGTGTAAGTATTGGTATGAAGAAATGTATATTTTTCATCCTTCACTGACACCAACTCTTCCTGTATTCCAATGTTACCATACCAAACCTATCCAAAATTTTATCCTTTTTTCATTTTCCTTTAGTAATGATCCAATGACACTTTCACATACATTTTATTCAACAAGCATAATATCAAGAAAATGTATGAAGTACAAAAAATTCTAGTATGGTAATTCAAAAAAAACTAATCTCTTTTTCTAATCAATTTTCATACGGTTTTCTTGAATAAGATTTAAAAAAAGGTATTTGCATATAATTACCATCTGAAATAATTGATCACATATTTGTGGAGGGGATGCTACAAATTCTTCTGAACACCAATTGAATGAAGTCATCTATGATCGGTACTTATGTCAGCAGCGTAGAAATCTAAAATTTCCTAGAAACATAGTATTCAATGAATGTTCGAACATAATTGATTGTGTACCTTTTCCACAAATGGGTCACACTTGAGTTGCATTAGTGTTATATCCTAAAAAATTTATATAAGTAGTAAAGTCATTTATCATCCCATAAAACATGTCTCTCAATGTGAAATCTTTATTTTTATAATCATCATTAAAAATTACACTTGAATCCCACAATGATTTCAAATATTCAATAAATGGATCCAAATAAACCAAAATATCATTACCTAATTGATTTGGTCCTAATATTAGTATTGATAACAGAATTTAATTTCATTTTTATTGTAACCACAGTGCTAAGTTTTAATATTCCAACATAAACGACCATATACTGTGAGTGTTACTATAAAAACCAAAAGGATTCACTCTATAAATAGATAGTGCAAGATGAAGGTTTCTCAGCATGTTTACAAATTCAGGATACTTTTGATCAATTATCTTCCACTTAAGAGAGTTTATTAGGTGACAATGTTTTCCATCTTTATTTCTTCTATTTAAATTCCCCATCAATTTTCGTGAAGTCTCTCGCTTCCATTCATGCTCGTAAACCATGTAATGATTGGAAAGTATAATAAAAATTTCATAGGACCAGATTCATATTTCTTGTATCAATAATAACCATATGTTGGAAATTATTTAATTTTTTTCCTTTAGAAATAGTATATATTCATTTGTATAGGCATGCTTTCTTTCACATATCATACCCATTGAAAATATCATTTGTTTTGCCTCATATGTTAGGATATGATGATCAGTATCTTTAAGAAGAATATCATTCAAGAGTGAAATTTATTTTCTAAAACTAGTGTCCCTCCATCAGTTTCTATATTTTAAATTATATAGATTCAGTACAACTAAAAATTCTATTTATTCAGTTCAACTAGAATACAATGACATCTTTCCAAAACTCTTGTCTTCTCAATTTTTTTTGGAAAAACATGAAGTTCATATTCAAAATTCATTATCATATCCTCAATATGATATTCATAATCATTCACACCTATAATCACATCCTCAATATGGTATTTTTAATTGTCAACACTTGTAATTATATCATATGATCCATAAAACGCATTGTTATCCCAGCCACTAGCTACATTCTCTTTTCCAAAATGTATATTCAAACATTTATAACTTCGATCTATTCTGTGATACATCAAGTGTTCTTAAAAATCCTCTATAAAAATTAGTATTCAGTAATAATAGCATAAAAATGAACAAAGTATTTGAGAAGGGACATTTTCATGATATTTTGCAAGCATGATTAATTATTTATCCCAATATTCATAGACATTTTTCATACGATTGATAGCCATCCTTTTTCTATTCAAATAAATACTGTTTTATTAATAAATATTAATATTTAAATAAATAAATAAATACACAAAAGGTTCTTTTCAAATAAGGGTAACCAAACATTTGAATGTTTCAAATAATTTCATCATGCTTTGAAGGAAATGGGTAATTGAATTTAAGAAATGAATTACTCCACCGGGGTTAGGTGTTATCGACAAAATTCATCCACAATGTTCATTGGTACCTGGTATGGGATTCCTACTACATAGAGTAGTTCTAGAATCATTAGTACATGTCCCAAAGTGAAACTAGAAGAGTCTTATAAAACAAAATTCAATAACAGCTCTTCAGAAGATGAAGTTGATGGGGATGATAGTTATTATTTCATTTTGTTTCATGAAACTAATACCCTTAGAATCCAACACCAAATCAGAGAGAAGATGTAGTTGTGGATTACTCCCCTAATTTAAAACATGCATGTGATGTTGGATGCAAAGTAGGTTTATTAATTGCAATGGGGTTAAATATTAATTCAACTTTTGTAGGAGTGAGGAAATGATGGATATCCTTTTGGTTGGATAGAGTCTGTGACATGCCCTTAACATGGTGTTATTATCAAACTATATTATGCAGGAGGTGGTATTTTTTTTATCTAAGGGGTACCTAAATGTAAATATGATCATATAAATATATATAGAACCCTTTCTGAGTAAACCATGGTCTACCGATGTAATCATAAAAACCATTTGAATAAGTTCCCCCATAGATACATTGTGGAACATGAAAAAAAAATCTAATTTTGAAACTCATTCAACACTCAATAAAAAGCATGAATCCAACCTTTATCTATTATTAATTAAAACATAATATATTTTATAAAATAAAATAATTATTACTTACACAAATTAATTTTTTGAAAAACTAATAATCATATTACAAAATTATGAAAATATAAAATTATAATTTATAGATATTTATGAAAGTATTAAACTATTAAACTATTGATAAATTGAAAATGGTATACAGGTATAAAATTATAAATTATAAATTTATATATATTTATATTAGTATATAAAATTATATATATATATAGGAGTATACAATTATATATAATTAAAAAATGAATATATATTTTAATGAAATATACATAACTAATTATTGTATATAAATTAATACAAATATATAAAAGTACGTATATGTTATAAAAGTATACATAATTTATAGAAATATATAGTTTAATAAGATTATAAAAGTACAAAATTATAATTAATTAAAGTTTAAATTATGAAATTATAAATGTATACAATTTTATAACAAATAAATCTATAATTGTATAATAATTTATAAATCTAGATTACTAAAAATTATAAATAATTAATAAAATTATATATTTAAACTATATATGTAAATATGATATACTAAAAAATATAAAGGTATATAAATTTATAAATCAATAAAACATTAAAAACATAAATATTTAACCAACACTAATACTAAATTATATTAGTTTAATACAATATAGTATAAAATTTATAAAAGTATATAAATTTAAAATTTTATAAAAATATAATATTATAAACATGAAACACTTTGAATATGTAAAAATATATTTGGATACCATTATTTTTTATTCAAAAATAAACTTGACGAACTTTATCAGCACTCTGAATTTCAAGTAATACATGAAATTCCAAGTAAAAATTAAGAACCAATTGAGAATTATTTTCAAAGACTAGAAGACCTTTTTAAATTACACAATTCCTTCATAAGGGTTATTTAGGAAGTTTAACAAACACATGGTTCATAAATAAATTGAAATACAATTTAAAAAATATATTTTTTAATGTAAATACATTTAACATTCATTGGAAACTAAGAGAAAATATTTATTTCATCCTATAGATTCCACAAACATAATTAATACTATTATTATAAATTTAAAACATGAATTAAAAGACCAAGAAATCAACAGATCCAAAATTAAAGAGATAAGTATGGGTAAAACCTAACTAAAACTCACTGCTCTGAATAAGGGAGGCCCAAATCTACCCCAACTGATTGCAAGAAACAAAAAATAGATACAACACATACTAGTCCCCTAAAAAACAAAATATTTATTATCTACACCCTATATTATTTCACTGAAAAGGAGGTCTCAAAAGAGTAGTGTATGTATCATAAGAGAAGTGCATATGAGACATTGGAAGTTTAAAGTGTCATTGCCTTTGAAAAATTTAGAGAACACTTTTTCATCACAATGAAATAGGATATGCCCATATCAAGGGGAAGATAAGATATGGAGAGGAAAAAGAAGGACATGTATATGAGACCCTTACTCAGACCACATAAAACAAGGATGTGTGTTATTGTTTTGTTCATCGATATGGAGTGAAGATGCTTGTAGGTGAGGTGTGACTAAAAACAAAATATCATGGTCAGAGGCATTATAATGTTGAACCAACACATACCTTAGATTTAGAGAGAATGATTCCTTGAGATTGTATGCTAACGATAGCAGTAGAGTTCCGCATCAATAGAGATTGCAGTGGTAGGTCTCTAGTTCGGCAAAAGCTTGATGCACGAGGAGCAGAAGGGTTCTGTTAGGGTTCAATTTATAAGAACCTATAATGATTTTATCAATGCTTTCAAAAAAGAGATGAAAAATATCTAATATTAATAATTTATTTATATTATTAAATATATTTATAAAATTCAATATATAATAAATAAATAAATATTTATTTGTAATTATAGTTATAAGGACAGTGGATTCTTATCCACAGTTCAATCTAATTCAAGTATAATTATAAATAAATAAATAAATATTTATTTTTAATTATTATTATTTATAATTATATTTATAAATATTTTTATATATTTACAAATATATATATATATATATATTTATAATTATAATTATAAACATATATATCTAGAAACATTTGTATATAATTATAAATATATTTATATAATTATATATGTATATTGAGGAATGTATGGGTGTCGGGATGCCCTCTCTTCCAAGAATGGTGATTATGGATTTCTTCATCAGCTTCAATACCTTATTGATTGATGGCGGATCAGTTCCTCACACACGGGTGCTTTGATGCTTACAAAACCTTCATTGATGGTTTTTTAAGGAATATTCTTTGCGAGAATTCAGTTAAGGGTGATGATGGTGCGTCAAAACATTTTATTTCCTTCTTTAAATGATCAGCCTCTTCTACCATCCATCATAAGGGTTGTGTTTCCCTTGTTAAAGAAGATCAGGTCACGGTTCCAAAGAGACTTGAATCTGTTAAACATTTTATTATGGATCACCTTATACTACAAAAGGGTTCCATTACGTTGAAGATTGATGATGTTGTTGATCGGATATAGAGAATTTTGGGTTTCTCAAATTGGCGTTGTGTTTCACTGGTGCATGGGAATTTTAACATTCTTTTCGGAATGAGGAGTATAAATCACAGGCTTGGGGTTTTGGATCTCTCTCCCCAAAACTTTCTTTTCTTCATACAAAGGAACATGATAAGATTTTTGATCCTTCAAATATGAGTAGCTCTATTGTGATGATTTTTTTAAGGAATATTGGATTCATTGGATGCTTTAGATTCTAAGAATAATTCATGACATTACAAGGCCACTTGGTCTTCCTATCAAGATGGATAAGGAAACTAAAGATGCATGGTATGGTCATTTTTGTCAGTTCTTGGTTGAAATTGGCTTTGGTTAAACTATAGTTGATCAAGTGTTTTTATCTACTGATGATGAGGAGTATGAAATAATGGTAGTTTATTAGAGAATTCCAAAAAACAATTTTGGAATGCTGTGTAATTGGTCATGACTGTGATAACTGCAGGAGATTAATGATTTGTGAGCGGTGTTCATGAAAAAAAGGGATGCTTGAAAAAGGGAATGCATTTTTTCAACCAACAGTTAAGGATTCACTTAATTATAATTCTAAGGGGATTACTGTTGTTCAAGTGTAGATATATTTTGATGATGCTCATATAGGGTCTAGAGTTGTTCTATCTATTTTTGAACTGAATATTGAATATGATGTCTCTCAGCAGCTGGGTAGTGATCCTGTTGTAGGAAAGGATTTTGTTTAATCAGTAGGTGAATATATGCTCAATCATAATGCTAATGGAGTGATTGATGGTCAATTGCAAACAACTCCGGCAGATGCTATGGTAGGGTATGATATTGTTCAATCTTCATTTTACATGAATACTCAAGATGGTGTATCTCGGAATCCAGGAAGTGATCCTATTATAGGACACAAGGAGGTTCAACCAAAAATCAATGCTTTGCTTGATGAGCAGTAGGAGATTGATACTATTGATGATAGTGAAGAGAATATTGAGAGAGAAGATCTAGGATATGAATTTATTCAAAATTAACATGTTCAATGATATGATATAGAGAAATTGTTGTTAGAAACTATTTCTAATGAATAGAAAAATGACTGTGAAGGTAGTTTGGGATGATCTTCACAGGATCCTCATACCAGTGTGATTAAAGATGGTTCTTTATTGTTTTCATCATCAATGGTGGAAGGTTTAGAGCTCATTGAGGAGAAATATATCAGTGAAATTGATGTGAAAACCATGACTGATGAGTTCATCATTCATGATCAATTTTATTCAAGAAGTATTAAATGTATGCTGGAAGTGGACAATGAGGGTTTTTAGATGATTTCATGGAAAACCCTCTCTCAAACAGAATCATTTAAGGTTTCTGAAAAAAAAATCAATCATCCAAGGAATGTTACAAATTTTAATAGATTTTATGCACTATCATCACTTAATGAAGAATTAATTATAGGACTAAGTACATTTTAGATGTTGTGAATGGTGGGCATGATGAAATTTTCCATAAAAAATAATAGAGATGCGATAAACTTTAAAAGGGTTGTGGTCAAGGACATGGACGAGAGGATATAACACAAGGGTGTGGACGGAGTGTGTCTTTTAGATTGAATCACCTCACCCCGGAGTAGGAGAATATTAAGGAGGAGTAGATTGCGCTCTTTAACAGGAGGAATTCACAGGTAGAGTGGGGGACTGCCAATGATGTTGAAGATTCGGGTCATGATTCTGATCATGATTAGTAATAAATATATCTAGGAAATATATATATATATTAATATATAAATATAAAATTAATTAATATATTTATTATAAGTTTTTATTTTATTTATTTTTTTTATAATTTATTAATTTTTTTTAAAAACTACATATATTTATAATTTTTTAATTGAATATTTTAATTAAAAATTTATTAAAAAATCATTTAAAAATGTTAATTATATAAATTTCAATTATATTTTAAATGCTAAAACCTAATAAATAAAAACGAATAAATTTTATTTATATAAATAAACAATATTGAAAATATTACATGTATAAAATAAATAAATATATGTATAAATAGATATTACAAAATGATTAAAACTATTTTTAACATTATTAATGAATTTATAAAAATAAATGGATAAATTAAATTTAATAAATTATAAAAAAATATTTAAAACTGAATTAGTAACCTTTACGTGAATTATAAAGATCCATATATACACATACACTTCTATGCACACATATATGTACACAGATGTATATACACATATGCACATACCTACATATAATTATACATGTACATATATTTTAAATTTGTGGTATATCAATATAAATATACTAGAAATAATGTAAACCATGGACCGAAACCCTTGGCCCCAATAAATTTATTTAAAAATATTTTAAACAAACAGAGGGAAGATGGAGTAAAAAGATAAATGTGGCACATATGTCACCACCACAAAACAACATGAAATCATGTAATATCAACTTTTTGGGAGTGTCTACCACCACTCCCTCATGAGCCACCATGACATCTTCAATGCCAGCCTCTCCTACATTGTTTTGGATTTTTTAACACATCCCCTTGAATATCCATGTATGATGAGTCCTCTTTTTCATTATGAGGGTCATTAGCTTGACCTCCATCCTCAACATTTCCTGGCATCATAGCTTTATGCTCTTGAACATCATCAATGATATCTTATACTATGGTACCCACCCTAGACACGGTTTCAATATTATTCCCATGAAAGTCTTGAGTTTTTGTATCCCCAAAAAGGGGATCCTCAAAATCCGAATCCACATGGAGATCCACATTTACAACATTCATATTTATACAAGAGGTTGATGAATTACCATCAGTATTTGATACATGGTGTTAGCTTTTTAGATACTTCTATTTATTCTGAATGTGTTACTTATTATGAATTTCAAGATATAAAGAATCAAACTCTAGGTTATTAATTGACTCCAGTATGGAAAAAATTTTGGTATATTGAAACCTATATACTTCCCTCTTTGTCCATCCTAAGAAAAAGTTCTTATATCATTTGTGTTAAGTCAATAAGCTATCTTATGACATTCCATTCCTTTATGTTTTGAAAATCATAAACACTTTTTCCATAAATATTATTTTATTTCTCTAAGGAAGTTTATTTTATTAATCCTTAACATGCTTTTCTATGTTATGCATAATGTTCCATATCTAAGCTTAACCATATTTTTCTTAATACTGGACTACTATAACAATAATTTGATTCTTATAAAAACCTCGGAACCTTAATGTTTCTTAGGATATATGTATCACTATTTTTGGACTCCAATTCAATATGATTTCAGACTCCATTTCATCCTAATCTTTGACTCCGAGTTTCATAGAAATAAGACTCTGAATTCTAAAGATATTATGACTCTGAATTCTTAGAAATTTTGACTCCAAATTCTCTGAAATTATAACTCTGTATTCTCAAATATTCCGACTCCAAATTCTAAAAAATCATAACACCAAATTCTCAAAAATTCTAACTCAAAATTCTCCTAAAATTGGACTCTAAATTCCTAGAAATTATGACTCCAAATTCTCAGAAATTATGACTATGAATTCTTAGAATGTCTATCACTGAATCTTCAGATATGATGACTCTGAATTATCATTATTTCATACTCTAATTTCTATCAAAAAAAAACTCTATTTCTATCTAAAATCAGACTCTATTTGTATAGATATTTAGACTCTATTTCCTACTATATTTAGAATCTGATTATTCATACTTGTTAAAGTTACTTTTCTTTCTTAAGATATTATTTCATCTTTATCAAATCCTAGTTTACTTATGTTTTTTAAACTTAAGAATTTTTTTCTTACATGTTATAATTTCATACACATGATTATGTTACAATGAAACGATGTCATACAATCTATTTCTAACTAACTGTTGGTTGAGTGACACGTGTACAAGTCCCTTTAAGATTTAAGGAAAAATAAGACCATTAGAGGAGGGGGTTTACCATTGGAATAATTGCCTATAAATACCCAATCCATTTGAATAGTTCAGGACATGATTTGAAATATTGAGAATTTTTGGATGTTCTGATTTCTAGGGATAGAGAGACTCTCATGTTTTTTTGTGATCCATAAATATCTTGTTCACCTATGAACAATTTATTTAGTCGGCCTAGTGGGAATCCAATTGGCTGATCAATCGAGGGATTTCAGGGATAAGAAGGAAGAGGTTCTGATTACATTAATGTTTTAGGGCTTCTGAGGATTGGAGGACATAGGTGATGACTAATTTAATGTTTGAGGGATTGTGGGAATAAAAAGATATACTCTGATAATCTTATCAAGGGTTACCCTAGTGTGGGTAAGACAAAATTTCTTGAAAGTATAAATTAAGGGACCTTTATACAAGGTTGTTGGATTCCCTTTTCCGTGGGTTAAATGAGTCCTTTTTACTTTTTATTTTTATAAGTTTTTTATTTCTACTCTTTTATGTTACAGTTAAAAAGTATAACTTTATTACACTTTCTGGTACTTGTACTTACTGTTGTATATTATATTCTATATTCTTTAAGGTAGAAAATTTCATTAAGATAAAATTTATTAAGTTTCTTTAAGATAAAATTGTTCACATAGAGGTTCATTATAATTGTAAGTGGGCCCTTACAATTATCCCATTGTTTAAGAACCAAATAGGTATTTAAAATTCACCTTGTTTAACTTTTTTAAACATAGATTTACAAGGATAAAAATAAAAGTTTCTAAACCTACAATTCCCCCATCTTTTAATTGAGCATTTACATCTACATATCTAACCAACAATTGGTATCATAGGAAGTCTTTGAAATACTTAAACTTATATTTAAGTTTTCTTGTTCAACATTTCTTGATTATTTCATGTTTTTCATAAGATTTTAGAAACTCTTTGTTTATAAAATCTGGTTACTAATCCTCTTCGTGGAAAAGATATTTTGTATTATAATGGAAGGAATGTACATTGGTTCTATAGACAATTTAATTCCTACTATACCACAAATTTTGGATGGCAATGATTTGGATTACTGGAGAGATAGGTTGAAGAATTTTTTTTAAACACTAGTGTGGATAATTATGACATGCTCGCTATTGAATACAAGATTCTTAACAATGAAATCAGATAATTAAAAATAATAATATAAATTAAAGTACAAGGTATGCAATATTTATTCATATTCTATGACTAGGAATATCTACAAAAAATATCCTCTTATGAAGATGCAAATAGCATTTAGAATAAACTTGAAGTTACATGCTTTGGAAATTCAAATGAGATAGAAACTAGAAGAGATATGTTAAGAGTTGAATATTATGGATTTTTATTTCATTATGGGGATCCGGTTTGAAAAGTGAAACAATGATTTATGAATATTGTCAACAGTCTTCAATGGATGGGTGAGAAAGGACTTGATGATGAAGTTCTTGTAGATAAGATAATTAATATCATTTATAATGAGTGGGAATATAAAAGGAAAGATAATAATAAAAAAGGAAAGTATCTAACATTACTCTTGATGAGTTATTTGTAACTATTCTTCAGCATGGAACTAGAATGAAGAGAGATGACGACCTTAATAGGAATAATAATGGTAATGGAAGAGTTTATTTCACAACTAAATCTAAATCAATGACTTCAGAAAGGGTATCATGAACTAAATCTGGGAAAACTATTATTGTATCTGAATCAAGTGAAAGTGATCAGTCATAGAATGAACTTGCCAATATTTATCAAAAGATGAACACAGTTATGGGAAATAATGATTTTTAGTATAGATATAATAAGAAAGACAAAAAAGAAAAGAAATATTTTGAAGTAACTTATTTTGAATGAAAAAGGGCTAGACTTATCAGACCTGATTGTCCTATAATCAAGAGAAAAGATATAAAGTATATGTATTCTGAAAGGAAAAGAAATAAGTACTAAAAATATAAGGCAAAGAAAGTCCTCAAATATAATGAAACCTAGAGCACCAGTGGTGGTGACTTGTCAGACGAATCTTAAAAATATAAATATTCTAGTCAGAAGAATATTGGTCTTATAGCCATATTACCTATTGAAAATCATTGTTTTATAGATAAGGTAAACAATGCTGAATCAATAACCAATATTTCTTTTAAGAAAAATTTTCCTAATGAATAATCCTATGAATCTTCAGATGAATAATTTTCTTCCTTATAAGATAATACCATACCTTAATTTAAATAAGTTTCTAGATGTTATAAATTATATGACAATGAAAGCTGTAAGATAATAAATAAGTTAGAGAAACAATATTCTAGAATTTTTATATTAACAAAAGAAGTATTATATATTTCTAACGATCTTGATCAGAGAAATCTATATTTTTAAAGTGTTTCTAAAAACCTTAAGGAAGTTAATTCTGATATGGATAAACTTGCTACAGATATTGAAAATGTTATTTCTAAGAAATTTTTTTAGAGGCCAACTCAAAACCAAAGACTAATTACTAGAGGACAAGAATTTAGTCATCAGAATAAAATATAAAATATTTTAATTAAAGAAACATTTATAAAATTTTAATTTAAGAATGAAATAATTTGATAAATTGTTCTCACAACTTCATCCTCTTAAAAATAGTTCTGGATTTGGTTATACTCATTCAAAACATGTTTTTATTCATAACAATTTTATTCCAAAAAGTGATCCTTTTTTCACTAAGTGTCAATGTGGTGGACGTTGGGAGAAAAATTGTTCTTTAAATAAAACCCAATCATTATGTTTTTCTAAAGATTAATTTTCTAAGAAATTTTTTATACTTAATATTTTACGTTATACAATTTCTTGATCTAAGAAAGTTTGGCTTCCAAAAGTCTAATTATATTATTTTCTAGAAAATAAAGTATTTACCAACAAAAATTCATGGTACAAGGATAGTGGATGTTCCTAGAACATTATTGGTAACAAAATAATCTTTGAAAATATTATCATGACGAAAGGAGGAAAAGTAACTTTCAGAGATAATGATCAGGGAGAAATTGTGGCAATATGTAACATTGTTCTTCTTGGAAAATCCTTAATTTCAAATGTTTTATTTGTTAAAGGTCTTAATAAAATTCTTATAAGCATAAATCAATTATGTTATAAATGTTTCCTTGTGAATTATAGGATTGATAAATGCTTAGTATATAATTACAAAGAAGTGTTTATTCACTATGCTCATAGGAACAAGAATGTTTATACACATAACATAGAAGGCCTTAGGAGGAAAGAACTACATGAATTGGTGCAATAGAAGATCAATCATGGTTATGGAATAGAAGACTATGAAACTCTATCCTTAGGAACCTATATAAACACCCAATGAAAATACTTGTTAAGGGTCAACCAGATATTAGGTTTGATTCTTCAAAAGTTATTGATCATTGTCAATATGGAAAGAAACATAATTCAAGAATTAAATATATTAATGAAGTATTAACTTCTGATTAATTATATCTAGTGCATATGGATCTTTTCGTTCCCAAAAAAATTGGAAGTATTTGAGAAAAAAACGATGTATTTATTTTAGTTGACAATTACACTTTATTTATATGGGTCTATTTTCTAGAAAATAAATTTGAAAATTTTTCTTATTTTAAATATTTTTTAGCCAATGTTAAAAATGGAAAAAAACCTTCAATTTATAACTATTCATAGTTATCATGGAGGAGAATTTGAAAATTCCTATTTTGAAACTTTTTGTAGTAAAAAATCCATTACTCTTAACTTCTCACCTCCAAGAACACCTTAAAAAACTGCGTTGTTCAAAGAAGGAACCAAATTACTCAAGAAATAAGGAAAACCATGTTCAGTGGATATTATATTGCTAAAAATGTTTTGGATGAAGCTGTAAGTACTTCTTTTTATAATATAAATCGAGTTTTAATCAGTACTTTCTATAATGAAACACCTTATTAAATGTGGACTAGTAGAAAACCTAAAGTCTCTTACTTCAAAATATTTGGATTCTAGGTATTCATTCAGAATACTAAATATAACTTACATAAATTCTCACCCAAATCTAATGATGGAATTATCTTAGGATACTCCACTACTTCTAAGTATTGTAGAGTTTCAACAAAAAGTATTGAACTATTGAAGAAAGAGTACAAGTTAAATATGTTGAAACCGGTACTTGTGTTTTTAAACAACCCAAACCTGCTTCTTCGGATGCGTTTTCAATAATTGATTATCAACATTTGATTGAATATTCTTCTAATAAGGAAAATACTAAATAAAATGTTTCTAAAGTATTTTCCCCAAAAGATTTTCTACCTTATGTTGACAAATAGGTTTTACAAAACCCAAATAAGTTGTTTCTTAAGAATCATCCTAGTGATAATATCATTGGTGATGTAAATAAACATGTAAAGAGCAAATGTTCTTTATGAAATGAAGTATAACATAAATAATTCCTTTACCAATTAGAACATAAATTCATTGATGAATCTTATGGTTATGATAATTAGATTAAATCTATGAAAGATGAACTAACTGAATTCGAAAGGAAAAAAGATTGGAACTTGGTTGAAAGACCTCAGAAAAATTTTGTAATTGGTGTAAAATGGGTCTTCAGAAACAAATGTGATGAAAATGGAATCATTTTATGAAATAAATCAAGATTATTTTCTAAATTCTATAACCAACAAGAAGTAATAGAATATAAATAAACCTATGCTCCAGTTGAAAGAATTGAATCTATTCGTATTCTAATAGCCTTTATAGAATTCTTCAATTTCAAAATTTTTCAAAAGGATGTGAAGTGTTATTTCATTTATAGATATGTTCAAGAGGAAGTTTACGTTTAAAAACCTTCTGGTTATGAAGAAACAAATCATCCTGAACATGTTTTCAAACTGACTAAAGCTTTATATGGACTTAAACAATCCCCTAGAGCTTGGTATGATAGAATTATGAGATTTTTGTTACAAAACAATTATGCTAAGGTACCTGCTGACCCCACTCTTTTATAAATAAAGATAATAAAAATGATTTAATTATCTATATTTGTGTTGATGACATTATATTCAGATCAAATCAAAAATCTTTAACTGATTTATTTGTGAATCACATAAAATCTGAGTTTGAAATGAGTATGATGGGTGAGTTAATTTTTTTTATTGTAAAATTTCTCAAAAACCACAAGGAACATAAATATCTCAACATATTTATATTAAATATCTTTTTAAAAAATATTTATATTAAAAAACTAAAAGTATAAGTACTCCAATCAGTACCTCAAATTCTCTTGATCTTGATGAAGCAGGAAACCAGAATATCAAATATCTTTTAGAGTTATTATAAGAAGTTTATTATATTTAAAAACTAGTAGTATAGACTTAATGTTTTTAGTATTGTTTTGTACAAGATATAAATATAATAAAATGGAATTTCTTTTAAAAGCAGCAAAAATAATTTTTTTCTATTTAAAGGTGACTATGGATTTAGGAATTTTTTATTCTTCTAAAAAAAATTTTGTTTTAAAAAGCTTTTCGGATACTGATTTTGGTGGATGTAAAATGGATAAGAAAATTACATCCTAAACCAATCATTTTCTTAGAGATTCATTAGATTCTTGGTTATGTAATAAGAAACACTCAATATCACTTTCCACTACTGAAGTTGAATATGTAGTAGTTGGAAGTTGTTTTGATCAAATATTGTGGATCCAACACAGACTCACATACTATGGCATGAGTTTTACTAAAACACGGATAATATGTGACAATACTAGTTCCATTTCCCAATGAAAAAACCCTTTAAATCACTCTCCAATAAATAAAAAAGAGATTATGTATCGCTTTCTTAGGTATCAGACACCTACTTGAGATATCATTCTTCAATTCATCAGAACGCATGATCAACTTGCTGGAATATTTACAAAATCTTTACCCTTAGGTAGATTTGAATACATAAAAAAAAGTTAGGAATGATAACTATTAATACCATGCTTTTATTACAAACTTAAAAATGATTTATTACATAAACTATTCAATTGATACAACATGGATGATTGAGAGGTCTAGTGTCTTTAGGGATTATGATCGTTACATAACAACTTAAAACATTAAACACAACATCATTATTGAAAACTTCCTTTACATGACCACTACATTCCCTCGTACTTAGCATTGCATGGGATAACCAGAGGACATGCATAAGAAAATGGGTGAGCTATAAAGCCCAATAAGGGAATAAATATAGAATACATGAGGAGTAAAATACATGTCATACAATAGGCATATCAATAGATCACAAGAGAAACATGGTCATAAAGGCATGATAAATCATGATAATCATAACATGGAAATGTGGCAACAACACTTAACATAGAATTAGCACGAGCCAAGGCCCATTGCACATGAAGCATGAGTAAATTCTCATTGCACATGAAGCACGAGTAAAACCTCATTTCAATTGAATTATCATGAGTCAACACTCATTGCGCATGACGTATCATGATACTATACTTTACCCAATGCATTGGAGCGCTATAAGGGTACACCCTTCTTAAACATTTCATTTCATGCATAAGTGTGCCACATGGATCATAAAACATGGATTCATAAACCTTAATAATTTATTCCACGATAAAGGAATGTGGAATTCATACATGAAACTGTATAATCAATATGTAAATGTGCATAAAGGTGAATACCCTTGATGGAGAAATGGGCATGGTATTCACTACACAATGACATTGGCTTAGAAAATCGGTGCGATTTCGGCAGTGTAACGGCGTGAAATGAGAATTCATAAAAAATGGTTAATGAGATAAAAAGGGGTTCCTCATCATATTTACATGTAATGTACAGTAAGGAGATCATATATATACATGTCTCAACAATTGTAATAAAATTTAGAGTCATGATACAAAATTATTGCCTGAATGTAAAATAGGAGAGAGAAGTTCCTTTCGGAATTTTGGCATAGTAACGGGTGTACATGGGAGGCATTTAATGAGAGAGAAAGGGGTCTCCCATCATTCAAACATAAATAGGGCGGTATGAGGGAGGTTTGAAACCATACCCCAACAATCATAATTTAAATTAAAAGGGAAAAACAACTTAAAGAAAATTGGATAAAAATGAGAAAGGGAGAAAAAACCCTTACTTGGAAGTGTGCTTCCAAAGACTTGAGAGAGGATTGAGAGAGGATTGAGAGAGGCTTATTAAGAGATTGGGGAACCTTTAGAGGATTATAGAAAGAGTAGGGAAGAGTTTGGACGAAATCCAAAGGCTTTGAGTAAGGAGGAAGTGGGAGCTTGTGTGGGTTTATATAGGAAATGTGAGGGAATTATTTATTATTTATGTTTCAGACACCTTATATTAAATTAGTCCAAAACACAAACCATCCCATGGTTTTTTCCCTTTCTTTTTGTAAAAGGGAAGAGGAAAACAATATTTTATAAGGCCAAAGTCTGAAATTCTTAAAATAATAGGGTTTCTTATGTGGATGTGAGTCACACTCCCATTTAAAACAATTAAAAAAGACAAGGTGTTTAATAAGTCATGAAGGGTCCATTAATGCATTGAAAAGTAAGTCAAACAAACCCAAAATTACATTATTTTAATTTTAAAACATATATTGGTCGAACATAAAGCTTATAGTATTTTATTACATCAATATTGGGTCATTATGATGTCTTAAAACACATTATATATTTAAATACTATTTAATTTTTACCCAAAAAAATGAATGTCTTAGAAAATTATGAAAAATTCACTGTTGGATAATTTTGATGTTCTTATTCCAGAAATAACATTTATTTTATCTAAATAATTTTCTAAATATGTTAATTTTCACTTTTAAAATAAAAACTGACATTTATAAAAACTTCACGGGTTTTGACAAAAAATGGATTTCAAACATTAATAAAAATTACAATTGCATTCCTAAAATTATATGAACATTTATATATAATAAAATTAATTTAATAATAATAATAATAATATTTTATTAAAATATTATTTAATTCAAAAATCCCTTAATTTATTAAAATATAATTCTTAATTAAATAATAACTAAAAAACACTATTTTCAATTAAAAACTATTTACAAAGTATCAATAATGAAAAGAAAGTATATTCATTATTATATACAAAAAAATAATTTACATGAACATAGTAGTAGTGATTTATTACATAACCCCTTAAAACAACCACATAAGACCTAAGGGTAAGGTGTGCGATGGTGAAATACTTTTGGAGTGGCCTGAATAACATCGCTCGAGTGGTAATTTCTATCAAATTACACTTTTCCCATAGACGGTCATGTTCAATCTTGACATGATGAAGCTCAGCTTGGGTTTGGTCAAGAGTGAAGCCCAAACACGCCACCTATTTGCCGAGCATCGACAAATGGGCTTCGTATAGAGAAATTCTACTGGATGAGGCCATCGCTTCCTTTTTCTGAGTAAACTGGATTTGTTAAAGCCATATATTTATACTAATCATCTGATCACTATTCAACGGATATAAAAGAAACAGTCACAATTCTTTACATAAAACCAAAGAAGTTGAAATTTTATATAAACATTTTACATAAAGAGACATTTAACTAGATCAAGAGGGATTTCCATTAGTGAAAATTTGGGTCATTACAATATTCCCCCCTTAAGAAATTTCTCCCTCGAAATTTCCTTTTTCCCACACTAAAACAGATGTGGGTAACTCAGCTTCATTATTTCCTCCAATTCCCAAGTCGCTTCTTCAAACTTGTGGTTTCTCCACAAAACCATGACAAGGGGAATTGTCTTATTTCGTAGAACTTTTTCTCTACGATCTAAGATCTTCCCTGGTTTCTACTCATAAGAAAGATCATCCTCCAACTTTACCACCTCAGAAGAGAGTACATGTGAAGGGTCTGGTATGTACTTTCTTAAGAGGGATACATGGAAGACATCGTGTACTTTGTCCATGGTAGGTGGAAGTTTTAATCGATAGGCCAGAGCCCCGACTTGAAGAAAAATCTCGAAGGGGCCGGTGTACCTCGGACTTAACTTCCTTTTATTTCCAAACCTCGTGACCTTCTTCCACAGAGATATGTGTAGAAAAGCCATGTCTCCAACTTTAAACTCAAAGTCTCATTGACGATTATTTGCATAACTCTTCTGTCAACTCTGAGCTTCCTTGATATGCTGCTGAATGGTTTTCACCTTCTCCACCATTTCCTCTACCATATTCGGTCCAAGCATCTTACTTTCACCAACCTCATCCCAACACACCAGTGTTCTTCACCTTTTCCCATAAATGGATTCATATGGTTCCATTTGGATGATTAAGTGGAAACTGTTATTATAAGAGAACTCAACCAGAGGAAGATGTTGATCACATCCTCCTTCAAAGTCCATTGAGCATGCTCTCAACCTGTCCTCAAGTGTTTGGATAGTCCGCTCGGATTGGCCATCAGTTTGATGATGATAGGCCGTACTGAAGTTCAGTTCAGTATTCAGAGCATGTTGAAGACTCTTCCAAAACAAAGTGGTGAATCTTGGGTCTCAATCAGACACAATAGATAGTGGCACTTCATGCAGCCTTACCACTTCCCTCATATATATCCATTCCAGTTGATCCAATGAGAAATCCTCCCGAATAGAAATGAAGTGTGAAGTCTTTGTAAGACGATCCACAACAACCCAGATTGCATTATTGCATTTGGATTTCTTTGTAAGTCTGGTGACAAATTCCATGGTGATGTTCTACCATTTCCATTCTGGTATGGGCAATGGTTACATCATCCTCTAATACTTATGCCTCTCTACCTTCACTTGATGGAACACCAGGAACTTTGATATATATTCAGTGATCTCCTTTTTCATATTATCCCACGAAAAGTATTCTCAAAGATCTCGATACATCTTTGTGCTCAATGGGTGAATAGAGAAATTTGAACTATGTGCATCATCTAAAAGTTCCTTCTTCAGCTCCAGATGAAATGGAACACATAGCCTTTTCCCAAATTGCAGAATTCCTTCATCATTAACATTAAACTCTGAGGATTTCCCTTTTTTGATAGCTTTTACTTTTTCCTGAATTCACACATCATCCTTTTGAGCATCCTTTAACCTTTCCAAAAGAGACGGTTAAGAAATAATTTGTGAAAGGATTGATGATGTTCCCTTCTTTATGATTTACATGTCCATCTTCATCAAGTCTAAGAATATTGGATCCTTCTCAATTCTCATCATTCATAGAATCACTGGGTCCTTTCTACTTAAAGAATCTGCCACCTTGTTTACTTTCCCAGGGGGTAATGTATTGAATAGTCATAATCCTTGATGAGCTCCATCCATATTCGCTGGCGCATATTAAGCTCTTTTTGTGTAAATATATATTTAATACTCTTGTGGTCAGTATATATCTCACATTTCTCCCCAGAGAGATAATGCCTCCAGATTTTCAAGGCAAAGATCCCCGCCGCCAACTCTATATCATGCATTGGATAGTTTCTCTCATGGATTTTCAACTGCCTTAAGGCATAGGATATCACTTTATCATTATGAATTAGCACACAACCTAAGACCTTCTTCGAAGCATCACTGAATACCATAAATGGTTCCCCACTTGTGGGTTAATTGAGCATGAGTGCAGTGATAAGCCTACTTTTTAACTCCTTGAAGATTTCTTTTCATTCATCACTCCAAGAAAACTTTACTCCCTTTCGAGTTAGATTAGTAAGAGGGTTGAACAATCGTGAGAAATTTCTCAACAATCGTCGATAATATCTAGCTATCCTCTAGAAGCTATGGATATCCGTTACCGATGTTGGCCTTGACCATCCCTCAATTGCATCTGTTTTGGAGGGATCCACAGATATCCCATTGCTTGCGATGATATGTCCCAAGAATGAGATCTACTTCAACCAGAACTCACACTTTCTATACTTTTCATAGAGATTCTCCTTGCGCAAAGTCTCTAGTATAGTTCTTAAATGATCCTCATGATCCTCCTTGGTTTTAGAGTATATTAGAATATCATTTATAAAGACTACCACAAATTTGTCTAGGTAATCTCTAAAGACTCTATTCATCAATTCCATGAAGATTGATGGAGCATTGGTGAGTCCAAAAGGCATTACTATGAATTCATAGTGCCCATATCTTGTACGAAAAGAAGTCCTAGGGACATCTTCCTTCTTCACCCTTACTTGATAATATCTTGACCGCAAATCTACCTTGGATAAGTATTGTTCTCCACGCAGCTGATCGAACAAGTCATCAATCCGTGGTAGAGGATACTTGTTATTTATCATGATTTTATTAAGTTCACAATAATCTATGAAAAGCCACAATGACCCATCCTTCTTCTTGATGAAGAGGACTGGTGCACCCCATGGTGAAGCACTTGGGCATATAAACCCTTTATCCAGATTCTCCTATAGTTGTTTCTTCAGCTCTTCAAGCTCTATGCCAGCCATTCTATATTGATTCTTGGATATTGGTAGCGCCCATGGTATAAGTTCAATTTATAATTCAACATCTCTTCTAGGAGGAAGACCAAGCAGTTCCTTGGGAAACACTACAGCGAATTCCCTCACAATAGGCATTTCCTCAAGGATGGTTTCTTCCTTGGACTCAATCATCTAAGCCAGATACGCGTGCTCATAGGGTAGTAATATCCAAGCTTAAGATGATGGAGATAAAAAGGATTCATCTTCGTCTATACACATGTAATGAATCGAGGGTCGATTCTCTATATGGAGTGTGATTTCCATTTCCTGACAATTTATGTTGGATCTATATAAGGAAATCCAATCCATGCCAAGAATTGCATCAAATTCCACCAGAGGGAGTACAACAAGGTTTTCTGGGAAATTAAATCCACATATTATAATAGGGGAGGACTTATATTCATGGGATGCAATGATTTCCCCATTTTTCATACTCACCGACATCTTCACTTCCATGATTTGTGGTGGTGCTGGGATTGTTCTACTAAACTTTCGAGATATAAAAGAATGCATAGAACCTGAATCAAAAAGTACGTTTTCTATTTTTGAATGAATAACTAGCATACCTATCACCACTTCATTGTCAGGGTTCGCTTCAGCAGAAGTGATGGAAAAATATCTTCCTTGTTGCCTTAGAGGTTGTTGGTTGCCTCTGAAAACCCTTGGTTTAGGGAAATAATTTGAAAAGTGACCCGGTTCTTTGCAGTTGTAGCAATGAATAACTCCTTGAGGTTCGAACGGAGCATTCCTCTCCTCTGTCATAGCCACGGGTATTTCTTGATGACAGTTAATAGCTAGGTGCCCATCTCTTCCACACCTAAAGCATTTCCTCATCCCCTTGAGGTGATTTCCAGGGTGCTTCTTTCTGAACTTTTGGCAAGTGGGGTGCTGGATCTTCATAGCACCATTGGATTTATCCATCGGACCTCCAGCATTGAATTCCACCTTACGATTCTTGTCCCCATGAAACCCATGTGATTCCATGATCTCCATTTCAACCTTGAGGTCACATAAAACAATTTACTCATAGCTGTCGAAGTCACGGATCACTAATTCTTTCCACAGGCTAGGCTTCAACCCACCAAAGAAGCGGTCAACCTTGCATTTGGGGGTAATGACAAAGCCAGGAGCATATTGTGCAAGCCTTGTTAAGTTTTCCTCGTACACTCCAACAAATTATTCTTCTTTTTGTTTGAGGGAAAGGAAGTCCCGTTCCATCTTAAGCCGGAGGGTGCACGGAAAATACATATCGAAAAACATCATCCAGAAATCCTTCCATTACAATGCCTCAATCTCCTCCTTAGGCTTCGTATTTTTCATCATCATCAACCATTGATCAAATTCACCCTCCATACGATAAGCCACCAGGAGAAGATTATCTTTTTCATAACATTGAAGGATGGATAAGATCTTTTCAATGGATTTTATCCATTGTTGAGTGATCATGGGATCAGCTGATCCACTAAAAGTAGGATGCCTTTGTCTCATGAAACTCTCGATAGCAACTTGTTCTTTCTTAGGGGGGGTTGAACATTCCTCTTGACCCGTGTTTCTATTCAAATCTTGAGTTAGCTGAGAGAGAAGCGTGACAAAGTTCACGATTCCTAATCCCATTGGATTGGGCATCTCATTAGCACAGTCATCACACTGATCATCACATCGGTTGTTAGCCTGTGTCCTCCTATTACTGGCCATTGGCTGGAATAAAAGGAAAGTTAGGGGGTAACACATAAAGAGTAATCCAAAGGCAAAAGTTGATTACTAATAAATAAACTTTTATTTCCTTAACTCATGAGTCTATAGGGTTTAATCTAGGCTTTTCATGATCTACTTTATAACATATATTTTTAGGGGAATTTTTTTAATTCCCTTAATAAGGGTTCATACTAATATTATGAATTAAAAAAAACATATCCCCAGGGAGTGTCGTAACCAAGAGTGTAGCAAGGCCCATTGTCGTGCACCAGTTCCCATTCGATTCTAGCTCAAAGCGATGTTTTCGGGTTTTACCCCTAGGAAACATCTGTGCCAGAGCCGCCTCTACCTGCTCATATCTAGACAGGGATGTATTTTATTGATAAACCACCTACTCATTACTTACGAAAACTTGGGGATTTTTTCATTATACTTAGTCTTGTCTCTATGGCTTTACTAGGGTTTTCTAATCCTAATCCCAAAAATAACTAAACCTATCCTCTGATACCAACTATGACAGCCCTACTTTTATTACAAACTTAAACATGATTTATTACATAAACTATTCACTTGATACAACATGGAAGATCGCGAGGTCCAGTGTCTTTGGGGCTTAGGATCGTTACATAACAATTTAAAACATGAAATACCACATCTTTATTGAAAAATTCTTTTACATGACCACTACATTCCCTCGTACTTAGCATTGAATGGGATAACCTGAGAACATGCATAAGAAAAAGGGTGAGCTATAAATCCCAGTAAGGGAATAAACATGGAATACATGAGGAGTACAATACATGTCAGAAAATAGGCAAATCAATAGATCACAAGAGAAACATGGACATAAAGGCATGATAAAGCATGATAATCATAACATGGAAATGTGGCAACAATACTTAACATGGAATTAGCATGAGCCAAGGCCCCTTGCACATGAAGCATGAGTAAATTATCATTGCACATGAATCAATAGTAAACCATCATTGCACTTGAATTAGAATGATTCAACACTCATTGCACATGATGTATCATGATACTATACTTTACCCAATGCATTGGAGCGCTATAAGGGCACACCATTCTTAAACATTTTATTTCATGCCTAAGTGTGCCACATGGATCATAAAACATGGATTCATAAAACATAATAATATATTCCACGATAAAGGAATGTGGAATTCATACATGAAACTTTATAATCAATAAGTAAATGTGCATAAAGGTGAATACACTTGATGTAGAAATGGGTATGGTTTTCACTACACGATGACATTGGCTTAGAAAATTAGTGCGATTTCGGCAGCGTAACGGCGTGACATAAGAATTCATAAAAAATGGTTGATGAGAGAGAAAGGGGGTCCTTATCATATTTATATGTAATGAATATTAATGAGGTCATATTCATATAAGTACCAAAAATTGTAATGGAATTTAGATTCATGATACAAAATTATTGCTTGAATGTAAAAAGGGAGAGAGAAGTTCCTTTCGGAATTTCAGCATAGTAACGGGTGTACATGGGATGCATTTAATGAGAGATAAAGGGGTCTCCCATAATTAAAACATAAATAGGGAAGTGTGAAGGAGGTGATAAACCATATCCCAACATTCATAATTGAAATTAAAATGGAAAAACAACTTAATGAAAATTGGACAAAAATGAGAAAGGAAGAAAAAACCCTTACTTGGAAGTGTGCTTACAAAGGCTTGAGAGAGGCTTGAGAGAGGATTCATGGGAGATTGGAGAATCCTGAAAGGATTCTAGAGAGATTAGGAAAGAGTTTTGACTAACTCCAAAGGCTTTGAGTGAGTAGGAAGTGGGAGCTTGGGTGGGTTTATATAGGAAATGTGAGGGAATTCTTTATTATTTATGTTTGGGACCAATTATATTAAATTAGTCCAAACCACAAACCATCCCATGGTTTTTGCCCATGGTTTTTGGAAAAGTTAATAGGAAAAAAATATTTTATAAGGAAAAAGTATGAACTTCTTAAATTAATAGGGTTTATTATGTAGAGGTGAGTCACACTCCCATGGAAAATAGTTTAAAAAGACAAGGTGTTTAATAAGTCTTGAAGGGTCTATTAATGATTTTAAAGTACGTCAAACAAACCCAAAATCACATTATTTTAATGTTAAAACATATATTTTCCGAAAATAAAGATTATAGTATTTTATTACATCACTATTGGGTCATTATGATTTCATAAAACAAATTTATATTTAAACAATATTTAATTTTAACCTAAAAATTTGACTGTCTCAAAAAATTATGAAAAAGTCACCATTGGATAATTTCGATGCCCTGATTCCATAAATAACATTTATTTTATCTAAATAAATATCTAAATATGTTAATTTTCATTTTTAAAATAAAAACCTACATTTATCGAAAATTCACGGGTTTTGACAATAATGACTTTCAAACCTTAATAAAAATTACAATTGCATTCATAAAATTATATGATCATTTATATATAATAAAATTAATTTAATAAAAATAATAATAATATTTTATTAAAATATTATTTAAATCTAAAATCCCTTAATTTAATAAAATAGAATTCTTAATTAAATAACAACAACAAAAATACTATTTGCACTTTAAAAACTATTTACAATGTATCAATAATGACAAGAAAATATATTCATTATTATATACAAAAAAATAATTTACATGAACATAGTACTAGAGATTTGTTACATAACCTCTTAAAACAGCCGCATAAGACCTAAGGGTAAGGTGTGCGATGGTGACAGACTCTTGTGGTGGCTCGGATAACATCAATCAAGTGGTAATTTCTATCAACTTCCACTTTTCCCATAGACGGTCACGTTTGAGCTTGACATGATGAAGCTCATCTTGGGATTGGTCAATTGCAAATCTCAAAGATGCCACATGTTTTCCGAGCTCCGAAAAATTGGCTTCGTATGGAGCAATTCTACTGGATGAGGCCATCGCTTCCTTTTTCAGAGTAAATTGGATTTGTTAAAGCCCTATATTTATACTAATCATCTGATCACTGTTCAACGACTATAAAAGAAACGGTCACAATTCATAACATAAGTCCAAAGAAGTTGACATTTTATATAAACATTTTACATAAAGTGACATTTAACTAGATCAAGAGGGATTTCTATTAGTGAAACTTTGGGTCGTTACAATAACTATAAGGTAATCTTGCACATTAACTTTTTGTTAAAACCTATATCCTAACATTAAGTTACTTCATTTCATAGGGGGAGTATATATGTTTCTAAATATTTTCAGAATCTAATTTTTTTTCTTTCCTTAATTAAAATTTCAGAATTTAAAATTTTCTTTCCCTAATAAAAATTTCAGGGTTATATGTTCTTCAACAAGAACCATATTAATATCGACAATTCTGTTAGAGTAATCTGGTAGGTATGTTTTCTTACATAAATATTTGTAATTTTATTTTTTTACTTGTTGGTATTTCTATCTTGTTTTATAAAAGCCTTATTGAATTCACTTTCTTAAAATCTGATTTTTCTTTAAAACCTAAAAATTTTGCAATCTTTAAATCCTTCTTCATGATTTAATATCAACCATCGGATCAGATCAAGTTAATCTTAGCCACTGGATATATCTGAGAATACGAACCATCACTATGAATCCTATTTAAAGGGACCCAATGTTCTTATCCCACAACGGTTCTCTCTATATTTTTTTCATCTAGGGTCTATCACTCTTTAAATGTTCTGTTCGGATTCTCCAATTTCCTTAAATTCTGAATGTCTCTTAAAGCTTCTTCTTAGAATTTGATGCAGTCTTTATCCAGCAAGGAACACAATGATTAGCTTATGTTCAGGGAAATGTTAATAGATCAACATCTCTTCTCAAAATACGATTATTTGATTGAAAATATTATTAAGTTAAACAGATGAGAAAACATTTGTGCTTCTAATGAAACAAATCAATATCCGGTCAATATAGACCTGTTTTAGGAATTTTTTGATTTATTTCATTTCTATGAGCAAGGAGGAAAAAAGATGTTCAAGTTTAGAAGCTTTGGGAAGTCATATTATTTATCTTTAAATATGGCCCCAAGAATTATTAACATTCAGTATGAAGTAGATGCAATTATCTACTCACGTCGTTTTCTTGACAGGGAATGCTCTTTTGGGAAGGTAAAGGAAGTAGTGAGCCTTAGGCTAAAAAATGTCAAGAAACCCAAAATTTATCGTCTTTAAAGAAACCATAGGTTGGTTGCTTTTTGGATTAAAGTATTCCTTATCCTAAGGAAGTTTGATAAGGATTCACTAAAGATATG
This sequence comes from Viscum album, assembly GCA_963277665.1. NCBI lineage: Eukaryota > Viridiplantae > Streptophyta > Magnoliopsida > Santalales > Viscaceae > Viscum > Viscum album. The sequence goes on along the minus strand of OY728155.1, from coordinate 1,786,657,580 downwards.
TGATATCGTTCTCTTAGATTTTATAGGAAACCTAAGGAAGATAAATTTGGTGAAATACATCCTTCTGACAATCACTAACATTAATAATGGAAATATCAAGTCTCAGATTGTGATGTATCCAGCAAACATCTCAAAGATTATAGTTTTGTGTTTATAATCATTCAAGATCCCTTGGATCTCAAAGGCTAATAATTTCAAGATTATGCTTCTCAGTGATGATACATTGAGGAGAATGAAGATCGATTTCAATGGAGAATCAGGCGAGCTTGTGGATCTTCCAGATAAATATGATCAAGTTAAGAAAGATAAAGTTAGAGAAAGTTCAAAACCTTCTCTAAAGAAAAAAAACTATAACCCTAATTACCTAATCCTATCCCAAAACCTTAATCAACACCCCATAAAACAAAGAATCAAAAGAAGTTTTCTGATGAAGTAGTTTCTATGCGGGGGAGAAGAAGAAAAACAAAACTAAAGGTGATCATGTTTTTTGTATTTTCACTACGAAGGCTATTCCTTTGAAGATTTTTGAAGCTAAAAATATAGATAAAAAAGAAAAGGAGAAAAAGAAAAAACAAAAAAGAGTCACAAGCTCAGGTTGTTCAGTGTTTGTTAAAAGATGTTGTGAAAGATTCAGAACAAATTTAGGTACTAGAAGCCTCCAAGAAGGACGCTTCACTTTCGGAATAGGTTGCTAAAGAAGAAGAAATTAATCCAGAAGAAGAAGAAGAGGAAGAAGGTGAAGACTTAATCAAAATGGTTGAAGAGTATCATTATAAGGAGAGTCACTCTGATAAACACTCAATAAGAAATTCTCAATCATCATCCACCAAAATTGCATTAGATAAGCAGAAGGAAAATTCTAAAGAAGTGGAAGTTAACAAAAGCCCTTCATTTTAAGAGAGCGAGGACAATGATAAAATTGTTCATAAAGATGAAGAGGAATTTATTGTTTAAGAAAAAGATCGTGAGTTATCTTGTATTATTGAAAAGGCTGTTGGTAAAAGAAAATTAGTTCTTCTTGAAACACCTCAGAAAGATGTAGTTAGATCATCTAAATCAATTTTTGTTTAATAAGTCAAAGATATTACTCTATATAAATATGCTTCATATTCTAAATTTTCATCATCCATGGGACATGACTTTGTGGTACCATATTTGAATAATATTGTTAATTAAATACCATTATTTCCAAATATTGAATCCCAATGTTATCTTATTCATAAGTTAACAAACATAAAGATGGATTATACAAATTTGTTTGTAGAATGTTAATAAATCATGAAACATATTTCAAAACCTTTATGACCAACTATAAAACTCATATAAATTCTTGCAAGAAGATTAAAACTTTGCCTAAGTCCGTATCAGATGATCTTAATCTTGTTGGTGATTATATGGATTTAGTCAAAGATTCTTTCAACAAGTCTAGTGAGAATTTCAAGAATTTTTCTAAAAGTATATATCAAGAGAAATATTCCCGAATCTTAGAGGATAAATACCTCTATGGAAATATTAAATATGTTGTTATTTACCAAAAGAGAGAAACAAATACCCCAAATCAGTTAGTAGAGGAAGTAAAATTTGAAGAAGAAGCTATCACATCTCCAGAAGAAAGGATTCAGTCTCTCGAGAAGAAGAACCAAGAATATGAAGACTTACTCAAGAAGTACAAAGTAGATAATAAGAAGATAGAGAAAATTAAGTTAATCATTAAGAAACTTCTTCCAAAGAATAAGAAGTATGATTAATTATCTTAAAACTTTGATCATTTGTTTTACCAATAATCTTTCAAAGTTAATGAAATCTATTTGTTATACTTTATTTCGTATCCATTCTTTTTCTAACCTTTCAGGTACCAAATTTGTTTCCCCTCTATTCCTTTTTGGAAATAAAAGTGGGAAAATTTTTAAAAAAAATATCATATTAAGGGGGAGTTTACCCAAAAGAAGATATTTCTTGTGAAAGGGGGAGCTTAATATTATAAAAAACTTTCTTAAGAAAAAGGAAATTTTTTTCAAGACTATTTCTAATTCCAAATAATACAATCATTAAGGTGAAAAAAACAATGGGGGAGTTATTCATATTCACTAAGACACAAATATAATGGAGATAAATTTTATATCATGATTTCCATTTTTAATATTCTTTTTTCAAAAAGTGGGTTGTGCTTTCTAAAAGGGGGGGGGGTATTGTTAAGTCCATAAGGTATCATATTAATTTTCTATTCCTTTATGTTTTAAAAATCACAAACTCTTTTCCTTAAAGATTATTTTCTTTCTTTAGGGAAGTATATTTCCTTAAACTTTAACTTGATTTTCTATGTTATGGATAATGTTTCTTATCTAAGATTAACCACATTTTTCTTAATACTAAATTACCTTATGAATAGTCAGATTATTATCAAAACCTTGGAACCTTACAATTTCTTAGGATCTGAGTCTCATTGTTTTTAGACTCCAATTCCATCTGATTTCATACTACATTTCATCCTGATTTTTGACTCCGAGTTTCAATGAAATTAGATTCCAAATTCTCAAGAAACTCAAACTCAAAATTCTTAGAAATTATGACTCTGAATTCTTAGAATTTTAGACTCTGAATTCTCATAAATTCTGACTCTAGATTCTTAGAAATTCTAACTCCGAATTCTCAGAAATTTTGACTTTGAATTATTAGAAATTCCGACTTTGAATTCTCAGAAATTCTTATTCTGAATTCTCAGATATTATGACTCTGAAATCTTAGAATTTCATAATACAATTTATATCTAAAATTAAACTCTATTTCTATCTAAAATCAGACTCCCTTTGTATATATATTTAGACTCTGTCTACCATTATATTTAGAATCTGATTATTCATTCTTGTTAATGTTACTTTTCTTTCTTAAGATATTATTTCATCTTTATTATATCCAAGTTTATTTATGTTTCTTAATATTAAGAATGTTTTTATTAAATGTTATAATTATTTACACATGATCATGTTATAATGAAAAGATGACCTACAATTTGTTTCTAACTAACCATTGGCTGAGTGACACGTGTACAGGTCCCTCAAAGATTTAAGGGAAAATATGACTATTGGAGGGGGGAACCAACCATTGGAATCTTTGCCTATAAATACGAAAACCATTTGAATATTTCATGAAATGTGTTGAAATTTTGAGAAGTTCTGGATGTACTGATTTCTAAAAAGGGAAACTCTCATGCTTTGTGTGATCCATGAACTTCTTGTTCAGCCGTGAAAAACATATTCAACCTACCATGTGAAACTCAGATTAGATGATCAATTGAGGGATTATAAGGATAGGAAGACATAGGTTATGACTACCTTAAAGTTCGAGGGCTTCTGAGGATATAAATATAGAGGTTCCGACAACATTATAGTTTAAGGGATTGTGGGGATAACAAGATAGACTTCGATACTCTAATCAAGGGTCTACCCTAGTGTGGGTATGAAAAATTTTATTAAAAGTATAAATCAAGGAACCTTTATCCAAGGTTGTCGGATACCCTTCTCTTTGGTTTAAAATATTCAATGTTATTTATTCCTTTTACAAATTTTTTATTTCCATTTCTTTAAGTTTCAGTTAGAATGTTTTACTTTCTTATACTTCCTTATACATGTACTTACTCTTGTATATTAGATTATTTGTGCTTTAAGGTACAATATTTCTTTATGATAAACATGATTAAGCTTTTATAATATAAACTTGTTTAAGTTTAGGTTCTTTATAATTGGACCTATTCCCTTCCAGTTATCCCTTTGTTTGAGAGCCAAATAGGGTTTGCAAATTCACCTTGTTTAACTTTGTTAAACATAGATTTACATAAGGTTAAAAACAAAAGTTTTTAATCCTAAAATTCATCCCCTATTGTAATTGACCATATGCATCTACATTTTGATCCAACAACTTGGTATCAAGACATTAATTATACACCTGGAGGGAGAAACAAGAAGAAATTTCCCCCCACCAAGCTTTAGCTCTATCTTCTCCTTGAAACCAGTATCAACATGCTGAGAAGAGGGACATTTATATCTCTATTTCACAGAACAAATATAGGTAGATCCCATCACTGAAATGAACTAGGAATGGGGAAACCTGAATTAAGGTACTCAGACCAGGGGGTGGGGCTCCATTTCATCACCCATTGCACCATATGAAAAAAATTTCCCAGTGGAGGTCCCATGACACCTAAATTCATTCAGGTAATTAACTATTCTATCATATTAAAAAATCTTCAAGTGTTCAAGATTTAAATATTTTACATTATTATTACCTATTAAATAAGTATCATTAACAAGCTCAAACTCATCATTAGGCAAGTTATCCAGAGGAAACTGAACCTGCATGCCTACCTGCAGATCAACAGCTTGATGCTCCTGACCATTATTTTCTTCCTAAGGCTTAATTATCTTATTATGGGTCTCATAAGAAACATCAAAGATGGGGATAATTAGCTAAGCTGGATGTGGGTATGTCAAAACATTGTTCCCTCCTCATCCCAATGTCCACGATGACATAAAATAGAGGTTATCCCAGTTATGTTCAATCCAGAGCCAGGGAGCTCCTTGGAAGAGGCCTCACTAGGAAATAAGAATTTTTCTTTGTATGAAGATTGATCATCCTACAACAGAACTATGCCAACTTGATAAACTTGTGTCTTACATTAGACTATGGACTACTCTTCACCAGAATCTTTCAGTATAAACTGATTTTCATCCTTATTCCCAACATTCACCAAAGAAATATTGAATTTACAGTGTTCAATAAAATAACCAAGATTCATACAATGGTAACACTTTAGACCCCTACGATAGTTTTCTTGAACATCACTAATTTAGAAACAATTGAGCAAAAAATAAGGGACATGCACTTATTCGATGGATAATTCAAACTTGAATTCATTAGCATCTAAATAAATTGTTTCATTCAAAGGGGATAAAATATCAAACTAAACTATAATCTTGGAAAAATTCCCAAATCAAGCATCTTAGTTCTCTCATTCAAGTATGATGGGAGTTTCCATCAAAGAAGAAACATTCCACAAAATATTAGGCTGCCAAAAAACCAATTATGGCCTGTAAACATAATCAAATATTGGGTTTTTGAAATATTCTCCTAATCCATATCAAACCAAGGATCTTAGTCCTAGAATCTCGAGGTACCTGAATATAAGGATATAAATACAAATCCCCATTATTTTAATTTTTGATCTAGTAAAGGGAAAATGATGTTAAAGAATCCCAAACCAAGTGAAATGATACACCATCTATCCAAGAATCAGAACTGAATAAGAAATGTCTTCAAATACTCAAGATTCTACAAACTCGTGCTTTTTTGGGGGGACAAATTTTTGATGATAGAATGATTGTAATCCTCGTCTAGATCCCTATGAAATTTAGGATTCACTCAAAAAACCCCAATGATATGTTCCTCATTATCTTGGGATAGGACATCAACTATATGAAATAATCAGACAAGAATATAGAACATAGATGATTCTTTACTGAAGAGAGTTTATCCTTCAAATCATTCATCTTTTCTACTATATTAAACTTATTCAAAACATTCGAATAAGAAGCATTCACACAAACCCCTACACATACAGAGCTGAAGGCTTATTTGAAGTATCAACCCCTTCACCCATATTCACACCTTGGATCTTTATATATGGGAAAATGAATACCTCATGATGATCAAAGAACAAATTAATATCCATCAAAACCCAAAAACCCTATTCTCCATGAGACGTTATAGAGAGAGGCTCCCAAATTACTACCATATTTCCCCTAAAATATAAATATATATCTAAATAATTATATTCATTTATATATTATATAATTTTTTAAATAAAATTGTAATATATTATATTTATTTTAATTATATACATTTTTTTAATCAATTATAAAGTGGTTTGTGTGTATGTTGGAAACTCAACCTACACCCTCAAAATTTATTAGAAAACAGTAATTAATAAGAACCAGAGTTTTGAGTTCAACAAAACGACACACACCACCACTTGAAAACACAAAAAATGAATACAATATAAATGTGAAACCACCAAAATTAACCATTTATTTATCTTTACACCTATACCTATAATGTTTTTTCACCCCCTTGGGTGTCTAACTCTTATCCATTTCTTAGGAGCCAACCAATCTTCCATGTCTGAAGATCCATTTTTCTCACCTTCATTAGAATGTTCAACAACTTCCAATCCCACAATATGAGTATCACCAACCTAATCATGCTAGGAGTCATCAACCCCAATTGGATCTTCCATAAAGAACGATTCACCTAAATTATTATCAATGTATTGGGAAACCAAATCCATAGGGGAGTCCACATTTAGAACCTATACATTCAAAATAGGGGAAAAAGATACATTAATATCAAAATTATTCCTTTTTCAATTATAGACACCCTTATTATAAAGGCTCTTAGGGAAGAGTGCATAAAACATATAGTTTTTTGTAGATATAAGCATGTCAAATAAATTTGGAATAAGAACACCAACATTCTTTCCACTGTCTACTATCTTAGTCAGAGACATATTTCCATTCTATTTTTCTAAATTTTTGTACTAGAAGAAAGTGGAAGCTTGTACATAAAATCCTACCTACAAATAATAAAAACTTCTCGCATATTCTCAGCACATGTTATGGAAATAGGTTCTGCAATCTCATCTCAAGATTTTGAAAACCCCCCTTACCTTTAATATCAACACAGTAGTGTGAGCTTCTTATATTGAAGTCAGCTTCTATAACCATGTCTATTGGTTCAATAGACCGCCTCACCCTAAATATCAATACAACACTGTGATCTTCTCTTAAATGGATAAACATGTACTTTTCCACATTCCAAAATAGGAGATGAATCCTACATGGATACTAACATCTTCCTATTTAATTGAACAGATGTTGATACCACCAGATCATGGTGATTCTAAACTTTACTACCTCACGAGTTCAAGAAGGTCATTTATTGAAGGTCTACAGAATTAATATCACTACCAAAGCTGTCCAAGACCATAGCAACAAGTTCAGATGACATTTCAACACTATCTATATTGTCTTTATCACACTGAAGACAAACTTTATCAGGCCCATGAATCCTATAATATCTAGATCCAATATTATCATCTGGAAATCCATATTTGGGATGTTTTTCCATTGATTGAACTCAACCAGTCATATTAGTATGACCTACTCGATTTAAAACATGTTACTCTACCAATTTGGCTCTTCTATCATGCACCATCCCTCCCCCATAATTCAAATCCTTAATCAAAGTCAATGTAATTTTACAGTTCACCGAGGAGTGACTGGTGTTCTTAAAATTAGTAAAAACAATATTCTTTTGGTATTCAGAATCTAGATGCCCTATATTTTCACATTTATTACAATAATAAGGTTTCTTCTCAAACATTATGGAGAGTTCTATGCTTTTATCTACAGTAAGCAATAAAACTAAGTCTATGAGGGTTGAGAAAAGATAAATATCCACTTGTATAAATTAATATTTTCATAAATATTTTTATACAATTATAAATATACATATATATATATATAATTACAAAAATATATAATTATATATAATTTTAAATATAAAAAATAAATTTTATTTAAAATTATTTTTTAAAATTTTAAAATTAATTAATTATATATATTTATTCTTAATTCTAATTATAATTAAATATATTAATAAATATTTTTATAAAAAAATAAATATATTTCTATTATTATATATATTTATACCACCCTTCCAGCCCCCCTAAGACACTCAGTGTGGTTCTCCAAATCAATCAACTTTCACCTATGGTGTTTTTCAAGTGGTTTGACAGCCCTGTTATATGGAAACGGCTCAATCATGGGATTGTAAAGCCAAAACCTTAATTCCAAGTTTATTAATAAAATTAAAGCATACAAATATGTGTATCAGACAAGGTATTAGAGTCCCACATGATAAAACTAGAATGTCAATCCAAGCTCACTCTAGATCCCAAATTCATAGGAAATATTCCAATGCTCTTTGGATGTCTACCTGTTTTCCATGTCTTTTACATTTGTGGGACCTCATTCTCTTTATTGAGAATGCAATTCAGTCCTCTAGAATGGATAAAATCTTGAATTTCTAAGGATTAATCCAAAATAGCCTCAATTTGAAGAGTTTTACGGTGGAGGTTCCTTCCATATGGATATGGGCCCACTCGGGGGGAGATAGGTAGGGCAGGAAACTGTGTTTCAGGAAGTAGTGGGGGGTGACTAGTCCCTCTTATGGTGTTTTCTTGGGTTATTAGAAAGGAGTGGCATGAGGCAACATGGCTTTTCGATGTGGAACATGGTGGCAGAGGCAAGTGAATTTGTTGGGGTGACGATACGAGTCGACGAATCTCGGTGATATTGTAGTATGTGAGAAGGGAGAAAGCACTCATTAGTGATGGCCATAGGGGGGATATATATCTTCACTGACAATGGTGTCTCTTGTATACCATGAAATTCTAGCTGAGGGACAACTGTAGATCCTGATGATATGGTCTGGCAAAAACGAGTACTATGCAATGGTTTTGTGTGGTGCCTTTGATGCTACCAAAGGGGGTAAGTTTGTGTGTTAACTGGAAGTCACAATTGGCGAAACCCCAATTGACAATAGAGGTGATGGTCCATAGGTTTCATTTGGAAAATCCATGAGGTTTAGTGGGATGATGGTGGGTGTTGGCACTTGAAGGAACATGTCCATAATCGATCTGTAGGTGAGTCCTGGTAGATGGTGACAATGCCTCTTGGTGATGATGTTATAGGAAGTGATATATGGTGTTGCCTTGTGCTACACATGATAGGGTTGGGGCCATTAGGCCATGGTGATCTAGGCATTATGGGTTGTATGTAAGGGATATTCACGGTATAAATAAATAAAGTTTGATGGGTATGTTATCTCTTGAGGGGACTATGACCTAGACATTGACATGTGGGTGAGGTATGAGTATGTTTGTTTCTTTTTAACTATACTCTAGAGTAACTATAATATATATTTATATAATTATATACATATATATGCATGTATAATTATATACATTTATATAATTATATATAAATTTATCAATATATATTTATATATAATTATAAATATAGTAAAAACATTTATTATTTAAAAAAATGTTATAATTTTGTAATTATTTAAATTTATAATTATTTATATATAATTTTATAAATAAGTTCATTAATATATATATATATATTTTTAATTATAAAAAAATATATTAATATATCATATTTATATTAATTATAATGATGTTTTTTAATTAATGTATATAAATAAAAATAATTTTTTGAATATAAATATTATAGCTACATATATTAATAATTGTTTTTACTACAAAATTTATCAGTGCTAAGAATAGTGATGTTAAAGCATACACCTTTATCTGTGATTTTTTTAGCACTCATAAAAGTTACCTTTATCAATGCTTTTAGCTAACACAGGTAAAGGTTCCCCTTTTATCAGTGCTTTCTGTTTTCTGGTTATAAAAGAAGGTGTTGCACAGGCACCAATTTTTGGTAGCGGCGGTATATGATCCTGTTGACCATATCCACAAATCTCACTCAATCTTTATTCCATATAACTCACCCATGATCCTATAATTATCTAGTAAAAAAATTTCAAACACTAAATTGGTTATAATGCTGCCGTTTACTATATAACATAATATTATCTAGGTTTGGAGAAATAAAAATTATCCACTATGCCTGAATCACAACCTCTATATCACAAGATCATTCTATAGCATGGAAATCTTTACTTCATCATGACAATGGTGCAACCTTCTCCCCACAGTGTTGGAACCCTCTAAACACTAACATATATAATGTTTCCTTTACTATGACATTATGTTAGATAATTTCCCATTTTGAATACTTTACATTTTCATGGTTCATAATATTTACCATTACATCATTTTCCTAAAACTCTACATGAATTTATGTGAGGTTTGAGTTACCATGACAAAAAATTATCTACAATTTGGATCGAGCTTCTGCGGCATGGTTTTCTCCTCTTCCTTTATGAAAAATCATCGAAAATATAACTAAAAATTATAGTTCATTGGAAACATTTCTTCATAGAATCACCTTTACTCATTCTAGGTTTTACCCTTATGTGAATAAAACCACATAACCCATATGACTCCCTCCTTTGTGCTATAGAAAGTTCAACTAAATTCACTTCACCTTCTGCAATATATAGAATGATCACATGTATTACGTTGTAATATATAATTTAATAATCCTACATTATATGTTCTTCTAGGTTGTCACCACTATATTAAAAAGGATATTCCATCTGGTCACTAGAAAAGATAGCTTCAAGCCCTACGAGTCCAAATGGGTCACGTATTGCCCCATTCATGCTATACACCATAGTTCCACCATGCATCATGGAATCTTACTTCATATACACCAGTGTAAAACCATTCTAGAGATCACCTACATTGTTTCATTTAGTTAGGGTTGTCTTTGAGCTTGTTCAACTTCCTCTATAGTGGAAAGCTACTCATACAAACCTAGAATTTTCCTATTCAATTTTTCTTTTTACCCAATCGCCATTGTGGTGCACCCAGCCTCTCTGTGGTGTAAAGAAAAACTATACAACATTATGGGAAACATCTTAAGCCTTTACAAGACAAAATAATATCTTCGGAAATGGTGTTTCATTATGTGTTGTGACATGGATAGCTCTATCCTTCAAATACAACAATATAGCCTATCGTTCTATAACATAGGTTTTGTTATCCATACATATTCTCCTTCAACATATTTTTTTAAATATTTTTCATCCATTATTATGGATTTAGTGAATCAATTGAAATAATCCATGCATCATTGCATCCACTTCAAACAAGTATTGTCAAAAAATCACCATGGTCCATCTTCTACTTTATATTATCATAAAATTCAAACGAAAACATTAGGGTTTAAAAATACATTATGAATGTTTGAGAAAATTCATATAATTTATCAAGAATGTATTGAGTCCTATATAAAGTAGTTAGAAACCATGATAATGGTGTGAAATCCATGCTCAAGATTTCACTACTAAATTTTCTTTTAGAACTCTTACTTATAATTAGCTCCCAAGAGATACTATCATATCATGGTTATAAGGAGGACCCCCCCCCCACCAAGAATTTATATGGTTCAATTGATTCTTGGATACACCTCATAGGGATTATTCCTTTGGTTATTCCTCAATGATCTTAATGAACCACCATAATTGATGAACAATGTCAATAGGTATAAATGGTGAATGTAAAATTTTCATCATTTAGATATTACATGGTTTTAGTTTTTCATATCATGTTGATTTTGGAATTGATGTTTCTATTGTATTTTTCTGTATTGAAACCATGTTCTTTAATCCTAATAAATCATTCACATTAAAATTATACATTTTTATAAGGGTTATATAATATGAAAAAATAAACAGATTACATACTTTATTTAACTTGTCTCATTGAAATCCATAAACTATTTATTTTATGTTTAAAAATGATGGTAATTTGTTTTATAATTCTAAAAAAATTAGGATACATACTATTCTAGTCATTTTTTAAATAATGTTATTATTGTTTTATAAAATAATTACATTTATCAACATAAAATAGAGTATCTTTTATTCAATTATACTTTATTCACTATATTTTTAGATAAAGAAGGGATATATTTTATGTAGGAATTATTTCTACTATCCTGTTATATGGTTAATTTGAATTGGAGGTTTTATTATACATATATATTTTTGAATATTTTCAACAAGTAGAATTGTTTCACATGTATTATAATTATTAGAGAGGAGGATTTTATCAGATCATTTTCCCATGGAAATTATTTTATAAATAAATAAAAATATTTATTATGTTATTATGGATTTTTTCAAATTTAGATATAAATTGGTGTTAAAATATTTTTATCACATCACATGTTTATCTAAATAATGGAATATTATATATCCCATTATACTTTTAAAAAGAAAATAACTAGGTATTAATGAGAAGTCTCTACACATAATACAGTAAAATTTGATATATCATAGCTTAATAGTGGAAGATAATGTTTCATGCGATATAGGATGAACTAAATGTCAAAAAAATAGATACATCACTATACACTATAGTTTCCAAGTTCAAATTAAAAATGACATATCTTGGGAATAGAACCTATACTTTTCTATTATTCCAAATGTTTTTTTGGTTCTTATATTTATTAAATTGGGATTTTATATAGTTTTATTAAGCACTATGAGATGTTTTGATTGAATATATAAATTTTTAATTTTTTATAAACAAGATAGAAGTGGAAAATTTTATCATATTAGATGGAATCATATGTAAATTTTAATTTCTTCGGGTTTAGAAGATGCTGTTTAACACTCGATAATTTTATTTTTGAATTTTGAGTGTTTGTTTTCAATTAATTTAGTTTTTTAATTTAATTAATTATTCTAAAGAAGGAGATCATGGAGTTTTCAAGGAAAGAGATCTTATAGTGCATGCTGACAGTAGTGTTGATGATGGTGTTATTTCCTAGTGTTTGTCAAATTGTTGGCGTTAGAAATGCAGAGGAAGGGATAACAATGTGAAGGTTTATTTTTTGGAATTAAGTATTCATTAATATGGTAAAAGAATGGGTTTTGTAAATAATTTTAGGATTTTCATGAATATATAGAGCATCTTCATCGGTGATTGTGTTCTGTGTGATTTCATGAATTAGAGCACTACGAGCGCACAATGGGTTGATAGAAATATTCATGAGAACATCAAATCTCAATGGAGTATTGTGAATAGAGGATCATAACAAATATATTTTTAACGATATGAAAATCCACTAGAGTCAGTGGAGCTTCGTGAATGGCTAGGCCTATGAATATTATTCTACCCCTATTCATTTTATAGGAAAGTATTCATGGAAATTCCAGAATCGCTTCAATTTCATGAATCTATAGGTGCTACAAGGAGTTCGTTTTCCTTGAAAGATTGAGCATCATGAAAATACTATTTAGGTTGTGAATGATGAAATTTCTTATCATAAAAGGGTACTTTATGATGATGGGGTATCCCACGTTGACTTAGTGAGCTTTGAGAAGGCAGATTGTCCCATAAAGGCAGGGTGCTTAGTGAAGGTAGTGACCTTCGCAAAAGAAATTTGTGAAAGGAATTTTTGAAAATAAATTTTTCATTGAATTGGGATTTCAAAGTTCATCAACTCAAGTCTATAGTGCGTGAATAATTGAATGATAGATTGGTACAAATACTTTAATGAAAATATATTAAAGATATCCATAAACTAAGTTAGGCTTCTCTCAAAGAAATGATCTTGGGGGGAGTAAACGGAAGTGATTTGAGTGACATAGAGTTCTATCGCAAAAATATTATAAAGGTAGTATTCATGGAATATTGTGACTATTTCTAATTTATTTTATTCCCCTACTAGTGAAGATTAGTGTATTTAAGGTATGGCTGCCACACATTCAATATATGATCCTTGGACTAGCTGTTAGTGGAGAACCATGTAAAATTGTTGTGTGATCTATTTTCATATGTTTGTTTGTTTTACTTATATTTACTTTAGATAAAATTAATTTGTTTCTACAAACCTGGGAAAATATCCATCACTCTTGAAGAAAAATTTGACTTCCTGATTCACGCCTCCCCTCTCAGGGTGTTTCTAGGTCCTTTAAGTGGTATTAGAGGGTACATGTTTTTGGTGTTAAATCTTTCCATATTTTCTATCATGGAGAACTCATTAAATAGAAGTGGAGTCCCCTTATTTTATGGAATCAATTTCTATATATTTGTATGAATAATATGAGGTCTCATCTAATATCTCTTACAATTGAAGTACTATATGATACTACACAAGGTATTCATATAACTGATGCAACAAGGCTGTCTATGACTGAAATAGATAGGGAAATTCTTGATGAAGATGCTCAAGAACAAAATGACCATATATAAGCACTATTTAGTAAATTATATCTAAGGGTAATGAGTTTCACCTCATAAAATTCTATGTGGGAAATGATAGAAACTATCTATGAAGGTGATAACAAAGTGAAGGAGGAGAAAATTCAACTTTTTCACAATAGGTTTGATGATCTGTAGATTCATCCTGATGAAAATAAAGATTACTTTTTCAATCGAATTATTGATTTCATGGGAGAAATTAGGGGGCCTGGGAATGAAATCAATGAAATTGAAATTTTAATAAAAAAATTGAGATTAATTTCACCTCTTTACAATCAGAAAGATTCAACCTCCGAGGGAAGGGATCTTTCAAAACCTTCATTAGATGATCTGTTGAGAAGTTTGGTAGCATATGAAATGATCGTCAAACTAGAGGATGAAACAGGTCATGTTAAAAAGTATATGTCATTAAAATTTATGGAAAATATTTACACTTTAAGAGATAATGTTAATGATGTTAATGTGGAAGAACAACCACTTTCTCTCCTTACCATTAAATTCAAGATAAGATAAGAGAGATTTTAAGGAAAGATACCCTTTAAATTTTTTCATTGTGGTAGAGTTGGAAACATTGCCTCTAGATTCTCAAGGATGTTTATTGATGAATAAAGTGAATAAGTGAACTGGAATAAGCCTTAAAAATGATTTTCCCAAAAGTGATACTTCAAATCTAGAGTGATATTACATAGAAAAAGACTCGTCAATAAATATGATGATGATTACAATGAATTATTTGAGTAAGAATAACAAGAGTTTAAACCTAGAACCCAATCATATATGATGGCTATTTTTGAAATGTAATATCCATAAAAAGATAAAGAGAGAGATAATCAGTTGATTTCTAATGCTGATCTCATGATGAACCCTAGGGATGCTCTTAGTGAGACTAAGAAACAAAGAAACTAATAAAAAAAGTGGAGAGTAGTTTTGGAAGATTCATCAGACTATGTTGATCTACAGAAGCTAAAATTAATCAACTAGAAGAAGTAGTAAAAGAAGATTCAACATCTTTTGAAATATAAGAATATATAGAATAACCTAAGCCTGTAATTGAAGAACAATAAAATTTCATCAATGAACTTACATCCATACTATTGGATATGTCCAAGACTGCTGAGGGACTTGAAGAATAAGTTATTATTCTTAGGAGTAAACTTGAAAGTGAATCAAACTCCAAAGAAACAAAGAAGAAAATACACATTAGATGATTCTCATATGATGTGATACTAGAGAGGGATATGTGTGGGTATAATGTTTTTGAGAACAATATGAATGATAAAAGGTCCACATGCCTGGGAAAAGGTGGAATTGGTTGGGATGTAGAAATATAAAATGATGGAAATAAAATAGGTCAAAATAAAGGCATGTTGAAAAATGGACATATCATAAAGTCACCTAAAGGCCTAACAAAGAAATATTTAAATCAAACTAAAATGAGAACTAAAAACTATCCTTAGGTATACAAAAATTATTAGTGGTCAATAAATTTTCTTAAGGAAGGTTACACAAGTAGGAATAAAAGTGAGAAGAAATTTCCTCTTATGAAATGCGAATTGTGCAGCTATTTGGGTCACCCACCTTCCATTTTGTAAATGTGAAAGGAGATATTTGAATGAGGAAGATATAAGAAATATGAAAATTAGAATGAATTTATATCCTACATCTGAGAGAAGAAATATATTTTATGGATATTGTTTTTACTGCTATAACATTGGCCATAATGCTATTCATTGCAAGTAGAGGAAAGATGTAAATGATACCCACTGAACTTAGGGATAAGTCAATACTTTCCAACCAAACCATATTGCTCTTACAAACATGTTTCATCCTTTGGAATAACAATATGAGTTTGATGAACCAATACACATGGAAAATAGAAATAAAATACCATCATTATCTTCCACTCAATCAAATATTTCATGGATGGAAAAGAAGAAAATCAAGAAATCCAATATTGTAGCCATCAATATCAAAGCTACAAAGAATAATAACACATGTATTATTGATAGTGAATAATAATACAATATGATTAGAAATTCATATTAATTGAGGAATGTAATGAAAAGGGTCGATGGAAGAACCATGTTCAACAATGATGCTTCTTCGAAGATTAGAGGTAGTGGGAGCATAGAAATGGTATGTGTCAAGCGTAATAAATCTAAATTTATTTATATGGATGGTTTGTGTAACAATCTCATGACATTGAGTACTCTCTATGACCCAATAATTTTAGTAACATTCTATTAAAAAGTATACACTTTAAAAGTAAAGATAAGAAATTCATTTATGAAAGTTTGTAGAACACATGGAAACTTAAATCAAGTTCATAGAAAAGTGAAATATTTTATCTGACAGTTCAAGAAGAAAAAAAAATATGGCATTGAAGTTTGGGTCAAATTAATCAATATGGCATGGAAAATATATCTAAGAAGAATATTGTAATGGATCTTACCAATATGAAATTTAAATAGGAATGGACTTGTGATGCTTGCATATGAGGGATGTTGGTATATAGTTCATAACAACCAAAGAAGAAAGGATCATGAAATCTTCTTGAAATCATCCCAACTAATGTATGAAATCCAATAAATGTTACTAGAATATCGGTATAAAGGTACTTAGAACTTTTCATTAACTATTGTAGTAGTATGGCTTGTGTGATGGTTATACACAGGAATTTAAAAGTTATTGATTATATAAAAATTTAACTCTGAATAGTAGAGAATGATACTGGACGCACAAAAAAGGCTCTATGGTATGAAAATAGATGGTAATACACATCCATTGAATTTGAAAATTTCATGGAGAAACATAGAATAGAACATGAGGTGGGTGTTTCAATAAACCCACAAAAATGTATTTTTTTGAGTGCAGGAATCAATAGGTTAACAATATGGATAAAATTATTATGATTGAGAGTAGTATATCTCTCTATTATAGGAAATAGGTCGCCCAAGTGATAGTGTATACAAAAAATTAAATATGGACTTACATGGGGGAAAAAAGACATAATATGAGTTTTTTAGGGAAGGAATCACTCTTTGAAGAATTTTTGGGTTTTTAAATGTAATTTTTTTATCAGAAACAAACAATAATATGAAGGAAAGTATGGTGATGTGGAAGATGATGGAATATTCCGTGGTTATTCAATTTATTGGATAGCTTACAAATGTTTCAATAGTCATATTGAGATAATTATTTAAGGAAGTGATGTTAAGATCCTTGAAGATAAGACCCAAAATACCTCAAGAATCTTTTATGCTAATATGATAGATGATTAAAAAGATAGTGTAAATGGAATTGATTCAAATAAATAAGTTGGGGAAGGTGTGAAAAATGTTCAGATGTCATAAAAAGATAATTAATCAAAAGAAGAATTCGAAGAAGAAATGATGGTTGAAGAAAATTCATCTCAACCTCATAGGAGAAATATAAGAGCAAAAATTGATCAATATAATATCATTAGGTATTTGATAACACCCACACAGAAAACAAGAATGAGGAATAATGCACATTCTTTCTTTCAATAAATTTTCAAACCAATCTCATTTGAATAATATGTGAATTATGAGTCATGGGATAAATACATGATTGAATAACTCAATCATATTGACCAAAATCTAACATGGGATCTTGTTGATAGACCTGAAAACTAAAATGTTATTAGAACTCGATGGATCTTTAATAAATTTTTTGATGAACATGGAAATGTGATAAAAAACAAGGCATGCCTAGTTCCTAAATAATATGCACAAATTGATGGAATTATTGTTGATGAAACATTTTCTCTAATGTTGAGATTGGAGTCGATCAGGTTTTTCCTTTCTATGTAAATTTAAAGAGGAAATTTTTTTATCATATGGATTTCAAAACCAATTTCTTAAAATTAGTTCAAAAGGAAGAAGTAAATATTGAACAATCAATTAGATTTATGATTGGAAATGAAGAAGTAAATGTTTTTTGATTAAATTAGGCTCTTTATGGTCTAATTCAGGTAGTACAAGCATGTTATTCTATTATGGATACTTATATGAAGAATCTAGAATTTAATGTAGGAGGTTTCGACCAAAATATCTATGTGAAAAAATTAAAGGAAAATAAATTTATGGGGCTGGTGTATGTGGATGATATTATTTTTTTGTAGAAGAAGTCATATATTAGTTAAAGAATTTTGAAATCATATAAAATCATAATTTTAAATGCCTATGATTACTGAACTGATATATTTATTGGGGATATATGTTATTTACAATAAGTATTACAGTTTCATTACTCATGAAAAATATAAAAGAAATTTGATGAATAAATTTAATATGAAAGACTCCAAACCAATTTCAGATTCCATTTCATTTGGAATGAAAATTGGAAAGAATGAGGATGAGACCTCTGTGGATCCCACCATGTATAGTAGAATCATTGGAATATTATTATAATTTGCTGCAACATGGGTAAATATCATCTTTGAAACATTATTAGTGGTAATAATTCAAATTATCCCAAAGGATAAACATATAGTGTCGATTAAAAGCATCATGAGGTACATTCAAGGAGCTCACATATATGGATTAAATATTGATGCAGGAAGAGACAATGAACTATCAATATTTTCTAATTCTAACATGGATTGAGATGGGGTAGATAGAAATAAAAAAAGTGGTGGAGCATTCCATATTAGGAAGAAATGTTTGTCTATTTGAGTAAGAAATAGAAAATTACGTATCTTAGTACTACAGAAGAAAAATATATATGTGCATCAAAAGAATTTATTCATCTATTATGGATGAAGAAACAACTGATTGATATTAGTGATGAGGTGAAACAACCATTGGTGATTCACTTTGATAATAAGAGCATGATCAATCTTAATAATAATCTTGTTTAGTATTCTTGTACAAATCATATTGAAATCAGATATCACTTTATCAAGGAAAAAGTTAAAAAAATGATTGATTAAAATGGATCATGTTGGAATATATGATTAAGTGGCTGACATACTAACGAACCCATTATTTCTTCATGTGTTCGAGAAACATCAGTTGAACCTCAATGTTCAACCACCTCCCAGTACATGAGGAGTTCAAAGATGATCCCTTCTCCGTAGTTATTTAATCTAATTTAACCTATTTGTGGAAGTGATGCATGTTTATGGGAGAGATATGATTCATAGGGATAATATTTTTTCTCTAAAAGTAAAAAATAATGTTATTTTGGTTTATTTACAAAGGGGGGATGTAGAAATGGATAAATTCATCTTTAGTGTTACTAAGGTAGTGAATGAGTTGAAAATGGGGAGAATGGGAATGGGGAAAACAATATGGTGGTATAAGGAAATAGTCAAAGATTAGAATAGACATCATTAAGTATTCCAAAACATGACAACCCAATTCATTATTTTCCTCTTGTTTTCTACACCTAGTTTTTCTCATGTAGAATTAGTGTGTTGGATGATTTGTTTCTTGTGTATACTTTTTTTATGGTGGCTAGAGCTTTATTCAATATATATACATATTTCCAACAAATCCAAAGGAGGAGGTGTTTGGAGACAAGGAGGTAATTTTATAGAAATTGATTCTGGTCTGCGTTTATTGTTAAACCTCTACATGGAAGATAATGGAGTTTTCATGGAATGTGATCCTGTAATATAGGATGAAAACCGTATTGAAGGTGGTTTTGTTTCCCAGTGTATTCTAATTTTTTGGGGTCTAAATATCAGAGGAATGGATACCATCAGGAAGGTTTTTTTTATGGATTCAACTCATCATAAATATGGTAAAGGTATGGGTTTAGTGAATACTATGATGCTTTTATTGAATATATGGAGCATCCCAACCGGTGATTGTGCTTTTCATGATTTCAAGAATTGGGGCATCATGTGCTTTTGATGGTTTGACTTAAATCTTTGTGGCAACATCAAATATCAATAGAGGATCAAGAATAGAGGAGCTCCATCATGATATTCTTGTTAATCCAAAAAGTATGATAGATGTGGTGGAGCATAGAGAATGGCTGATCCTACAATTATGACGTTACACCTCTTCATTTTACATACAATTATTCAAGAAAAATCAGGAATCACATAGATTTCATGAATCTAGGGGAGCTCCATGAATCTAGATTCCTATGCATGCATGAGATTCTAGAATATAACAATTAAGTCTTGACTGATGGAAACACATATAAGAAATAGGTACTTCGCGATGATGGGGTATTCCACATTGACTCAATGAGCTTCGTGAAGGTAGTTTGTTCTGTGATGATCGGGTGTTTTGCAAAGGTAGGGAGCTTTAAAAAATAGAGATTTGAATATTTGTTTTTCAATGAATAGAGATTTCGAATTGCATCAAATCTACTCTATGGTGATAGAAATGAGTCTTGCTAGAAAGATACAAAAAAATTAATATAAATCTATTGAAGAAACCATCAATTTGATAAAATGAGTTATACATCTCTCAAAGTAGTGAGTTAGGGGGAGTCGATGGATGTGTTCTATGGGATGTAGTGTGTTATCCCTAACATCTTGTAAAGGTAGTGTTGCTGAATGAGGGTAACTAGAATACCATTAAGCATATTTCTAGGTAAAATTGTTGTCTGATATCTTTATATATGGTTGTTTATTTTATGAACATTCCCTTTAGATCAGTTTAATTGGTTCCTACCAACATTGGGAAAAGATTTCTCACTCTTGAAGTTAATGTTGAAAACCTGATTCACCCCTCCCCTATCAGGGTGTTTCGAGGTCTTTCAGTGATGAGGGAATTTTGAATTAATCTTTCATGATAAAACCAAACTGATTTGTAGAAAAAATAAATCATGCAGTAGAAATCAGTCTGTTAGAAAATATTTTCCTAATAATCTTATTTATGGTGTTCACCAAGCCAAATATCTTAAAGAGAAGAATAACATTGAAATTCTATACTTTTGGAATAGGGGAATGAAATTGAGAATTAAACTAAGGAGGAATAAGGTCGCAATTAAAAATAACCAACCAATAAGAAAACATCATCTTGAATAATGACTCGTAAACTGTGGAAAAAATAGTTAACAAAATTATCTAGAATGGGAGAACATTATTGTTTGAGACTGAAGCTATCCACCTTGATCTTAGACTCCATGGGAGTAGAAGGGAGTCTAGAATTATCCTCTATATTCAGAAGTCTCAAAATAATATCATCCACAGGATCATTAAAAAGAGGTTATCCATTAATGAGATCCTTGAAGCAAAAGAAAACATGTTTTGAGAGATATTTCCTATTATGAGTGAGTTGATTCATATTTTTAATCAAGGAGAGAGGAAAAGGAGACCTTTCTAATTTTATGAAGGGAATTAAAAAATTTGGATTTTCTATCACCACCATTCACCAAATTAGCCATAAAAGAAACAATTTAAATAGTATCTGTGAGATTAATGAGATTATTAATCATTTAGGTCAACTCATATTCTTGAAAAACTCCATCAGAGAAGTCATTTAATTTATTTTTCTCCTAAACATTCTGAAAAGAAGCCTAAAGATAAGTTATTTCAGTATCCAGAGAGATGAAGTTCATTTTTCTATATATTTTCAGTTTTTTCTTCAACAAATTTCATTTAGAAACACATGTAAAGGAATCATTCCTATTATTTAAAGATCTCCAGATATTATGAACAATTTCTTTAAAATCTAAGGGAGTAACCTATGAATTTTTCAACCAGAAGGGAAATGGATGTTTGAAGTCCTTACCCATATGATCTACAAAAATTGGATGATGATCATAATTGTGTATTGATAGAGTTATGCATGATATGCACTCCCATGTATCTAGATTTTCCTCAATAAAAAAATACAAATCATGTATTATTTCAAAAATATATTAATATTTCCCCAATAAGAAGTATACATTTCACCAAAAGGATAACTTCAATCATCCCATTATGATCAATGCAAGTTCTGAATTCTCTGGATGAAATGGCATTAGTCATATACCCCATATTCCTATCCTGATTCGAAATTGAGTTGAAATCCCCAATAATGATCCAAGGACAATTTGTAACATATTTAAGCGATCCAATATCCACCCATAGATTCATATTATCCTAGTATCTATAATGTGCATATATTAAGGAGAAAGTGTGCAGAATTATAAGGTAGTTAAATGTAAATGTCACATACTGATTACTAGATATGACTAGGTATGTATCAATCAAAGAAAAATTATTTATGAGAAATAGAATCTTCACTTATATCAAGAACCAGTAACTATCAAATCAAATGAAATGATAAATTATCCAAATATGAAGTATTAAAGGCGAATAATTTTTTAGGTTCAGAAAATATTATTAGAATAAGATTATATTTTTGGATGAAAAGACTATTTAACCCGATGGTATCATAGTTGGCCAAACCATAACAATTACATAATAGGATATTTATATAAATAAATATACGGCGTTTTAACCCCCTATATTTTTTCCTATATGCCTTTTTTTCATGACATAAGAGGTCTACCAGCCGTCCTTTTAGGAGTAGGGGTTCTTT
The DNA here is from genome assembly GCA_963277665.1 of Viscum album. Classification (NCBI taxonomy): domain Eukaryota; kingdom Viridiplantae; phylum Streptophyta; class Magnoliopsida; order Santalales; family Viscaceae; genus Viscum; species Viscum album. Next base: position 1,786,635,044 of record OY728155.1, on the reverse strand, counting down.
GAAAAAGTCATTAATTCCAGTGACATTATTCATTCCATTTACATAACAGACATTAATGTCACTTCCATTTTTATGCTAGTGGAAAACTAGGTCGACCTGAACATTTTTATTTTCATTTTTTGTGGTGACATCAACCTCAGTTAAAATGTAGTAATGATTTAAAACATTAATCACTGAACAAGATATGACAACAAGAGTCAAGGGACTAATAGAAGAAATTTTATATCCACTATTGATTGGATCTTCCCCAGTAGGATGAACTGATGTATTGGTAGATATCCATAGTAGAATGGCTTGCTATAATGAAAGGATCTTTAGGTGCACGATGACCTACTGGGTTGAAATTATCTTTTAGGAGCAGGATGACCTGGGAATTTGATAGGGTTCTCAGATGACACATTCATAGGGACCCTAATTGAATTGGAGGTAAACACTCCTTCTCAATGTGAAATAACTAATTCACTGATATTATTTGAGTTTTAAAGAATCAAATAATTGTGCTCTATTTCTTTATGTAACATAAAGACCAAGTCATAAATAAAATTTGAAAGGTACTCATTAAAACCATGGTATTCCCTATGTTATATTCCTCCTATAGTGATCACCCCACGACCCACTATAGTTAGAGAGATAAGTAATATAGTACAATCATTCCCAATTTCCTCCAATTGGACTATATCTACTCAATAATTTTTCAAGGGGACTGCTAATGTATATGGACTAGATTTATTCTTTGGAACCCCATTATAAATAATCACAATATTATTTTTTCAATTCATATTAACTTCCTTCAAGTACATGACTTTGGGAACCTCCTTCTTTTGAAGCACCCTATAATTAGAAACTGATTGACCCACAATTTTACATACATCACAAAAAGTATAAGATTTTCATATTCAAATTTGAAATCAATAATCTTTACATTATGATGAAGAGTAATGAAATCATTTCATTTGATTTCAAAATTAACATCAACCAAAATTCATTAAAAAAACCAAAGTTTCACTTCCAAAGTTCTCTAATCCAAACGAATGGAAGTGGCGTTGCAATATGCAAGGACATTGACATTATTGGGGTTGCAATACACCAAATTCATGCCCTATAGCCTGAACCAAATTTCTTCATTGGATTGATTCATATTTAAATTTTTAAAATTAACAACCCATTCATATAATATATGAATTCCAGCCTTTATTTGAAGATTAAAGAGACTCCAGGGTACATTAAGCTCATCCTTGTAATAGAAAATGATATAAAAATCCTCTCTTGTTCGGGATTATCTTCCAATAAAAAATTCCCTAGAAATGAAAAAAATCTATTTTTAATGTCGAAAAAATAATAAGGTATGTATCCACTGTAATAAAAAATAATGTGTAGAATAGAAAAGTTAAAAATATTGATCATTTGTTAAAGATCCTCTAGATCTTTCACCACTAAAAACAAACCATTTTATAGTCTGTAGAGATTAGTGGATCTGGATGATTCCTCCAAGAATGGAAAAAGAAATCTAGATAATGATTACGTGAAGAAACACCCCTCTTCCTTGAAAGATAATGTTGTTAAAAATACTATATCTTTCAATAAACCTACAATGAAGAGTGTTTATCCTTCAATGTGAATTCCCAATCACTATGAAATGATTCAATTAAGTAAATAAAACAAGAAACCAGAATCTTGAAATTTCAGCATAAAAAAACTAAAAAGCATTGGTTCATACTCTCAACATCATCAATTTTTTTCTCTTTTTCAACTAGTATATCGTGATTTTATGTGAACAATATGAAAATGTTAATTTTTTGGCGAATGGTGACAAATGCAGTTTTTTATGAAATACGATATCTTTTGTGATATCATCAAAACATAAAATTGATATAAAAATAATTAAACTTACGTGATTATTAATTTCTGGTTATATAATAAAAATTTCATTTAAAAATTATTCATAACATATAAATTATAAATTATTTCCTGATAAATATAAAAATCATTTTTAATGTCCACGCAGTTCTTAGAAAATAATGAAAAACTCAAATCCAGTGATTTATAGATATTAGTCTAGATATAAGAAGAATTTTCAGGAATTTTTTTTTAAATATAATTCATAACTGATGATTATGATTGATAGTTTTAAAATTTTACTAATATAATAATATTCTTATCCAAATTCTTTTGAAATGCTTTAATAAAGATAGAAAAGTCAAATTGATAAATTAAATAAGTTTTCCTGAAATGGATACGAGTAAATAAACATAATTATGGAATATAGAGGAATATATTGAGCATGATAATAATATTTTAATGGTGATAATTATTTTTTAATTTTAATATATTAAATAATTACAATTAATTGTTATGCAACACTAACATAGTTCTGGTGCAAGAAGAAAACAAATCAATAAAATGATTTTAATATATATCATAAAAACCATTAAATGCCAATTTTTTTGAATAAATCTAATATAATGAGTAATTTAATACCATAATAATCCATTTTTTTAATTTAGGACCTTTTATATATACTTGGTTGAAATTAATTTCCTTATAGTATTTTATTTAACGAAACGTCAAAATTGTCATACTATTATTTTTAAAAAGTATATAATTTATTAACTTGCGATATACCAAAAGATATGTTTGACAAAAAATTGTATTTTTAAAACTAAAAGATTTATATTCATCATAGTATTTTATTATAAATTTTTTGGGAAGATATATTTGACATAAATTATTACCAAATAATAATGTAATAATTATTAAATTACTGGAAAAATCAAATAAGTGATATTACAAATATTAAAAGAAAAATAATTTCTAATATTTAAGGTGATAATTTAATTATAGATAAGATAATTACTTTTGTAAAATATAATTAAATAGTTATTTCTAATTTGAATAATTATTTTGAGGTTTTTAATGTCATAGTAATGAATTTTATCAAATCTGACTACACTGATATTTCATGATTACAAAATTTTATTAAATTATTTAAAAATAATAAAATATTATATAATCACAAATATGATATGATATGCTTTTAAATTTCATATCCAATTAATTTATGAGAAATTGTTAGAATTTGTTATCTAGAATATACTTACTTTTTGAGATATTTTGAGAAATTCCAAAACACCCCTCTACTTCCTTATAAATACCACCACACAAAACCCCTTTTCCACACTCCATACATGCCTTGAAGGATAAAAATATCTATAAAACAGATTCCTACCCACTATCCCCAAATTCATGTTCTATTTGTCTCACCATAATACCAATTCTATTATTTTAAATAGATCTTTCACGGATGTGATAATCAAGAGGTAACATTCTTTAACAACCTCTCTTAATTTCAGTTCATCCTCTACCTTATCCTCACCTAATTCATCAATAAAAGAATAATAAATATAGTATCCATCATATTCTTTAATTTTAGGTTTATAATCCAATATCTTATGTCCAATCCTTTTCTCATCTTCTATACAACAATGAAATGAAACCGTATTCCAAATTATGGTGGTTTACTGTCCCCATGGATAATGATTTTCCATTTTTAATTATCACCTTAAAGGTTAGTAATAAAAAAATTAAAATCAATGAATAATTTTTCAATATATATATTATAACTTATTTCATGTTCTATAAATTATATATAAACATAATACTCAATAAACCAAAAGTTGTTCATGATGGTTGGAAAAACCATAAAAAAATTTATCATGGATGTTTTATCAAATGAACCAACCCTATACCAGAGAAAAATAATATATGGGACCATTCAAACTTGTGTATATTTATTAATAATAAGTAAATTAAATATATTAGAATCAGTCAAATTTTACACAAGCTTCCATAGTTCTAAACAAGTTAACTGACCATGAAACCATGAAACAAATGCTCCTAGATGGAAGAAATTGAACATTATGACTTCTTGAAATTTTCATAAATGAACATATAAATTATAATAAATAAAATTCATATTTAATTCATTTTTTATTATTTAATTAATTTTTCTAATTTTATAATCCCTGAAATTATGTGCATGTGCAGAATGTATTCAGAAATAAGGTAAGGGATCTTTGCAAACATTTGTATTTTATTTAGGTAATTCTTTGCCTATCTTTACCTCAAGTTATCAATAAATTATTCAAATAAAAATATTCTAAATTATATATATCTGTTATAATAGCATATATGTAGATAAATTAATATTTAGTTTATGTGGAAATGCATATTTTATAAGGTTCCCTTCTCAATTCTTCTCAATAAGAAAACCATATTAAAGGGATCTTCTTTTTTTCTTACCCATTTTCAAGAATACTCCATAAAATTGGTTAAGGATAAAATTTTTATAAAATAATTAATTTTATTGTGAAAACATATTTTTATTTCACTTATGGTTTTATTGAAATTATTATTCTCTTTCAAAATTTTAAAGACCCTCAGCTCGTTTCCATAAAACCACACTTAAGTTGAACACATCTAAAGTTATCTATCCATGTTTTTTAATTTTTTTTCACTTTAGTTAGACTCTATTATTCATGATATATACTTATAATTAATTTATGAATTTACATGAATAATTTTAATCCCTTATTTCATGGATACCATTGTCATACACCCTTCTCTTATGCCTTATGACTATGATTCCCGTTTATATGCATTGATAACCCTTTTTTCAATTCTTTATGTTTGACCCATAATGTGGAAAAAATATGCACAAAGATTTTATGATGGGTGCACCTATATTTCACTCCAATGAATTGGGTAATATTTTTTTCTCATGTGATGTTATGTATGGGATTAGGGAGAAAACATAATCCATTATGGGACTATGTACACCATGTGATATAGTCATGGCAGTTAGCCTCGACAAATGATTAGGTCATGTTATATGTTTTTCCACTTTCTTATGTTCCCATTATTCCATTTTCAATGTATTATTCTTTTATTTTATTAATCATGAGTCATGAATTTTATTATATCATGGCATGCCTTCAAACTCATGCATTATGCTTCATTCTCATGTTTATTCCCTTTCTATGCTTTTAAGCTCATCTCTTTTTTCTATATATTCCCCATATCATCCTATGCAGTCGTATGATCTCAAAGGAAGTCTGGAGCACATTATAGAGAATAATAAAAATATTTTTTATTTTAGTTTTAGGTTACCCAGTTTTGTACCCATGTTCCAAAGACACTATAATTTTCTATCTTTGGTTAGTAGTATAAGGAAAATTATTCAATGAATAATTTAATAATTTTTGAAAAATTCATGGTTCCTTTTATTCGATATACGGGCACTATCTAGAAATTTTTCGGGATTAGGACTATAAAATAATAATAAGTTCAAAAGGATAATTTTATCATAATTTATAACCTAGAGAGAAACCTAGGGAATCTAGATTTATGATATAATTTCCATTTACATTGTTTTTCTTTTATGTTAATAGTTTCTTTTTAATATGCATAATAAATATGTGTTCAATCCCTCTAAAGTTTTCATGCTAGAATGTAAAAAAAATTCTATTATGTTATTTCATAATGGGGGAAGAATTTAACATCTTGCTATTTTAAAAGGTAATACCATTTTTGATAGTATACATGAAATGAAACAATGAGCTTAAACGAATTGCAATATAATGTTAAATATTATAATTTTTTAAGGAGAGATATAACCAATAAAATAAATTTGTGGGTGTGAATAATAATAAATATATTATGACATATATATTAATTTATTATTGGATATAAATTTATTAATTAATTATTTAGAAATATACACTACATTTTTAGCAAATTTATTTAATTCTTCAAATATATGTTTTAATCAAAAAGTTGATTTTATTGATTTCTATGGGAAAGTAAGTATAATAAAATTTTTACACTTTTATAATATTTATTTTAAAAAATGAAAATATTTTTAGAAATTAGAATACCAAAATAAGTCTATAGTGAATTATTTATCATTTTCTGAAAAAGTTAAATCTGTTGTGAATAGTAAAAATTGTGATTTTTTTATAAACTATGGTATATTTTGTGATATTGTTAAAAAATAACATTAATATATAAATTAAAAAAACTATTTAAATATTAATTTATGGGAATTCAATAAAAATATCATAAAAAATAATTCATGACATATAAATTATAAATTATTTCATGATAAATAAAAAAGTTATTTTTAGTGTTGGCGTAGTGCTTACGCAACTTTGAAAATGTTAACTTTGATGCCTTAAAGATATTAATTTAAGGATAATAAGTCATTGCATTATATGGTTATTAAATATCGTGTATAAATTATTATATTGATTGATAGTTTTTGTAACGTTCCATCCTGACTCACTTCTAAACGGTGGCTGGAGCAATGGGTCGCATGACCTCAAGCGTGTCTCCTCATACACCAGAGGCTGCTGACTAGTAGTTAGGGTCCCGAGAGGTTATATTTGAGAGATTATACAATCTTATAAGAATTGAACAATAACATAATAAATATAAATACAAAAAAAACTAACAGAAGCAACACATAAATTAAAATACAACAGTACAAATTGTAATAAATAATTAACAAATTAGCGAAAGGAAATATTTAACAATTTAATAAAAGTTTCCAATACTAGTTTATACAATAATTGAATTCATGATGTTATAATTATAGATGAACTAATTTGGTAAACAATACAACCTGATATATAGTATAGTATAATAAAAAAGAAAATATGTAACACCCCAAGCTTCTATGGTACGTTTCCCTTCGAATAATGCGATAGCGTGTGTTGTACGCAACCTCGAGTTCTAACACACACCACAACTAATTAAACTAGCCGTTGTGAATAGTAATACCTACTTTTTGAAATCATATATATTCTATATTTCAAAATGGACTTCATTTTTGGATTCGGAATATCAAAATTAGCCTAGGGTGAAATTTTGGTACATTTCGGATAACTTTCATATTTTGATGAATAGTGAAAATTACTAAATTTTAATTAAAAACAACTTTTTTAATCAAAACAATTAATAGTGATAAATTGTGAATTTGAGTGGTTTTAAAGTATATTTAGAATATATTTTTACCATTTAATATAATTTTGGTCATTGGACATAATTTTACAATTAAACCGAACATAAACAAGTGTCAATCTTTTGATAGTTATTATCTCTTAAAAACACGCTTTTTGTTTTAACAGCGGGAATTAATTTTAAAATAATTTCTGCCACTTCTGTGTTTTGAATTTAGGAAAATGGATTCCATATTTGGAATCAGGATGTTCAAATTGTGTAAATAGGTAACTTTTATTTTTAGACATTTTGAATAGTTACTGTGGTAAATATTTTATTTACCATGGTTAAAGGGTAAATCCGGTAAATATGGGTTAAAAAAATATTATTATAATAATACAAAATTACCCTAAAACGTGTCCTAACCTTATTGGTGGACACATACCCGACCATGGGCATCCTTGGGTCAATTTGGGGACCCCTTGGACCCACTTGTATGTGGTAGGGACACTTTATATTAATAAAGTTAAAATAAAAATAAAAATGGCATAAGCTTACATCTTTTAGAAGAACACTTTTTACATAGGGTTATACATGTTGGATTTTCGATTATAAATATTCATTAGAAAGCTAAAAGGATTTCCTACATAATGATATTTTACTTATAATTTTTAGACATTAAATAATTTATTTTATTTATGACACAATGATGATACAGTAATTACTATAATAGTGAAAAATTAAAATAAGTGATATTATAAATACCCAAATAAATATAATATGAAACTTTTAATGAATTAAACTAATTTTCTAGGATAATATGATATATTAGGATTGATTTAATTGACTTTGTTCGAAGTAATAAATCTGTTATGAGTTTCACAAAAATCAACTAATGAATAGTGTCAAAATTGACATAAAAGAATTCTTAAAACAAATATTATATTATTAATTGATATTAAATTCCTAAAAATCTAAGGTTCGGCCAAGAGACTTATATCATGATAGGTTAATCATTAATGTACCACTTGGGGGTCTCTTGGATGTATATAGTAAGTTTATTAACCATAATATATAAAATACAAAGAGACATTGTAAAAGTGAAACTAATTAACTTAGAGTTAATACTTAAAGATAAGGTTAATATAAGTACCCAAACCTGTCTAAATTCTATTGGATGAGTTTCTTTCGACCTATCCCCACCTCATCATTTGAATAGTCAACTTTGGAGCCTTTAGAAACCGAATATGAATTTATTATAAATTAATATTTCTAGCTTTTCCAAAGGTGCCCCTCACCCCTCTTATAAAAGGGCACTCCTCCTTCTCATTTCTTCACACCTTCAAAGCCTTTTGGTTCGGCCAAACTCTGCCCAAATACTCTCCCAACATCCCTCAATAAAACCTAGAGGCATTAGTTTGATCAGAAAGCCAACCTAAGGAGCCCTTTTGATCAAATCAAAAGGAAGAACCCGAAGAAGAGGTAATGATTTCACCACCCTTTTCTAAGTTCATTTCTTCTTCCACTTCTTCTTCCTTTGTTCTTACCATTCTGAAATAATAACTCCAGTATCTCACATATACTGTGATGTTATTATAAATATGGTACAATCATATTCAGTATTCTATCCACCCTTTGAATAACATGTCACCATACGTGCGTACGTACGGCTTACCGTCTCCACGTCGTGGTGTAATTGTTATTCAATATAATATTATTTGGATGGGTATAATAATGATGTGTAACTCATGTAAATAATAAATATAACATGTTAATGATTCTGTATATATGATATACCATCCATTTATATATTATTTTAATATCAAAAGAATGATATTGTCGCTCGTGCGTACGTACGGACTACCGTCTCCACGAACGCGATGAGATTCATTCTCCATCGTATCCATTCAAGTATAATTATCATTTGATGATTTAAAAATGATGTTTAAGGACTGTATATCATTCTGGATATGAATAAGATACAACAACCATGGCTTATTTAACAAAACATATAAAAGAAAATGAGTAAGTTAACTCCCGAAACGACGATAATTCTAAGATATTATTAACAAATCAATGTTAAAAGATCATATATGATATCATATTAATATATATGATTCTTGTATAATTTAATAACAACTATTTCACCATTATACAAGAGGTTAACCTACCCCAACCAAGGAAAAGTACAAGGTAAGGGTTATTTCACAATCTCTTCATTATCCGAGGTTGTTTATACGTAATAATCTACTGGGATATCTTTATCATCCACATCCATGTTTCTTAAAAATGTATTTCAAAACATTTTTACTATTTACAAGAATATGGGTTAAATTCATTTATACCCTTGTTTGAATTTTTATAAGAGGTTTATAAAGGAATCTTTCCGTCGTTTTCAAAACAAGGTCCTTTTTAACCTTTTCGACAGAATTGAGGTAAGAATGTTTTTTTAACTTATACGGCGGGTGCGGTTATTTTACGCCGTTATAAAATCTTCAAAGCTTTCCTTACAAGCTTATAAGAATATTTTCAAAGAAAATGTTTTATTTTATATGGATCTTAAATGATTTCAAAATAAAAGGAGATATTTCTTTAAAAAGAATTTTGATTTCATCTATGTCAACATCCTTTGATGGATTTTAAGATTATTTGAAGTTGATTTATTATGATACAAAACTTCTATATTGTATTGAAGGTTTTGTGATATGTTTGACTGTGGATGTGCTATTTTTATACCATTCATAGTTTATTGTGAAAGTATTGACATTTCATATGCTAGTTTTAATACGAATGTTTATGTTATGTTTAAACCTTTTCATATGGGAATGCATTGGACTTAATAAGTGACGGGTGGAGCCCGCTATAGCTCCTCGATGCATCGGTAGGTCTCATGAGACAAACTAGTGTCTTGGCACAAGGCCTTGACAAAATATTATTTGTAGTCTTGGCACGAGGCCTTGGCTATGTGGTTATGATAGTCTGGCATTATGCATTCCAACATTATGAAAGTGGTTATTGATTTTTGCATGTGATTATTCGATTAGTAGAATATCCATGTGAATAAGTAAATGGCATTATTTCATTTTACTTTTGCCATACCATGTTGAAGTTCAATTTTAAAAGGCTTTTGTTTTAGTAATGCATTGCCTTAAATGTTTATTCTTATTTATGAAAGTTTTCGCTATATTGTTATCCTTACTGGGCATTTGAGCTCACCCCTTTTCTATGTTTTATTTTTCCCAGGATGTGAAGAAGTAAATTATGAATGACCTGCAGGGATATTATGAGGGGATAGTAGTGTGGATTATGGAGACATTATGTTGTTGTAGTAGTTTTTCATTTTATGATGTAATGTAAAACTTATGAATATATCTAGTGTTTCCAAGGCTACTAAACCAATCGGTCTTTCGAGATTTGATCTTTCTTGTGATCATGCCAATGTTATGTAATAATGCACTGACTCTGGGTAACTGGGGTCGGGGCGTTACAGTTGGTATCAGAGGAGGTTTAGTACAAACCTTGGAAGCTAGATTTAGATAAACTCTGATTAGAGCACGTAGACCTAAGATGAACTTTGAGGATTAGTATAGAAGAACTTCCTAGAATTTTGGTATTGTAGAGATTTTGTGAGTTTTCCGAGCAATACATCCCTGTCTGGATACGAGCAGGTAGAGGCGGCTCTGGCACAGATGTACCTAGGGGTAAAACCCGAAAACACCGCTTTGAGCTAGACTCGAACGGGAACTGGTGCACGACAACGGGCCTTGCTGCACTCTTGGTTACGACACTCCCGGGGGATATGCTTAGGATAACTCTCATTATCTTTACAAATCATTATGAAGGGTTTATGAGTATATACTTCCTCAAAGAAAAACATTTTTATGATTATGGATTATATCCATAAATAGTTCAATTTATGTTAAGTGTTTTATAAGTATGGGATTATGTATTTTGATTCATAAACTGATCTAGTTTATGCCATTGTTTAGAAATGGCGCCTAGTGGAAGAAATGGAAACTGTATCAATGCGCGCACTCCATGTAGGGATTTCCCTCCTTCTCAAGATAATTATAGTGGGGCTGGTGATGCAACTGGTGCTGATCAACTAATCACCGTACTGGGACAACTTACTCAGGTTATGAATAATAACCTTACCCGTATGGAGCACCCTGATCCGCAGCGTGGAGGATCAATGTTAGATCGATTCATGAGACAACAACCACCAACGTTCAATGGGAGTACAAATCCCTTAGTAGCTGAGCAATGGATATTTTCCCTAGAGAAAATATTTCAGGCTTTGGGGAGTAGTGAAAGGGAAAAAGTTACCATGGCAGTTTACCGCCTCACTGGAGATGCTGATCAATGGTGGTCATTGATTCAAAACATGAAGGAAGATGATGAAGTATCAAACATGGAATGGAGGGAGTTCAAAGATCTGTTTTTAGAAAAATACTTTCCTCGCGACCATCGAGCAGATATGGAAAGGCAATTTCTGAGTCTGAGACAAAAGGAGGATGATAATGTCACAAAGTATGAGGCTAACTTTACAAGGTTAGCGAGGTACGCTGGTGATTATATTCGCAACCCAAGAAGTAAGATTGATCGTTTCCTTGATGGGTTAAAACCATTTCTCCGTCGAGCATTAGTCTCACAATCCTTTTCATCGTATGAAGACATTGTCTCATGTGCTATCAAGACCGAAAAGGAATTCTCTAAGTCTTATGACTTTAAAGCAAAGCAAGAGAAGAAGAGACCTGCTGATCAATCTGGGAATGGAAATAAGGGGAAGAAGGGAAAGGTTGAATATCCATCTTGTGGTAAGTGCGGGAAGAAACACCCCGGTGCTTGCCTGAAGGGAATGGGAGTCTGTTACAAGTGTGGTGAAAAAGGCCACCAAGCTCATGATTGCAAGGGGAAGAAGGAAGCTACCAATGTTCAGTGCTACAATTGCAGGGAGATGGGGAATTATGCAAATGCATGTCCTAAGCGTCAGGAGAACTTACCTCAGAAAAGGCCAAGGGATCAAGGCCAGGCTTATGCTATCACTACTGCTGAGGTAGAAACTCCGAAAGACGTGGTGGCAGGTAATTTAATGGTTTCCTCAAGTTTAGCAAATGCATTATTTGATTCTGGATCATCGCATTGTTTCATATCTTCCCAGTTTGCTAAGAAAATTAGATATTTCCAATTTGATTTAATAAGGGAGTTGTCAGTTAAAACTCCTAAGGGAAGTATCGTTGCAACAAAGTTTTGTGAATCAGTCCCCATTAGAGCACATAAATTTTCTTTATCTGCTGATTTCATCGTCATACCTATGATTGAGTTTGATATAATCCTCGGTATGGACTGGCTTTCGGACTATGATGCGAAGATTTATTGTAAGAAGAAAGAGGTTACGATTCATGATGATAATGATAAGGAGCACCTTATTTTTAGAGCAGAATCGTCACCACCTAATTCTTTTTTAGACCCACCCCCAGTAGCTCAACTTAATTCAATTATTGGGGAGGAAGAGAATGAAGTAACTATCGGTGAGGAAAGGAATGTTCAAATAGAGGATGTACCTGTTGTGAAAGAATTTGTAGATGTATTTCCAGAAGATTTACCTGGACATCCTCCAGAACGAGAAGTTGAGTTTTCTATTGATTTGATTCCTGGATCAAGGCCTATATCGAAGACCCCTTATAGAATGGCCACTGTAGAGCTAGTCGAACTAAAGAAACAACTAGAGGAATTGAGTAATAAGGGATTTATTCGCCCTAGTGTTTCTCCATGGGGAGCCCCTGTTCTTTTTGTTAAAAAGAAAGATGGATCTATGAGGTTATGTATCGATTACAGGGAGATCAATGCTATAACGATAAAGAACAAGTATCCCCTACCTCGTATTGATGATTTATTTGACCAACTGCATGGAGCTCAATACTTTTCAAAGATTGACCTTCGATCTGGATACCATCAGTTGTGTGTAAAGAAGGAAGACATTCCGAAGACAGCATTTCGAACCAGGTACGGGCATTACGAGTTTACTGTAATGCCGTTTGGATTGACTAATGCACCCTCTGTATTCATGGATCTGATGAATAGAGTTTTCAAGGAGTATCTCGATGAATTTGTGGTGGTATTTATTGATGATATCTTGGTATACTCCAAAACCTACGAAGATCATGAAAATCACTTGCGCATTATCTTGAAGACTCTGAGGAGGCATGAATTATATGGAAAGTTTAGCAAGTGTTAATTCTGGCTTCAGGAGATTTCTTTTCTTGGCCATATTGTCTCTAAAGATGGAATCTCTGTTGATCCTTCTAAGACCAAGGCAATCCAAGAATGGCCAGCACCTACGAGTATAACTGAGGTACGTAGTTTTATTGGCTTGGCAGGTTATTATCGACGTTTCGTCCAGAATTTTGCCCGATTGGCTAACCCATTAACGAAGCTCACACGTAAAGGGGTTAAATTTGTTTGGACAAAAGAGTGTGAAGAATGTTTCGAAGAACTGAAGAGAAGATTAGTCAATGCTCCTATATTGACTCTACCATCGGGGAATGATGGGTTCGTTATTTATAGTGATGCGTCAAAGAAAGGACTTGGTTGTGTCCTTATGCAGAATGATAGAGTTATTGCCTATGCATCACGACAGTTGAAAATTCATGAACAAAACTATCCTACTCATGATCTTGAGTTAGCAGCTGTGATCTTTGCTTTGAAGATATGGAGGCACTACCTCTATGGTGAAAAATGTGAGATTTATACTGATCACAAGAGTTTGAAGTATATTTTCTCACAAAAAGAACTCAACATGAGGCAAAGGAGATGGCTTGAATTACTCAAGGATTATGATTGTACGATACACTACCACCCGGGGAAGGCAAACAAGCTGGCAGATGCTTTAAGTAGAAAAGACCATGGAGTTTTGAACAATATGAGAATTGAAAGGGATCCAATTTTCATGGATCTAGTGAAGATGGACATGGGAATAACCAGGGAAGGTGAAACCTCAATGCTTTTTCAAATGGTTGCCAAACCATCTTTACTAGAAAGGATTAAGAGTTCTCAGAACGATGATGAAGAATTTCAGAAGAAGATTAAAGCTGTGAATGATGGGAGATTGAGAGACTTTGTGTATGAAGATGGAATTTTGAAATTCGGGAAGAGACTTTGTGTTCCCAATATACCTGATCTAAAAAGGGAATTGCTGGATGATGCTCATAGTTCCAATTTCTCTATACACCCTGGGAGCACCAAAATGTATAGGGATTTGAAGGAACATTTTTGGTGGGACAACATGAAGAGGGAGATTGCTGATTTTGTGTCAAGATGTATGGTTTGTCAACAAGTGAAAGCTGGAAGGCAACATCCTGGAGGAGTCATGCAACCTCTTCCCATACCAGAGTGGAAATGGGACAATATTACGATGGACTTTGTCATGGGGCTACCAAAGACTTCTAGAAGGAATGATGAAATATGGGTTATTGTTGATCGTCTTACCAAGTCAGCACATTTTCTTGCTATAAGAGAAGATCTACCCCTGGAACGTCTAGCAAGACTATACATTAATGAAGTTGTGAGACTTCATGGTGTACCCCTATCGATTGTTTCTGATCGTGATCCCCGTTTTACTTCAAGATTCTGGAAAAGTCTTCAGAAATCCCTGGATACTGAACTTCATTTGAGCACTGCTTACCACCCTCAGACAGACGGACAATCAGAACGGACTATTCAAACCTTAGAAGACATGTTGAGATCTTGCTCACTTGATTTTCAGGGTATGTGGGATCAATATTTACCTCTGGTAGAATTTTCCTATAACAATAGCTTCCATTCGAGTATTCAGATGGCACCATATGAAGCGTTATACGGAAAGAGATGTCGTACACCAACCTGTTGGGATGACGTTGGTGAAAGAAAACTTGTAGGCCCAGAACTGGTGGAGGAAACGGTGGAAAAGGTGAAAGTAATCCAAAATCACATCAAAGCAGCTCAAAGTAGGCAGAAGAGCTATGCTGATAATCGAAGGAAGGATTTGGAATTTCAAGTCGGTGATCATGTTTTCCTAAGGGTATCTCCATGGAAGGGAGTCATACGTTTTGGTAAGAAAGGTAAATTGAGTCCCAGGTACATCGGACCTTTCGAAATTCTAGAACGAATTGGGGCTGTAGCTTACCGATTGGCAATGCCGCCAAGTCTCTCCAAAGTTCACGATGTGTTCCACGTATCTCTGTTGAGGAAATACATGCCTGACCCAACGCATGTACTCACCTATGAAGATTTAGAACTGGAACCCGATCTGTCTTATTGGGAAGAGCCCATCAAGATTCTTGATACGAGAGAACAAGTGCTGAGAAACCGGACGACGCGTCTGGTAAAAGTTTTGTGGAGAAATCATAAGATGGAAGAGGCAACGTGGGAACCCGAGGAACTTATGATGAAGAACCACCCGAGTCTTTTTATGCAGTAATACCCTAGAAATTGCGAGGATGCAATTATTTGAAGGAGGGGAGAATGTAACACCCCAAGCTTCTATGGTACGTTTCCCTTCGAATAATGCGATAGCGTGTGTTGTACGCAACCTCGAGTTCTAACACACACCACAACTAATTAAACTAGCCGTTGTGAATAGTAATACCTACTTTTTGAAATCATATATATTCTATATTTCAAAATGGACTTCATTTTTGGATTCGGAATATCAAAATTAGCCTAGGGTGAAATTTTGGTACATTTCGGATAACTTTCATATTTTGATGAATAGTGAAAATTACTAAATTTTAATTAAAAACAACTTTTTTAATCAAAACAATTAATAGTGATAAATTGTGAATTTGAGTGGTTTTAAAGTATATTTAGAATATATTTTTACCATTTAATATAATTTTGGTCATTGGACATAATTTTACAATTAAACCGAACATAAACAAGTGTCAATCTTTTGATAGTTATTATCTCTTAAAAACACGCTTTTTGTTTTAACAGCGGGAATTAATTTTAAAATAATTTCTGCCACTTCTGTGTTTTGAATTTAGGAAAATGGATTCCATATTTGGAATCAGGATGTTCAAATTTTGTAAATAGGTAACTTTTATTTTTAGACATTTTGAATAGTTACTGTGGTAAATATTTTATTTACCATGGTTAAAGGGTAAATCCGGTAAATATGGGTTAAAAAAATATTATTATAATAATACAAAATTACCCTAAAACGTGTCCTAACCTTATTGGTGGACACATACCCGACCATGGGCATCCTTGGGTCAATTTGGGGACCCCTTGGAGCCACTTGTATGTGGTAGGGACACTTTATATTAATAAAGTTAAAATAAAAATAAAAATGGCATAAGCTTACATCTTTTAGAAGAACAATTTTTACATAGGGTTATACATGTTGGATTTTCGATTATAAATATTCATTAGAAAGATAAAAGGATTTCCTACATAATTATATTTTACTTATAATTTTTAGACATTAAATAATTTATTTTATTTATGACACAATGATGATACAGTAATTACTATAATAGTGAAAAATTAAAATAAGTGATATTATAAATACACAAATAAATATAATATGAAACTTTTAATGAATTAAAATAATTTTCTAGGATAATATGATATATTAGGATTTATTTAATTGACTTTTTTCGAAGTAATAAATCTGTTATGAGTTTCACAAAAATCAACTAATGAATAGTGTCAAAATTGACATAAAAGAATTCTTAAAACAAATATTATATTATTAATTGATATTAAATTCCTAAAAATCTAAGGTTCGTCCAAGAGACTTATATCATGATAGGTTAATCATTAATGGGCCACTTGGGGGTCTCTTGGATGTATATAGTAAGTTTATTAACCATAATATATAAAATACAAAGAGACATTGTAAAAGTGAAACTAATTAACTTAGAGTTAATACTTAAAGATAAGGTTAATATAAGTACCCAAACCTGTCTAAATTCTATTGGATGAGTTTCTTTCGACCTATCCCCACCTCATCATTTGAATAGTCAACTTTGGAGCCTTTATAAACCGAATATGAATTTATTATAAATTAATATTTCTAGCTTTTCCAAAGGTGCCCCTCACCCCTCTTATAAAAGGGCACTCCTCCTTCTCATTTCTTCACACCTTCAAAGCCTTTTGGTTCGGCCAAACTCTGCCCAAATACTCTCCCAACATCCCTCAATACAACCTAGAGGCCTTAGTTTGATCAGAAAGCCAACCTAAGGAGCCCTTTTGATCAAATCAAAAGGAAGAACCCGAAGAAGAGGTAATGATTTCACCACCCTTTTCTAAGTTCATTTCTTCTTCCACTTCTTCTTCCTTTGTTCTTACCATTCTGAAATAATAACTCTAGTATCTCACATATACTGTGATGTTATTATAAATATGGTACAATCATATTCAGTATTCTATCCACCCTTTGAATAACATGTCACCATACGTGCGTACGTACGGCTTACCGTCTCCACGTCGTGGTGTAATTGTTATTCAATATAATATTATTTGGATGGGTATAATAATGATGTGTAACTCATGTAAATAATAAATATAACATGTTAATGATTCTGTATATATGATATACCATCCATTTATATATTATTTTAATATCAAAAGAATGATATTGTCGCTCGTGCGTACGTACGGACTACCGTCTCCACGAACGCGATGAGATTCATTCTCCATCGTATCCATTCAAGTATAATTATCATTTGATGATTTAAAAATGATGTTTAAGGACTGTATATCATTCTGGATATGAATAAGATACAACAACCATGGCTTATTTAACAAAACATATAAAAGAAAATGAGTAAGTTAACTCCCGAAACGACGATAATTCTAAGATATTATTAACAAATCAATGTTAAAAGATCATATATGATATCATATTAATATATATGATTCTTGTATAATTTAATAACAACTATTTCACCATTATACAGAAGGTTAACCTACCCCAACCAAGGAAAAGTACAAGGTAAGGGTTATTTCACAATCTCTTCATTATCCGAGGTTGTTTATACGTAATAATCTACTGGGATATCTTTATCATCCACATCCATGTTTCTTAAAAATGTATTTCAAAACATTTTTACTATTTACAAGAATATGGGTTAAATTCATTTATACCCTTGTTTGACTTTTTATAAGAGGTTTATAAAGGAATCTTTCCGTCGTTTTCAAAACAAGGTCCTTTTTAACCTTTTCGACAGAATTGAGGTAAGAATGTTTTTTTAACTTATACAGCGGGTGCGGTTATTTTACTCCGTTATAAAATCTTCAAAGCTTTCCTTACAAGCTTATAAGAATATTTTCAAAGAAAATGTTTTATTTTATATGGATCTTAAATGATTTCAAAATAAAAGGAGATATTTCTTTAAAAAGAATTTTGATTTCATCTATGTCAACATCCTTTGATGGATTTTAAGATTATTTGAAGTTGATTTATTATGATACAAAACTTCTATATTGTATTGAAGGTTTTGTGATATTTTTGACTGTGGATGTGCTATTTTTATACCATTCATAGTTTATTGTGAAAGTATTGACATTTCGTATGCTAGTTTTAATACGAATGTTTATGTTATGTTTAAACCTTTTCATATGGGAATGCATTGGACTTAATAAGTGACGGGTGGAGCCCGCTATAGCTCCTCGATGCATCGGTAGGTCTCATGAGACAAACTAGTGTCTTGGCACAAGGCCTTGACAAAATCTTATTTGTAGTCTTGGCACGAGGCCTTGGCTATGTGGTTATGATAGTCTGGCATTATGCATTCCAACATTATGAAAGTGGTTATTGATTTTTGCATGTGATTATTCGATTAGTAGAATATCCATGTGAATAAGTAAATGGCATTATTTCATTTTACTTTTGCCATACCATGTTGAAGTTCAATTTTAAAAGGCTTTTGTTTTAGTAATGCATTGCCTTAAATGTTTATTCTTATTTATGAAAGTTTCCGCTATATTGTTATCCTTACTGGGCATTTGAGCTCACCCCTTTTCTATGTTTTATTTTTCCCAGGATGTGAAGAAGTAAATTATGAATGACCTGCAGGGATATTATGAGGGGATGGTAGTGTGGATTATGGAGACATTATGTTGTTGTAGTAGTTTTTCATTTTATGATGTAATGTAAAACTTATGAATATATCTAGTGTTTCCAAGGATACTAAACCAATCGGTCTTTCGAGATTTGATCTTTCTTGTGATCATGCCAATGTTATGTAATAATGCACCGACTCTGGGTAACTGGGGTCGGGGCGTTACAAAAGACAGAAAAACCCCACGGGCGATCTCCATGAGAATCTTGAGCTCCAGCTTGGTCCTTTACTCCTTGCTCTGAATTACAAGAAACCAAAAGAAAAACCTAGGTCCTAAAATTATAAGTTCTTCTCTGGTTCCAAGGATACCCAAGAAGGGTGTGACATATAAATCTCAGCAGGCTAGTACCCGCAGTGTTAATCCCAACCCAAACAATGCAATTTAAATTATGATGAGTGCCATATAAAATAAAAGCATTGTGATAAAAAAGTTAATAATAGAAACTTCGTTCAGGGTTCCAAAATGACTCCCGTACCATACCACCTACTTTGAAATAAGTGATAAATTAGTAAAGATGTACATGTAAAAGAATAATATCTATACTAATCCCAAAAGTAACAATGAGACTCAAAGTGGTGCACCCCATGCTTTTTCTTAGGCTTGGGGGATAATTCTCAAGTCTTCATTTAAGTATACTAATAAAAAAGAGGGAAAAGTCACAAGTACATGATCTAATACAAAAAAAATAAGTATAGAAAAACCAATTAACCAATGAAATTCAATCAATCTGTCAAATTCATTTTTGGAGTCTGATCCTGTCCTTAAGGTGTCACTACAGTACATCCATTCAAAATAGCTAATTCCACCGAGCCTGTATAAGGAGATCCTTTTGGAGGTCCTTGTATTTTTCATGGTATGGTAACCGTTAGTCCATCCTATGTATCACACATAATGGATTATGTATCACCCGAGGCTTGGAGTTTCAATTTTTACAATAGGTCTATCCTTAGTTTTACCCTAGGGAACTAGGTTCACCCAAAAGTATAATTGAAAGCCTAAGGGATCCCTTTACTGGAGACCCTAAAAAACCACTCACCCGTCACATCGTTGTATAACCACCTAAGCACAGGAGTCCATCCACATTTCTTTAATACAGATCACATGATTTCTATCCACCTATTTATAAATAGGCATATCATGTAGGAAATATATTACAAGGTAATGTATTTATAATATTAGATACCACTAAATAAACATCTCGTGCCATCAAAATAGAATAAGGCATTTCTCACAAAAGAAAGCATGTAAAAATTACATGACATTATTAGAATTTTAGTATCTCAATCTAGAAGGCTTCAAATATATATTTACATGTCACTAAAACATGGAATACACAATAGGGACTTTCATAAGTAGTGGAATATAAATAAAATCACATTGTATCTGCATTCCTCTAACCAAAGGTCCGTAATGAAAATAAATATAACAAGATAAAAACATTGTACATGAAAAGAATTAAAAAAATTGGTTTCTCATGCCACCCACCACATTTCATTCTGGTTCAACCACTTAATTCCATGATAATAAATTCATAATGAATAAACCCTTTAATCAAAGTCATTTCATTAAATTCAACGAAGTATAAAAGTCCATTATATTCAAACAAGATATTCTCAATTTAAAAACTCATGGAATAGATTTCCTACATGACAATACATTCCATCCAAATGATTCTATTTACATTATCAAAATAAATAGATTAGATTTAATGTGGAATGAAAACACCTAGAAAGTGCAATGTTGAAAATGGAAATTACCAACTTGGGTGATACCATACAAAAATCTAGTGAAACCCATAGGTAGTGTTTTGGTTATAATTAGAAATTTACTAATTGCCTTTAAGATATTTCAAAAGTTTAGTTCTAGTCATGATGAATAAGATACTCTATTTATTTCATTCCATCATATTAAACTTTTTAATAGAGGCTTAGCCTTTTAAATAATTCGCTACGTGAGGTATTACCTCACATGTTCCAATTTAACAATGTTCAGTACCATTTAACTCATTAAATATATTATAACATACTCATAACTTTTATAAGATCAAAATAGGGTCACTTAGTGGTGACTTGGCTATTGCAACACTTTCCTACATGGGAAATTACATCTTAAAAGTCTAATGTCACCTAAAGGATGATTTGCTTCAAAAAACCATTTTAATTAAAATAGGTAAACCCCTGTAAAATACATCAAAAGTTCCATATATGATCTGTAAATTATAACTAACAATGATATCATGAATATGGAAATAATCAATGTAATAATGTCCAACAATATAAATAAGTATAAATTACCATTATTAGTTTTTGCAGACAACGCACCTCCATTGGTGGGTATTTTTACAATACCGCGACTTGTTTATCAAACGAAACTATTATATTAACTATAGAATTATTAAATAAAAGATATTAAATATAAATAAGTATAATTAAGAATGAATCTAAATGAAATTTAAATCATTCTATAATTAAAGAGGCTATGAGAGGGAACCTGCCTCAAAGAACCAAGTTGAACACTCAATGCTTAACACTTTTATCAGCAAAAACCCTAAGTTTCTCTATCCACTCTCTGAGAATATTCACATTCACATATACAAAAGTATTTATATCCCATATATACATATTCTCATCAAAAATAAAACGTACAAGGGGATCCTTACATATAGATTACATGCACATACCCGATAACACTTACCTGTGTATCCATTTTTCATATTCCAACATGAGAACACCTAACTCCATATAAATATATTCACTACCATGGGAGAACATATATATAATTTAGAAACTCATATCAACACATGACAACATATGAATATGAAATAAAGTATCATTTGACAATAGTATCACGAAATTGCCTCATGGATGACCAAAACTCACTAAAACAATTACTAGGAACCCTAAATCATCCAAAAAACAAAAAATAATAAGGGTGAAATAAAATTTCAAGTATAAAAACTCCCCTAAAATGGAGAAAAAGACCCAAAATTATCCAAAACACCTCCCCTTATGTAGAAAATACTAAAACCCACCTAAAGGGGTATCTAGAGATGTGAAACATTACATATTCAAGGAAGATTCACAAAAATAATATTTTCCCTTTACCAAGGGTTTGGCTGCACAAGGTATGGCGACAGGGATAGGAAATTTCCCAAAGAGAGGGAGGAGTATGAATTCGAGATCCATACTTTGAATAATTTAATAGAACCAGTGAAGAATCCTAAAAAAATCGGTGCACCGATATGGATCTAGGAGGAGGGGGTCACAAACTACAAGGGGTCATCCATGGGGGGGGGGTCGTGAGATAGGTGGCAGAAGAGTGTGAAATGTCTTTGGGTTCTATAAAAACTAAACCTTAATTAAAAATATTAATAATAATAATAACATTTGTAATTTTTTATTATTATCATTAAACATTTAATTAAAAATTTATTTCTATTTAAATTTTAATTAGCATAATTCAATTTCCTTAAAATACACATTGCAGTGTCAACTCTTAGAAAAAAATATCTTTCAATTCTCAGTTTTAAAAACAACCTACCTATGAAATGGAATAAATTTAAATTCCCTTGCAAATGTTCATCCAGTTCAAAAAAATGATGTTAAAAACTCCTAAATATTAAAGTTATCATCCTTGAGAATCCTTCGTGAATAAAGAAAACATCACCCAACCTACAAGGGTCATGAATTTCTCATAAAAATTGTCATTTTTCATTTCCATCCTCCCAATTAACCTTCAATAATTGATTAGGAAAGCATCACTTAATCCATTAAGATTCAAAACAATGATCTTTATCAATCGAAACATCGAAATGATGCTTACTCGAGCCCATTTATCTAGATACATGGCCATTCCATTACCTCCTGAAACAAATAATTAGTGGTTATATGTACCAGAAGTGTAGTACCCCCGGTTTGAGTTATGTGGAAATTTTTATGCATTTTTATGTGTTTAATGTTAATGGTATGAGTTGGTAAGAGGTTGGAAGAGTTTTGAATGGTTTTGGATGAGTTTGAAGGCCTTTAATGGGGTGCACGGTTTGAGCACAGTTAGTGGAAACTGTGAGGGTTCTCCAGAAAACCGTGCAGGGGAGACAGTAGGCTTTACACAACCTGCGCACGGTTTTCCAAACCTTGCAAGGAAACTGTGCAGACCCTTGCTCTCGAGGTAGTAGCGTGCACTCGGTTAGCACCCGATTTTCCAAACCATGCAGAATAACCGTGCGACCACTTAATAATAGGGTTATAAGTTACGAGCTCCCTCGGGATTAACCTATTTCACTCCAAACTTCCTCCCACTCGAGCCTCACTCTGGATTTTGGGTTCTCAGGGGTTAATGGTTCTCTCCCACTTGATTTGGAATCATGTTAAAGGTGTTTCAAGGCAGTTTGTAGGTTGTTTCTTCCGGGTAAGTCTTTCCTCTTGTTTCTCTTGTGCTTTCCTCTAGATCTACATCCCTCTCTTTTGTGGTTTTCTAGATCTACAATTGTTGTGTGTAGATATAGGGTTGTGGTTTCCTTGGATTTTAACATTAAGTCTTGTGGATGTTAGGGAAAGGGGATCTAGAGGGTTTCAGTGGTGTGTTTGCCGGATTTGAGGTGCGGTGGCTTGTGGGTTGATTTATCGGGAACTCTAAAGGTAGGTGGCTTCTCTCTCGACTCCATTTAGTTAGAAATTTTGGTGTTTTTTTACAATTAATTTGTTTTACTAAAAATTAATTGTGTTTTGATGTGCGAATGTTGTTTGAAATCCCTTTGGTGATGTTTTGGAGATTTTTGAGAAAAAGGGGTTTTGTGGTGAAATGCTCTTATTGTGTATTTTAATATGGAGATTTTAAAATGAGTTGATGAGTTTGATTTGTAAAAATGGGTGATGGAAAATGGTTTTCAAAAAATATGTTTTTATTGAAATGTGGTTTGGCATGGAAAATGGTTTTCAATAAATGGATGATTTATTGAAGTGGATTTGTATGCAATAGAATTGGTTGATTGCATGTTGTGTGATATTTTTGGGTTATATGCTGGTTGTGATTGGTTGAAATGTTGTGTGGAATTGGGTGGGATGTCTCAATATAAAAAGGGTTTGGATAGTGGTCGGATGAACCACCATATGTGTAGTGGTGGGGAAGTACCGCTAGTTGTGAATGGGTGAACAGGTTGGGCTGAAGTCCCATTTTTTTGGTTGTTTGTTGTGAATTGCTTTGCAAGATATAAGTTTTTGTGCTAACGTATAAATGATGAAATGGTTTGTGGCATGTTTGGTTGGCTTTACCTTGGTTGCCTAGTTTTGATGTGATGGCCTGGTAAGGGCACATTTGGCTTATGAAAATGGTTTCACTTGTGGTTTATTTTATATAAACTGTTTTATAAAAATGTGCTAACGGTTTTATCCTAGTGGCCTGTGTATGGAAGTCATTTGGGGAAATCCTACTATGTTCTAGTACTCACCCCCTACTTTGGCACTATGGTGTATTTGCAGATGTTGTGTAACGTGACGTGGGAAAAGGTAAGGAATCATCCTCATTTAGTAGAGCATTGTGATCCCTTGGTGGAGCTTGGAGCTTGGATCTTGGCTTGGAGCTATAGTGGTGTCATGGCTTGTGGTGTTTGGTTATTTAGTTTCCGCAGTGTACTCTGATGTTGTGTGGACATGTATAGTTGTATTGGTTTTGAGTTGTGTTGTGGAACAACTTGGTTGCCTTTTGGGAATGCATGGTAGGGTAATTGAATTTACATGCATCATATAGTGGTTGTTAGTGGATGGTTTGGTTGATTTTGTTTTAAGGTAAAATCGTTCTCCAAATTGATCTTGAAGACCTCGACATATATTGCCAGCCTTTGGCATCTTGGCAATATCGCTTAAGGCCAAGTAGCCCTCACCGCCTCCTCAATCCAATGAGGTAGGGGCGGGGTGTTACAAGTGGTATCAGTTTGTTCGGTCCTTTGGAGTTGATTCTCGGATTTGGTGTCGACAATCGTTGTGTTACATTCCTTTAGTCGGGATGGTAGCAAGGCGTAGGAATGTTGGAACTTGGAATGTATAGCATAAAAGGACATAGCTAACCCTTTTATGTTGAAATTCAAGTTACCAGGGAGTTGGGTACAAAAGTGTTTTGGAGACACTTATAGGCATTGGATATCTCATTGTCGTGGGTGTATCCAATGAGATGAGCATGAAATAATTGGTAGAAATGACTTCCCTCTAGGATGCATATTTTATTGAGGTATAATGATTTATGATGTGGTTTGAATGTGTGAAATTGTAATGCGAATAAATTAGTATTTTGAAAATGGTTTTGTTTTCAAAATGGTGAAACATGGAACATGTGGGAAAGGTGGAAAGCCTTATTGTGATAGTGTTATGTAATGTGATTTGAAATCGGATTTTTTGATGTCTACGGAAGTGAGACTCATGGTTGTTTGTTTTCTGTTTATAGAAATGGGACTGGGTAGGCATCGTAGAGACAAACCAGAGGAGGCTGCTGAGAATGTGGTAGCACCTGAGCCTCAGGTGAACCAGGAGCTAGTGAAAAGCATAGTTCAAGCTTTCAAAGCTATGAAAAGTGGAAATAATATGGATAAACCAAGGCATGTAGAACATGTGGTTCAGTTTCAAAAGCATAACCCACCCATCTTCAGGGGTGATTTAGAGTCGAAGAGGGCAGAAGCTTGATTGAATAGAATGAACAAGATCTTCGAGTTCTTGGGAACACCGGTAGAGTTAAAAGTGAAGTTGGCCATGTATATGTTGGAAGATCTTTCCTTTCAGTGGTGGGAGTTGGTAGTATAAGCGGGGACAGACCAATGTATGATGTGGGAAGGCTTTTAAGAAATGTTTAATAAAAAATTATACTCACATACGTTCAGAATTCAGCGTACGACTGATTTCTTCAGCTTGAAGCAAGAGCTTATGTTGGTGACGGAGTATAAAGCTATGTTTATGAACATAGTGCGGTTTGCACCCAAGGTGGCAGATAACACGTCATTGAAGTAAAGGATCTTTGAAGCAGGGTTAAGGAAAGAAATCCGTTCAAAGATAGCGGTGTTGTGTATCGATGATTACACAGAGATGGTGAATAGAGCCTTGGTGGATGAGTGGTATTTTTTGGGCACTCCGGGTGGAAGAAGCATGGTGGTACCCATGGGGAATAATGGGAACTCTAATGCTGGGTTTAAGTGAAGGAGGGACAATTATTCCAAGGGAGATAATTTAGAACATAATCTGACAGCAGGATCTGTAAATCTTCCTATGAAGCCCTAGAGCAAGCTGGGATGTTTTCAGTGTGGTTCTATGAGCCACATCAAGAAAGATTGTACGACACAACCTCAAACATGTCATAACTGTATGAATATGGGGCATATTCAACGTTATTGTTGGAATTCTCCAAGTTTGGGTTTGTGTGACACTCCCCAAGGATCTCAATCATTGTATGCTTCGACGGGATGGGGTCAGCAGCACACCCCTCGTCAGCAGACTAAAGTGGGTCATGGTGATTCTCGGAATACCATGATGCCTCATCAGGGTAATAAAGAGAAGAGTGTGGCAAGAAAACATGTGTTTAGAGCTGAGTAGGTTGTGGTGGATGATCAGTTGGGACCATCCACGATGCGAGGTACTATTATTTTGAATTCTACCTTGATGAAAGTGCTGTTTGATACGGGTGCTTCACACTCTTTTATTGTTGTACGTGTGATTGATTTGCTGGCTTTAAGGGTAGAAATGATTCCCTTAGTTTTAAAACTTCAAACTCCTCTGGGTCGAAGAGAGTGTCGAGACTTCCTGTGTAGAGCATGTTGTATCATTGTGGTTGAGGTGGATCTAGTGTAGAATTTCTCAGTGCTTGAGATGGATGTGTATGATGTAATCCTAGGAATGGATTGGATGGTGGTGTTTAAGGCTCACATTGATTGTGATGAACGAATAGTGGATTTTACGACACATGATGGTGTTAGACATCTCTTTAGAGGAGAAAGGAATGAAAGGTAGGGTACAACGGGTTTGTTGGCACCAGTAGTGGCTACGTTATCATATCAGTTGGTAGTGTTGTCATTGGAATCGGTAGACGGTGTTGAGCAGAATTTTCGTCCAGTAGTGGTAGATCGGTTCATGGATGTTTTTCCTGAATAATTCTCTAGGTTACCTCTTGTAAGAGAAGTGGAGTTTACGATTGATCTCTTTCTAGGGACCAGTCCTATCTCACTTTCATCTTATCAGATGGAACCATCTGAATTGTGGGATTTGAAAGTCCAATTGGAAGAGTTAGACAAAAAAGGGTTTATCCATCCTAGTGCGTCTCCGTTGGCAGCCCCGATGTTGTTTGTGAAAAACTAGGATTGAACTTTGAGGTTCTGTGTTGATTATCATAGACTTAACCACATTACGATAAAGAATAGATATCCACTTCCATGAATTTATGATTTTTTTCGATCAGTTGAGGGGAGCCCAGTGGTTCACCAAGATCGACTTGAGGTTGGGATATCATCAATTGCGGGTGAGGAAGGATGATATTCCTAAAATAGATTTCAGAAGTAGATATGGCCATTATGAATATGTGGTTATTCCCTTTGGTCTAATTAATGCACCAGAAGTGTTTATGGAATTAATGAATCAAATATTTCAGAGATATCTGGATTCATTTGTGGTAGTGTTTGTAGACGATATTCTGGTGTATTCAAAGACAAGGGTGGAGCATGAGCAGCACTTGGATACATTGCTAGGGATCTTTAGGGATCATTGGTTGTATGAAAAATTTTCAAAGTGTGACTTTTGGATACATGAGGGTCGTTTTCTTGGCCATGTGATTTCTAAAAGGGGAATTTCAGTGGATCCAAAAAACATAGAGGTTGTTATCTCATGGTAACCGCCAAAGAATGTGTTTGAGATACATAGTTTTCTTGGTCTAGATGGGTATTATCGGCATTTTGTTCATGATTTTTCATGTTTGGATTCGCCGATGACAGCTTTGACAAGGAATAGTGTTCCATTCTAGTGGAAAAAGTAGTTCTAGCAGTGTTTCGAAGAGCTAATGGGTAATCTTACATCATCACCAATCATGGTTTTTCCAGAACCAGGAAAATGGTACGTGGTGTATTGTGATGCATCAGGATCAGAGTTGGGGTGTGTTCTCATGCAAGGGAATCATGTGGTTGAGTATGGCTCATGGTAGTTGAGGGTGCATGAGAAGAACTACCCAACTCATGATTTGGAGTTGGCAGCAGTGATCCATGCTTTGAAAGTGTGGCATCATTATCTCTTCGGTGATAAATTCATGGTATATACAGATCATAAGAGCTTGAAGCACATTTTCTCACAAAGGGATTTGAACTTTAGTCAAAGGAGATGGATGTAATATCTCCAGTTGTTTGATTTTTATTTAATGTTCACACTAGGAAAGGAGAATTCAGTGGCAGATGCATTAAGTAGAAAATCATATGCTCATGTGGTAAAACAGACATCAGACTAGTGGCAGTTGATGTCGGTTATAGCTAATATGCGGTTGGAATGTAAGGGCCAAGGCAACAGAGTGGTCTTTTTTATGGCTATGTTGATTCCTGACTTGGTTGGCCTGGTTAGAGAGGCACATATATCTGATTCTGAGTGTGAGACCGTGGGGTCGAGAATCAATGGTGGGGAGATTATTGAGGGTTGGCAACTGAATAGAGAATCCGTTTTGTGTTTTTAGAATCGGATGGTTGTACCAGTTTGTTTTCAGGAGGATATTCTCAGGGTGTATCATCATTCTAGGTGGGTTGTTCATCCTGGAATTCAGAAAATGTATAAAGTGTTCAAAGCGCAGTTATGGTGGGCTGGCATGAAAAGAACAATGGCTGAGTTTGTTTTGAGATGCTTGACATGTCAGCAGGTCAAGGAAAATCATTAGTGGCCGGCAGGAATGTTGAAATCTTTACCAATCCCTTTTTGGAAGTGGGAGTAGATAGAGATGGATTTTGTTACAGGTCTCCCAAGAATGGTCAAAAAGCACGATGCCATTTGGCTGATTGTGGATCGACTAAGGAAGTCAGCCCATTTTATCCTGATTCGCGAATCTCATACGGTGGAGGATCTGTCCAAAATCTATATCTGGGAGGTGGTAAAGAGGCATGGTGTTCTAGTTTCGATTGTATCAGATATAGATCTGAGGATTACATCTCATTTTTGGAAATCCTTACAGCAATCCCCTGGGACATAGTTGACTTTGAGCACGACGTATCACCCTCAGACGGATGGTCAATCCCAGAGGACGATACAAACTATGGAGGATATGTTGCGGGCTTGTGTCATGGATTTTGGTGGCTTTTGGGAGGAGCACTTGTCATTGGTTGAGTTTTCGTACAATAATAGTTAACAAGAAACCATACATATCGCATTGTTGGAAGCGTTTTCTGGGTGGCCGTGTCGTTTTCCACTATGTTGGGTGGAAACATGCGAGTCCTTGATGGTTGGACCGAGCCTGGTCCAAGAGACTATGGAGAAGATCAAGTTGATCAGAAAGAGAATAGAGATGGCTCAAAGTCATCAGAAATTGTATGCGGATCATCCTCGACGTCCATTGTCCTTCTAGGTGTGTGATCATGTTTTCTTGAGGATCTCCCCTAGGTTGGGACATCGTCAGTTTGGAAAGAAGGGATAGTTATCTCGAAGGTATATTGGACCTTTTGAGATTCTTGAGCGGGTTGGTGAGGTGGATTATTATTTGGATTTTGAACCTAGGTTCAGTGTGGTGCACAATCTATTTCATGTGTCACATTTGAAAAACTATCAGCCAGATCATGACCATGTGATTCGATGGGATCATGTTGAGCTAGATCTGGATGCTTCGTTGGTGCATGTTCCAGTGCGAGTTATGGATAGGAAAGAGAAAGTCATACGTGGTAAAATCATCAGTTTAGTTTTTTTTTTGTGTCAACATGGTCAGATTCAAGAGGAGACTTGGGAGCGGGAGAAAGATATGGTTAAGCAATGGCCCGAGCTCTTTCGGCAAAGGGCGGGTTCACTACATTCCGAGGAGGGAAAGTCCAATGGTGGGGAGAATTTAGTACCCCCGTTTTGAGGTATGTGGCATTTTTTATGCATTTTTATGTGTTTAAAGTTCATGGGATGAGTTGGGAAAAGGTTGGGGGAGTTTGGAATGGTTTTGGATGAGTTTGGTGGCCTTTAAAGGGGTGCACGGTTTGAGCACGGTTAGTGGAAACCGTGCGTGTTCTCCAGAAAACCGTGCAGGGGAGAGGGTAGTCTTCGAACGGCCTGCGCATGGTTTTCAAAACCGTGTGAGGAAACCATGCATACCATTACTCTCGAGGTAGTAGCGTGCGCAGGGTTAGTGCACGGTTTTCCAAACCGTGCGGACTAACCATGCGACCACTTAAAAATAGGGTTATAAGTTTCGGGCTCTCTCAGGCTTAACCTATTTCACTCAAAAATTCCTCCCACTTGAGCCTCACTCCGTATTTTGGGTTCTCAGGGGTTAAGTGTGCTCTCCCACTCAATTTGGATGCATGTAAAATGGGTTTCAATGCGCTTTGTAGGTGGTTTTTCCCAGGTAAGTCTCTCCTCTTGTTTCTCTTGTGCTTTCCTCTAGATCTACGTCCCTATCTTTCATTGTTTTCTAGATCTACACTTATTTTGTGTAGATATAGGGTTGTGGTTTCCTTGGATGTTTACATTAAGGCTTGTGGATGTTAGGGAAAGGGGATCTAGAGAGGTTTCAGTGGTGTGTTCACTGGATTTGAGGTGCAGTTGCTTCTGGGTTGATTTCTCAGGAACCATAAAGGTAGGTGGATTCTATCTCTAATCCACTTAGTTAGACCTTATGGTGTTTGGTTATATTTAATTTGTTGTTCTAAAAATTAATTGTGTTTTGATGTGAGAACGTGGTTGGAAATCCCTTGGGTGATGTTTTGGGGATTTTTGGGAAAAAGGGGGTTTGTTGTGAAATGCTCTTGTTGTGGATTTTAAAATGGAGATTTTAAAATGGGATGCTAAGTTTGATTTGTGAAAATGGTTGATGGGAAATAGTTTTCAATAAAGATGTTTTTATTGAAATGTTGTTTGGCATGGAAAATGGTTTTCAACAAATGGATGATTTATTGAAGTGGATTGGTATGCAATGGAATTGGTTGTTTGCATGTTGTGTGATATTGGTGGGTTATATGATGGTTGAGATTGGTTGAAATGTTGTGTAGAAGTTGGTAGGAAGTCTCACTATAAAAAAGGGCTGGATAGTGGTCAGAAGAACCATCATATGAGTAGTGGTCGAGATGTACCGCTAGTTGTGAATGGATAAACAGGTTGGGTGGAAGTCCCACTGTTTTGATTGTTTTGGTGTAAATGGGTGAAAAGGTTGGGAAAAATTCCCAATGTTTTGGTTGTTCATCGTGCATTTATTTGTATGATGGAAGTTTTTGTGTTAATGTATAAATGATGAAACGGTTTTTGGCATGTTTGGTTGGCTTTACCTTGGTTTGGATGTGATGGCCTGGTAAGGGAACATTTGTCTTATGAAAATGGTTACTGTTGTGCTTTATTTAATATAAACCGTTTTATATAAATGTGCTAATAGTTTTATCCTAGTGGCATGTGTAGGGAAGTCATTTGGGGAAATACAATTTAGTTTTAGTATTCACCCCCTGTTTTGGCACTGTGGTGTCTTTGTAGATGTTGTGTACCATGATGTGGGAAAAGGTAAGGAATCACCCTCCTTTAGTGGATCATTGTGATGCCTTGGTGGATCTTGGCGTGGATCTGTGGTGGTGTCATGGTTTGTGTTTTTTGGTTGTTTAGTTTCTACAGTGTACTCTGATGTTGTGTGGACATGTCTAGTTGTATTGGTTTTTAGTTGTGTTGTGGAACAACTTGGTTGCCTTTTGGGAATGCATGGTTGGGTAATTGAATTTATATGCATCATATAGAGGATGTTAGTGGATGGTTTGGTTTGTTTTTTTTAAGGGAAAATCGTTCCCCAACTTGATCTTGAAGCCCTTGGAATTTATTTCCAGCCTTTGGCATATTGGGAATGTTTCTTAAGGCCAAGTAGCCCTCACCACCTCCTCAATCAAATTAAGTAGGGGCGGGGTGTTACAAGAAGTCTTAACATTAGAAGGGGACAACTCCAATACATACCACCTTCCACTGTAGGAATTCTCTATAAGACACACCCTTAAGAATTGTAGGGTTGGATCTCATGTGATAATAAAAATTAAGGAAATAGTCAATTCCCCATCAACTTCAAATCCAAATTTGAGCCAGATTTTTATAAAAATACATGGTTGAAAAAACCCACACTCATCTCACCTGAAGATGCTCTAGAAATGACCCTTCACTAATCACTCCATTGGACATGAGAGGCATGTAGTTAGGCCACTCCAGCTGACTATTCAAGAAGACACATGGCCTAGATGACCATAATTTTACAAATTAAACTTTTTTGTCTTCTTCAAAGTTAAAATGCATTCACCCTATACACATCCACTGATGTCGATACCTGACATCCGATGACATTCCTTGATTTGGGCATCAATGAGCCCAAAAAAAAGTTTTGGATAACCTCATATTGGCATGATTGGATTGTAAGGAATGAAAAAAAGGTAAACTCATCTCTATGTTTATGAGTGATATGTCGGTATAGATCCAAGAGGTTCACATCGAAGAATTGACTGAGCCTAGAGCACTATCGGCCTAGTGGTGATGTGTAACAGCCCGAGATTTTATGAAAAATATTCTTTTTTTATTTCACTAATGTCTTGTGTTGTACGCTACACCAAAAGGAGCTTGCACAACACGCATCCTTGACTTGCCTTGCATTACACGCAATCGTGACCTTCCTCGATAGCGTGTGTAGTACGCAATACCGAGTTTCACTAAACAACGATATGCTATTAAAATATTATTATAACTAGCCATTATGAATAGTAATAACCACCTTTTAAAATTTTAGAAATTTTAGCTCTCAAAATGGACTTCATTTTTGGATTCGGAGTATCAAATTTAGTCTAAGGTGAAATTTTGGTACTTTTCGGATAACTTTCATATTCTGATGAATAGTGAAAATTACTAAATTATAATTAAGAACAAAATTTTTAATCGAAATAATTAATAGTGATAAATCATTAATTTTATGGTTTTAAATTATATTTAGTATATATTTTTACAATTCAATACAATTTTGGTCATTGTATGTAATTTCACATTTACACCAGACATAAACAAGTGTTAATCTTTTGATAGTTATTATCTCTTAAAAACACGCTATTTGTTGTGACAGCGGAAATTAATTATACAATTAATTAATGAAACTTATATTTTGGGAATTTTGTAAAATAGAAATCATTTTTGAATTCGGAATATCAATTATAGCCTAGGGTGAAATTTTAGTACTTTTCTGAAAACTTTCAATTTTTGATGAATAGTGAAACCACTAAGTGGTAGGTTAAAAACTGAATTTTGCATAAAACATAATTTTACCACTTCTGTGAATGGAATTTCGAAAATCCGACAGACACGGTTAATATTAAGGACTAAAATGTGGTTCAATGAGATGAAAATATTTTTTGGTGAATAGTAACTTTTTAATTTTTTTTACCACGGTTAATAGTAAATAGGGTAACTAAGGGTAAATATGATATTACTATTACCCTAACACATGTCATAATTCTATTGGATAAGTGTAATTCGACCAAAAACAACCTTATGAATATAATATGACCATTTAGGTCCACTTGGATTAGATTATGACATTTAATATTATTTTATTTAATGAAAAGTTAAAATAGTTAAAATCAAAGTTTAATAACTAAAACATTTTTAACATGGGGTTATACATAAGATAAATTAGACTATAAATATTCATTAGAAATATGAAAATATTTCCTACATAATGATATTTTATTTATAATTTCTAGAATTTAAATAAATTAATTTATTTATGACACAACGATGATGCAGTAATTACCCTTTTTAAGGAAATATTAACATAATTGATGTTATAAATGCTCAAATGAATGTAATTTGAGACTTTTTATGAATTCCACTAATTTTCTAGGTTACTATGAAATATTATTGTTGATTTAATCAACTTGGTTCGAACATATAATTCTGTTATGACTTTCACAAAAATCATATATCAAATAGTGTCAAAATTGACACAAAATAGTTTTTAAATCAAATATTATATTATTAATTGTTATTTTATTCCTAAAAATCTAAGGTTCGGCCAAATGACTTAGATAATGATATATCTATTAATAATAAACAATTTGGGGTTCGTTTGGCATGTTATAGTAAGTGTTTTAACCATATAGTGAAAGAAAACAAAAAGACACGGTAAAAGTTAAATTATTTAACTTAGAGTTAAATCTAATTGATAAGGTTAAAATAATACCCTAAACTTGTCTAAACCTTATTGGATGATATGATTTCGACCCATCCCCACTTTAGCTTCGAAATAAGTCCCTTTGGAACCATTATAAAACGATTTTGACATTAATATAAAATAATATTTTGAGGTATTCTTAAGGTGCCCCTCTCCTCCCTTATAAAAGGACACCTCCTCCCCCTCCACCTCACACAAATTTGAGCACTCAAGCTCGGCCAACCCCTGCCAAAATATCTTCTCCACTTCCCTAGAAACATCCTAGCGGTTCTGGTCTTCCTCAAAGACCAATTTTAGTGCCCTAAGAGGAGGTCTCAAAGAGGCGCTTCAAAGAAGAGGTAATTACCGTTACCAATTCTTTCATCTTTATTTCTTCTTCCACTTATTCTTCTTAGGTTGTTTCATTATGAAGTAATAACATCAGTATCACTCATATACTGATATGTTATTATAAGTATGAAACAACCCTATTTTACCATCTATCCATCCTACGGAAAAAGAAATCACCGCGCGTGCGTACGTACGGAATACCGTCTCCACGCCGTGGTGTAATCTATTTTCCACCACCACCTTACATGGATGGGTATAATGGTGTAGAGAATAACTATGCATAGTTGTTACAACATCATATTGATTCTGATATATTGTATAATCCACTCCAATTCAATTCAATATTTATGGAAATGATATCATCGCTCGTGCGTACGTACGGACTACCGTCTCCACGGCGCGATGAGATTCATTCTCCATGTTAACCATTTAAGAATGATTATAAAGTATATATAAGAAATAATAATGAAATATATGACATTATAAAGCTACTGGATTTATGAATATATATATATATATGTATGTCATCTACTTACTTCCATTCAAGACAATAAGGAAAGGAAAACAACGTTCATGCGTACGTACGGACTACCGTCTCCATGAACGGTGTTTTTCATTTCATTTATCTATCTATTATATATATATATACTGAATATATATGATATATAAATCATATTTTATATTCTGGAAGTAAGTAAATCATGATATAAGTAATAATAATGTCAAGAACAACAAGTCAAAACACCTACGATAAATGAAACGATTTTACCCACAACGCTTCTTTAACATGGAATTTACAAAAGAACGGGTAATATAATGTCATAAGTGAACCATATATGATATCATAACAATGAATATGATTCTGTAATAAGTCGATGACATCATTTAAATCATTATACAGGAGGTTCGGACACATACGAAGCAAATCGGACCTATGGTAAGGGAAATATCACAATCTCATTTCTATCCGAGATTGTTTATTCGTAAGTATTTACTGGGGTGTATTTTATCATCCACATACATGTTTCATCAATATGTAATATTATTTCCATCCACCTAAAATTGT
Organism: Viscum album; assembly: GCA_963277665.1. NCBI lineage: Eukaryota > Viridiplantae > Streptophyta > Magnoliopsida > Santalales > Viscaceae > Viscum > Viscum album. The sequence goes on along the minus strand of OY728155.1, from coordinate 1,786,599,178 downwards.
TTAAATCCATTTTTACCCTTCGGTGAGTTTTTAGTAATATGTATGAAAGGAATCTTTTGTCGTTTTTCGTACGAGGTACTTTTTGACTTTTCCGACAAAAGTACGAAGAATGTTTTTTTTAACTTATACGGAATGAATGGATTTTTAAAACATTATTTCCAAGAAACATCCTTTAAAAGTTTTAAAGTTTATTTTTAATCAAATTATTTTATTTTAATGTTGTATGACATGTTATGAAAGGAAAAAAAATTTTGAAGTAGAAAGGATATTTTCCTCAAGAATGGAGTTCAATTATTTTATCAAAATTATTTTTCATCTAAGATAATAAAAGGGTTCTGTTTTTATCCCTATTATTACATTGGTTTGATTATGTTGTGATGGAAATATTTTTATGAATTCCTTTATCTTATATGAATTGTTTTATGATGTCATGTTGTTTAAGAATTCCATTTTTATTACATGGGTTACGCTATGATGTATGGTTTATGATTATGTGGCACACATAAGAAAGGATTCATTATAAGATGGTTGGGACCTATATCTACCTCAAATGCATTGGGTAATGATTTTATATCTCATGAGATAGAAATGGTTAAAATGGTAGGTTATACCGGTTCAGTGAAACAGGACTGAAACGAGGGTTACTCGATTCAGAAAGGGACTTTGTCCACTAAGGTAGTCTTAGCAATGAGTCTTGACTAACAAGAAATGATTCTCTATGATTATGTGTGTATGACAAAAAGTTTCATGTTTTAAGTTATGATTATTGGGATTTCATTTCACTACTATGATTTATCCCAAGTTATGAAATTATGCTCTCTTTTGCAGGTTAAGATTTCCAAAAGTTATGTTCTTATAAATATGATGTGATTGATTTTTCTTTTTTATACCCTTACTGAGCATTTGATCTCACCCTTTTATGTTTCCTTTTCCCCAGGATATAAAGAAAGGTTTTAGGTAAAAAAAGGGATGATCTTTATGGGAGATATTGAAGATCTTTCACCACGATTAGAAGATTACGTTCCGAGTTTCCAAAAACACTAAACTATTACGATCCTTGTGTGTGTGTTTTTGTTATGTACTAAGTATTCCGCAAAAGTAATGTAATGTCCATGTACGTCAAGCTTCGGGTCTCTACAATTGGTATCAGAGGGAAGGTTTAGTCAACCTTTGGAAACTAGGATGCGAAAACGTTAGTGAGATCCCTAGAGATATTTCTAAGGTATGTCTAGGGATGCCCCTAAGGATAAGTATATGTATAGGATATAGTCCTAGAACTATGGTAACGATATTAGATTAAACCAAAGATGTTATATATTTAAGTTACTCCCCCTTTATTATGATTTTTTCCTCTCACACTATTTTCTTTTTGGGTTTTAGAAAATGGCTGGAAACAAGATGATTCACGATAATGGAGAATATGATGGAAAATGGAATGATATTCTTCATAAGAAATCAAATGAAATGGGATTTGGAAGTCCAAACATAATTATTATGCCAAATAAGAAATCTCATAATATGATCAATAAAGTAAAATTTGGTAAGTTTCCTGACTCGGCTAATAAGAGAAAGATGGAGTTTCATGACGATCATAGGGGAAAGAAAGTTCAATTTCCCCTATGTAAATCATGTGGGAAGAGGCATCAAGGAGAATGTTTCAAAGGAACTGGAAGATGCTTTGGGTGTGGAAAAGAAGGACACAAAGCAAGTAAGTGCAAAGGAAAAGGTTCAGTTATCACCATGGATGAGGTTAATGGTATTGCTACGACATCAACAATGGTTAAATGTTTTAAATGTGGAATGTACGGGCATTATGCAAACCAATTCCCTAAGGGAAAGTCTCATGAAGATAATCAGTATGGTCGTATGGGAAGTATTTATGTGGATGATGATGAAGAGACTACAAATGATATGTGAGATGAAAGAATTGTTGAAGCTCGGTCAATGGTTTAGGAATGTAGTGAAATGATTACATGTTTATCATGTGTAATGTTGTATAAGTAATATCATGGTACTATGGATTAAAGAGACATGTAAGGATTGTTACACTGTTGTCTGATTAATGTTACCAGTATCCATGAAAGGTTATTCAGATATTTTTGGAATGTAGATAATATGCGCATAATGAAGGGATAAGGAGAAAATTAAATGTTTGATAGTATTAATGAGCTCATGACTGATATAAGGAGAAGGTTATATCATGGTTTGAGTATATAGAATTTTTGGATTTTGTTATGTGGAAAGTGTTAACTTTTAACTGCATTTATTTTTTCACTAAGGTATTCAAGAGAATACACGATTAAGGCCTTTGAATGTTTGGAATGTGACCAACAAGACATATCTTATGATATATGGGGATTAACGACAGTATTAAATCTCTGGTAATCGTTTTTATGAGAGTGGACTGTAGTATTATGGATAAGCCAAAAGATTAGAATGGATTACGTTGGACATAAGTTAGTATTGTTTGAGGATAGAATATTTTCGATATTATTGATGGGATGTTATAGTAATGTAGTTTTAGAAAAAGGACAACCTGCAGGACGAGCGACATCCCATCGCTTCAGACAAGGCTGTGGGAATCGAACCCACAACCGAAGTGCGACTGGCCTTTATCACCTACCACTGGCCTACAGGAAGTCCCTGTTTAGTAGAAACTAGTTTTATTATAGTAAGCAGTATGATATATGAAGTATAAGTCCATTTTAGGAACCATATGTGATTAATCTCACTATAGATCGACTTATGTATATAAATTTTTCTAACCTTTTGTTTGAGACAGATGGAATGACCCGTCATTCTATCACATGATCTGCTAACACTTCACGAATAACAAATTCAACTTCATTTATTTAAGAGATGAAGTGGAAATTGTTCAAGGCATGAACAACAGTGAGATTGTAGCAAAATAAAGAAAGTATTTATTCTAATTCAAATTTTCAACTTTAGGGAAATGATCTTGAAAACCAAAAATGTTGTCCTAGTGATCTTATACCTGATGAATCAGATGGTACCTTAGATCATCACAAATTTATGGATTTGTGATTACTGGATTCTCTATAGCCATGTTCTCTACCACTCTCCATCAGAACATGATGGTTAGATTTCTCTTCCATATCCATATTTTCACCTATGTGGAAACCCAGTGATTAGTTTATTTGGGTAATAGTTACATTTCATACTTTAGTTTTTAAAGCCATGTTTTGGTATTCCTTTTTACGATGTGGTTTTCTATTAAAGAAACTTTTGAATAGTAAACCATTTATAACCCCGACAAATTTCGAGGGTGAAATTCATTTTAAGGGGGGTAGAATGTAACAGCCAGAGATTTTATGAAAAATATTCTTTTTTATTTCACTAATGTCTTGTGTTGTACGCTACACCAAAAGGAGCTTGCACAACATGCATCCTTGACTTGCCTTGCATTACACGCAATCACGACCTTCCTCGATAGCGTGTGTAGTACGTAATACCGAGTTTCACTAAACAACGATATGCTATTAAAATATTATTATAACTAGCCGTTATGAATATTAATAACCACCTTTTAAAATTTTAGAAATTTTAGCTCTCAAAATGGACTTCATTTTTGGATTCGGAGTATCAAATTTAGCCTAAGGTGAAATTTTGGTACTTTTCGGATAACTTTCATATTCTGATGAATAGTGAAAATTACTAAATTATAATTAAGAACAAATTTTTTAATAGAAATAATTAATAGTGATAAATCATTAATTTGAGTGGTTTTAAAGTATATTTAGAATATATTTTTACAATTCAATACAATGTTGGTCATTGTATGTAATTTCACATTTACACCAGACATAAACAAGTGTTAATCTTTTGATAGTAATTATCTCTTAAAAACATGCTATTTGTTGTGACAGCGGAAATTAATTATAAAATTAATTAATGCAACTTATATGTTGGGAATTTTGTAAAATAGAAATCATTTTTGAATTCGGAATATCAATTATAGCCTAGGGTGAAATTTTAGTACTTTTCTGAAAACTTTCAATTTTTGATGAATAGTGAAACCACTAAGTGGTAGGTTAAAAACTGAATTTTGCATAAAACTTAATTTTACCACTTCTGTGAATGGAATTTCGAAAATCCGACAGACACGGTTAATATCAAGGACTCAAATGTGGTTCAATGAGATGAAAATAATTTTTGGTGAATAGTAACTTTTTACTTTTTTTACCACGGTTAATAGTAAATAGGGTAACTAAGGGTAAATATGATATTACTATTACCCTAACACATGTCCTAATTCTATTGGATAAGTGTAATTCGACCAAAAACAACCTTATGAATATAATATGACCATTTAGGTCCACTTGGATTAGATTATGTCATTTAATATTATTTTATTTAATGAATAGTTAAAATAGTTAAAATCAAAGTTTAATAACTAAAACATTTTTAATATGGGGTTATACATAAGATAAATTCGACTATAAATATTCATTAGAAAGCTAAAAAGATTTCCTACATAATTATATTTTATTTATAATTTCTAGACTTTAAATAAATTAATTTATTTATGACACAATGATGATGAAATAATTACCCTTTTTAAGGAAATATTAACATAATTGATGTTATAAATGCTCAAATGAATGTAATTTGAGACTGTTTATGAATTCCAATAATTTTTTAGGTTACTATGATATATTAGTGTTGATTTAATCTACTTAGTTCGAACATATAATTCTGTTATGACTTTCACAAAAATCATATATCAAATAGTGTCAAAATTGACACAAAATTGTTTTTAAATCAAATATTATATTATTAATTGTTATTTTATTCCTAAAAATATAAGGTTCTGCCAAATGACTTAGATAAGGATATATATCTTAATAATAAACAATTTGGGGTTCTTTTGGCATGGTATAGTAAGTGTATTAACCATATAGTGAAAGAAAACAAAAATACACGGTAAAAGTTAAATTATTTAACTTAGAGTTAAATCTAATTGATAAGGTTAAAATAATACCCTAAACTTGTCTAAATCTTATTGGATGACAGTATTTCGACCCATCCCCACTTTAGCTTCTAAATAAGACCCTTTGGAACCATTATAAAACGATTTTGACATTAATATAAAATAATATTTTGAGGTATTCCTAAGGTGCCCCTCTCCTCCCTTATAAAAGGACACCTCCTCCCCCTCGTCCTCACACAAATTTGAGCAGTCAAGCTCGGCCAACCCCTGAAAAAATCTCTTCTCCACTTCCCTAGCAACATCCTAGAGGTTCTGGTCTTCCTCAAAGACCAATTTTAGTTCCCTAGAGGAGGTCTCAAAGAGGCGCTTCAAAGAAGAGGTAATTACCGTTACCAATTCTTTCATCTTTATTTCTTCTTCCACTTCTTCTTCTTAGGTTGTTTCATTATGAAGTAATAATATCAGTATCACTCATATACTGATATGTTATTATAAGTATGAAACAACCCTATTTTACGATCTATCCATCCTATGGAAAAAGAAATCACCGCGCGTGCGTACCTACGGAATATCGTCTCCACGCCGTGGTGTAATCTATTTTCCACCACCACCTTACATGGATGGGTATAATGGTGTAGAGAATAACTATGCATAGTTGTTACAACATCATATTTATTCTGATATATTGTATAATACACTCCAATTCAATTCAATATTTATGGAAATGATATCATCGCTCGTGCGTACGTACGGACTACCGTCTCCACGACGCAATGAGATTCATTCTCCATGTTAACCATTTAAGAATGATTATAAAGTATATATAAGAAATAAAAATGAAATATATGACATTATAAAGCTAATGGATTTATGTATATATATATATATGTATGTATGTCATCTACTTACTTCCATTCAAGACAATAAAGAAAGGAAAATAGCGTTCATGCGTACGTACGGACTACCGTCTCCATGAACGGTGTTTTTAATTTCATTTATCTATCTATTATATATATATATACTGAATATATATGATATATAAATCATATTTTATATCTTGGATGTAATTAGATCATGATATAAGTAATAATAATGTCAAGAACAACAAGTCAAAACACCTACGATAAATGAAACGAATTTACCCAAAACGCTTCTTTAACATGGAATTTACAAAAGAACGTGTAATATAATGTCATAAGTGAACCATATATGATATCATAACAATGAAAATGATTCTGTAATAATTCAATTACATTATTTAAATCATTATACAGGAGGTTCGGACACATACGAAGCAAATCGGACCTAAGGTAAGGGAAATATCACAATCTCATTTTTATCCGAGATTGTTTATTCGTAAGTATTTACTGGGGTGTATTTTATCATCCACATCCATGTTTCATCAATATTTAATATTATTTCCATCCGCCTACAATTGTTTAAATCCATTTTTACCCTTCGGTGAGTTTTTAGTAATATGTATGAAAGGAATCTTTTGTCGTTTTTCGTACGAGGTACTTTTTGACTTTTCCGACAAAAGTACGAAGAATATTTTTTTTAACTTATACGGAATGAATGGATTTTTAAAATATTATTTCCAAGAAACTTCCTTTACAATTTTTCAAGTTTATTTTTAATCAACTTATTTTATTTTAAAGTTGTATGACATGTTATGAAAGGAAAAATGTTTTTGAAGTAGAAAGGATATTTTCCTCAAGAATGGAGTTCAAGTATTTTATAAAAATTATTTTCCATCTAAGATAATAAAAGGGTTCTGTTTTTATCCCTATTATTACATTGGTTTGATTATGTTGTGATGGAAATATTTTTATGAATTCCTTTATCTTATATGAATTGTTTTATGATGTCATGTTGTTTAAGAATTCCATTTTTATTACATGGGTTACGCTATGATGTATGGTTTATGATTATGTGGCACACATAAGAAAGGATTCATTATAAGATGGGTGGGACCTATATCTACCTCCAATGCATTGGGTAAAGATTTTATATCTCATGAGATAGACATGGCTGAAATGGTAGGTTATACCGGTTCAGTGAAACAAGACTGAAATGAGGGTTACTCGATTCAGAAAGGGACTTTGTCCACTAAGATAGTCTTGGAAATGAGTCTTGACTAACAAGAAATGATTCTCTATGATTATGTGTGTATGCCACAAAGTTTCATGTTTTATTTTATGATTATTGAGATTTCATTTCACTACTATGATTTATCCCATGTTATGAAATTATGCTCTCTTTTGCAGGTTAAGATTTCCAAAAGTTATGTTCTTATAAATATGATGTGATTGATTTTTCTTTTGTATACCCTTACTGAGCATTTGAGCTCACCCCTTTATGTTTCCTTTTCCCAGGATATAAAGAAAGGTTTTAGGTAAAAAAAAGGGATGATCTTTATGGGAGATATTGAAGATCTTTCACCACGATTAGAAGATTACGTTCCGATTTTCCAAAGACACTAAACTATTACAATCCTTGTGTGTGTGTTTTTGTTATATACTAAGTATTCCGCAAAAGTAATGTAATGTCCATGTATGTCAAGCTTCGGGTCTCTACATGATGTCAGAAGAAATGGTTGGTGTAAAAGTGTTCATTCAATGAATTAATACATGGGAATCCAGGGGTCACTCTAGACTATCCAAGCTTTGATAATAACCATGTGTTAATCATGATAATAGATAGATATTACCCAATATCTTTTAAAATTTAGTGCAGCGTAAGACTGATGCACTCTTAGTGAATAAATGATGATATCAATTTAGTGGAGATGATCATCTCTTAAGAAGATTACACAAAGAGGATTAGAAAATTTCCACTGAAAATCATCCCATTACTGTAAAGAAGAATAGTCGAACCAAAACTGGTTGACTCGCATAAAAAACATGGTTTCACCTACCGATACACATTGATTAACCGATCACTGATCTATTACCACCAGAGGTATCTCATGATCGATCTAGATTAACCAACAATGTCCACCCATGATATACGGAATTTCTCAAGGGTTTCATAAACCACCAAACACACCAAAAGTTTGTTTATTAGAATGAATCAACACAATTTTTATATTCACAAGCCTCACCGCATTTAAGTCAGCCCGATCATTCACTAATAGTCCTCTTTATTTGTGTTCCTTGTACCCAGAAGTATACATATTTAACAGAACTAAAATGAAACTAACCACCATTGGAGTGTCATGACCATAAAAAATAAGAGATAGAATAGCTTTTCAAAACCATGATATTTCAAAACTACCATAAACTCAATGGTTTAAAAAATTGGCAAGAAGACTAATACCTAACCAACCAGCATTTCAAAACACACGAGTATTTGGAATTCATCCTAATAATTGGGATGAACATGATTTCTTTACACCGAGGTCACTCTACTATGGAGATGACTCAAGAACACACTGAACAATACAAGGATCAACTATTCAACTAAAATGATCTGGTTCATTACAACATTATACACTCAATGTCACCACATACACAAACACATACTACTATGAGACTATAGAAAGAAAGATGAATTTTAATTCAGACGATGACGTACCAAGTCATCCGACACTATGGAGAAGAGAGCATCAAATTACCTACAAAGCATAAAACCATGTCCAAGGAATGTATATCCTGATGATAATGAGCATTTTCAAATGCTCATGTCCGAAGCAAATGTCAAGGATACCATAAACACCCATCTGAATAAGGGTTTCATTGTGATGATAAAATTCCAACTAGGAAAAAAATCACCTGAATGAAACCAAACATATGAAAATCATAGGAATTAGAAAGTATATTATGCTCTAAGGGTTCTACCTACCACAATCTAGCCCTTTACGAAAGAAGAAAGCATTTACCCATTATAGGTTCCCACCTACAAATGCCTTTAGGCTCAAGATACGATCATTAAGGCCGTTTATAAAAGAAAGAGAGACAACAAAAAATGATTATGATTCTATTACAAGGAAACTCAAAGTTGATTTATCTACCCTAACACAAGGTTATTTAATTGAGGAATCATTTTCATGAACATTGCATTTAAAACTATTTCATAATACAACATGCACATGTTTCATAGTCCTGTCATATGGGCGTCCATCTAACAATCCATAAATCACCCATTCACTTTACAAGTGGCATTTGGATCCCATTTAACTATAACCAATCCATTTGTCCCATGAAATCAATTTAATATTTAAAACAATGTAAAGATTGTCATATTAAAAACTAATAATTTTATGTAAGAAAGCATTATAAATAAAATTATGTCATGGAATATCACTCAAGGGACACAATCTAAATCAGCATGCAACCAACATATGCAACTACATGGAATGAAATATGAATGAAATCTGAATACTTATGCTCCAATTATTATTCATGTAATAATTCATAATTTATTTAACTAGAAAAGGGTCTATAAATCCATAATAAATAGAAATTAAATAAATCACTAAAGGTGAAATTATGTCAAATGTAATATTGAAAACCGTAGACATCAATTAATAGCCCTAGACACTTGGTTAATTAATATTATGTGGGTTGATTAGTCCTAGGAATGACTATTAAAAAAGTACCAACAAATTCATAGCCTCCTCTATACCAAACCAAAATTGTAAGACAAAAGAAAATAACCTCCACTGATAACACTTTATAACATCCCTTCCTAGCTCACCTCTAAGACGGTGGCCTAATAGGTGGGTCACATGACCTCAAGTGCGCCTCCCCAATTTCAGTGGCTTCCGAATAGTAGCGAGGGTCCAAGGAAATGATAGTTGAGAGAATATACCCTCTTATTAGAGTTTAAAAGTGGTATAAAAGAATATAAAGTTAAGATAGGTAGAGTAAGAAACACATAAAAAAAAGACAACAACCAAAATAATATTAAAAATTTGGCAATGCAACAGAAGAAAATATTTAAATATTTAATAGTTTTCAACAGCAGTTTATAAAATAGATGAATGCAATAAATGGTAATGATAAATGATGGAAAGAAGTAAATAATTCAATATTATTTTCAATATAGTACAATAATAATCAAAATAAATCAAATCCTCATAGTGGATCTCCATGAGAATCATGAGCTCCATCTCTATCTTTTTCTCCTAAAACCCTGGTACAAGCAATAAAAAACAACCTAGATCCTAAAATTATAAGGTCTACTCAGGTACCAATGGTTCCTAAGTATGGTTTGTGAAATACATATTAGTATTTGGATACCCACATTTTCTATAAAATTCCAGACAATGCAATATAAATTAAGATGTTTTCCATATAAAATAAAACATGAGTGATAAAAAATTAATAATAGCCACTTGGTCCTGGTTCCAAACAAACACCCATCACTTAAAAACTTCTTTGGAATAAGATAGAAATTATAAAAGAGGTACCTATGAAAGCATAATATGGGAACTAATTCCAAAAGTAATAGGAAAAAAATAGGTGCACCCCCACCCTTGTGCTCAGGCTTGGAGTATAATTCCCTTGTCATTATGTAAGTATTCTAATAATCAAGAGAGAAAAGTCACAATATCATTCTATAATATAAATAGATACAAGTATATAACAATAAATTAACCATTGAAATCAATAAATCCAATTCAATAAATTATTAATGTGTAGTAGTAGAGTCTGATCCCATCCTAGAGGTATTGATGTGGTACATAAAATCAAAATATCCAATTCCACCGAGCCCATCAAAGGTGATCCTTTCAAAGGTGAATGTATTACTCGCGGTATGGTAACTGTGAGTATATCTCAGGTATCACACATAAAGATCCATGTATCACATGAATCTTTGAATATTGACTCAAACAATGGGTCAGTCCTCAGTATTCCCTTAGCGAAACGGTATTACCCAATAGTTTAATAGAAATCTCAGGGGATGTAACAACCCGAGATTTTATGAGAATTATTCTTTTTAATTTATTTGATGTCTTTTTTTGTATGCTACACCAAGATTATCTTCTGCTATATGCATCACCATATTAGCTTGAAATATAAACAACACTATTCTTGGCTCGTGTTACACACAATTTCACGTTCATTTTGTGGTAATTATATTACGCAACATTAAGTATAGATTTTGTTTAATGTATAAATGAAATAAGTTTTGATTATGTTATATAAAACATTGGGTGTATATATATATATATTCAATGTATAAATGAAATATGGTTGGATTTTGTTATACAAAACAACAAAGGAGTCTTTCACTACACGCAACCCTAACTTGGCTTACATTACACCCAATCGCGACCTTCCTCGATAGTGTGCGTAGTACGCAATACCAAGTTTCACTAAACAAGGATATATTGTTAAAATATTATTATGGACTAGCCGTTATGAATATTATTAACTAAATTTTTAATTTTTTAACATTATTATTAATCTTAAATATTTTCTAGAACATTTTATGAGAAAAAAATAAATTTTTCAGGTAAAATAAGTATTTTTCAAAAAATGGAGTTTTGCCGCATTTTGATGGCGCACAAAATTTAAATCTAGTTTTTGACATGTTTATAAGTTCAATTTGACAAAATATAATTCTTCCTTGGAATAAGGATATAAAAATTTAATTTGGATAAATTTTTCATATTATTCTGATAACTTTCATATTTTGATTAATATTAAAAACACAGTATATTTTAATTAAAAACAACTTTTTTCATCGCAATAATTTATATGGTTAGATTATTTTTATAATTGGTTTTAATGTGTAATAAGAATATATTTTTACAATTTAATCAAATTTTGGTCATTGTAATTAATTTCACATTGAATTTTGACATAAACAAGTATCGATCTTTTGATAGTTATTGTTTCTTAAAAACACACTATTTGTTTTGATAACGGGAATTAATTTTAAAATTAATTAATGCCACTTCTATGTTTTTAATTTGGAAAAGTAGACATCATTTTTGAATTTGTAATATCAAATATATCTTAGGCTGAATTTTTGGTATTTTTCTGAAAAACCTCAATTTTTTATGAATAGTGAAAACACTGAGTTTTTGGTTAAAACCGACCTTTTATTTAAATAATAATTTATTTGATTTAAATTTATTTTAAGTAAAAATAGATACATAACACTATATATGTTCAATTAAATTAATTGGAGTCATTTTATGATAATTATAGATTTATAAAAATTGTATTGAACTTTTCACCGTCTTTTACCCACCTCTTAGGAGATTTTTCAATTGTTCATAAAACATAATTTTACCGCTTATGTGAGTTGAATTTTGAAAATACGAGAGAAATGGTTAATATCAAGGAGTGAAATTTAGTTCAATCAGATAAAAATAATTTTTAGTGATTAGTAGCATTTTACTTTCATTTACCACGGTTAAATGTAAATAGGGTAATTTATGGTTAAAAGAATATTATAATAATTCAAAATTACCTTAACACTTGTCCAAACCTTATTGGATGAGTAATGGCCGACCATGGTAATACGTTGGTAGATTTTGGGACCCCATAGAGCCACTTATGAAAGACAATGACACATTAGATTAATTAATTTAATGTAAAGACAAAATTGGCATTAACAAAAATCCTTTAGTAATTAATTTTTATAATGGGCTATATAAATTATCGTTTTGACTTTAAATATTAATTGGAAATATAAAAAGATTTACTATATGTTGGTATTTTTTTATATTTTTTATACATCATATAAATTAAATTATTTATGACAAAATAATGATGTTGTATTTACCTCATTAATAAATGATTTAAATAAATAAGATTATAATGATTAAAATATCATCCAAAACCTGTCCAATTACTATTGGATGATTTTATTTAGAATATTAGTCATCTTATATTGGAAATTAATGATTTTTTACCTCTTGAAAACGAAGATAAGTTTATAATAAAATAATGTTTTCACACTTTCCTAAAGATACCCTCCACTCCCTTATAAAAGGAGACCACTTCTATGAAATTACTCAGACCTCTAAATCCTTTTGGCTCGTCCAAACTCTACCCAAATAAGATCAATACATCCCTATACTCCCCCTAGAAGCCTTAAATTATTCTGAAGGCACTTCAATAAGTCCTTTTGGTTCAAACCAAAGGAAGTTACCCAAATTAATGGTAATAGTTTCTCTTAAGTTGTTTTGTTTTATTCTACTTCTCCAACCCCTAAAATCTTTTTAATCCATTATTTTGTGAGAAAAAAGTATACTAAAAATTCTAGGATGTTGTTATGAGAAGGATTATAACTAAACGTACACACACCTCCATCTAATGGATGAATAACATAATGTTTCTGTGATAGAAAACTAACGCCTCACGAAACGATGATTGTTCAATTTTCTCCTACCGCCTATCATGGTGGCCATTATGATGGAACTGTATTTATATGTGATATATATTATGTTTATGAATTCATTATTCTTATTTACTTCCCAATTATATCAAGCCTTTATGGTTTCCATAGTTGGTAAATACGATAATCTCATTTGAGGAAGTGCGGACTACCGCCCCCTCAAAGTGATGTGATTCGTTAATGCCTTATGTGGGATGAATAAAGGATGGAGTTAATGATATTATATATGATATTATACTGGAATTATAATATAACTATGTATAATTATGTTTTAATTCAATTAAAATAATAAATAGAAATGAAAGTAGCGTTCATGCGTACGTACGGTTTACCGTCTCCATGAACGGTGCATTTCATTTCTTACCTCCATATGTTATGTACTATTATAAATACATGTATATTATGGTTATATAATGAATATATATGATATATAAATCATGATTTAAATTCTGGAAGTAAACAAATCATTATATAATTAATAATAACATCAATAAAAACATGTCCAAACACGTACGATAAATAAGATGATTTTACCCAAAACATTGCTTTAACATGGGATTTACAAAATAATGGGTAATATAAAGTCATAAGTGAACCATATATATGATATAATAACAATGAATATGATTTTTTAATAAGTCAATGACATTATTTAAATCAGTATACAGGCGGTTCAGATACGTACGAAGCATATCGGACCTAAGGTAAGGGATAACTTTTCCAATCTCGTTTTTATCCGAGATTGTTTATTCGTAAGTATTTACTTGGGTTATTGTTATCATCCAAGACCATGTTATCTAAATAAAATTATGTATTTTTAAATTCCTTTTTACCCATTTTTTATTTTTACTACATGGTATGTATGGAATTATTTTTTTTTACCATACGAGGTATTTTTTGACTTTTCTGACAAAAGTACGAGGAGAATGTTTTTTTAACTTATACGGCATGAATGGATTTTTATAGTTTTATAAAGCCTTATTTTCATGAAGATTCCTCCAAAAGATTTCATGACTATTTTCAAAAAAATCTCTTTCTTTTAAAATTTCATGACATTTTTTGAAAAGAAATTTATTTTGAAAAAGAAAGGATATTTTACTCAAGAATTCATTTCAAGTATTTTATCAAAACCATTTTTCCATCTAAGATGACATTATTTCATATCTGTATGTTTCAAGTATAATGTCTATATGATTTACATGGTTTCAATTTTCTAATGATGAAATGATATCCATTTTTTTATATGGATTATGTTATGATGAGATGATGTTTATGAGACCCATTTTTATTCTTTGGTTTATGATGAATGATTTATGTTTATGTTCTGGCACAAGTAAGAATGATTTAAATAAGAGATGGATGGGACCAATATCTCCCTCCAATGCATTGGGTAAAGATTTATATCTCATGAGATAGACATGTCTAGAATGGAAAGTAATTCTGGTTCAGTAATACAGGGCTGGAACAGCAAGTAAACCCGGTTCAGTAAGGGACTTTGTCCACAAAGATGGTCTTGGAAGCAATGCCTTGGATACTATGGAAATCATTACATGTGCTTAATGGATTCCAAAATTACATGTTTTATTCCCATGCTATTTATCATGTTTAACGTTTCTTTTTGATCTATGCCTTATGTACCTTCATGTTTTATGTCATTGCTCAAGATTTTGATGTTTAAACATTATGTTCATGTTTTTAAGTTCAAATGCATATTATTTGTTTTATTTTATTCATTATTACCCTTACTGAGCATTTGAGATCACCCTTTATATTTTTTTCTTTTCCCCAGGATATAAAGAATGGTTTTAGGTAAGAAATCAAAAGGGGAAGATCTTTATGGGAGATGTTGAAGATCTTTCACCATGATTAGAAGATTATTTTTAAGAGTTTCCAAAGACACTAAACTATTACGGTCCTTTGGGTGTCTGTTTTTGTTTTGTATTAAGTATTCCACAAAAGTAATGTTATTTCCATGTATGTCAAGCTTTCGGGTCTCTACAGTTGGTATTAGAGGAAAGGTTTAGTCAACCTTTGGAAACTGGAATGTGAGAACTTTAGTGAGATCGCTAGAGATATTTCTAAGGTATGTCTAGATATGTCCCTAAGGTTAAGAATAAGTATAGGTTATAGTCCTAGAATTACGGTAACGATCTTAGAATTAAACCTAAGACGTTAGATATTGAAGTTACTCCCCCTTTATTATGTTGTTTTATCTATCATGATTTTTGTCTCTCACACTATTCTTTTTGGGTTTTAGAAAATGGCTAGAGACATGAAGATTCACGATAATGGAGAATATGATGGACAATGGAATGATATTCATAATGATCATGCAAATGAAATGGGATTTGGAAGGTGAAACATTGTTATTATGCCTAATCAGAAATCTCATAATATGATCAACAATCTCATCTTTGGTAAGTTTCCTGACTCAGCTAATAAGAGAAATATGAAGTTTCATGATGACCATAGAGGAAAGAAAGTTCAATTTCCCTCATGTAAGTCATGTGGGAAGAGTCATCAAGGTGAATGTTTCAAAGGAACTGGAAGATGCTTTGGGTGTGGAAAAGAAGGACACAAATCTAGTAATTGTAAGGAAAAAATTTCAGTTAACACCATGGACAAGGATAATGGTATTTCTAAGGCATCAACAATGGTTAAGTGTTTTAAATGTGGAATGTACGGGCATTATGCAAACGAATGACCTAAGGGAAAAATCTCATAAAGAGAATCAGCATGGTCATATGGGTAGTATTTATGTGTATGATGATGAAGAGACTGCAAATGATATGTGAGATGAAAGAATTGTTGAAGCTCGGTCAACGGTTTAAGAAGGTAGTGGAATGATTACATGTTTATCCAGAGTAATGTTGTATAAGCAATCTCATGGTACAAAGGAATAAAGAGACATCTAAGGATTTCTACACTATTGTCTTTCCTTAAGTTTTGAAAGTGTATGATGAATCATACCGGTTACCATGAAAGGTTATTTAGATATTTTTGGAAAGCACCTAATATGCGCATAAAGAATTGCTAAGGAGATAATGAAATGTTTGATAGTATTAATGAGCTCATGAATTATATAAAGACAAAGTGATATCATGGTTTGAGTAAAAATAATTTTTTGGATTTTAGTATGTGGAAAGAGTTAACTTTTGACAGCATTCATGTTTTCACTAAGGTTCAATGGGTATTCATTTTTCAAGAAAATACATGATTAAGGTATTCACATGATTAGAATGTGATCAACAAGATATATCGGGGATAAATTATGATATTCACATTCTCAGTAGATGGAATTTCTATTAATTATTTTCTTTATACTATGAGCTTGGACAAATTTATTTTGGATAAGTCTAAATATTGTAAAGGGTTATGTCAGACATCATATAGTATTGTTTAGGTCTAGAACTTTTTTTCGAAATTATTTCAGTAATGTTATAATAGTGTAGTTTTAGAAAAATGAAAACCTACAGAACGTGCGACAACCCATCGCGTCGGACAAGGCTGTGGGAATTGAACCCACAACCGAAGTGTAATAGGCCTTTATCTCCTAACACTAGCCTAAAGGAATTCCATGGTTAGTAGAAATTAGTTTTATTTTATTAAGCAGTGTGATAGTTGAAGTATAAGTCCATTTTTGGAACCATATATGAATAATATCACCATAGATGGACTTATGTATATAACTTTTCTAACCTTATGTTTGAGATAAATGGAATGACCCATAATTCTATCACATGATCCGATAATACTTCCTGAATAACAAATTCAACATCATTTCGTTAAGAGATAAAGTGGAAATTTTTCATGGCATGAACAACAGTGAGATGATTCCAAAATCAAGTAAGTATTTCTTTTGATTCGAAAATTCTTCAACTTTAGGGAAATGATCTTGAAAACAAAAAAACAATTTTGTCCTAATATCCTTATATCTGATGAATCAGATGGTACCATAGATCATCACAAATTTATGGCTTTGTGATTGTTGGATTTTTCATAGGCATGTTCTCTACCACTCTCCATCAGAACTTGATGGTTAGATTTTTCTTCAATATCCATATTTTCACCTATGTTCTCATATATAGAAACCCAGTGATGAGTTACTTTGGGTAATCGTTACGTTTCATACATTAGTTTTTAAAATCAAGTTTTAGTATTCCATTATATGATGTGGGTTTATATTAATGAAACTTTCAATTAGTAAACCATTTATAACCCCGGTGAATTTCGAGGGTGAAATTTATTTTAAGGGGGGCAGAATGTAACAACCCGAGATTTTATGAGAATTATTCCTTTTAATTTCTTTGATGTATTTTGTTGTAAGCTACACCAAGATTATCTTGTGCTATACGCAACACCGTATTAGCTTGAAATATACGCAACACTATTCATGGCTCATGTTATACACAATTTCAAGTTCGTTTTGTGGAAATTATTTTACAAAAACATTAAGTATAGATTTTGTTTAATGTACAAATGAAATATGTTTTGATTATGTTATACACAACATTGGGTGTATATATATATATATTCAATTTATAAATTAAATATGGTTAGATTCTGTTATACGCAACAACAAAGGAGTTTTTCACTACATGCAACCCTAACATGGCTTACATTACACGCAATCGCGACCTTCCTCGATAACATGCATAGTACGCAATACCGAGTTTCACTAAACAATGATATATTGTTATAATATTATTATGGAATAGATGTTATGAATATTATTAACTAAATTTTGAATTTTATAACATTATTATTAATCTTACATATTTTCTAGAACATGGTACGAGAACAAAATAAATGTTTTGGGTAAAATAAGTATTTTTAAAAAAATGCAGTTATGCCGCCTTTTGATGGATCACGCACTTTAAATCTAGTTTTTGACATGTTTATATGTTCAATTTGACAAAATAAAATTCTTCCTAGGAATCATGATATAAAAATTTAATTTGGATAAATTTTTCATATTATTCTGATATCTTTCATATTTTGATGAATAGTAAAAACAAGCTATATTTTAATTAAAAACAAATTTTTTCATTGGAATAATTTATATGGATAGATTATCATTTTAATTGGTTTTAAAGTGTAATTAGAATATATTTTCACCATTTAATCCAATGTCATTCATTGTATTTAATTTCACATTGAATTTGGACATAAACAAGTGTCGATCTTTTGATAGTTATTGTTTCTTAAAAACACGCTATTTGTTTTGATAACGGGAATTACTTTTAAAATTACTTAATGCCACTTATATGTTTTGAATTTTGAAAAATATACATCATTTTTGAATTTATAATATCAAATATAGCTAAGGATTATTTTTTGGTATTTTACTGAAAAACTTCAATTTTTGATGAATAATGAAAACACTGAGTTTTTGGTTAAAACCGACTTTTTATTTAAATAATCATTTATTTGATTTAAATTTATTTTAGGTAAAAATAGATACATAATAATTATATATGTTCAATTAAATTCATTGGAGTCATTTTATGATAATTTTAGATTTATAGAAATTGTATTGAACTTTTCACCGTCTTTTACCCACCTCATTGGAGCTTTTGCAATTGTTCATAAAACTTAATTTTACCGCTTCTGTGAGTTGAATTTCAAAAATCTGAGAGACACAGATAATATTAAGTAGTAAAATGTGGTTCATTTAGATAAAAATAATTTTTGGTGAATAGTATCTTTTTACTTTTATTTACCACGGTTAAAGGTAAATAGAGTAATTCAAGGTTAAAAGAATATTATAATAATTCAAAATTACCTTAACACATGTCCAAAACCTATTGTATGAGTAATGGCCGACCATGGGCATCCTTGGGTTGATTTTGAGACCCCATGGAGCCACTTATGAAAGACAATGACACATTAGATTAATTAATTTAATGTAAAGACAAAATTGGCATTAACAAAAAATACTTTAGTAATTAATTTTTATAAGCGGCTATATAAATTATCTTTTCGACTATAAATATTCATTGAAAATATAAAAATATTTCCTACATGTTGGTATCTTGTTTATAATTTTTAGACATCAAATAAATTAAATTATTTATGACACAATAATGATGCAGTATTTACCTCATTCATAAATGATTTAAACAAATAAGATTATAATGATTAAAATATCATCCAAAAACTGTCCAATTACTATTGGATGATTTTATTTAGAATATGAGTCATCTTAGATTCAACATTAATATGTTTTTACCTCTTGAAACCGCAGATAAGTTTATAATAAAATAATGTTTTCACACTTTCCAAAATATCCCCTCCACTCCCTTATAAAAGGAGACCACTTCTTTGCAATTCCTCACAACTCTAAAGCCTTTTGGCTCATCCAAACTCTTCCCAACTAAGTTCCCTACATCCCTCTACTCCCCCTATAAGCCTTAAATTAGGAATAAAAAACTTCAAGAAGTCCTTTCGGTTCAAACTAAAGGACGTTACCCAAATTAAAGGTAATAGTTTCTGTTAAGTTGTTTTCTTTTATTCTACCTCTCCAACCCCTAAACTCTTTTTAATCATTTATTTTGTGACAACAACAGTATCCTCAAAATACTAGGATTTTGTTATGAGAAATATTATAACTAAACTTACACACACATCCATATAATGGATTAAGAACATAATGTTTCTGTGATGGCAAACTAACGCCTCACGAAACGATGATTGTTCAATTTTCTCTTACCGCCTCTCATGGTGGCCATTATGATGGAACTGTATTTATATATGATATATGTTATGTTTATGATTTCCTTATGCTTATTTAATTCCCAATTATATCAAGCCTTTATGGTTTCCATAGTTGGTAAATATGACAATCTCATTTGAGGAAGTGCAGACTACCGCCCCTCAAAGTGATGTGATTCGTTAATGCCTTATGTGGGATGTATAAAGGATGGAGTTAATGATATTATATATGATATTTTATGGGAATTATAATATACCTATGTATAATTATGTTTTATATCCATTAAAATAATAAATATAAATGAAAGTATCATTCATGCGTATGTACGGTTTACCATCTCCATGAACGGTGCATTTCATTTCTTACCTCCATATGTTATGTACTATTATAAATACATGTATATGCTATATATATAATGAATACATATGATATATAAATCATTATTTACATTATGGAAGTATGTAAATCATGATATAAGTAATAATAACATCATGAATAACAAGTCCAAACACGTATGATAAATAAGATGATTTTACCCAAAACGTTGCTTTAACATGGGATTTACAAAAGAAAGGGTAATATAAAGTAATAAGTGAACCATATATGATATCATAACAATGAATATGATTTTTTAATAAGTCAATGACATTATTTAAATCATTATACAGGATGTTCGGATACGTACAAAGCATATCAGACCTAAGGTAAGGGATAACGTTTCCAATCTTGTTTTTATCCGAGATTGTTTATTCGTAAGTATTTACTTGGGTTATTGTTATCATCCAAGACCATGTTTTCTAAAAATGTTTTTATGTATTTTTTAAGTCCTTTTTACCCATTTTTGACTTTTACTACATGGTATGTATGGAATTATTCATTTTTCACCATACGAGGTATTTTTTAACTTTTCCGACAATAGTACGAGGATACTGTTTTTTTAACTTATACGACATGAAAGGATTTTTACGGTTTTATAAAGCCTTATTTTCATGATGCTTACTAAAAAAATATTTCATGACTATTTTAAAAAAAATATTTTTCTTTTAAAATTTCATGACGTTTTGTGAAAAGAAATTGATTTTGAAATAGAAAGGATATTTTCCTCAAGAATTCATTTCAAGTGTTTTATCAAAACTATTTTTCCATCTAAGATTAAATTATTTCATATGTGTATGTTTCAAGTATAATGTATCTATGATTTACATGGTTTCACTTTTATTATGATGAAATGATATCCATTTGTTTTATATGGATTATGTTATGATGGGATGATGTTTATGAGACCCATTTTTATTCATTGGGTTATGATGAATGATTTATGTTTATGTTGTGGCACAAGTAAGAATGATTTCAATATGAGATGGGTGGGACCTATATCTTCCCAAATGCATTGGGTAATGATTTATATCTCATGAGATAGACATGGCTGGAATGGCTAGTAATTCCGGTTCAGTAATACTAGGCTGGAACGGCAAGAAAACCCGGTTCAGTAGGGGACTTTGTCCACTAAGATGGTCTTGGCAGCAATGCCATGGCTACTATGTAAATAATTACATATGCTTAATGGATTCTAAAATTTTATGTTTTATTCCCATGCTATTTTATCATGATTAATGTTTCTTTATGATCTATGCCTTATGTACTGCCATGTTTTATGTCATTGCTCAAGATTTTAATGTTTAAACATTATGTTCATGTTTTTAAGTTAAAATGTATATGATTTGTTTTATTTTATTCATGATTACCCTTACTGAGAATTTGAGCTCACCCTTTATATGTTTTCTTTTCCCCAGGATATATAGAAAAGTTTTAGGTAAGAAAACAAAAGGGGAAGATATTTATGGGAGATGTTGATGATCTTTCACCACAATTAGAAGATTATTTTTCCGAGTTTCCAAATACACTAAACTATTATGGTCCTTTGGGTTTCTATTTTTGTTTTGTATTAAGTAATCCACAAAAGTAATGTAATTTACATGTATGAAAAGCTTTTGGGTCTCTATAGGGGAGCCCTTTACAGGTGATCCTAAAACACCGACTCCTTGGTATGTTGTGGTGTAACCACCTGAGCATGGGTGTCCGTCCATGATTCCTTAATATAGAACCCAGGCTTTCAATCATGGAATATATCACTAGGAAATGAATATTAATTTTTCATACAACTAAACAAACATCTCATGACATCAAAATAGTATAAGGAATTTAGAAAGAAAATAAGCATGTAACAATTAAATGAAATTATTATCATTTTAATATCTCAAGATAACACTATTAGTGGATATATAACGACTAAAATAGGGTATAAGAATTCGGAACATTCATAAGTAGTGGAATATAAAAAAAAATCACATGGCATTAACATTCATCGAACAATAGGTCATCAATGACAATAAATAAATAAATCCAACAATCACGTCCAAGCATAGAATTAAACAAATGAGTTTCCCATTCCACCCTACAAATTTCATTCAGATTCAACCACTTAATGAAAGGAAATAAAATTCATAGTGAATAAAATATTTAATCAATGACATGTCATTAAATCCAACTAATTATTGAAATTCATTTTATTTTAACAAGTTCATCTCAATGTAAACACTAAAGGAAAGGATTTTTGCTATGAAAAGACATTCCATCCAAATCAGGGTATTTACTTTATCAAAATAACATGACTTGATTTAATGTGGAATGAAAACACTTATAATTTTCGAAGTTCAAGAGGTAAATTACCTACTTGGTTGATCCCTTATCCAAAAAAAGTAAATTACTTAATATTGTTTTGGTTATAATTAGATATTCACTAATTTATCTTAAGACATCTCAACAATAGATTTCAAGTTACCATGAATAATTCATTAAATTTATTTCATTCCATCCAATTAAACTTTTTAATTGATGATTAACCATTTACATTATTCACTGCCTGAGGAATTACCTATCATATGTTATATTAACCATGTTAGGTTCCATTTAACTCATTAAATTAATTAGAACATAAAAATACCATTTATATTATTAAAAAGTGGGTCACTTAGTGGTGACTTCATCATTACATTACTTGCCTACTTGAGGAATTCCATCTTAAACGTGTAATGACACTTACATTGTTCTTTGGTTCAAAAAAATGTTTTAATAAAAATAGGTAAAACCACTTCATAGATATAAAAAAAGGCTAGTAAGATGTGTACATTATGACTATAACTAATATCAAGTATATGGAAAAAATCAAAAAAATAATTTCTAGGAAGCTAAATAATTATAAACTACCATTGTGATTTTTTTGCAGATATAGCTCCTCCGTTAGAGGGGTTTTATTACAAAAACATGACTTATTTATCAAACGAAACAATTATCTTAAATATACATTTATTTTAATAATTAAATCCAATATAAACATGTATAATTAATAATGAATCTAATTGAAACTATTTGAATTGCTAAATTAAAGAGGATATGAGAGGGACCCTAAAACAAAGGAACCAAGCCAAACACTCAGTGCTTGACACTTTTCTCAGTGACAACTCAAAGGTGCTCCATCCATCCTCTAAGAATATGCACCTAACCATATAAATAAGGACACCTAGACCCTATGTATGTATTTTAATGGAAATGAACACATACAATTGGATCCTTACATATAGTTTACATGCACATACCTATTAACACTTACCCGCTGTTGAATTTTTTGTATTCAAACATCAGAAAACCTAGCCCTATATAAATTTTTTCACAACCATGGATGAACATATATATAATGGGGTAACACATGTGGATACATTCCTACATATTTATATGAAATAATGTCAACTTTGACAACAGAAGCCAAAAACCACATTATGGATGACCAAAACTCCCTAAAAAAACTTACTAAGCACCCTA
Source organism: Viscum album (assembly GCA_963277665.1). Taxonomy (NCBI): domain Eukaryota; kingdom Viridiplantae; phylum Streptophyta; class Magnoliopsida; order Santalales; family Viscaceae; genus Viscum; species Viscum album. Next base: position 1,786,575,275 of record OY728155.1, on the reverse strand, counting down.
AATCATCCAAATGAACCAAAATAAAAAGGGAGAAACCAAAACACACGTAACAATCCTCACATATATTGGAGGTGATAACCCAAAATGGTTCAAAACACCTCAAAATTGGCTGAGAATAGTAAATACCACCTTAAGGGGTCCCGAGAGACGAGCTACATACCATATTCAAAGAAAAACACCAAAAAAAACAAATTATCCCTATACCTAGGGTTCAACTATATTAGTTAGAGAGATGATGAGAGGAATACACATAAATAAAGTTATGATAAGAAAACAATAATCCGTACCTATATGTATCAATGGGAACTCATGATAAAACTGGAAGAAATTGGCGTATGGAAAAGGAGCGCGAAGGAGGTGTCGCGCGATGTAGTGGCTCGGCCAGGGGGGCTCACATGATGGTTGAGGGAAGAGGGAAAACCCTCTTTGAGTTCTAAAAAGACCTAAACCTAATTTAAAACTAATAATAATAATAATAACAACATTAATATTAATAATATATTTATTACCATTAAACATTAATTTATTAAGTTATTTCTATTTAAATTATAAATAATTTAATTCAATTTCTTTAAAAGACACATGATAATGTCAAATATTAGAAAAAAGTATGTTCTGATGCTTGGTTTTAAAAATGGCCTCCCCAGTAAATAGAAATATTTAAATTCCCCTTGATTTCATCATCCGGATCAAAACATGGGATTTTACTATTTTTTATTTTTTACTTATATAAAATTATTCTTATCCAAATGTTTTAAGAATCCTTGAGAATGGATAGAAAATCAATTTTATGAAATTAAATAAGTTTTCATGACATCGATATTAGTAAATATACATAATTTATGAATCAAAATATCTATCTAGTTCCCACTTAATTTATATTTATGGAATTAATTTATATTTTATTATACAAAATATTTATCTTTAATGCTTGTGCAACACTGACGCAATAATTTTTCTACTAGAAGAAAAAATAATGAAATGGTTTTACTTTAAATTATAAGAATAATTAAATGACACAATAACATGATTTAATTTTTTTATATGAGTATGATTTGACTATAATCATGTATTGGATGAATTTATAACCTTTCTAATCTACATGGGATACATAAAATCCCTTACAGTATTTAATTTAATGAAAAGTCAAACTTTTCACACTATTAATTTTAATACGTATATCATTTTTGAATATGTTTTCTTCTAGAATATATATCCTACAAAATATTTTAATTTGAAAATTAAAAGATTTTTCTACATCATTGTATTTTATATTTATTTTTTTGGGAATTAATAATTACATTAATTTCATACACAACAATGAAAAAATTATTTTTAAATTAATGAAAAATTAAAATACAATATAGATTACCATGAAATTTATAATATATAATATAATATATATTTTTCCAATTTGACTAAATATTTTTATTTTTATAAAGTCATTGTAATTATTTGTACCAAACATGTATATAATGATATTTCATGAATATAATAATTTATAAAATAATTTACAATCATTAAAATTTTATAGAATGTCAAAGGGGAAATATTATGGTCATAAATTTTATCTAATATTTAAATATGAGCTATTTGTATTAATTTTTATCAATAATAGTCTTATAATTTTTTAATATTTTGAGACATTACAAAAACACCCCTCTCCCCCTTACAAATACCTCCCCTAACAACCCCATCTTAACACACCATCCAGGCCATAAAGCTTTCAAAATCACAACGAAACACATTCCTCCCCACTCTTCCTAAATCTATGTGCTTTTGGTCTCACCAAAAGTCCAATCCCATGTTCTTAAATGGATCTTTCAAAGAGGCGATATTCAAGATGCAACTTTCTTTAGAAACCTATCTTAATTTATTTTATACATATAAATTCTACACAAATCCTGTATCTGTAAAATAATAATAAATCTAGTATCATGTAAATTTTTAAATTTTGTATTTATAATTGAATATCATTTTTCCACCACATTTTTCATATCTTCTAATATAATGAATCGTAACCATTGTCCAAATTATGGCAGTTTATACCATCTTTGTTGATAATGATATATCTTTTCTCATTACCACATTCATGGATACTCATAAGAACATTATTATGGTTATTTTTTTAATATGTATATTATAACTTATTTAATATTTTATAAAATCTATATAAACAAAATATTTAATAAAACAAAACTATTTCATGATGGTCGAACAAACTACCCAAAAAAAACAAAATAATTTTCATTAATTTTCAATAAAATGAATCATCTTCTGAAAGTAAAAAATAATATATGAGACTATTTATATTTCAATAAGTTCATTAATAATATATAATTTTACTTTAGGATAATTATTTAAATTTTACTTGATCTTCCATAATTTTTTAGAATTGAACTGAATATGAAACCATGAAACGAACGCTACCATGATGATGAAGTCGATCTTTATAAATCATTTTAAAAATGATAAATTGAACTTAATTACATTATAATAAGTTAAATACATATAAAATTTGTCTTTAATTAAGTAATTAATGTATCTAATTTTATTTTCTATATAATTATTTGAAATTGGAGAACGCATTCATATATAAGGTAAGGGATATCTCCGAACATCCATGTTTAATTTGGGTGACTATTTATATCTTTTTGGAACAATTAATCATTAAATAATTCATATATACTTCTTCTAAATTATATATTTATATGTTGTAATTATATTTTTATTTCTCAATTGTCCTTTATTTTATGTAGAAAATATAAGTTATCAGGTTCCCATATCAATTCCACCTGATAAGAAAAAAAATTAAAGTGAACCTCTCTTTTTTATACACATTTCATGTACATACCATAAAATATTTTATTAGACATTTATTTTATAAAATAAATCAATTTATCATGAGTAAACATTTTTATTTAACTTTTGATTTTATCAAAATTATTAATAACTTACCACCTTTTAAAGACCCATTTATCTTTTCCTTAAAATGAACTATATTTGCACATTTATAAAGGTACCTAACCACACTTTTTAATGATTTCACATTTTTTGTAATCCATTATTAGTGATATATCATTATAATTCCTTTATTAATGTCCACTAATTATTTATACCCCTTCTTTCATGTATACCATTGTTTTACGCCCTTTTGTTATACCTTATGACCATGATACCCATTTCATTTAATGGGCAACCCTTATGTTTATTAGACAATTTTGAATATTTATATGGAATATATGTTTATGAAAATGTTACAAAGGGTGTTCACAAATAGCACTCCAATGCAATAGGTAATTTTTCTGTCTCATGAGACATTATGCATGGGATTATAGAGTAAAACAAATCCTTTATGGGATTGTGTCTAGCATGTAATATAGTCTTGGTAGTTGTACTAGACTATTTTTTATACCATGTTTTATGTTTCTTTAAATTTAATATGTTTCCATGATTCGATGTTCTATATGTTATGAATCCAAATTTTTATTCATGATCCACGAAATTTATGTAATCATGATATTACTTATAAGTCTTATGCTATACTTTATTTAATGTTTATTCACAAACTAGGATTTCTTAATAATCCCATTTGTCTATGTATTCCCCAAGTTATCATATGTTGTTTTAGGATCTTAATGTTAGCTAATAGATCATTGTGGAGATAAATAAAAATATGTTTCATTTTAGTGTCATGTTTTATAATTCTATAGATACTCTTCGAGATATATAATAATGTTTGATCCTTTGTTTCTGTTTTAAGGATAATTATTCATAAAACCATGTAATAATATGTCAAAAGAGACATGGGTCGCTATTTTAAATTCCCAAAATATGAACATATATATTCATTACTAAAAACCCATTCATTAGATTTCTCATTTTCATACTGAAAAAAGTGGCCTAATTTTTTTTATCAAAACATAAAGATTTAAAAGGTAAAACTAGATAACTATCATACCCAATGTCCTTTTAAGTTTATATTTATAAATAATTATGAACAAAAATTAATTTTTTGTAAAAAAAGATAAGCGACTGGCCCATAAAAATTAAAATAACCTCCCAAAACTAAATTCACGTCTTGAAACCTTTATAGAGATATCCAACATTAAACCATTAATCATTTCATGGGGAGAAAGAAACAAAAAAATTGAGATCAGATGATAAAAAAGGGTATCTATAATAGATATAAAAGAATACATAAGAAAATGTGAGTATAATTGTATTAGAACTTGATTGTATGATTTTAAAATTATAATATGTATACCAAATATCAAAGTCTCGAGGCAAGGAATTTTTTTAGAACATAATCAGAAAGGAATAAAAGAATAATCAATGAACATAAGATATAATGGCATGCCATAATTCATGAAATTGTTGAATACAAAGAACCAAATAACTTTTTGAACAATTACAAATATAAGGAGGATCACTCACAAGGTTAATGCTTTAAAATATGTCCCTCACATAAATTTATGGACATGAAACCAAGTCAATGAAAAATATTATTAACATGAGTAATTTTTATATGGATAACATAGTGAAAATGTTTCTAGGTTCATACGTAACATATTGACAATGAAATCATGTTCACCCATATCATTTTTGAACATGCAATAATGGACACACATAACATTTTTACTCATATGTTTTCCAAATTTTCCAAATCCACTATAGGTAGATATAGTTAACACCCATAAAATAATAAAAACTATAATTATGTGTGACACATGATCATAATTCATTCATTTTATCAAAATCCATGGAATAAAAGAAGTTACATAAGTATTTAATCATTTCATAACCCATGAAAATGTAATGGGATTCATAAAAATCATTCTATCACAAACGGAAACCATCTATAGAAAGAAAAAAGAATATATCATTATATCATATCACTAGTAAAGGATAATTAAAATCTTGTAATTTTGGCTCAGATTTAAAATGATATTGGATGATCACTGGAAATAATTTTGAGGAAAATATCTTTTCCATTTTGATTTTTTTTTTGGAATGTCATGAAATTACAAATGAAACCTTTTTCGTTAACAAGAACCATGTTAGATTTCATAGAAAGATTAAAAATAGTAATGTACAATTTGAGTATGAAAATATACTCATGTTGTATGTGAAAAAAAGTTCCTTTAACATTTTGTAAAAGAATCATTATAATAGTATTTTTTAAAGAAATTCCCTTACTAATAACATTGAAGTAAACATTAATGAAAAGAATTTATTATGTATATTAGCTATAAATACATATAAAACATGTTTATATATAACATAAGATAATAAAAATTCATTCCACACATAGTCATATATTGACATAATAAATGGTGTATAATTTTAACTCAGCGAAAGGAAATTGAGTTAAAAATTAAATTACTTTAGGTCCCCTTTTTACTTATTCATGTTCAAAACTATTATATAATAAATATGGATTTATTATATATTTATTTCATAAAGATATTACTTTCATACCATTTTTGTTATTTTTATAACCTCTTATCCCCTATTAACTAATAGTTTGTTTTTAAAAGTACTATTCTTGGTGATTACTGCTTTATTTTCTAAGAAAGTTTCATTTTTTCAGTCTTGGTAAATATAATTTTATCTTGGTACCATAATTTTTTAGAATGATAATAATAGTATGAAAATTACATAGAATTATTATAAAAATAATTATAATAATTTATTTAATGTAAATATAGAAAAATAAATTACACAATTCGTGGAGACGGTATGCCATACGTACGGATGAACGCTGTTTTCATTTTCTGATTGATGGAATGAAATAACTGTAAATAATAATTAATATTTAAAAAATAGTTATTATATAATAGATATTAATTAAACCAATAATAATACTCATCTAAAAATATGGATATAAAAAAATAATTGTATCACTATGTGGGGACGGTATGACATATGTACAGAGAAGTGATACATTCACTTCATGGCTAATGGGGAAAAGGGTATATAACGATGTTTTCGTAGTCATAATAACATTTAATCATATTATGAATTATGAAGTTATTATTCTTTGAAAACATCATATAATATTAAGTCTAAAGTAAGTGTAGAAAAAGAAACCAATCAGTTAGACCAATTACATCTTATTTGAAATGTCTCCTTTGGATCTCCTCTAAAGGTCTCTAGGGATGACCTTTTGATAAATAAAGCACCTCTAGAATGTGAATATGAATGTTTAAAAGATAAATTGATATATTATGGTTATTATAGATGGATAAATGTTGTGTAAATAAGTGAGGTAGGAGTAATCTTTTTATAATTGAGGTTAGGGATATTTTTTGGAATTTATCAAAAGATTAAATTATAACAAATTAATTTTCTATAAAAATTCCACCAAATGGAAATAGATTGGATGATAAGCAATGAAATGGTTGTAATATAATAAAAAAAATATTTTTTGAAAATTTTTTCAGACTATTTTAATCATTTTCATTCACACTAACAATTTGTTAACGTGTTAAATTTTAACTTGGGTAACAAAATTTTCAATATTAAGAGGTTGCAATTTTTACTTATAAGATTAAAATTTTAACATAAATGGTGAATTTATTTAAATTTATTCTATTTCAAAACCAATTTTTATTTTTGTAAGGATTCTTATGTTTTTCTAAAAAAAATTAAAATATGAATTCCAAAAGATATCATTATTGTAATTTTGATACTATTCAATAGTTTGAATTTGAAAAATATTAAATCAAAATGGAATATTACAAAAAAAATATTTCTATAAAATGTAAAATTATTTAATATAATTCCTAAATTATATAAAATATCTCATATTCTATCAATTTTAAATTTTTTAATATCAGTCATATGGTTTTTGTGTTAACTAAATAAATAACTGAATCAGTGTTGTATAAGTATTATTGGTACATATTTTGTTCCTAAATATTATAAATAAATTACCAAGATTAAGATAAATATTTATGTTTCCATATAAGTTTTATATTTATGCATATATAACTGTTATCCCTATATTAAAAATATTGTGCTTATTAAATATTAGAGTGTGACATTTGCGACTTTCTGTGATTTTAATAAAATCTAAGTCATTTTTATGGACTAGTATCCATTAAATAAAATTATTTTGAACCATAGGTGAACAAGGTCCATTATAATTCTTCCAATAAAATTTGGTCTAGTTTTAGGGTAACTTTATTGTCCTTATCATATTATATTTACAATTAATTACTAGATTTACCCTTTATTTTGGTAATAAAATTTACTAATGTCACTGTTCATATTGACCAAATATAAAATAAAACTACTTACTAAATAATATCCTCCATATTAAAAATATTGGATCGATTTTTTAAAATTTAGAAACCTATATTTCTGTATTAAATTTTAAATTAAATCAGAAAAACACAATCAAAAATTATTTTTCAGAAAAATGAAATTTTTTATCATAAAAGGTTTTTTATTCAAAATTAAAGTGTAAAATACATTTAAAAAACATAATTATTTATTCTAAAAGTAAAAAATAAAAATTTTAGAACTATTCTTAAAAATAATTATAGTTTATAAATATTTTATATTAAAATATTATTATCATTAAAAATATATACTTTTCTTTATTCATTGAAAAATAAAAAATTTCAGAATATTCTAAATATATTATTAATGGATAATTAGGATATTATTATTTAGAAAATTATATTTATTTCCATAAATATTATTTCTATAAGTTCCAAATACTTAATTATATTATTCGCTAACAAAATCAATAAAAATAATTATTGATGAAATTGAATTCAAAGAATAAAATGATGACTAAAATTATGTGCATCAGTTTTAAATAATTAATTAAAAAATAAATAATGAGTAGGATAATTTTATGTTTAATAATTACGTTAAAAATATTAATTCCTACTAATTTATTGGATAATTTATAATGGTACCTTAATATTTTAATAATGTCACACAATTTATTTAAACTCATTTTTCGGTTTAATGCAAACTATCAAATTATTTAAAGAGAAATATTTCAAAAAAATCTTATGGTGTCACATTCTCATACACCACATTGGTAAATTTAATCCCCTCAATTTTTTCTTAGTAATAAAAGGTTTTCTGTTTTAAGAATCCTTTTTGGAAGCTCAAGTCACAAAAAGGTTTAATAAAGCATTCTTTTGAAAAGAGTGAATGGGATGGGAATGTTCATGTAGAATAAAAAAAACTAGATTTATGAATGTGAGAACATAAGTGGGATGTGAAAACATGTATGTGTAATAAAAAGATAAATTTATATGACTAATATAAATTGATATAAAAAATTATCTTGGGAGTGTTAACCATATCAAAAAAGCAACTCTGAAATGGGTAAAAAGGATATTGATTTCTCAGTAGGAATTATGAATGAATAATCTTTTTGGTTTAAAATAATTTTCCTAATTTTGTGTAATTAGTTTAGAAAATATATTACTAAAATAATTAAATATAATTACATCAAATGTTTAGTTTTATCATTTAAAAAATTTCATCCACAAACTCACTTTTCAATTAAAAATGATTCTGAATATTCATTCTTGAAGAATTAGAATAGACTTCCATGGTTCATGAATTTTCCAAAAGGTTGTCAAGATATTCCACCAGTATTCATTCATGAACCCCAACCAAAATGGTAAGCAGAGGATATGATGATTCAAAAAATAATTATTGAACCTTCATATGTGGAAAACTACATTATTCTTTAAAATATAGCATTGGTACCAATGGTTATTCTTAGATAATTAAAGAAATAAATATCCTAAAAATTCTAAGATATATTTCAGACTAATATTGAAAAAAAATCATAAGTATTTTATCACATAATCTTACAAGACAAATTATTATATTTGAATCCAAGTAACAATGATCACTCTTAAAGGATCAGAAAAAATGTGATTTTCTAAATCACGTAATCTTATAAATTTTCTAATAATTTCAAAAAATAATCAAAACAACCAAAAATGAAAAACAAAAAACATATGTTATTATAAAATATAATTAAACCATTAATCCCCAAATAATATCCATTAATATCATTTATGGTTCCCAAAATTGTGAACATCATTCAAAAAGACATTAATCACTTAACCACCAAATCAAAATCTCACCCATTACTATTTATATGATAAAACATGTGATCCCCAAAATAAAAAATAGTCGTCATCCATTAAAACATTTAACCAAAAATAAATTTTCATAATAATCAAGAATTCACATAGGTTGTTGATACAAGATGCAACATTTTCACCCTTCATTTCTAGGTTCATACCTAACAACTTTTCTAGATGTGCTGGGTAGTCACCCGGCCTGTATGACATACTTTTTTGAAAACAATCCATATAAAATTGTAGAAATTTGTGAAAGAACCCAAAAAATAACCTTAATATGTTCAAAATTAATCAAAAAAAATTAACCTTAATGGTTATCTCATATCATTAAAAATTTAATACCCCTCAATTACCACAAGAATAAATGTCTTGAAAAATATCATTAGTAACCTTAATATTTCATGACATAAAACCTATAAAGGGGTTTCTAAGACTCTAAAATTATGGTCCTATATACCAATGATGGTATCTATAACTCTTAAGATAATATCTCATGAAAAAACTATAATATATAAATTTATATAAAGCCTACTCTAATACCAACTATAACACCCAAAAATCTTAAATTCTACATTTTGTGATAAAAAAATTAAAATTATATTTCAGATTTGATAATAAAAATTATTAAAAAATTTGTTCTAAAATAACTAAAATTAAAGAATGAAATATTTTCTCACTTTCATAACAAATAACCATTTATTTTCAGAGTATTATATAATTAGGAAAAATTATTACATGTCTTGAAAAAATTAGATAACTATCCCATAAATATCTATATCATTTCCCAAAATTTCTTCACTTCTAGACCCCTTATTAGACACATCCTAATTAAAATATTTCTTTATTAACTGGGGAAATAACATTCCAAATGGTGTTCTAAAATACATAGTAATGCTAACATATGAGATATAAAATATTAATTAATCATAACATGTGGATAAGGTTATAATAACAATAATGTACTATTTGAAAATTATGCATTTTATGTTAAAGATCATAATCTTAAGTGATAGAATAAATATTGGAATTTAATAATAACTGAATCATAAAAAAATAAATGATTATACTCTATAATAGTATAACCTAAGACATGAAATTGCAGAATATACATAAAATCAATACATTGTGTAGATGTATAAATATATATAAGTTCACTCATTAAGAAAAGTACATGAAATTAGGACCTCGCATAAACATATGAACATAAAACCAAATACACAATTAATATACTGTAAATGGAAGACATGTATATGTGTTGCATTATGAACATGTATCTAGGTTCATGTGTTTCATTATCAATGTCTAAGTATATGTTCACACATATCACATGTGAATATGTTATTAGGTCCATGTATAATAAGTTTACTCAAGAGTTATCAAACTTTACCAAAATAATTTGAGGGATATATAGGTCCCACTATTCACATAATAAAAACCATTATTATGTATACTACAAGACCATAAATCATTCATCATCTCAAAACACATGTAAATAAATGGGTTTCGTATATATTCACAAATTCTTAACCTATGGAAATGTAATGGGATTCACAAACATCATTCCATCATAAAATTTAGTCATCCTAAAAATAAATATGTATAGAATCCTAGATCATATCCCCAGTAAAGGGTAAGTGACACAAAATAATTTTGTCTTAGATGGAAAATTATTTTGAAAGATCAATTGAAATAATTTCTAGGGAAAATATCCTTTCCATTTTGAAAATAATTTTTGAGAAGTTTTTTTGAAAAGAAAAAAATTACAAAAGAACCCATTTTCTATTAAAACGAACTTATTATATTGTTATTAGAAGAATAAAAATATTATGAAATAATTATATCAGAAAAATACCCTAATGTTGTATAATATAAAAAAATTTCTTTTGATTTTTTTGAAAAGAATCATTAAAAGAGGTTTTTTTAAAGAAAGACCTATTAAAATAAAATTGAAGGGATCATTAATAAAAAGAATTTATTTTATGTATCAAATAAAAATACTCATAAAAAATTCATAATACAAAATAATTTATCAAAATTTATTTTATTAATATTTTTAATATCCCATAATCTATGATGTAGAAGTTTCACTCAACGAATGGAAATTGTGTTAGTGATTCCCTTACCAAAATTCCCCCAATTCCTTCAATACATTATTACCTACTATATAATAAATATGGATTAATTTCAAATGTATTAAATAATAATATATCTATCATACCCTGAATGATTTATTTACAACATATCATCACTTGTTTATTAATAGCTTCTTATTAAAATTAATTTTCTTGGTGATAAATGCTTCATTTTGTAAGCATGTTTTGTTTCAATAGCATTAGACCTTATACATTGATCTTGGTAACATAATTTGTAGAAAGTTAATAAAAATATTACAATTATGTATAAAAATAATATTCATATTTATTATCATTCATAGAGTGTAGATATAGTAAAATGAATTACACCATTAATAGAGTCGCTATGTTGTAAGTACGCATGAATGTTATTTGAGTTTTTTGAATGATATAATGAAATATAGGTAAATATTAATGAATATTTAAAGAAATATTATAAAATAATATAAATTACACACACACACACACACACACATATATATATATCAAACCCATCATTATAATCATCCATAAAAGGTGGTGATGAAAAATTAATGGTATCTCTACGTGGAGACTGTAAGTCGTTCAGACACATGAGGAATACTTTTACGTATTGATTGATGAGAAGAGGGCATAAAATGGAATTTCTATAATGGTAATAATATCTATGAATTTTTAGGACACTAAAATTATTATTTTATTTTGAAAATCATATATTGAGATGAAAAATGGAAGATTAGAAATAGAAAGTCACTAGTTATAGCGATTACCTATTTTTCGAAACGACTCATTTGGATCTCCACTAAAGGGGTCAAGAGTTGAGAATTTGAGAAGACCTAAATGACAAGAATGTGTATACGGAATATTAGAAGATAATTTAGAATTTTATGGTAGACATAGAAGGGTAAATGTGGTGTAATGTAGTGGCTGAGGAGGTTTCATTTTATATTTTAGGTGAGGGACAACATTCTAATTTCTCAAAATATTAAATTATAATAAATTCATTTTCTATAAAAATGACACAAAATGACCATATATTTGATGATGCGACATGATAAGCTCTTAATATTACAGGAAATTATATTTTATATATGATTTGGTATTACTTTAAAATTTATCCTTCGGATTAACCCTTAGTTAACCTATTAAATTGTAACTACGTTACCATTTTTTTTCAATTTTAAAAGGTTGTAATTTTTACTTACATGGTTTAAATTAGATATTAAATAGACATGTTTTAAATTTTATACTATATAATAATCTATTTTTTTATGAAATATTTTTATTATTTTAATTAATTTATTAAAATATTAATCTGATAAAATATCATTATTTTCAATTTTGATATCCACTACTTTGAAATTAAAAAATATCAAGAAGAAATATAAATTTTGAATAAATAATGTTATTATTTCCATAACATGTAATGTGTTTCTAAATACAATGTGTATTACCTCCAATATCTCATATTATATTAATATTAATATTCTTAATATCATTTATTTTATTTTTCGGTTAATTGATTTTAATATTGCATCGGTGTTGTGTAAGTATTTAAGTAGTTATTTAATTCCTAAAAATTATAAGTAAATTTCCCTATTTAATGTAAATATTTTCTATTTATATATAATAATTATAGTTGAGAATATATTCATGTTCTCCCTATATTAAAAATATTACACAAATTAGAAATAAGGGTTATACATTTTTTCTCATATTTATTTATTTTAATTATATCTATGTCATCCTTTCCATGGAAAAGTGTGTATTAAAAATAATAATTTAAAACAGTATTTGTTTAGGGTCTAATTTAATACATACGGACAAATTTGGTCATTTGTTAGGGTAAATTTATAGCCCTTATCATTTTATTTTTACTCTTAATTTCTTGATTTACCCTTTACCATGGGAATTTTTTTTAATAAGGTTGATATTCATGTTGAAATAAATTGAAGGGACCAATTTACTAAATTTAGATTTAATTATTTAAAATTTAGTATCCACTTTTCAATATAAAAAACTATTAGTTTTTAGTATTTAATTATAAATGAAATTGAAAAAATGAAACAATTTTTTTTCCGGATAAATGTCATTTTGGAAAACAAAAAGTTTTACAATACTAAACTCAATAAAAAAACATTTTTAAAAACAACAATGCGATTCATTTAAAATTAATAAAAAGAAAATTTAAGACTAATATAAAATAAATTTGAAATTTTAAAATAATTGAATATAAAATACAATTTTTAATAAAAAAATATTTTTTTCAATATTTTAAAAAAAAATTCTAAAAATTCTCAAAATTTCACCATTTTAAAAATTTAATATAAATACTTAAAAAATATATATTTAACTCATTATATAAAATTTCTAATCTTTCTTGAAATTATTTATATAACTCAATCAAAAAATAAAATAACATTTTTCACGAATGTGTATATGAAGAACAAAAAAGATTTTATAAAATTTAGTGCTTAATTTTTAAAGAATTATTTAACAAATTAATAAGTAGTAGGGCCATTTTATATTTCATAACTAATTTAATATTATTTATTCCCACAAATATAACATCAATGTTATAATGGTAACATAATATCAATAAAATGTTACATGGTTCTTTTAATCTCATTATTTCACGCAATACAAACTATAAAATTATTTTAAGAGATATTTTTCATAAAAATATTAGCATATTGAAGACCTAAAAATCACATTTGAAATAGGAATTATACTATAATTCACTATCATTCATTATAACATATATTTTAGGTTTATAATTTTATAAAATTGGGGAAAACTATGAAAATTAATCACATAAATTACATATTTACACTTATAAAGAAAATCAATTTTTTCAAAAAACAATAGAATTCAAAATAATTCAAGTTTTCTTTTCATGATAAATCTTCAAAATTTTATCCTTGATCTCATAATAGTGTATAATTTTCGTTAAATCCTATGAATTTTATTTTAAAAACATGGGATAATAATAAAAAAACTCAGTAAGGGACCTAAAATAAATAAATAACCATTTTATAAGTGAATAATTATAAAAAATTTCATATTTCAAAATACAAAATGGGATCTGAATAATCATTTTATTACCCATGATATCACATTTTCTTCACACATTTTTTCATAAAAAAATTTAATAATATGTCTCATGTGAAAAAAATAAAACACAAAATGTTTTATTTAAAATTATGAAAAAATTCTGAAAAGCTATTACAATGTTTTGATTTAAACCATTGAAATGTAACCTAAACATTATTTTAATATCAAACCTATATGTTTTCTTTTGAAAACATGATATTTATGGTGAAACATACCAAGCATAAAATATATCAAATAATAACTTGGGTTATCATTTGGTTACATACATATTATGTAACCCTCATGATTACTATAAAATATATCTTATAATAATACTTTATATATCCCTCATGGTTATAATTTGGGTAAACATCATAATTAAATTTAGTATAACCATACATTTGACATTCAACATTCCCAATTCCTATTATTGACCCAACCATCTTTGGTCTATAATGGGACCACCATTCATTAAAAATAATTACTAAGAAAAGTAAAATAATCATAAAAAATGAATATCTGCATAATAAAAATAATTCCATAAGGAAAATCACTTATTTAGAAAGAATATTGTGCACATAAAAAAAATTTATTTGAAATTAACAATATATTTCTGTAAAGGAAGATTCAAAAGATTAAATCTTCATGGAAACGGGAAAATATACTTATGTAGTATAAGTATTAAAAAATAATTCCTTTTGACTATTGTAAGAAGAAAATTTAAAAGAATATTTGTTAATGAAATCCCCCATTATAAAAAATTAAAATAATCCATTATGAAAGCATTTTAGAAAAATTTTAGAATTTAATTATGAAAAAAATCATGTAAATATCAATAAATTCATTAAATTCAGTTTTAAATTATGGACATGGGTGATTTTTTTGAAAAAAACTCCTTAAAAGATTTAGAACGTGGGTTTTATTTTAAAATAATCACTTACATTATGTCTGAATGCATTCTTTCCATATGATTAATGTAATGGATAATAAAATTATGTTAATTAAATATTTTTTAACTCCTTAAATAATAGTTTTATTTATTATAGTTGTATTCTAGTCATGTATGACCAATTTTTTGTGATATGTTGATTAAAATTGCCTTTCCAAGATCATTCTTTTTATAGTTTCATGGTTGGTTAACTTGGGTATATTTATGAATATTATTATTAAATGGGAATTGTACTCAATAAGTGATATTTTATTTTATTAATTCACATGTATATGTTTATTTATCCTCATATATCTTTCTTTATTCATACATGAGGACGATTTATTTGATAATACATTAATGATAATTTTTTATTTTATTTTGTCAGCTTTTCCGGCCATCGCGAATTTTCTTTCTTTTATTTAATATAATGCATATATATTTTATATAGAACATTATATAAGTTATAATATACACAATAAAATATTATTTAATAATACTAATTATTTTATGAACTACCTTGAAAATGGAAATGGAAAACAGAAACTCATTTTCTTTAGTGATAATTATCCGCCATAATTTGGACAATGGTTTTGTTTAATTGAATAAGATGATAAGAGAAAAAGGATGGAAAAAAGTTATAATATTTGTAATATAAAATTATAGTATATACATAATACTAGAGTTATTATTCTTTGATGGAATAATGAGGTAGTTAGAAACAAGTATAAGAAATGAAATTAAAAGATATGGTTTAATAAAGTTACATCTTGAATATCACCTCATTGAAGGATCCCTTGAGGAACTTGAAATTGGCTTTTTGGTGAGACAATAACCTCTATAATGTGTATAGAAGAGTGTATAAGTTAATTTGGTAGGGTAGGGTCAAGATAGAAGGATATCGGTTACAAAATTAATAGAAAGAAGGGGGTTCTTTTATTAATTGAGTTAAAGGGAACTTGAGGATTTTATAAAAATATTAAAATATAATATTATTATTCTAGAGAAGAAAAATTAATAATAGATAATAAATGTATATGGGTGAAATTTTATATCATATACTATCCCTTATAACTTTATTTAATATTTTTACTATTTTTAAATAATTTAATAAAATATTATATTCATGAAATATAATTATTGTAAAATTTAATATTATCCATTACTATGACTATAAAAACAACAAGACTAAGATTAAATTTAGATATAAATATATTATTTTCTCCTTGAAACATTATATTTATCAACATAATTCATGTAACACCTTGAATATTTAAATGTATATTTATGAAAATATTTTTAATATTATTTATTTCATTTTTCTATTTATTTAATAATTACTACATTGTCGTTGTGAAATCCATTAAAGTAATTATTTTTCCTTAAGATTTAAAAAAATACCATGATTAAGAGATGTAGTTTAGATTTGAATCAAATATTTATTCTTAATCATAGCTTCCGGATCACCATATATTGAAAATGATATACTTTAAAAAAACAATAGTGTGATTAGTTTGACCTTTCTAAAAAAATACTACAAGGGACTTAATTTAAACCAAGTGGTTTAAAGAATAAATAAATTATAAAAATGGATTATTTTTTGAAATATAATCATCCAATGAATTTGAAACAAAATTTCAGGGAATTTTCTAATCCTTATAATATTATTTTCACCATATATTACTAAAATTACTCTTTACTGTTGTAATAAAAATTACTATGTTCACTACTTATATTGTACAAAATAAAAGGATAAAATTTAATAAATATAGAAGTTTTTTATTCCAAATTTGTAATCAATTTTTAAAAATTCAAAACACAGTATTCAGATAACTTATTTTATAATTAAACCATAAAAATACATATGAAAAATATTTTTTTTGAAAAAATTCCATTTTTTAAATAGAAAATGTTTATATAAAAAAATAAATTAAAAAACCCATTACAACAAACTAAGTGGATTAGTATAAATAATAATTAAACTATAAAAATTTAAAACTAATCCATATCATAATTCCGCCTTTTAATAAAATGGTTTTGAATAAAACCAATATTATTCATTATTCATTGACAAATTAAATATTTAAAAAAATAATGAAAATTTCTCTATAAGAAATTTTTGATATTCTGATTTGAAAATTGATTTTAATTTTAATAAATAATTTTTTTACGTTTTCCAAAAATTAATTATATTATTTTAACATAAAAATATATGAAAATCATTTTTTGAACAAAATACGTTTTTTGTAAATCAATTGGCTCTCCTAAAAATATAATAAAATGAATTTAATAAAAATATAGTTATTATTTAAAAAGGATTAATTATTAAATTATAAATGGGTTTTATCATAATATCTTCAATAATGTCATCAAAGCTATTCATTCCCTCCAATTTAATGGTTAGGTTACCATGGCCATATTTAAATAATAAGATTCCCTTTTTTTATGCTCTGTGTTACATATCATGTATTATATTGGACATATTCTATTCATTTAAAATTTCTTGATGCTACAAAACATATTGAACTCATTGACCAATACCCACATCAATGATATGATATTTATAATAGAATTCATCTCAAATTCTATTCATTGAGTTAGATATTAATTTTATGAACCTAGTTTGTTTTATATAGTATATATATTTCCCTTCATAGAATTAATATCATGAACCCTTTATACATCATGGTGTTTAATTTTCCATTTTTATAATTTCATCCAATGGGGTTTGAAATGAAAATTACTATGTGATAAAAGTTATCATACAATATCAATTTCATTTTTCATTGTTACCATTCTCTTGAAACAATCAATTTTATGTAATTATTTTTCATTGGACATTACATTTCTCTTAAATATCGATTTACTAGTTTGATGGATAATATTATTTTGGTAAACCATATTATATTTTTTTCATATGGTGTTTACTTTGATTTCTATTTGATTAAATTGGGAAATATTAATAAATCTATAATATTTAATAAATAATTATATTTTATTATAAGGTAAAATATTTATGAATTAAATTGATTATTTGATTTATAATGGAATATTTGGGCCTTCATTGATGGGTGGGGCCTAGAATTATATATTTCCTTGATGTATTTGTAGTATAATGAGGATAATCAATAAGATTGAATTAAACAGGTTTCTACTTGACATTTCATACTGTCCTATGAATGGTTTTAAATGTAGTTATATCAGGTTACGAAGAACATGATATACAATAATTATGTATTTCATTCAATGAGAATTTAGTTATTTTAATCAATGAAATTTTCTAATGAAATTATATCTCTATGAATTTCATTATTAGTTTTTTTATAAATGGAATGTATATTTAGTTATTTTCCTTTCCATATTGAATATTCCATATCCTACTATCCTACAGATTTTTATCGTGGTATTGTATGAAAATCCATTTATTTCTTTATATGGACTCAACCTTAAAACATTGAATAATATTTAATTAAATGAATAATTCACATTGAGGATATTTTCAGTTATAGTGTTTTAGAGAATTATGCCCTAACTATTATATAACAACTTGAATATTACATATAGACACTACTACTCACTGTCCATTTTTTCATAAAATAAAAACTCTTAAAAAGAAACATGTCTAGTTCCAGGTTTTAGACAACATGACATTTCCTTTATCCCATCCTTGACCCTATTCTTCATTAAGTCTTATGGAAAACATTTCAAAAAAATGGGATGAGCATAAAAATCTTAGTAAGGGTTATAACATAATGAAGGAAAACATTATCTCCTCAATAAATACAAATCAATTAAACCATACTTTTCAGTCATAAAATACCTTACGAAATCATAAGATTTTTGAATAAAACACATAAATAATAAATCATAAAGGTTACTTATGTCATTCATATCAAACATACATTATTTATATCATAGCTATGTAGGGAGTTACACTTGGAATAAGTATCATAATATATTACCTAAATCTCTTAGGAGGAACATCACGTTTACCTCCGTCATGTTACCCAATGCATTGGAGAGCTATCTTGGGAACACCTGCCCTAGGTTTATCATGGAACCAACCCAATACATAAACAATGCATAATAACCATAACATAATCATAACACATTACATATGTATAAAAAAAAGATAAATTTCTCCATTATAATATATAAAATCAAGATATTGAAATAAACAATGCTTTATCAAATCATTTTCAAAACCATTTAATAAGATATTTTTGAATCAAAGTGTCCCATACCACTTTGAAGAATTTAAAGGAATTATCATTTAAAAAAATTAATGTCCATATAAATAAATCCTAAAACCCATTTTGAAAACATGGACATCAATTAGAAATATTTAGAAGAATAAATCTTTAAAACATTTAAAAAGATATTTTATTTGAAGATTTTTTTAACAAAAAGTGAGATGCTTGAATAAAAAAATTGAGGAATAACATTTAATCAGAACTTTATAATATATTTAGAATAATTGTATTCATGATATAATATGTCAAAGGAAAATATATACACCATATAAGAGTGAATTGGTACATAACAACAATGAAGTCTCAGTGAAAATGTAAATTGAGATGAAATCCCTTATAAAGATGGTATCCTTAAATTAAGCATAAATCAATCACATAATTATGTGTGGAAAATATAAATACACCCAATATAAGTGGATATTAATTGTAAAACAATCATAGGTCATTCACACATATTCATAAGATGAGATATTCAAGAAGTACAAGTTGATCCTAAATAATTGAAATTTGGTTAAGAAGTTCCCTTGAAAATATTCGACAGCCTAACAACGTCACTTTAAAATTAAGAAACTTATTTAATGAGATAAAAAGGGTGTCTCATCACTTTTATATAAATTTAACATCAATAATTATATATAATAACATATCCCATCATAATAAGATGTAAATTAAAAGACATAACAAAAAGAAGTCTTTTAAAAAGAGGAGGATGAAAGGTTCCCTTACCGATTTGGTACCTTACAAAACATATGCCAAATGAAATAAGGATCATACAATGAAGATGTAAATAATAATAAATGAAATTATTTTACACAAAGATTAAAATCATTGTCAGTTCATACTCTACACAAAAAGAAATAGTGGCAAATATAGCATGAATCTCACAGGAATAAAAAGTGAGATAAATCCCTTTACAACGTTCTAATCAATTAAGTCATATGAAAAAAAATTAATATCCACAAAATTAATCATAAAATACCATTAATATAATTAAAATCATGATAATATATATCAAATGGTAGTACACAATACAATACATGAAATCAATAAGTGGCGAACAATGGAAATCTCATGGAATTAAAAGTGAGGTAAGAAAATTCCTTACCTCGTGTCTGACTTGGCTCGTTTGTTCCTTTTTATTCCTGAAAAATAAAATTAATTTAATTTATAATTTATTAATAACCCATTTCATGTTTATTATTCTTTTTATATCACTTATTACCATGTTATAAACATTATTTAATCTTTTAAGTTAATAACACTCGTTTTGTCGATATTTGGTACTTGAGTCAAAAATGGACTTCTTACAGTTACAAGTTGTTCACATAGTCAAAATTTATTTATATCCAAAATTATATTCATGATTTAGATATCATATATATCATATATATCCCGTATATAAATGTATTTATAATAGTACATAACATTTGGAGGTAAGAAATGAAATGCACCATTCATGGAGACGGTAAGCCGTACGTACGCTTGAACGCTACTTTCATTTATAATTATTATTTTAATGGAATTAAAACATAATGATACATTTTTATATTATAATTACAGTATAATATCATATATAATATCATTAAATCTATCCTTTATATGTCCCACATATGGAATTAACAAGTTATATCACATTGAGGGGGCGGTAGTCCACACTTCCTCAAATCAAATTATGGAATTTACCCATAATGAAAACCATAAAGGAATGATATAAATGTAAAATAAAAAAGAATAATGAAAATATAAACATAATATATATCATATATAAATACAGTACCATCTTAATGGACACCATGAGAGGTGGTAGGAGATAATCCAACAATCATCGTTTTGGGAGGCATTAGTTTTCCATCCACAAAAACAATATGTTCTTCACCCATTAGATGAAGGTGTGTGTAAGTGTAATTAAAATACTTCTCATAAAAACATCCTAGTATATTGAGGATACTGGTTTTGTTACAAAATAATCGAATAAAAAGAGTTTAGGGGTTGGAGAAGTAAAATAATATAAAAGAAGTTAAGAGGAACCGTTACCTTTAATTTAGGTAACTTCTTTTGGTTTGAACCAATAGGACTTCTTGAAGTGAATTATGCCTAAGGTAAGGCTTCTAGGAGGTGGATATGGATGTTGGGAGATTAATTGGGAAGATTTTTGATGATCCAAAAGTCCTTAGAGGTGTGATTAATTGGTTATAAGTTCTGTCCTTTTATAAGGGGGAGGAGGGGATCTTTAGGAAAGTGTGATAATATTATTTTATTATATAATTATATTCAGTTTATAAAGGTCCGAAACTAATTAAAGTTGAAGTTAAGATTAATCGTCATTGATATAAAATCATCCAATAATAATTGGATATGTTTTAAATATTGTTTTAATATTTATAATCTTATTTATTTAAGTCTTTTATTAATGAGGTAAATACTGCATCATTATTATGTCATAAATAATTTAACATATTTGATGTCTAAAAATTATAAATAAATTCCCATGATTTATGAAATATTATTAGATTTTACAATTAATATTTATAGTTGAAATTATAACTTATATAACCCCAGGTAAAAATTAATTTACTAAAAGATATTTGTTTGTGTCATTTTTTGCCTTTACATTAAATTAATTAATCTATAGTGTCATTATCACTCTTAAGTTTCTCAATGTGGTCCCAAAATCGACCAAAATATGTCCACGGTCGGCCATGACTCATCCAATAAGGTTAGGACAAGTGTTAAGGTAATTTTTATTATTGTGAAATTCTTTTTATCTTGAATTACCCTATTTACCTTTAATCGCGGTAAATAAAAGTCCAATGTTACTATTCACCGAAATATTATTTTTATCTTATTGAACCATATTTTACTTACTAATAACAACTATGTATGTCTGATTTTCAAAATTCAATTCAAAGAAGTGGTAAAATTTCATTTAAATGAAAAAGTCAGTTTTTTAACTACTACTAAGTGGTTTCACTATTCATCAAAAATTGAAGTTTTTTAGAAAAATACTAAAAAATAAGCCTAAGATATATTTGGTATTCCAAATTACAAAATTATTTCTATTTTGCCAAATTAAAAACATATAATTTTCATTAATTAATTTAAAATTAATTCTCGTTGTCAAAACAAATAGCATGTTTTTAAGAAACAATACATATCAAATGATTGACACTGGTTTATGTTCAATTTTAAAATGAAATTAATTATAATGACCACCATTAGATTAAATGGTAAAAATTTAATCTAATTACACTTTAAAACCATTTAAAAATATAATCTAACCATATAAATAAATTAGATTAAAATGCACTTTTGAATTAAAATACTGTATTTTTTACTATTCATTAAAAATGAACTTTATTAAAAAAATACCAAAAATTTACCCAAAGTAAATTTTGATATCCCAAATCTAAAGAAGAATTTTATTTTGTAAAATAGAACATATAAAAATTACCAAAACTATATTTAAAGAGGGTTCTACATCAAAAGGCGGTAAATCAACCTTTTACTGAATATTAGAGTATTCATGCTTACAATTAGATTCATTCATATTTTAAGCCCCTAAATACTATTGAATAATTATACAAAAATTTAAACAAACATATATAATCATTTTTTAGTTAGTTCTGTTCATTCCCACCATTACAACTACTAGGTGTTAACTACCATTTAAAATAATAATATTATATTATTAGTGTGCAACATAAGATTTCAAAGAAACCCATTGTTACGTATCGGGTTTGGAATCGAACATAGTGTGCTCTTTAATGTAGAATTAATATTTAGTTCAAAAATATTAATAAATATGAAAACTGTCGTGTTATTTATTTACCTAGGATGTTTCATCCTTCCCCAATTTTGGGAATTGCGTCCTCACAATTTTAATAATGGGCTTGGAAACTTCATTAAGAGCCCCTCATCAGAAAAGAGTTAGTAAAAATATCACTTTAAAAGAAAGCAAGGAAAGTACAACGGTCACCTGAGATAACCTGTACTAGGATTCCATGTAGGAAAACATGGATATGGAAGAGATTACAAATGGTCAAGTTCTGATGGAGAGTGATAGAAAACATGATTAGGAGAAAGTTAACCACCAGAAAATCACAAACATATGATGTGTTAAACGATACTAGATTATCCAGTAGGAAATGTAAAAAACAATTTTTTTGTTTTACATTCCTTTTCATAATTTGGAGGAATTTATTTACTACATATAATAATAAATTAAGAAAATATACTTACCATAAATTAGAGTTTCATCCTTTAATATGTTTCTACCAAAATCTAAT
Source organism: Viscum album (assembly GCA_963277665.1). Taxonomy (NCBI): domain Eukaryota; kingdom Viridiplantae; phylum Streptophyta; class Magnoliopsida; order Santalales; family Viscaceae; genus Viscum; species Viscum album. Next base: position 1,786,551,473 of record OY728155.1, on the reverse strand, counting down.
CTTTTCTCCAAACAAAGAGCTTTCAAATAGTCTTAGTCATATCAAAAGCTCAAGAATCCTCTTCTTGAGAGTCACATAATCCACAAAAGAAGAACTATATATTTCCATTGTATTTAAACATAAACTTAAACCAAAATTGTTAGTGCTAGATCAGATAATACCCAAAAGAATAATCTTTTACAAAATGAAAAACTACTCTTAATCTCTAAAATTTGTAAAACAATACACAAAGTTCAACCACGACCATTCAATAAACAATTGTCCATAAAATTCTTCAATGTAATCCAAAATAAGATTGAAACCCAAATCTCAAAAGTATTTAATCACATAATCTTCCAATATAAATCTTAAAATTTATCTCCAAATAATATTAGTTACTCTTAAAGTCTCATATTGAAAAGTAATTAACTAATCACATATCCTCCATGATAGGTTAATCATTTCCATATATAACCTAAAATAAACATATTCATGACTCAAAAAATCATCCAACTAAAAAGAATTAGTCATAATAATGAGGGACTTCATATAGTCCAGTTGTAGGTGATAAATACCAATCTCACTTTAGTTGTGGTTTCGATTCCCATAGCTTTGTCCAACGCAATGGGTTGTCACACGGTCCACGCGTTTTCCTTTTTTCAAAAACTATATAATTTTATAATATTCCCAAAAATAGATATATTCATCAAAAATAACCATAACATATTTTAACCACTGAGGTTATCTAATAACTTTCATTTTGCATCCCAAAAAATGTATTAACCTATAATTGCCTCAAATTCAAGGATCATATAAACCCAAATGGTTCTTTATAACTATATCCACAAAAGAAAAGATAATTATTCCTTGAATAAAATTTTCATATATCAAACATTATGGTTACACATACTATAAAAAATCTTCTAATGTAATTCCCATCATCAAAAGAGCCTTAATAATTTTAAGCATTTTACTATCCTAAAATCTATATTAACTCTTTAATCCCTTATATGTTGACTTCTTACTCATTAAACATTTTTCATTATCCATTAACAATTCCTTTTCAAATTATTCTAAAATAATTCTTTCCTATAAACAAAATCATGAATCATATCCTATGATTCAATAATATCAAAACATATGTTAAGAAATAATTCATACATTTCATTGGTCATTCTCAGTTTCTTCTTCCTCAATCGGAATGGAATTTGGTATTGGTAAATAAATATTTGTACGATCCTGGTGATCCCATTCCTGAAACTTCTTCATTGGACATGTGTTTGTATAATGACAATTCACACCACATTTAAAACATTCAATTTATCACTCATAAAGAACTATTTTCCCTTTATTAGAGTCAACTGGATGCTTCCTTTTCCCATGGTAGGTTCTTGCTTTATGACCTTCATTTCTACATCTATAAATATTTCATTCCCCTTTGAAACATTTTCCTAGGTGATTCTTTCCACATACTTGACACATAGGTTTTTGAACATACTTTCCTTTATGATTATTACTTGAACTTCTGTAGGGATTTGTTTCTCGCATATTTGTTGCCTTATAAGAATCAGTAAGGTTCAGGTGGTCAATCATGACTCTAGATAGAAAGTTGAGAAATAACCACAAGAGTTCTCATTGAGGCTCCCATATCATTCAGTTTCTATTTTAGAAAACTGTCACAGTTTTCTTCACATCCACTGTTACTTTGGTTCCTGCTAGATCTAGCCTTTTACCCGAACAAAGAAGGTCACTGTGATTATATCAATAAAATCATCATATAAAATCTTATTAGGAGAGTAAATATTAAGATATAATTATTCATGTTATCTTAAACTCATTCAATTTATCAAAAAACAAAACTACGACTCTTTATAAAATCCTAACCATTATGGTAATGTCACTTATGCTTAAAGAATACCCTAACCTCTAATGTTATCTAAACCTATATCTAATACCAACTATAAGAACCCGACCTTAAAACATTACATAATATTGAATTAAATAAATAATTCACATTGAGGATATTTTCAGGTTTAGAGTTTTGTAGAATTAGGCCCTAACAATTACATAACAACTTGAATAATACATGTAGACACTACCACTCAGTATCCATTTTTTCATAAAATAAAAACTCTTAAAAAGAAACACGTCTAGTTCTATGTTTTAGACAACATGACTTATCCTTGATCCCATCCTTAACCCTATTCATCTTTAATTCATGTGTAAAACATTTCAAAAACTTGGGATGAGCATGAAAAGCTTAGTAAGGGTTATAAAATAAGGATGGAAAACAATATCCCATCAATAAATACAAATCAATGAAACCATACTTTTCAATCATAACATACCTTAAAAAAATAAAAATATTTATGAATAACACACACAAATAATAAATCATAAAGGTTACTTATGGAATCCATATCAAACATACAATGTAGCTATCAAAACTACATAGGGAGTTACACTTAGAATACCCATCACAGTATAATCCCTAAATTTCTTAGGAGAAGCATCACGTTTACATCTGTCATGTTACCCAAGGCATTGGAGAGCTATCTCGGGCTCCCCCGCCCTAGGTTTATCACAGAACCACCCGTATATGTAAACAATTCCCAATAACCATAACATAATCATAACACATAACACATGTATAAAGGAAATATAAAATTTCCACAATCCAATATATCAAATCAAGATAATGAAATAAACAATGCATTATCAAATCATTTTCAAAACCATTTAAAAAGATATTTTTGAATCAAAGTGTCCCATACCGATTTGAAGATTTTAATAGAATTATCATTTGAAAACATTAATTTCCATATAAATAAATCCTAAAAACCATTTTGAAAACATTGACATTAATGAGAGATATTTAGAAGAATAAATCTTTAAAACATTTAAATGATATTTTAGTTAAAGAGTTTTTTTAAGAAAAAGAGAGATGCTTGGATACAAATAATTGAGGAATAACATTTAATCAGAACATTATAATATCATGAGAATAAATGGATTCATGATATAATATGTCAAAGGATAGTATATAAACCATATAAGAGTGAATTGGTGCATAACAACAATGAACTCTCAGTGGAAATGTAAATTGAGAGGAAATCCCTTATAAAGATGGTATCCTTAAATTACAGGTAAATCAATCATATAATTATGTGTGAAAAATATAAATACACTCAATATAAGTCGATATGAAGTGTAAAACAATAATATGTCATTCGAACATATTTATAGGATGGCATATTCATGAAGTACAATTTGAACCCAAAGAATTGAAATTGGGTTAATAAGTTCCCATGTAAAAATTCGATAGCCTAACAACGTCACTTTAAAATTACGAATATGAGTTGATGAGATAAAAAGCATATATCAACAATTGGACATAAATTTTACATAAATAAAGATATAGTAGAACATATCCCAACATAATAAGATGTAAATTAAAAGACATATAAAAAATAAGTCTTTTAAAAAGAGGAGGGTGAAAGGTTCCCTTACTGATTTGGTAACTTAAAAAACATATGCCACATGAAAGAAGGATCATACAATAAAGATGTAAATACTCATATATTAAATTATATTACACAAATAGTACAATCATGGGAAGTACATACACCACACAAAAGGAAATAGTGGAAAATATAGAAAGAATCTCACGGGAATAAAAAGTGAGATGAAACCCTTTACCACGTTGTAATCAACAGAGTCGTATGATAAAAAGTAAATATACACCAAATGAATCAAAGAATACAAAGAATATAATTAGAATCATGATAATATATATCAAATGGAAGTACAAAATACACCACATGCAATGAATAAGTGGCGAACAATGGGAATCTCATGGAATTAAATGTGGGATAAGAAAATCCCTTACCTCGTGTCTGTCTTGACTCATTTGTTCCTTTTTATTCCTGAATAATAAAATAAATTTAATTTATAATTTATCAATAACACTTTTAAAGTTTATTATTCCTTTTATATCACTTATTACCATGTTATAAACATTTTGTAATCTTTTAAGTTAATAATGTTCATTTTGTCGATATTCAGTACTTGAGTCAAAAATGGACTTCTTACAATTACAAGTTGTTATCATAGTCAAAAGTTCATTATATCCTAAATGATATTCATGATTTAGATATCATATATATCACATATATCCAGTATAAACATGTACTTATATTAGTACATAGCATTTGTTGGTAAGAAATGAAATGCACCGTTCCTAGAGACGGTAAGCCATACGTATGCATGAACGCTACTTTCATTTCTATTTCTTATTTTAATAAAATTAAAACATAATGATACATAGGTATATTATAATTACAGTATAATATCATATATAATATCATTAAATCCATCCTTTATACATCCCAAATATGACATTAATGAGTAATATCACTTTGAGGGGGCGATATTCCGCACTTTCTCAAATGAAATTATCGTGTTTACCCAAAATGGAAACCATAAAGGTAGGATATAAATGTAAAATACAGAATCATGAAAAAAATATAAATAAAATATATATCATATATAAATAAATTTCCATATTAATGGCCACCATGAGAGGCATTAGGAGATAATCCAACAATCATCGTTTCGTGAGGCGTTAGTTTTCCATCCATAGAAACTGTATGTTCTTCACCCATTAGATGTAGGTGTGTGTAAGTGTAGTTAAAATAATTATCATAAAAATATCCTAGTATATTGAGGATACTTTTTTTAGAAAATAAAGGAATATAAAGAGTTTAGGGGTTGTATAATTAAAATAAAAGAAAATAAGTTAAGAGGAATTGTTACCCTTAATTTGGGTAACTTCCTTTGGTTTGAACCCAAAGGACTTCTTAAAGTACCTTCTACATAAGGTAAGGTAAATAGGGTAATTCATATCACATTGAGGGGGTGATATTCTGCACTTTCTCAAATGAAATTATCGTGTTTACCCATAATGGAAACCATAAAGGTAGGATATAAATGTAAAATACAAAAGCATGAACAAAATATAAATATAATATATATCATATATAAATAAAGTTCCATATTAATGGACACCATGAGAGTCATTAGAAGATAATCCAACAATAATCGTTTCGTGAGGTGTTAGTTTTCCATCCACAGAAATTGTATGTTCTTCACCCATTAGATGTAGGTCTGTGTAAGTGTAGTTAAAATAATTCTCATAACAACATCCTAGTATATTGAGGATACTGGGTTTTTTATAAAAGAATAGAATATAATTATTTTAGGGGTATTATAAGTAATATAAAATAAAATAAGTTAAGAGGAATCATTACCTTTAATTTGGGTAACTTCCTTTGGTTTGAACCAAATGGACTTCTTGAAGTGCCTTCTGCCTAAGGTAAGGTAAATGGGGTAATTCAACGTAAAAAGAATATCATGATGTATGAAAGGAATATAAAGATTTAAATTATTTTTTGACATAATAATGATGTAGTATTTACATAATTAATAAAAGACTTAAATAAATAAGATTATATATGATATTATACTAGAATTATAATATACCTATGTATAATTATGTTTTAATTCCATTAAAATGTGAAATAGAAATGAAAGTAGCGTTCATGCGTACGTACAGATTACCATGATGTATGAAATATTTTTATCTTACCAATTAATAATTAGAGTAGAAAATATAACTTATATAACCCTATGTAAAAATTAATTTACTAAAAGATATTTGTTTGTGTCATTTTTGCCTTTACATTAAATTAATTAATCTAAAATGTAATTATCACTATTATGTGGCTCCATGGGGTCCCAAAATCAGCCCAAAGATACCCATGGTCTTCCATGACTCATCCAATAAGGTTAGAACAAGTTTTAGGATAATTTTGTATTATTATGATATTCTTTTTACCATGAATTACCATATTTACCTTTAACCGCGATAAATAAAAGTCAAAATTTAGTATTCACCAAAAAACTTTTTTTTCCTTATTGAACCACATTTTAAGTACTAATAATATCTTTTTATGTAGTATTTTCAAAATTAAATTTACAGAAGTGGTAAAATTTCATTTAAATGAAAAATTCAGTTTTTAACTATTACTAAGTGGTTGCACTATTCATCAAAAATTGAAGTTTTTCAGAAAAATACCAAAACATAAGACTAATCTATATTTGGTATTGAAAATTAAAAAATGACGTATATTTTACCAAATTAAAAACATTTAATTTTCATTAATTAATTTAAAATTAATTCCCATTGTCAAAACAAATAACATGCTTTTAATAAACAATATCTATCAAAAGATTGACACATGTTTATGTCCAATTTCAAAGTGAAATTAATTAAAATGACCAAAATTAGATTAAATGGTAAAAATATAATCTAATTAAACATTAAAACCAATTAAAATGATAATCTAACCATATAAATATATTATATTAAAAGGAACCTTTGAATTAAAATACAGTATTTTCACTATTCATTAAAAATGAACTTTATCAAAAAAATACCAAAAATTTACGCAAAGTAAATTTTGATGTCCTGAATCTAAAGAATAATTTTATTTTGTAAAATAGAACATATAAAAATTACTAAAAAAAGATTTAAGGAGGGTTCTCCATCAAAAGGTGGTAAATTGACTTTTTACTGAATATTAGAGTATTCATGCTTAAAATTAGATTCATTCATATTTTAAGACCCTAAATTTTATTAGATAATTGTAAAAACATTAAACAAACATATATAATCATTTTGTAGTTAGTTCTGTTCATTCCCACCATTACAATGGCTAGGTGTTAACTACCATGTAAAATAATAATATTATACTGTTAGTGTGAAACATAAGATTTCAAAGAAACCCATTGTTGCGTATCGGGTCTGCAATCAAACATAGTGTCCCCTTTAAATTAGAATTAATATTTAGTTCACAAATATTAATAAATTTGAAAAATGTCGTGTTATTTATTTACCTAGGATATTTCATTATTAGTTTATTAATTAAGTGCCACGTGTTTTCAGTTATTTTAGTTTCCATACTTATTAGGCCTAATTTTATTATCCATGAGATTTTTCAATGATATTATCTCTCGATGAATTTCATTATCTGTTAATTGATTAAATGGAATGAATTTTCAGTTATTTATCTTCCATATCGATTAAACCATATATGATCATGATAGTAATGTTATTTAAATTGACTTCATGTTTGATTTCTTATCATTCCATGATTATGCTTACTATCTCATTCTAGATTCCATTATACTTGATCCTTATTGAGGATTTGAGCTCACCATTATTTTATCCCATTCCTAGGAATCCAAAATGTTCATGGGTTTGTTACACAAGTACATACTTAAAGGGATTTATTTTATTATAATAAAGATATTATGTTGCAACTTGTGTTTTTAAATGTAATATAGAAATTAGGTATATTTCTAGTTTACAGATAATACTAAACTAGTTGGTCCCTCTATGTGTGACTTGTTCTATATTATTATAATGTAATAAAGTAGACATACGATCTAGGATATTGTTTTTGGGGTCACTATAGTTATTATATGAAGTGTAGTGGAAACAATATAAACTAGATTAATGAAAACATAGATTATGTATAATAAACCTATGATAGAATTTGATGATAAGTATAGAAGAAAATACTAATGTTTTGGTGAAGCATTGATTATGCATTTATCATTATAATACATCCCTATCAGGATATTACATATGGAAATAGTCTTGGAAGAGAAATAACTAGGGGTAATTACTCTAAAAATGTTGCATTGGGGCTGACTTGATCATTACCTACTAAAAAAACATGACTTACAACACACATGGTGTGACCCTCCTGGGGGATATCATTTGGAATAGTAATGTTACCATTATGAATAGTAATCTTACCAATAGAATAGTTACCTCACCAATGAAAGTATAAATTAAATTTGGAATCTCATAAATGAAAATGTGATATATTTATATCATTGATTAAGTAAATAAATGTTTTAAAAATAATAAAATAATTTTTGTTATGTTTTTAAAACATAAATTTTTATTTAAATTTTTATAATCAATATAATTTATTAAAATAAAAATTATTTTGATAAAATATATCGATAAATTTATATTTTTTTACTTATAATTACATTATAATTTTACGAGACCTTAATTAATTTTTTAATGTGTCATAAAATTATTTATAATTTAAAAATAATTATTTTCATAATAAATGAAGATTTTAATTAAAAATATAATTTATATTATTTAAGAGATTATTTCTCAAAATGTTTCCTGTTTTTAATTCTAGGCATTGAAAAATGGTTAGGGTGAATTTCTAGGATTTTTCAAAAATAGTTGATTTTTTTTATGAATAACCAAATACGATAATTTAAGATATTATCTAAATACATGAATTATGGAGTCAAAGGATGATGTATGGCTGATATAATCCCCATATCTCGAACCATCATTCATTGATAAATATAATTATTAGTTAAGTTCAGAATATTCATAGAATTGAGCGAAAATAAAAAATGAATGAATAAAATAATAAAAAAACCACTCATATCTACCACTATAAATACAACCCCTCACCTACTATTCTCCTCACACATTAGAAGATTTGAATACTAAATAAAATTTTTCCAATACCCTTTTCAATACTCACCCCCATTTTATGATCCCATGGTCTCAACTAAATACCCATCAATTTTTCTGAAGGAGGTCCTCACGGGGGAGAAATTCAAGAGGTAAAAATCAACATTAATTTTCTTTTAATTTATTTTCAATTTATTTTATTTTTTCAGTCTCTCTTCACATCCCCTTTTCCAAGTGTCATAAAAATAAATTGTATTAAATATAATGTAATTTTATCATTTTAATGTAATAATTGATCATCCAACCTCTTCTCCTCTACATTTTATTTTAAAAAATGAAAACATTATCTATAAGGTGTTAATTCACCACCTTCGAGGATGTCATGTTTTCATTTTTCATTACTACCATAAAGGAAGGCCATAAAACCATTATAAATGTATAAATAGATTGTAAAATGTATGTTATAACATGTTTTATGTTTTGGAGAAAACATATTCACATAATACTAAATTATAAAATGAAACTAGTTCGTGATGATCATGAACCCCAAAAATAATCTAAATGGTTATCATCAACATTTATCTAATGAATCATAATCATACAATATAAAAAAGTTATATATAAGAACAATTAATCTCTTTCATATTCATTTATAACATTTATCTTCAATTATAGATAGCTATCATCATTTTACATGAACTTCTATACTTATATACAAACAAACTAATCATGAAAACAAAGAAAATGAACACTCCCAAATGATGAAATTGAACACTATAACCCATAAAAAGGCAAATAAATAAAAACAAATAAATTATAATAAATCATGTACATGAATAAACGTTTAAATACTAATTAATTAATAAATCTAATTTGATTATTCAGGACATTAAGTACAAGTGCATAACTGTTTTATCAATAAGGTAAGGGATTCTCACTGAACCTCTATTTCTCTATTAGGTTACTCTTACACTATATTTACCTTAATATAAATCATAATTATTCTTATTCACACTTCACATACTCTGTATGTATATTCCAAACATATTTTTCTATCCCAATTCATATTTATTTTATAGGGGAATACATGTTTTATAAGATTCTATTTTCAATTCTTCCTAATAAGAAAGCCCAATTTATTGCAACTTCACAATTTCATAACCATTTTCAAAAACCATCCAAAATAATTTTTATGCCACTAATTGTTTCTAAAATAATTTATTTTATTATAAAAAAATAGCTTCGTTAATTTCTTATTTCATACAAAGAATTATTCCTTTTTCCACTTTAATGAATCTTCAATATTTATCCTTAAACCACATCAAATTGGCTCATTTTTAATGTTTCTTTAAACACATTTCTTTACATGTTTTCAATTTAGTTTAAAATTATATATAATATTCTACACCTATTTTCCTTTATAAATCTCCATGTATGTTTAAAATCCAATCATTAATGGACACCCTTATGATATTCTCATTTTCTATTCCTTCTGACCTGATTATGAATCATATTTCTTTACATGGGTAACCCTTATGTTTATGTTTGATTCCTCATGTTCAAAACATATTCATGAACATGTTATGATGGGTGCACCAAAATAGCTCTCCAATGGATTGAGTAATTTTTAGTCTCATGAGTCTTCATGTAGAGATAGGGAGTGAACCTAATTTTTTTATGGGTCTTTATCCACCGTGGGATATAGTCTCAGAAGTTAGTCTTGAATCATGTTTATGTCATGTTATATATTATTGGAACATTCCTGTTATTCCACGACTATATGTTCCCATGTTATACATGTTATTATTCCTTATATTTATTTTGGTTCAAATCATTTTATTTTAGAATGTAATTCCCTCTAACCCATGTACATTGTATAATTCTTATGTTTATTCCCTTACTAGTTTTTTTATCTAATCCATCTTTTTCAAGTATTGCTAATGATATCCTATGTTGGCGTAAGGGCCCAAATAAAGTAAGAGGTTTATTATGGCAATTAAATAAAATATGTTCCTATTTTTTAGAAGGATGGGGCTGAAGCCTCAATTTATTATTCGAAAGCAAAGACCTCTTTAAACTGGGTAGAGGGAGACCCATTACATAGCCCGAAGGCCCAAGGCCAATTGGCCTGAATACAAGGATTGAAATCCCATTTATATGGCCCAAAGGACCCCTCAGTGAATAGTACTACTACAGTACCCGTGCTGCTACAGTGCCTGCTACAGTACCACCACCGCTACAGTCTGCTATAGTCTCTCTGCCGCTACAGTTCTGCTGCTGCAACAGTTTCCTGCTATAGTACCTGGGAAATTCGCCGCTGCCCGGATTTGATCCTGGGTCTTTTGGATGCCAAGCAAGAGCCTGTACCACTAGGGTACAGTCTCGTTGGTAATAAAATATGTTCCTATATTTGTTTCATGTTTTCTAGTTATGTACCTAATCTTCCCAATACACTAGTCATTTTGATCCTTTGATATATTTTTTGTATAACTATGTTTAATAATATGTAATAATATTTGTATAAGTATTAGGTCATTATAGTTGGTATCAGATCCTGGTCCCATTATTTATGGAGACTAGGACTTGAAAAATTTACTAAGAATCCAAAGGATGATTCTATAACCATAAATAACCATGATTGAATCATAGGGAATAAAATGTTAGATATACTTTTAATTGTCATGATTATCTTTTTATGTACAAAAATTCAAATTTTCACGATTATTAGATATGTATTCATGCCCCAATAATTGTATTTTCTTTTATTAGTTAATTTACATAAATCAGATAAGACATTCCAAAATCAATGTAATAGAAAATGTGATAATTTCCATAATGAAATTTCAAATGTGATGGAAACAGTTGCTAAAAAGTTCATGATAATACTAGAAAAAGTGGATCATGTTATGAATAATAACTTGAATAATGTAGAACTCCCTCTTTATCCAAACAAAGATCATTTTGTGATTAAATCCTTAATGTGTCAAATTCCTCCCTTCTTTATTGGATCTCATAATCCCCTCATTGAAAAACAATGTAGCAGCTCTATTGAGAAGATATTCTACACCCTCTAGTGCTCAAAAGAAGATAAAGTTGTTTTGGTGGTCTATCGAATTGATGGGGAAGTTGGTCAAAGGGGGACACTAATCAAGAACATTATGTCCAAGGAGAAAATTTATTCCTTGTTTTGGGAATATTTCAGGAAAAATATTTTGCTGTAAATATTTTCCCCAAACACTATCTTAAGATGTATAAGTGTTTACTTGGACATAGGAAAAAGGAAGATGATTATATTGAAGTGTATTTGGAAAATGTCACAAGACTTTCAAAATACGCATATGAATTTTACATTAACACCAAAATAAAGTTTGTTATCTTATTTAATAGGATAAGTTCAAGTATTTGAAAATAATAGACAATTAAAGACTTTGAAAGCAATGAAGAAATTGTCTGTTGTGTTGTCAATGTTGAAATAAATATCAGAGACTATTACTGGTCTTGTGGTCTCAGAGATAAAAAGTGTAAATTGGAGTTCAATATAGGAGTATAACTAGATAAATAACATGATTGAAATAATACCTAACATCTAATGTTTCGAATGTGTGGGAATAAGAATCCTTGAAATTTCCTAAGGGCAACTAAGAGAAGCTTCAAATGTGGAAGAGAGGGGTATATGGATAATAAATTCTATAGGTATATGATCAATCTCACTAATATGGAATAAGAAAGGAAGGTTCTGATAAATCTCAATATATAGGGTTGTATTTCAATATCAAGGAACATTGGAATTTTCCAACCCATTGTCCTATGATAAGGGTTGTCCATGGAATCCAATAACAAAAACATAAATTGAAACAAGGATGGGAATATGAAATCACTATTATTTAGGTGGAACCTAAAAATTATGCGGTTAAAGGTAAATTGGTTATTTATTCAAGAACAATGTATGTGCTATTTGATTCTAGTTCTATGAATAATTTCATATATTGTGAGCTTTTTAGAACTATTCAAACACCACCCAGAAATATAAAGACTGGTTTATATGTGAGAATAATTAATGGGTAAATTATTACATCCAATGTTTATAAATACCCCCTAGTTAATGTGTTTGTACTAAATCTCCCAATAAATATTTTCATACTTCCATTAGTAGTGTTTGACTCTATATTGGGCATGTATTGGTTAACTTTATACAAATACAACATCAACTATCGAGTAAGGGAGATCAATATCAATATCCCAAGGCATCCTAAAATTCTACACATGTGTAAAGAGGAATATGAATCTATTTCAAAATAATTATCTCAGTTGGGCTTAATATTTCATTAAAAAAATCATATCTATCACAAATTATTGAGACAAAGGAGAGAATCATGATGGAAGATATTTCCATTTTGAGGGAATTCACTAATGTGTTCTGTGAAGAATTGCCTAATTTTCCTCATGAAAAAGAGTTTTATTTCAAAATTGGACTTATTCATGGACCTATGAATATATAAAATACACCATTTTGAATTACCACCACATTTTTGGAGGAATTTAAGAAGAAGTTACAATATAATTTGGAAAAGGGTTTTATATGCCACATTGCTTCAAAATGGGGTCTTCCATTCCAATTAATCAAGAAGAAGTATGGATCAATTCAACAATTCATTGATTATCATGAGATAAAAATAATAATAATAATGAAAATGTTTACCATTCCATGGATAAATGACTTGTCTGATCAACTATGTTTGGCCACATACTTCATTAAGGAGGATCTTTAGTCGGGATATCACCAATTAAAGATGAAAAATGAAGATATTACTAGGAATTTATTTTGAATTATGTATGGATATTATGAGTTCATAGTGATTCCATTTAATTATCATCAATTTAATTAATAGAGTATTTATAGATTACCTTGAATTTTTTTGTAGCCTTTCTTGATGATATAATGATATTATCTAAATTCAAGGAGGAGAACAAAGAGCATTTTGATATTGTGATAAAGACATTTTGAAGGGAGAAAATATATGAAAAGTATAGTAAATGTGAGTTCTTTATGGAGTAAGTATTATCCTCGAGGGTTGTAATCACTATCAGTGGAATATTTGTGGACCCTTATAAGAATAAGGAAATTGAAGAGTGGATTAGACCTACATTTTTAATGGATACCCATAGGTTCCTTGGTATATTTGGGTAATAAAAACGATATTTGGGGAAACTCCCATGATTTTAAAACCCACAAACCAAGATTAATTGGAAGGAAGTAATGTTTTTATAGATCAAGGAATGTGAAAACTACTTCAATTAGTTAAACAAGTTGTTTATCACTGCACAAGTACTCACATTGCCAACAAGTGGAGAAATATTTGTGGTATACAATGATACTTCAAAGAAAGGATTAGGTCATGCAATAACTTATATGGATGAAGTGACAGCCTACACCTCAATTTAGTTGAAAACTCATAAAAAATTGTCCTACTCATGATCTGGAGTTGTCAACTGTGATCTTCATGTTGAAAATCTTGAAGCATTATCACTATGGGGAGAAGCGTGAAATATATATTGCTCATTATAGCCCCTGATATATATTCACACATAATAGTCTAAATATTTTCATCAAATATGGTAAGATCTCATCAAGAATTATGACTTCTCAATCCTCTATCATATGAATAATGTAAATAAAGAGGAAAGTGATCTGAATAAACTATCCTTTATCAATATCAATGATTAAAATTGAGAATGCTCTAATATTTTTATTCTTATATAGTATGGATATAGAAATAATTATGGAGGTAACATCATCAATAGTTTGTCAAATAATTTATCAATCATCCCTTTTGGAGAAAATAATGTTTTCTCAAAAAAATGATGAGGAAAATTAGAAAAATGTTGAAGATGTTAGAAAAGAGAAATCCTCTGAATTCAATAATGTTGTGAAAGGATTTTTAAGATTTGGGTCATGAATATGTGTATCTTCTGATCCATAGATAAGTAAAGGGATTCTCAATGATTCATATTTATAAACTATTTATATTCACCTAGGAAGACCAAAGATGTATCGAGATCTCTAAGAGAACTATTGGTGGGAGAATTTTAAGAAGATGATCACTGAATATATATAAAAGTTCCTAGTATATCATCAAGTGTAGGCTAAAAGGTAAAATTCTAAATGTATGATGAAACCGTTACACTTACCAATTTGTATATGGGAAAACCTTACCATAGAATTTGTCATAGACATCCAAAGATAATAAGAAAAAATAATCTTATACGGGTCATTATGGATTATCATACAATGAGTACTCACTTTATCTCAATTTGAGAGGACATATAACTCAATGAAATTACATATATATACGTCAGATAAGTGGTGAGGTTTCATGGAGTACCACTATTTATTGTATCTGATCGAGATCTGAGTTGGCCTAAATGTTCCAAAAAAGCATCCAACATTCTCTAAACACTGAGTTGGAATTATGTATAGCCTATCATCCTCAAACTGATGTCCAATATTAGTGGAATATTTAGATATTTTAGAACATGATGAGATTTTATTTTATGGACTTCAAGGGATGATGTGATCAATATAAACCTCTAGTCGAGTTCTATTATAATAATAGTTTCCACTCGAGCATCCAAATGAATCTATTTCATTCCATTTAGGGGAAAGAATACAGAACACTATCATGTTCTGATAAATTCATTGAATTGAAGCTATTAGGACCTGAAATGGTCAAAGAAATGGAAAATATGGTGGAAATAATTCTATATCCTATCCAATAATCACAAAGTCGACCGAATATCTAAACATACAATCATTGATGGTACATATAGTTTAAATTTTGAGAAAATTTATTCCTCCACATATCTCTATGGAAGATAATCATAATATTTGAGGATAGAGGAAAAGATGAGCCATTTGTTCATTAAACCATTCAATATTATTGATCGAGTTGGAGTAGTGTAATATTGAATAGAACATTCACTTACCATGTCTCAAGTACATGATGTGTTCCACATATCCCTCCAAATAATTTTCGTACTAGATTCAGCACATGTACAAAATATGGATGTGGTACAACTAGAGAATGACCTCTCAAATGAAGATAAATAGGTGAAGATCATGGATGGTAGAGATAATGTTCTATGCAACATGAATACTCACTTGGTCAAATTACAATGGTGGAACCATAAGTACGAAGAAGAGAAAATGGAACTAGAGGAAGAAATGAAGGATAAATACCATCACCTATTTTCACCATAGTATGTAAAACAAAATTTCAAGGGTGAGATTTCATAAAGGGGAAAAATGTAAGGAACCAAACATTTATAAATGGAAATTTCAATTTTTATAATTATGTTATATAATACATACCTACCATATAAATCCCCAAAAACATCATTCTCATAAATTATTAATGAAATAAAATATATTTAAAAAAATTAAGGAACCTTTACCAATGGAATAACAACATGGCCTTTAGAATAATATTGTTACCAATGGTATATTTTCATTTTCACATAAATTAAAATGTGATTTATTTATATATTATATTAAGAATGTAAATGTTTTAAAAATGATAAATTGAATGTTGGTATTTTTATAAAATGAAAATGTTTATTTATAGTTTTATAATCAATATAAATATTTAAAATAAATTATATTTTCAAAAAATGTATTCATAAATTAATATATTTTTTCAGGCGATTGAAATATTATTTTATGAGACATTAATTAATTTTAAAAAGTGTCATAAAATCTGTTATAATTTTGAAATTGGTACTTCTCTTATAAAATATGATTTGAATTGAAAAATAAATTTATCATATTTAGAGAATTATTTTAAAAAAATCGAGTCATATTTTCAATTCAACATGTCCAAAAATGGTTAGGGTGAATTTTTTTGATTTTTCTAAAATAGTATAATTTTTTTTGAATAGTGAAATATGGAAATTTATGATATTGTTAAAATACATGAATTAAGCACTCATGGATGAATTATAGTTTATTTGAGAAAACAATATCTTATTATCCTTCATGTCCTTAAAAAAGTTTGTGATAAGGTTCAAACAATTCATATTCTTGTAAAATAATAATAAGCTAATGAATAAAGTTAAAAAACCACTCCTCTCATCCACTATAAATACCACCCCTAACCGTATATTTTCTAGAAACCTTCCAATAATTTAATATTTTTATAATTTTACCCTATATTATTCCCAAAACTCTCCCCCATATCCAGGAACCGTTGGTATAAACAAAATACCAAACTCTATTCTCTTAGGAGGTTCCCACAGAGGAAAAATTAAAAAGGTAACATTCTCTTTCATTTTATTTAAATTTATGTTAAATTTATATTATTTTATTGTTTTCTCCTCAACAACCTTATTTAAGTGGCATGAAAACTCCATTATTATATATATACTTTAATTTTATCATTTTAATGGAATAATTCAACATCAAAACTATAACACCCCGACCCCAAAATCTTGGTGTTAGTGAATTACATAGAACATTGGCATGATAATAATGAATGAAAACCTCTAGGAATGATTATTCTTGAATTATGGAAGAAACTAGGTATATAAATATAACTCATATTACATTGGGGAAGGTAAAAAATAAAATACATGAAAGAATATTTTAAATTGAAACAATGAGAACTCAATAAATTTTATCCTCTTCGTATCCAGTTGAACGTAAAAAAATGAATGGGGTCAGCTCAAATTCTCAATAAGGGTTAAAAATATTGGAAGCATGAAATAATAACAATTGAATCATTATAACTTGTAATAATCAATATGGCATGGTGAATAAATGATAAATGCACACCATTAATAAACTGATAATGAAACTATATCCATAGATTTTGTCAAAGTGAAAACCTCATTGATAGTAATAACTAAAAATAAATAAAGAGAATTATTATTAATTAGATGTAATGTATATGGAACATGAGACCACTGTACCATGAAAATTGTTTTTGTATGCTGGTAGACACCCATCTGATTCTGTTTTAGAAACAAACTCGAAGGGTTTGTTACCAACTGAATTGTCTCATAATCTTTTTCGATGCATTTAGGGGCTATAGAGGGCCAAACCCATCACTAAAAGTCTAAAAAATTTCTTTATACATAGATTTAATACAAGTACAATATTCATTATTAGTAAATTTATAGAGTATAGGATACATATTCGACAATATTTCTATAGTTAAAACAACATTCCAAATAAACATTGTATGTAAAAGGGTATAAAACTTAAGACAACAATCATATCCACGAAACCAAAGTATTGATATATAATATATTTATAATTTAAAATGAAAATTAATCTCAAAGGGGAAGTGGGTACACCACATAATAATTATTAGGTTCACAATACCAAGTAAATCAAAATGAAATGGAAATTGAAACAAAGTCTCTTATAACATTATAATCAATAGAGTTAATAATCCTCAAGTGAATCACTAAATACAATGAATATAAAGAGAATAATGATATTATATATCAAATGAAAGTAAAAATATACCACATAAAGGAAATAAGTGTCAAACAATGGATATATCGTTGAAATTATAGAGAGATGAGAAACCCCTTACCTTATACCCAGATGTCTTATCGATTGATTTTAATGACAAGAATAATAAAATTTATCTTCATTAATTAATAATTACAAAATCTTAACTAGATTTAATTTATTTATTATAAATTTATTAGCTTCTTTAATTTCCTTTTTATTGGTTTTAGAGGTTCAATTTTATTGTTTTGGAACCATTTTCTTCCTTGCTCTTCATGATTAATTAACTTTTATTCATGAATGAACGTTCATTTGAAAAGTGGTTAAACATCAATAATTTTTAATATATAATATTCGTGTAATTTCATAAATATAAATGATATTATAATGATTTTGGGTTATATACCATGTGGATGACTGATTAGTGAAAAGTTATTGATAAATGCTTGGATTAACATTGCGGTTTTGTGCGTAATAAACATGTTTTGTATTATTATTTTCTACTATGAGTGCGTAAGGATTGCAGAACATTGCATAAGGTAAAATACGTATATAATTATCTGTTTCGACCATTGAAAAGGTTTCATGACTAGTATAGAAGATAGTAATAGAAACAGAAAACCCTTCATCCTTGAATGTTATAAATTAACATATCTAAGACAGTATTTTCTTTTTTATTGTAAGAGGAGGGGGAAAAGATAGATGATGATGAAATATCACGTTAGAATAATAATAGTACATTACATGTAATGTACTATAATTATCATATCTTTGGATGTGGGGAGGTGAGGAGAGTGAAACAAAAGAACACAACTTGTAAAGGAAGTTGAAAGAAAAAGGAAGATAGGTTCACCTCTTTAGCACTTCTCTTTAAGAATATCATTAAGGACTTGGTTTTTGGACTTTTGGTGTGAATATTAGGTCATGAATGTGGGGGGAGGTCATGGGAAGTGTTTTGGGAAGTTCATAGATAAGGCTCAAATATTGAGTGGTCTGGGAGGAAGAGGGGGTGAGGGGTGGTTTATATAATGAAATGGCGGAGGGTTTTCTTAATATTTTAATCATTAATTTATTATTTTACCATAAGAAAAGAGATACATAGAATTACATGACAATGAATAGTAATAAGTGAATGTTATTTCTATATTTGGGTGATTACATCGCTCATGATTCTAGGAATACTGTATTTAAATTCTATTGTATTTATATGGTAAATTAATGTATTCTACTATTCATTATATATCAAGTATTTTAGAAAAATCACAAAAATTCAACCTAAGCATTTTTCAATGTTTATAATTAAAAAATGGACTCCATTTTTGAAAAATAATTTTATAAATATAAGAATTTTAATTTTTAATTAAATTCCTCATTTAAACAAAAAATTTCAAAACTTAAAATATTTATCATCATTTTTAAGGTTCCGAAATATTAATTACACTTTCAGGGGTATGATTACCAATAAAAATAGTCATATTACTATTCATAAGGGTTTGTTACTATTCATATAGGTAGGTTACGATTCACAAAAAATTGAGTTGATTCTATCAAACTGTAAATATCACCCTGATCGCAACAGTGCATGTCTGTTTTTCAAAATTCAAAATACAAAAGTTTAAAATTGAAGTTTATAGGCAATATTATGCCTTTATCCTATAAATAACCAAGTTTTGTTACATAGATACTTAGTGCTTCATCCAATATAGTCTATCTAATGAATTGAAAGTATTTAAGAGAAACATACCATACAATGTTTGGGGAGTTATATTATTCCCTCCTTCAGAAATTTCATCCTCATCATTTTTCATATATACTACTCCATAAAAAGATGTGTGTGGTTTTACTTCATAATATCATCAGGTTCCCACATTACATCTTCCATTTTATGGTTTTTCTAAATAACCTTTACTCGATGAGTCATTCGATTTATCAATACTGCCTCCCTTGTGTCAAGAATCTCGATTGGCTCTTCATAGATTGAAAAATTAGGTTCCAGATTTATTTCTACATAGGTGAGAACATGAATTGGTTCTATCATGTACTTTAATAAAAATTACACATGGAACACAGAATAAACTTTGGAGAGAATTTCTTGCATTACTAAATGGTAAGCTGCAACCCTAATTCTTTCTATAATTTCAAATGGTCTAATGCACAAGGGGCTATATTTCCCTTTCTTACCGAACCTTAAGACAACCTTCTATGGAGATACATTTAGAAATAAATGATCCCGTACATGAAATTCAAAATCTTTTCTCCAGTTGTCAGCATGAATCTTTTTCTTACTTTGGGATACTTTATTATGGGCTTGAATTTTCATTACATTTCCATTTTTCTCTTCAATAAGATCTTGGGCCTATAAGTTTATTCTAACAAACAAAAACCCAACAAGTTGGAGTCCAAAATCCCTTACCACATAATGCTTAATATGGATTTATTAGAATTCTTGAATGGAAAATATTATTTTATTAAAATATCACAAAAAAAAATTATTGATCCAATATACCTTGAATGTCAAGAGAGCATGTTCTCAAAATGTATTCTAGTGTTTTAATAATTCTTTCAGACTATCTGTTGGTTTAAGGGTGATAAGTAGTACTCATATGAAGCTCTATCTCAAAATACTTCTGGAGAATTTTCTAGAATTTTGATGTAAATCAAGGATCTCGATCAGACAGAATCGATAGAGGTACCTCATGATGTCTTACAACTTCATTAATATTGAGCCTTTCTTGAATATCAAGTGGTATTTCCTCTCTTATAGCAAGTAAATGTACTGATTTTGTGGGATGATCAATAATTATCCATATTGCATCATCCATTATAGGGGTCCTTGGTAGTCCTATGAAAAAATCGATAGTAATGTCATTCCACTTCCATATAGGAATAGGTTTATGTTGCATGAAACCTTTAGGATGCTTTCTCTCAACCTTCACTTGTTGACAAACAATACAACTTAACACATAGGTAACAATTTCGCATTTCATATTATACCACAAAAAATGTTCCATCATATCTTTATACGTCTTAGTGATACTAGTGTGTATAGAGAAATATTAGCTATATGCATCATCTAATAGTCCCCTTTTTAGCTCAGGTACTAATGGAATAGATAACCTCTTCCCAAATTTCATAACTCTATCCTCATACATGAGGCCTTCCAATCATCCATTCTTAATCACTTTAATTTTCTTTTGTATATTCGCATCATCATATTGAGAGAATTTTAACTTCTCTAGTAAACATTGTTTATAAATCATTTAAAAGAGTAATGATGTTTACCCTTCCTTAATAATTCCCTTATCAATCTTTAGTCGATCAAGGAATATAGGATCTCAATCAATCCTAATTTGGGTCAGAAGTCCATTATCTTTCATGCTTAATGCATATTCCACCTTATTTTACTTTATTGGGTGGTAGTGTATTGAACAATCATAATCTTTGAATAAATCATTCCATCTTCTTTGTCTTAGGTTGTGTTCCTTGTATGTAAAAATGTATTCCAAACTCTTGTGATTTAAATATATCTATCCTTTTTCACCATAGAGATAATTTCTCCATATTTTCATAGAAAGGATTATGGATGATAAATCAAGATATCGAGTTGGGTAATTTTTCTATTGAGTCTCCAACTGACTTAATTAATAATAAACAACATTTTCATTTTTCATATAGACACAACTCAACCAATTATTTTATGCAACACTGTATATCAAAAATCCATCATTTATAGATGAAAGAGTCAAAATTTTATAATTGACCCATCTTATTTTCAATTATTAAAAAAAATTACAATCTTTCATCCATAAAAACTAAACCCTTTTAGTGTGAGCTTGGTTATAGGGTTAACCAATTGGGAAAAATTCTGAACAAAACACTGATATTAACCTGAAAAGCCAATAAAACTACATACCATGGTTATATTCATTGGCATCAGCCATTATTGGATTGCCTTTATCTTTGCAGGATCAACTAATATTCCATCAATGGAGACTATATGTCCATGAAAGAAACATATTGGAGCCAAAATTCACATTTTCTAAATATACCATATAATTCATTTCTTCTAAGAGTTTTTATAATGACCCACAAGTGATTCTCATGGTCTATGTAGATTTTATTGTATACCAAGATATCATTGATAAATACCACAAAAAAGTCATCAAGATATTCCTTGAAAAACCTATTAACTAAATCCATGAAAACTGATGGTGCATTAGTCCATCCAAAAGGCATTAATGTAAACTCATAATTCCCATACCTGGTCTAAAAACATTTTTTAGGATTATTTTCCTTTATCACACATAGCTGATGATATCCAGATTGAAGTTTAATATTCAAAAAATATTGGGCTTCATGATGTTGATCAAATAAATCATCAATTCATGGAACATGACGCATGTTCTTTTTCATAATAACATTGATTTCCATGTAATCAACACATAGCCTCATTGAACCATATTTCCTTTGCACAAAGAGGACAGGGGATCCCCATGGAGAAATAGTATGTAAAATAAATCCTTTGTCACTCAATTTCTATAGTTGTTTCTTTATCTCTAATAATTCCATAATGAACATTTTACAAGGAGTCTTTGTTATAGGTTGTACACCAGGAAATAAATCAATAGAGAACTCAACTTCCCACTTTGGAGGATGTCCAAGTAAATCCTTTGGAAATACATCAATGTATTTTTTCAAAATAGGTATGTATTCAATTTGATGATTTCTTTCCTCACTCATAGATATTGCATTCTCTTCCTCTCTAAGAATTGAATTTATTAGAGCTACTAGAGGTGGGTAAAGATAATAATCAGATGTTGACGTTTCTACTCTAAATATAAGGGATTCTACACCATTCTCAAAACATTTTACTTCATTATTTTTGAAATAGATCCTTAAATCCTAATTTGACATCCAATTCATACTTAGAATTATATCAATGTCAATCATTGGTATGATTATAAGGTTAGAAAACAAATCATATTTATCTGTCATGAGGGGGACTGATAGGCACATATTTCTCGCAATGATACATCCCCTAGAAGTTTTGACTGATAACTCCTTTATTAAATCAAATTATACATGTCTAATTTTCATGGAAAACTAGGAAGATATAAATGAATGCAATGATACAGAATCAAATAAAGCATTGTCTATGTTTGAGGAAACAATTAATGTACCTATCAACACTTCATTAGAATCATCAAATTCTATATATGTAATTTCATAAGTTTTCCCATTCTCTCATGGCCTTTTCTATGGAAATAATCCGTAGAGATTATGACACTCATTTTCTTAGTGTACCATCTCTCCACAATTTTAGCATTGAATATCATTGACTTGTCTCTTCCCTTTTCATTAACCAGATTGATGAACCTTTTCTCCACATTTATATCAATCTCCCATTGCTTTCAAGCATTTCCCTGGATGATTTTCCCACAGTTCTCACATAATGTAAATTTATTCATTTTATTCTTCTACTTTGGTGTTTCACCTTTTCCACGGTTATCATAATACTGCTTCTTATCTTGGTATCCCTTGAACAATTTTGATCTAGACAATTCCTTCTCTGTTTTGATGGAACTTAATACAATTTAATCGTATGATGAAAATTATTGAGAATATAGTTCCATGATAAGACTTTCCTCAATACCTTCAATGAAATGAATAGTCTCATATCCTGGTCACATATATAATCTATGGAATACTTAGATTTTCTTGTGACAGTATCCTCATACTCTGCAACACTGTCTTCTCCCCCTTTCCTTAAGTTAAGTTATTGCCTCTCCATTTTAGTTCATTGATGATGAGGGATATATTTTTCAAAAATTATTTCCTTAAAATTCCTCAATTTAATATCTTAGATTTCTTCTTCCTCTGTGGTATTTTGGATCAAGGATCACCATAGATCCGCGTCACCCTTGAGAAAATATACTTCCATCACTATCTTTTCATTTTCATTGAATCTTATTCCATGAATATATTTTCAAGGGACTTGATCTACTAATCATCTATCACAGGATTAGTAGTCCCACTAAAAGAAGGGGGCTTCTAACACATGAAAAGGTACAACACAGGTGTATCAGGGTTATTAGTCATATCTTGAGTTGGTTTCCCTAATATGGTCATGATTTGATAGACTCCAACATTGATTGTGTTGACTTGATCAGGGGGGAAATACCTACATTGTCCATGAGTATTGATTCACATTCTTTAATTAGGTTCCATTTCTAAATAATGGAATACACTACATTAGGTTATGAATCATAATTTATAATCTCAACTAGAAAATTACTTATCATAAATTCAAATTCTATTCACAGAAAATATCATCAACATATTTTATCTGAGGAAAAATTTATATTCAAATACTTCATAATGGATTTAAAATAAAATGTAAATAATCCTAAGAATTTACCCTGGGAGTGTCAAACCAGGAGTAAAACAAGGTCTGTTTCTGTGCACTAGTTCCTGTTTGAGTTTATCTCAAAGTGGTGTTTTTATGTTTTACATCTAGATACATCTGTACAAGAGACACATCTACTTGTTTGTATCCAAACAGGGATGTATTTGATAGAAATATCAACATAATCTAATCCTTACCAAAATTCCAGGATGTTATTATATGTTTATCCTCAAAGACTATATTAGAGGTTTGTTCCCTAATATACATTTTTTAATCTAGTTTCCAAGGTTTCTACTAAACTTCCTCTGATACTAACTATAACGCCCCGACCCTAGTACCCAAGTGTTGGTGCATTACACAGTACATTGTCATGATAATTAGGAATTAAAACCTGAATTAATGATAGGTTTAATTGTATTTATGAAACTAGATACACACATATAACTCATATTACATTGGGAAAGGTAAACAAATATAATCCATAACAAAAACTAATAAACCACATCAACAATAAATCAATAAAGGGTTTCCTATTTATAACATATTGAAGGTAAAAAATGAAATGTGAGAGGTAAAAGTCTATGTTAGGGTTAAAAATATTGGACGTATGAAATAATAAAAATTTAATCATAATCAAATAGGTATAGTAAATATGTCAAGGTGAATAAAAGAAAAACACATGCCATTAATAAACTGAGAATGAAACTGCATTTAAAGATTTTGTCATAGTGAAAACCTCATGGATAGTAATAAATAAAAATGAATAAAGATAATGATTATTAATTAGTTTTCATGAATCTGGAACATGATTCCACTATTCCATTGAAATAGTTTACATCTGTGGGTAGATAACCATCTGATTCTGTTTTAGAAACAAACTCCAAGGGTTTGTCACCAACTGATTTGCCTCATGAGACCTATCAATGCATTGAGGGTATATAGAAGGCCCCTACCATCACTTCATGTCTAAATAATTATTTATACATACATTTAATATGATTATAATATTCATTCTTAGTAACCATAAAGAGTATAGGATATAAATTCATCAAATTTTCTATAAATAAAATAACATTCTAAATAAAAAACGTATGTAAAAGGGTATACAGATTAAGAAAATAATAATATACATGAAACCAAATTATGGATATATTATATATTGACAATTTCAAATGAAATATGATCTCAAATGGGAGGTAGGTACATGACATAAGAAGTATTAGGTGCACAATACCATGTAAATCATAATTAAATGGAAACAAAAACAAAGTTCCTTACAACATTGTAATCAATCAAGTTTATAATAATTAAGTCAATCATTGAATACCAAAAATACAATTAGAATAATGTTATTATATATCAAATGGATGTAAAAATACACTACATACTAGAAATAATTGGTGAATAATGGAAATCTCACGTAAATAAAAGTGAGATGAGCAACCCCTTACCTTATGCCTAAAGGTGTTCTTGATGGATCTTAATGACCCAGATAATCAAATTTAGCATCATTAATTAATAATTTATAAAACTTCTATATATTTAAATTATTTATTATAACCTTATAAGGTTCATTAATTTCCTTTTTTATTGTTTTAAGAGGTTCAATTTTATTTTTTTGGAAGCATTTTCTTCCCTGCTTTTCAGGATTAGTTTACTTGTATTCTGGAACAGAATTTCATTTTAAAAGTGGTTAAACATACATAATTATTAATATATAATATTAGTAAAATTTCATAAATATAAATGATATTATAATGATTTTGGGTTATAAACCATGGGGATGACTGATTAGTTAAAAGTTATTGATAAATACTGGGATTAACTTGGCAGTTTTGTGCGTAATGAACGTGTTTTATATTATTATTTTATAATATGAGTGCATAAGGATTGCAGAACATTGAATAAGTTAAAAATAATTATTTAATTATCTATTTGAACTATTAAAAGGTTTCATGACTAGTATTGGAGATAGTAATAGAAACTGAAAACCCATCATCCTTGAATGTGATAAATTAACCCATCTCATATGGTATTTTCATTTTTATTGTAAGAGGATGGGGAAAGGACAGATGATGATGAAATATCACGTTATCATAACAATATTCCATTTCGTGTAATTTACTATAATTATCATATCTTTAATGGATCTTGTAAAAGATTTATAAAGAAAAAAGAATAGAGGTTCACCTCTTGAGCACTTCTCTTTGAGAATCTCTTTAAGGACTTAGTTTTTGGCCTTTTGGTAAGAATAGTAGGTCTTGAATGTGGGGGTAGGTCATGGGAATTGTTTTTGGAAGAACATAGGTAAGGCTCAAATACTGAGTGGTATGGGAGGAAGAGGGGGCGAGTGGTGGTTTATATAGTGGAGGGGAGGAGGGTTTTCATAATATTTTAATCATAAGTTTATTATTTTACTGTAAGAAAAGAAATAGTGAGAATTCCATGACCAAGAATAGTTATAAGTGAATGTTATTTCTATATTTGGGTGATTACATCACTCATGATCCTAGGAATATTGGATTTAAATTATATTGTATGGTAAATTAATGTATTCTACTATTCACTAAAAATCAAGTATTTCAGAAAAATCCAAAAAATTCCCCCGAACCATTTTTCAATGTTTTAAATAAAAAAAAGGAGTCCATTTTGGAAAAATAATTTTATTAATATAAGATATTTAATTTTTAATTAGATTCATCATTTAATCAAAAAATTTCACCACTTAAAATACTCATAATAATTTATAAGGTGCTGAAATTTTTATTACACTTTCGTGGGTATGGTTACCAGTAATAATAGTCATATTACTATACATAAGGGTATGTTACTGTTCATACGGGTTTTTTACTATTCATATTGGTAGGATACGATTTAGAAAAAATTATGTAGATTCTATCAGTCTGCAAATATCACCCTGATCGCATATGTGTATGTCTGTTTTTCAAAATTCAAAATACAGAAGTTTAAAATTTAGGATTATATGTAATATTATGACTTTATCATTTAAACAACCATGTGTTTGTACATAGATAAGTATTGCTTCATCCAATATAGTCTATGAAATTAACTGAAAGTATTTAAGAGAAACATAGCATAAAATGTTTGGGGAGTTATATTATTCCCTCCTTGAGAAATTTCATCCTCAAAATATTTCTTGTATACTGCTCCCTAGAAAGATGTGGGTGGTTCCTCTTCATAATATCCCTAGGTTCATCCATTTATTCCACCATTTTATGGTTTCTCTAAAGAACCTTTACCAGAGGAGTCATCCAATTTCTCAATACTGGCTCCCTTGTATCAAGAATATTGATTGGATCTTCATTGTTTGACAAATTAGGTTCCAGATTTATTTCTTCATAGGTCAGTACATGCATTGGGTCTATCATATAATTTTATAACAATGACACTTGGAACACAGTATGAAATTTGGAGAGACTTGGTGGCATTTCTAAATGGTAAGCTACAGTTTCAATTCTTTCCATAATCTCAAATGGTCTGATGTACAAGAGGCTCTATTTCCCTTTCTTACTGATCCTTAAGACACCCTTCCTTAGAGATACATCTAGAAAAAATGATCTCCTATATAAAATTCAAAATCCTCTCTCCAGTTGTCAGCATGACTCTTTTTCCTACTTTGGGATAAATTATTATGGGCCTCGATTTTCATTACATTTTCATTTGTCTCTTCGATAGGATCTGGTCCTATAAGTTTCCTCTCACAAACCTTATCCCAACAAGTTGGAGTTCAAAATCTCTTACTATATAATGATTAATATGGATCTATTTTATGGATATAATGGAAACTATTATTTTAGTAAAATATCACCAAACACAAGTATTGATCCAATATACCATGAATGTCAAGGGAGCATGTTCTCAAAATGTCTTCTTGTGTTTGAATATTCCTTTTAGACTATCTGTTGGTTTCAGGGGGATAAGATGTACTCATATAAAGATATATCTGCAATGCCTTCTAGAAACTTTTCTATAATATTGAGGTAAATCAAGGATCTCAATTAGATATAATCGACAAAGGTTCCTCATGAAATCTTACAACTTCATTAATATTGATCCTTACTAGGAGATCATGTGGTATAACCTCTCTTATAGCACAGAAATGTACTGATTTTGTGGGAAGATCAATAATTAGACATATTGCATCATCCCTTATTGTGGTCTTCAGTAGTCCTATGAAACAATTGATAGTAATGTCATCCCACTTCCATATATAAATAGGTATATGTTGCATGACCCCTCTAGGATGTTGTCTCTCAACCTTATGTTGTTGACAAACTATAAAACCTAACAAAAAGGTATAAATTTCTCAATTCATGTTATCCAACCAAAAATGTTCTTTCATATCTTTATACATCTTAGTGATACTAGTGTGTATAGAGAAATTTTAGCTATATGAATCATCTGATAGTCCCCTTTTTAGCTCAGTTACTAATGGAATAGACAACCTCTTCCCAAATTTCAGAACTCCATCCTCAAACATGAGGTCTTCCAATCATCCATTCAAAACAACGTTAATTTTCTTTTTTAGATTCTCATCATCATATTGATAAAATTTTAACTTCTCTAGTAAACATGGTTTATAAATCATTTAAAATTGTAATGATGTTTACCCCTCCTTAATAATTCCCAGATCCATCTTTAGTAGATCAAGGAATATAGGTTCTCTATCAATCATAATTTAGGTTAGAAGTCCATGATAGTTCATGCTTAATGCATCTTCTACATTATTTTACTTTTCTGGGTGGTAGAGTATTGAACAATCATAATCTTTGAATAAATCATTCCGTCTTCTTTGTTTCATGTTGAGTTCCTTCAACGTAAAAATGTATTTCAAAATCTTGTGATTTGTTTATATCTCTCATTTTAACCATAAAGATAATTTATCCATATTTTCAAAGAAAAGATTATGGATGCTAAATCAAGACCATGAGTTGGGTAATTTCTCTCTTGAGTCTTCAACTGCCATAATTAATAACAAATAACTTTATCATTTTTCAAATAGACACAACTCAACCCATTCTTTTATGAAACACTGTATATCACAAAGCCATCATTTCTAGATGAAAGAGTCAAAATTGGAGAATAGACCAATCTTATTTTCAAATTTTCATAGAATTTTGTATATTTTTTCATCTATACAAACTTAACCCCTTTAGTGTGAGTTGGTTATAGGGTTAACCTATTGGAAAATCTTCTGAACAAAACACCAAGAGTAACTTGCAAAGCCAATAAAACTACATTCCATGGTTATATTAATTGGCATTGGCCATTATTGGATTGCATTTATCTTTACAAGATCAACTAATATTCCATCCTTGGAGACAATATGTCCAAGAAAAAATTGATTAGATCCAAAATTAACATTTTCTAAATATACCATATAATTCATTTCTTCAATGAGTATTTATAATGACCCACAACTGATTCTCATGGTCTTCATAAATTTTATAGTATACCAAGATATCATTGATAAATAACACAAAAAATTCATCAAGATTTTTATTGAAACCCTATTCTCTAAGTCCATGAAAACTGAGGGTGTGTTAGACCATACAAAAGGCATTGTAGTAAACTCATAATGCCCGTACCAGGTTTGAAAAGAATTTTTAGGATTATTTTCCTTCATCACATGTAGCTAATGATATTAGGATTGAAGGTAAATCTTCAAAAAATATTGGGCTTCATGAAGTTGATCAAATAAATCATCAATTAATGGAACACGAAACTTTTTATTTTTTGTAATAGCATTGATTTCCATGTAATCAACACATAGCCTCTTGGAACCATATTTCTTTTGGACAAAGTGGACTGGGGATCCACATGGAGAAATAGAATGTTAAATAAATCATTCGTCACTCAATTACTATAGTTGTTTCATTATCTCTAAAAATTCCATAGTGTCCATTTTATAAGGAGTCTTTGATATAGGTTGTAAACCAAGAATTAAATAAATTGTGAACTCAACTTCCCACTATGGAGGATGTCCAGGTAAATCCTATAGAAATACATCAATGTATTCTTTCCAAATAGGTACATCTTCAATTTTATGATTTCTTTCCTCACTCATAGATATTGCATTTTATTCCTCTCTAAGAATTGCATTCAGTAGATCTACTGGAGGTGGGTCAAGATAAGAATCATATGGAGAGGTTTCTACTCAAAAGATAAGGTATTCTACACCATTCTCAAAACATTTAACTTCAATCTTCTTGCAATATATCCACACATCCTAATTTGACATCCAATTTATACTGAGAATTATATCAAATTCAATCATTGGTATGATGATAAGGTTAGAAACAAAATCATGATTATGTGTTAGGAGGGGGACTGATCAACAAATCATTGTTGTAATGATACATCCCCTAGGAGTTTTGACTGATAACTCCTTTATTAAATCAAATTGTACATGTCTAATTATCATGGAAAAATAGGAAGATATAAATGAATGCGATGATCCAGAATTAAATAAAGCATTGGATATGTTTGAGGAAAAAATTAAAGTACTTGACACCACATAATTAGAAACTTAAAATTATATGGTTGTAATTGCGTAAGTGTTCCCTTGCTCACTTGGCCTTTTCTAAGGAAAGTTTTATTTAAAACTTAGGACACACATTTTCATATTGTACCATCTCTCTACAATTGTAGTATTGAACATCATTGACTTGTCTCTTACCTTTACATTAACTAGATAAATGAACCTTTTATCCAAATTTATATCAATATCCCATGCCTTTCAATAATTTACCATGATGATTTTCCCATAGTTCTCTCATAATGGAAATTGCTTCATTTTATTATTCTTCATTGGTGTTTCACCTTTTCCAAAGTTATCAGGATACTTCTTCTTATCTTGGTATCCCTGGAAAAATTTTGATCTAGAAAATTCCTTCCTTATTTTGATAGCACTTAATACAATTTCATCGTATGATGAAAATGATTAATAAGCTAGTGCCCTTATAAAACTTTCCTCAATACCTTTAATGAAATGATCAATCTCCTCTCCCAAAAACATACATAATCTAAGGCATAACTAGATTGTCATGTGATTGTATCCTTATACTCTGCAACACTGTATTCTTCCCCTTTCCACAAGCTAAGTTATTTCCTCTCCATTTCAATTCACTGGTCACGAGGAAAATATTTTTTGAAAACTATTTCCTTAAAATTCTATTATTTAATATATTCTATTTATTATTCCTCTTTGGTATTCGGGATCAAGGACCACAATAGATCCATGTCACCCTTGAGAAAATATACTTCCATAACTACCTTTTCATTTTCATTGCATCTTAATTCCATGAATATATTTTTAAGGGACTTCATCCACCACTCATCTACCACTGGATTAGTAGTCCCCCTAAAAGAAGGGGGCTTCTGACACATAAAACAATCCAACACAGGTGTATTAGGGTTATTCATCATAGCCTGAGTTGGTTGTCCTATTATGGTCATGATTTGATCTACTCCAACATTGACCGTGTTAACTTGATAAGTGGGGAAATACAGACATTTTTCGTGAGAATTAATTCAACTTATTTAATTAGGTTCAATTTCTAAATAATGACATATACTACATTAGGTTATGAATCATAATTTATAATCTCAACTAGAAAATTACTTATCATAAATTGAAATTCTATGCATTGAAAATCTCATAAACATGGTTTCTCTGAGGAAAAATTTATATTCAAATCCTTCATAATGGATTGAAAATAAAATGTAAATAATCCTAAGAATATCCACCAGGAGTGTCAAACCAAGAGTACAATAAGTCATGTTTCTGTGCACCAGTTCCCGTTTGAGTATAGCTCAAAGAGGTGTTTTCATTTTTTACCCCAAGATACATCTGTGCAAGAGCCACATCTACTTTTTTGTATCCATACAGAGATGTATTTGATAGAAATATCCACATAATCTATTCCTTACCAAAATTCTAGGATGTTATTATATGTTTATCCTCAAAGACTACCTTAGGGATTTGTTCCTTAATATACATTTTCTAATCTAGTTTCCAAGGTTTCTACTAAACTTTTTATAATACCGACTGTAACGGCCTGACCCCAGTACCTAAGAGCTGGTGAAGTACTGAGTACATTGGCATGATAAATCAGAATGAAAACCTAAAGTAATAATCAGTTTAATTGTATTTAAGAAACAAGATACATACATGTAACTCATATTACATTGGGAAAGGTAACAAAATACAATACATAATAAAAACTAATAAACAACATCCACGAGAACTCAATAAAGGGTCTCTTATTCATAACCTATTGAAGGTAAAAAATGAAATGGGTGTGGTCAAATTCTCTTTTAGGGTTACAAATATTGTATTTATGAAATAATAAAAATGTAATCATAATCAAATAGGAATAGTAAATATGTTAGGTGAATAAATGATAAACACACACCGTTAATAAAATGAGAATGAAACTGCATCCAAATATTTTTTCATAGTGAAAACCTCAGAGATAGTAATAACTAAAAATAAATAATGAGAATGATTATTAATTGGGTTTCATGAATCTGAAACATGATACCACTATACCATTGAAATGGTTTATATCTTTTGGTAGATAACAATCTGATTTTGTTTTGAAAATAAACTCGTAGGGTTTGTCACCAACTGATTTGTCTCATGAGACATATCGATGCATTGAGGGTATATAGAATTCCCCTCCCATCACTTAAAGTCCAAATAATTCTTTATACATACATTTAATACAATTATAATATTCTTTCTAATTATCCATATAGATTAGAGGGTATAGATTCATGAAAATTTCTATAAATAAAATAACATTCCAAATAAACACCGTATGTAAAAGGGTATACATCATAAGACAAAAATAATATCCATGAAACCAAAGTATACATATATAATATATTTACAATTTCAAATGAAAAATGACTTCAAAGGGGATGTATGTACACAACATAAAAATGATTAGGTTCACAATACCAAGTAAATCATAATTAAATGGAAACTGAAACAAAGTCCCTTACAAAATTGTTACTAATCAAGTTAATAATCATTAATTCAATCTTTTAATACCATAAATATAAATATAATAATGTAATTATAAATAAAATGGAAGTAAAAATGCACTAAATACCAGAAATAAGTGGAGAACAATGGAAATATCATGTAAATAAATGTTAGATGAGAAACCCCTTACCTTATGCCTAAAGGTGTTCTTGATGGATCTTAATTACCCGAATAATCCAATTTAGCATCATTAATTAATAATTTCTGAACCTTATCAAGATTTAATTTATTTATTATAACCTTTTTAGGTTCATTAATTTTCTTTTTTATTGGTTTAGGAGGTTCAATTTTATTGTTTTGGAAGAATTTTCTTCCTTGATTTTCATGGTTAGTTTACTTGTATTCATGAACGAAAGTTCATTTGAAAATTGGTTAAACATCCATAATTTTTAATATAAAATATTTGTGAAATTTACGAAATATAAATTATATTATAATGATTTTGGGTTTTATACTATGAGGATGACTGATTAGTTAAAATTTATTAGTAAACGCTTTGATTAACTTGGCTGTTTGGTGCGTAATAAACATGTTTTATATTATTATTTTCTAATATATGTGCATAAGGATTATAGAACATTGAATAAGGTAAAATTATTATATAACTATATATTTCAACCATTTAAAATGTTTCATGATTAGTATTGAAGATAGTAATATAAACTGAAACCTTGTCATCCTTGAATGTGATGAATTAACACATCTCAGACGGTATTTTCATTTTTATTGTAAGAGGAGGGGGAAAAGATAGATGATGATGAAATATCACATTAGCATAATAATATTATATTACATGTAATTTAATATAATTAACATATCATTGGATGGTGGGGGTGAGGAGAGAGAAACAAAATAATGAAATTTGTAAAAGAAGATGAAATAAAAGGAAGAGAGGATCACCTCCTGAGCACTTCTCTTTGAGAATCTTCTGAAGGATGTGGTTTTTGGAATTTTGGTGAGAATAGTAGGTCTTGAATGTGGGGAGAGTTCATGGGAAGTGTTTTTGGAATAACACAGTTATGGTTAAAATACTGAATGTTCTGGGAGGAAGAGGGGGTGAGGGGTGATTTATATAGTAGAGGGGAGGAGGGTTTTCATAATATTTTAATTATTAGTTTATTATTTTACCGTAAGACAAGAAATAGTGAGAATTCCAGGACCAAGAATTGTTATAAGTGAATGTGATTTATATATTTGGGTGACTACATCACTCATGATTCTAGGAATAGTGTATTTTATTTATAATGTATTTATATGGTAAATTAATGTATTATACTATTAACTAAAAATCAATTATTTCAGAAAAATCACAAAAATTCACCATAACCATTTTTCAATGTTTAGAATAAAAAAATGGACTCCATTTTTGAAAAAAACAATTAAAAATATAATAATTTTAATTTTTAATTAAATTCATCATTTAATCAGAACATTTCACCACTTAAAATATTCTTCATCGTTTTTAAGGTGCCGAAATTTTAATTACACTTTCGTGGGTATGGTTACCTATAATAATAGTCATATTATAATTCATAAGGGTAAGTTATTGTTTATAAGGGGTTTTTACTATTCATGTGGGTAGGTTACGATTCACAAAAAATTATGTTGATTCTATTAGACTATAAAGATCACTATGATCGCAACTGTGTATGTCTGTTTTTCAAAATTCAAAATACAGAAGTGGAAAATTTAAGTTTATAGCCAACATTATGACTTTATTCTATAAATAACCAAGTTTTGTTACATAAATACTTAGTGCTTTTTCCAATATAGTA
This sequence comes from Viscum album, assembly GCA_963277665.1. NCBI lineage: Eukaryota > Viridiplantae > Streptophyta > Magnoliopsida > Santalales > Viscaceae > Viscum > Viscum album. Next base: position 1,786,516,145 of record OY728155.1, on the reverse strand, counting down.
TATTTAATGAATTGAAAGTATTTAAGAGAATCATACCATAAAATATTTAGGGAGTTATATTATTCCCTCCTTCAAAAATTTCATCCCCTAATTTTTTCATATATATTTCTCCCTAAAAATATGTGGGTGGTTCTTCTTTATAATATCCTCAGATTCCCACATTGCTTCCTCCATTTTATGGTTTCTCTAAAGAACCTTTACTAGAAGATTCATTCAATTTCTCAATACTATCTCCCTTGTGTCAAGAATCTCGATTGGCTCTTCATAGTATGACAAATTTGGTTCTAGATTTATTTTTTCATAGGTGAGTACATGCATTGGGTCTATCATGCACTTTTATAAAAATGAAAAATGGAACATAGTATGAACTTTGGAGAGACTTGGTGGCATTACTAAATGGTAATCAACAACTCTAATTCTTTCCACAATTTCAAATATTCTGATGTACGAGGGGATCTGTTTCTCTTTCTTACCGAACCATAAGAAACCATTCCCTGGAGATAAATTTAGAAAGAAATGATCTCCTACATGAAATTCAAAATCCTTTCTCTAGTTGTCAGCATGAATCATTTTCATACATTGGGATACTTTAATATGGTCCTGAATTTTCATTACCTTTTCATTTTTCTCTTCGATAAGATCTGGACCTATAAGTTTCCTCTCACAAACCTCATCCCAACAAGTTGGAGTTCAAAATATCTTACCATATAATGCTTAATATGGATCCATTTTAATGTTATAATCGAAACTATTATTTTTGTAAAATATCACCAAACACAAGTATTTATCCAACATACCTTGAATTTCAAGAGAGCATTTTCTCATAATGTCTTCTAGTGTTTGAATAGTTCTTTCAGACTGTCCGTTGGTTTCGAGGTGATAAGAAGTACCCATATGAAGCTCTATCTCCAAATACTTCTGGATAATTTTCTATAATTTTGATGAAAATCAAGGATTTAGATCATAAAAAATCAATAGAGGTTCCTTAGGAATTCTTATAACTTCATTAATATTGAGTCTTCTTAGGAGCTCAAGTGGTATATCCTCTCAAGACTGAAAATTAAATTTTTATTTCAAAAGCAATTTTGAGGAAAAAGTGGGAAACCGGAATGACATCAAAGACTGAAAACATATTCATGCCTCCGTGGTCTAAGTTCATCAAGATAAAAGACAATCCAATTTAAGAACAAGAATTAGCCCCACCCTAGCAAGGAAATATACTGATTTTGTGGGACGATCAATAATTAGCAATATTGCATCATCCCTTCTAGGGGTCCTCAGTAGTCCTATGAAAAATAGACATTAATTTCATCCCACTTCCATATATGAATTGGTATATGTGGCATGAAACCTATAGTATATTGTCTCTCAACCTTCACTTGTTGAAAAACTATACAACTTAACACAAAGGTAGCAATTTCTCAATTTATGATTTGCCACCAAAACTGTTCCTTCATATCTTTATACATCTTTGTGATAATAGTGTGCATAGAAAAATTTTAGCTATATGAATCATATAATAGTCCCCTTTTTATCTAAGGTACAAATGGAATACATAAAATCTTCCCAAATTTCATAACTCCATCCTCATACATGATGTAAAGACCCATAAATTTCAAGGAAATTTTTTTTAACTTTCTTTGGAATTTTACAAGAGCGCAGTTTCCGACGGCACCCCATTCCGAGGCCCGGTGTGCCCGGAATCATTTTCCGAAGTTTGGCTCGGGTACGTTCAGTGAACGGATGAGCGGGTTTTTCTAACTTTTGAACCGGTGCCCGGAATCGAATTCTGAGGGCACCGATGAAATTGCAGTGCCGGTATTCCAATAGAAACGCCTCTTCCGGAGTTGCGTTTGCTCGGGTGTGGTTTTTAATTTTCGGGCTTAAAGTTAAGAAATAAAATAATTTTGCGACAACTTTATTTTATTTCACTTAAGACACTTGGAGGCCACTTAAAGCCACTTAAAGGCGGCTTGAACTGAGTTGAACCGGATAGGATACTATCCAGAAATATCCTACCCTCTTGGTAGGATATTTGTGAGGCGGGGCCCGCACGAGCCCCGCCGTTTCTTTCGGCAAAGTAATGCACCCGCGAAAACCTGTCATTATGAAAGTCAACTGACGCGTTTTCATAATTTCTTAACAGACCATTTAATTGGGCGGTTTATTTCATAAATTAAATGATCTGTTTCTTTCATTGAATTAATTCAACGAATTGATGGGTCGTTACTTACCCGTTTTCGTTTGTTGGCATAATAATAAAATAAGACCAACCTATCTTTTTTGGAGGATTACTCATTGAGATAGGATCCTTGAACCTTCATCCTCCTTCGCGAAGAACGCGAAGAACGCGAAGAACGCCGAACCCGGAAATCGACGACGCGATACCGTGATCCACGACGCCGACGCTCCCTTCCTTCAACGTTCTTCTGTGACGTCTGTTCCTCCGCGACGGATCTCCGATCGGCTGCTTGAGGTAAGAGCCTCAATTTTTCTTTTAATCTCCTTTGTGGTTCTTTAACAAAAAATGGATTTAATTAATTAAATTAAATCTGCTGTTTCATGGTCCGTTGAGTTCACCGACTCAACGTCGTGTTTCGCGACGACGCGACGCCCTTCCGCGACGACGCGATGATCTCCACCTTCCGCGACGAGCAATTCCACAAAGAATGCTCACGCGCGACGACTACGAGGTAGGGGTTTTATTTCTTGGAAATGCCTCTTTTTTCCATGTCGTTTCCGTTCAATTTGATGAACCCATTTTATAAAACAATTTTTATTTCACTAAAAATTGTTTTCGGATATGCGTTCATGTGTTGAACTTTATTCCTCCCGTTGATTATCTCTAACGCGGAGGGTGCGGGCCAAACGAACACGGCCCGACGACCCTTCGCCGTTCTTCGTTCTTGTGTGGATTTGATGGGAGACGACGGAATGTGCCGCAACGGAGGTTTTATGTTTTCGTAGTGAATAACGGGTCCCGAGAGGAGCATCGGCACAGACAGGAAGAAAAACGGGCCACCAGAACGACTCCAGCGGCCCGCGGAAGCCGGCGGCGGCGCCCTGCGCGCCACCGGACGAGAACGCTGCGGCACCGGCCGCGGCGGCGGCGCTCGCGGGACGCGGCTGAAGCCGCGTCAGGCCACCAGGGAGACACCCCACGGGTGTCGCGGGGGTGTCACGCGGGGGCGGCGGCTCCCCCCCCCCCCCCCCCCCCCCCCCCCGCGTCACTCGGGACGCGGCTTCAGCCGCGTCCGGCTGTCTGGCAGACACCTCGCGGGTGCCGCGGGGGTGTCAAGCGGGGCGGAGGCTCCCCCCGCGTCGGCCGCTTGGCCGCTCGGCCGATCCGAGCCAGACCGGCCCTGGCCGAGCCAGACCGGTCCGACCGGGTTGGACCGGGTTCGGCCGACCCAGGGGGGTCGGGCCGGGTCGGCCCGGGCCCGGACCCCCCGTCTGAAGACGGTTTTCATTAAAATGCTCGTAACTTGAGCTACGGGCCTCCAAACGACTCGCCGTCAGTGGAAACACGATCCTTCGATCGAGTCGGTCGTTTAGGTATATCGCACTCATGGATTCAGAATAATTTGTGTTCGGCCGGGTTGGTTCGTACACGAAACCAACCGTGCCTTCGGAGCGGAAACACTCATATCTTGAGCTACGAACGTCCGATTGACGTGCCATCAGCTTCGTTGAATTACTCTAAGTGAGATGGATCTTTTGGCTCACTCTGCCCGAGGTTTGGACGCAGGTGGAGTACGGTCGGGTTGGTTTTTCCTTAAAAACCAACCGGGCCCCTAGGACGAAAAAGCCAACAACTCTCAGACCGGGCGTCCGATTGACGTGTCGTCTGCGACGTTGAGTTCCTGTTGACGATACGGTACTTTTGGATACATCAACTTCGGACTTTTTGTCAGTTGATGTATCAGCCTCTCGGCTCGTGGAGCGGACCCTCCCGAACGAGCTTGCTGTGTGCGGGAACCCTAGTGCTGGCTGCGACCGCTACTTCGATAGCAACGACCGTACAGAGATCCTCAGTGGACTGCGGCGACGACCGTGCAGAGATCCTCAGTGGACTACGATGATGAATGTGTAGAGATCCTTAGTGGACTGCGACGACTACAGCACTCAGTGATCCTACGTGGATCAGTGCTACAGGTCCTGTGTGGGCCCGATCCTGTGTGGGTCTGATCCTGTGTGGGTCAGCGCTCAGCGGTTCTGTGTGAGCAAGTGCCTACAGGTCCTGTGTGGGCCCGATCCTGTGTGGGTCATTGCGGGGGTTAGTTACCTATCGATGCTTCGTGGGTCCGACGACTTAGATGGATCAATGATCATCTTTATCGTCATCCGAAGAAGTATATCTGTGTGAGCTGAATCTTGTGTTACTCTCCTTTGTGGATTGTGTTGAGCTATCCTGTGTGGATTTACTGTTTACTCTCCTTTGTGGGTTGTGTTGAGCTATCCTGTGTGGATTTACTATTTACTCTCCTTCGTGGATTGTGTTGAGCTATCCTATGTGGATTTACTATTTACTTTCCTTTGTGGATTGTGTTGAGCTATCATGTGTGGGTATACGTTTTGCTTTCCTGTGTGGACTGGGTTGTTCTTGGGCTCGGACGTTCGAGCCGAACGAGAATTGATGACTTAGGTATATGTATGGGAATATACTTAAGCTGTGTCAGATGTTACTTCGTGATTGTATCTTTCCTTGTGGATTATCCTTTGTGGATTTCGGGAGACTTTCGAAGGTCTCGGGGTCCCTACTGAGTAGCTTATACTCACCCCTGCATGGGCTATGCCCGCACTTCGTGGTGTTGGTTGCAGACGACGGGCATCACTGATCGTGGTGGAGGCGTATGGAGCAGGACGGTACTTGGAGGTGCACCACTGGGCAGGACGTACTCGGAGCGGACGGCTGGACCGAGGAGCTATGGAGGCTATCTGTACCAATCCTTCAGGTGGGACTTCCAGAGGACGGCTTGACGCTGCAGTCTTTCCTTTCATTTTTTGTTTTTCCTTTCAGTTTTACTTTACAGTTGGGCTTGTATTTCCGTCCCCTTTTTACTTTCAGCACAGCTTGTACCGTTTTTACATAGTGTTTACTTTTCCGCTTGCTTACTCTGTGGTGCTTGTTTACTTTTCAAAGGCAATGCCTTCAATTTTTGTTGGGATATACGCCTTGGTGCTAGTCGCCAGCCCATGTCCTATGGAAGGCAGGCTTGGGGTAGTCACGGCATGGGCCCCGAGGACGGGTCGTGACAAATTGGTATCAGAGGCGGTCGGTTCTACCGAAGACTCTGATCTTTCTTCTATGTGAAGCAATAGTGTTTAGCGTATTGAGTGTGGTTATCAGTCCAGGGAGTCCAGTGTTGGTGCGGCGGCCGACGTATCCGTACACCAGGACCCTGACTTCTTATTTCTGACTAAATGCACGAAAACATTGATTGCGTGTGTGTTTCAAGGTTTCTTTGCGATTACTTGTGTCAGCTCACCAGGTATACTGTTCTGACCGCGACACACTTGTTTCCTTTTCAGGATGTCCCGACGATAGCAGCCAGCTAGGGTTCCGAGAGTAGAGCGCGACGATAGCCCGCCGAGTGACGAGGCCTCGGTACAGGGCCCATTGACAGTAGAGGCACCGGCGGTACCTTTACTCGCCGAGCCCCCGATGCATCCAGCACTGGCAGCTGACGATGCACGACGCCTCGGAGCTCTGCACGAGTTCCAGTGCCAGCGACCACCCAGGTTCCGTGGGGAGAAATGTGTTAATATCTTTATATTTCAGAAAACATTAATCTTTGTATGAAATGTGTTAATATCTTTATATAATGAAAAAGGAATATTCAATTTTAACATATATGGTGACAATTAATTTTCCAATGATGTATCCATTATTTTTAGATTGTATTAAATTTTAATCATTAAATTTATATATAAATAAAAACCATCATAACCTTTTGGGGTATTTTGGTGTTGAAATTTTCATTTTTTTAAAAAGGGATACATATTTTAATATCATGAAATGATTTATTATGGGTGAATAGATTGTTTTATGAGTGTGATGAAAAAATTTCAATCTTTTATGTGTTATGATCATGATATGGTTCATAGAAATTGTTTATGTATACAGGTGGTTATATTATCAAATGATGATGGGTGGGTATGTTATAAACTAAGGATTAGTGGTTACATGACAAACCAAGAATGGGTGGGTATGTGATAGCCCTCAAATTTACATGGTTTGGTGGCCAAACATATGGTTATTCCACTTGTACGAGTGGCCTTGATTTTTTGAGGAAAACATCCTTGTAATTATTTATGTATCATTATATACAATTTTTCTAAAGAATATATATTATTAAATATATTTGTTGATTTTATTTATTCAAATAGATCCTTAAAATATTATCCAAACGTGCTTAAATAAAAAATAAATATCATATTAAATATTTTTATATGTATTTAAATTAATTTCATATTCTATATACTTCCTCTTATTCCATAAAATATGAAATGAAAACATCAGTTGTTTGTATAGAGGACTACCACGTTGTGAATAAATGTTAATTTTTTTCCATTAGTTCCTATAATTACTAGTTGTAACGGTGTATTTAATATATTTATATTATAATCATCATATATTAACAATTATTTTAGGATATGTAATCATGTTTTTTCGTAAATTTATATCCATTAAAAATAATAATGTCATTATAGCGTAGGTGTGGATTGCCACATCCACAAATAGATGTGATTTTTTTTGAAGACCACATCCCATGGAAAATATATTTATGTGAATTTAATGAAATAATATTATATTCATGGTATAATAATTTTAATGGAAATTTAAAATCATATTTAAATTCTTTCTCTCATTATCTTTAAAAAATGGAAACGTTACTCTTGAATACGTATGACTTACAATCTCCAAGGTTATAACAAAATTAATTTTTAACTTATTATTCATCACTAATTATAAAAGTATAATTAATGTAAAAATATAAAAAAATATATTATTTTTATTATTTTTAATATTATATAACAATAAAATCATTCACCATAGTGAAATTACTAATTTGAATTTGTATATTTCAGCCAAATATTGTCAAAAAATCCAATGTGAACTTAAATCGATTATGTATTAGTATAAAATATTCTAATAAAAAAATAAAAAAATATTAAAACATTAAAATTACCCCAAATAAGTAAATATTTAACCTAAATTTATTATTAAGATGATGAATAATGTACATGATGAGTAAGAATCGAGAAAAGGATACTTTACCTTAAAAGCCTCATTTTTAATTTCTAAAATGGATATTTCATAAAAAAAATTCTTCTATAAAAATATATGTAAGAATATTTTGTGGTGTTATTTACATTACTATAAATGAATTATAAAGGAATTGTCTTGAAAAATTTAACATTCTTTAATATTTTTCAAAATGAATGTTTTTACATGTTTTGTATGGAATGTTTTGACAATGTGGTGTAAGGATTGTTCTTTTTTAATGTATAAAATGATAATTAATATTTTTCCACTATAATAATTATTAAATATATGGATTCCATTACCTTATTCAATGTTTTCATGATTAAACATATCTCTTTACCTTTATTTAAGGTATTTAATTTTTTTTAAATAGAATGAATATTTTTATATCGGAAAATGCATTCCATATAGGTGAAAACGTATTCTTATGAGTATGATGATATAAAAGGATGTTTTAGTGTATTATGATTATGTTATGATTCATGAGAATTTTACTCGATGATATGTTATCTATATATTAAAAATCATGATTGGTGATGTCGATATAGATCATGATGACTGGTGAGCACAATATATCTCTCCTGTGTAGTTGGTAAATAGATGGGGCTAACCAAATCACATTCTCCATAGTGATTATTATAATTTATCAAGGTGTTTATCCCATTGCAAAAAGTGACTGTAATAATAATATAAAATTTTGGTCACTTGTTACCTATATAATTTAGATACGATTTTTACAGTTTTTACCAATATCTGGTGAGAAAACGTGATTCTATTTATAAGTAAGTTTATAATACATAATAAATTAGAAAATTATATGTTTTAATAATCCAATCATAATTTCAAGAAACAATTATTAGTTTTATTCTGTGATTAGGATTTTATATGAAATGTTTTATGAAAATCATTTGGAATAGAAGTTTAATTCATTGGTAAGATAATGATTATTTTTACCTCAAAGTTTATTTGGAAAAAGTAAAATATTATTTAGTATTCAAGGGACAATCAGAATATTTGGTTCTTTTTACACTCAAGGTTTTATAGAAATTATCTCTAATAGGAATGTAATGTTTCCTTTTGGGAGATCAACTCTCAGAATCCTTTTTTGAGGATTGTTATAAAAAATTTATTTACTAATTTAAGATTGATAGGACCCTTTAATTTTGATAAATAATTACTATTTTAAAATTTTAATTTATATTTGTTTCCCATTTTATAAGAAATGGTTGATCATGGTGGTTTTTGAAAGATTAATTACATTATGAATGTGAATTACGATTCCTCGTCTAGTTAAACATGCCATATAGTGGATCAATAATTTTAAGTAATTAAATATTTTGACTAGTTTTTTCAAAAAGGATAATGAATATATTCATAATAGAAACAAGTATGATATAATCTACCAAATAAATAAAGGAATGTTAGATACTACAAACCATTTGGTTGAGAACTAGTATTTCATAACATCTAATTACAGTAATGGGATGAACTCTACTATCAATATCTTTGAATATTCATATGGATTAAGGGAAATTTTACATAAATATTTTGTTAAAAAATCATATATTAAAATAAAATCAATTAAGTGACAATAATGTGAATTTTAATCTACTCATGGGACCATTGGTTCATCCATGTATAGCTTTGATATACCTTTAGTTTCAAAGAAGATACTTAATCATATCATCTCCATTTTACATAGAACAAGTCATTAAAATACAAAATTAAAAAATATAATTATTATGTAACAAGACATGTTGAATTAGATAACATAAGTTAGTTTAAATTGTTCATATTATTATCTGTTCAGGTATCTCTATTCAACTTATGCAGTCCTGCCCTTTCAGTACACAAACCCCATGGATTACATTTCCTCCTCAGTCCTTTAAATAATCGAAAATATATTAAAAAAATTTAATGCATGGTGATAGTGGTGCCACTAGAATCCAAAAGAAGAGGATTTTGGTCAATCCTGATGGATCAACACATTGATACATACTTCCAACAAACTACATACATCATGTAATAATTCCATTTTCCCACTAAAAATCAGTTTTTCTATCCGTATGACAAGATGTTACATACCCACATGTTGGAAGCTATTATAAAATTTAGATTCAAGTGGCTTTAATTTTTTTTATAATTTACGGTTTAAACCCATTAGTTGAAATTTTCTTCACTAATTCTCCACCCATATGTCATTTTAATGACTCATTATTTGAGTATTAATCCTTCCATTCATCATTTGATCTGGATTATTCCTCTATTAGAGTCCACATTCTCTTATCTTCACTTATCACCTTGTTGAATGATATGTGATTTTATTTGGACATTAATTATTTATTTTTATTTTATCAGTTACCTGAGTCTCCATATTATTTATTCCTAGTGGTGTGTCATTAAATGAACTCAAATTCTTTGTACTAACAACTAAATTAGCTCCTCTAATTTTCAACCAGGTTTGTTCACATTCTTTTTAAGATACCTATATTGAGTGTAACAAAGGAGTTTATTGATACTCTTTTCGTTGAGATCTTTATATCTCCCCTAAAGTTGTAATACTATTTCTCATCTTATCATGTTTTTTTCAATATATTTGTTTTCTTCATACATTACTAGATTTTGGGATCTCATTTTATGTTCCTTTTCCTTCCTTATTTTCATCCTATTACAGTATCTTTCAAAATTACCATGATTATCACATGTAATACTTATCCTATTAAAAACATACCTCACATCAACATTTCTTGATTCAGATGTAGATATATCTAGAGTTCTTATATTGACACTAAGCTCATGGGCTTCTTGACACATACTATTCATGTGTCCCAATCATCCAAAATAGTAGTAATTCATGGTTACATTCTCTAGAGAGACTTTTCTATCATATTTCTCAAGAATATTCCTTTTATTCGATTATTTAGAAATATTTCTAGCTTCAAAGCATGGAATATACTCCAAATCCTCATAAAAATCCTGAATTATGACCATGAATCAAGAATAAATAGTTCTTTTTATCACTACTTCCTATGAAAACATTATTAGGACTTTCTCGAGCACCAACATGATTTTAGTTATTTTTGGAACTATTCAAAAATCTCTTCATATCATGCATGGGGGTGAGGGGGTTCATCATATCAAATAACATATGTTACAAGGATGTATGACCTTTTGGATGAGAATATAATTTTATTTTCCCCCTAAAATATAATATTTCCCAATCATTTCACTATAACATTATGAATGATAGTAAAATAACATATTTAAATAATCTTTTAAATTGGGCTTTCCTATGGTATTATATTATTCTATTTCATACATTACTGAATCTATATATTCTCTCTATTATTTAATATTCATATCCCTTTATTCAAGATAATCATTAAGTTCTATATTTAGATTCTTCCCGCCCCTCATATCATCTTCTAATTCGCATGTGATCTTATCCACCATGTCATATTTCTCATTTATTTTAAAATATTCATGAGAAACATAGTTTTTACTAATTTTATTCTCCTTCAATAAACATTGGTTCTCTAGAAATAGTTTAGAAATCTCTATATAATTATCATAATTTTTTGGTTTCAAATTCTGAATATCATTTGATTTATGATTATTTCCCCTATAACCAGCATTGTGTTTTTCAATATTTGTATATATAATTTTTAGTTATTTGTTTGGGAATCATTCTTCTCCCCCATATAATTAGCCACGTAAATAATCCTTTTTAGTTAAACATTTTATCTTATTGACAACATTTTCCAGAACATGGATATGAAAATACTCAGACTTGTTTTCCACATTTTAATTTTTATCCAGTTACATTTTCATGTTGAAAACATATATTACTCGCCTTCTTGGAATTACATCATAAACGTTAGTTCTAACATTAATTTGAATATTAGGTTCTTCATTCATTCATGAGTTATCATTGAATGATGAATTTATTTCAAAATATGATATATTTTTGGATTCCTTTAACTGATTCACACTCTTTCCATAGATACCTCGACATTAAGAAATTACATTGGACGTATTCCTCTTCTATAATAATAACGTCATCCATTATCCATGAAATGCCAAGAAAAGAGAAAATTGAAACCTAAATTTTAACAATTGACTAAACCAAGTCATAGAAAACAAATCTGATAAAAGAAACTAATGATTTGATACCAATTTTGAGGTCTAAATGGGTCCTAGATACCCTTAGGGGTGAAACAGGGTATATATATTATTTTAAAATTCATCCTCCCCACTAGACATAGATCTATTTATTGTATGGGTCACTTTTTTTATATTTAGTGAATACATTACTCTTTTACTTTTCAATTTTATTTGATGATGATGCATCGAAGGTAAATTAGGAAATCAAGAACAAACACACATAGAATTTTCTCATGGTTCACCGTCACTGGGATACATCCAAGGAGAATAAAACAAAAATGTTTCAATTTACTGAATTTACTACTTATCAATACCAAAACATGGTTTTGGAAAGATCACTTTTTTCAAGGATTAATGCATTTAAATTGAATAGTGTTAGCTTACGGATTTACCAAGAATCAATCCCTAACTCTCTTTTGGTGGATCACTATCAATGGAAATGATCATATTCTTCCCCTTTATTTAAAAACGAATCTAGAACGGATCCAAACATAGTTCATATACATTTAGGTCTCTTAATTATCAGTAATGAAATAACTCTCAACTGTATATAGATTTTTTGTTGAATTTATTTTTGGGATGCTCATTCACTTATATGAAAACACATGGATGAAACAATTACACTTTTAAGATAACTATAATAGAAGTATATGTACTATAAAAATTATAATTACCATATACGTGGAAATATCCTAAAAAGATTTAAATTCTTCTTTTCACATACATGAATTTAGTAGTTAATAAACACCTTATACAAGTATTACCGAATGGTGTAGATCCTCTATATTTTTCCTCGTATTATTCTTTATAATTCATATATGAAAATGATACTACTCATAGGGAATTTTAGGCATGGATATCCTTGTGCATAATTCTATAGTGATAACCCTATGTGATGTCATAGGAAACAAAACATTGTGTGAAATGTTAGTGCATAATATTGGACAGGATCTTGGAGTGTACAATGTTTGTACATTGTGGGAGATCTTGGAATAAATCCCTGGAATGGACCATGTTCATGATTTTTGTGAGCTCCTAGCATGAACCCTTAGTATGAACCAAATTTGTGCTTTGCGTGAGCTCCTAGCATGAACCCCTATAATAAACCTTTTTCATTATTTGTGCGAATCCCATTATCCCATTAAGAAATAATTGGTTTAGATCATGTGAAAGTCTTATGCAATTTATGTTCCTTCGCAAGACAACTCCAAAAACCTCATTCTCAAGATCTATTTGTGATCCTCCTTCTTGGAAATTAGTTCATATAAAATAATGATGAAAAACATTATATATTTTTACGTATGGTTTAGGGGTATTTATAGTCATTAATTTACCTCCTTAACTCCACAAATCATGGATATTAGTATTTTCCATTATCACCATGTGCTATACTAATCTTCGAACATGACATCTGGGAATAAGTCCAATTTTCTATTTTCATGAGATCTAAGTGTGTACTCCAAAGAATATCATGAGTAATACATGATATCCCATCATGATATCCAAATAAAATCATGAGAACTATAGAAGATCTCATCTCGATATCCAATGAAAATCAAGTGCTTCACGATCTCTTGGAGTGAGATTAGTTCAGACATTAACGCTCTATAAGATTAATTTAGAAATTCTTTCTCCATGAGATCGGATAAACATATGCGCACTATGATCTCAGTTCATAATTTTCACTCAACAATATCAGTTTAGAATTCCCGCCCCATGATCATAAACATTCCTTATAAATATCCATTCCTTATTTGACAACCATCATTCATCAATAATATAAAACCATATCAACAAGAATAGTTGGCCCAAAAGTGCCATCATGAGGAAATTTTTCCTAATAACTTCTTTTATCTTCAATCATCACTTCACAATGTTATATAATCTTATATATGTGAAGTTTTTATAAAAATATCTTTGTGAATTGATAATTACACAACCAAAAGGAATTTTAGAAATATGATCAAAAAATAACACATCAATTAGAAAAAATGATATATATTATATTAAAAATATCATTATTCTGTAACTATTAATTTCTTCAAAAAAATATTTATAACCACTAATTAGCTAATTGAATCAGGTTTTTAACATAATTTTGATGCCCTTGTTAGCATTTCATTTGTAAACCCAAAAATATTTCAATCTCTAATTGAAATTAATATCATGGTATATCTGATGAACTATGTTTGATGGCTTTGGAAATGTTCATCTGATGAAATATTTGTGAATTTATAAAATTCTAAACGTTGGAAACACCATCCAATGGTGCTACTCGGAATCCTTTATCTGACGGAAGCACAAGGAATCTCTCATCCTTTTTTTCTCTTCCCAGTAAACTTCATCTAATTATCACAATACAATAGCCTCCATCCGATCATCATCCCCATATATTTTCATTTGATTCTTCATTCTCAATCTAGTAACATTGATATCATCATCTTATTATGCAACATACATAGGGTGAACTTTATAATTTTTATAATAAACATTCTTATTCAGATATCAGGGGAATTTTTGAGACAATATGAATAATGAATAAATTATTATATGTAAAAAAATGTCTTTATTGAATCATATAATTTCATGTAATGTGTAATATCAATGAAATTATAGTTAAGAGAACCATTTATATAATTATGATGAAAATAAGAGTTGATAACTTCCATTCTTTATCAATTATCCACACAACCATTATCTATACAAATTCTAATATTAGGTACACTAATCATACATTCTAGAGGAATATTCCTTATAAATGTTTCATCACATTTACATTAATGTAATATCTCTATGTATTTAATAACCTGTGAAAAGAATAATAATTATGGATAATAAATAAAAGTCAGACATTAAGTGATCACTTTAAAAAATAATTTTCAAAAATTAATTTAATTTCTTTTCAATTCTATTCTAGTAGATCTTGTGTACTGTAATCTATTTAATTTGTACCATTATAGTGAAATAACCATAATTTATAGGTTATGAGAGTTGATTTTTTATTTTTAGAATATTATTTTCATTATTATAAACATTCAAATCAATATTTAAATGATCATATCCAGATATCACAAATATTAGGATAAACATTAGAATAATTTAGAAATATTTATAGGATACCTAGAATGAATTTATAATAAATTAATGTGAATTATATTCTATTATCTATAAATTATAGTTTTATTCAGGAATGAGTTATTTATTTTTTATTTTTATAAATAGTCCATAATTGATGAAATAAATTATATATATATATAACTATAATAAAAATACGGATATTATGAAATGAAGGAAAAAGAGACATGTTTTTGAACACAAAGAATAATACTCTATTTTGGTAGTTGACCCAAGTTAAGGCCAATTTCCATACCCTAGTGGAATAATTACATTCTCCATAGATTAATTTAATAATTATGGACCACTTCAAAAGGAAAACAACATCCATTTGTTAATAGTTCCCCAAATCCCATAACAGTTTTTCAATTGATCAGATATATATAGAAGTAAGATTATATAGAGACTATGGAATATAAGACTTTTATATTCATGCTCTTCTTAGTGTAAGTTTTTCTTGAGAAATGAGTTAAAATGGAATGGAAAGTGAACAATTTAAGTTAAAAGGAAGATGAATTTTTGGTCGAGTATTAATATAACATTATAGGATTATCAAGACATTTTTCCGAATAAATTCAAATTCTTGAAATAAGTATTTATTGTTTCTTTTATGGATTGGTACTTGGTTATTGATGGGAAATTATATCTGAAACATTTTTACCTTTTTAAGTGATAGTGAAAATTTCCACCAAGACCATGAGGGAATCATAAAAATGTTTTTATTTTCAATTATAAATAATATAATAAGAAGGATTATTATAACCATGGATAAATAAATTATGAAAAATTGAAAATGAGAAGGGTGTAATTTCAATTATATAATAACTATATAACAAATCATTGAAGGCATTTCAATAATGGAATGAGTGTTTAATATATGTTTTCATATAAAAGATCTTATTCTCATGAATGAAAATTAAAGAGGGAAAAAATTTTAATTCATATGTTTCAAGAATATTTTAAACTATTCAAATGAAATCACCATGTTTAAATGGGATCATCCCAAATATAAAAACGATTATAATCCATGCTTATGAAATCACTATAGAATCATATGAGGTTCCTATTTATGTTATAGCTAATACATTGATTACAATCAAAATGTATCATAATATTTTAATTAATTATTAATATAAAAATAATTTTATGCCATACATATTTTATATTAATAATTATTAACACCTTTTTTAATTAATGAAGAGTTTTACAATGAATACCCCAAGTTGAAATATTTTAATAATAAAAATGTATTTGAATATATCAGTTAAAATTCTTGTTAGATTATTCCATGAAAACACAGGGGTAATAATAATTTTCAACACTGATATATTTCTAGCGATAAATGAGATCTCAATGTATAATGTACAAACATATTTTTAGTAGATGGGTATTATAATATCTAGGGATAGAGATAAATAATTTGTTTATAGTGAAGTGGATTCATTCAATGAGTCATGTTTTGTACCATCTATAGTGGATCTTCTAAAGAAAATTGAATTCACTGGATAAATAAATAAATGATAAGGATATCCATATAATATACTATGTATTTAATTTGAATGATTGTATTGATGAATTTCACAAGGAATAAAATTGATATTATCCACACTATGATGATAAATTATCAATTGAAGTTGTAATTTATTTTAAACACATATCTTAAAATCTCAATAAATAAATCTTTTGTAATTGTCAGAACTAAAGAAAAAAATTAGAGATGTGTTAGATGAGATTAATATTCTCTATTATTTATAATTATGGTTCAATTTTATTATTTATAAGAAATATAAATATATTTATAAGGTTGGGAAAATAATATAATGGATTCAATGAAATTGTTAATTCCAAATTGTACCTGGTAACCCCCATCGATGGTCTTTTTGAACAACCTCAAAGAGATCAATACTTATTGAATATTGATACATGTTTTGGGATATGTAATTTAAGAGTATAGAAATATGATATAATAAGTTCATAGTATCTTATAATTTATAGTAATTATGAGTTCACAATAAGGCTTTTTTGTTATAATAATACAATATCTATTCTCATGGATCCAAAAAAATATATTTTTTAATGACAATATTGCTAAATTTTTCTCACTTTTCATTAATTAAATATTCATATATAAAAAGATAAATAATTATCAAGAAGAAAAAATATGAATTGTACTCTTGTAATACCACGATACTTTATGATATATTTTATTTTCAATATACTCAATCTCTTTTATAGCTTATGATTCATACAAAACTAGTTCTAAATGAAACTCGATAATCTATTAAAATATTATTATTTATTCATGATCACTATAAACAGATCCTTAATTTGGTTGGTATGTATAGGAAAAACTAACATATTAAATGTATATGTTTTACACATGATCATTGGCTACATTCATATTGAATATAAAAATAATAATCATATGAAATTAAAATAAATGTTTTCTAAAAAATATTATATTTTCAAGATAACAATTTCATCGGACGTTGAGAACATATGATATTTATTTTACATTTATAGAAGAAATATCTAAAAATAAATTTTATTTTTGAAATAATAATATTAAAATTAGATTCAGGTGAATTGTTTGGATTTTTCAAAAAAAAAATTCAGTTTTTTATGAATAGTGAGAAATATCAATTACTATTAAAATATAAATTTCCATTTAAAAAATTTACATGTTCAATTAAACATATAATTTTATTAAAAATTGTCTAATTATATTATAATTAAATCAATTTAGATCTTTTTAATTAATTATATGTCCAGTGTTTATATAAATACCTTTTATACCCTTCAAAACATTTCCATTAGAAAACTGTTTTTAATCATGTTTGTGTGTTTTATTATAAATTATATTCTTCCTTTTTTTAATGTTTAATATAATAAAATGGATTATATATTTATAATAAGAATAGTTAATATTGTGAAAAAATTAAAAATTATTTTTTACTATAATTAATATTAAAAACAAAACAAATACCCTGGTTACGTTGAAAATGGGTTTATTGAGGGATATAACTGGGTTTATAATGGGTTTAAATGACCTAAAACTTGTCCAATTATTATTTTCTGACCATATTTTAACCTTAAACATTCTATATTTGTAAAATGTGATTTTTTTTTTCATTTAGATTTTAAAAAATATGGGTATAATCCACTCTTTTCAATAATTCAAAGTGTTTCCTCTAGCTCACTTATAAAAGTCCGCCCCTCCCCCCATATTCACACATAAAATATTTATGGTTCATAATAGTACATATTTAATACAATCCAAAATTCTTGAATAACATCTTATATTCCACTGTGTGAACATAATTCAATGCAATGATGTATTTTGGTGAAATCCTAAATATGGTGTCCAAATAAGATACAACATTCATAAACGAGAGTTTTTTATATCTTATTCCTCCTGCATAAAATTACATTAAATAAGGATAATATAAAAATTAAATTATATCATATATACAGATACATTATTATGTTACTTTCTTAATCTATATCCATATCCTCTTCTATAAAATGATAAATGAAATCTTCAATAGTGTGTATAGATGACTAACTACCCACAAACCGATGTAACTCGTTTTATTTAAACACCCCTCAAAGTTGAATATAATTATATATTTAATGATTTTATATAATATTTATGATATAATTATGCTTATTTTAAAATAATATCAGATATATTTTCTTAAATTTCATTCCATTTAAAATATTAAAATGTTGCTCTGGTGTACAACGAACTATCGCCTGACGAAATTTTCTGAATATTATTTTTACATACACATTAAATGGAAGGTAATTAAGATAAATTTATTTGATATATTTGATATTTATTATATTATATTTATTATATAAAATTTTTATATCACCACTTACTTTCCCTTCAACCCATTACGAAATGATGCAGTCGCTCATGTATATGTATGACAAACCGTCATCTTGAAGTGATGCGATTCATTTTCAATGCCAATTTTTAGGAATGGTTCTAATGTTTTATCTAATGAAAAAATGTAATAATAATTAAAATAATATCATTATAGGGATGATATTAAAATAAACTATAGTAATGATTTAAAACGTTCATAAAAAAATATGCATGAGAAAACAATGTAATTAACACCTGAAACAATAGTTATAATGAATGATTATTAATGAACTGGTGATCAAATGTTATAAAAAAATCATATATGATATAATAAATATTAATAGTGTTTTATAAGTTAGTATCACTTTTTATACCACATTATAGGATATTAACGATTCATCAACTAATGAGAAATGTGAGGTAATATATTTTCACTATATTTCTAATACACTAGGGATTATATGAAATTTTGAACCTAATTGTTCCTATGTGGTGTATATAATTCCCATTTGATATAATTATTCATTGGAAATTAAATTTATCCTCAATATATATATTCTATATATTTTAGATATTATTATTCTCTAAACCATAGACCATTATTATATATGGGGGTCAACTATGAAATATATTTGATTGAATTAGGAAATTATTGATAAATATGTGTTTAATAAATATGTCTAATTATTAATAAATAATATTTTTAGTGAATTGAATCAATAATTTTTAAAAAATACTAATAAATTTTACATGATGTTATGGGAGGGGGAAAATTATATATCCTATATATGTATCAATAGGTCTCATGAGAGATATTAGTTTGGAAAATTAAATTTTGTTTTTACCCAAACTTTTATACTATATTTTGAAAGGTATTGATAGTAGAGGAATCATTATCCCTGATATTTGGATGTATAACAATTAATAATTTACTTCATTTATAATTAATTTATTATTATTATCCATGATTTGTTTTTCATATTACCTCCATATGAATTTTATTCTCAATTAATTGATTAAATGGAATGTGTGTCTAGTTATTTGTATTTTAATATTTATTTTTCTTTTTTTCTTGGTCAATATATTGATTAAATTTTTTTAGTTATTTATATTTACTTATTGATTATGATTTATTTACTGATGATAGATACTTCTATATGTAACCATTATAGAGAGTCTGAGCTCTCCATAATTTTGTTTCCCTTCATATGAATTTGAAGAATAATTCATTGAATTAGTATAAAGATGAGGAATTCATTCCATTACTATTTTTTAGTTTCTTTTAACAATGTAAATGGTCATCAAATATGTATTTAGTTTCATAATACTATAAAAAAACCATCCCCTTGGGATTTTACCCCTTGTATCTTTTCCAAATTAATAAGTAGTCATCCCCTTAGAGTTACTGGAGTAAGGGTTTTTATCATTCATATCAAAGGGAGTGTAATGTAAACCATAGAAACTATAATATGTGAATCATATATTATAGATCCTAAATCATCAACATAATTTAATGATATGTATAATTACGTTAAAATAACACAAATTTTTGGGTAAGGGATAGATTATGTGGATTACCATGAAATTATTTACTATCTGGATTCTATAAGTAGACATGGTTCTTTAATAGATTTACCTATGGATAATAATTTAAAAAAGGTACATTGGGCTTGAATCAAGAATTAACTGGTACACAAAATTGAGCCTTAATAAACACTTGGTATGATACTCCTTGGGTATATTCATTAGTTAATACAAAATTTCTTTAAAAACCATTACAAATGTTGTGATATTATTATAAAAAACCACATTTTTATGATTATGTGACAAATAATGATAAAATTTTAATGTTTTGTTATGTATTACATTATATATTGAATTGTAAATAATGATTTAAAATCCATAATTAGATGATGTAATCTATTATATTCTATTTTTAGTAATGAATCCAATAAGAAATAAGGATATCGATACTAATAGCCAATTTGATGATTTCCCTACATAGTATGTTGATATAGTTGGTACTGAAAATTAGAAAATCAAGGTTATATTAGAGATTATTAATTATGTAATGAAAAATATTGATCCCTGAAAGGAGAAACCTATTTTTACATTGTGTTATTATCATATGTTGAATTAATTTATGTGTAATAATCCCTTGTAATTTAGTAGGACTACTAATCCTATTTTTTTATTAATATATTAATTCATTTGAGAAGACATTTCAAGCCTCGGGATGTGATAAATGTGAAAATGTTATATTGTAAGTATACTATCTCATGGTAAATTCTAATCAATGGGGGTCATTGATGCAGAATACCAGGGAGGAAGAAGAAATAGAATATATAGAATTGAGTGATTATTAGGAGGCATTATTTGGAAAATATTTCTATTTTGAGAAACGAAAAAAATAAATTGAAAATATATTAGCATAAAAAAGAACCCCGAACAGAGTATTGTAGTGTGTGATGATAATTTTACAAGAAATTTGAGGTATAATATGGATTACATATATAATATGGAATGAAACGTTTTTCATTTCATCAAAGTAGGTAAGCCTGGTCTCTAAATGGTGTTGGCAACTCATGTTTTTTCCACATATGATGAAATGGTTTTATATTCCATCATAATGAAGAGGTAAATTTCTTGAGCCTATTTGTTCAAGATAATTTAAAAAATATAATAGGTCTACTAAGCACAAAAAAGTGAATGTTTCAATAAAAGAGGAGAGAACAAATAAACATCCATCTTATGAAAATTATTGAATGAATACTCTATGGATATGCATGAAGGGAATGTGACTTTCTTAAAAGTTAATAGAAAAGGGTAATGATTATAAACAATTAAAAGTGATTATAGAAAACACTTCTACCTAGTTATTTTACATTAATTAAAGTTTTAATTATTCAGACTAATGTCACATGTGTCAGGGGAAACTACCACAAAATTGTTTAAGGGAAGAAGGTCATGCTTAGGCATCAATATAGTTGAGGTTCAATTAACCAATGAAAATGGGAAATTTATATTAATCATAGCCTAAAATTTATATAATTCCTTATTTTTATCACGTATCCTCAGTCACTTTTATATCTTCAATGTTTTCAAATAAAATGAGATATTTCCCTAGAATATTATGAAGGGGTTGTTAGTAATAAAAAATGGAAGACTCGGTACAATAAGGATGAGTTTGGTATTCCCCATTATCGCATATAAAATTCTTATATTTGCTGGATTTATTTTATAACCAATGGTTTAATTTTAAGGAATCCTTAGTGTGGATTATATTTCCAAATATAATTTTTTTTGTATTGAGAAGGATGTTATGATTTGTTATAATGATATAAAATTTCTTAAATTTAGAGATAAGAATTCATCATCTAAGACAATTCTATATCCACCCATAGTCTCTAAACTAGAGGAATTATTAGGGAATAAGGGAAGACACAATATATGGATGGAATATATAATCATTAAATATAGGGCGTATATATTATCCTCAGAAAAATTGATGTATTTCTTGAGAAATTTCATCGATATAAACCAGAGTAATATTATGAGTTTTCCATTGATTTAATGAGTGATACGAGACCAATATCAATGAATCCCAAAAAATTGACACTGTTGAATTAGTGATTTTAAGGAAAAAACTATTTGTGTTTTGTGATACGGGATTTTTTAACCCCAATGTTTTACTATTTTGATTCCATGTTCTCTTAGTTAATAAGAGAGGAAGATCTTTGAGGACGTCCATTTTTTATTGGGAGATAAATTTCATTATAAAAAAATAACATGCTTAATCTACCATATGTTGATGAATTATTTGATCAAAATCATAATGTAAAATATTTTATAAATATTTATCTTCTTTCTGGGAATCATCAATTTCATGTAAACAATAAAGAAATCCTTAAGACGACATTTTTAATTAGTTATAGTAACTACGATTTTTTATTAATTCCAATTGGATAGTCTAATACAAATATTCTTTTTTATGCCTAATGAATATATTATTCAATATATATCATGATGATTTTGTTTTGGTATTCATTTAAGATATCTTTTTGTATTCTTAAATCTATGAGGATAATGATAATAACTTGACGATCATTCTTGAGGTTGTTCGAATAAATGATTTATATGTGAAATTTAGAATGATTGATTTCTTATTTCAAGGAGTTTCTTCTCTTGGCCATATTATCTCCATGGATGGGTGCTCACTTGATCATATGATGATAATGGTTGTCCAATAATGGATTAGAAAAATGAACATAATTATGTTATTTTGTTTAATTTTTTACTAGGTTACTATCAGTGACTTGGTAAATATTTATCCCGATTGTCTATCCCATTAACAAAGATTATATGTAAGGGACCTATGTTCATCTAAAAAAATGAATGTTATTTTTTTGGTGAATTCAATATAGTATTTTTTTAATGATATTATTTTAACTACACAAATTAATAATTCATGGATGTTTGATATATATTGATGCATCACAAAAGTTACTTAGTTTTTTATTTATAAAATATGATAAAAATATTTCATATTCATCAAGGTAGTTAAATAATCATGAACAAAACTATCAAAACCGTAATGTTAATGAAATAGTTACAATCACTTCATTAATAGTATGGAGATGTTTTCGCTATGGTGATTGTTTTAAGACATATATAGATCATAAGAACCTAAAATAAATCCTTTAAGATAATGATATCAGTATGGTGAAAATGTGATGGCTTGAGAAAATCAATGGTTTTGAATTATCAATACACCACCTCTATGAGATGGAAAATAAGTTATCAGATAAATTTTGATTACAATAGCACATAGTCTGGAAAAAATGACTATTAAAAGGAAACCAATGTTTATGTATAAAGTATATAATTACAAGAAGATTATTAAATAAGGGGAGACATTATAGCTATTTCAAATGATAATGAAAAAAATATATTAAAAGTGATAAAATTTTCTAAATCTGATGTTGATAACATTTAGAAGAAAATTAAATCCATTAATGATAGAAGATGGGAAGATTTCAAAATTGAAGAATCTATTCTAAAATTATGGATGATATTGTGGGTTCCATTTGTAATTCTGGTGTGGAGGGAATTTTTAGATGATTCCCATATTTTTATTTTTTATATACACCTTGGTATTATAAATAATAATATCAATTTATGGGAACACTTTTAATGGGATACCATGAAGATGCAAATTTCTTATTATATATTGAGATGTTTGGGTTTTCAATTGGGAAAGGATGAGAGATTGAATTATAGTGGAGTCTTGGAACCAATGCCTATTTATATGTGTAAATGAGATGAAATTAATGTGTTCCTTTTCATTAGATTAAAAAATAATCCTAGAAAAAATTATGTAGTATAGGTTATTGCTGATTTCTTTAAAAAATATGCACATTTACTAGCTATAATAAAATATTTACCTATTGAAACTAATTCGTGACTATATATTAACAATGTTGTAATGATTCCTGGAAAACCTCAGTTAATTGCGTCTGATTGTGATCACTATTTTACATTGAAATTTTGTGAATTTCATCAGAAGGCTGTTGATATCATGCAACATATGAGAACCTCCTACAATCCTCAAACCGATGGAAAATCCAAATATCTATTAAAACATTGTATGACCTTATGTGGAGATTCTCACTTTAATATCAAGGAATGTGGGACTAGTATTTAACTTTGATATAGTTTTGTTATAAAAAATGTTTTCCTCATAGTATTTGAATGGAACCCTATGAAGCATTAAATTAAAAGAGATTTGATACTCTATTTTTTTTATTTAAGTTACTGAAAATAAAATTTATTGGCTTATAACTTGTTGAAGATCTGAAAACAATGGTAAACTATAATCAGTCACATATTAATTTATTTTAAATTAAGAAAACATTTTATGCTAACAATAAGAGGAAAAATTCGAAATATCATTGGGGAGATCCTACTTTTATAAAATTACACCCATAGAAGGGTGTCATAAGGTTCAGTAGTAGGTACAACTAAGACACAAGTACATTGAATCCTTTTAAATTTTTAAAAATATTAGAGTTGCGGATTTCTATTTTCAATACTACAAAGACTCTCTAAATATCAAGATGTTTTTCATATAATATTGTTATGGTATCACATGATAGAACTAGCACATGGGCCCACCTATGATAAAATAAAATTAGTTCCATATATATATTACTATGAAGTTCCAATACAAATCATTGATACTATAGAAAATTTTTTTAGGAAACATACAACTTGACATGTAAATTTAATTTGGATAAATCATAAAATTGATGAATCGATGTTGGAACCATATGATGTTTTTTATGAAAAACTAGCCTCATTTTTTAAGGTAATATGCACAATGTTTATAGGTTATAATTTTTTTGAGTAATTCAACACACCAATATTTAATAATAAATTTTGTTTCATACAAATTCAATCTCTTATATTTCTTATGATGGATGAAATATATTGTTTAAATGAATAATGATACTCTATTTAAATATTAAAAGATAAACATGGCCATTATAACTAAGAGGTTCAATTTGTGGGCATGAAGAGAAAAAACTAAAATATTAAAAATATATGTTTTGAAAAAATATTATTAGTAACCTATTTATAATAAATAATTATAAGAATAATTTATATTTAAAATAATTTTCTCTCTAAAAACCATATTTTTTAAAGAAAATAACTTCATCATGTGTTTCCCAGTTAATAAATTTAAATTTTAAAAATATTATTTTCCAAAAATAGCCTTTATTTTTTAAATAATCAAATCAAAAAAATATTATGATAGTTATTTTATATTTATGAAAATATTAATTTTTCGAAGAATAGTGAAAAATATGGATTTTTTTAAAACCCTCATTTCCATTAAAATGATTTTCATGTTACATTTTCTTTAAATTTTTTTGAAAAGATAAATTAGTCCATTTATATTATAAATAAGCCAATTTAGTTGTTGGATGTGAAACCCATATGAGCTTGTAAGGGGTGCTATCTCATTAGGGTTTCCCCTGTCGCCGCCTCTCCTCACTCTGCCTTGGATCGGCTACGAGTCACCTTCTTGTTGCTCCTTCTCGCTTCTCTCGTGTCAACGAAACCAAAGGCATATTTTTCTTCATAGATGCGACCGGTGTGACACTTCTCACCATTTTACTGCCTTCTCCTGCTCTACCCTGTCTTTACTAGCTAGGGTCTCATCTGGCGTTGCGCTGAATTCAGCGGCCGTTGTTCCAACTTCTCCTAGCAGTGGCTCGACGCACGGTTCTATATTAGCTGGAAGCATGCGCGGTGGTTTGAGGTGATCTATAGGTAAGAAGGTTATGGTGTCGATGGGATCTTGTTCTTATTCGCGGTAAGTTCTTGTGGCTGTCGTTGGGATTTCGCTTTTTTCATTCTGGTTTTCCTATTCGTGTTGGATTTCAGTGTTTGGATGTGAGTTTTTCTTGATTTGTTATATGTGGAGGATTTCTCTTGGTTGAAAAGGTTCGCCTGGTTTTGGTCTGGTGGCTTCATCGACGTTGCGGCGGCGGTGTGGACGAGTTAGTTCAGGAATTCATCATGGCATTGGTGAATCTTGGTGAATGAGAATTTGAAGCTGCAATGGTGAGGGTTTCCTGTCGGCATGATTTGGATATTAATGTGTCTATGCCTGATGTGTGGTTTTGTGGAGGATCAGGTGGTGCCTTTGGTTTCAGTGGTGGTTTTAATTTCATGGTGGTATGGTTCTATTGAAGTTTCTCTACCTCCTTCACAGGATACATCATGGATTTCTTATAACATGGGGAATGTTGTTTTTATGACAACCCTGCTTTTATTACAAACATAAACATGATTTATTACATAAAACTTCTCTTGAAACAACAAAGAAGATCGAGAGGTTTAGTGTCTTTGGGGATTAGAATCATTACATAAAAACTTAAAACATGAAATACAACATCTTTATGAAAACTTCCTTTACATGACCACAACATTCCCACGTACTTAGCATTGCATGGGATAACCTGAGGACATGCATAAAAAAGGGGTGAGATATAAAGCCAAGTAAGGGAGTACACATGGAATAACATGAGGAGTAAAATACATGTTATTAAATATGCATATCAATAGAGAAAATGAGAAACATGAACATAAAGTCATGATAAAACATGATAATCATAACATGGAAATGTGGCAACAACACTTAACATGGAATTAGCATGAGCCAAGGCTCATTGCACATGGAGCATGAGTAAATCCTCATTTCATATAAATCATGAGTAAACCCTTGTTTAATTTGAACTAGCATGAGTCAACACTCATTTCTCATGACGTATCATGATACTATAATTTACCCAATGCATTGGAGCGCTATAAGGGCGCACCCTTCTTAAACATTTCATTTCATGCATAAGTGTGCCACATAGATCATAAAACATGGATTCATAAAACATAATAAGTTATTCCACAATAAAGGAATTTGGAATTAATAAATGAAACCTTATAATAAATAAGTAAATTTTTCTAAAGGTGAATACCCTTGATAAATAAATGGGCATGATATTCACTACACAATGACATTGGTTTAGAAAATTGGTGCAATTTCGGCAGCGTAACGACGTGACATAAGAATTCATAAAAATGGTTTATGAGAGAGAAAGTGGTTCCTCATAATATATACATGTAATGGAAAGTAAGGAGGTCATATAGATACATGTCTCAACAATTTTAATGGGGTTTAGATTCATGATACAAAAGTATTTCTTAAATGTAAAAGAGGAGAGAGAAGTTCCTTTCGGAATTTCAGCACAGTAACGGGTGTACATGGGAGGAATTTAATGAGAGAGAAAGGGGTATAACATCATTCAAACATAAAGAGGTCAGTATGAGGGAGGTGAAAAACCATACCCCAACATTCATCATTGAAATTAAAAGGTAAAAACAACTAAAATAAAATTGGACAAAAATGTGAAAGGAAGAAAAAAACCTTACATGGAAGTGTGCTTCCAAAGGCTAGAGAGAGGCTTTTGAAAGGCTTCTTGAGAGCTTGGGGCACCTTGGGACGATTTTAGAGAGAGTAGGGAAGAGGTTGGACGAAATCCAAAGGCTTTGAGTGAGGAGGAAGTGGGAGCTTGGGTGAGATTATATAGGAAAGGTGGGGGAATTCTTTATTATTTAGGTTTGGGTCCCCTTACATTAAATTAATCCAAACCACAAACCATCACATGGTTTTGGCCATGGTTTCTGGAAAATAGAAGAGGAAAACAATATTTTATAA
Organism: Viscum album; assembly: GCA_963277665.1. Taxonomy (NCBI): domain Eukaryota; kingdom Viridiplantae; phylum Streptophyta; class Magnoliopsida; order Santalales; family Viscaceae; genus Viscum; species Viscum album. Next base: position 1,786,488,443 of record OY728155.1, on the reverse strand, counting down.
GGCCAATTTCCGAACTTCTTAAAATAATAGGGTTTCTTATGTGGAGGTGAGTCACACTCCCATGGAAAATAATTTAAAAAGAAAAGATGTTTAATAAGTCTTGAGGGGTCCATGAATGCTTTGAAAAGTTATTCAGACAAACCAAAAATCACATTATTATAATGGTAAAACATATATTTGCCGAAATTAAAGCTTATAGTATTTTATTACATCACTATTGGGTCATTATGATGTCATAATACACATTATATATTTAAACGGTATTTAAGTTTTGCCCAAAAATTTGACTGTCTTAGAAAATTATAAAAAAATTCACCGTTGAATAATTTTGACATCCCTATTCTAGAAATAACATTTATTTTATCTAAATAATTTTCTAAATATGTTAATTTTCACTTTTAAAATAAAAACCGACATTTATAAAAAATCACGGGTTTTGATAGAAATGGCTTTCAAACCATAATAAAAATTACAATTGCATTCATAAAATTATAAGATCATTTATATTTAATAAAAATTAATTTAATAATAAATATAATATTTTATAAAAATATTATTTAATTCAAAAATCCCTTAATTTAATAAAATATATTTCTTAATTAAATAATAACTAAAAACATTATTTGTACTTTAAAAACTATCTACAATGTATCAATAATGACAAGAATGTATATTCATTATTATATACAAAAAAATAATGTACATGAACATAGTACTATTTATTTGTTACATAACCCCTTAAAACAGCCGCATAAGACCTAAGGGTAAGGTGTGCTATGGTGACAAACTCTTGGGTTGGCTCAGATAACATCACTCGAGTGGTAATTTCTATAAACTTCCACTTTCCCCGTAGACAGTTCCTTTCGAGCTTGACAAGATGAATCTCAGCTTTGTCTTGGTCAAGAGCGAAGCCCAAGGATGCCACCTCTTTTATGAGCTCTGAAAAATGGGCTTCGTATGGGGAAATTCTACTGGATGAGGCCATCACTTCCTTTGTTTGAGTAAATTTGGATTTGTTAAAGCCCTATATTTATACTAATCATGTGATCACTGTTCAGTGTCTATATTAGCAACAGTCAAAATTCTAAACATAAAACCAAAGAAGTTGACATTTTATATAAACATAAAGTGAAATTTAATTAGATCAAGAGGGATTGACATTAATGAAACATTGGGTCATTACAGTTTTGGTCTCTGTTGGTTTGAATTTTGTGTTTTTGCTTATGGAACTGTGGCCTTGGTCCATGAGACACTACTTCTAGTTTCCTTATTAAGATTTCTTTAGAAGATGTTTATAGTAGGAGGCGTTCTCCTTTCATCGCTATATGGAATTGGAAGTTTTGAGAGGGTATGGTGTTTTCCATCAGTACCATGCTCGTGCATCCCTGCACGTGACTGTTAGCCAAGCAGTGATGGTAAGGGGAATTCTAATCATATTGTTTTTATTCCTTGGTGGAAGTTTTCCTTACTCGTGAATTGTATTTTCTTTTGTCTAGATGATCTTGGCCCGTGGAGGCATGGTTGTTCTTTAAGTCATTGATGTCTTTCTGGTTTCCCACTTTTCTTCAAAAGTGCTTTTGGAATAAAATTTTAATTTTTAGTCAAAAAGAAATCCAATTTAGTTAAATTATGCCACTTATATGAGTATTTTTATCTAGTTGGTTCAATATTTTTAATGAAAATAATATTTATTTTCCTAATATGGTCAACCTAATTTTTTACCAGAATGAGTAGTGAAAACTATACCAATTAATTTTAACGGTTAAGGTACTACTGGAATTACCAAGGGGTTAAGCTATAATGATATGGAATAACAATGAAATAATAATTTTGGAAACATTATTTTTTCCCATATATTGACCTTATATAATCCATGTTTATACAGTCTTCCATTCTAGAGCCTTATGGATTTTTGTAAACATTGATGTGATTCGCCTATTCCTAAATTCCATGTATCTCATCTCCCTGACTTATTCTAGGACACCCCTCTTCTAACCCATTAATACTTACAAATCCTTTTGGATCTGACACTGCATACCCAAATAATTTACTTATATCCATCACACCATCATATAGTCCTTTTTTTAAAATATATTCATTATAGGAAGTATTTTTTGTGCAATCCTAAATAAGTTTTCTAAAGAAGGCTAGTGTTCCTCATCGAGAATTTTTATTTCATTTCTATATCTAGATTATTCAATTATATTAAATTATGATAATATAATAGGAGTGATATCTCCAATATAAGGACATATTATTATGTAAATGGAATAACTCATATATATCTCTAGAACCATTAAATTGGAAACAGAGTTGTTTATCATCTGTACGGTGGACGACCGCATTGTGGAACTATGTAACTCTTATTACATCAACACTCTCCATGAATGGATTTAATGATGGATTTAATACACACACACACACATACACACAAAAACACACACACATATATATTTATGGTATAATCATACTAATGGAATTATAATATCAAATATTCCTTCTTAATTTCCAGTCCATTTAAAATATGATAATGTCAATCGTGTGAACCACGAACTACCACCTCATGAAGTGATGTGATGCATTTTTCATATAAAACATTAATGGAATTTCAAAATGATAATTTAATGAATATAAAAGATATATATGAATTAATATTAATTATGGAAAAATAATATATGACCCAATTCTTTACCTTTACACCATTAATAAATGTTATTTTTTCTTATTCATACGTAAAACATATTATCTCCATGAATCCATGTGATTGATTTTATTTGTAAAATTTTTAATAAGGGATATAAATATGTCTCTAATAAATAAAAAACATATTTATGAAAGAAAAATCATTTTAGATATGATGCATCTATAACTTATTTTCAATATTTAGATCTTCCATAACAAAACATACTATGGAAATAAAGAAAATAACACTTGAAACAACAGAAATAAAGAAATATTGGTAATGAATGTGTGATAATTTGTTATAAATGTATCATATATAATATTATAAATAATATTATGGTTGTATTATAACATAGTATCATGTTTCAAACCACTATAAAGAAGTTAATAATGGCTCAACTAATATGAAACGTAAGGTAAGGGATTCTTTCTCAATTTCAACTCTATTGAAAATTATATGAAAGTATCCACATATTTATTATTATGTGGTGTTTACAAAACCCCATTGAGGTAATTTTTCATTATCAAATCCATTTATCTTAGTATCGATATAATTTTTATTTTAGAACTGATTATTTCATAAACTGTATACTATTCGTATATAATGTTTTTTTATTATTACCGTAATTTTATTAAATGGTGACATTATTGATAAATATGCGCTCACTTCCCAATAAATATATTTTTTGGTAAGGAATATTGTTCTTATGTTAAATAAAAAATCAAATATATGTGGATTTATTTGGTTAAGGAGTGATAAGTGGGTCCAATGATTATATATCCCCTCAATGCATCAATGTGTCTCATGAGAAAAAACAACTAGCCAAGTTAAATTGGTTTTTACAAATAAATTTAATGTATTTTTGTTAAATATATTTATTATAGAGGTATCAGAATGCAATAGATTATGATTTATAACAGATAACCCTTTCCTTCATTGAAAATTCAATATTTATTATTATCCATCAAATTTTAACCCTAATATTTTATTTGGATTCATTTCATTCTTAATTTTTTTTGATTAAATGGATTCATTCTTCAGTAATTTACCTTTCAATACTAATTATTATTTATTTAATTCCCAATTTATTGACTAAATGGAATATGTTTTTAGTTATTTACCATTCCATATTTGTTATTATTTATTTAATCATGTTATATTCTTCTATATGTAACCCTTAATTTGTATTTGAGTCGAACATTATTTTTTTCCATTCCGCATGAGTTGATGAATAATACATTTAATGATTTAAAGGATGTAAAACATGTTTCATTACATTGTTTTAGTTTATTTTCCCACTGTGAAATGGGTATCAGGTATGTATTTGTTCGTACATAACTAATAAACTAGCCATTCCTATTTTATTTTACCCCTTTTAATGTAGACACTAACCCATAATTACTGGGGTTGGGGTCCTTAAAAATCTAGTTTCCATTGGATAAGGACCTATATAGAAAATTCAATAAGTAATAATTTTCAATATATTGGGTCTCATTTCATGGCTATATCATCTCAATGGTTGGGATTTTAGTTAACCCCATAATGATAATGTTTGTTAAAGAATTGTCGAGAACGACGAATATAACTGAGATACATGGTTTCTCTACAATAACTAGTTTATATAAATGATTTATTGAAAATGATTCCTAATTATAATGTATGTTCACTATGTTGATATATCAAGGGTTCAAATTCACATTATCTATGATGTAAAGGGACATCGTTCTTTTATTGTAAAAAATATTGACCAATTAACATTTATGAACCTAATCATTAATAATAGAATATTTTTTATATATAGTGAAGAATCAATGAAAGTTATGGGGTGTCGTTCATTATAACAATCGTGTATTTTCCTATGTATCAATTAAATTAAATATACAAAATAAGAACTATTAAAATCATGATATTGAGATGGTAGTTGTTATATTTTCTTTGAAAATATGGAGGTGAAATATTTTTATGGAATGTTATGAAACATATATAATTAGAATTATTTAAATTATAAGTTAAATTTTCAATACATAAACATGAAAAAAAATGATACGAATAAAACTTCACAATGGCTATAAATATACTATACATTACCTCTAAAAACTGTAGAACATGGTCATTGGTCCACTGGATGTGAGAGAACATGGAGTTATTTCTACGATTGGGATGAATAAAGACCCTATATTCATGTACTTGGTAAGGTTGGGTTTCGAATTTGTTTTTGAATTATAAGGATCATTCATATTCCAACAATTTTCTAAAAATATATTACTAGTTATGATAACAAGGGATTAATACGATAATAATCGTATATAAAAAAATATTAAAACCATAGAGGGTGGGAAATTTGTAGAAATCATCTATAAATACAATGAGTTTATATTCACAAATAAACTATGTTAACCATATGTAACTAATATTTACATGTAATAACTAGATGATTCTAAAATCTAAATATTCTCTATTTTAATTAGTGGTAATAACATATAAAAGGTTCTAAAAGAAAACATATTGTTAAAAAAGTTGTATTTTTTATAATATGTGTTCCAATACTATTTCTTAAAACAAATGAAGGATGTGAGAAAACATCTAAATGTTTTAATGTCACATCTCCCTATACATATTTTATAACATGATAACCTTAAAATGGTAATTGTGATTGTTCCCCCTAATACATCTATGAATAATGATATTGAATCAGTAATTTTCTATTAAGATACCAATTTAGCACATTTCATATAAATTATAGAGGATCTCATATTTTATCATCATGAATGGATTTATATCAATGATGTTTTGAGGTTTAATTATGTATCAATATCAATTTTATATGATAATGACCATTGTTTCACATCATTATTTTATAGGAACCTTTACAAATCATTGGAAACCGATAAACATTTCATCTTCACATATCATCCTAAAACTAATGGTTAGGATGATATGGTCATCCATACCATATAGGACATATTAATGACATGAAAACATAACTTCCTAGGAAAATTGGAGTTATTACAACATCTCGTTGAATTTAGGTGATATAATAGTATCATTTCGAGAATTAAATTGTTAAAATATAGAAATTTAATGGAAATTTATTTTAAGAAAACATGTCATTGTGAGGATATTGATAGGAGTGTAATTTTTAAAGAAATTATTTTTAGAAAAAACTGGCATAGTGAGATCTATCCAAAATGACATCCAAAAAACATAAATTAGACAAACAAAACTATGAATGTTACTAGGGGATGGACATCAAATTTTATATGTGTGGTCTTTTATTCATTATTGTACCACCATTTCATGGAGATAAAAGATTTATAAATAAATTGATGTAAAGTCAAAGGAATATTAAATGTTTTAAAATCTAAGATGCAATTGTAGTCATAGGTAAACATTTGGATTTTACACAAAAATAGTCTTAATGACATGGATACTTTTATATAGCAACCAAATTTATTTTTTTTTCCAAATTTTAAGAGAAGAAGAATAGAAAAAGGAGATAATGAAGGCCAAACACACAACATGAGAAAAGGGTCACGAAGGTCTAAAATAGTGAAGTCCAAGAGCACACCTAATGACTAAAGCCATGCTCTCAGAAAGAAGAGACATTAATCTGGAATAGTATATAACTTATTGATGGTGCCAGTTTTAGAGGGAAAAAAATAATCCACTCTATTAGCCTCCCTCCATGTGTGAAGTACATAAATATGGGTTGTAATGAGATTGTGGTACTTATAGATAGTATTGAGAATTCACTAGTGTGTACTTTCAAAACCTTTCAAAGCATGGAAAATAGTTTTGGAATTAGTTTCTATGGTATAGAGGTTAATGTGATTCTCTATTAAGTGCATATGTCATTTAAGCATAGCTTCCGACTCTTTCTGTAGTTAGTTTCCACTACCATTGAAGGTTGAGAAAGACAGAATTACCGAATCAATTTAAACCCTGACTATACCACCACCGCGCGTGACACCTATCCCACATACACCATCCATGTTAAGTTTTATGATGATACTAGGCGAGATCCAACGTACCCAATGACCCTATGAGACTCTTGGATAGGGAGTTGTGGTCACCAATGATCTCTAAGGGATGGATCCTCTTTTCTATTCTTAATGACTCGAGAAAGATCAATGAGCATTGATCTAGTTCTATAAATGACCGATGTCTTCAAACAGATGGTACCCTCTTGCTGATCTCTATTCCAAGAATTCAAAATTCACCAACATCCATTTAAAATTATAAGCACCCCATCCTTATTTTCAATGGAGTTATTATATCCCTATAACCAAGAGGTAAATATAGTTGTGTTTTTAAGAACCTACAAAGAATGACTAGAAACAACCCTGAAGACCTCCCAAACTGATCGATCCCATGTACCTCCAAAAATAGATGGTCCATGGATTCCATCTAATAATTAGAGAACAAAACACACATAGACACTAGACAGATGAATTTTTATTTTAGGTTATCATCAGTGGAAAGGGAATGATTTCTTATGCACCAGAGGAGAAGATTAATCTTGGAAGGAGCTTCCATAAACCATAATAGTTCACACCAATTTTCTAATACCAAGGTAGTCACCAAGTTATAATGATTCCTTTTGTTGGAGAAGAGACTTGTAGAGGAGAGATCCAAAATATAATATTTTGGATCATTATTCATCACAATGGATTCAATGGGTTCCCACTGTGAGTCATCAGGAATAGCATTGGTAAACCAAGAGTAAGTGCTGGCTTGCTTGAAGGTGACATTGGGGACCAGAGAGAGTCTAGGAAGTCTAATATGGATCCATCCAAATTGTGATTCCATAAATTGATTTCACACCTCCCTAAAATCCATTTACCATGCTTTTGAATGGATGAAACATATAGCTGAACAATATGTCCCCAAGAAGAGGGAGTCATCCTTACAGTATCTAGATTCCTACTGTATTTTGTCTTGGTGATGTGACCTCATAGAGTATCCCCCACAATATCCTCCCACGCAAAATTTATATGCATGCATTACAAGGTGATAGATTATTCTTTCACATTTATTTTTCCATCCTAGAAAACACTTTCCAATATCCACAAAGATTCTCAATGGTATCTGCAATCTAATTGTGCATCCCATATGAAAGAGTTAAAAATATTTTCAATATTATGAAGGACTCTCTTTGGTACCTTAATGGAAGAGACGAAATTTATGGGAATTAATGATAATACATGATTCACTAGAGTGATATTGTTACCAAAACTTAGGTACATATTCTTCAATTTAGTGATATAGTTAGTGATTTTAGAATCAATTTTTTCAAAATGTTGAATCATGAAACTACATGAAGTGATTGAAGCACCAATGTAGTGAAATTGGGAGGTCCTTATAAGAATTCCTAGGATTTTTCCACTTTACCCACATGTCTAACATATTTTTTTTGGATATAAAAATGATACTCTAATCCGGATTAACAAGATGCCCAATCTATTTCTTACAGTTATCTAAAACCATGTTGATAACCTTAATGGACCTTTTACATGAACTAAGGAACAAAATAGTGTCATATGAAAAATCAAATGCAAAATACCCTTTACGGTTGACCTGCAATGGTAAGGAAGGATGACACTAGCACAAATACTCTTCTTGATATAATTGGAAAGAAAATCTTTGTAGATGATAAATAATCTCATGGAAAGAGGGTCAACTTGTTTCATCCCACACACTGATTTGAAAAAACAACAATTTATCCCCATAAAAGAGATGAAAACCACAGTAAGTTGAATCATATGAATAGTAAATCAATGAATCAAGAGGAAAAACCCATACAAAGTAGAACTTTTAAGATAAAATTACTCTCAAGAATATCATATTCATTCTCTATATCAATCTTTAGAACCATATTTGAAACATTCTAATTGACATTAATATCATGAACCATCTACTGGTCCAAGAAAATTGCACCTTGTATAGTTATTCCTTCAAAAAAGCCAAGCAACTCAAAAGACATCTAGTGAGAGAGATGTTTCGCAAGACATATATTGATAACCACATCCAAAAAATTATATGGAATGCTTCACGTGCTAATTGGTCTAAAATTATTTAGAGAGGATGGGTTTATTACATTGGGTATGAGTACAAGAATGGTGGAACTAGCTACACGGGGGAGACAAACAAAAAAAATCTTTACTTTTGTTAACTAGATCCTCCTTAACCAAGTCCCAATTAGATATGTTAAATTACCCTGGGAGATCATCTAGGATAGTGGAACTCTCTGGGTTGAGGGACATCATAGCCTCGAGAATCTCCTCATCATCCAAATTATAGGAAATCATGGAACTTTGTTGATTAGAAACGTTGTGAGGGGTGGAACCAAAAAAATATCCATGGGATGAGGGGTATCCATCTGATAGCCCGAGTTGGGAAAAGCGACTAGGGTGAAGAATTTCTTATTAAATATGTCACTAATCGTTGTAGGATCATCATTACATGTTCCATCATGAAGGAACATATTTGGATGGATATTTCTCCTTATCTCTTTCATACAGGCATGAAAAAAGGCAGTATTACAGTCTCCCGCCTTTTACCATTTTACTCTAGCCTTCTCCTTAGTAATATATTCTTGCATGAAAAAAATATCTACCAGAATTTCCCTCTTTTGAATAGGAACCCCAAAAAGAGTCTCATTACTACCATTATACAAGTAATTTTCAATTCGAATAAAATTCTATTTGATTGCATCCATGTACCATAGTCAGGAGGAATGTTTATTACATCACTGTAGAAGATAATCTCTTAGATGCTGAAGTTTGTTTTTGATTTTGAACCACTATCTACCCCTTGAATACTTCAACCAAAAGGATTACACTGTCTGATGGAACACTTTGAAACCCAACCCTGAATGATGGTAGGTGAAGAAATCTCCGTATCTTGTAATTGGGGATAGAGTAATGATTATAGGAGAGTTATCTGAGATAGAACTAACCAAATGAGAATCCTTTGCATCTGGGAAGGTCGAGATCACAATGCACTTAGCCAGTTAGAGGTTGATACAACAACATGTGTGCCCGCTTCCCTTCTGGTTGATGGAACCAGTTATAAGTTCCCCAATATATACCATGTTCAAGAGACCAGTGCTTGAAATAAAATAAACGAACTCTAGGATAGATTTCTTTGGAAATTCACCTTCACCTTTCTTCTCTGCCAGATCTAGAATGATGTTAAAATCACAACCAATAAGCCAAGGCTTGTCACCTAGATTGATATAACTATGATCAGACCATAATATTATTATATCCTGAGCTTCACACATCAAATAAATGAAATATATGATCAAAAAATGAGGAACAAAGGTAAACATAGTAGTAAAATACTAGTCTGAAGCCACTATATGATCCATGCAATCATCAGTCTACCAAAAGATCCAGATGTGGTGGTTTTGTGATTCATCATGCATGTAATCCCAAAATTTAATTCTTCCCAAATGATCCATGAATTTAGATACAGTAAACATTATCTCTAGAATAGAGAATATAGAGGAATGAGACTTCTGGAACTCAGGAGAAATAAAATATGTTTCAGCAAGGGCTCCAAGACTGCACCCATTCTACACAATGAACGAGATAATTTGACATTGTATTGCCTAGTTTTGTCCCCAAACATTTTAGATCCAATTTTTTCGTGAGGATGAGGTAAGATAAAGAAGTCTAGACTTTGATCTGGTAATCACACTATTAGAAAAAGGTGAGTCTACATATACAAGCAGAGTTGGTTAATCCTGTTCCTAAGATAAAATACTAAATAAGTTGGTTAGATGAAAACAAGTGTTATTGATACGAGAAAGAGCTTGAGGAGGGACCTTATGTTATAGGAGGAGAGGGGGTGATAGTGTCTTGGATTTTGAGCCATCCTTATACAACCCTAGTCACCTCCAGAGGAACATAAGGAACCGGGTCCATGCATGAAGCCAGAGAGGACCCCAGTGCCAAGATGTCAGATGCTCAACCTTTATTTTTCAATGGAGGAGAGTAGTAGGGGATACTCACATCTTTAAAAATAGAATCAAATTCAATCTCATTAAAATATTCCTACACAAATGGAACTCTAGGGGGGACACCAATCTTTGAAGAAGGACTAGGATATGAGGATGAAACTAGAGAGTGATTGGCGGGAGGAGGGTGAATCTTCATGTAAACATAAGGGGATTGGTCATGGAGGTATCAAGATGTAGAGATGTTATCATGCCCAAAGTATACTATCTTATTCCACTATGGAATTATTCCCCAACATTAAAAAAATTGGCTTGATTGAGGCTAAGAAAGATTAATTTAAACAATGATCATAGTCGAGGAAGAGTACTGAAGCTGAGTGGTACTTTTATACACACACAAAAAGGATCCAATAAAATCTCCAATGACACGTAAGAACCCCAGTTTGAATAATGGAAGGGGGAGACTTGGAGGATAGATCTAAGGATCCACTTAATAATAATCAAATCCATGTGGAATCTCCACGGACTATCTGAAAAAGTAAAATCTACACTAGACCACTAACTGAACCACCTCAACCAGTCCCGGAAAATATTGTCTACAGAGTCAAGAACAATACAGAAGGCCATCCTAGAGAGTTCTGAAACTTGCACCGCTTCATCTAGACCACACAAATCCATAAATTTCCTCATAAAAGAAATATATGGTTTATCCATAGCAAAAAGAGTCACTAATTTTCAAATATAATGTTCTAAATTTTTGGGATTCATTAGGATTTCTTTGTTATTATCAGTTTGTACGAGGAATATATTTCGAAAATAATTAAAAGTTCACCATTTTATTATAATTGACCACCCTTCATCCAATTCCTAATCATTATAAATTCACATTAAATTATTCTATTATACCTCCAACCCTAAGGGTTAATTGGAGTATTCATTTTGATTCAATGTTGTTTTTCCCATGAATTATGATGTTATGTTACAATGTATGGTTTCCCAACCTTCCGCTTTATTTTTCAGTTATAATAATATTTTTAAAATATCATCTAAAATTTATTTCACACAATATGAAGTTGTAATCCCTTGTCATTATAATCCATTTTATTTATTTTTTAAGAGATATTTCATATTCCTCTAATTATAACCATCAATTATGGTGTTCTTATGTTGATATATGGTACCTTTATATCTTTTATCTTTTATTTTTTAAAAGCATATAATTATTATTTATATTTATTGTGAAATGTTTCTATTCTAAAAATTCAAAAATTCTATAGCTTATTTCAAATTTATCATCACCCTTCCATCTTATTAACCTTCCAAATAATATCCTTGAAAATAAATAGTAATAGTAGAAAAATAATATAAGATAATATCATAATGTTTGTTAAAATAGTGTGTTGTTTCCCAAAAATGTATTTCATGTATATATATTATTAATGAATCTATGATATTTCTCATATGTTCCTAGTGGTAAAAATTCATTGGAAGGATTAGTTGATTACAAACTGTGTTTTTACTTAATATATAAAAAATGGGGCTAAATACACACATGAATTTATACTCATGGGTCTCATGATTTGGATTATTCAAAATATCATTATAATTCATAATAAAATATTTGAATATGATTAATTATATCATATATTTTATCTCATTAAATGGAAGACAATTAAACATGGTCACTTTTTTCTTTTGGTATCACTACATTATGAATTTTCCACTTCAGTACTACATTGTTATCATTTCATTGATAAGGGTACATTCAATTTTTTTTTGAATTTCCAAAAGTTTCTATATCATTTTTTCGATATTTATCTACATAGCCATATTGATCCATTAATTTTGAAAATAATGACATTCTATATATCTTTTCTTACGATATAGATTCTTTCTATATAATTTTTCGTTATTTTCTTATTGTTTCCTTAAGGAACATTTTAATATGTATTATCTATGATGCATATTCATTTTAATGCTTAATTTGAAAAAATATATTGATATTAGGGCTCAAAATAATATATCCCCCCGATGCATTGACAATTATCATGAATAAAATTACCTATCATATTTTCTATAATCCAAACTTGATTATTTATGATTTTTTCCATGAAACCATAAAGGATTCCTATTTTGTTCAACATTATGCTCTCCATCATTATGAGATCATTTATTCTTAGAAATTTATTTATTTATTGGTATTTAATATATAATTATATTATTATATCAATTTTTATCATTTAATTTAATTAAACATTCCAAATTATATAGTTTCTGGTCATGTATTAGAGTTTACTCTATATGATACTTGTTACTAAGGATATAATCACAAAATTGAATAATTATTATTATTTATATATGAATCAATAAAGATAACTAGATATGATACATGGATTTTCATAGAGTTGTAGTAAATTTAAATGCATTTAGTTATTCAATATTAATTTTTCAGTATAATTTAATGTTCATTTATTTATATAATTTTCTATGACTAATAAATTGGACGATATTTTATATTGTGATTTATGTTTTCTATAACATTGTAATAAAATAACTATTGAACCAGGGTTATAGGTTTTGCGATATTATAGATGGAATCTGAGGATTTTTTGTATAAACATATGAAATGTACTTATTCATCATAACCCATAATCAAAGTAGGAATTTACCTCAAGTCAAAGTTAATTAATTTGTTATTTAAACAAATAAAAATATTTTAATTGCTTCTGAAATGTACTTATTCATCATTGACAAAACATGAGTGATTAATAAATGTATATGAATTATATCCTTTATATTCATTGATTTATGTATTATTGAATGTGACGATATATAAGGTTGTTATATAGTTAAGTATAGAAGGTAATATATGACTGAGGTACATTGGAAACTTTGATATAATAGAGTTAATTGGTGTTGTGTCATATAATTTTTATTTTCCTCCAAAACCCTTGAATATTCAATGATTATTTCATTTATAAATGTTAAGGAATTACATTCTAGGCCGTACAACTATACAAGCTAGTGATGATATAGGGATAAAACCTAGCCCATCACATATTTGAGATACATTCCAGATTCAATTAATTAGCAATATTTTTTTATGGATGTAGGTAATATGATTGGTGAAATTTCTATTAGGGGTACTAAATGTTTAAAGAAAAAATAGTACTAGGGACAATAATAGGATGAATGCCCAAATTATTTGTAGGATTAATGTAAAACCAAAATTATTGTAGATGATATTATTTAATAGTGTATAATGTCATAAAAATGATATATCATAGATATTTGATATTTAATAAAAAATTTCATAATGAATGTTTTATTATGTTTTCCAAAATAGTACCACATGTTATTGTTTGAAAAACTCTTGGAAATTAAATTCATAATTAATGAAAAATTAGTTACAATAAAAAAATTGTAATAAAATAATTAATAACATATATAGATCATCGATTAATAATATAATTCCAAACAAGAATAAAAAATATTAATATTAATATTTTTGTTATATATTACTCACAAAATGCAGTATATTGGAATACACAATTGTTTTGACCATTTACGAAATTTCTAATTGAGAGATATTAATTTATATTATAAGAAATTAATTTTTTTTATAAATATATCAAAATTTCCAAATGATGATATTTTTATAAATTTCATATGTAGTTGAATTTTTTGTTAAAAAATAAAATGTAATATAAAAAGGGATAAGTATTATGAAACCATAATGAATGAAATAAATATACTAAAAAATAATGTATTTGGTGAAAAAAAAGGACTAACATTTACAAAATTTTATTTTAAATTAATATTCAAAAATTGTATTGAATCGTAAAAATAAAATTTTTTATATTAAAATTTTTAAAAAAAACTATTCATGAATTAGAATCATTTTCATAGATTACATAATATATTTAATGTAATATAGTTTTTTAAAAATGAAAATCCATAAATAAGGAATCAAAAATAAAAAGTCATGGGAAAAATTCATGTGATGACCAATGATAATTTTCTTATAATCCAATACTGAAAGGGACATTTTTTAGTATCAATAAAAAAATCTCCCAAATATACTAAAATTACCCACCCGTCCCCAAACTTTTCATAATTCTAAAATATAATAGTATTGTTCAACCCTTTTTATCTAGCTTAAGAGTATAACTATAGAGTTTATAATATTGTATTGTGTTCCTAAAAACATTTACGTTCTTATTTCTCATTAAAAGTTATCTAAATCCCCCTCATTAATTTCAAATTTTAATACATAGGTAATAAAATCAGTTAAAATTATTTTCATATAATTCAATGATTTTAATTACATAGTTTTATCATCCATTAGAGATATTATTTTTTAGTTATTAATTATTCCATATCACTATTTTCTATTATAAAGTCTTTTTCATTTTGATATATGGGTTCATAATCACTTACTAAAATCTATTTATGAAATCCATTCCCATTTATATTATTTAAATTTGGAATTTTATTATTAGTCATTATTAAAAGTCATATATCATTTTTTAATGAAAAATCACCAATCCATATCATTTAACTAACTGTATATGTCTTCAAAAAACTCAAACATTAATTTGAATCCAAATAGAGGGTGTAATATTTAAAAAAAATTAATAAAGGAGTGTGTGGATTCAAAGAAATACAATTTATGTCTCGATACCAAAAGATGATTTTGTATCCACTTTACATCAACCTTGTGTATATAACATCGAAAAAGTTTTATTTTTTTTAACATAAGCATCACTCCAAGCAAAAAAATGGGATATGTAATTAATAATTTGAAAATATTTGGATAAATGGTTTGGATGATTCAAAATCACATTATGAACCCTAATTTTGGAGTTGAATATATTTTTATCCATCACTACATTAGTATCGTAAATTTAAAATGATTGATATCAATGATTATTTTATATTAAAATCCATGCACTATGAAATATACCCATCTGTATTCCCTTATATCATTCCATTAATAAGGGTACTATCCATTACATTATGAATATCCCATGGATTATATGATAATTAAGGGATATTCCCCAATATATTCATATTTTTTCTATTGTAATGGAAAATATTTACAATCCATATTCTATTTATTTCTAAATAGGTTCATATTGAGTACTTACTCATGAATTTATCTGATGTTGTTTATGGAATATTATTTCATGTTTTTTAGCTTGTCCCTACCTATGGATGATTCATTGGAATTATTATGTGATAGGTGGGGATAAGTATTATATAGAACCCTAATGATTTTTAGGGATATTGAGGAAATTTAGCATGTATATTTGGTGAAATTTATATACATTTGTATTTAATTTTATGGCATGAGGCCTTGAAAATATGATTATGTTGTATAAATTTTTATATTCCATCATAATTTGATTAGTTATGATTCTCCATGAAATTATTATTTTTATGTAATTGAGTGATATAATATTATGATAGTTCTCTTTGTTGTGTAATTAATTTATACCTATCATATAATTTATTCCATTATTTTCTATGATATCTTTTGTTATATGCTACCTCATATGGATAATCTAAAATCACCCATCTATGTTTCTTCCTAATCCCTTGGGAACCTTAAATATTATTATATGGGACATATGGATTTTATTTATTAAATAATAAATTTTCTTGTATTTAGGTGAAATATCCAAAACATTTAATATAATCAAAAGTTAATTTTTCAATCAAGATTACTCAAACAACTAAACTACAAGATCTGATGTATTATGATATATTTTTTTTCATCTATTTTAATGATATAACAACAAAGTCAATAATATTTTTTGTTGCAGGTAATGATCATTTTGAATATTTATCTTCACATAAGACGTTGGGATATAATATCAATGTATAATTTTTATTAAATTGAATACTATAGAATATTACTTATTACATAAACCTAAACTTATGTAATGTGTCATTTGTTCCTACTAATACAGTATAGATATAAGAAGAGTGAAGTGATCTTATGAAAAAGAATAAAATTTGAAGAATGGATAAAATAATAATTCTTCAACCATACTAATATAAATTTTTTCCTATGATTAAATCGACCAATAATAACCCCAATTTCCTTTTTCACATCAACAACTACAACATCTATTTTGTAGTGAAATAAATTTCAGATTAATCATATATAATGAAATAAATAAAAAATTGATATTATTTTGTTTCCTAAAATAATATATATTCCCCTACAATTTTCACCATCATCATGTAGAATATTGTAACTTCCCTAATAAGTTACATTGTCATAAGATAACTGATCACAATGTAACTCCATAAATTCCATTCAAATAAGATACCATGTCATCGATGATAATGATTTTCAGGAGAATGAATTTCTCCCTAATAAAAATGTTGGATGTTATAGAGGCTAGTTAAGGTTTGTTCACAGTAGACCTTGAAGTTTAGGTGTTATTCATGAAAAGAATATACATATATCCTAGACACAAATGTTCTTTCTATAATGACCTCAATATGAACATTAAATTGATCATGAATTCACTCGATCATAATCAAACACATTTATATTTGAATACTAACTCATATATCAACAGATTTCCTATCAAAATTGACCATAGGAAGACAGGTTGAACCCATTCCATATATGAAAATGAACCCAAATGATTTAGGTTTCAGAAGAAATTCACAACCACCACCATAATTGTAATATTACCATCAATAAAAGGAGCATCTCGATAATACAAATCACATGAAATTTCATCATAAATGATACATTTAAACCCACATTTCTATTATCCTATATGGACGGTCAATTCTGAATGAACGTTACAAGTATAAAAAATTCCACATTTGGGATCCCCTAGGTCCATAATAGTTCGAGATATATGACATTATTGATGACGAATGTCATATTAAATCTAGATTATCATATTGTCACATAGTCAATTCATTCATGGAACAACACATAGAAGAATCCCTATAGTGGTATGTGAAACAAATTTATATATATGGTGTAAATACCCGGAAATTTCAAGGGAAATTTTTTCCTAAATTTTCCTTGGAATTTTACAAGAATTCAGTTTCTGACTGCACCTGATTCCGAGCCCCGGTGTGCCCGAAATCATTTTCCGAAGTTTGGCTTGGGTACCTTCAGTGAACGGACGAGCGGGTTTTTCTAACTTTTGAACCGGTGCCCAGAATCGAATTCTGAGGGCACCGATGGAATCGCAGCACCGCTACTTTCTTAGAAACGCCTCTTCCGGAGTTGCGTTTTCTCGGTTGTGGTTTTTAATTTTTGGGTTTTAAGTTATGAAATAAAATAAAGTTGTGCAAAAATTTTATTTTTATTTCACTTAAAGCCACTTGAAGACCACTTTATGCTGCTTAATCTCAGTTGAAACGGATAGGGTGCAACCCAAAATATTCTATCCACTTGGTAGGATATTTGTGGGGTGGGTCCCACATGAGCCCCACCGTTTCTTTTGGCTAAGTAACGCACCCACTAAAACCCCTAATAAATAAAAGTCAACTGGGGCGTTTTCTTAAACAATTAAACGCTCCTATTAAATGGGCGGTTTATTCATTGAAATTAATTCTATGAATTAATTTCGTTCGTTTCTTAACACGTTTTCCTTTTTTTGGCATGTTAATAAAATAAGGCCAAAACACCTTCCTTTTGAAATGTTGTGTTAAACCTTTGAAGAATCACTAAGTATCTTCCTCCTTCTTCGCGAAGAACGCGAAGAACGCGAAGAACGCGAAGAACGTGAAGAACTCCGGCCTCCGACGAAGAACGCCGAACTCGTGGAGATCAGAGACACGACGTTGTGTACCACGACGCCGACGATTCTCCCTCTACGACGCTTCTTCCGTGACGATCCAACCCCGCGACATCCTTCAATCGACAACGACAAGATCGTCGATGCGACGCCCTTCCGCGACACGACGCTCCACTTGTTTTGCGACAGTCAATTCCGCGAAGAACGCACGTCCGACGAGGTAGGGTTTTTAATTGGGAATAATAATACCCTTTTTCCTCGGATGTTTCCTTTTAAAACTAAAGAACGCGGATCAACTCAAAACTAAGTTGATCCGTGGGAAGTTTAGTTGTGGGATGAGTATTCTTGATTGTGGGTTGGGGAATTTTGGTATGTTTCAATTTTATGTGGGAATGAATTTACTCCGTGGATGTTTCCATTCAAAACAATGAACTCGGTTTCATAAGAACAATTTTAATTTATTAAAATTTTTATGTGTTAGGATTTCTATGTGTTGATTATTTCTCCAGACTGTTATCATATAACGGGGAGGGGGGGCAAACAAACATGGCCCGACAACCCTCCGCAGTTCTTCCTTGTTGTGCGGATTTGGTGGGCAATGAAGAAACATACCGCAGAGGTGATTTAATGATCCCGCAGTGAAGAACGGAACCTGGGAGGAATAGCGGCGCAGTCAGAAAAGAAATCGGACCACTGGAGCAACTCCGGTGGCCCGCGGAAGCCACCGGTGGCGCCCCGGAGCGCCGCCGGACACGGCCGCCGCGGTTGAAGCCGCGGCGGCGCCAGCGGACCCGCGGCCGTGCGGGTCCGGCGCACACAGGACGCGGCCTTGCCGCGTCCGTTGGTCAGGGCGACCCCCCGTGGGGGTCGCGGTGCTGTCACGCGGGGGCAGCGCCCCGCGTTGCTCAGCCACTCGGCCGAGCCGAGCCGGGCCGCACCCTGGCCGGGTCTGAACCGGGTCGGGTCAACCCGGTTCGGCCGACCCAGGGGGGGCAGGCCGGGTCGACCCGGGCCCAGACCCCCCATTTCAGGACCTTTTTTGGTCTTTTGAATGTAATTTGAGCTACGGGCCTCCAAACGACGCGCCGTTAGCGGAAACACGATCCTTGGATCGAGACGGTCGTTTTGGTATATTACACTCAAGGTTTTAGAATACTTTGGGTTCGGCCGGGTTGCTTCATCCACGAAACCAACCGGGCCCTCGGAGCGGAAACGCCCATATCTTGAGTTCCGGACGTCTGATTGACGTGCCGTCGACTTTGATGGATTCCTCTAAGGGAGACAGATCTTTTCGCTTACTCCGCTCGAGGTTTGGACGCAGTTGGAGTACGTTCGGGTTGGTTTTGACTTAAAAACCAACCGGGCCCCCAGGACGAAAAGCCAATAACTTCCAGACCGGGCGTCCGATTGACGCTCCGTTTGTTGTGTTGCGTTCCTGTTGACGATATGGAACTTTTGACATCCTCCACCCATGTTTTGGATGCAGTTGGGTTATATCCGGGTTGGATTGTACCCGAAATCCAACTGGGCCCCTGGAATGGAAAAAGATGATATCTTTCAGACCGAAGGTCCGTTTGACGAACCGTCAGCGGCGTTGGTGATCTCGTCGAGAAACTGTCCCTATGAGTATACCCTATGAGAGTTTAGGGTACAGTTGAGATACGGTCGGGTTGGTTCACTTACGAAACCAACCAGGCCCCTGGGACGAAAAAGGCTAATAACTCACAGACCGGGCGTCCGATTGATGCGCCGTCTGTTGTGTTGAGACCCCTGTGAGGAGGAAGTCCTTTAAGATACTTCTTTGTTTGACTTGTGATGTTTTGGAGTATCGACCGGTAGCCCGTGGAGTGGACCCTCTTGGAGATGAGCGTGCGGAGTACGGAGATCATGTAGCCGGCTGAGACCTGATGACTTCTTGTCTGATTCGACTCGGAGTGACTTGCATAGCCCAGTGGGGAGCACCACTTTGTGAGGTGGCAGACCCACGGCGGAGGAGCACTACTGTGTGAGGTGGAAAACCTATGGTACTCGACAGGAGGAGTACCTCTGTAGGCTATGAGGGGGAGCACTACTGTGTGAGGTGGCAGACCCATGGCGGGAAGCACTACTGTGTGAGGTGCAGGCCCGCGGTACTCGACGGGAGGAGTACCTCAGCAGTCTTAGGCTAGTGAGCAGTACCTCAGAGTCGTGACAGGACCACTGTACACTCTAGAGACGAGGTTCTTCGGCAGTTACAGTTTCGATAATGAAAATACTGGTTTGAGCTGAGTCTTTGACCTTGGTGTTTCCTCATGATTGAGATGGGTTACTTGATAACTTGGGTATATGTATGGGCATATACCTGGGTGGTGGTTATCCGTTGATTTCATAATCCCTGTTTTTTCTCATGATTGAGATGGGTTACTAGATAACTTAGGTATTTGTATGGGCATATACCTAAGTAGAGGTTATCTGTTGAGATCTTATTTGTGGTTATCCTTGTTGGTTTTAGTGAGACCTTGAGGGTCTCGGCGTCCCTGCTGAGTATCGTTATACTCACCCCTGCACGGGCTATGCCCACACCTTGTTGTGTTGGTTGCAGACGACGAGCAGTGCTGACGGAGGCCGAGTATTCGAGGACTGGACGATACCCGGAGGTGGATGACACGACGAGTCAGTACCCAGAGGCGGACTACACGACGAGTCAGTATTTGGAGGTGGACTTCACGGTGAGAAGACACTCGGAGGTGGTTGACGGGAGAGAGCGTTGTGGAGGCTATCTGTACCTACCCTTCAGGTAGGATCCGTGGTGGACGATCCAGGAGCTGCGCCATCTGTAACTACCCTTCAGGTAGGATCCGAGGAGGACGACCCAAGAGCCGCTTCCGTTCTTCTAGCTGTTGACTTTTGCTGTTGTACTGGTTCAGTTGTAGTTGTACTTTCTTTTGGGTTTGTATTCTGGCCCATTTACCTTTTAGAACTTCTCTTTGTACTTAGTGTTTTACTTCCGCTTGTACTCTGTAGTGTTTGTTTACTTTTATAAAGGCAATGCCTTCCCAGTTATCGGGATTTACGCCTTTGGTGATAGTCGCCAGCCCCTGGCCTATGGAAGGCAGGCTTGGGGTAGTCACGACACGGGCCCCGAGGACGGGTCGTGACAAATTGGTATCAGAGGAGTTCGGTTCTACCCCATAAATTATAACTCTGATATTTTATTTCTATGAAGCAACAGTGTTAAGAGTACCGAGTGTGGTTTTCAGTTCAGGGAGTCCAGTGTTGGTGCGGGTGGCCGACGTATCCATACACCAGAACCCTGATAACTGGTTTCAGACTTTGTGCACGAAAACACCAATTACTTGTGTGTTTCCAGAAGTTTTTAAATGTCAGCTCAAACCAGGTCAGCTCACCAGGAATAATCTTTTGACCATGTCACGTTGTTTCTTTCAGGATGCCTCCCCGTGGACGAACAGCTAGGGCCCTGAGAGTGGTACGTACTGACAGCCCGCCGAGTGACGAGGCCTCAGTTCAGGGCCCTATCCCAGTTGAGTTACCAGCGGAGGCACCAGCGGTACTACTACCCGTTGGGCCACCGATGCCACCAGCCCCAGCAGCAGAGGATGAACGTCTCTTGAGTGCACTACATGACTTCCAGCGCCAGAGGCCACCAAGGTTCCAGGGAGGGACGGACCCGCAGGCGGCTGAGGATTGGCTGGAGGCTGTGGTGAGAGTCTTCAGGCTAGTGGGGACGCCGACAGATTTCATGGTGATCCTTTATGCCAGCCTTATTCAGGCAGCAGCAGGAAGATGTTGGAGCCTGATGCTGCAGATGCATGACGAGGGGACACTTCTATGGGCAGACTTCGAGAGCCTGTTCTGGACAGAGTTTGTACCAGCCACCCTTCGAGCGGTGCGTATACAGGATCTACTTCAACTGCGGAAGGACAACATGTCAGTGGCGTAGTACTCAGCGAGATTCACAGACCTCTTGCACTACTCTACAGACATGGTACGAGACCCATTCTTCAGGGCCCGAACCTTCGAGCAGGGGATCAGGCGGGAGATCAGAGCTTCAGTTGTATCACACAACATTCTGACACAGACAGGGGTGTTGGAGAGAGCCCTCTTAGTGGAGAGTTCCTTGCTGAGCAGTCTCCAGCAGCAGGACCCACCACTAGCCGGCATGTGCCAGAGTCTTCTGCAGCAGGCAGTAGACAGATGACACAGAGGTCCAAGAGGACCAGACCTACATGTGGTTGACCGCGTGACTCAGGGTCGGTAGTGTGAGGCACCAAGGGAAGTGATAGAGCCATACCTTCCATGAAGTGTTACTCCTGCGGTGGGATTGGTCACATGGCACGTGACTGTCCGACCCACCATATAGATGACGAGTAGTTAAATGAAGAACCTCCTAGGCAGAGGCAGAGGTTCGATCAAGGCAGACCACTAGGAGTAGGAGACCATGGAAGAGGAGCTGGCCGTGCAGTTGGAGGTGGACGACGCTTCGCGGTGTTGCCACCACCACCACCGGGAGGTCCACCCCGACCACAGGGAACTGGTGGACATGGGAGAGCTCAGCTTTAGGCAGCTAAGGCCTACGATCATGGAGCTCTGGAAGTGGATGAACGAGAGAGGGACTAGCTCCAGACCTGGAGACTTTTGTTTATGCTACTTCTATCATTGTTGATGTTTGTTGTAGATGCCTCGTGTCTTTGTATTATGAGCTGAAATAATAAAAAGACTATTATCATTATGATGTTTGCTTCCATGTCCTTTTGTTGGGTTGATACTAAGAGGTCCCTGTTAAAACTGTTGACTTGACCCTCACTTTTGAGATTTCTACTAGAGGAGACCCAGTTACCACACACTGATGCCGACAGTGTGACTCAACCCTTGGAGGTGAGAGTAATGGTTGGATCTCTTGGTAGTAGCGTCGAGGCCTTATGACGTCGTCCTTATAATGGATTAGTATCATCCATGTCGGGATTGACTGTATTAGGCGATGAACGTGGTTTATCCATGGGATGAGATCGGATTTCTCTTATTGGCAATGAAGAAATCATAGCAGCTCTTGTGGGACCAGGGATGGTCCAGGCCACAACAGAGAAGGTCCAGGTCATCCAGGAGCGGATGAGGACAGCTCAGAGCTGGTAGAAGTCTTATGATGACAGGAGGTGGAGGCCACTAGAGTTCGAGGATGGAGACCACGTTTTCTTACGGGTCTCACCTCAACGAGGATAACGGAGATGTGGCCTAGGCAGAAAGTTATCTCCGAGGTTCAATGGACCTTTCTAGGTCCTCAGCTGGGTAGGCGGGGTGGTTTACCGCTTGACCCATCCACCTCAGTTGCACTAGGTGCACGACGACTTCCACGTATCTCAACTGAGGAGATATGTGCTCAACCCTTCGCATATCATCGACAATGCGGAGATGGATGATGGCGATGGGGTATCTTTCACGGAGGTTCTAGTAGGGATCGAGGATCGACATGAGCGATCCTACGAGGACGATCGATTCCTCGGGTGCACATTCTTTGGCAGTACGGGAACCTCCAAGTGAGCACATGGGAGCGGAAGGCTTAGATGCATGCTCTGTACCGCTTTTGTGACTCTAGTTTATGTTGAAGCTTTACGGGGGCGTAAAGCCCTGTGGTGGGAGTAATGTAAAGACCCCGAAATTTCAAGGGAAATTTTTTCCTAAACATTCCTTGGAATTTTACAAGAACGCAGTTTCTGACGACACCTGATTCCGATGCCCGGTGTGCCCAGAATCATTTTCCGAAGTTTGGCTTGGGTACATTCAGTGAATGGATGAGCGGGTTTTTCTAACTTTTGAACCGGTGCCCGGAATCGAATTCTGAGGGAACCAATGGAATCGCATCACCACTACTTGCTTAGAAATGCCTCTTCCGGAGTTGTGTTTGCTCGGTTGTGGTTTTTAATTTTTGGGTATTAAGTTATGAAATAAAATAAAGTTGTGCGACAATTTTATTTTTATTTCACTTAAAGCCGCTTGAAGACCACTTTAAACTGCTTAAGCTCAGTTGAAACAGATAGGGTGCAACCCAAAATATCCTATCCACTTGATAGGATATTTGCGGGGTGGGGCCCACACGAGCCCCACCGTTTCTTTCCGCTAATTAATGCACCCGCGAAAACCCCTATTAAATAAAAGTCAACTGGGGCGTTTTCTTAAACAATTAAACGCTCCTATTAAATGGGCGGTTTATTCTTTGAAATTAATTCAATGAACTAATTTCGTTCGTTTCTTAACACGTTTTCGTTTTGTTGGAATGTTAATAAAATAAGGCCAACACACCTTCCTTTTTAAATGTTGTGTTAAACCTTTGAAGAATCTCTAAGTATCTTCCTCCTTCTTCGCGAAGAACGCGAAAAACGCGAAGAAATCCAGCCTCCGACGAAGAACGCCGAACCCGTGGAGATCAGCGACGCGACGCCGTGTACCGTGACGCCGACGATTCTCCCTCTGTGACGCTTCTTCCGCGACGATCCAACCCCGCGACAACCTTCAATCAACAACGACAAGATCGTCGACGCGACGCCCTTCCGCGACGACTCGACGCCCTTCCGCGATGCGACGCTCCACTTGATCTGCGACGGTCAATTCTGCGAAGAACGCACGTCCGACGAGGTAGGGTTTTTAATGGGGAATAATAATACCCTTTTTCGTCGGATGTTTCCTTTTAAAACTAAAGAACGCGGATCAACTCAATAATAAGTTGATCCACGGGATTTTTGGTTGTGGGATGAGTATTCTTGATTGTGGGTTGGGGAATTTTGGTATGTTTCAATTTTATGTGGGAATGAATTTACTCCGTGGATGTTTCCGTTCAAAACAAAGAACCCGGTTTCATAAGAACAATTTTAATTTATTAAAATTGTTATGTGTTATGATTTCTATGTGTTGATTAATTCTTCTGATTGATATCATCTAACGCGGAGGGGGGGGGGGCAAACAAACACGGCCCGACAACCCTCCGCAGTTCTTCCTTGTTATGCGGGTTTGGCGGGCGACGACGAAACATGCCGCAGAGGTGATTTAATGATCCCGCAGTGAAGAACGGAACCCGGGAGGAACAGCGGCGCAGTTGGAAAGGAAATAGGACCACCGAAGCAACTCTGGTTTCCCGTGGCGGCGGCGGCGCCAGCGGACCCGCGACCGTGCGGGTCCGGCGCACACAGGACGCGGCCTTGCCGTGTCCGTTGATCACGGCGGCCCCCCGAGGGGGCCGCGGTGCTGTCCCGCGGGGGAAGTGCCCTGCGTTACTCGGCCACTCGGCCGAGCTGAGCCGGCTCGCGCCCTGGCCGGGTCCGAACCGGGTCGGGTTGACCCGGTTCGGCCGACCCAGGGGGGGTCGGGCCGGGTCGACCCGGGCCCAGACCCCCCGTTTCAGGACCGTTTTTGGTCTTTTGCCCATAATTTGAGATACGAGCCTTCAAACGATGTGCCGTCAGCGGAAACGTGAGCCTTGGATCGAGACGGTCGTTTCAGTATATTACACTCAACATTTCTGAATAATTTGGGTTCGGCCGGGTTGTTTCATCCACGAAACCAACCGGGCCCTCGGAGCGGAAACCCTCATATCTTGAGTTCCGGATGTCCGATTGGCGTGCCGTCAACTTTGATGGATTTCTTTAAGGGAGATAGATCTTTTGGCTTACTCCGCTCAAGGTTTGGATGCAGTTGGAGTACGGTCCGGTTGTTTTTGACTTAAAAACCAACCGGGGCCCCGGGAAGAAAAAGCCAATAACTTCCAGACCGGGCGCCCGATTGACGCGCCGTCTGTTGCAGTGCGTTCCTATTGACGATACGTAACTTTTGGCATCCTCCGTCCGAGTTTTGGATGTAGTTGGGTTATAGCAGGGTTGGATTATACCCAAAATCCAACCGGACCCCTGGAACGGAAGAAGATGATATCTTTCAGACCGGACGTCCGTTTGACGAACCGTTAGCGGCGTTGGTGATCTCATCGAGAAACGGTCCCTATGAGTATACCCAATGAGAGTTCAGGGTACAGTTGAGATACGGCCGGGTTGGTTCACTTACGAAACCAACCTGGCCCCTGGGACGAAAAAGGCTAATAACTCACAAACCGGGCATCTGATTGACGCGCCGTCTGTTGTGTTGAGACCCCTGTGACGAGGAGGTCCTTTGAGATTTTTTTTCATGGGACTTGTGATGTTTTGGAGTATCAACCAGTAGCCCATGGAGCGGACCCTCCCAGAGACGAGCGTGCAGAGTACGGAGACCGTGTAGCCGGCTGAGACCTGATGACTACTTGTCCGATTCGACTCGGAGTGACTTGCATAGCCCAATGGGGAGCACTACTTTGTGAGGTGGCAGACCCACGATGGAGGAACACTATTGTGTGAGGTGGCAGACCCGCGGTACTCGACAGGAGGAGTACCTCTATAGTCTATGAGGGGGAGCACTGCTGTGTGAGGTGGTAGACCCATGGCGGGAAGCACTACTATTTGAGGTGCAGGCCCGCAGTACTCGACGAGAGGAGTACCTCAGTAGTCTTAGGTTAGTGAGCAGTACCTCAGAGTCGTGATAGGACCACTGTACACTCTAGAGACGAGGTTCTTCGGCAGTTATGGTTTCAATAATGAAAATCCTGGTTTGAGCTGAGTCTACGACCTTTGTGTTTCCTCATGATTGAGATGCGTTACTTGATAACATGGGTATATGTATGTGCATATACCTGGGTGGTGGTTATCCGTTGATTTCATAATCCCTGTGTTTTCTCATGATTGAGATGGGTTACTAGATAACTTAGGTATATGTATGGGAATATACCTAAGTAGAGGTTATCCGTTGAGATCTTCTTTGTGGTTATCCTTGTTGGTTTTAGTGAGACCTTGAGGGTCTCGGGGTCCCTACTGAGTATCGTTATACTCACCCCTGCACGGGCTATGCCCGCACCTCGTTGTGTTGGTTGCAGACGACGATCAGTGCTGACGGAGGCTGAGTATTCGAGGACTGGACGATACCCGGAGGTAGACGACAGGACGAGTCTGTACCCGAAGGTGGACTACACGATGAGTCGCTATTTGTAGGTGGACTTCACGGTGAGACGACACTCGGAGGAGGTTGACGGGCGAGAGCGTTGTGGAGGCTATCTGTACCTACCCTTCAAGTAGGATCCATGGTGGACGATCCAGGAGCTGCGCCATCTGTACCTACCCTTCAGGTAGGATCCGAGGAGGACGACCCCGGAGCCACTTCTGTTCCTCTACCTGTTGACTTTTCCTGTTGTACTGGTTCAGTTGTAGTTGTACTTTCTTTTGGGTTTGTATTCTCGCCCATTTACCTTTCAACACTTCTCTTTGTACTTAGTGTTTTACTTCTGCTTGTACTCTGTAGTGTTTGCTTACTTTTATAAAGGCAATGCCTTCCCAGTTATCAGGATTTACGCCTTTGGTGCTAGTCGCCATCCCCTGGCCTATGGAAGGCGGGCTTGGGGTAGTCACGGCACGGGCCCCGAGGACGGGTCGTGACATATGGAAAGGTAAATGATAATAATATTTTCCAATACATAGTTGAAAAATATTCTCCAATTTAATATTATAGCATTTTTGTATAAAATATTTCTCTTTTAATAAATTATATGTTTTAAGAATCTTATTTTATAAGAAAATCTAATTCTATATAATCCATGACATTTTAAACTATAATAAGACAATTATTAAATTTATAAAAATTATTATTGAAAGAAAAATTATAGAAAATATTTTTAATGGTTCTTAAAAATTAAAATGTATTTATTAATTCATAATAAATATATACTCTAATTTTATTTTCAGCATTTTATGCTTCAAATTTAATGCACCAACATATTCTAGAGATGTCTCAAGAACTTTTAAAGTTATAATTTTTTCATGTTCTATTTAAACATTGGTTGATACATTTCCATTGTGTGATTGGGTAAAATTTGAAATTTATTGGAGAATTTGTGGGCAGTGCATGGCTGGCATGCAGTTTTTCCAAATCGTGAACCCTAACCAAGCAAATAATGCAACTGTAGATAGAGGGGAGTTTCACTATTTGGGCGCACTATGGGAGAAAACATGATCCCTATATAGAAAAACATGTTATTGATGTTTAATCCTCTAAATATTATTTTTAAATTTTTAAATCCCCACAACCTTCACCCTAATTTAACTCAACTCGGCCCTAGATGCTTTCTATAATTTTTAAAGGCTCTCTGACAGTTTCTAAGTGCATCTAAACTCATTTCATTGTGTGTTACTGATCCATTTGATAGATATACACCTATTTTATAATATAATTTCTTTGAAATTAGATTTCATTCTATCTTGTCTCTCTTCTAGATGAAAATGGAATTATTCTTCTCTATTTGTGTGGGTTTGGATCATGGTTCTGATAGATCAGACTTTGTTTGTCCTTGGATTGATTTTTTTGATCTAAATCTTGTTCTTTGTTGTGAAATTGAATATTCATCTTCTATTCTAGATTTCCATTATCCAGATTACATGTACCATCATGAGGTATACTGTATAAATTGAAAATCCAATAGTCTTTATCTAATTATCTGTATGTAATTGTGAAATTGAAATTTATAGGGTTGGAAAACTACATCTGGAATTTAATTTCATTAAATATAAATCAAATATGATAATTTAATGTGGTTAATTTGGGGAATTTATTTTTTTTAATTAGAATAATTAACATTTAATTAATTTATAGACTTAACCAATTAACTAATTTTAATGGATATTATGATTTTGGAAGTGTAAAACTAAGTGGGGCTGTGTATTTTTTTAATTTTTAGATTTTGATTTTATTGAGAATGAAAATTAATGTATGGTTGTATTGCCCTTAAAGGGTTAATGGGTAATTTTAATTAATTTTTATATATGGTTTAAAGTTTAATTTTTCATATTATTCAATGTAATAAAAGTGAGGAATTATTATTGAATTGATAATGGAAGTTGTATATCATGATGTGAATTGTTTATTAGTGGTTTAATTGTAATTAACCTTGAAAATATGATATGCATGATATATATGTTTAACTGAGAAATTTGGTTTGGGACCTAAAATGATACACCAAATACCCTCAAGGACCTAGAAATGATGTTATAGGACCAAATGATTTCGTGAAAATACTATTGACTGGGATAGGGATTGATGCTCTAAATACTCATGGGGTATGGGATTGGGACTGATGCTTCAAATACCCATGGGGTGCTATACATGACATTCTGCACCTATAAGTTTGTAATTGGACTATGGTTCCAAGTGGGCATACTACTAATTGAAGTGATATGGATAATGAAATATTCTATGTTAAAATGAATTGTGTTTACCTATGTGATATAGTTCAGACTCTGGAATTGGTATGAGAAGGTATTAATAGTTTTGGTTTCCCAGAGAACCCGTGGATTTCTATGTTTAAATAAAGAATCATTAAATATGTAAACTATTTACCTTATCATTATTTATACATTAGCATACCCTATTATTGACTAGATATTGTTTTTGAAGCCATTGTTGGTGGCCTAATAAGATTTACTCCCACAATAATCATGATTCCTGATTGCTACCCAAATAGAATACATGTTTGGATGACATGATATTGGAAAGATCACTTTGTTAGATAGATGATTTGGGATCAAGAAAGGATGAAGGAACTAAAAATGGTGTCAGAACCTCTTGGGAGTTGTTAGTCTATCTTTCATTTTTCTTTTCATTTTAAACATGACACTTATTATGGCATGGCGTATTTACTATTTGGGTTTGGATATTGTATTCCTTTTTTGGTTCAATATGAAATATTGGTCTTTATTAGTTATGGAATTTATTTTGGTTATTTAGTAGGATTTTTTTATTTATTTTCATTTTTATGATATTTTGATAAATAGGGTATAGTATATGAATTATTGATATTAGACCATTTTTGATAGTCATCAGCCTCTTGTGTAAGGGTGTCTCTCTTAAGATCATGTGATCGACCATCTTGTGTAACTAGTTTGTCGTACCCATAATTGGTTATCAGACTATTGTATCAATGAAGTTTTATTTTATTTAATTTTATCCTTACTATTTGTGAAAGGTATACGTGTGTATAGTATTATTCATATTTTGGTTAAGAGATCATGTATTAAAGTATATATCCCATGTATGGGGGTAAATTCCATGTACCCAGGGTTGGATTGTGTTTGTGGATGTTTGTTTTTATAGGTTGATTCTTTTTCACTGTGAGTGATGCACTTGTTCTATGATGTGATTATTTGATCTGAGATTTTTTAATAATTGATATATTTCAAGGATTGGAGTGAGAGTTTAGTATATATATTCTACTCAAGGAAATCAAGATTATTACGTGACATGCATCATTTTAGGCATTCATGGGAAGAGCAGTCTTTTGGGTAAGTTGTTTAAATGAAAATTCTTCTAATTACCTGTGTGAAATAAATTTTAATGGTGCCTAATATGAAATGAAAATTTTAAAATGGTGAAAAATGAATAAAATGGGTGTGTAATTATATAATGGAATATATGGATGTGTTGAAAAAAAATTTATCATGACCTAGATGTGAGATAGTAAAGGTAGTGATAGCGCCTTGGTTTTGACCATGTGACAGGGTTTTGGGGAATGGCTTATTATGGATTATTTTGAATCACTCTTAGGTAAATGTGTTAATTTTGTTTAATTTGTCCTAAGACATGTATTTTTAATTGTAGATATATTTCATAATGATAAAGCTTCTTTGAAAGATGATAGGAGGTTATGGATGGAGATGACCCACCACCAATGGAACATCTGGCACCAATAGTGTCGGGTGGTGAAGTTAGAGAGTATTTTGTTATAACATTTCTCATTTTATGCAGTTTATGGAAAGAAACCTAGGTAATGTTTTGAAGAGTATATCCACCATGATGTGGGGGTATCAGTTTCCACAACCTCTATCTTTCACCAGGGAGGGTGGAACTTATATAGATTTGTTCTTTATTGAGTATATCTATATGATTCTTAACCATGTAGTGGATTTGGATGAGAAAATAGTCTAGTTGGGAACTTTAGGGTCTAAAATATTCTACATTTAAGATGAAGACAATTCCATCAAACTCAAAAAAGGATAGAATTATAATGATGAAGAATATTTGAAGAAAAAGGTTGAAGAAACTAAATTCGGCAAAGGGAATGAAAGGTGGCGTGAACCTTCAAAGTAGTTTATGGGCTGCTGCTCCACATGGGGATCCATGACTATGTAAATAAATCCATGAAAAAAATGGTTATAGTAACATAGAAGAAGTAATTGGATCCTTCGAACCATGATGTTGGAAAAATGAAGGTGGAGAATTTGTCCCCCACATACAATGTCTCCCACATAGAAGATCTCAAACAAACTATGTAGTTTGAAGGATATGGTGGTGTCCTAGCACCTAAAAATGATTCGTCTGGCTAAGAAATTCATCCATGGATCATGGAGTTCTCCATGGGCTTTAACAAAAGGCACTACATGACTCATCAATCTGGAACTCAACTCCTCTACAAATAAACCACAAGGGGAATCGAAAAAACACCCTCACAAGAGAAAAAAGATCTCCATAGATGGCCGAAAAAGTGATGAATCACAGAGTAAAACATAAAGGGTATGATAGAAATATCTATTATACCCAAATAAGTTCACTAAATCCATCCCACGAACCATATGATGGTGTCCTATCATGGAACTCCACCACTCATACCTTATGCAGAAAACCCTCCACAGAAGATAACACACAGAGGCAGTGTTGTCTGCGGAAATGAGGCATCATTTTATAAAATTGTGATAATATAAAAAAATTCATAGAAGGATAACTATGTGGAATACTATTTTCAGATGCCCCAACGCAGAAAAGTGTTCACGGACACCGCTATACAGAATGTGGTTCGCAGATGACCACACATTGAAAATGGTATGCGGATAACCCCAAATAGAAAACGGTACGTAGATGATCCTAAATGGAAAATAGTATGTGGATGACCCCAAGAAAAAACTATATGATCATGACCCTTGGCAGAAAAAACTTCGCGTTAAGCTCCTACAGAGATTCTCTTTTCTATTTGACCATTCGTGAAAGCTCTTATGTGACCAACCTTATGCGGTAAATCCCATGAACCTTCTGGTCCATACCATGGTGGATGAACCCCCCTACCCCCACTAAGGATATTTCATAGGCTTTAGTCTTATCCCTCTAGCCTAGTCACTTCTCTACCATCACTCACTTCTATTTCAAATGGAGAGTGACACTACGAGTTTTCAGCCCTCGTCGATCACATTTTCCATTATGCCCTTGTTCCGCCCCAACTTCCATCCTTTGAATAACATTAGTTGAGAAACTCCAAATGAAAATCCTAAAACCCCATCACATTCCTCCTATGCTAGGTTGATCTAGAACTCCATATACAAATCACAGTCTCAATGTTTCTTACATGCTTGGACACACCCTTCTCAATCCATCAAAATCAGTGTCCTGAGAGATTGTGGATCTTTATAAACCTCATTGGATATCAAAGTTGGATGATCAGTGTCCTGAGGAAACCTCTTCATGGATATGAACACAATTCCCCACATATCTACATATGTTTAAAAAAAATATTTTAAACTAGAGACATATTCTTCCCTATGAGAGGATTTTCCTACATCCATTCTCCCATGGATTCCCTACCCCATATCATCTATCCTGATCCAAGACCCTCTAGAATCATCATTTACACATTCAATCCCAATCATATTCAAGGTATGATAGAACATCATAAAAAAATTACCCTCCATTTAATCACAGTTTCTCTAACATGTGGTCCTTGTCGTAGAACCTCAAACTGCAAGATCCAAAATCATCATGACAACATGACATTAAACTATATGGTATTAGTCCCTAAAAAACAAAATTAAACTATTATTCCATAATAGAAGCTATATGAATTTAAACTATAGTATAACGGGCGATTTTAGATCTTAATTAACATCCCCGACCATTGAAAATAGAAGGTCAGTGTCCTAAGGACACCTTTACTTGACTATGCACACAATTCCTCGATATCTCTGTATATGCTGCCCACAAAAATGGCATGTCAACCAAATAAAAATTCATTCTTAGGATAGTATTTTCTAACCTATTTACACCATAATGGCTTCCATGCCTCCTATCATCTCTCTTAATTCATGTTCCTCCACAATCATGTTTTTCACATTCCTTCCCTTTCATTTTCGAGGAATGTTGGAACATCCCAACATGATATCCTCCAGTTAATCATTGTTCAATCTATATGAATTTAAACTATAGTATACCCTAGATGATTCTCAAAAGGTAACTCTCCCTATGGTAATCCCAAAACCATTCCATGGGAGGTTGTTCTATAGCTCTCTACGGTTCATCTCGGAACCTGGCTATCCTGGATATCAACACGGGAGGGGAAATTGGAACATTCAAAGCACCCTCTCTCTCCCTTTGGGATCTAGTACCATATGTTAATAGATGAAATGGGATGTGTAATCTCTATATCGACCGCCTCCCTATGATTCTCACACCAAACCTGACACATGTGGGCTTAAAGGTTGGTGGTGATCATGACACCCTTATAACCCCAAAACATGGGCCTCCTCCTAGGTTTAATCCCCAAATAAATTAATCTATGATATCTCTTACTATTTATATGACTAGGATATTTACAACTCCTACCTAAATCCTGAGGTTTAGGGACATTCTCCTTACATGTCATTCCCAATAAAATTGCAATAAACTTGTTTGGGTACCATATTCAGAAGTATACCCCGAATTATTTCTCTCAAATGGGATGATCACATGCATAATCCCCATTCATTCCCCCACAAAAATACTCATATAAGGTGTAAGTCCCAACTCAAAATGAACTACGTGGAATCTGATTCCTCTAACAAGGATACGTAGGAATCCCATTTATCGGGTTTGATCCGAATTTCATAATAATCACCACCCCCTAGAGAATGATAAACACTAGAGTGCCTCATCAAATGGATTGAATCATCATTTTCTGGGTAAAACAACATACAATAATTAATGATTACATAAATGGGTATCATTGATGAAGAACCTCAAATACATATAGCGGTATTTGTGAATGGAGTTGGATACTAACAGATGCTGCTAGACCCATGCATATTTTTGACTGATCTAGGGACCTTCATGTAATCCAAGGACACATTCTGGGGAATAAACCATGTATTCATGAATATATGAATAATTTTTAAATCCATAAGCGAGTCCTGAAGTAGGAAATAATTCCTCCCAAAAATGGTGTGAGGAGCTTGCCCTCCCATCCTCTCGACCAATGGAGTTCTTAAGTGTTTTTGGACAAATATTCATCTAATGAGCACCTACCTTTGGAAAGCACGTCCACGAATCATTGATACAAGGGTCATGTGGTCTTTATTTCTTTATAAATAAACTAGTTGGAGATCATTCCATGACATCATATTGAATATTAAAAACATCATAATAAATAGACAATGGGTCGGTATCCATCAGACCATTTTTTTGGCCCCTGAGTATGATGCAAATCATGTCTAAATAGCCACTTATATACTGTGAGGATTAGTGAAGGTATGTTGGGACATCATAACATGATATAAACATCTAGAATATGTGGTAAATGAATAAATCCAAGAGAATATCCTAGAATACTTTCATATAGAGAATATGAGATAGGAGAGGGTATTGGAGTTTAGGAGGTTGACCTAGGAAAGTATGTTAGTGATGAACTAAGTTGGTCACTTTACTGACATGTTGCACTTTACTACATCGATGGTAGGGGATGATATAGATAAACTGAGTCATTTTAAGGATGGTCTTGAATATGAGATTATGTTCCAGTTTATCATCATTTAGTTATATCATTTTGATGATGTAGTGGATCAGACTCTCAAGTTTTTAGGGAAGGTGAATGAGGCTTATAGTGGACACCAATTAGTTTCTTATGTATTGTGATGATGTATGTACTCCAAGAGTAGGACCATTATCTTTGAGAATTTTTATCAGAGAAGTGGGAAATAGAGTAGAGAGAGGGACAGATTAGTTAATCCAGAACATACATGATTTCTCTTCCACTAGTGTTGTAGACAAGGAAACTTTTGTAGTCAGTTTCCATCAACATTGGAATACTATTGAGCATGTTTCAGGATGACACCTCAACAACGGTTTTTCTAGAACCCATGACATTTGGGTAATGATAGAGTAGTTAGGTAGAACAAGACTATTGGAAGGGTTACTTCTATATCATAAATATCTGGAAGTTGGTTATTTGCCGGACATGGTAGGAGAGGTAGTGGATGATGTAATTTTAAGAAAAGTGACCATATTAGTCAAGTGGGGCATCTCAATGGACTCATACTGCATCATGGTGAAGAGGGGTTAGATGATTTCATGCTTTTTAGCTTACACATATGGATAGTGAGGTTGGACCATCATACATGGAGGTATTATTCTTATAGGTTCTACACTAGATAGTTCCTTATTTGATATTGGCGACTCTCATTATTTTATATCAATAAAACATGTTAATGGGTTGAGTGTGGAAGTGGATTATTTGAGTGGGTTTATGGAAATCGATATTCCATTGAGATTATTATTGAGATACATCTATTTTTGAAAAGGAAATTCTCTCAATACTATTAAGTATTATATTTCTTGGGATATTTAAATCCTCTATATGTCATACTTGGACATAAATATTGGCATGTACATTTTGGTATCATAACGATCCAAAATATAATGTTACTATAGGAGTGTGATTTTATGTCTATTTAGGGTGAAAATTATAATCATCATGTATAATGGTATATCCAAGAATGTCATGTAGGGTTTGTTCATTAGAAAATAGGGTATATCACCACATATATTGCTAGTATATTCTTGGATAATGCGGGTTTAATGTTGTATGTCTTTATAACTGTTGTGGATCAGTATAAGGATGTATTTATTGAAGACATATCAAGGTTTCCACCAGAGAAAGATGTGAATTTTACTATTTATATATTTCTTATAGATGACCTAACATCTATTACACCATATAGAATAGCACAAATAGATATTAAAGAGTTGAAGACTCAGTAAGAAGAGTTGATGGATAACCGATTTATCTATTTGAGTATGCCACCTTGTTTTTCTTTGTTTTTTTTAAATTATGGATGGAAGGATGTTTCACTTATTTTTTGATCACCAGATGATGAAAATGATCAAATTGAAGAACTAGTATCCTATCCCTCATATCAATGATCTCTTTGACCAGTTGAGGGGAGATTATTTGTTATCTATGAATAAACATAGTCCAAGGTATCATCAGTTGAGAGTTTGACCTTATGATATACTGAGGACTACCTTTAGAATCAAGTATGTCCTCTATAAGTTTAGCATGATACCATTTGGGTTTACAATCACTCCTTATATGTTTATGGCCTTCATGATACAAATATTCCACCTATACATAGATCATTTTGTCATAGTGTTTGCTGATGACATCTTGGTCTACTCCAAGACTCGTGATGATCATGCCAAACATCTTAACATTGTCTAGAGTAAACTAAGAGTGAATAATATTTATATAAATCTATTTATGTTTCAATTAATGATTTACTAGGTACTCTTCTTGGATCACATATTCTTAGAGGAAGGTGTGTGAGTGGACCCATAGAAGGTGAAGACATGTAATTATTTGGAGAAGCCTAATAATGTATTGGATATCTGTAGTTTTCTGGGATTATTTGGTTATTATTATTGGTTGAACCATAAAATTTATAGTCTAGATGTTCCACATTTGAGTTTGACGAAGAAGGGGATAATGTTTGAATGGTCTAGGTCATGTGATAATTCTTTCCAATATTTGATGAATCACTTTACTACCATGCCTATTTTGATCCTATCTAAGCTAGTGGAGGAGTATAGAGTCTTTTTTATCCATCTCAGATCAGTCTAGGAGTAGTTTTGATGCATGTTGATTGAGTCTTATCTTATGGGTCAATGAAATTAATTCTACATGAATCAAATTACCATATGTATGACCTCAAATAACTATACTATTCTATGATTTTATTTTTTTGGTGAAATTGTATGTTAGGAGATAAGTTTATTATGAATACCTACCATAAGAATTTATGTTACATATATTCATAGCAGGATTTGAATCATCAGAAGCAGAGGCGGGTAGAATATATGTAGTTTTTGGATTTTGATTTAGAATATACAAATAGGATGGGAATCAATGCTATTGACACTTTGAGCAAGAGTTCCAAGACTCATATAGTCTAATTGTGTAGTTCTAAGAGGAAGATGATCACTCTACTGACTGGATTCATGTTATGGTTAAAGAGAGCCTTGAACAGATGACTCTCATATCTATAATACTGATGTAAAAACTTTTGAACTAGATCGAAGAGAGTTATCATGAGGATATAAAGTGTTTGGGCTTGAGGGAAAGCCTTGATGCTGGGGTGACACCATCATATTGGACTATAAATTAGGATGATAACATCTATCTCAGGGGCCATGTAGTTTTAAAAAATTATACACGAGAAGAGTTAATTCATGAATTTCATGCCATGAAGTGGCCAATGCATCCACGTTTGGAAAAATGTACCATGACCTACATTGAATGTATCAGTGTCTGCACATTAAAAATAAGCTATTAGAGTTTTTTGACATCTTTATACACAAATAATGTGTTTAAGGATGATGATCAAATAAATATTAGTTTATTAATGTCATTTCCAATTGCGAAAATGATGTGGGATAATGCTACCATTGACTTCACAGAGGGTCTCCCAAGTACACCTTTGGAGAATGATGCTATTTGGGTGGTTGTAGATTGAATGATGAAAGTAGTACATTTCCTTTGTAGAAGGAAGACATTCTTAGTAGAATAATTGGGACACATTTATTTTCAAGAGAGGTTCCATCTACATGCGCTACCACAAAGTATTTGTTTTCAAACCATGAATCAGGTTTTAGATCACTCTTTAGTTATTTCATGCAGAATGTGCTTGGTGAAATTATTTTACATATTATGTAATTGTACCCATTGATATATTGGATGTTAAAATTTACTATATAGTTGCTTGAGTATATTCCTCTGCGTTGTGTCCTAGAATTTATTGGTTCCTAGGAGAAGATCCTATCATTAGCTGAGTTTTCCTATAACAATAGTTATCCAATAACTATTCAGATGACACAATATGAGGAACTTTATGGTAGTTCATGCATATCACCTCTATGTTTGATGGATTTCGGTGATTCATAGATGTTAGGACTGACTCTCATACAGAATATTTCAGAGAAAGTTATGCTTATTTGGAAGTGTATGGATATGGATCCATGTAGGTAAATGTCAT
Source organism: Viscum album (assembly GCA_963277665.1). Taxonomy (NCBI): domain Eukaryota; kingdom Viridiplantae; phylum Streptophyta; class Magnoliopsida; order Santalales; family Viscaceae; genus Viscum; species Viscum album. Next base: position 1,786,449,644 of record OY728155.1, on the reverse strand, counting down.
ATGAATATAGTGATTTACAAAACCTAGAGTTTATAAAGGGTGATCATGTATTCCAAAGGGTTTCTCCAAGATTGTGCCACTATAGGACTCAAAGGCATGTCAAGTTGGAAGCCTGGTTTATTGGATTGTTTGAGGTTATAGACAGAATCAGGCTAGTGGCATACCAATTGGCTCTTCCATAGATGTATAAATCAAGGCATGATGTTTCCCATATGTCCCAGCTTCAATGGTATCTCCCAAAACCTTCTCATGTGATTGATTTTCATGATATTGAGCTTTAGATAGATGCATCCTGTAATAATAATTTGATATGAGTGTTGTATTATAATTAGAATTTATTTCGGGGAATGGTCATGACCATATTTCATTTATTATTCAAACAAGGTCTTGTTCATGGTGAAACATGTGAGAGAGAAAAGGATATATAAGCTTAATTGACTAATATTTTTACATCATACTCATAGAGAAGCTTGGGATAACAGCTTAATGATGGGATCTTATATGGTTGGGAGATTTTAAGATCATGAAATTATCAAGAGATGTATCGAGAAAAATTATAGGCACTATTTTTTGATGTTTTGGATATACATTGGTTGAGGAATGTCAGTGGTTAATTGGGGTAAATTTTTTAAGAATTTAGAGTTTTTTGGGGTAGTCCATTTTGGTACATTGTTTACCCAACCCGTGCACCCTACCCCAGTAACCCGTGAAACCCTAGACAGAGGGAGATTGTATGGGTGTTGCATTGATTTTCAAATGGTGTGCCCTGCTAATAGAAACTCTATGACCTCAATGTGAGGTTCATGATTTGGAAAACTTGTTCACCATGTAAATGAAACGTCATAGTGTAATTTAATCCTTCAAAATTAGATTTATGATTCCCAAACCCCCAATAATTTACCATTATTTTACCCAAATAAACCAAAAGGTTTTATAATAATTTTGGAGGCTTGCAAATGAATTATAAGGGCTTATGAATACTGATCTTAGTGAATCAATGATCCTCATTATAGATCTCTACCTATCCCAGTTTGAGATTTTCTTCATGATTAATTTTCTCTCTATAATGTCTCACTTATGCATGAAAAGGTAATGGTTTCCTCCAATGTTCTGGTTTTGGATCTAGGTTTTTATTGAACTAAAGAAATTTGATCTTGGATTTTTTTATCTAGATCAGATTATTTTTTTGCAATTTAATGCTCCACATAAATTGGGATTTTATATTTGAAAGTATTCATCATTGATCATGGGGTAGGTGGCCTAGATTAGAAATCCCATAATCTAGATTTCTGTATGTAATTTTTCAATTGAAATTTCCATGATAGGGGAATTTTATTTAGAATTTAATTTTATTAAATTGAATTTTCATGTGATAATTGAATGGGTTGTATTTGGTGTAATTTTTATGGGTTGATTGGATAAATTCATTAGTTAATAAATTATTGGAATGATATGATTATAGAATTTATAGCATATTGGGATGGTTGAATGGGTTAACTAATAGGGATTGTGTGATTGCGAAATTATTCTGATATGTATTTAATTGATAATATAAATAAAGGGATGATTGTACTAGCCTTAAGAAGTTAATGGGTTATTTGACTAAATGTTAATAGATTGTTTAATGAAGTGTTGTTAAAATTAATCCTTACGATTAAAGCAGATAATAATTATACAATTTATTATTGAAATGGTATATCATGATATGAATTTATGATTAATTATTTAATTTCTATTTACCTTTTTATATTTGATATTTGTGATACATTTGTTTAATTGTGAAATGGGGCGTGTGACACATGTTAAGTCTCCAAATACCCAAAGTGTACTAGACACGATGTTCTAATCCAAATTGTTTTCATGAAAAAAATATTGTATGGGAATATATAGATGCAGAAAATATAGATGTAATATTAGATGGTGAGTGATTATCGAAATACCCATGGGGTTCTATACATAATTTTATATTCCCATGATATTTATGTTGGACTACGGTTAGATGTAGAAATAATATGAATTGATGTGAAATTTATAATGAAATACCATGTGTTATAATGAATTGAATTTACCAATGTGATATGGTTTAGACTCTGGAATATAATGAATTAGGTATTGATGGTTCATCTATCCTTAAAAACCTAAGGATTTTTGTGGTTGAATAATTAATAATTATATATGTAATGTATTTACCTTATTACTTGTAATTCATTATTTTTACAATATGATAAACTATTATTGAATAGAAATTATTTTAGGTGTCATCGGTGGTGTGAGAATAAGTTTAACTCACACTATACTCAGGATTCCTGATCAGTAACTAAATAGGCTTCATGTTTGTTGTACAGGTTTAGGGAAATATTCCTTGTCATATGGATGAGTCGGGATGGGGAAATGATGAGGGAACATGACATGTTATCAAGACCTACTGGGTGTTGTTAGTGTGTCATTATTTTGGTTTTTTATTTCATACAATACATTTATTATGGAATTAAATATCTAATATTTTGGTTTGGATATTGTATTCCTATTTTGGTTCCGCATGTGATTTTGGTATGTTTTTGTTATGGCATTCAGTTTGGTTATTTAGATTGTAATTTTTTATTTATTTAAATTGTTTTAATTCTTTGATAAAGATGGTATAGTCTCTCTATTATCAATATTATACCCTCACTACTAGTTGAAGTCCTCCACTGTATATAGAGGCACACATATGTTCAAGTGACCAACTAGTTCAGGGAACTAGTTTGTGGCTACCTTGTTGGGATATCACATCGAAAATGTATTTTATTTAGAGAAAAATATTTTTATTGAATTTTACAGGATCATAGACTATAATAAAAATTTTCAAATTTAAAAAATATATATTTTAGGGAACTAATGTATTTTATTAAAATATAATTTTAGTTGTATATTTTGGTGAATTCTTATGATTTTTCTAAAAGAGTTATTTTTCATTGAATTGTAAAAAATAATGATTTTTTGTAAGAAAATATAGTTTCTTAATTATAATTACATATATTATATGAATTTGAACATGCAATAATATAATTCTACTTTATTTATAAACTATGTAACAATTTATATAATAATATTCAATATAATTGAATTTGGTTAAATTTTATTTTATGAACAAAAATGCATCTATCTATAAACCACTTTTATGAACCCAATATGTTTTTTCTTAACAAATTAAGTTATTATATATTTAATAATAATTTTAATTAAATTCATTGACTATATAAAGAAATTATTTTTAAATTTTTTTAATTTTCTTTCATGTAACTAAATAGAAAAATATTAAGTTTTATGCTTAATAAGTAATTTTTTTAAAGAGGGTTCTAATTCTTGTTTGTGCACTTATTTAAAAATAAATTATACCATATATAAAATTTTACTTTTTTAAAATTAAATATAGATTTTGAATAAAAAAAATTTATATAATTTATTAGGGTCACTATAATTTTTTGTCACAATGAATATTAAAAGAATAAAGTATTTTACTTTGATTAAGAGTAAAATGGGTTTACCAATGGATTTAATCCAAGAGAAAAGGGAATTATTTCCATCCAAACATATCTAATTATAATTTCATGAAGATATATCGACCATATCATATCATACCATCAAATATATATCAATTTGTGAGATTATTTTTTTTGTAATGTGGCCTTGTATAATTGATATATTTTATGAAATTCTTTGTGTTTCCCTCCCCTCACTTATAAATGGCCACCTCTATATTTCCATAATTCATGTAATTTTTTCCATCTATATCATCAATTAACTACTCAATAAATATGAAATTATCCTTCCATTCACCCTACTTAGTTTGGTATTCAACTAAAACCAATCCTTCAAGGTTTAATGGTTATGCTAAATGAGGTCTCTCAGAGAAGAGTTATAAATTTTAACCCAACACTCTTAATTCTATTTATCCCTAAAAAATATATAATATACTAAATACCATAAAATATGATTAATACTATATCATAAGTATACTTATATGTTATTATGATTATTTTATAACCATTACCATCTCCTCTTAATCAAATGGTAGATGAAAGTATCACTCATGCATATGTTTGAACTACTACCTCTATGTAGATATACTATTAATTTACCATAACTATGTTTCATGGATGGTTATTATAAAGGGATTAATTTTAATATAAAAATTTATAAAATTATTAATCACCAGGAATTATAATAGATTATCCACCTTCTTTCTTTCTTAACAGTTGGTTAATGAATGTTATGCTTGTGCATACGTGTGGACTACCACCTCTTCAAAGTGATGTGGATTGTATATATTATGTATTTTATAGGCTATACACGGTTATATATTTGATGAATATATATAATATTTATTATATAATTATGAATCTAAAAATATTAGTTATTATTTACCTTTCTTTAATTTTATCTAATGAAATGTGTTAAAAAAAACTTGTCTGTATATATGGATTAGCATCTCCACAAAGTGATGTAATCCATTTTTCGTCACCGAATAATATGTATCAGTATTAATTTTAATATAATGAGTAAATATGATATTTATATCAAGATTATATTTCTTGAGATGGAGGAACCATGATAAAAGTAAATTGACTATAACATCCAAATGAAAACATAAATGAAAAACATAGTAGTTATAAACAAAAATATCAACTTGAATAATGTATTGTTAATAAAATGGTGTTTAAAAAATCTAAGTCCATCATAAATGATTGTATATTGGTTAATATTTTATTTTTATAGATTTATAATAATTTTTTTATTGGAGGTCATAGAGATTACAAAGCACGATAAACTTGAGGTAAGGGTTTCATCATAATTTCATAGTTTAGGGACATGATTCAATGTTATGGACCTATTTTTTGTTTATATGGTTTATATAGTACCCATGAAATATTTTTTTAATAATAATTTATTTAATTTAAGGTAATTATAGAAAAGTATGAATTTCATGCATTGAATAACTATCGTTTCAAAGATTAAAAAATTCACAGGGGTTCTTCTTCTCAATATTTATTCATTAATACATATTCGATGGTATACACATATCAAATTTTATAAAGTTTATAAACTTAAAAATTTATATTTTTATCAATAATAACCTTATTTTAATGTTATTTAATGTTTCATTTTAATTAATTTCTTCCATGAGGGTTATAACTGAAAATATAAAAGAATGGTATGTGTCTTATGCTACAATCTCATTTTATATAGGGATCATTTTAAAATTAAATAACAATAAATATATTATATAATAAATATATTAAAAATATTATGTCTATTATTATAATATAGTAATTTTGGATGATTAAAAGTTTTCTTAATTACCCTATCTTTAATTTATCAGTAATCCAAAATAATGCTTTTTAAGGAAAACCGATATTATTTATCTACTCAATCAGTAAAAGTTTCCATCCATGTCAATATTTTATTAAAAAATATTTCAATTAGGATATATAAATTCACTAATTAATACTTAAATTAAATATCATCCCATTATTTAAATTCTATATCTTTTAAGGTAATCTTCATCCCATACTCATTAATATGTACTTTTTACTTTTTATAGAAAATATGGAATGTATTCTTTTTAATATAGACCACATGAATGTATTTACCCATGATAATTAATAATATTATATTTAATGATTCCTTTATAAATTTCCTTTCTATTTTTCAATGAAAATATTTTATATACTATATTTTAATTTTTCCGATTATAAAGAAGTTAATTGAAATGAATTTTTTCTTCATTAAGATGACTCATAATGATATATTAATGGTATTTAATTCTATAAAACTTCCTTTTATATTTCTAGTAATTTATTAATTATATAATAAAATTTATCATCTTTATTCTTTATATATATGGATTTAAATTATAATAAATAAATTTTTATTAAACCCATATCCTTTCTACGTCTTTGATTTTATAATATTATGAATCCTATATGATCTTCTAGAAAACATATATATGGTTCCCATTACATGTTAGGTGGGAAATGAATTCCATAAAACTCTAATTTTTTGCTTAAATATGGAAATAATGTTATATAAAAAGGACTGGAATGAGTATTGATCCTAGATCAATAAGGGAGATTGCTTAATAAGATAGTATTAGTAGAGATCATTCACTAAGGAAATTATGGAGTATGGAGTGAACCAAATCCAGTATGATTATCTTAGAAGTGATCCCTAAATAATGAAATGATATTGTATTCATATGTATATGCTACAGACTAATTTTGTACTCTTATTATATTTTCTTACGACTAGTGATTGATTATTGATGATTCTATACTCCAATGTCTTATGTAATTACATTGATAAAAAATCATTTCATGTCTCATGATTATGTTATATTAATTTTCGGGTAAGAATTTATATTTTTATGGTCATTTTATCAAAATCATATGTTTATCTTATGAGCATTTCTTTATATATCATAGTTTTACCCTTACTAAGCATCTAAGACCATCCTTTTATATGTGTGCTTTCAATTGTTATTAAGAGTTATTTTATATATGATATATCTAAAATGGATACTAGGTGTAAAAAAATCTGGGAAATTACACAGTCCATTTATGTATTATATTTTCGCATATCGAATATTACAAGGACACTAAAACATTACAGGTATGGTATAGATCATATTGATATGTAATGGATATTTTTCTAAGAGTTTTTTTAAGTATTAAATATATAGGTTGGTATAATTTGTATAAAAATGGTTAGGTGAATTTGGAAACTAGTATTTGGACATGTTAGTAAGAACTTGTAGGATATCTTTATGTATAGAAGAAAATTGCAGTGAATAGCCCCAAAATTAGATAGGCCTCAGAGCGGTGGGTTCTCTCTCCCTCAAGTCGGCTAGGGTTTCGTCCTGTTTTTCCCTTATTCCCTCCTCTAGAATACTTTGGTGCTCAGCGATGCCTTCTTAGGGAGCTTAGTGTAGTGTTTCATGCCCTCTATTTCCTCAGTACGTCGGTGGATCGGAAAATCTCGGTCCTCTCCAGGATATGGTGGTTCAATGTTCTTCAGTCTTCAGCGATGTTAGCCTCGGGAGCATGGTGTGGGTCTTCGTCGGCCCTTCTTCTTTGTTCGTCGAAGATCGGTGCTTCGGCTTTTGATTCGGGCCGGGATCATGGCTCGGCAGGGTTGGCACGACTCAACGGTGGATCTTCTTTTTTTGGTGGTCTTCGTTACAGGTTCCAGTATGGCTCGGGGGAGGGGGGATCTCTGTTTTTTGTTTTCTCGGTGGAGGATTTTATGTTGCAGTGTGATGGTTTAATTGTGTGGATTCGAGATGTCCTGAAATCTGGATTGCTACAGGTGGTTTTTGGCATTGATGGCGATGGAAAAGGCCGGATTTTGGTTCTGAGGGCTCTTCTCCTACCTCTGGAAATGTTCATCCGGTTTGGCATCCGGGGAGGTTTCTGCTCCTACTATGATCTTATCAATTCCAGGTCGGAGTGGTTTTATTGGTTAGGTCTTCTTGGTTCCGTTCTCCAAAGGTGTTTTATGAAGCAGTTGTTGTGCCTTCCAGGCCTAGGTGGTGCTGACCTTGAATTATGCAACATGGAATGCCTTCTCTTTGGTTGTTTGTCGATGCAGTGTCAAGAGTAGTTCGTGGAAACGCTGGGGCGGGACTATGTGTGGTGAGTGGTGATGTTTGTCTGAAGTTTTAATGCAGTTGTTGGACTCGATAACTTGGAGAAAGTCTTGGAAGAGGTTTAGAGTTTACGGTTCATCTTTTCATAGTTGTTTGGATTTTGATGTTTGAGAGGGTATGACAACAACCATCGGATCAGGTCTATGCTTTGACACAGGAAACTTTCTTGTTGAACAGCTTTGTAATGGTGGAGGGATTCATCACGATTCATACACTAGGGAGGGGAATATCCAAGTTGTCAGTCTGGGTATATTTTCCCACCTTCGGGTTGTGATTTGTCTGACGTCTATGATATCTGGGTTTCCCCTACTTCCCTTGAAAGGGGTTTTTTAATAATAATAAAACAATTAAGGCCTTCGGGCCATTGTATGGATATATAGAAGAAAATCCATTGTTATGGTAAAGAATGGTGTGTGGTTTTTTGAAGATAATACATTTATTCCAGTATATTTCATGTATACTTGGTTTTTCCGTAGATGGATCAAAGGGTAATAACTCGAAAATGAATTTCTCGATTATTTCAAAGCCATCATAACAGTTAATGGTTAATGGGACCTTTCTACCCAACTATTTTAGTACTCTTATAGAATATTCTTAGGTTAAATTTCTGTGTATTTATGAACCATTATAAAGTATTTGGATAGAAAATGAATGTTTATGACTAATATTTATCTAATTTTTCAAATTTTGAAAATATTGTGTCATAGATTCATAATATTATAAATTGTTTTATGTGATTTTATTATTAAACATTAATATTTCTCACACTATACTTTGAGTTTTAGTCAACAGATTAATCTAGGAGAAATAATTTACATGTTGAATTTGAAAGATGATGCAATGATTGTCATTGAGAGAAACTAGAATATATTAAATATGGAATTTTAAATATTGAATATATTTATTACTATATACATTATTATTTTATTTAGAAACTAAACTCATGAGAGATATTTAGTTAACCCAATAAGGTGAAAATGGTGTTTTATAAGGATCCTAGAGGAATAAAGAATATTTTTTCTACATGTTGATAATGTGGAATCAATTACCCAAGGAAACATCTAATTGTATTGAAAAAAATTTGATTAAAAGAAGGACATAGAAAAATTAGATGATGGAAAAAAAATGATGGCATCAATAGAAGGAAATTAAAAAGATCTAATGGAATCATTTATAGATCAATGTATTAAGCTCAAGGAACTTTGGAAGTATCAGATCCAATTCCAAAAAACCAGGTTCAAACTCTTAGATAAACAAATGAAATAAATTATTCCCATAATTTAAGTGTAATAATTAGAGTTTTTAGGCAGTGGTATTTGAAAATTATTTTGTAAAAATGTTTTATTAATGATAGTATTGTTGTAATTATATCAATATGTCGATGTATTGTTGCAAAATGGACTTCCATCATGGATTTTTTTATCATATTTTGAATGGTAACAATGACCAAGATAACATATTTTTTCATAAGGTGATTTCTAGGAAGGCACATAATTGAGGGGAAAATAAAACTTAATATATTCTTTTGATTCATAAAATAATGTTTATTTGGGATAAAGAGTTTATTTTTGTTATTAAAATAATTTTTTATTTATTAGTGTGATTAAAATTGATTAATGATTATATGAAATAGTGGTTTATAATATAATTTTTCAGTTAATAATATTTATGAAATTATGGAATATATTGGATAATTCGTTATTGGGATTTATTGAAAATTAGTAGAGTTATATTTTTGAATCCTATATGTTTTCATTTACATTTTATTTTGAGTTGGGTTATTTTCATGTAATAATTGAATATATTATCTTGATATTCAAATATTTGAAATTTTACATTTTGTGAAACATAATAATATTTAGGGATTAAATTTATAATATTTTTTTATTACCTTTCTTTTTCCAATTTTTAAGGTTTTGAATTTGAATAGACATATTTTGTTGGAATCGTAATTTTAATTATTTATGTATTGGAATACGCTAAACATTATGGATTATTTTTCAGTTATTATAAATTAATCTTGTATTTCATCACATGAATATTTTTCCATATTGAATAAAATTTTAAAAATATTATCTTTTTTGGTAGATATTTAGAAGCAAAATGAATGACATATCCTTCCTTTATAGATCATATGATCCATTAAATTGCAATTTCACAATTTCAGGTATAAAAAATTAATATTCATGGAATATGAAGTATAAGTGGTGGAAGATAATTAAAACAAATTTGAAAAGGTTGAAATTATTTTATGGATTTAATGAAATAATTTAAGTACATTTTTTAATATTCCATGGATAAATATTTCCTCAAACCTCTGAAAACCATTCATGAAAATGAAAATTCATCCCTTTTTATAATTGTTTCTTTGAAGTTGATTATTGTTTTGACCCCAAACTAGTTTATGGATTAGTTATCATAAAGTATTCAATTATCTTGTTTTATACCAATATTTCTTATTCTGAAGACATTATCTTTTTATAATATGTATCTATATTTAATTTTATATATTATTCTTTTTTTAGAGAACCTGATTATGTCTAATTTCATGTTAATAATATGTTTCTCACTTTCTATATTTTATGGATATATTATTTTCTCTATGTACAATGAATAATTTAAAAATGGATTTTCAAATATTGATTAGTTGAATATTAAGAGAGTAATTTTATGGGTGGAATTTTTTTATGCTGTGGAGAGTATAGAGCCCTATTATTTTATAATATATTTTCCCCTTTATATAAATTTTTAGAGTTCAATTGTTTGAACTATATAGAACCACATGTATTTATAAACCATGATATAGTAAAACCTAATAAGTTAAAATTTTAATTGATATGTTTTAATAAAAATAATGAAAATTAGAGATATATATATAAATTTTTTAAGTAATAATTTTTTTTATCATTTTATAATAATTAAGTTATATTATTTCATGAAATTATTTTATGTATCATATTTTGGGTTTCATTAAAAATAATTATTATTTCATTTTACATGCACAAAAATTATATTTAGTATCTAATTTTTTTAACTATATATTTAGTAAATTAATAGCATTATTTAACAATAATTTTAACATTAACTTAGTTTAATTATTAAATGTTTTCTAAAAAAGTATTTTTCTATGAATATTGGAAAATTCCTATTTTTGTAATTACTATCATTTATTTTCAAGTTAAAGTTTAATTACGTATTGAATTTTATATTTAATTAAAATAATTATCATTTAAATATAAATACCAATACTATTCTAATAATTATCATAATTATACATTATTTTGATATTTGTTATTTTTTGGCTAAAAACACATTTTCTAAAAAAAATTGTTCTTTTATGAAACATTTTGTCATATCAAAATAAATTAACTAAGAGATATTAAATAGTGTTTTGAAATAAAAAGATAACTTATATAAGGAAAAAATAATTTCATATAAATTTTATTCATTTTTCAATGAAATTAATGTATGTAAATTATTTTTTCTACTTAAAAAAAGTATTTTTTAAACGAAAATGTTGGTTTTGGGATTCCCACTAATGCAAAATTAATGTCTTGGACATAGATACATTGAATATATTAAATTTAATTACAAATTTTTAATTAGTGTAACTAAATAAATAATTAGGGTCAAATTAATTTATGGTAATTTTGAATTGTAATAATACTAAATAAAATAGTATGGTTAATGTTAAAACAAGTTTACTAGGCGGTTAAACAATCAAATTGGAGTCATATTTTCTAACAAACCAATATAATTTTTATATATCAAAGTTATTTCAACATATTATTTTAATAAAATTGAACCATTACCCCTTATTATCCAATTTGAAATGATATTTACCTTATGTAATTTAAATCATTTACAAAATTCAATGTTTGTTCCTCTTTACACTTATATAATAGAACCTCACCTTATACCATTTTAACATAATATGAATCCATTATATAGTAATTTATGCACTAAAAAACCATTCTATATTTATTTACCTCACCCTTGATCTTCTTGTCTTCTCCTAGTATCAATACTTCAGGGCTTAATGTGTATTACAATAGAGGTCTCTCAAAGAAGATGTATACTTCTTTACTTGGATATTCCTTCATACAAAATTTATAAACATGTTGTAATAGTAAAAAATTATTAATTCAATAAAATTAATATTCTTTTATTTCATTATAACTATGGACCGACCATTTATGGAATCTTCGCTATCTAATGGTTGATGGTGGTATTTCTTATGCGTGCATGCTGATTACTACCTCTACATAAGGATAAAATTAATTTTATGTCCCCGTCATTCATGGATGGTTATTATTAAGGGTTTAATGTTAAAATATAATATATAGTATATAATGTTTCTTCTATAATTGTATTTTTACATCTACTTTCATACCTTCTGATCCATTAGTAAACAATATTGTTGTTCATTTGTATATGGGAACAATCACCTCCTAGAAGCGATGTGAACTATTTATCATTTCTTTTTTATATAGATATTTAAAAGTATATATTTAATTAAAATATATGATATATGTGATATAATACTAATTATTTAATGGTGATTTAACATTTAATATTCTTTCGATCTATCCATAAAAAGTGGAAACAACAGTCATGTGTACATAGTGATTGACGTCTCTATGAAAATATGTAGATAATTTTAGATGAAAACATAAAAAGAATGGTTATAAATATAAATATAATGAATATATATGACATTCATATCATTCTAAAAATTATGCATATTGTATAACCTTGATCAATTTTCAAGGAATATAACTGCAGAACTAAATCATGCCTAAAAATGAAGCAGTTAACACCCCAAATAATGGATTTAAAAGAGAATTATTAAAAAATGGTTTTGAAATGACATAAGTAAATCATATATGAATTTATATATATGTATATATATATATATATATATTTATTTATATGTTTCTTTTAAACTAGTTTAATTATTTTATATTATTTATAATTAGGGATGGAGTTGATATGAAGGAATACATAATTAATATAAGGGTATCATATAAAATTCTATTTATTGAAATATTTTTTTATTGTTATGCACCAGTTTATTATCTGTATTATTTATTTATATCCAAATAATTTATATCAGAATAATTAATGATTGAATGAAGGGTATTTATTGAACCATATTGGACTCATTCTTCTAAATAATTTGTTTTAAAAAAATTAATATTGGTTTAAGGGTTCTTCATCCTAATTGTGTATTATTGATACATGATTGATTTTATACATGTATCCTTTTTTAAAAGGTGTATGTACTTCCCATTTTATATCATGTAACATGAATATCCTTATTTCAATGATATTTAATGTTTCATTTGATGTTCTTACATTGGCAGGTGTTATGATTCTAAATATACCCTGTCGATAATTATTTTATGTAACAATCTCATTTTATACAAGGATTTCTTTTGAATAAATATTATATAAATAAATTATATTATAATCCCCATAAAATATTTTTTATTTTATTATCACGTTTTTATTATAAAAATTAAATGTGTTTCATTAATATTTCACCCATTATGTAATCATGAAACCAGATATATATTTTTAAGAAAAAATAACTTTATTTTCCCCATCAGTAAGTAATAATTTACTTCCTTGATAATATTTAATGTAAAATGTTTTTATGAATGTTCTTAAAATTCCCTAATTATTTTTTATTTAAAATTTTAACTCTGGTTATACTTTATATAAACATTTTTTTAAGGGATTTACTCATTATACATAGAATGAGTTACTTTTGGTTTTTTAGAAAATGTGTGAATAATTTTGGTTTCCACATACACTACATGAATGTCTATCCAAACCATATGAATAAATTTATCATTTAATATTATTTTATAAGAGTCAGTGCATGTTTTTAAAAAAAACTTTTCAATAATTTTTATGATATTTTTGAATTAAAAATATGTGATTTTAAATGGAAATATTATTTTCATCAATAAATGATCTAGTAATTTTTAATACTATTTTTACCTATAACAATATACATTGATTCTTACTATAATATTATGGGATTATAATTCAATGTTTCCATTTTTAATCATTCTCTAGAAATATTATGATTATGATGATGGAATGTTTCAAAAGCTGGTTTCCTTTTTTTGAGTTAGGATTTGATGATATGATGACTTTTTTATGATCATGTGATATCTATATATATTGTTTTTATTATTTTAAAGTTTATTTGATAAATATATCATCCTTTATTGTATTTATGTAAATATGATTATCTCAATAGATAAGAAAAAATGTAATAGGGAGGGAACCTAGTTTACTAAGGTAGATTATCAAATATGTTATCCTTATGGGTGAAACATACCAAATTTAATGATGGAATAGGGAGTGATCCCATTATGTTATTTATTTCTTATAAGTGGGCCTTAATTAATTAAATTATTTTATATTATTATGTGTATTCAAAAATCTTTTTCACTTATTCATATGATATGTTATCATGGATCATGATTAATTACTGATTATTCCTCCCTCTTCTGTTGAATATATTTTAATTAATAATTAATTATTATATTTATCATGATTATGGTATATGAATTTATGTGTATGATTTTATATTGTTAAGATCATGTTATCATACTCTTATTCATATCTTACGATCATTAATTGGAATATCATTTATTTACCATTACTGAGTATCTGATCCCATAATTTCTCATGTTTCCCTTCCAAAATTTATGTAGAAATATTTTACATATGATATATATATTACATGTGATAGTAGAGGAAAAATAAATGGTATATTTTATAGATATTTTATATGTGATTTTTTATCTTCCCATGATTCAAAATAAACTAAACATATTTGGTTCTAGCATGGATTAAAATTACATGCAATGGATATTTCTAATAATATGATATACTTTATATTCATGAAAATAGGTATTTATGTAGTTGGTATTATAAATGTGTATTTTTATTAAAATATTGGATAAATAAATATTTTTTTGAACACTTAGGTTAATAAATTTTATAGGAAAACAACCTTTATTATTGTAAATGACGGACTATGGTGTCTTCATCAAATATAGCCCTATATAGATATAATAAGTGTAAATGGTTTTTTCAAAGGTTCATTTAGGTGTAATAACCCTGAATAGTGTTGGTCAAGTATATATCATCCTTTTTATTATTTATGGTGAATACGCCCTTATGTCATACATATTTAGAAACTCTTGAGGGATATTCATGGGTTAACTTATATTTTCATTATATACTATTATGATGTATTTTGAAAGATAATTTCTAGGGATATACAATTTCAAATAAATGGGTTCATTGGTTTAATAGAAGGTTTTTTTGTTTATACATCTTATGATTGATTTTTTAGGATTATATTATTTCGAATTATTTGTTTCTCACACAATGTTTTGGTTTTATTTAATTGATGGATCTACGATGAATCATTTCAACCAAGAATTAGTTGGATGATGCTATGATTTTCCACAAATAATCTATATTAGAATGAAAATTGAATATGAAATCCTACGATCATTTCTAACTAGATATATCAAAATATTATTAACAATAAAAACATTTGTGGGTTTCTGAATAAACCAAATAAGTGAAAAATTTAGTCTCTAAAAGAAAATGTAGGTAGTGAGATTTGCTTCCTATGTGATCATACTATGGGAAGAATAACTTAAGAAAACGTTTAAAAGTAATGGTAATATGTTTTATGTATGGTAATGAAGGGCATAGAGAGATAGATTATATTTTAAAAAAATAGATTTAAATAATGGGAATCAAAGTACATATGAAGGTACCATTTATTGTTAAATATATTATGTATAGGTAACATAGTAATTATCTAATAAAATTCCCTAATTTAAGGGATAAATCCTAGTGAAGGGAATGAAATATATAATTCCAATATTTGAAGTGAAATAATTTAATTTTTTATGAATTTTGTTTTGATAGTTATATAGTAGAAGTGTTTTATTAAGGATTTTCTAGTTTAAATAATCATGAAGCATCTATGGATTAATATAAATTAGTTTTTTCCTTTATGATTTGGGTGTAAATAATCAATGGTATAAATAAACATGATTACCTAATTTGTGGTAAGGTGATATATTTTTTCATTGATGTTTTATGGTGATTTTGGTTCTTAACATGTTTTAAGAGAATATATGATCAATTTATTAATATTTTTTCTATATGAAAACAAAATAGAATTTATGTTCATTCAAGATTTATCTAAATTTAATTTTTTGTAATTTGTGTGTTTTCCTTAAATTTTTTGAGTTTTATTTTAACAAGAAATATTTCAGAGAAGCCTTATGATAAAATCTTTATGGAATGGTTTATATTGATATTCTTTCGTTATTAATGAGGTTTTAGGGATTACCATAATATATAACTATATGATTATTTATCAAAATTGTATCACATGTTAAAAAAATATTAAGTAAATATTTATAGATAATTAGAATGAAATTTTAATCATTTATATATGATATTAATTATTAAAATATATATTTAGATCCTCTTTCATGAAAAATACTTGGTTTAATATATTTGAAAAGTGGATGATTCTAATTAAAACACTTAAACAATGTATGAAATTAAATTTAGGGATTTGTATAAATAAAGTAACTATATTTTATTATATTATTTCAAAAATAATTCTTCAATTCTAAGAAATATTCTCTTGAAAATGAATATTTTTTCCTTTTTAAAAATTTCTTATATAGTGTTACTGTTCGTTTTCAAACCTCTTTGAGTTATGATTTTTTGGTCACAATCACGTTCATGGCCATGATCTCTATCACTAACTGTTAATCATTGAATGTTATTACTCTCCTTTATGTTTATATTTTCTATAACACCTTATTGTTTTAAAAATAAATTAAATATTGAATGTAATAAATGAAACACTGAGTCACTATGAAACAATACTTTTTTATTATAACCTATCCATTAAGCATAATTTTGTTGCCTCTTTGTTTTGTATTTCGAAAAATAGACATACACTGTTACGATTAGTTGGAAATTTAGAGTCTGATAGGTTCAACTTACATTTTGTGAATTGCAACTTGACCTTTATGAATAGTTATGTACACTTATAAATAGTAACATCAACCATGTAATAATAAATTAAATTTTGGCGCATTATAATTGAGTGTCAATATTTTAAAAATTAATAATTCAGTGTTGGTATTTTTGTGAGTAATAAATATTTAATTTCAATTTTAAATTTGTCATTTCATCTAAAATAAAATTAATTTTTATGAAATGCATTCCTAAATAAATTTTTGGTTGTCCTATGATTTTAAAATATTTTATGACACCTCAGTTAATTTTTGAAAGTATTATAAAATCAGTTTTAAATTTAAAATATATATTTTTCAAATAAATAATGATTTTATTTAAAAATTAAATTTCACATATTTAGAAAATTATTTTGATAAAATTATGTACATTTTTTAATTCTACACATAAAAAACTGACTAGGATGAATTTTTGTTATTTTTACGAAATACATTATTTTTTTAGTGAATAGTAAAATACAATAATTTATATTATAAATAATTAAGAAGCCAAATAAACTATTCATTGTGTCATAGACAATATAAACACACATGGTTCAAACTAACATAAACTTATTATTATTTTTATCCCAAGAATCTACACTATTGGATGTCTTGAAAAAAATAACAAAATAATGAATAAGATATTTAAAAATCACATCTCACCTACACTATAAAAACCACCCCTCACCCCCTCTTCTCCTCACTCTTCTAAGCCTTTAAAATTATCAAAATACTTCCCAAATAATCCTCCATAGTCTATCCCCACATCTAGGATCTATTATTATTTCCAGAAGACCAAAACCCTTCCTTGAAGGAGGTTGTTAGGGAGGATATTCTAAGAGGAAACCCAATGTCCTTTTTCTTGTAATATCATTTTCAATTTATTTTCTTTTATTATATTCACATCACCTCCTCAATCCATATGACACTGGTATCTCAAAAATCATCTATATACAATAATTATATCATTTTAATGGAATATCCTTCCTCAAACTTATAAATCTATCTCTTTTTTTTTAAACGATAACATCGTCTGGGAGGTACCGTTTTACATCCTTCATAGATAACGAACCTTGATTAATCAATTTATCCATAATGTATGGTCATGAAACCATTTTTATGGTATAACTAGAAAATAAAATATATATTATAACCTATTCAACGGTCTAAACCTGTATATATACATAATACTAATTCATCTGATAAAACTAGTTTGTAATGATTGAAATATCGCCAAAATAATCTAAATAATTATCACTAATGTTATATCTAATAACTCATCATCATACCATATAACCAAATAAAATATATCACCAGATAATTTTATTTATTTTTATTATTTTCATATAAATTCAATTTTAGTTAACAATACCAATTCCACGTGAACTTCCATACTCATAAACAAGTATACCGATAATGAAATCAAGGAATCAAATGCTCCCGAGCAATAATGTTATATCTCACAACTCATAAAATAGGCCATAAATGTACTTAATATTATTTTACTATATCAAATACATAAAGAGGAGGTTATTAAGTAATTAATTTATTGATTTAATTTGATTATCCTGGATATTATGGTCATGTACAGAACACGTTTGGACAAAAGTTAAGGGTTTTCTAACCGAACCTCCACTTTCTATCGGGTTACTCTTTATCCTTATTAATCCTAATTAAACTATTAATTATTATTATTTTCTCATAATAAATTCTGTTTTAATGTTCTATATATTTTTACCAATTATAATCTGTCTTTATTATATGGGGAGTTAAATATATTATAAATATCTTTGACAATTCATCCCGATAGAGAAGCCCCATTCAAGAAAACTTATAACATTATTATCTATTTTTAATTTCAATATACAATATAATTTAAACCATGATATTTTTATAAAACCATTAATTTAATCATTGAAAAACTACCTTAGTTTATTTATGTTCTTATGAAAACATTCTTCCAAAGGAACTCTTCTTTTCAAAGTAAAAGTGTATTTCTCTCGAAAAGTCCTCGATGATTTTATTAGAACATTTTTGTCAAATTTCAGAACCTATGTTGAACTTTATGTCTTATTGAGGTTAATATATTATGTTTATAATATACTATATTTAATTAAATAGTTTATGTTTAGTTTGACTATGGATGTGTTATCTTGATACAATTCACCACACTACTCGGAATGGATAGTGTTTATTTGTACAGATTAGGGAAAGTTATTTCATATTTTAATATTGTTGTTGTTTATCCCCTTTCATATGATGAATTCATTTAAATTAACATGTGACTAGTGGGGCCGATTATAGATGATCTATTCATTGTTAGGTCTCATGTGAAAAATAGAACTAGGCTTTGGTCGAGGCCTTACCCTAGTATTTTCAGACATCTTGTCCAAGGCATTGACAATATGTTTCAGATGTCTGGCATTATGTATTCTCTCATTATGTATTTAAAAATTGATAAAACATGTGATTATTCAACTAGTATAATATATAATGTTATATTTATTTCTCTTATGATCATTTATATGGACTTATTTAATCAACTTTCATTCCTTTCATATTATTCTCAAGTAAATTTTCCAAGGAATTTTCTTTCAGTTGTTTACCACACCCAATGTTTATATTCATGATAACTTCCACTATATTTATTAATCTCACTAAACATCCAAGGTCACCCCTATCATATGTTTTATTTATCCCTAGGATTTGAAGATGAATTTTATGAATTAATTTCATGGATAACCTGTTATTAATAGATTTTTCCGATGGAATTTCTATTATGTATTTTTTTTCAAGATATAATGTTGAACTTATATTTGTATATTATTTTTTAAGACAACTAATATATTAATTACTTTTGGATACTACTTTATTATAATCATTCCAATGTATTAATATAAGGAATAGACTCTATAAAACTAGGGTTTGGGTCTTTATAGTTTTTATTAGAGGATTTTTAGTAGTAAACATGAAAACTAGATTTAGAAAAAATAGATTAGGGAACAAAACTCCAAGATAGAATTTGAGGATGAGTATATAAAAACATCCTTGATGTTTTGGTATGGTATAGATTATGTGGTCATATCTTGGAAAAAAATCTCTATTTGGATACTACAAGTGGATGTGGTTTTGGAACATATGTACCTAGGAGTAACAACTCCCACATGGTGTTTTGGGCTTGACTCAGGGTAACCTAGTACACGACAACAGGCCTCACTATGAACCCAGTTTGAAACACCCATGGAATATTCTTAGATAGTTCACATTTTCATTATAAGCCATTATAAAGGATTTAAATATAAATATTTCCTAACATTAAACTTTATTACGATTATGAGAATAGATATGTATAAAATTTAAATTTATGTCAGTTTTTTTCTAGTTTGAAATAATAAATTATGATTCATAACCTAGGGTATAACATTATTTAGAAATGACACCTAGTGGAATAAATGGAAACCGAAAGAACACAAGTATCCCATGTAGGGATTTTCCTCATATCTAAGATAATGACACTCATACTAGAGCTGTGGCTGGTGCTGAGTAGCTTATAACTATACTGGGATAGATGAATCAGGTTATGTACAATATTCATACCCATATAGAGAATTATAATCCAAAACATAGAGGATAAATGTTATACTACTTTATATGAAAACAACCACTATTATTCAATGAGACTATGAACACATTTATAGCAGATTATTGGATAAGTTCTTTAGAGAATATATTTCTTACATTGGGATATAATGAAAGATAGAAGGTTATCATAGATGTTTATTATCAATTATGACCTACAGATTAGTGTTTGTTGTTTTTTCAAAACATGAAGGAGGAGGAATAAATAGATGAAATGGAAAGAGGTATATCACAGAAATATTATAAGAAAAATCTTTTCCTTTATAACAACAAGAAGATATGGAGATTCAATTCATGGGTTTAAATCAAAAGTAGGACGAAACAATTGTGAAGCATGAAGTCAAATTTACAAGGTTAGCATGGAATTTTATGGAATATATATGTAATCCAAGGATCAAGATTGATCAGCACTTTGATGTTGTAAAACCATTATTTCAATGGGAAATGGGTTCTAAAACATTCTCATCATATAAAGATATAGTATCATGGGCCCTCAAGAGAGAGAAAACATTCTCTATGACATATGACTTTAAGTGAAACCAAAATAAGAAGAGGGTGACAATGGAAAGAATGGATAAAGGTAAGAATAAATAATGGTGTTTTCCAACAACTGATACTTGTGAAATGAAACACCCTAGAGCCTACCTAATGAGAATAGAGGTATATTACAAATGTGTTGAAAGTGGCCAACAATATTGAGATTATAAGGGAAAGAAAAAAGCTACCAATGTTCAATCCTTCAATTGTAATTATATGGTACATTATGATTTTTTATAAGCATTAAAGAATCACTCCCTATATAAGGATAAAAAAGAAATTCTATGCTAATGTGATAACAATAGCTGAATTTGAAGTTCCTAATTGTTTTGTGGGAGGTACTATAATCATTTCCTCCAACATGAATAATGATTTAATTGTTTCTGAATCATCACAATCCTTTATATCATCCTAGTTTTCCTTAAAAATTTGATATTTCAAACTCACATTAATAAAGGAGTTTCTAGAAAAATATCCTAAGGGAAGTCTCATTAAGACAAAGATAACTCAGGAAGTCCCTATATGGAATATAAATGTGCTTTATCTTCTAATTTATCATTATATCTATGGTTAACTTTAACATAATATTTATCTTGGATTGGATTACAAAATTTGATACGAAAATCACTTTTAAGACGAATGAAATTACGATTTTTGAAGAAGGTGTATAATCGATTATCTTTAGAGTAAAAACATCACTATCAGATTCTTATCTAGATCCACCCCAAGTAGCTATACAAAATTAAATTCTTGGGGAGGAAGAAAATTTAATATCTATGGGTGAGTCAATAAATATTCACGTTGAGTATGTACCAATTGTAATAGAATAGTTTGATGTATTTCTAGAGGATTTACGTGGACATCCTCTAGAGTGAGAAGTTGAGTTCTCTATTGATTTAATAACTAGTTCAATACCTATATCAAATATTCTATATTGAAGGTCCATTGTGTAATTTGTAGAACTAAAGAAAAAAATAGAGTAATTTAGATATAATGTATTTATCTACCCTGGTGTTTCTACATAGGGGTCAACTATTCCCTTTGTCAAGAAGAATGATGGATCCATGATGATGTGCATTGAATATTGAGAAAATAATTCTATTATGATAAAGAACAAATATCCCCTACCTCACATTTTTGATTAATTTGATCATCTTCATAGAGGCCAATGTGTTTCTTTGATTAAACATCAATATGGGAATCAATAGTTTTGTGTAAGGAAGGAAGATATTCCAAATAAATCATTTCAAACCAAGTATGGGCATTATGAGTTTATAGTAATACCTTTTGGATTGATTAATGAACCTTCTATTTTAATATATCTAATGAATAGAGGTTTAAAGAAATATCTTAATTAAATCATAGTGGCATTTATTTATGATATCTTGGTATACTTAAAATGCTATAAGGATCATGAGAATCAGTTTCCCATTTTTCTGAAGACTCATATAAGAAACGAGTTAAATGGGAAGTTTAGCCGGTGTAAATTATTTCTTCAAATAGTTTCTTATATTGGACATATTTTCTCTAAGGATGGAATCTAAGTTGATCCTATAAACACAAAGTTAGTTTAGTAATAGTCTACTCCAAGGAACATAACTGAGGTTCACACTTTTATTGGTATAGTGGGTTATTATTGGTGTTTCATTCAGAACTCTACTCGATTATCTAACCCATTAACCATATTACCAATAAAGGGGTCAAGTTCGTATGGAAAAAGAATGTGAATAATGTTTTAAATAATTGATGAATATGTTAGTGAATTATCTAATCATGACTCTACCATCGGGAAATGGTGGATTTGTGATTTATAGTGATCTATTAAATAAAGTGCTTGGTTTTTTCCTTATGAAAAATGATACGATTATTTCCTATGAATCAAGGCAGTTAAAAATTCATAAACATAACTATCTATATTCTGATCTTGATTTAGAATTTGTAATATTTACTCTGAAGATATGTAGACATTATCTCTATGGTTAATTATGTGAGATATATACTAATCACAAGAGCTTGAAATATATCTTCTCACATAAAGAACATATCATGAGGAAAAGGTGATGGCTCTAGATACTCATGGATTATGATTATTACACACACTACCTTTCACAAAAGGAAAATAATGTGGTAGATGCATTAAGAATGAAGGATGACAGAGTTATTATGAAAATAAGGATTGAAAAAATCATATGAACATGTATCTAAAGAGGTCGGATATGGGAATTATCAAAAATGGTGAATTATAATTAGTTTTTCAATTGGTTTCCCAACCATGTTTATAGGAAATAATTAAATGATCAAAATTTAATGATTAGAATATTCAAAAAAATTAAGGATGTGAATGATGAGATGTTTCCGTACATCATGTGTGGGGATGGAATTCTAAAATTTGGGAGAAGGCTGTGTGTTACCTCTATACTTGAGAAAAAAGGGAGTTATTGGATTATTCTAATATTTTGATTTTTTCTATTCACTCTAGAATCAATAATTTGTATAGATATTTGAAAGAAAATTTCTGGTGGGAAAATATGAATCGTGAAATTTCTGATTAGGTATCATGTTGTTTAGTCTATCAATATGTTAAGGGTGGAATACAACATCCTAGTGGTGTCATGCTACCACTACATATTCCAACATAGAAATGGGATGATTTCACTATGTATTTTTTCAATTGATTACCAAGAAAACAATAAAGGAATGGTGAAATATGGGTAATTGTAGATCAACTTACCAAATCTTCACATTTCCTCACTACAAGGGAATATTTTCTACTGGAGAATCTTGCATGACTCTATATAAATTAATTTATGAGACATCATGTAGAACCTCTCTCAATTATGTCAGATAGTGATCCTAGATTTACCCCACAATTCTGGAAAACTATCTTGAAATATTTGGATAATGAGCTTCATTTGATTACTTCTTATCATCCTCAAACTGATGAGAAGTCAAAAAAGATAATCCAAACATTATAAGACATCCTGAGATCATGATCACTTTATTTTCAATGTATATTGATTAGTATTTATCTTTGGTAGTGTTTTCCCACACTAATTGTTTCCATTCTAGTATTCAAATGGAATTATATGAAGCATTTTATGGAAAGAGATTTCATACACCAACATGTTAGGATGAAGTTGGTGGGAGGAAGCTTGTTGGCATAGATCTTGGGGAGGAAAAAATATTGAAGGTAATGACTGTTAAAACCAATATAAAAGCAACTCAAAGTAGGAAAAAGCACTATTATGATAATCAAAGGATGGATTTGGAATTTCGTGTGGGAGATCATGATTTACTGAAAGTATCTTCATTAAAGGGTGTGATAAGATTTGGGAAAAAATGAAAACTGATCCCCATGTACATTAGAGATTAAGAAATTCTAGATATAATTAGTGATCTCTATTATCATTTTTCAATTCTTCCAAGCCTTTATCAGGTCCATAATGTGTTCTATATATCATTGTTGAGAATGTGAAATATAGACCCATCACATGTACTAACTAATGAAGGTATTGAATTGAAACATAAATTATCTTACTGTGGAGATCCTATCCATATTCATGACACTAAATAATATGTGTAGAAGAATAATATGACATGACTGGTAAATATACATTAGAAAAACCATAAAATTGAATATGTGATTTGGGATGCTAAGGAACATATGATGAAGACCTACCCAAATATTTTTATCTGGTAACATTTAACAAATTTTGGGGAAGAAATTTATATAAAGGGGGAAGAATGTAACACCCTAGTGGTTTATAAATCAATTTAACTTATAATTTAATGCATGAACCACTAATTCTTTTTGAAACAATATTTTTTTATTTTAACGTGGTCGTTAAACATAATGTTTTCATCTCTATGTTTTGAATATGAAAAAATGGTCATACACAATTGGGATTAGTAAGATATTTAGAGTCTGATAGGATGAACACACATTTCTTTTGAATAGTAACTTGACCCTTCTGAATAGTAACATCACCCATGTAATTATAAATAAAATTTTGGCACCTTATAAATGAGAGTGAATATTTTAAAAATTCTTAATTAAGTGTTTGAATTTTTGTGAGTAATGAATATTTAATTTCAATATTAAATTAATAAATTGATACAAAATAAAATTCAATTTTATAATATTTATTCTTAAATAAATATATTTTTTCCTTTTATTTAGGATAATTTTATGATACCTCAGTTAATTTTTGAAAGTATTATAAAATCAATTTTAAATTTAATAAATATATTTTCAAGTAAATAATGATTTTATTGTAGATTTAAATATCACATATTTAACTAGATGTTTTGATTAATAATATAAAGGTTATTAATAATATTTATAGTGGTTTTACATAATGAAAAATTATTTATTAATTGATAATATATTAGTACTCAATTTTTAGTAACATTCTTTTATGCATCAAAATGGGTTATTCCCAAATTATTTTTGTTGAATTTTACAATAATTAAAACATTAATTAAATTATACCTTCTCTAGAAATATTTTTTTGAGATAATTAATATCATTTTTGAAATCATAAGTTAATTTTTTTTCTTTTGGTGAATGTTTTTGATTTTTATAAAAAGATTTATAATGTAGTAAAAGTGAATCTTTTTTTAAAAAAATACGCCATTTACCTTCATCTAAATGTACCATTATGTATTTATTTTGATATTATGGTAATATAGGTATTAATAATTATAAATTATCTAATTAATAAAATAAAATAATCACATACCTAATGTTTTTAGAAGTCAATATAATGTCTAAAAACATTTCCCTAAAAAAATTGTATGTGAGAGGTGTATTTTTATCAATATAATAAATTAATATATATTTATTAATTTTTTAGTTAAATTTATAATTTATATATTAAAAATTTCATTTTTAATTCCATTGTATGGTTATTAAATGAAATTTATTTAATTTAAATTAATGTTTATACATAAAAATGTATTTTTTTAAGCGCGTTTTTAAGGCAGTTTTCAAAGATAGTTTGAAATAAATATTATCACTCATAGAAATAATATATTTTACTATAGTTTATATTTTATAAAAATTAATTTTTAATATAATTTAATATGTTGACATAATTTTTAGTCATAGGGAATAGTAAAAACACTAAAATTTTATTATCACAGTTTAGGTTAAAGGGGGTTCATTAGGGGGGTCAACCCAAGAGATATGGGCAGTATTTACATATAATGTGTTATAGTTATTATTTTGTGAATAAATTTCATTTTTATATTTTCATGAATTCAATTCAATTTCAATTTATTGCCACATACCCAATAACGTGGCCCTTTATATTTGAAATCATTTGATAAATTCTATGTTGGTCCCTCAACTCACTTTTAAAAGGTAACCTATCCTTCTCCATTACTAACACTATTTGAGCCTTCTATACTGTAAATTTCCTTCTCTAAATCCTTTCTTGAATCCTTACCTCAGTCCAAGATATTTTGGGTATTCTTATATGAATAGTCCTTCATGTCAAAAAGAGTATTCGAAATTAGGCCCCTCAAAGAAGATCTATAAATTATAATAAATATCATTCAATTTTATTTGTTCATGAAATTTATAAAAAAAATTGAATTAATAAAAATAGGATTAATAATGTGTAATTAATATTTTTAGACATTATTATTATTATGTACCAAGAATATACCATCTCTTTTCAATCAAATGTGAGATGAAAGTATTACTCATGTGTGTTTGTTAAACACTGCCTCCACATAGTAATTCAATTCATTGTCCACCACCATAATTCATTGATTATTATTATGATAGATTTATTATATATATGTGATATTTATCAAATGAGTATTCTTATGTAATTATTATATCACATATACATTCTTAACTTTCAATCCATTCATAATATTAAATGTCACAAATGTATACTTTGGGACTACCACCTCAAAGAGGTGATGTAATTTTAATACCATTTATACTTTAATTGGATGGAAACAAGGATATAATTAATGAAAATGTATGTTTTTAAGATATAATAATTATAAATTAATAATAAATTATCATTAACCTTTATTTCCTTCCATCCATTGAAATGTGGAAAAAATACATATTGGTACATTCAAATTACCTTATAAAAAAGTGATGTATTACACTTTTCAATATAAATTAAAAGTAATTTATATATATATACTACAAATATTTAAATTTTAAATTTTTATTAATATTCCAATTATGATTTAATAATGATCATTGTGAGAGGATCATACCTTCTAAACTAAAACATACCTAAAAAAACATTTAAATTTAATACTGAAATGATGGATTCCATGGATAATTACTAATAATTAGGTTATGAAATTATATAAGTGAAAAAAACACGATATTATATATATTAATATGGTTTAAGTATAGATGTATATTATATTTACGTTTGTTATACTAAATGTTAGAGAACATACAATGAAAGATACAATTATGTTTAGGGTTTCATATAACATTCTATTCATTAAGAAATAGTTTAATGTTATTCTACAATTAATTATTTTATTTGTTCATATAATTTTAAAAGTTTTTCTTCATAATAAATAATAATATTGTTCAAGGAATATTTTGAATCGTATGACATTCAATTTTTTTGAAAATGTTGGGGATGAAGCCTCATTTATTATTAAATGAAAGCAAAGACCTCTTTAACTGGGTATATGGAGACCCATTACATAGCCCAAAGGCCTGGTGGGCATTTATCCCATTACATGGTGGGTTGCCCCATTTTTTCGGCCCAATGCCCATTTTGTGAATAGTACTTCTATAGTACCCATGCTTCTACACTTTCAAACAGTACCTGCCACCGCTACAGTTCTCTGCCTCTGCTATAGTGGCCTTCCGCCGCTATAGTACCCATCATTGCTACAATGCCTCCTCTACTACATTGCGCTACAATACCTTCACCCAATGGGTTTTGAACCCCCATTTTTCATGTAGGATTACAGGGTGATTACCATTAAGAAAAACCCAAACTACTATGTTATGACATTCATGTATTTGATATTGTTTATTGAAAATTTTACTAATGTTGAACGGGTTCTTGTTCTCAATTTTTTACATTCATACATGTTTGAAGTCAAACACCAATCATCTTATTTGAGTATTATCTACCACCCCATTTATATATTTTTTTGGAATTATATTATTTTAATGGTATTTAATTTTAGAGTTTATTATATTTATTTAATTAGGGTTTTTATTCTGAAATTTTCCAAAAATATAAAGTGTTTAATATTACAATATCATTTTATAAAGTTATTATATATGATTAAATTTTTGTTGAAAAAATTATATAATATAATTCAATAACATTTTAAGTTTTTTTTTGATATTTTTATTTCTATATATTATAGTTTTTCCTATCGTTTCCCTTCCTAAGAGTGATCATGAAATGGAATGAATTTTTTAAGGAAAAAGTCATCATTTATCTCATTGGTTGGAAATATTTTCCATCTTTGTCTATATATTATTTTAACATTTTTCAAGAAATATTTCATTATTCAATTATTATTTTTCTAATTATATATTTAACCATGATTTAATTTCGATAAATTGTTTTGAAGAAATATTCTCATAATTTATCAAATGCAGTAATTTTCCTATTTTATCAAAATTGTGAAAGGAGTTTTAGTTTTAATGTACACTACATGACTAAATTTATCAACCATCATGAATACTCATTTCGTAAAAAATTACTTACATTTTTTAATTTTCTCATTTCATAGATATTATATTCCTAAATAGGTTTTAAATTTTTATATTCTAAATAATACATTTCACGTGTCAATGTTATTTTCCACATGACATATTCTAGTGATATTTTAATGTTATTTTTATAAAATAGACATCATTTTATGTTTCACATGATTTAATATGGATATAATTCTAATTTTACCACATCTATTATTTCTATAGATAGTTTATGATTATGATGATTAAATTTTTATGAAACTATATTCTTCTAATGGGTTTTTAGTTGAATATTTTGTGATTGTTTTTTTTCATTTTATAAAACACATATATATGGGATTCATTATTTATTCAGAGGTCCTATAATTAAATTGATCTCTAAATAATTGTTGAAAAATAGTTATTTCCTGAAAAAAAAGGAATGGAATGGAGGAGCGGACCTGGTTTTGTAAGGGGAATAATTCAAAAA
The DNA here is from genome assembly GCA_963277665.1 of Viscum album. Taxonomy (NCBI): domain Eukaryota; kingdom Viridiplantae; phylum Streptophyta; class Magnoliopsida; order Santalales; family Viscaceae; genus Viscum; species Viscum album. The sequence goes on along the minus strand of OY728155.1, from coordinate 1,786,420,512 downwards.
CTTATCTTCAGTGCGAACCTTGACAAATGATATAATGGAATGGTTTGTGAACCCAATTTAAAATTATTATCTTGAATGTGATCCTTGACTAAGGAAATCGAATTATATGATTATGTGTATTCCAAAAATGTATATATTATTATTATGATACGCTTTAATAGATCATGATTCAATGTTGATGGTCCTTCACACTTATCACTTGGATATTTTTATTGATAAAACATTATGGCATGTATCCTGATAATGATCTATGAATTGAAGGGTATTCGTTTCTTTTATAAAGCTTCTATTATAATTCCCTTATGATTTTTATAATGTAATTGATTGATATATCTTTTTTTACCCTTACTAATCATTTGATTTCACGATGTCTTATGTATCCCTTCTCAAGGTTGTGAAAAAAGGGTTTCAATATAATATTTCTAAAATGGTTTCTAATTGTAATGAAGATAAAGGGAAATGATGCAGATATTTTCTATACTATTTCTAAATGTAAATAAAATTTCAAAGAAATTAAAATATAATGGTTTTGGTTTAGATTGTGTTGATATACATTGGAATTTTATTATCATATGATGTAGTCATTCTTTATGAAATCATGGTATCACTAAATAGAATAAATCACATATCAATCCAGAAACTCAATTTCTTATTTTACTTTAAATAAATATTTTCTTTATAAACACTAGATATATAGGGATATTAATAAAATAATACAAGACTCCTTATAGGATCAAGTTAATAACCCATTTTAGAGAAATCATTTATATTTTTTAATTCATGTTAGTCTATGAATATTGTTTTCCAATGAATTATTTTAAATTCTTTTACTTCATTTTGTTCCACTACCACACTCCTTCCAATAACAATGTAAAAATAATTTCTTTTTATGGCATGGTCAGGGTATTATATATTGACATCACCCCATTGGGATATTATAAATATTAATACATTTACTATCACTACCAAAATTTAATGGGAAACAATCAAAGATAAAAAATATTATGCATTTTACATTCCATAATGGGTTGGATTCCACTACCATCAAACCTTATAGAAAAATGAATTGAAATTTAATTATTCCCATCAATAGATTTAATGATGTATATATATATTAGGGAAACAACTATGTCATTTTTTCTATGGATTTAAGTCAACCGACAAATTTGTTCTCATATAATGGGAAATTTGATACTTCTAAAATCAAGTTACCAACAAATATAGAAGGGGACCCATGAAATATTTGTAGATCAACATCACATTAAAGAAAAATTACCAAAAAATAGTTTAACTACTAAGTAATCTATGGATTTTAAACGTTTTGATTATTCTTCACATGATGTGGGGATGCGCCCATAAGGGGAACTAAGATAGGGTTTACTCCCCACCGCTACCTTCCTCCCCATGCAGTTCGGATGGAATCTCCTCTTTGTTGCCTCAGTCAGGCAGCTCGTGGCGTGCGGTGTCTCTCCTTTTGCGGCTTCGTCGACTCCATGGGCTCGTTCCTCTAATAGAATCACTCTGTTTTCTAGTCTGATGCTTCTCTTGGCAGCACAGTGAGTTCGAGTTTCCGCTGTTGCTGTGAGGGTTGCACTCCATGTCTGAATCGGCTGGGGTGGTGTTGGGAGGATCTGGTCTCCTTTTGCAGTTTTGAAGGTGGCGATGTGATTTTCCAGGCTGGTGGCATGTATTATTCTTCTTCCCTCACAGGTTATTCTTCGACTATCCTTGTGGTAAAGGGTTTTGTGTTTGATGCTTTGATGTTCGAAATTCATGAGGTTTTTGTGTGGCGTCGTCATCATTGGAGGTTCCATTCTCGACCTCCCCGCTTCTCATGCGCGGTTCGGTCTCCGATGTGACTTATGTTCATCAAGTGTCTATGGCCGGTTGGGGTTTGGTTGGAGGTGGGGCTCTAGCCTTGATTCTGGCAACCGGTGAAGGTTCTGGTTCATGATTCGGGTTTTAGATCTGTATCTTCTATTGTTTTTCTATTCTCTAGATTTTAGGTTCACATTTTTTTTGGATTGGATGCTCGCGGTAGTTTTTGAATTTTTTAAAGACTGTGGTCATTCTGGTTGAAGCGGTGTTGTGCATCTGTGTATTTTGTTCTGGTTGGTCTGCGAGTTTGGATGATTTTTACGTGGTTCTTGAATATTTTCCTTGGATGAAGACATTGATTCCTACCCAATGAGTTTTGTCTTGGGCATGACAAAACGATATGCAACGGAACGACAATGATGGACTCTGTCTTATTCTCCGGCTATCTGGATGGTGTTGGCAGGACGACGATAATGTCGAGGGTCACATGGATTCTATGTATTTTGAATTTCAAATTTTGAATTTTGAACTCTTTTTGGCTTCTTTGAATCTGTAACCCGCACTTGTTGTTCCGGTTCCCGCTCACCCATAAAGCGGACTAATTGAAAATAAAAAAAAAAGAAATTTTCAGTCACATGATGAAATGAATCATTGATTAAAATAATTTAATACTAAAAAAATGATAATTCCATTACATTATCTCCAAAATTTCTACTGCTGAACCCATATAATACTACTGATAATGATGTTTAGGAAGATTTCAATCTTATTGATGCTGCATAAGAATTTTAGAAAGGTGAATCAACTACCAACGATGAACATTGATTGGTCAATTTTACAATCGAATAAGATCTATGTACCTCATTAATTAGAGTTTACATGACTGCTAAAGAATATAATCTATACATGTATTTACATAAAAACGTCAATATGTTCTTTAATAGAATTATATAGATATTATATGGCATGGATAACATTTTTTTACTAAAAAATAATGTATATAATAAAAAACTTTGTATAAAAGAATGTATAAAGAAGAATACATATATGATAAGAATATAATTTTTATGATGAATTTAGTAAATCTATCATAAAAAACCACATCCAAGTGTTTCGATATCCAATGTTGATTTCCAATATTGTCACTTTAATGAAGTATAATTTTTTTATCAATGTATGTATAAATTTTAGGTATTTGAATAACAAATTTCAAAATAGCAACATTCTTTTCAAAAACACCAAATTACTAATCGATGTGATAATCAGTTTTCAAGAGACATCATTCGTGGATGGGTACTCCTATTATTAACATGTTTGAGAGGTCCCCAAATATAATGATCATGAAATGTTTTTCACACCATTTTTGGTTTTCTATATCTATATAATTCCTTATATACTATGTAATGTAAGTTATACCTATAAATGTTCTAGGAATATTTTTTCATGTATTTTTGTGGAATGATTGAAAATGTTATGAAACTGATTTGGTTTTTAAGTCTCAAAAATAGTGTGATCACCCTGATGATCATTAGTATGTTTTCAATAATTTATAACATCATAGCTCAGATATAAACCATCTAAATTGGGATTTTTTTACCATGGTAAAATTAAATTTCATTATGGTACATTATTAAATAATTTATATAAAAGTAGAAAATATATCCAAGAAATATATGATAGTTCTTCCCTCAAAACCCTAGGTAATTGAGGGGATTCTAGGGAAATATCAATATCAAGAGGATCTTTATGAAAAAAGTCATTATTATTTTCTCAATAATTTCAAGGAATTTGAATAATGGTTTATATTATTAGTGGTAGGAGAGTTTGGATAAATATTTTTATGATATCATGTAGTATATATTTCACCCAATAGTTTTGAAACATCACATAGACTGATAAAAACTTTATCCTCTATGTAGGAACCCTATATCAGATGCTTGGGGACATCATTTCCAAAAACAATGATATATGATTGTAAATTAATATATCCCATATCTATAGGTAAATATTTTATACTAACACCTTGTATTCATATTTAATCACAAACGTCAAAATATTGAAAATTTGTTGAAGAATATCAAAAAGTATTTACTACATAATTATTTCTATAGGGTCTTTTACATTTATCTCTTAATGCATATCCTCGATAATTTATTATTAAATAAGTTGTTGGAATTATGGGATATCCATATAAAATATTTCAAAATTATTTTTTTTCATAAAAAATGGTAAATGGAAATGATATTGGTTATATTCTCATCAAACACTGTACCCTTGTGGAGTCATTGTTCACCACAGAATAACCTGATTATGCTTTTTTCAATATTTGGCAAACAACATTGGAATGAGAAAGGTATTTATATAGTTATTAATATATCCCAAATGAATAATTTTGGATGAAACAAAACTCAATTTTTTATATTTTGTGATTTTATTTGTCCCCCCAAAAAATAATTTATACTATACTCATTCTTACTATCAAAAGGTATAAAAAAATTATCAAAAATAATAGACCCTAGTTATAGGATTTGTATTTGCCTTTAAATTTATGATTTCACAATTACATACCCAATTGTTTTTAAAATATTTATATTATTAAATTAAATGTGGACAATTCCATCAAGAATGACGATTTTATGAATTTCATGTTTTGGGTGATGATTAATGGTCAAATTACCTTTGGATCAAATATTTCCTAATATAAAATACTAGAAAAATAATCAAGGGATGCTCTATATAATGAATATTCAACCCAAAATGACTGATTAAAATATAAAATGGTCATTCAAATCTAAAATAGTAGTATATACAAATATTTATAAGCAATGATCAATAAGAAATAAATGAAATTGGGGAAACATCAGGACAAGGTTATAGTGAATTTTTTTCCATAAATGAAGAATTTTATCATTTTTAGGATAATTAACATAATAATAATACAATACAAGAACCAATGGAATTATATCATTGGAAAATTATAATGATACATCACCTATAAAAAATAAAAAATTAAACATTGTTTAAATACATGTAACTTTCCCTTTTAAAAGCTACAACGATATCCATAGTATGTCTAGTCACCTGAGGATATACATAAAATAAAGGTGTGAGATAAAGTCTATGTATGGGGGGGAATAAAGTATATAAATAAATTTTACATGGATGAGAATAATCAATATCATCATATCATAAGAATATAATAATCATTCTAATCTTGAGGGAAACATTCATTAAAGTCAATGAATATGGACCCTACATAATAATATAACATCATCAAATAGTGGTCACATACAAATACTTATTATAGAAAAATTTATTTTTTTTTTGATGTATAATATAAGTACGTAGATCATGAAATCATAAGTTTGAATCAAGTTAGCATCGTGTTCTTGTATAATACAGAAAAAAATAATGAGAAATATCAAATTAACTAATGTATTGGATGTAACATCCATCATAATTACAGAATAATATTTTTTTATATTTATTAATATTTATGAATTAAATATTAGTTTTAAATTATAAGTGACTCCATTTCCAGTAGTATACATGACACATAATAATGTGTTTCTTTGAAATATTTTGTTGCATAGAAGACTGAGTTATACGGAAAAATAATATATTGTTAATAATATTATTTGAAGAGGTAGTTATTGAATAGTCATTTTGTCTACATGAATCAATATGAAAAAATAAATTATTTTATACAGTTTTATTAGATATTATTACATTCATCCAAAGAAAAATTTAAGTATTAAATTAGAAAAAAAATCCAATTATAAGCATAAATATCTCTATATTTTTTAAGGGATTTTTTTGCACATTTTAATGATGATTCCATTTTAAAACCAATTTTTTTAAACTTTTATTGATTTTATATGTCAAATTAACATTAATTTTAGAAATAGAAACATAAAAATAGGTTTTTTGTGATTTTTTGGTATTTTTCAATGACATTTTATTGTTTAATGATTATTAAAAAACTATGAGTTCTAATTCAAAATTTCATTTTTTTATATTTTATTTATAGGAATAAATTAAATTTTTAAAGATTAATTAGATTATTATTTTTTCAATTAACCCAATTTAGGTCATTGGAAACAATTTCACTTCGAAATTTAACATCAAAACACATCAAACTTTTAGACATAATTACATTAAAAACACACATTCTCATTCCATATGTAAGGTTAAATTAAATTAAATTTATACCACTTATGTAATTATAATTTGGAAAAATGGATTAAATATTTGGAATAATAATAATTTATAATTTATATTTATTTTAACTGAGTTATTGACCAAAAATATTAACGAATGTAATTAAAATTATTTATAATTATTAAGGAAAAATAAAGTTTAATAAAAGAGAAAACATATAAATTAATAGGATAAATGACCTAGAAACTTGCACAAAACCCATTTTATGGAAACAAATCAGCCATTATCCTTCTATTTTTAGTTTATTTTGTCTTTTATATCTTTTTTAGGTTAAAATGTTGATACACCTAACTTCTTTTAAAAAATAGTGAGTATTTTTCCTCCCTTATAAAAGGCCACCACCTCTATCCATTCTTTACACCTCTAATGCCACTTATTAATTGAAAAGATCTAACCTTATATCTCCTCAACTCACCTCCCCTTATTCTCTAACCATATCATTGTGAATAAATACATTCATAGATTCTCTTGGGTGAAAATCAGAAGGTGTTACCGAAATTTGAGGTAAAATATTCATTTAAACTCTTTAGTTTTATTTCTAATCTCCACCCCTGAACTATAGTTATTATATTATTATATAAAAACCATTTTCCTCAGTAAACTATGTAGTTTTTATGCTAATGGTTCAAACTAAACAAACACACAATTCCATCTAAGCGATAATCAACATATTGTTTACGTGTACGGTGAACTACCGCATCACGAAACGATGATTGTTTATTTTTTTACATTACCACCACTCATGGTGGCCATTATGAAAGAAAATATATTTTTATATGTTATATATGATATTTATTATTTCATTATGATTTTTTAATTGTTTTATTACATATAACTTTATACTTTCTATTTTTTGTAAATACAATAACATCATTTGTGTATGTGTGGACTACTGCCTCCCAAAAGATATATGATTTCTTCAAACACTACATGAAACATATTAAAGATTAGATTAATTAAAAATATACTGCATAAATAGAATATATATGAAACTAATGACATAATTACATTACAGTAAATATTATATATCATTTTCTTTATTATCCATTTCAATGATAAGAAATTTTATAACGTCATTCGATAATGTGGGGACTACTACTTTCTTGAAGCGATGTGTTTCCATTTACATCACCAGAATTATATATATAAGTATAAATGAATAAATAAAATTGTATATATTACATAATTCTCTTTCTAGAAAGTTAAATGGTCACTTATATTTTTTCTATAATGATCAATAAAAAATGATAGTGTTACTCATGTGTACGTACGACCTACCATTTCTATTATGGTAATGTTGGTTGATTTTTCATAAAAATATTATATGATAGGTTTTAAAATTTTAATTTATGTATAAATAATACAATAATTTCATGATTATTATTTTGGAGATTTTTATATAATAACCCCTTTGACCATAGCAGACCTACCAAATTCGTTTGGACACATAAACAAAATAAGGTCAAAACGACCAACATAAACTTAATAATTTATGTAGTTTTATATGACATTGTAATAAGGGAAATAAAACTATTGATAAAACTAAAAAATGTTCTCAATAAAATATATAATTAATATATGTTTATTATTTGTGAAAAAAGACACACGTGACAAATCAGACTCAAGTCAAGGCATTTCATCTCAGTATCCTTTATTGTAGATATTTATTGATGATATGTACCTTAAATATTTAATAAATTTCATATAAATCCCACATTGACATTCCATATCCATATTATATATATTAACATTTTATTTAATTATTTGATAAGTTGTATTCATTCATGTGTATTATGATTTGTGTGTTTAATGTGGTATGGGATGTTATGAACTTTTAGAGATTTAATCCTTTCATATTGTAATGATTCTTGATAATATTTTACATATTTATTTTTATATTGAAATTAATGGAATATAAATGAATCTTAATGTAAATTTTTATATTTGGATTCCATTACAAGCCACCATTTTTTTTAAATGAAAATAAAACCCCTCTTTTCCATTAGGGTATTTATTTATTAGAAATAGGTTCTTAAAATAGAAGGATTATTTTAATATCTTGAAATTTTTTCTTGTGATTGAAAATAAAATTTTATTTTTAATATATTAAAATTTTTAAAATTGAAATATTTTTTGTTTTAAGATTATGATAATTGATCATTTTATTGGTAGTTTCATAATAAAACCATGACTAGTGGCTACGTGGTAAACCGATGATGGGTGGTTCTATGATAACCCTTGAATGCATTAGGTATGGAAGACGACCATATGGATATTATATTGAAAGTGTTTCATGTATGGATGTTGAGCATATGGTTCTTCGTTTTATAAGAGTGACAAGTATTATGATGTTCCATGTTATCTTTATTTATTTTTTTTACGATTTTTATGGTAATATTTTGATTATAAAAAAGGTATGAAACAATCCCATTATCCATGGAAAGAATTTACTACTTATTAGGGTGAAAGATATTATGTATGTTAAAGTTTTAGTATTTTTTTTATAAATAGAATAATGGTTCCATTCTTTTTATATCCCTTACTAAAATTTTTATGCTCATACCATGTTTTTAATGTTTTTCATAGGACTTAAAGATTATTAAGGGATTATAAGAATTCATGTTGAATGTCATGAAGATTTTCCATAAAATAGATTAAGATTTATTAAAAAATATAATACGGGAAAACATATACTTTTCATAATTTTCCACAATTTATTTTATTATTATTTTTTGGATGATTTATGACCTAATTTTATAAAAATTTAAAATAATAATATAATCAATGGGGTGGATTGTCAAATTTTTGACAGAACCCAATATTAGGTAATGTTTTATGTCCATGTACATAATGTTGGTATCAAAGGTAATTTTATATAACTTTAGAGGTTAGGGTAAGTGAAAATATTATTCCCTTAAAATATTTTTCTATATATATAAATTAAAATGGTATTGAATTTGATGATTATTATGTAACTTCATCCAAAGTAGGTTTGTTCAGAATGTTTTTCTATATAAGAAAGAAGTAAGATTTAGTGGGACAACACTAAGAGGAAAATATCTTTCTGAATCAGCATACTGGGGTGATTGGAATAAAAAAATAATAGTTTTTTATGGAAATAGATCATTTGAATTAGTCTATAAATGGATACAATGAATATTCAAGAGGAAACCAGATCTACTATTGAGGAACATGACAAGAGTGTAAAATTTTATTTGATAGCCCCCCCCCATCAATTAGAGGGTACCCTGACACTGTGATTTATGAAAGATGAAATAAATCTCTAGAAATGATTTTTAGTGTCATGATATGTTTGAATCAACAAAAGATAACTATTTAGATTTATTTTTTTGAAGATGGATTTGATAAGTTGTGTTAAATGGCAAAGAATATCAGGAAAAGTGAGGAGATTGTTTTCTTTTAGAAGTATAAATTTTTGAATATTTTATTTGAGAAATATTTTCCTATAGTTGTTCTACATAGGAAGGAAACATGATTCTTCTAAAAGAGACAAATGAGGAATATTCAGTGGCTTAATGCGAATAAAACTTCAATCAATTGGATTGGTATATCTCAAATTTTATAGGATATATTGTTTGATAGTAAAATTCATTTTACATTTTATTGAAGTTAAGATATCGAAGGGAATTGGATTATCGTGAGTTCAAGAGATATGAGAAACATGTTTGATGTGATGATAAGGTGGAAATAGATTTTTTTTGATGATCATGTGGACTATGAAAATAATAAAAAGAAGAGGAAAAGTTGGTAGGTGATTGGAAAGAATTTATCAAAGATGTTTGGAGGTAAGAAAACCAAATTACCATCTATTGAGAGTTCTGTATGAAAGAATCCTGGAGAATCTCTATCAATTTTTGGGAAATGATTATGATGTCCTAAGATACTTTATAAAGTTTATCACTACAATGATGATTATAAAACAAGAAAATAAAACTATGTGGTATGATATTTATGCAGAAATAATATTGGACATTATGACAGTGTGTGTCTAAATTTTGTTACCCTCGGTGGAAACTATCAAGATCAAATGAAATACTGAATGGAAAAATATTTTTAAACTTTTAAATTTAACATTGATTTTTCAAATGAAGTGGTGAAAGGTATGTTACTAGTTCATTTGAATTATAACAACACTTTGTTATGTAAAAGATCTTCACATTATATCATTTGAAGGAATTTTTCAAGAAAAATGGAAATATCAACTCATAAAAGCAAGATAGAACTTTTTGTAAAAACTCTAGTTGGATGTTTCAGAGAAACCACGATTTATAGTACTCTTCCAGTTAACCTTAGTGGGACTATCATTCCTTCATATCTTGTGGAATTTCCATAGTAGAGATTGATATTATTTTGGGTATAGATTAGATATCAATTTATCATGCTAAAATAGATAAAAATGATAAGAAAATTTAATTTAATGATTTCAAACCTTTAATTGCATACAAATAAGTAGAGAAATTAATTAAATATGGTAGTGAAATTTATCTACATCATGTTTTTGAAAGGAATGAAACAATTATGGTTAATGACATCCTGGTAGTATATGAATTTACTGATTTTTTCTTCATAAATCATCTGGTGTTGAACCTGTTCGAGAAGGTGAATTTACTGTTGATTTAGTGCATGATACTATGCATATTTCTAAACAACCTTATATAATAGCTAATGTAGAAAATGTGGAATTGAAGAACATGTTATGATAATTGTTTAATAAAGGTTTCATTTGACCTAGAACTTCACAATGGGGTGCTCTGGTTTTATTTATGAAAAAGAAAGATGGTTCCATGAGACATTGAATTGATTATTGATCCGTTAATAACATTAAAATTATGAAAAAGTTTCCTTTTTCATATATGAATTATTTTATGGATCAACTATAGGGGGATTAGATTTTTTTCGATGATTTCGTTGAGGTTTGGGTACCATCGGCTGAAGGTGAAGGAATATAGAATTCGAAAGGAAACATTTTAGATGATATATGGTCATTATATATTTGTAGTTATTTTATTTGTGTTATCTAATGAAAATGATGTAATTATGAATCATATGAATATATTATTCCATCTATTTTTGGATTATTTTTTGGTTGTGTTTATAGATGATATTATGGTGCATTATAAATTCCATGTGGAAAATGAAAGGGACCTATAGATTGTTTTAAAAACCATAAAATAGAGGAAAAATTATAAAAATATTCGAAATTGTGAAGATTTGTTGAAAACATAGAATTCAATAGACATAATGTTTCAAACGATGGAAGAATTATTTAACCTTATAAAAAAAAGTTTTTGGATAGTGTTCAAGACCTACCTATGTCAGATTGATTCAAATTTTTATTGTATTAGTAGGTTATTTCTAACATTTTGTTGAAAATTTTGTTTGGTTACCCAGCCCATTGACTAAGCTAACTAGAAATGGTGTTAAGTTCATCTAGATATAAGAATGTGATGTCTCTTTTTAAGCACTGAAAAGAATACTATTGAATGCTCCCATTTTAGATTATCAATCCAAAAATGGTGAATTATTCATCTATAATAATTCTTTAATAAAAGGACACGGTTGTTTCCTGATGTAGAATGACAAGGTCATTTCTTATGATTCGTGTCAGCTGAAAACTCATGAGCTAAATTAGAGTAAACATGATTTGAAATTATCTACTATTATTTTTTTTATTAAAAAATGGTGGCATCATTTATATGGAGTTGAGTGTAAAATATATACTAATAAAAAAATATTAAAGTATATATTTACTAATAATGATTTAAACATGAGATAAAAGAGATGAATAGAACTAATTAGAGGTTATGATTTCTCGATTCTTTATCATCCATGAAAGTTAAATAAGTTGACTAATGATATGATTAAAAATAGTAATGTTACATTAACCATGTTTCATTTGGAATGTGATCCTTAGGTTAATTATTTGATTAATTTTGATGAATATTTTTTGGATGTCCGGACATCCTTTGTGTTGTTTTAGGTGTTAGGGAAGTCAAATTTTTCAGATTGAATTAATACAGAATAGATTGTGGATCAATCATTGAGAGAAAAGGTAGAATCCATTACGAATGAAATGTTTCCTAGTTTTAATATTTATAATAATTGTATTTTATGTTTTGGGAAGATATTATTTGTGCCATTTGATTCATAATTGAGTAAAAAGTTGTTAACTACAGCTCATAGTTCTCAGTTTTCTATTCATATGAAAAATACTAATATGTACAGAGACCTTCGAGAGTATTACAAGTTGGATTGAATGAAATGAGATATTGTTGAATTTACCATGAAATTATTGAATTTTAAATAGGTTAAAAAAGGTAGATTGTTACCGAAGGGGATGATTCATTATTCTCCAATTGCAGAGTGGAAATGTAAAAATATTCCAATGGATCTTGTGGTGGAATTTCTGAGGACATCTCAAAATAATAATGCAATTTGGGTTATTATTTAAATTTTAAACAAAACTACACATTTTATTCCCATTATAGATATAATTTAGTTATATCATATTTCCCAACAACATTTAAAAAAAATTACGATAAAAAGTGTACCTATCTCCTTCATATCAGACCATGATCCCAATTTCATGTCCAATTTTTGGAAAGTAATTCAGAATTCATTTGCTACTTAATTAAATTTCATTACAAATATTCATCTTCAATACAATTGGTATTCTATATTGACAATTCAAAATTTTAAAGATATGATTCTTTCATGCTCAATCGATTATCAAGGATTTTCGGATCAACATCATTATTTGGTTGAGTTTTCTTATAATAATAGTTTTCATTCTATTATATAGATGGAAACATTCAACGAAATATATGGGAAGTGATGTTGAACACCAAATTTTTGGGATGATGTAGTAGAAAGGATGTTAAAAGGACAATTATTGGTAGAGAAAATAACAGAGAAAGTTCAGTTGATTCAGTAACACAGGAAGACATCTCAAAATAGGCATAAGAGTTACATGAATAATTAGATAAAATATTTTTCTTTCTAGTTAGTTGATCATTAATTATTAAACATTCTCCATGGAAAAGTATGATGTGTTTTAGTAAGAATGTAAAATCGATTCCACGATTCATTGGACCATATGAAATCCTAGAGAAAGTTGGAACAGTTTCCTGTCGAGTGGCCCTACATTTGAATTTATCTCAGGTACAAAATGTATTTCATGTTTCAATGTTAAGGAAGTATTTACCCTACTCATTTCATGTTTTGTGCCCTAGTGTGGTTTAGATTGAAAAATAATCTTTCAAATGATGAAAACAAGTTCATTTTCATGACCATAGAGAAAAAGTGTTGCGTAATAAGGTAATTCACTTGGTTAAGTTTTATGAAAAAACTATATGGTTGAAGATGAATCCTAGAAATTTTATAATTAACTGAGGTAAAAATACCCCCACTTATTTATAAGTGAATAAAATTGTAGATGCAATTTCCAGAAGGGGGAAGGATTTAACACCAAAGGTAAATATAATTTTTTTTTCAAATTTATTAATCATTATGAATTAAATAGTAATTTTACCTTACAATGGACCCCAGGTTTGATATCATACCCAACTGATAATAATGGCTTTCTTTGAAATCTTGCGTTGCACACAAGTCTAAGTTATACCTGAAAAATATACTTGGTTAACAATATTATTTTAAGTGGTAATCACCTATACATTAAATCATCAAGAATAAATAGGAATAACTATATTATTTTATACATGTTTATTATATATTTTTACATTAATCTAATAAGTTGGATAGGCTTAAAATTAGAATATAATCTAATTTTGAGCATAAAAACTATATATTTTTAAAAGGTAGTTTTATAGAATTTTAATGGATAACCCATTTTGAATACAATATTTTAAACTTTTAATGTTTTTATTTGACAAAATGAAGTTAATTTTTTAAATATAAATATAAAAATTATGTTAGTATGATTTTTTGGTATTATTCTATTAAGATTTTTTTTAATGAATATTGAAAAATAGTGAATTTTAATTCAAAACTGCTTTTCCACTAATTTATTTATACAAATCACATATTTTATTAAAGGGGTTTAAAATTTAATTAGACTATTTTTACATATAAATTATCAAAATTTTATAATTGGAATCAATTTCACTTGGAAATTTAATATAATAAATTACCCAACATTTGGTCGCTTTTACGTTAAAAAAATGCATTGTCATCCCGCATACAAGATTAAATTTAAATTAACTTCTACTAGTTATTTGATTGAATTTTTAAGAAATTAATTCCTTATTTAGAATCATAATTATTTATAATGTCTACTATGTCTAACATAGTTTTTGACCAAAAGTATTTGTGAAATTATTTAAAATTAATTACAACTATTAGGGAAAAATTAAGCATAATGATGTATTAGTTCGTTATCTTAAGGAACCAAATGACCTATCCACTTGTCCAACAACCATTATATATAAATAATTAATAAATAAACCTTCCATTAATGTGTTGTGTTGGTCTTTAATGACATTTTTAATGAAAAATGTTGTTACACCTAACTTCTTTTCAAAAATATCAAGTGAGTCATTTTCCTCCTTCTAAAAGGCCACCATCTCTCCCCCTATTGCACACCTATAAATCCAATTATGTTCACCAAATATTGACCCAAATACCTCCTCAACTAACCTGATCTCATACTATGTGCCTAAAATTTTGAAAAAAATCCATCCGAGGAATCCATTTGATGAGAAATAAAAGTAGTTACCTGAAAAAGAGGTAGCATCATTCATTATGCTCTTTAGTTTTATTTCTATTATACTTCCCCCAAAATCATCTTAACTAATTTTTATATAAAAAACTACTATACTCAATAAAATAGGATTTTTTTATTATAAATTTTGACCTAACATTATACACACTTCCATCTAATGAATAATGAACATATTGTTTACATGTATGAAGTACTACCGCCTCACAAAATGATGATAGTTCATTTTTCCATTACCACCACTATTGGTGTCCATTATTATGGAAACTATATTTTTATATGTTATATATTATATTTACGATTTCTTTATTCTTATTTAATTTTTTTATAACACAAACATTTATACTTTCCATTTTTTTGTAAATACTATAACATCATTTGTGGAAGTGTGGACCACCTTCGTCTCAATGCGATGTAATATGTTCACACAATACATGGAAAATATTAAGGACATGTTTAACTAAAAATATGTGAGATAAATAGAATAATTATTAAATTTAATACATAATTATATAATTGTAAATATAATATATCATTTAATTTTTTACCCTTTTCAAAGACAAGAAAAGTGTAAACACCGTTTTTGGACGTGTGGACTACCAACTCGTTGAAGCGATGAGATTTCTTTTACATCAACATAATTATATATTAAATATATATGATTAAATAATATGATATATATGATATAATTATCATTATATAAAGTTAAATTTCACTAATGGTCATTCTATAATGATTATTGAAAAATGAGAACATTACTAATTGGTACGCACAACCTACTATATCAATAATTATAACATTGTTTCATATTTCATAACAATATTTCAATAATTGTTTTAAAATTGTAAATTATGTATATATATTATAATTATTTCATTATTATTATTCATCATTTATTTATATAGTAACCCATTTAACCATGTCTCACCAATCAAATTCGTTTTGACGCATAAACCGAAAAATATCAAAAACCCCTATGTAAAAATAATTGTTTGAGCAATTGTATATAAAATAGTAATCAGTGAAATAAAATTAATGATAAAGATTAAAATTTTTATCAAAAAATATATAATAAAAATAAATTTATTATTTAGGAGGTTAAACACACATGAGGCATGTCTGACCCAATGTAAAGGATTTTATCTCGATCTCCTTTCATGGAGACATTTATTGATGATATCAACCTTAAATATTTTATAAAGCCTATATAAATCCCCATTTTACATTTCATATTCATATTATATCTATCATTTCATTTCATGATTTTTAAAATTTTCTTCATTAATGTGGGTTATGATTGGAATGTTCAATGGGGTGTATGACACTTTTTATGACAACCTTGTTTTTATTACAAACTTAAACATGATTTATTACATAAAACATCACTTGATACAACAAAGAAGATCGAGAGGTTTAGAGTCTTTAGGGCTTAGGTTCATTACATAAAATCTTGAAACATGAAATACAACATCTTTATTGAAATATTCCTTTATATGACCACTATATTCCCTCGTACTTAGCATTGCATGGGATAACATGAGAACATGCATAAGAAAAGGGTGAGCTATAAAGCCTAGTAAGGGAATACACATGGAATAACACGAGGAGTACAATACATGTTAGACATTAGGCATTTAAATAGAGCACAAGAGAAACATGAACATAAAGGCATGATAAAGCATGATAATTATAACGTGGAAATGTGGAAACAACACTTAACGTGGAATTAGCATGAGCCAAGGCTCATTGCACATGGAGCATGAGTAAATCCTCATTTCACAAAAAAGCACGAGTAATCCCTCATTGAACTTGAATTATCATGAGACAAAACTCATTGAACATGACGTATCATGATACTATAATTTACCCAATACATTGGAGCACTCTAAGGGTGCACCCTTCTTAAACATTTCATTTCATGCATAAGTGTGCCACATGGATCATAAAACATGGATTCATAAAACATAATCATTTATTCCACGATAAAGTAATGTGGAAATTCATAAATGAAACTTCATAATCAATAATTAAATGTGCATAAAGGTGAATAATCTTGATTGATAAATGGGCATGGTATTCAGTACACAATGGCATTGGCTTAGAAAATCAGTGCAATTTCGGTAGCATAACGACGTGACATAAGAATTCATAAAAAAGATTGATGGGAGAGAAAGGGGTTTCTAATCATATTTACATGAAATGTTCGGTAAGGGGGTCATATAAATACATGTCCAAAAAATTGTAATCGAATTTAGATTAATGATAATAAAGTATTGCTTGAATGTAAAAGAGGAGAGAGAAGTTCATTTTGGAATTTCAACATAGTAACTGATGTACATGGGAGGCATTTAATGAGAGAGAAAGGGGTCTCCCATCATTAAAAAAATAAGAGGGAAGTATGGGGGAGGTTCCAAACCATACCCCATCATTTATAATTGAAATTAAAAGGGAAAAACAACCTAAAGAAAATTGGACAAAAAAGAGAAAGGAAGAAAAAACCCTTACTTGGAAGTGTGCTTCAAATGGCTAGAGAGAGGCTTATGAGAGGCTTATTGGGAGCTTGGGGAACCTTTAGAGGATTTTATAGAGAGTAGGTCATAGGTTGGACGAACATAAAAGTCTTTGAGTGAGGAGGAAGTTGGAGCTTGGGTGGGTTTATATAGGAAAGATGAGGGAATTCTTTATTATTTATATTTGGGACCCCTTATATATAATTAATCCAAACCACACACCATCCCATGGTTTTTGCCCATGATTTTTGGCAAAGGGAAGAGGAGAAAAATATTTTATAAGGCTAAAGTCCGAACTTATTTAAATAATGGGGTTGCTTATGTGGAGGTGAGTCACACCCCCATGGAAAAAATTTAAATAGACAAGATGTTTAATAAGTCTTGAGGGGTCCATTAATGATTTGTAAGATAAGTCAAACAAACCCAAAATCACATTATTTTAATATTAAAACATATATTGGATGAACATAAAGCTTGTAGTATTTTATTACATCACTATTGGGTAATTATGATGTCATAAAACACATTATATATTTAAACGGTATTTAATTTTTACCAAAAAATTTGACTGTCTTAGAAAATTATGAAAAATTATCCATTGGATAATTTCGATGTTCGGATCCCGGAAATATAATTTATTTTATCTAAATAATTTTCTAAATATGTTAATTTTTACTTTTAAAATAAAAACTGACATTTATCGAAAATTCACGGGTTTTGACAAAAATGGCTTTCAAATCATAATAAAAATTACAATTGCATTCATAAATTAATAATATCATTTATATTTAATAAAAATTATTTTAATAATAAAAATAATATTTTATTAAAATAATATTTAATTCAAAAATCCATTAATTTAATAAAATATATTTCTTAATTAAATAATAATTAAAAACACTATTTATACTTTAAAAACTATTTACAATGTATCAATAATGACAAGACAGTATATACATTATTATATACAAAAAATAATGTACATGAACATAGTACAATAGTTTTGTTACATATCCCCTTAAAACAGTCGCATAAGACCTAAGGGTAAGGTGTGCGATGGTGATAGACTCTGGGGGTGGCTCAGATAACATCGTTCGAGTGATAATTTCCATAAAATTCCATTTCTCCCATAGATGGTCCCATTCGGGCTTGACATGATGAATTTCAGCTTGGGTTTGGTCAAGAGTGAAGCCCAAGGACACCAATTATTTTCCAAGCTCTGACAAATGGGCTTCGCATGGAGAAATTCTACTGGTTGAGGCCATCACTTCTTTTGTCTGAGTAAATTGTATTTGTTAAAGTATTATATTTATACTAATCATGTGATCACTATTCAACGGCTATATTAGAAAGGGTAAAAATTCTTAACATAAAACCAAAGAAGTTGACATTTTATAAATAAATAAGGAGACATTTAATTAGATCAAGAGGTATTCACATTAATGAAACTTTAGGTCGTTACATTATTCCCCCCTTAAGAAATTTTACCCTTGAAATTTTCCTTTTCCCACACTAAATCAGATGTGGGTAACTCAGCTATATCATTTCCTATGATTCCCAAGTCACTTCTTCAAACTTGTGGTTTCTCCACAACACCTTGACAAGGGGAATTTTCTAATTTTGTAGAACTATTTCCCTACGATCTAAGATCTTCACTGGTTGCTCCTCATAAGAAAGATCATCTTCCAATTGTACCACCTCAGAAGAGATTACATGTGAAGGGTCCGGTATGTACATCCTTAAGAGGGATACATGAAAGACATCATGTACATTGGCCATAGTAGGTGGAAGTGCTAGTCGATAGGCCACATCCCCGACACGATCAAGAATATCGAATGGGCCAATGTACCTTGGACTTAACTTCACTTTCTTTCAAAACCTCGCGACCTTCTTCCATAGAGATATGCATATAAAAACCATGTATCCAACTTTAAACTCAAGGTCTTGTTGACAATTATCTGCATAACTCTTCATTCAACTCTGGGCTTCCTTGATATGCTGCTGAATGGTTTTCACCTTCTCCACCATTTTTTGACCATTTCTGGTCCCAACAACTTATATTCACCAACCCCATCCCAACATGCCAGTGTTCTACACCTTTTCCCATACAGGTCTTCATATGGTTCCATTTGGATTCTTGAGTGGAAACTGTTATTATAAGGGAACTCAACCAGAGGAAGATATTAATCCCATTCTCCTTTAAAGTCCATTGAGCATGCTCTCAACAAAGCCTCAAGTGTTTGGATAGTCCGCACATATTGGACATCATTATGAGGATGATAGGCCGTACTAAAGTTCAGTTCAGTATTCAGAGCATGTTGAAGACTCTTCCAAAACATAGAGGTGAATCTTGGATCTCGATCAGACACAATATATAGTAGTACTCTGTGAAACCATACCACTTCCCTAATATATATCTGTGCCAGTTGATCCAATGAGAAATCCTCCTGAATAGAAATGAAGTGTGTAGTCTTTATAAGACGATCCACAACAATCCAGATTGCATTGTTGCCTTTGGATGTCCTCGAAAGTCCGATGACAAAGTCCATGGTGATGTTCTCCCATTTCCATTCTGGTATGGTCAATGGTTGCATCATCCCCTTAGACTTCTACCTCTCCGCCTTCACTTGCTGGCACACCAGGAACATTGATGTATATTCAACAATCTCCTTCTTCATATTATCCCACCAAAAGTTTTCTTGAACATCTCGATACATCTTGGTGCTCCCTGGGTGAATAGAGAAATTTGAACTATGTGCATCATCCAAAAGTTCCTTCCTCTTCTCTGGACTTGATGGAACACATAGTCTTTTCCCAAACCGCACAATTTATTCTTTATTAACATTAAACTCTAAGGATTTTCCTTTTTTGATAGCTTCCACTTTTTCTTGAATTCCCACATCATCCTTTTGCGCATCCTTTAACCATTCCAAAAGAGACGGTTGAGCGATCATTTGTGAAAGGATTGATGATGTTCCATTCTCAATTAATCCCACATCCATCTTCATCATGTCTATGAATATTGGATCCCTCTTAATTCTCATCATTGATAGAATCACTGGATCCTTTCTACTTAGGGAATCCTCCACCTTGTTCTCTTTCCCAGGGTGATAATGTATTGAATAGTCATAATCCTTGATGATCTCTATCCAACTTCTCTGGCGCATATTAAGCTCTTTCTATGTGAATATATATTTAAGACTCTTGTGGTCAATATATATCTCACATTTCTCCCTATAGAGATAATGCCAACAGATTTTCAAGGCAATGATCACCACCGCTAACTCCAGATCATGCATTAGATAGTTTCTCACATGGATTTTCAACTGCCTTGAGGCATAGGATATCACTTTATCATTCTTCATCAGCACACAACCTAAGCCCTTCTTTGAAGAATCACAGAAAACAACAAAAAGTTCCCCGCTTGTGGGTAAAGTGAGAACAGGTGCAGTGATAAGCCTCCTTTTCAACTCCTTGAAGCATTCTTCGCATTCATCACTCCAAGCAAGTGTTACTCCATTTCGAGTTAGATTAGTAAGATGGTTGGAAAATCGTGAGAAATTTCTCACAAATCGTTGATAATATCTAGCTAACCTCATGAAGCTACAAATATTTTTTACCGATGTTGGCCTCATCCATCCCTCAATTGCATCTGTTTTAAAGGTATCCACAGATATCCCATTGCTTGTGATGATATGGCACATTAATGAGACTTCCTTCAACCAGAACTCACATTTACTGTACTTTTCATAGAGATTCTCCTTGCGCAAAGTCTCCAGTGTAGTTCTTAAATGATCCTCATGATCCTCCTTGGTTTTAGAGTATATTAGAATATCATCTATAAAGACTACAACAAATTTTTCTAGGTAATCTCTAAAGACTCTATTCATTATGTCCATGATGATTACTAGAGAATTAGTGAGTCTGAAAGGCATTACTATGAATTCATAGTACCCGTATCTTGTGCGAAAAGTATTCTAGTGGATATCTTCCTTCTTCACCCTTACTTGATAATATCCCAACCGCAGGTACACCTTGGAGAAGTATTGTGCTCCACACAACTGATCGAACAAGTCATCAATTATTGGGAGAGGATACTTGTTCTTTATCATGATTTTGATAAGTTCATGATAATCGATGAAAAGCCGTATTGACCCATACTTTTTCTTGATGAAGAGGACTTGTTCACTTCATGGTGAAGCACTTGGGCGTATAAACCCTTTATCCAGATTCTCCTATAGTTGTTTCTTCAGCACTTCAAGCTCTAAGACATATATTCTATATGGAGTCTTTGATATTGGTAAAGCCCTGGGGATAAGTTCAATTGAGAATTCAATATCACTTCTAGGAGGAAGACCAGGCAGTTCCTCGGGAAACACTTCAGCGAATTCCCTCACAATAGGCATTTCTTTAAGGAAGGTTTCTTCCTTGGACTCAATCATCTGAGCCAGATACACATCCTCATAAGGCAGTAATATGCATGCTTGAGATGATGGAGATAAAAGGGATTCATCCTCCTCCTTACACTGGTAAAGAATCGAGGGTCGATTCTCCATATGGAGTGTGATTTCCCTCTCCCGGCAATTTATGTTGGATCTATTTAAGGAAAGCCAATCCATGCCAAGAATTTCATCAAATTCCACCAGAGGGAGTATGACGAGGTTCACTGGGAAATTCAATCCACAGATTATAACAGGGGAGGACTTATATTCATGGGATGCAATGATTTCCCCATTTTCTATACTCACTGGCATCTTCACTTCCATGATTTGTGGTGGTGCTAGGATTTTTCTACTAAACTTTGGAGATATAAAATAATGGGTAGAACTTGAATCAAAAAGTACGTTCTCTATTCTTGAATTAATAACTAGCGTACCTGTCACCACTTCGTTGTCGGGTTTCACATTAGCAGAAGTGATGGAAAAAGCTCTTCATTGCTGCCTTGGAGGTTATTGGTTGCCTCCGAAAACCCTTGAATTAGGGAACTAATTTGAAAAATGACTCGGTTATTTGCATTTGTAGCATTGAACAACATGTTGAGTTTCGAACGGAGCCTTCCCCTCCTCTGTCGTAGCCGAGGGTCTTTCTTGCCAAAAGTTAACAGCTAGGTGACCTTCTCTTCCACACCGGAAGCATTTCCTCGTCCCCTTGAGACAATTTCTATGGTGCTTATTTCCGCACTGTTGACAAGTGGGGTGATGGATCTTCTTAGCACCGTTGGATTTATCCATCAGTCTGCCAGTATTAAAGTCCACCATAAACTTCTTGTCCCAAGGATACCCCTGTGATTCCCCGATCTCCATTTCAACCTTGAGGGAACATCATACAATTTCCTCATACCTGTCGAAGTCACGGATCGCCAATGCTTTCCGCAGGCTAGGCTTCAGCCCACCAATGAAGCGGTCAACTTTGCATTCTGGGGTAACGACAAATCCGGAAGCATATCATGAAATCCTTGTGAAGTTTTCCTCGTACTACCCAATAGATTATTCGTCTTTTTTTCATGGGGTAAAGGAAGTCACTTCCCATCTTAAGCCGGAGGGTGCGCGGAAAATATTTATCGAAAAAAATCTTCCGGAAATACTTCCATTCCAACGCCTCGATCTCCTCATCAGGATTCATATTTTTGATCAACGTCCACCATTAATCAGTTTCACCATCCATACGATAAGATTCTAGTATAAAATTCTCGTGTTCATAACATTGAAGGATGAAGAATATCTTTTCAATGGAGTTGATCCATTATTCAGAGATTGTGGGATCGAATGATCCACTAAAAGTAAGAGGCCTTTGTCTCATGAATCTCTTGATAGCGACTTGTTCTTTCTTATGGGGGGTTGAACGTTCCTCTTGACCTGTGATTCTATTCAAAACTTGAGTTATCTGAGAGAGAAGCATGAAAAAGTTCGTGATTCCTGCTCCCATTGGATTGGGAATCTCATTAGTACAGTCATCACAATGATCTTCACAATGGTTGTTAGCCTGAGTCCTACTATTACCGGCCATTGGCTGGAATAAAAGGAAAGTTTGGGGTAACACATGAAGGGTAATCCAAAGAAAAAAGTTGATGACTTATAAATAAACATTTATTTACTTAACTCATGAGTCTATAGGCTTCAATCTAGGATTTTCTTGATCTACCTTCTAACATATATTCATAGGGGAATTTTTTTTTAATTCTCTTAATAAGGGTTCAGACTAATCTTGTGAATTTATCAAAACATATCCCCCTAGAGTGTCATAACCAAGAGTGCAGAAAGGCCCATTGTAGTGCACCAGTTCCAGTTCGAGTCTATCTCAAAGTGGTGTTTTCGGGTTTTACCCCTAGGATACATATGTGTCAGAGCCGCCTCTACCTGCTCGTATCCAGACAGGGATGTATTTGCTCGATAACCCACTTACTCAATACTAAAAAACCTAGGGACGTTTTTATTGTAATTAGTCTTTTATATAAGGCTTTACTAGGGTTTTCTAATCCTAATCACAAAAATAACTAAACCTATCCATTGATACCAACTATGACAACCCTGCTTTTATTAAAAACATAAACATGATTTATTACATAAAACTTCACTTGATACAACAATTAATATCGAGAGGTTTAGTGTCTTTGGGGCTTAGGATAATTACATAAAAACATGAAACATGAAATAAAACATCTTTATTGAAAACATCCTTTACATGACCACTACATTCCCTCGAACTTAGCATTTCATGGGATAACCTGAGGACATGCATAAGAAAAGGGTGAGCTATAAATCCCAGTAAGGGAATACACATGGAATAACATGAGGAGTAAAATACATGTAAGAAATTAGGAATATCAATAGATCACAAGAGAAACATGAACATAAAGGCACGATAAAGCCTGATAATCATAACATGGAAATGTGGCAACGACACTTAACATGGAATTAGCGTGAGCCAATGCTCATTGCACATGGAGCATGAGTAAATTATCATTACACATAAAGCACGATAAATTCCTTGTTTCACTTGAATTAGCATGAGTCAACACTCATTATACACGACATATCATGATACTATACTTTACCAAATGCATTGGAGCGCTATTAGGGAACACCCTTCTTAAACATTTTATTTCATGCATAAGTGTGCCACATGGATCATAAAACATGGATTCATAAAACATAATCATTTATTCCACGATAAAGGAATGTGGAATTCATACATGAAACTTCATAATCAATTAGTAAATGTTCTTAAAGGTTAATACCCTTGATGGAGAAATGGGCATGGTATTCACTACACAATGGAATTGGCTTAGAAAATTAGTGCAATTTCGGCAGCGTAACGACGTGACATAAGAATTCATAAAAATATTAATGAGAGATAAAGGGGTGTCTCATCATATTTACCTGAAATGGATAGTAAGGGGATCATATAGATACATTTCCAAACAATTTTAATGGAATTTATATTCATGATACAAAAGTATTTCTTAAATGTAAAACATGGGAGAGAAGTTCCTTTCGGAATTTTGGCATAGTAACGGGTGCACATGGGAGGCATTTAATGATAGAAAAATGGGTATCCCATCATTAAAAAATAAGATGGATGTATGGGGGAGGTGAGAAACCATACCCCAGCATTTATAATTGAATTTAAAATGGAAAAACAACTTAAAGAAAATTGGACAAAAAGAGAAAGGAAGAAAAAACCCTTACTTGGAAGTGTGATTCCAATGGCTAGAGAGAGGCTTGTGAGAGACTTCTTGGGAGCTTGGGGCACCTTGGGAGGATTCTAGAGAGAGTAGTTCAGAGGTTGGACGAACTTCAAAGGCATTGAGTGAGTAGGAAGTGGGATATTGGGTGGGTTTATATAGGAAATGTGGGGGAATTCATTATTATTTAGATTTGGGACCCCTTATATTAAATTAATCCAAACCACAAACCATCCCATGATTTTCCCCATGTTTTTTTGAAAAGGGAAGAAGAAAAAAATATTTTATAAGGCCAAAGTAATAACTTCTTAGAATAATGGGGTTGCTTATGTGGAGGTGAGTCACACCCCCATGGAAAATAATTTAAAAAGACAAGATGTTTAATAAGTCTTGAGGGGTCCATTAATGCTTTGTAAATTAAGTCAAACAAACCCAAAATCACATTATTTTAATGGTAAACGTATATTGGACGAACATAAAGATTATAGTATTTTATTACATCACTATTGGGTTATTATGATGTCATAAAACACATTATATATTTAAACGGTATTTAATTTTTACCCAAAAATTTGTCTGTCTCAAAAAATTATGAAAAATTCACCGTTGGATAATTTTGACATCTTGATTCCAGAAATAACATTTATTTTATCTAAATAATTTTCTAAATATGTTAATTTTAACATTTAAAATAAAAACCGATATCTATCTAAAAATCACGGGTTTTGACAAAAATTGCTTTCAAATTATAATAAAATTTACAATTACATTCATTAAAATATAAGATCATTTATATTTAATAAAAATTAATTTAATAATAAAAATAATATTTTATTAAAATAATATTTAATTCAAAAATCCATTAATTTAATAAAATAGATTTCTTAATTAAATAATAATTAAAAACACTATTTTTACTTTAAAAACTATTTAAAATGTATCAATAAAGATAAGAAATTATATACATTATTATATAAAAAAAATAATGTACATTAACATTGTACTATTGATTCATTGCATAACCCCTTAAAACAGCCGCATAAGACCTAAGGGTAAGGTGTGTGATGGTGACAGACTCTCTGGGTGGCTCGGATAACATCGCTCGAGTGGTAATTTATATAAACTTCCACTTCTCCTGTAGATGGTATCATTCGAGCTTGAAATGATGAAGCTCAGCATGGGCTTGGTCAAGAGAGAAGCCCAAGGATGCCACCTATTTTCCGAGCTCTGACAAATGGGATTCATATGGAGCAATTCTACTGGATGAGGCCATTGCTTTTTTATGAGTAAATTGGATTTGATAAAGTCCTATATTTATACTAATCATATGATCACTGTTCAACGACTATATTAGCAATGGTAAAAATTATTAACATAAAATCAAAGAAGTTGACATTTTATATAAACATAAAGAGACATTTAATTATATCAAGAGGGATTCCCATCAATGAAACTTTTGGTCATTATAATTTTAACATTTAGAGAGCTAATCATTTCCCCATGTCAACATTCTTGGTATTATTTTAAACATTAATTTATATGAATATAAAAGTAATATAAAAGAAATTGTATTCCTAATTTTATATTATTATTAATTTATAACCCTCCATGTTTTTAAAAGAAAATGAAACCCCTCCTAACCTTTTGAGTATTTATTTATTGAAAATAGGTTTTTTTTTAAAAAATTCATCGATTATTTTAATATCTGGAAATGTTTTATTTTTATTTAAAATGAAATTTTAGAGAGAAATGTTTAAAATTTTAATCTTTTATTATTCATGATTATGATACTTGGTCATTTTATGGATGGATCTGTAATAATCTAACAACAGGTGGTTCCATGAGAAATTAATGATCGGTGTTTCACTGATATACCTCCAATAAATTGGGTATGGAAGTTAGTCATATGACTATTCCATGATAGGAGTTATGTTTATAGAAGTTGATAGTATGGAATGAGTGAAAATTATTTTGATTTTCTAACTTAGCGTTTTTTATTTTCTACAACTCTTATGTGTTTTGTTGAAATCAATTGATTATAAAAAAGGTATGAAACAAGCTTATTATGAAATGAAATAATTTACTACTTATTAGGGTGAAATTTATTACTTTTTTTATTGTATTCATATGATTTTAATGTTTAGAAATGTAATAATGTTTTTCTTATTTTTTTTACATCCTTAGTTGATCTTCTTATGCTGATCCCATGTTTTTAATGTATTTTATAAGAATTAAGGATGAGTAAGGGATTATAATAAGTCAATTTTAATGTACTAATTAGTTTTCATATAAGATATTATGCTTTATTTTAAAAGTTTTTGATTATTGGAAAAAATTATGTTGTTCAGAAGTGTCCACATTTTATTTTATTCTTTTTTTATTTATGAATTATGACATAATTCTCTAAAACTCAAAACCTGAAAGGATAATTAATGTAATATATTTTAAAATTATTAACATTAATCAAGTGTATGTAAATGTTTAAGGCTAGGTACTTATATAGGATTTATATATAATTATATTTCCACTGATCACATCCTAAAATGATCAAAATCGTGTATGCCACATATAATGTAAAACACTCGAAGTCATGATATAAAACCGTATAATGTAATGGGTTTCGTAAAGGTTTTGTAAATAATTCATTCATGTATGTCCTTTGATTTTTACCAAATGGTTTATAAAGATAATATTTTTTCATATAACAACATAATTCATTATTATAGAAGAAACAACAGAATGGGAGTCCAACCAGTGTTTTTGAAATCTGTTTTTTAGAAAAATCACTATTAAAGTTGTATAAAACAATTTGAAATATTAAGAACATGAATATCCTTGAAATAAAAGTGTGAAATATTATTGGAATGCTATTTTAATTAAATTATAATAAAATTCAGGTAGAAAATTTAGTGATTGTGGAGATAACACAAAAGAAAAAGGTGTTTGGGATCGAGATTCACCTTTTCTTAATTAATTAATTATTCCAATTTTTTTCACATAGAAAATAATAAAAATTAATGATTAAAACATGGACCCATAAGTAGAATATTTCCAAATTTTCACTATTAATAAATAATAATAATTGTGTTATATTTTTCAATTTATATTAATGCTGGAAAAAAATTTTTGATATGATATTTTCATTAAAATGAGGCATATTGGATCAATTTATTGATCTTAGTTTATTTTTAAATATAAATTATAAGGATTAAATATATAATAATAGAAATAATTATATCTATAAATTTAAATATTAAAAATACTATATTCCAAAAATCTATTATTTTTTTGATAAATAGACAGTTTGCAATGACCTCAGGGGAGGTTAACCGACTATTGTTCTGTCGTTGTGTAATGTGGAGGAAGTGAAGTATAAAATATAAATACATCATAAAATTTTTCATTCTAGTAGGTTAACACCATCAATATAATTGTAATATACATAGAAATTAATATTTACATGTTGGGATTGATAGGAATATAGATAAATAAGAAAATAATATAAGAAAAGAATAAATATTAATGAAACCATACCCTATTATCGATGTTTCGGCATACTTAAAACACTATAATCCTTGAATTATTGGAGTCTATTGAATCAGAACAACCCTAAGGATTATAAGGGGATTAATATATTCGATTTTTTTAGATCTTTATATTTTTAATGTGATAGAGGAGTGGTTTTCATATGGGATGTATAGGGGGTATTTATAAATAAGGAGAGGGTTACTTTGAAAAAAAAATATTGAATAAAATAATTTATCCGTGGTAATCCATGTAATAGGGTTAATTTTTAAATTTATAATAATTTATAAATAAAATAATATGTATTTAAACAAAAATAAAATTTCAAAACAGAATCACTGGTTTACTAAAATGGAATGTGTAAAAAATGAAAATTTGTTATTTTAAAACAATACCTTTTACTTTTGACATTATAAAATACTTTTTAGGTTTGAAAAAAAATAATTGTTGTTAAATGACGTATTTATCTTATTAAATATTTTTTTTGGCCGAGAGAACTGATTTCTAATTTATTAACTAATTCTTTCTTCATCATTATGTAAAATACAATGTAGTATTTAAAACAATTTAATATCCATGTAAAATTTATAGTATTATAGAAGATTACCAAAAAATAATGATTGGAAAACTATGAAATTATGATTCAAAAAAATATCATTAATTTTTTCAAAGTAAAATAAAAAAAATGTATTTAAAACTTATAATATAAATGTTTTGATTTGTAAAAATTAAAATAAAATAGAGTTTAATAAAATTTTCTTTTATTTAATTTGAGTTTTTAATCGTGATATATATTTTATGTAATTATATTAATTATATTTACATAAATTAATCATGATAAATATAATCTATATTAAATTATATTATATTGATGTTATATTAAAATTACCAATTTTTAGGTAACCATTTCCAATAGTCTAGTTATTATTCCAACACACACATTTTTATTCCAATGGTAATTTTACCACCCAGAAATACCTCATCATTCAGTCATATAATATTAAATAAAAATAGTCATAATTTTATATAAATTAATTTTCAAAGAATTATTTTGGTTTAAAAATATTCTATTTCATTTCTATAGTTTAGTTCATGGGTTTAGTGATTATAGAAAATTTTAAAGATCATAATTCCCCCATTTTAATTTTCTTACTTTTTATTTTTTGTCCCACTATAATATTTTCCTTTTTTCATGGTTTAGTATCTAACTATTATAATCATATTTATTAATGAAATAATTTTTTATTTCATAATATTTGTATTATTTGTGTATAATAATGTATAATATAATATAACCCACATTTCTAATGAAATAAATAAAACTTATAAACCTTAGGATGTTAAATTCTTACCCCTTAAGAGATTTAATCACCAAAATCCCAACTCACATTCTCAGAAGATAATAGATGATGGTATTTTGTTTTATAGATTCGTTTAGATCCCATGATATACATTTATATTTATTATTCCACCAGAACACATTAACACGTAGAGTTTTCATGTTGATTTTTACTTGGTCCCTATGGTAACATATAATAAAAAAATTTCTCCTTATAAGAGTATTCATACTCTTGTTGTAGAACCTATGGGTTTATTACATGTGAGGTCTTATTTGAATATTTCATCATGAGGGATACATGGAATATATCCTAAACATCAGCCATGTTTGGTGGATGTTCTAGTTAATAGGACTTTACTCCTATAAGATTAATCATCTAAACAGAGACCATATACCATGATATTTTCTTTCCTTACATAAAAATCTGTATGGCTCTCTTTAATGGTGATATTGAATGGAAAAGATAGTCTCCAACATAAAACTACATCTCCCTATGAGTGTTATTGGTATTGTACTTCTTCAGACTCTAAGTAGAATTTATATGTTTTTGGATGGATTGATCATTTCAATCATCGTTAGCATAATATTGGGTCTCAATAACATTCATCATCCATCATCATCCCCAAAATTAAGAGCTCAAAATCAATTTCCATATAGTGACTGATATGGAACCATTTGAATACTTAACCAGTATTTTATTGATGTATAATGAATCCTAAAATGTGATATATTGAAAAAATCCATTGATTAAACTCACAACAGGTCATTAAGTGTGTTAAAAGTTCATTTATTTTATCCCTTAGTATTGCGGTGCCAGGTCGCACTACAATACAATTATGTATTCAGATAATGAGGAATCATTATCCATATTTTAGAAAAAAAATCCATTGATCATGATGAGATAAAATTTAATTTCATCCTCTTATAGACTCAAAATTTCCTTTAAATATAAATTTTCATGTTTCTCAAGTATGAAATCTTAAAAAGTCGAAATTAAGTGGGAATTCATGGTATGTATATCCACCAAACCCCATATTGCATTGCATCTATTGTATTTCTTCGGCTGTCCACTAAAAAATCCCATTGTGATATTCTCTAATTTCTATTTTGGTGTGGGAAAGGGTATCATTTTCACATTAGAAATACTTCAATCTACTTTAACATTAATTTTCAACAATCTCTTTGAGGCATATCCAATTATCTATTTTTTATCTTGTCCCAACAAAAGTTTACATTAATATCATGAAACATCATGGAACCATATGACTAGATTCAGAAAGATGAAATATGAGCATTATACCACAACTATTTCATTATCTCATCAGATGAAGGTTCACAATGTCTATATATATATATATATATCAAATGATAGTATCTTCATCAATGTGGAATTCATAAAAATTATCATCCTTCGAAAAATCCAACTAATTTTATTTTTCTATTTCATCCCATTATTCATCAATGGTATTCTTTTAGTTATTTCATTGGGAAATGATTTGGGTAATATAGAATGTATTCCCTGGTGTTATAATTTCTATGTTTATCAATTCTATATCCATAAGGATATGTTCTTTCTCAATATTCATCATGGATAGATAATATGTTCATTTATTATTATTGTAGAATCCCCCTTGTTCTTCATTCCAAGAGGTTAGTAAATAGAGATATCATATGTCTTTAACAAATTTCAATATATTTTATACACCATGATGATCACTATATTTGGGAATATATATTTTATACTATTATGGTTTGTATATATAAAAGAATTATCACTATAGATGTATTCTTGAAGAATCATTAAGGGTAAGATCATAGTTGAAAAATCCAAAACATGCTTCAAATAGTTATTTTCTATATCATTATATTTCATGTTGATATTATATCACTATATCAATCTTCTTCAGTCCAAAACCCATGAATTTATTTTTAAGAATCACAATTTTTCACCAAAACCTTATCCACATGATTTTAATGTTATTATAGCTATAACAATTAACCTCTTATTGATCTTAATAAATATTCCCTTATATTCTATCAATAAGAAATAATTTTCCATTTTACATTAACATTATTAATTTGATATATAATAATGGTAAATTTCTCAAAAATCATTACTTTTACCTAGTTAAGGGAAGAAATATAAAAATTTCTTTGAGACATGAGGGTCTCATCTAATATTCAATTTAATTTATCATTGAATAATCTATTGAAATAACCTCACTTCTACTCATATTCCATAAGAATATGACTTGTTCTATCCCAAAGAAACATTTTCAAAACAAATAATACATTTTATCATTTCCAAATATTTCTATAACAACCATTATATTCCCCCTATGTTCCTCATTTCCACATAAGTGAATGATTACATGGTGAATAAAGAAAACAAAAAAAATCTCAAGGAATTTCCAAAGTAATAAATTCAACAAATACATGAATATTGTGTAGGAGTTAGTAAATCTATGTAGTATCACTATGAAATCATATTTTCCATAAAATGTATAGATATATTTCTTATAAATATACTACTTAATAAAAATAAGTTTATCACTTACTGAATAAAGATCCACCACTGATAACTACTTAGATAGTCATATTTTATCAAAGGGGTCATTAATAATTGTTAGTAATATATCTTCATTATCGTAATCATTTTTAGTTCCCCATAATCAATAACATACCACTTGGATTTATATTATTTCTTGAAAAAAAAGATTTTATGAACCCCTATGTAGTGCACTATGGATGATGAACCATTTTTCTAAATTCTTTTATAGCTACATCACTAACAACTGTAGTTTGATTGGGTCCCTCTTATAATGATTTTAAGATATAGGTGTGGCTTCCTGTATAAAATTGATTGGTAAATCTTCCCCATGATCATGGGGAAAGCTGAGTAACTGAATGTGATGTAAATTATTATATTTCCTTAGAATGGGTATTTCTTCAAGTTTGATACTATATTTTAACTCAATGATTTGGGAAATGTTTGATTTTTTATGGGTACCAACATCCATACCATTTAGGGATTTCCCAAAGAATATTCATGGGTATCCTTGTATTTTTACAAGAGCATTTCATGGTTCTCAATATAGAAATTTATTTCATTTTTGTAAAATTATTTGTGATAAGTATATAACTATATGAAATCCATGCCTGGTATAGCATTTAATTCCACCATGTGATGGATTTTGTGATTTTTTTATGATTATATTCTCACTAATATAAAAAGGTGAAGACTGCTACACCTCAACATGATTTTATTGATATATCTACATTAAGGTATTGGGGTGTTGATTAAATAGTTCCAGATTAAATACAAGATATAATGTAATGTACATTGTTATAAGAAAACAAAATATTTCCACTCTTGAGTGAACTGGATGTGAACATTATAGAACACAATGTCAGATTAGACACTTAGATGTGAATAGTGAATCTATGGATTATTTCATTGAACTATATTTCATTACAATTCAAACACTTAAAATAATTAAGTTTCTAGATCAAATAAATACTTTATCTCAATATCACACCAAGTTACATTGTAATAATTAAGAGGGAATAAAATAGGATTAACAAGTTTCATATGAAACTATAATCATTGTTACAATATGTTATTCACCCTATAAAATGATTATTCCATATCAAACAACTAGTTATAATACTCGCAACTGCATCTGAGAGGCTTCTTGTTTTCCATCTCTATACAAGATAATAAATTTACTTTCATCTCTAAAAAATTAATTCTATTTTTCTATCTCCTACCCAGATACATCACTACATTCCACTCAAATTTAATGTATTCTTCTAATACCTACTCCAAATGAGAGCCTTTTATTAATTTTGAGACAATAAAAAATAAATCTAACATTATTCAATACAGGATACACTATTGGATGATCAATTAAGATTTCACCATGATGTTGAAGGATATTATATCCCCTTATGAAATTCATTTACCATTTTATATATTTTTTTCCTGCTCAAATTTTTTTAGAGTATATAGTACATTATCTAATTTTGGTAAAATTCTTGGTAAAAATTATTTCTTCTTGTTGATGAAGAAATGACCTCAAATATATTGTAAACGTGTTCTACACAATACCTTAAATATTATTATATAATATATATGATGCTGAAACATATATATCCAATACTTCATGAATAATCAACCTCATTAGATCATACACTCTTCATGCATGGTGTATTATATTTGGAATACTAGAAAATTCATTTGTTTTTATTATAGTATTTTATGTTCTATATCCCAATTAAATTCCATAAATTTATATGTGTGATTAAAGTGATCATGCATGAATGAAAAAACTATTCACTATCTTTATCACATAGCTTTGTAGGTCAAATTATCAAAAAGAACATTGATGCAAACAAGTTATTCCTCCCACTCACTCCCTTCACATACAACTTCTGTGATACATGAATTGTGCATGTAGAAGTAATCATGGATTATCTCTTATTTATTATTCATGTGATATAGTGATGTTAAAATAACTGGATTTTAGTGTCCCAATAAATTTATTGAAAACTAAAAATGGTTTTTTAGAACTATTGATTCAAGAATATTTTCAAGTGTGTTAAATAAAAGATGAATTACCACTAGGTTAATTACTCATGATAGAATAGTTCTATGTTTAACCTCATAAGGGGAAAAAAATTTGTGGTGATATGTTTTGTTAGAAAAAATTAGATACATTTTCATATGATTGGAAACTACTCTCTTGGAACTGGATATGATTATATAGGTGAGTTCTAACCCCTTATCTATAAAAATTACACCACATTAAATCACTACAAAAATATTTTTTTTCATAATGGAATTGAAATTATGAACATCTTATTAGGGGATAATTGTCATGCTTTTTTTAATTATTATATTAGTGATGTTTTTTTCTTCGTTGTGATGGATCACCTCATGTGTATGTGTTTAAAATCATGTATTTCACTAAAAACTATTCACATCCATGTTTATCAGTTCTTGAAATACCTCCAATAACTCTATCTGGGTTTGGTGGTGTTATGTTCCTTGAACTCCTAAATTCATGAAATGAATATAATGCATGCCTAATTTTTTTATATTTTCATATTGGAACCTTGACAACTGAAAAATCATGGAAACCTCAGGATAGATCAATTGATTTTCGACCATGAACTCTGATGAACAGTATCCCTTAGTGAGAATGGTGGAAGATGGAATCATCTAATGATGATCATATGGATTAGATCATCTAAATGAAATTATAAAATGCGTATCAATATGTTTTATATGTGTGTGAATAGTAACCACATCCCACTTGTCCCACATCAATCAGTACCTTAGTCGAGCTCTCCATAATACGTAATGTTTTTCCTCTCTATGATCAAGTAGGCATCAGGGTTTTAAACTCGAATCATTCATAGATAGACCTCACAAGCTTCACTTCACCATTGAAATATACCAGAACCACTATGTAAATTTCTCCATGCACCTTTCAAACACTAATGGGATATTTGTGGGTTCTATGAAATCCCAATTTCTCACCCCTTGAATCATGTGGTTGTGAGGGTTGGATCCCCATTTTGGTTATACCTATCTCCCAAATTTTATGTCAATGGAATATCCATTATGGACTATAATGGTTAGCCAAATTTTTTTCCACCTCATTGAAAATTTCCAAGGGTAAAGGGGAAATCCAATTTTTCAAAAAATCCGTTTGAAGAAACTAATTCCTTCTTTTTCATGGAAACCATCAAATCATTATTAAATAATATTTATAATTCACGTCCTTCATTTATAATTATTCCAAATGTTAATAGTCATTAAAAATGTTTTTTTAATATCCTTAACTAATTTTATATGGTGATTCAAATATAATACATATTGTTGAAATTTAATATCTATTATATCAATCATTAAATATGCAAAGAGAATTTTCAAATCCTAAAACCTAATACAATTTTCTAAATCTATTACAGTTATCTAAGAATCACCAGTTTATTCAACTCAGAAAACATGTATTAACACATCATTGACAACAAATACATCATTAGCCCCAATAATATCCACCTATTAATTTACACCCAATATATCCTCACATTTTTTAATTTATGTGATTAATTATTTATACCTCATAAAGGTAACCAAATTGGAAGGGTATGTGGGGGAATTTTCATCCCAAAAATTTTCAAAAAACATGTTCTCCTCACTTATGTGATTGTTTCATCTACATTTTTCAGAGAGGGATGATTTATCAATATTTTATTACAATGTTCCTTTAGTTAATCAAATATCTTTATATGTGGGCTAACCTACTGTATAAAAAAAATCATATAAGGATATATATGTGGTCCTTAACACACCTTCCATGTTAAACATTACATATTAATTTTTTATTCTCATTTAATTTTTTGTCAAAATGGCATACCAATATATTAATAAACAAATAAAAAAATTCAGGATCATAGTAATAACTACACATTTTCTACATATTTACATAAACCAAAAACTCCCCCTTTATTGACATTATTAATAAAAAATAATTATGGATGAATGTGTGATAATCATAACTAAACCATCATGTATGGAATCTGTGTAGATGTTTTAGATTCACTAGATGTTACTAAAATGAAAACAAACTGTCATGGTTTCTCCCCCTTAAGGGATGATCTCTTTTATTTAACTTCATGACACTCAATAGAATCTATGAAGTAAAATCACTTCATGTTTTAAAAAATTGGTAGCTTAAAATAAACCATTAAATTACATGAATGTTAGGTTAGGAGACATAAAATAATATGTAAAAAGAAGTTGAATTTTTGATTTTTTTAATAACAAAATACATACTGACCGATTCCACTAAATTTGGTCTATTATATTATATGAATATGAATTTGTAAAGATTTATTTAGAATCATCTATATTGTAAGAGTCTTGTATTTTTTACTACCCTCTTCTATCCCTTGAAAATATTCCTTTTGGGGAGTATATTTTTTCAAAATATCATTTTTTTCTTTCCATGTTTCCAGTGATTCTATCTCTTTATAAACATTCACCTAATTTTCTATGATAAATTTATTTTCATTTGTTTTAGAAAGTTCTTGAAATTTATCCATTTCTTTGTCCAATTTCAAATTATTTTTATAGAAAATTATGTAGTCATTAATGAACTTTTTAGTTTGATGAAAACCATCACATGACATTCCATGAGCTTTATTTTGAATATTTTTCCCATTCACATTATATAAATTCATACTTTAAAACGTGTTAAATATACATTATCCTCATAACAATTGAAACTGAATCTTCCACAAACATTTTTCCTAATAATAACAATGTTTTTTGAATATATATTTTGTGAATATATATTCTCAATTTTTTTCTCAATGATTTTATCCTTCAATGGTGAATGAAACTATATATCAGTCATTTCCTCTTCCTTATTATGTACATGTTAGCAAGCAGGAATACGTTATTGTTTCAGGACTACCAAAAGACAAAAAAATACTTGGAAATATTTTTTCCATATTGGTATATGATCTATAAATATTTTTGTTCTAGTTATATTTTTCCAATTCAAGCATCCACTACTGGAAATTAATCCTTTACCAATGGTTTCAAACTGTTGGTAATGGATGCCAAACCATTGGTATATAGTATACCAATGGTTTGGAAAACCGTTGGAAAGTAAGGCATGTAAGTGTACCATTACCAATAGTTTTTGTATAAAAACCATTGGGAAAGGATGTGTAATTGGATTATTGCCAAGGGTTTTACAAACCATTGGAAATAATGGAAGTGTACATGTTTTTACCAACAGTTTCCAGAAATTTTTGGTAGATATTGTATAGTAAACACTATACCAACGGTTCTAAACCGTTGGTATAGATTTTAAATTTTTATTTCCAAAACTATTATACCAACGGTTTTAAATAGTTGGTAATGTGTATTTATATAACTATTATACCAACAGTTTAAAACCGTTGGTAATGTGTTTTTCCAGAACATTTTCACAACAGCCCTCCAGTAGCTCCTCCAGTATACACCTGTATAACAAATATCACAAAAACCACAAACAGACTTAAAAAAGCATAAAAACACCTAAAATAGCTCAAAAAACACATAAAACCATCAAACTCTTCCAACCATTTCATGTACTACAATTACCTATTTAAATCTTCTTATGAAAACAATCATCTAGTAAAGTTAATAATATTTTCAATAACTCAAACATTATTTACACAATTTTTATCTTCATATGAAAACCACTCTTCCAATAGTAATTCACCTCACCCCTGTACAACCCCCCATCCACAACACCCCCCCACATCCCCATCAAATTATAATAGGTAGAATAGTTTGAGAAATAATTTTTAGAGTTGAATAAGAGTTTTAAATTAGCTCAAATCCCATTTGTTTTTTCTAATCATAGATTTGGCTACGTAATGATTTGTGATTCATTTTGCATTGATCTTGTAATTTTTATAATATATGGTGAAAAG
This sequence comes from Viscum album, assembly GCA_963277665.1. Classification (NCBI taxonomy): domain Eukaryota; kingdom Viridiplantae; phylum Streptophyta; class Magnoliopsida; order Santalales; family Viscaceae; genus Viscum; species Viscum album. Next base: position 1,786,382,155 of record OY728155.1, on the reverse strand, counting down.
GTATTTTCTTAGGATTATCGTCACTTATGAGCCCATGAGTGAAACTACCCAACTCATGAAAAAGAGTTTGCGACTATCATTGATGAGTGTAAATTTCAGTTATTGTATTCACTTAAAATGATGTCCTTTTGAAACAAAAGAGAGAAACTTTGAGTGGTGTCGGCCACACCACACCTCGGATTGATGCGGAGTTGACTCATACACATAAAAAATTACCCATGGATCATTTTCATAAGTATCAACACAATCTGAATGTGTTTGGATGGTTTTCCGTATGCCATTTGTTTTTACTTAAAAGCGTATCCATTTTAAACAAAAGAATGACACTTTGAGTGGTATCATCCACACCATTCCTTAGATTGAGGATGGGTAGACCTGTAAACGTCAAAAATTACCCATGTATCATTTTCCTAAATTATCTTCAGAATCCAAATGTGTTTGGTCTATTTTCCATATGTCAGTTGTGGTTTTCACTGAAAATGTTGTCCATTTCAAAGAAATGTGAGACACTTTGAGTGGTTCCGGCCACACCGCACCTTGGATTGAGAAGGGGGTGACTCTTAGACATCAAAAATGACCCATGGATTGTTGTACTAAAGTTTCAATAGAATCTGAATGCATTTGTTCGGTTTTCCGTATGTTAGCTGTTGTTTTCACATAAAATCATGTCCATTTTAAACATAAGAGAGACATTTTGAGTGGTGTCGGCCACACTGCACCTTGGATTGAGGCGGGGTTGACTAGTACACGTCAAAAATGACCCAGGGATTGTTTTCTTATAAAATCAACACAATCTGAATGCGTTTGGTCCATTTTAAGTATGCCAATTGTTTTTTTCAATTAAAATCTTGTCCATTTAAAACAAAAGAGAAACTATTTGAGTGGTGTCGACCACAATGTCCCTCGGATTGAGGTTGGGTTGACACGTACGCGTCACATATGACCCATGGATCATTTTCCTAAAGTTTTAACAGAATCTAAATGCATTTGGTCAGTTTTCCGTATGTCAGATGTTGTATTCACTTAAAATGTTGTCCTTTTGAAACAAAAGGGAGACACATTGAGTGGTTTCGGCCACATAGTGCCTAATATTGAGGCGAGGTTGATTCTTAAACATAAAAAATGACTCATAGATCGTTTTCCTAAAGTATCAACACAATCAGAATGCCTTCGGCCAGTTTCGACCACCCCACGCACGCTTTTCAAGCGCGCCAAGCACCTAAAAAACACATATTCAGACATGTCATGAAAAATGTGCGTCCGAATGATGTTTCATCACCTCTTATACATTGCGAATAATAATTAGGGTGTTTTAGTGTGATTTTAAGTCATTCGGATGTCGTTCGCCAAGCATTTGACTGTCGAACGCATGTTTTGGCCATTTACGACACGCGGAGTGCGTTTTTGGCCAATTCAGTCACAAGACACCTCTGATTGATGTGTCGTCTGGCCAACCATTTAAAAATTCACCCACCCTTTGTTTTCATCCGATTTAATGGCATTCCGAGGTCATTCGTCTGGTTTTGACCACCCCACATGCGCTCTTCAAGTGCGCCAAACACCTAAAAAACACATATTTAGCCGTGCCACACAAACCAAGCATCTAAATGACGTGTCGTCTCCTCGTACACCTCAAAAATAATAATTAGGGTGTTTTGTGTGATTTAATGTCATTCTGATGTCTTTTGGCATGCATTTGACGGTTAAACACATGTTTTGGCCACTTACGACACACAGAGTGTGTTCTCGGCTAGCGCAGTCACAAGAAACCTCCGATTGACGTGCCGTCAGGCTGAACATTTCACAATTCACCCACCCTTTATTGTCATATGATTTCATAGCATTCCAATGTCGTTTTCCCTGTTTCGACCACCCCACGCGCGCTTTTCAAGTGCAATAAACACCTAAAAACACATATTCAGCCGTGCCGCGCAAACCGCGCGTCCGAATGACGTGTCGTCTCCTCATACACTTCAAGGATAATAATTATGGTGTTTTTGTGTTGTTTAAAGTCATTCTAATGTCATTCGGCATGCATTTGACTGTAAAATGCATGTTTTGGCCATTTATGACACGCAGAGTGCGTTTTCGGCCAGCGCGGTCACATGGAACCTCCGATTCACATGCTGTCTAGCCAAACATTTTACAATTTACCCACCCTTTGTTGTCATCTAATTTCATGGTATTCTGAGGCCGTTCGGCCAGTTTCGGCTACCCCACGCGTGCTTTTCAAGCACACCAAACACCTAAAAAAAACATATTCAACTGTGCTGCACAAACCATTTGACCAAATGACGTTCCGTCTCCTCGTACACATCATGAATAATAATTAGGGTGTTTTCATGTGATTTCAAGTCATTATGATGTCGTTCGGCATGCATTTGACCATTAAATGCATGTTTTGGCCATTTAAGACATGCATAGTGCATTTTCGGCTTCCGCGGTCACACGAAACCTTCGATTGACATGCCGTCTGGCCGACCATTTTACAATTCACCCACCCTCTGTTGTTGTCCGATTTTATGAAATTCCGAGGCTATTTGGCCTGTTTCAACCACCCCACGTGCGCTTTTCAAGCACGCCAAACACCTAAAAAACACATATTCAATCGTGCCGCACAAACTGGGCATCCAAATGACATGACGTCTCCTCGTACACCTCACGAATAATAATTTGGGTGATTTTGTGTGATTTCAAGTAATTCATATGTCGTTCGGCATGCATTTAACCATTAAATGCATGTTTTGGCCATTTACGACACACAGAGTGCATTTTTGGCCAGTGCAGTCACACAAAAACATCGATTGATGTGCCGTCTAACTGACCATTTCACAATTTACCCACCCTTTGTTTTCGTCTAATTGCATGGAATTTCTAGGTCATTCGGCCGGGTTCGACCACCCCACGCAGGCTTTTCAAGCGGGTCAAACACCTGGAAAACACATATTCAGCCGTACCGCACAAACCTCATGTCTGAATGATGTAACTCCTCCTCTTACACCTCAGGAATAATAATTAGGTTGTTTTAGTGTGATTTCAATTCATTCTGATGTACTGCAGCATGCATATGACCGTTAAACGCATGTTATGGCCATTTACAACATGCAGAGTGCATTTTCGGCCAGCACGGTCACACAACACCTCCGATTGACGTGCCATCTAGAAGACCATTTCAAAATTCACCCAAACTTTGTTTTCGTCCGATTTAATGGAATTCTGAGGTCGTTACGCCAGTTTCGACCACCCCGCGTGCGCTTTTCAAGTGCCCCAAACACCTAAAAAACACATATTCAGCCATGTCGTTAAAACCGCGCGTCCTAATGATGTTTTGTCTCCTCTTACAACTCACGAATAACAATTAGGGTGTTTTTGTGTGATTTCAAGTCATTCTGATGTCGTTCAGCAGGCATTTGACCGTTAAACGCATGTTTTTGCCATTTACGACACACGAAGTGCGTCTTTGGCCAACGCGGTCACCCGACACTTTCGATTGATTTTCCGTTTGGCCGACCATTTTACAATTCACCCAACCTTTGTTGTCGTCCGATTTCATGGAATTCTATGGTCGTTCGGTCAGTTTCGACCACCCCACGCGCGCTTTTCAAGCTCGCCAAAAACCTAAAAAACATATATTCAGTCGTGATGTGAAAACCACACATCCGAATGACATGTCGTCTCCTCATACACCTCATGAATAATTATTAGGGTGTTTTTGTGTGATTTCAAGTCATTCTGATGTCGTTCGGCATGCATTTGACTGTTAAACGCATGTTTTGGCAATTTACGACACGCGGAGTGCATTTTCGGCTAGTGCGGTCACACGACACCTCAGATTGAAGTTCCTTCTAGCCAACCATTTCAAAATTCATCCACCCTTTGTTTTTGTCCGATTTCATGGCATTCTGATGCCATTTTTTTAATTTCGACCACCTCACGTTCGCTTTTCAAGCACACCAAACACCTAAAAAACACATATTCAGTCGTGCCGCGCAAACCGTGAATCTAAATGACGTGTCATCACATCGTACACCTCACAAATAATAATTAGGGTGTTTCCATGAGATTTCAAGTCATTCTGATGTCATTCGACATGAATTTGACCGTTAAACGCGTGTTTTGGCCATTTATGACATGCAGAGTGCATTTTCAGCCAGCGCGGTCACACACCACCTCCGATTGAAGTTCCTTCTGGCCGACCATTTCACAATTCACCCAAACATTGTTTTCGTCCGATTTTATGGCACTTCGAGGCTGTTCGGCCTGCTTCGACCACCCCACGCGCGCTTTTGAAGCACGCCAAACACCTAAAAACACATATTCATCTGTGCCATGCAAACTACATGTCTGAATGACTTATCATCTCCTCGTATACCTCAAGAATAATAATTAGGGTGTTTTCACGTGATTTCAAGTCATTACAATGTCGTTCGGCATGCATTTGACCATTAGACGCTTGTTTTTTCCATTTACGACATGCGGAGTGCGTTTTCGGCTAGAACGGTGACACGACACCACCGATTGACGTGCCGTCTAGCCGACCATTTTACAATTCACCCACCCCTTGTTGTCATCCGATTTCATGGCATTAAGAGGTTGTTCAGCCAGTTTCAACCACTCCACGCGCACTTTTCAAACGCGCCAAACACGTAAAAAACACATATTCAGTCGTGTCATGAAAACTGTGCTCTGAATGACGTGATGTATCCTCATACATTTCACGAATAATAATTACGGTGTTTTCTTGTGATTTCAAGTCATTCCGATGTCATTTGGAATGCATTTGACCGTTAAATGCATGTTTTGGCCATTTACGACACGCAGAGTGCATTTTCATCCAGCGCGGTCACACGACACCACCGATTGATGTGTCGTCTGGCCAACCATTTTACAATTCACCCACCCTTTGTTTTTGTGTTATTTGATGGAATCCTGAGGTCATTTGGCCAGTTTCGACCACCCCACGCGTGCTTTTCAAGGGCGCCAAACACCTACAAAACACATATTCATTCGTACCGCAAAAACCACACATCTGAATGACGTGATGTCACCTCGTAGACCTCATGAATAATAATTAGGGTGTTTTTTTGTGATTTCAATTCATTCTGATGTTGTTTGGCATGCATTTGACTGTTAAATGCATGTTTGTCCATTTATGACAGGCAGAGTGCGTTTTCGACCAGCACGGTCACATGACTCCACGGATGGACATTCCGTCTAGCCTAACATTTCTCAATTCACCCACCCTTTGTTTTCATCTGATTTCATGGCATTCCGAGGTCATTCGGCCGGTTTCGACCACCCCACGTGCGCTTTTCAAGCGTGCTAAACACCTTAAAAACACATATTCAACCATGTCATGCAAACCACTCATCCGGATGACGTGTCGTCTCCTCATGCACCCGAAGAATAGTAATTCGGGTGTTTTCGGGTGATTTCAAGTCATTCTGATGTTGTTCGGAATGTATTTCATCGTTAAACGCATGTTTTGGCCATTTACGACATGCGGAGTGCGTTTTTGGCCAGCGCAGTCACACAACACCACCGATTGACATGCGGTCTAACCGATAATTTAAAAATTCACTCACTCTTTGTTGTCGTCCAATTTTATGGCATTCTGAGGTCGTTCGGCTAGTTTTAACCACCCTACGCGTGCTTTTCAATCACGGAAAACATCTAAAAAACACATATTCAGTCATTCCATGCAAACCGCGTGTCCGAATGATGTTATGTCTCCTTTTACACCTCATGAATAATAATTTGGGTGTTTTCATGTGATTTCATGTCATTATGATGTCGTTTGGAATGCATTTGTCCGTTAAATGCATGCTTTTCCCATTTACGACAGGTGGAGTGCGTTTTCAGCCAGCGCGGTCACGCGACACCACCGATTGACGTTCCTTCTGGCTGACTATTTCAAAATTCACCCTCCCTTTGTTGTCTTCCGATTTCATGGCATTCCGAGGTCGTTCGGAAGGTTTTGACCACCCCACATGCGCTTTTCAAGCGGGCCAAACACCTAAAAAACACATATTCAGTCGTGTCGTGCAAACCGCACGTCCGAATGATGTGACGTCTCCTTGGACACCTCACGAATAATAATTAACGTGTTTTAATGTGATTTCAAGTCATTGTGATGTCGTTCGACCTGCATTTTACCGTTAAACGCATGTTTTGGCCATTTACGACACGCAATGTGTGTTTTCGGCCAGCGCGGTCACAAGAAACCTTTGATTGACGTGCCTTCTAGGCAACCATTTCATAATTCACCCACCCTCTGTTGTCGTCCGATTTCATGGAATTTGGAGGTCGTTTAGCCGGTTTTGACCACCCCATGTGTGCTTTTCAAGCGCACCAAACACCTTAAAAACACATATTCAGCAGTGCTGCGCAGACCCCGCGTCCGAATGATGTGGCACCTCCTCATACAACTCAAAAATAATAATTAGTGTGTTTTTGTGTAAATTAGAGTCATTATAATGTCATTTGACATGCATTTGACTGTTAAACACATGTTTTGGCCATTTACGACACACTGAGTGCGTTTTCGGCCAGCGTGGTCACACGACACCTCCGATTGACGTGTCGTCTGGCTAACCATTTCAAAATTTACCCTTGGATCATTGTGTTGAAGTATAAATAGAATCTGAATGTGTTCGTTTGGTTTTCCTTATGCTAGTTATTTTTTTAACTTAAAATTTTGTCCACTTCAAATAATAGTGAGACACTTTGAGTGGTGCTGGAAACACCGTGCCTCGAATTGAGGCGGGGTTGACTCTTACACATCATAAATGACCCATGGATCTTTTTCCTAAAGTATCAACACTATCAGAATGTGTTTTCTTGGTTTTCCGTATGCCAGTTTTTTTACTAAAAAGAGTATCAATTTTAAACAAAATAAATACACTTTGAGTGGTACCGGCCACACCGTGCCTCAGATTGAGGCAGGTTGGGGGCTGTCCAGGAAGGAGGGTGGGTAATGTATCTAAAACTCTATCTAGGTATCACACATCGAATTCCGACAGGACTACGAACCGCTGCGGGGTGTCGTCCTGGAGGAGAGCCAAATCACAGCATTACTACTGCGTGACTACGGGGTGACCACGACATGACTGTGGCATGACCGCAACGTGTTGGCCCAGTCTAGCGACATTCGCTGGCCAGCATCTTCCAGTCATGATTCCGAATAAATCCTATGTAGTAGTCCTTCACATTATTGAAACTGGTGTTATGTTATAAAAACAGACTCTTGATTCATGACTATGGTATGCTAAAGATATATATTTTATATTTTTTGTTTTTAAAAGTGGTACTAGGTAGTTGAAACTACTAATTGAGAGTCAAATTATCACAACCTAATCTACCACTGTGAGTATTCTCAGACAAAGCACCTCCATTGAAGGGGTTTTATTATAAAAACATGACTTTATTTATCAAATGAAACAATTATATTAAAGAAAACTTATTCAAGATATGCAATTCAATATAATTAAGCAGAATTATGAAATAATCTAAATTAAATTTAAAGAATTATTATATTAAAGAGGTTTCCATATTTTTTTGAAAATAAAGAGTTATAATGAATTCAAAAATGTAATGGATCAATCTGCCATTGATCACCATCACTTTCACCACTGTCATCATCAACCTCATCCTATCCGCCATCTCTTTCCTCATCGTCATCCTCATCATCATCACATGCTCATCTTCGGCCCCATCCTCGCCCTCAGCCCCATCCTCTCTTTCGGCCCCATCCTCTCCCTCATCCTCATCCTCATCCTTGTCCTCGTCCTCTTCAGCATCCTCATCACCACCAAGAATTTCATCATCTCGACCGCCACTATAATTTAATCCTAGTTCATTGGATAATGCTCCCATCGACGACATAAATGTCTGATGAGCTGCATTGGCCTCTAGTGGAAGTGATGAAGATAAAGCTTTCATCAGTTTCATAAATTCATTGTCCCTCATTTGAACTTGTACTGCCAACTCTATGACCCTTTTATCAGACTATCTTGCATGTTCCTTGACTTGTTCCAACTCAGTGGTACTAGAATGGATACCTAGAGAAGACCAATACCTTGTCAGGACTATATTCTTACCTGGTCGGCAGCGTACTCGACTAGAGTGCTCCTCTCCCAAAACCTCATATAAATGATCATATGTCCTTAAATAGTCAGGATCCTGGGAATCAAGGGCCACTAAAGAATCCTGTTAAAAATATTTATAGATTATTAAATTTAAAAATAGATATTAAGCTTTTAAATAAACAAATTAAAACTTACAATCTTTTCTTATGTCGTTTCATTAACCGCAGTTCCATCTTTTTTCCATCTACTCGAGCAAAATAATTTAGCTCGAGGGATACATCCTTAAATATTCAATTTGTGATTCGGTAATGACATTGAAAAAATATAAAGTGCAAGTATAATCATAATCAATATTTAATAAATCCAATAATTTAATTAGTAAACAATAAAAAGGGAAAGTCATAAGGAAAAATTATAAACAACTATATCGTACCAGCTGCCTCTCAAGATCTGACATAGTCATGCGCGCCAAAGTGTGGAGGTATTGTTTTGAATCAATGTTTTTTTTTGTTTTTTTTTCAGAATATTCCTAAATAATTTTTAATAATAAATTAGATAATATTAATGCAAAATATGAAATCTGTCATTTAAATACCTCAAATGAGATATATACCTTAAATTTGGAAGTCGCCTAATGGGTAATAATTTGGTGATATTGATCTATTGGGCAGTCATCCATGATACGTAATGTCTCCAACTCCGTGCCCACTCTATCACACTAGCCAACATATATCTCATGCTTATAATCTCTCCAATTCTCTCCTAGATCCTTTAAATTCTCCGGTTGTGCACCATGGCCATCAGGGAAGTTATACCGAAACTGACAACCAATAGATTAATTCATATAAATACAAAAAAATTATTACATTAAATCCAATAGAGTTTTTACCCATATTTGTGCCCACAAATTATCGTTGACTTCATGTGGAAAATGTCTCCAAGAGAGAGGGATGACCGGAATGATGTCAGATTATTTGGCTATTGTTGCCAAAAAACCTCGACATTCCTGCCCAGATTTATCAATCATCTATCCATCATCATTATATTCAACCATCAACTGTGTCTGGCAGTTCCAAAAGGCACGCAAGCGAGTACGACCCCTCCCCCAGCTCCTATCATTAGATGAATCTGTTATTAAAGAAAAAAATATCATTAAAAGTTATAAAAAAGAAATTTTGGTATAAAAATTTGTTAGAGTTATATAAATATACTTGTGATAGTCAGATCAATGGGTGTCACTGGATGTACAGAAGCCGAAGTAATATCTGGTATAGGTGGAGTGTCCCTCAGTGTATGCTCCTCAGTCACATACTGTGTCAGAGCTGGAGTCGAAGAAGGAGGAATATAATAGACTGGAGATAATGAACCAGAAGAAAAAGATGATGGCATAGACATATGGCCAACTGGTAGTGTAAACATCGGAGGCCTAAATATCCTGTGTGTCCCCAAAGAAACACCATGATCAAAATGGGGTGTAAAAGATACATATGTGGTAGGGGCATAATCCAATCTGGTACGACCAGTGGATCATCTAACTCTCTCACCATGAGCCCTCGTACCACCGGCCTCAGTATCGGGACCAACAGATGGTCGTCTAACTCTAAGACCACCCCCTCCTACCACTAGCCTCTGTACTGGGAGAAATATCAGGCTCCTCATCAGATATCTCTCATCTAGGGGGTGGATCCTGAAAAAAAGTTTAACACAAAAGTAAACACAAGATATTATAAGTTATTGAAATATATATATTTGAAATAAAATACTCACAACAGGGATGAGTGGAGGATTTCCCATCTGTGTCATCTGATGATTATTTTTTCTCATCTTTTTCTGCCGCGTCTCTTCAATGGGTGTCATTTCATGCAATAAAAAAATATAGAATTAATTATTTTAGGAATATGTTACATTATTTAAGCAAGGAAAAACATTCAAGTGGCTATTAGATATCTAAAACATCCTTTGAAGACATTAATGAATGAAGAATTGAACTCATTAAAAAATATAATGAGATGTACACAATCTAAAAATGTTATTAAGCTATGGGATATTACTGGTAATTCTAAAACATGGATCCAAACTTATAAAGGAATCACTAAGTATAAATATTTTTAATGAGATTTTATAATACAATAAAAATGGGATCTATCTTTGTATAGTTCACAATAAACCACTTAGAAAACATTTTACCTATTTTATAAACATATATTTAAAAACCACTAATTTATTTCATTAAAATATAAATAGGTTTCATTATTAAAAAAATAGAACGTTGGCATCATAAAAACATGACCAAATGGTCACTTAGTGAGTCAACACCACCTAAAACAAATTAGGCACAATTCACGAGTACAATGATATATAAGAAGAACTTAAGAATAAATCACCTGAAATTCATAACCAAAGGAAACCAATACATAATCACTAAAAATCCATAAGAAAATAAAATACATTAAAAACCAACACTACAAACTCTATAGAACAAAATAATAGGAAGCCCCATGATCATAGGAAAATTCCACCATTCTTAGGTGGAATCACCATATTAGTGGACATATGTCGTATGTTTAGTTACAAATGATATATGAAACCAAATTCAACCCTAGTCACAAACATCTACCAATCATGTATTATTCATTGATTCAATATCAAATAGTGTGAATCATAAAATTTTCCAAAATCCCTAAAATAGGAAAAAATGACGTGATATTTCTAGATTTTGAAATAAATGTAGAAATCGAAGGAAGAGGGATTCTATGTTTATATTTGGGAAGAATTTTAATGAGTCTAACCTGGATGGGGGAGTTGCAGCTGATCATATGGAAGAACTCGGGGTGGGTTAGGGTTCTACTCTGCACGAGGGCTTCTGGAAATTGGGGGAATCGATTTCTACTGTACTGCAGGGGGCTACTAGGAATCTGGATATTTGAAGAGATCTTTCCCAACAGTTTGAAAAAACTATTGGGAAAAAATGTCCTTTAATAAAGATTTGTAGAAAACTGTTGGTAAAGGTCCAAGAAACTAATATTTACCAAAGGTTTGTACAAAACATTGGTAAAAAACACTTATACCAACGGTTCTCTAGAGTCGTTAGAATACAAGTGTTGGGAAAAGTCTACTTTCCTGTAGTGATCATATTTCATTAGGATTAATGGCCCCCTTAGAACATTTTTACCTTCCCTAGATATGGTTGACTACTTATTAGTTCTTTTCATATATCATAATTTTTTGATTTAATAGCTCCTTTATAAAATGATTCAAGTTTTAAATTTATTTATGTCTTTTTTTCTTGTTAACGTAATGATTTTTTCTCATTATCTATAAAGGATTCTCTTTTTAACTATACAGTATTTGTGATGTCTTCCCTTTCATTGTTTAACATGAATTGAATAATGACACATATATATTGAGTTTCAAATATTTCTTCTTACATTTCAACCATTTTTATTCAATATCCCTCACTATAATTTCCATCTCATGACACATCAATTTATATTTATTTATCTCAAACTAAAATACTTCACCTACTCCCATCTCAAATAAGGAGACATAAACAATATTCTGAACCCACAAAAAGAATTCTTTATTTCATCAAGGTTTCATTTACTACATGATGATAATTTTATATTCCCCTATTAATAGATGTATCTGAATTGATCTTGTATAATTAAAGTACATTTTCTTAAAAACTGGTCTTGCTGAAATAATTCTTATCATAGAATATAAATAGATTTCCGAGTCATTAAATGCTCAGGAATTCAGAATATATTCTATTTATTGAACACCTAAAAAATATGTTCTCCAGTTGTGAGACCGTTATATTATATTATATTTTATTCATGTTAAGAACATTTATAATGTAAATAAACATATTCATGAAACCACAAACCAAATGGATTATAATAAATTGATGTATTGTGTAGAACATGTGGAATATTGGCACATTCATTTATAATTTTTTTATTTTATGTTCTATATTACTATTTTGTTTAAGGATTTTCCTCAAATTATTAATGTTTGATGTATGATTTCACACACTTTTCATTTTATTTTCCATGTAACTATGTTTGTGGCCCACTCAAATAGCACGAACTCTCTAGTATGTTCTTCTTCTCACTCTCTGGATTCTCAAATTCATTTCTTGAAATTAGACTCGCACATATGTGACTAATGAAGGTTTATATCCTATTTATTCTTACTAAAAAATAGTGTTGTCATAATCAATAGTCAAGGGTGTATCAAAGAACATTGGAAAAAAAGGAATGGATTTACTAATAATTTTTTTCATGATTATGTCAAATTATTTAAATAATATGTTGGTTACTTGAGGAATTTATTCTTTGTGAATGCAAAGTGCTACCAGGGACCACTTCACAAAACCAAATATTACAGGATGCTATGTTTTATTTAGAAAATAATATTTCATATGAAATGCTTGGAAACCCCCCTCCAGAACCATCCTCTAATAATAAAGGCGGCTTCCACTACCTTATCTATGATAATTAGGTCAGGTTAAATCTAGATAAACTATGTAGTATAGATGTTCTAATATAAACCCCAAAGAACAAGGTATATAATTCTTCTCCCATGTGTTTCTCAAATATTATTATAGAAAAATTCATGGAATCTATGTAATAGATCATATAACAAATACATGATTTTTATATTGTTATTCTCAAAATAATGGTCTCTTCCAGATTTATCTACTTCTTGAACTACCTCAATAAATTACATTTTCATTCGGCAGTGGTATGTTCCTCGAACTTCTGAATGCATGAATAGAGCATGATGCATGATGAAGGTTCATCAAATAATCATATCATAATAATTACAACTAAATGGTTATGGAATCATCAGGTTTAATAATATAATGTTTGGCCATGAACTCTGATGAACAATAACCCACAAAAAGGATAGTGGATGAAGACAAAATTCCATGATAATCAGATAGCCAGATCTTCTCTATCGAATGGAGGATGTTATATCTGTTGGATATAATTTATGTTAGATAGTACCCACATCCCACTACTCCTATATAATCAGATACCTTGGTTGAGTGATACTTAACACGTAAAGTTGTTCCTATCACCACTTTAGATGACATCAGTGATCGAATCCTATAACACTCAAACGCCACCTTTACTTGACACTCCTCACCTATGTGATCCACTAGGAACCCCATGTGCATGCTCTCGTTATGCCTTGATCACAACCATGTATTCTTTGCTGGAGATATAGAGTAACAATATCACACCCATTTTTCTATGTAAGCAACTCCCTCAAGACCTTCCTTGTGGTTGAGCTTGATCCAACAGATGAGGTTGATGGGTTAGACCTTGTATGTTATAACACCAATAAAATACCCAAAAATAAAATTCTCATTCAATTTCATTGAAATTCCTCATCATTAAATTACTCACTCCAATTTTTCATGGAAATATTAATATCAATATACAATAATATTTATATTGTAATGCCACAATTTTTAATTATTAAGAAAATATTCATGAAAATAAATATTTTCATGGTGTTATATTGTTTTAGGTAATTGATCCTCCCTATAATATGTCATTGACATTGATGACCTCTTCAATAAATAGTTACATTTACAAGAATAATTTTTATATCATGAAATCCAATTCCATTTACTGAATCCATTACAATTATGTAAGAATCACCACTATCTTTATCTCACTATGTGCATATTAACACAAAATTGAAAGAAATTTCAATAGTAGACCAACAAAAATTATACAGCTTCATTTCCTTGTTTGACCCTAGTTGTAGTTATAATATAATAATTCCATTTCTCCTTCAGATTTGGTGGTTTCTGATGTTGATTACACTCAAAAACCTCTGGTTTATTGTTTGTAATGGACTTGTTCCCTTTACCTATAACCCAGAGGAATTTAACTTTCTTTGTGAATTGGATGTGGTTTCCTTTCCTCCATCATGTTTTTTCTGTTTAACAGGATCTATTAAACATTCATGATCTTGGTGTCCTTCTCTCCACATTTTAAGTATTCCCATTTTCAATTATGGAAGTTCCCATAATTCTTTTTCCCATATTATTGTCATCTAGGTAGTTGGATCTTCTTTCTTATGTCAATTCATTTTCTAACATGAAACTACATCTTTCATTTCATATATCCATTTCCATGGGACCATTCATTAAAATATAATCATAGTTTGAGATAACATTGAACTACTTATTCATAACACCCAATTAATTTTAAATCAATATAATTATTATGTGGTGGATTAATGCACTAGAGATTATATCTATTTTCCAATTAATTATTATCAAAAAACCTAAGGTGTTTCTTACAAGCCTTGTGAATTTTTACATGTAAGACATGACACATTCACACTCATTTTTCACATTTTCTATGAATTATAGCTAAATATTTTTTTAAGGTATTGAGGTAAATAATTGTTATGAAATAATAATATACTATATTCCCCCTATATTTCTACAATTTCATCCTTGATTTGTGTATTCATAATCAACCACCGCTATTGATCAACTTCTAAATCTAAATGATGGATATATAAGGTGACCTTCAACATATCATAGTAGTGGAGAATAAAGAATATATTTTCCATTGATTTGAGACACAATTATGCATCATGTGGATAGAAATATCAATTAATAATTTTTGGTTATTACTAAATAATGGAAATGACATCCAATATATCTTTCTTGGGTTAATGTAGATGTTAAATATGTATCATTTTTTTTCATCGAGTGGAATAGCTAGGAATGCATCACCCTGATGTTTTGAACTCCTCCTCCCATTACATTAACGTTTTTGTTCAAAAAAATAATTTAATTTTCTCTCAAATGGGTCATTGTATTGTTTGATTTAAAATTATCTAGAATATCTAGAACACAAAATGTTTAGAGGAACCATATGTAACAAATAGTCAATAAAAAATTGTGATTATGTCTAAATTACAAATAAAGTAATATCATATTAGATCTATAATTTTTTTATTATTCTATAATTATTCTTATAAGATAATAAAATTTAATACATTATATAATTTATTTAAATAATTACATAATATACATCTCTTTTTTGGGGTCTCTGTAATGTTTCTGATTAATTGAATCATCTCCCTCCAGAGTTCCAAATCAGGTTTACAACAAGGACTTTTTGTTCTACACCAGGGGATGTGTTTTTTATTACCAAATCCACCCTATTCTATGTAATTACCCTATATTACAACACTACCAAATACATATCCAATTTCAGTCACTCAATAAGGATTTCATTTCTTAGAAATGACACACTCTTATAATTTATCAAAACGTAGGATGTTTACCTATAATTGGGAATGTCAACATGTTTTTCACTATTGGATTATGAAAATAATTCACAAATTTTCTAAATCAATCTACAATACCAACAATAGTGGCCCAACATCTTCTTATAATACAATTATACAATTTTTAAGATAAAAAAGAGAATAGTAAAACAATATCAGATCATAAGGTTTAGTATCTTCGGAAAATTAGGTTCATATATCAATTTTATATAACAAAACAAAAAAAATTTATAAATAAATATTATTTATCCACATAAAAGATATCATGTTCTCCATAGAACATGCAATCACCTGATGAAATACATCTAAGAAAAAGGTGACCAAAAATATTGGTAGGGGGTTGAATTACAAGGTTGGAATAAGGGGAATGACTCAACATTACATGGTATATCCTATACAACATCATCATATGATAATCATAGGATGATTTTAATAATCATAAATCAAATAATTTATAGAGTCATTTAATGTGGGATGTGGAATATAGTAAAACATTATAACTTAGTGGTCAAATAACACACATTGTTTTGAAAAAATTGTGCATAATTTTCATGCCTAACAAATATGGTAAAATCAAAATATCATAATCATAACCAATGATAGCATCATTTTAAAATATAATACCAATATTCCCATTAGATGTATCTCATTCCCAATTAATTAGAGAGATATATAATTCTAGACAAAACTTTCATTCCATGAAACTCTCAAAATCAAGCCTTCCACAGAGAACATGAAACCATCGCAGTAAGGAAATAAACCCCGAAAAGTAACAAATATCATAATGGTTCTATAAATAATAAATTCATTGATGAAATCTATTTTTATCAAATGAATCAAGGACATCATAATTTTTAACAAAGTGTATACATTATTGATTTGAAAAGAAATATCTAAAGAGGAGTCAATGTGATGTTTTAAAAATATAATTATTTTAAAAAAATAATTCGGACTAGTATTGAAAATATTTTGAATGGGTCTGAACATTTATATTCTATAAATGGTAAGGAAAATGATATTTAATCTTTATTTTATTGAAATTATATGAATATTAATTTAGAAAAAATGTTATAGAGCAGATAACATAAATAATAATGATTTTGGGATTGAAAAACCCCTTATGTTAAATCTCATAATATTTCATCTCTTTTTTCCCTAATTAATAATAAAAATATGTTTATTAAAATATGGAAAGAAATTAAGTTATGTAATTTTTATCACCCTCTATTAATTATAATAATTTAATTATTTTTATTAGTTTCTATTGTTGATGGTGAAGTGGTTTGGTTAGGTATTTTTCCAAAAATATCTCATCTTTCTTCAATTTAATGATTTTACTTATTTCTAATTATATAGTATTATCTCCAAAAGTATATAAATTCTTAAATTTATATTTTTTAAAATTATAAATAAAATTTTATGGTTACTATCAATGTATTTATTAAATTATTTTTTGTAAACATCCTCGTGGGTGGTTAACTAACTATTTATGGGACATTATTAGAAGAGTGGGTAAGAATGAATAAAATATAAATACATAAAAATATTTTAATAAAAAATGGTTAACCCAATAAATATCATATTATTATAATTATAAAATAATATTTTAGGATTTTTATTTTAATGGAATAGTTATAAAAAATAGGTGATGAGAAAAATAAATGAAATGTTATTGAAAATATACCCTCTTCGTAGGCCTACTTCATTTATATAGAAATAAACTCACGTAATTAGTTGCGTTTTTAATCTAAAAGATACCTATGGAATTAATTGTATTTTGGGAATTTATATATGGGAATAAAATTTTCATTGTAATTTTATGGATGAGTGGTTTTCCTATTGGAGTGATAGGTGGTATTTATACTTGATGAGAGATGTATTTTTAGAATAAAATCCTACATAATACAATATATCCATGTTAAATAATGGAATTGTTATATTTTTGTAATTTTGAATCAAAAATAAATAATAAAAAATATTTTTTATTCTTTTATCACAATTATAAATTGATTTCCTTACTTTATTATAATTGTAAGTGGAAAAAAATAAAACATGCTATTTTAATTGAATAATTTCGACTCTAGTATTTCCAAAAAAAAAATTAGGTATTTAAATTAATTTTATAACTTTTAAATAAAAAAATTATCTTAATAATTTGTTTTATAGTATAAATAACCAATTTATTATTTATTATGTCCTTATTTTAATAACATTCTATCATAGAACATGTTGTTTTTGAAAACCGATGTTTTTACAATTCATGTAAAAATTTATGAATTTGATAAAATTCTAAAAGAAATCTCTATTAGTAAACGTAAATATGTTTATTATAAGAAAATAATTTTATCAAAATAATTTTATAAAACAATAATTTTAAAATATATATATAAAAATTTTAGTTTTTCTGAAATACATTAAAATAAAATTTATTAAAAATATGCTCGCATTTTCATTGAGTTTTTTATCATGATATTTATTTTATGGAATTATAATATTTATAATTTATAAATTAATAATGATAACTATAATTATATAACATTTTATTACTTTGAGGTAAAATTACTCTACATAAGGGTCATGCTGTTATTCCCGATGTCCAGGTTACAGTTTCCATGGCACATTACCATTCCAACAGTATGATTTTTTATATTAATAAATATTCATTTCATTACATATTATTCACTAAAATTTCCTCCATTATTCTAGATATTCATTCTCTAAAATTTTAACTACGACATCTTGATCCTGATTCACTCATAGTGTCACATGACTCGGTTCTCCACATGGAATAAAGCATGAGAAACCTTATGCCAGAGGCAAATATCTACCATGAAGGGTATATGATGTTATATTGGATTGAATATACCCTCATAATCGAAGTTTCAATAGTTTTGAATAACTAATAAATCATAAGAATAATTATAATGAAAAAGGTAACAACATAATATTAAATGGCAGTATAAGTAACATCCAAATAATAATATATTATCAGAACCATAATTATTGACATGTAAAAAATGATGATTTCATGATGTGATACAAAAAATAAGAGATTAATTGGAACTATATTAGAAATCATTGATATTGAATAATATATAAGATAAAAAAGGATATTAGGAATGTGGTCTCACTAAATGGTCATTGGATAATCATATAACCATATAATTTAATAATTGTTTAAAATATTTTCTCCATTCATTAATAATGAATAAATTGAGAAAGATGAACAGATAAATAAAGGACGAGTAATGTTATATAACTATTCAACATAAATATATTTAATTTCAACATCTCATTCAATTCAATTTAATATCATAATTATAGATGGGAAAAATAACACACTGTGAATGATGGTTTAATTACATAATCAACAAATATCTATTTTATCTAGTTTATGAAAACATCGTTGAGGGGATTCTAATTGAGGATTCCAACCTCCATTGGTGTTAATGGGTACCAATGGTCATGTTTTTCAATACATATACATTTAATTATGGAAAAATATATTTTTAAAGGTGATGTATAGGAATTTAAGAACACAGGAAAAAAATGCATAATATAAATATTTAATCCTTTAGGGAAAATTACTAGACCTTATATATTAAACAGGTAGTAGACTTATGGTTATGTATTTCCCTTTATTGTAGTATATAATATGAGAAATCAGATAAAATATAAAACCCCTTGAAAATAGGGCATATTAGTTAAAACATATTTAAAATTTCAATATGTGATGATAATCAAAGAAATAATGTAAGAGGAATCATAGACATATAGAGAAGGGTCTAATGAGAAATATTATGGTAGAATCCAAACATAAGTGGAGGATTTATCTCTATGGCTATATGAGGTAGGACAGAAGCTCTCCACTACCATTTTACATGAGAAAATATAGGAGTAGGAAAAAGAAATTAGGGTTAAAGGCATATGATGAAGAAATGTAATTACACCCTTTATTTAATACATGAAATAGGTATTTGATTCATAAATAAATGATTTATGTCACCAACCAACCCTTTAATAGGTATCCCCAAACATGTCATATCATGTAAATAGATAATTTATAGTGAAAATTCATAACTTACATTGTAAATTTATGTTTTATGGGTTAATCAACGATTATGGTGTCTTCCATGGAGGACGTATGGTGTGAAATGGTATTTTTAACTGTAAATTGATATTTTACCCCATAAAATAATATTGTATACTCAAAATTAATTTTTTACTTCTCCCTAATATATATAACAAAAAAACTATTGATTAATATACTCATAAAAAATATGGTAACCTAAAAACTACCCTCCTTAAAATGAATCACACCTGAGATTCACTGATGGGGTTTATCCACACCAATGAATAATTTTATCCCTTTTCATAAAAATCACACTCTCATACCCATGACTAATACTTTATATGGATAGTTCTCTATATCACACATTCTAAAGGAATTTTCTTACCTTGAAGAAACGTTTTCTATAATAAAAAGCTTTAACTTGATACTACTGAAAAAAGTATTCGCCTCCAACTCAAAAAAATCTATATAAAAGGTATAAAGAATTTCAGAATAACAATGGAGATTTTTTGAAACATGGATGACATCATTAATCACATAATATATCCATGGAAGATATATGTAATTTGGTACTAGTATGACTCCCTCTAGAATATTTAATGTATCAATGAATATAGATTCTAGATTCTATTTCCCCAAAATCTGTCAATGAACAAATCTATGTGAAATAAAAAATAATACCTAATGTCCTACCTAAAAATCTATCAGTCAATTATTATGGTCAACATGAGACATCTCCCTATGATGAGCTATTGAAAAAATAATTATAATGAACTATATATTCTTTGAAGACACATAAATTAGATGAGTTCCCAATAGCTATACATCCACTATGTATAACCATAAAAACATGAACTAAATGACCTAACATATTAGTTTTTCATGTGAATCCATTAGTATAGTTTATTAAAAATTATTAATATAATAGAACTAATGAAGTGGTAATTGATTATCCTATGAACCTCTGAAATCATTCAGATTTGTTATGGATCATGTCAAATAGAACCTATATTGTATGGATGGACGAACCATTAGTTGTTGGGTGATCGGTTATACTGGAAGTATCAATGAACCTAAAGCCTTATGAAACCCCTATTAGAACTATGATCTAAAAAGTTAATCCCTATATGATACAATGTTACATGTAAATCTTTGAATATAGATAATATCATGGATGTAAATACTCCCACAAAAATCCACTGAGATGGTCAAACTGATTGTAGAGTAATAGGTGATCATCATCATCCTGTCAACCATAACCCATACTTTGTCATCTCCTCATTGGTATTTTGAAAGTGTAATCCAAAAAAAAAAAGTTATTTCATCCAATTGAAACAAACGAATGGATTATTATTTTAAAAGAACAACATGGCACTCGTGTTCAAACTTCACCTATTGATGGGTATAACATAGATTAACAGAATCTACCATCTCACTTTTCATCTCTGACCATCAGTACAGGTTGTGTATGTAACGATACGTCTTGGTGATTCTGGGACACACTAACCAAGTGGAGGAATGATATTATCACATCTACTCCTCCAGTATTTCCATTGGAACCCATTAACGTCCATGAATAAACTAGATATTATCCTCATCAATGACTTAAAAGAGAGGTGGTCCATCACCCAAAATGTTTTCTAATTGGACTAAGACTTCCGGATTTGAAATACAAATTATATTCTAAAAATATATAAGTGATTAAGTCCACACTGATGATGCAATTTTATGTTTATTAGGACTCTCTTGGACCTCAAGACACATATCAGAATAAGTTTTCATCAACTAACATTTACTAATATCATCCTTAACCACTTGTTTCCATGGGTTCCATCTTCGGTCATCAACCAATTAATTTCCATTCCAATTCATATTAAAAAGATAAATGCCAAAATTATTCTTTTATTGAACTCACATATGTTTTCTAATATTAAATAATTGTGGGTGAATATATATTTTAGGATTTTTAGATCTGTGTATACAATGATTCGTACTAAAAATAGATAGAGCATTTCTGAAAAAAAGTATGCAACATTGCTTCTAGCATAAGGTCAGGTGTTGGGAAAATTAGATCCTGAATCCTTAACTAAATAGACAATAATTCAACTAATAACTTATCTTATATAGTGAATACCCCTAGAATGATTCCAAATGATTCAAAATAAATATATATCCTATAAATAGATCAGGTAGAATTATGATCAATATAGAGGTAAGTATTAATATAAATTCTATAAAGGCCTCCTCACACTCTATGGACTATATGAATTTAATAGCCTTGTTTTTCAATCCCATAAAAGGTGTTCTAATGATGGAGATATCATGAATAAAACACATATAATATCCATCACAACAGAATAGGCTTTGAATATTAATGACATTATTGGGATGACCCAAGGAAACTATGGCTATCACTATCTCTAGGTACATGAACACTATTTCATTAGAGACAATGTTACCACGACATGATGTTTTATCTGTCCAAAAGTGTAATTTTTTTAGATTTAAATATAAGAAAATCTCTCTTAGCATTGTCAATATGATATCATGGTGTTTTTCATGACTGTGTCATGTCTTTCAGAACAAAAATATGTCATCTATGTAGACAAACATAAAAGAATATTGATATTGGTGATACCCTAATTCATCATAGACATAAAATTAGCTGGTGAATTCATAAAAAATAATTAACATTACCAAATATTCATATAGGAAATATATAATATGGAATGTTATACATAGTATATATAAAGGTATAACTCACACCTAATGATAGATCTGTGATGAATAAATTTTCTTGAAATCTCTTATACCTCATAGTTGGTTAGAGTGGTCATTTATTTGAGGAATTTCTTACTATATCTTAATTTTATGATGTTTCAATTGTTTATAATCTATTAAAAGACTAAGTGTTCTGCATTCCTTATTAGAGAAAACGAAATGGTGAACCCCAATAAGAAATACTAGGTCCTATGTTCCATTAAGTTTCCAACTCCCACAATTATCATTTGACATCTAGATTATCAATTAGAAACATCCCATAGGGATGTATAGAGACCTATGAAACACCTAACACTAGAGATGTAGTAAAATATAACTCTCTTAAAAGAGGTAACCCATAAATTTCAATAGGGAAGAAATATTTTTACAATCCATCAATAAGGTCGAATATGATTGTAGTGTTCCATGATTAGATAGAAAGATAGTATAAATCAGGGATTTCTCTTCACCTAGACAATGATGCCCATGAAAATCTCAACTCACTTAGTAATCCAATTAATCATTGTTTAAAAAGTTTCTACCCATAACTGATGTAAAGGAAATTTTCCTATTGTGGAGATTAACAAGGATGTGATCAAGTAATAATTATATTATCTATACAGTGTTATCATTGTATGCCATCATAATGATGGAATGGATCCATACGAAACAAGAATTATCTATCTCAAAGGGGAACTCACTGCATTGGCATAAAATCTATTATTTTAGTCCCAATGTATTATTTATTATATTTCATAGAAATAAATATTCAATATGATGGCCAATAAAATTCATCAAACTCATACTTATAAGTGATTATGAAGCTCTTATGACAAATTAATATGATACAAAAGTATAGGATACCAAATCATACCTAAAACATTAGAGTTCTGAGAAATATTATCATTTTTATAGGATATAATATATAATTAATTTCCAGTCCACATACCTAAGATAATGAACTACTACCTTCTCTAGGTCATCACTAGAAGAGCTTAAAATCATATATTCAGCTCCTTCATCCACAAAAACCACCTCATCTAGATTGGATCACAATAGTCTTTCTTCATTCTTGGTGGGAATCTCTAGATTCTTCTTCAGTACATTGAGTCGATGTGCATACTCTCTTAGTATAAAACAAAGGATTAGTAATGAATAAATACTGAAGATACACCATCTGCCAACAAATATACTAGAAAATAATATTTATAATACTCTATGGGTTCATTTGATTTGACATCCTACACTGCGGGTTTATCACATTCCTAAAGGTGTAGATACTCTAACTGCCACCACACTGAGTAGAATTCTCTAGTTGATGCTTCAATCTATTTTTTTGAAGTTCTTCACAGTTTAGAAGGTGAAACAACATATTCTACACCTTCATCTTCATTTATTTTTTCCCAATGTTGAAGGCATTGTTCACTATATATATAAGTAATTCAACATGAATATTTTCACATGTGATTGGATATTTAACCTAAAAACATCCTAAAATTTCATTTCTCTTGACCTATTTTCTCAAATAAGAAATTGAATAAATTACTAAATCTCAAAAAATTAGTGGACTATTCTTTAACAAAAAATATTCCCAACTGTATGTCTATAAACCCAATCACTTGGTCATCACTTAATGTATTGGGTTAGAATTAATTTCCCAAGGTATTGTTTGAAATCTATCCAGACTATAACTTGGCGTAAAACTACTGTGTGATAACAACATCAATATCATTGGAGATCAGAAAAACATGTATGTAGTGAGATTCACCCTCCTTTCAATAGGATTCTATATATGATAAAATATATATAACATGGATTCTAGTAATTAATTGGTGTCTTGTGGACTACCTTACCCTAAGAAAGTAGGATGTAATTGGTGTTGGAAGGTTTCTCATCCATGCTTATCAGTTTCATGAAAAACCTCCAATAAATCCTTCAGGTTTTGGGGGTTGTATGTTCTATGAACTCTGAAATTCATGAAACACATATAATTCTTGCATAATGTTGGTTTATCTTTTCATCTTTTAACCTTGACCACAGAAAAATCAGGGAAACCTGAGGATTGATCCCACGTTGTTAAACCATGAACTCTAATGAATAGTAACCCTCTGTAAGAAGAGTGGAAGATGAAATCATCCTATTATGATCATATGGATTAAATCATGTCTATCAAATTATATATGGAATATCAAAATATTTTAAATCTTTGTGAATAGTAACCACATCCCGTATGTCCAATATTGGTTAGTGCCGTAGTTTAGCACTCCGTAATAACTAATATAGTTCCTCTATATGCTCGACTAGGCCCTAGGGTTTGAAACCTAAATAATTCACAAATATAACTCACTGGACACACCTCGCCACTTCATTCCACCATACACCCCAAGTATGTTCTCTCCATGCACCTTGCATACACTCGTGTGAACATCAAGGGCACTATGCATTCCCAATGTCACACCCATTCTATCATGTGGGGTTTTTGGGTTGGATATCCCTTTTAGTTATAAATATCTCCTATATTTTTTATTTATGGGATATCCATTGTAGATATTAATGGTTAGCCAAACTTTTTCTATCACATTGAATATTACCAAGTGTAAAGGGACAATCCAATTTCTCAGAAATTATTTTTCAAGAAACTAATTCTTTATTTTTTTAAGAAAACCATCAAATCAATTATTTATGAATATTTATATTTCATTGCCTTCATATATAATTGTTCATCATGAAAATATTCATGTAAAATTAATTTTTTCATAGTCTTCATTTGTTTCATGTCGTGATTACTTCTTAAAACATGTCTTTGACATTGAATATCTATCACAAAAATCATCAAATTTGAAAAGAAAATTCTCAATGCCTGAAACACAATGAAATTTTCTAAATATATTTCAATTCTCTAAGCATCACTGCCTCCTTCAACTCATCATACATGTATTAACACCTCATTGAAAACAAATACAACATTGGTCCCAACAATGTGAACCTTTTAATTTTCCCTCAACATTTCATAACATTTTTAATTATTTATACCTCATAATGGTAAAAAAAATAAAATAGTATGGGGTGGGGGTCTCATCCCAAAATTTTCCCAAAAATAATTCTCCTCACTTATATGATTATTTGATATCCTGTTTTGACAAAGGTATGATATGAAAATATTTTATTACAATGTTCCTTTAGTTAATCAACTCTCCACTTATTTGGGATAACCTAGTATATAAAAATATATATTCAAACAAGGATATATATGTGGTATTTAAAATACCATTCCCGTTAAATAATTTTTAAAAATTCATAGTTCACTTTTAAGGGGTTTCCAAAAACCATAGTTTTCATTGAAATGAAAAATCGTAAACATAAATTAATAAACAAATCAAAAAATTCAGGCACTTAAGAATAACTACAGATTTTGTACATATTTTAGTCACCCAAGAATCACCCCTTGATTGATATGATTAATAAAAATTATGAATTATGGATGAATGTGTGATCATCAAACAGTAAACATCATGTTTGAAATCTATATAGAATTTTTAGATTCGCCTGAATTTATTATAATGAAAAAGAATTCTATTGGTTTCAACACATTATGGGATGAAGTATTTTATTGCACATAATGAAACTAAATATAATCTATGAAGTATAGTAACTTCACGTTTTTAAAAAATTATTATAAAATAACTCCTTCAAATCCATGAGTTTTAGGATAAAACACATAAAATATTGTGTAACAGGAAGTGACAAAAACTTTTTTTAGAAAAAAAATGAAAACTGAGTGATCCCTTTAAATTTAGGCCACTCTATTATAAGAATATCCATTTTTAATTATTTATTTACACACATATTTCTTTTATAAGTCCCTTCTTTTTAACTATCCTCTTTTATCCCTTAAATTCTATCTTTTTTGGGGAATATATTTTTCCATAATATTTTATTTTGGAATTTTCATGTTTCTAGTTATAGATATCTTCTTATATCATTCAAATAAATTTTATAAGATAAATTTCTTTAATTTATAATTTTAATGTTCTTCATATTCCTCCATTTTTTCCAATTTCAATTTCTAGACAACTATGTAGTCTTTCGTAAAATTATTATTTTTTTATAAACCATCACATGAATTTACATGTGATTTATTTTTAAACATTTTCCCATTAACATTGTATAAAATACTCCTTTAAACCTTGTTATATATTCCTTAACCTTGTGACCAATGAAACTAAATCTTCCACAAACATTTTTCCTAATAAAAAATTTTTTTTTGTGGAGAAAGTTTTGGTTAAGATCTATTCTAATTTTTTTTTTCTCAATGATTTCATCCTCAGATGTTGAATGAATATATCCATTATTTATTTCCCCTTTCCAAGTAAATATAATTTAATCAATCATGTTTAAGGTATTGGTTCGGTCTTACCACACCACCAACAAGATCTTTGGATCATTTTCTTGAATATTGGTTTTTGATCTATAATGATTTGTTTTGTAGCTATCTGGTTCCAATCCAAGAATTAATTTTCATCAGGGTTTATGGAATCCTTTTAAATTTCATCCCTTACCTAGGTTTTGATAATTAGTTCTTAGTTATTTATGTATATAATCATTATTTTTTTAAATATATCTTTTATTAAATAATTCGTGTTTGAAATATATCTAGAACATGTTTTTCTTGTTCATATAAACATTTATTCCAATTATCCTCAAAGGATTCTATATTTAACTTTTTAGTGTTAGTGATGTCTTTTATTTACATTATTAACACATGTTTAATAGTGACACATATATATTCATTGTAAAATAATTATTCCTCAATTTCAACCATTTTTCTTCATTACCCTTTAGTATAATTTCAATATCATAATACATCAATTTCTATTTATTTATATCTAATTGAAATACTTCTCCTAATTCCATCCTCAATAAGGATAAATAACTTACATTTTAATCCCACTAAAAGACGTTATCTTTTCATCAAGGTGTTAGTGATTCCATGATCCAAAATTTATATTCCCCTAAAAAGTAGATGAATCAGACTTGATCTTGTATAATTTAGGTAAATTTTAAAAGAAACTTATCTTTATGAAACAATTTTTTATCATACTACATAAATATATTTTGTAATTTTTCAAATTCTTAAGAATTAATTATATATATATGGTTAATTAATACTAAGACAAAAATATCTTCTCAAGTTGTTCACAGATTATATTCTATATTATTTTCGTGATTTTAATAAATTTCAGAATCTCAAACAATATATTATTTTAAACCACAACCCAAATGGATTAAAATAAATTATTTCATCGTAGAGGACATATGGAAAATTAGAACATTCAATTATAAGTAATATTGTTTTTTATTCTATCTTACTATTCTATTTTGGAAATTTCCTCAAATTGTTAATGTGTTTATATATGCTCGAAAACAATTTTCATTGTCTTCTTCATGTAGCTATGTGTGTGGCCTTCTCAAATAGCACCATCACTCTAGTATGTTCCTTTTCTCAATCACCATATTCTCAAATGACTTTCATGTAATTATCCATGCATATATGTGACCAAGAAATTGTTATATCCTATTTCTTATTGATAAAACGTAGTGTTTTTATAAACACTAGTCTTTGGGGTCTCAAAAATGTTTGGAAAACATTGAATATATTTTCTAAACAATTTTGTATGATTATATCTGAGTGATATCAGAATAAGTTGGTAACTAGTGGGATTTATTATTTGTGAATATAGAGTGCTAGGTGGGACCTGTTCACAAAAGAAAAATGTTCCATGTTTCTATATTTTATTCATAAAAAAATATTTCTTATAAAATGATTGGAATAATCTCTCTATACGTATATTATACTCATAATTTTGTGTTACACTATTTTATATATGATAATTATTTCAAGTTGAATCTCTATAAACTATATAGTATTGATTCTCTAATTTAAACCCTAAATAATTAGGTAGAGAATTATTCTCCCACGGGTTTCTCAAATATTCTTACAGTGAAATTATTGGCATCTATGTAATTGATCGTCTCCCAAATAAATGATTATAATATTGTTATTATTTCAATAATTTACTCATCCATGTTTATCTGCTTCTTTAACTACCTCAATCAACTCCATTTTCTTCGACAATGGTATGTTCCTTGAACTACTAAATGCATGAATAGAGTTGGATGCATGCATGAGGGTTCATCATCTCATCATATAAAAATATTTACAACTAAATTGTATTGTAATTATCTGTATTAATAATATAATGTAAGGCTATGAAATTTGATAAACAGTAACCCACATAATGGATAGAGGATGAAGACAACTTTTCATGAAGATCAGATGAACGATATCATCTCCATCGAATAGAGGATTTTTTATCCATATGATTTATTTTTAATTACATAGTACCTGAATCCCACTTCTCCTACAATAGCAGACACCATTGTTGAGTGATCCTTATCATGTAAATCCATTCCTCTCACCACTTAAGATGGCATCAGGGTTCAAATCCTATAACACTGACACACCACCCTCACATAACACTCTTATCCTGTGCGATCAACTAGAAACCCCATATACATGCACTCTATGTTCCTTGAATACTCCCACGCATGATCTATTTGAACTATGCATGTGCAATATCACACCCATTATTTTATGATGGCTACATAGTCAATACCTACTTTGGTGATGAGCTTGATCCAATATATGAGGTTGATGGCTTGGCCATCGTAGCATCCAACACTTATAAAATATCCATATATAAACTTCTAATTTAATTTATCATAAATTATTCATCATGAAATGAACTCCTCCATTTTTTCATAGTAATATTCATATCATTAGGCAATAATATTTATATTATAAAGACATTATTTTAATTGTTATGAAAATATTCTAGAAAATTATTATTTTCAGGATATTCTCTTGGTATAGGTAATTATTCTTCCATATAATATGTCTTTTACATTGATTATAGGTTCAATAAATATTTGAATTTAAAAGATAGATTGTTCAATCATCAAATACAATTCCATTTAATAAATCCATTATAATTGTCTAACAATCACCAATATATTCAACTCACTAAACACATATTAACACATCGTTAAAAAAAATAAACAATATGACTAATAAAACATATATAACTTCATTTTATTATTCCACCATAGTGGTAGTGATGACATAAGATTTCCCTTTCTCCTCCAGATCTGGTGGTTTTTAATTCCTATTACCATCGACGGACCATTGTTTATTTAATGGTAATGAATAGGTACCTTTCTCTATAACATTGAGGAATTTAAATATTAATACTCATTGGGTGTATTTTCCTTTCCTCCATTATATATTTTATCTTCACAAGATATCTTCTACATTCATGACCTTATTAGCCTTCTCTCCACATTTTATGTTTTTATTTTTCCTATTGTTTATGTTCTTGTGATTCTTCTTCCCATATTTTTGACATGTGTATAGTTGCATCTCCTTTCCTCCTCTTTCATTTTATATTCCACATAAAACTAAATATCTCATTTCATATCTCTATTTCCATGGGACCATTCTCTAAAATCTTTCCCCATATTGAGAGAACATCAAACTACTTCTTAATAAGACCCATTTTATTTTAAATCAATATCATAATTAAGTTCTTGTTTTAACTAACTAGAGGTTCTATCTATTTTACAATTATGTATATCACAAAACATGATGTGTATCTTGAAGTCCTTATGAAATTTTCCTTTTAAAACATGACACATTCACCCTCCCCTTTCACATTCTCTATGAAATATATCTCAATAATTTTTTGAAGGGATTGAGTGAAATAATTGTTATGAAATAACAACATACTGTATTACCACTATATTTCTTCAATTTCATACTTAATTTGGGTTTTTGATTATCAACCCCCACCATTTATAAAAATATAAATCTAAATTATGGAAACTTTATGTGACATTCACCTTCTCATAGTAGTAGAGAATATAGAATATGTTTTCCATTGAGTTAAGTCACAATTATGCATCATGTGGATATAAATATCCACTAATTATTTGTATCTATTTCCACATAAGGTACTTCACTACCAGTTTCACCTTCTTGGGTGAAGGTACATGTTTAATATGTTTCAATTTATTTACCCTTTACTGGGATAGTTGGGCATGCATCACCATGATGTTTCAAACTCCACATCCTATTACATTATTAATGTTTTTTAAAAAATAATTTCATTTTCACTCAAATGGGTCATTATCCAATTTTATCCTAGTTCTCAATAATTTCTAGAATATAAAATTTTTATAGGAAACATACGTAAAAAAGTTGTGAATAAAAAATCATTTTTATTCATAAATTAAATCTAAAATCTTATCATATTAGATCCCTAATTTTTTATTATTCTCAAATGATTTTTATAAGATAATATACTTCAATATCGTCTATCATTGATTAAAATAATTGCATAGTCTACACATCTTTCATAGTGGTTTGTGTAATGTTTTTGATTAATCGAATCCTATCCCTCAAGAGTTCCAAATAATGTGTGTAATAAGGCCACTATGTTGTACACTTGGGGATGATATTGTTAATACCAAATCCACCCTCTTAAATATTATTACCCTAAGGTAATACTATACCAAATACACATCCCCTTGTAGAATACTATTATGGATTTCATTTCTTGGAAATTAAATAGTCTTATACTTTGTCAAAACATAGGACGTTTACCTATTATTGGAAAAATCAATATGGGTTTAACTAAAATTTTAAAATCACAATTCCCAAGTATTCTAAATCGTTATTCAATACCAACCATTGTTACCCAACTTAATATTAAGAGAATATTATATAATTATTATTCTAAAAAACAAAATAGTAAAAATATATCAAATCATAAGGGTCATTATATTTGAAAAATTAGGTTCATAACACTATTTTACATAATAAAACATAAAAAATATTTAAATAATTATTATTTATCCTCATAAAAGATATAATGTTACCCTTAGCACATTTAATAACATAAAGATATACATATAAGAAAAGGGTGACCTAAAATCTCAGTAAGGGGTGGAATAACAAGGTTGGAATAAGGGAAATGAATCTACATTACATAGTTTATCATAATCAACATCATCATATCATAATCATTGGATGATTTTATTAATCATAAATTAAATATTTGATAAATTAATGTAATGAGATATATGTAAAACAGTGAAACATCAAAACATCATGATCAAATAAGACACATTGTTTTGAAAAAATTGTGAGTAATGTTCATGAAAAACATATCTGGTTATATCATAATATCTTAATTATGAAAAATGAGAGAGTAGTTTTAAAAGAAAACATAATTACTCTTATCAGATATATCTCTTTAGCCAATTCATTAGAGGTATATACAATTCTAGACTAACATTTAATGCTAGATACTCTCAAAATCATGCCTTCTACATAGAACATGGAACAATCATAGTCATTAAATAAGCCTTGGAAAGGAATTGATATCATAAATGTTATAAAAATCATTAATTTATGTATAAACACTATTATTATCAAATGAATATGGGAAATAATAATTTAAAACAAATTATATTTATTCTTAAGTGGATTAGAAATAAATTTAGAGGAGTCAATCTAATGTTTTTGAAATTTAAGTCTTCTAAAAAAGAATTCTGACTAGAATTGAAAATATTTTTAATGGGAAGGATCATTAATATCCTCATTATGAAAAGAAAAATAGTAATGAATGGTTATTTTAGTTACATTATAAGAACTTCCATTGTGAAAAAATATGAAGTTTTATCAAAACATGGATCATGAATTCAACTGTGTTAGTTTTATGAACCCTGAGGATTTATAAAAATTTAATTATGTTTCTTAGTTTCTATTTTTAATGGTGGAGCATTTTGATAAGGAATTTTCCATAAAATATCCCAACTTTCTTAAATTTAATGATTTATCTTATTGGTACTTATATAGTATTGACTCTAGAAGCATATAAATACATAAATTTATATATTTTAATATTATAATTAATTTATTATGGTGAATTATACTGATTTTAATAAATTATTTGTTGTAAACATCCTCTTGGGTAGTTAACCGACTATTGATGGGACATCGTCATCAGAAAAGTTTAAAGAGTATAAAATATAAATAAATAAATAAAATATTATAAGAATAGTTAGTTAACACAATTAATATCATATTATAATAATCATAAAATAATATTTTATGATTTAGGTTTTAGTGTAATATAGATAATGATGACGTGATGAGAAAATTAGTTGAAATGTTATTGAAAACATACCCTCATCTCAAGGTAACTTCATTCATACAGAAATAAACACCTCTAATTAGTTGATTTTTTACTCCAAAACATACCAGTGGAATCTATGGGTTTTGAGAGTTGAGATTTGTGAATACCATTTTCTTTGTAATGTTATGTATTAGTGGCCTACCAATGGGAGGGAGAGGTGGTATTTTTAGTTGACGAGAGATGTATTTTATCTATAAAATACTGAATAACACACTATATCCATCGTAAATCATGTAATCATTATATTTATGAACTTATGAATCAAATATAAATAATATAAAATGGTTTTTAGTCTTTTATCCCTTTTATAAACATATTTCCTTATTTTTTATCATGGAAAGTGGAAAAAATTAAAACATCTTATTTTTGTGGAATAATTTTGACAATAGTATTTCAAAAATAATTTTAGGTTTGGAAATTGTATTTAACATTTTTAAATAAAAAAATATCTTAATAATTTTTTTGTGGAATAAATAAGAAAATTATAATTTATTATATCATTATTTAAATAACATTATGTCATAAAACTAGGGATTTTCAAATAACAATATTTTTTCTATTCATATAAAAATTGTTGTATTTTAGAAAATATAAAAACAATTCACTCTTAGGAAATTCCAATATTTTTATTATAAAAAATTCTTTTATCAAAATAATTTTATTTAATAATAATTTTAAAATATTATAAAGTAATTAATATTTATGTGAAATACATTACAATACAATTTAATAAAAATGTCAATGCGTTTTCATTAAGTTTTTAATATTGATATTTATTTTATGGAATTATAAAATTCATATATTTATAAATTAATAGTGAAAAATATTATTTATAAAAAATTTATTATTTTGAGGTAAAATTAATCTTGTTAAGGATCATGTTATTATTTACATTTACCATGTTAAAATTACAAATGTTACATTACCATTCAAATGATCAAATTTTTTATATAAACATCTCTTCATTTCTTTATATATTATTCACTAAAATACCCTCCATTATTCTATATATTCTTTATCTAAGTTATTTATTGAGACATCTGGATCCCAATTCACTCATAAGTTACATAACCATATTCACCACATGGCCTCAAGCATGCCTCACCATATGCCAGAGGCTATTTACTACATTGATGTAACACCCCGACCTGAGTTACCCAAAGTCGGTGCGTTATTATATAACATTGGGATGATCACAAAAGATAAATTCTCGGAAGACCGATTAGTTTAGTATCCTTTTAAACACTAGATACATTCATAAGGTTTACATTACATCATAAAATGAAAACTACAACAAAATCTTGTCTCCACAATCATATCCCCTCATACTATCCCTGAAGGTCATTCATAAAATACTTCTTCAAATCTTGGAAAAAATAAAACATAGAAAGGGGTGAGCTCAGATGTTCAGTAAGGATAACAATATAGTGGAAACTTTCATAAATAATCAGAAACATTTAAAGAAATGTATAACTAAAACAAAAGCCTTTTAAAATTGAACTTCAGCATAATATGGCAGAAATAAAATGACGTAATTCCATTTACTTATTCAAATTGATATTCTACAAGTATAATAATCACATGCGATATCAATAAAAACTTTCATAATGAAAGAATTCATAATGTGAGACTATCAGAACCACAGAGTCAAGGCCTTGTGCCAAGACTAAAAATAAGATTTTGTCAAGGCCATGTTCCAAGACACAAGTTTGTCTCATCAAACCTACCAATGCATCAAGGAGCTATAGCGGGCTCCACCCGTCACTTATTAAGTCAAATTCATTCCTCATATGATCAGGTTTAAACATAACATATACATTCGTATTAAAACTCACATACGAAATGTCAATACTTTTTTCATAAACTATGAATTGTATAAAAATAACACATATACAGTCAAATATATCACAAAACCTTCAATACAATATGTTAGTTTTGAATCATAATAAATCAACGTCAAAAAAGCTTAAAATCCATCAAAGGATGTTGACATAGATGAAATCAAAACTACTTGAAAGAAATATCTCTTTTTTTGAAATCAATTAAAAGTCACATAATTATAAAAGAAAAAATTTACATTGAAAATATTATTATAATCTTGTAAGGGATGCTTTGATGATTTTATAACGGTGGAAAATAGTCACACCCTCCGTATAAGTTAAAAAAGACATTTTTACCTTAATTCTGTCAAAAAGGTTAAAAAGGACCTTTTTTGGAAGACAATAGTATGATTCCTTTATAAAAATTCAAAAAAGGTTATAAATTACATTAAATAATAGTCTATAAAATAATAATAATGATTTGAAATACAATTTTAAGAAACATGAATGTGGATGGTAAAAAGGTCCCAGTAGATAATTACGTATAAATAACCTCAGATAATGAAGAGATTGTGAAATAAACCCTTACCTTGTACTTTTCTTTGGTATAGGGTAGGTTAAACACTTTTATAATAGTTATATCATTGTTATTAAATTATACAAGAATCATATACATAAAGATGATATCATATATGATCTTTTAATATTGATTTGTTAATAATATATTAGTATTATCGTCGTTTCGAGTGTTCACTTAGTCGTTTTATTTTATATGATTTGATACATAAGTTGTATTTTATATCCATAAGTTGTATCTTATTCATATCTAGAATGATATCAAGTCCTTAAACATTAGTTTAAATCATCAAATGATAGTTATACTTGAATTGATATGATGGGGAATGAATCTCATCGCGTTCGTGGAGACGGTAGTCCGTACGTACGCACAAGCGAAAATATCATCTTTTTATATTAAAATAATATATATAATTTAATGGTATATCATATATAAAGAATCAATATAATTTTATATTTATTATTTATTTTAATTACACATAATTATCATACCCATCCAAATAATAATGTTTGGAATATCAATTACACCATGACGTGGAGACGGAAAGTCGTACGTACGCACATATGTTGACATGTCATTCAAAGGATGGATAGAATAATGAATATGGTTGTACCACATTTATAATAACATCAAAGTATATATAAGATACTGGAGTTTTTTTTTAGAATGTAAATAACAAAGAATGAAGAAGTTGAAGAAGAAAGGAACTTGGAAGAGGGTGGTGATAACATAACCTCTTCTTCGGGTTCTTCCTTTTGATTTGATCAAAAGGGCTCATTAGGTTGGCTTTATGATCAAAATAAATCCTATAGGTTAAATTGAGGGATGTTTAGAGAATATTTGGGTAGGGGTTTTCTGATCCAAAAGGCTTTGAAGGTGTGAATTAGAGGGAAGGGGAAGTGCCCTTTTATAAGAGGGGTGAGGAGCACCTTAGGAAAAGCTAGAAATATTATTTTATAATAAATTTATATTCGGTTTGTAATGGCTCAAAAGTGGATTATTTAAAGGTTAAGGTATGGATAGGTCAAAAACAACTCAAAAAATAGGTTTTAGACAGTTTTGGGTCACTATATTAACTTTATCTTTTTGATTTAACTCTTAGTTAAATAGTTTGACATTTACCATGTCTCTTTGTATTTTTATATTATATAGTTAATAAAATTACTATAAACATCCAATATACCCCAATTAGTCCATTAATAATAAACCTATCATTATATAAGTTCTTTGTCCAATCCTTATATTTCTAGTAATAGAATATCAATTAATAATATAATATTTGTTTTTAAATTTTTTTTTCAATTTTGACAATATTTAATAATTGATTGTCTCTAAAGTATTAAAAACATTATTAATTCTAAAAAAAATCATTTAAGAAATCCTAACATGTCATATTAAATAATAAAATTCGTTTATGGCATCAAAACTCTCTGATTATATTTATTTTAACATTTAAAATACTAATTATTTTATTCTTTCATTAATAAGGAAAATACTTTATCATTATTGTGTTGTAAATAAATTTAATTATTCAATGTCTAAAATTATAAATAAAATATAATCATCTAGGAAATATTTTTTTCTTTATAATGAATATTTATAGTCGAAAATATAACATATATAATTCTATGTAAAAATTGATTTTCTAAAATATATATGCTTATGTCATTTTTGCATTTACTTTAACTTAATTAATATATAGTGTCATTATCACTTACAAGTGGATCAATGGGGTCCCAAAATCAACCCAAATATGCCCGTGGTTGGACATATATCATCCAATAGGGTTAGGACACGTTTTAGGGTAATTTAATATTATTATAATATTATTTGTTTACCCTTATTTACAGGATTTACCCTTTAACCATCGTAAATAAAATATTTACCGAAGTAATTATTAAAAATGTATAAAAATAAAAGTTACCTATTTACACAATTTGGACCGCCTAATTCTAAATATGGAATACATTTTTCAAAAATAAAAACATAAATGTGGTAGAAGTTAATTTAAAATTAATTCCTGTTGTTAAAAAAAGCGTGTTTTTAAGAGATAGTAACTATCAAATGATTGACAGTTGCTTATGTCTGGTTTAAATGTGAAATTATGTCCAATGAAAAAAATTGGATTAAATGGTAAAAATATAATCTAATTATACTCTAAAATCACTCAAATTCATAATTTATCACAATTAATTATTTCTATTAAAAAAAATTTTAATTAAAATTTAGTAATTTTCACTATTCATTAAAACATGAATGTTATCTGAAAAGTACCAAAACTTCACCCAAAGATAATTTTGATATTATGAATCCAAAAATGAAGTCCATTTTTAAAGATAAAATTTATAAAATTTAAAAAAGTGGGTATTACTATTCATAACAGCTATTTTGATTGGTTGTGGTGTGTGTTAGAACTCGAAGTTGCGTACAACACATGCTACTGTATTATTCAAAGAGAAGCTTACCGTGGAAGCTTGGGGTGTTACATTCTACCCTCTTTCAAATAATTTCATCCTAAAAATTTCTAGAATACTACTGCATGAAAAGACTCTGGTGGTTCATCATCATAGGTTCCTTAGGTTCCCACGTTGCCTCTTCCATCTTATGGTTTCTCCATAGATCTTTTACCAGACGAGTCATCCGGTTTCTCAACACTTATTCTCTGGTATCAAGAATCCTGACGGGATCTTCGCAATAAGAGATATCGGGTTCCCGTTCTAATTCTTCATAGGTGAGTACATGCGCTTGGTCAGGAATGTATTTTCTCAATAGTGATACATGGAACACATCGTGAACTTTTGAGAAACATGGAGGCATTACCAAACGGTACGCTACAACCCCAATTCGTTCTAGAATTTCGAAAGGTTCGATGTGCTTGGTAGTCAATTTACCTTCCTTATCAAAATGTATAACTCCATTCCATGGAGATACCTTCAAGAAAACATTATCACCTACATGAAATTCAAAATCATTCATTCAGTTATCAGTATAGCTCTTCTGCCTACTTTGAGCTGCTTTGATGTGGTTTTGGATTACCTTCACCTTTTCCATCCTTTCCTCCATCAGTTCTAGGCCTACGAGTTTTCTTTCACAAACATCATCCCAACAGGTTTGTGTGCGACATCTCTTTCTATATAACTCTTCATATAGTGTCATCCCAATACTTTAATGGAAGCTATTGCTATAGGAAAATTCTAAAAAATGGTAAATATTGATCCCACATACCCTGAAAGTCAAGTGTGAAATATCTCAACATGTCCTCTAATGTTTGAATAGTCTGTTCTGATTTTCCATCAGTTTGGGGGTGGTAAGCAGTACTCAAATGAATTTCAGTGTCCATGGATTTCTGAATACTTTTCCAAAACCATGATGTAAAATGTGGATCGTGATCAGAAACAATCGATAGGGTTACTCCATGAAGTCGCACAACATCATTAATATATAGTCTCTCTAGACGTTCAAGTGGTGGATCTTCTCTTATATAATTAAAATGTGTTGACTTGGTAAGACGATCAATAATGACCCATATTTCATCATTCCTTCTAGGAGACATTGGTAGTCCCATGACAAAGTCCATCATGATATTACCCCATTTCCACTCAGGTGTGAGAAGAGGTTGCAATACTCCTCTAGACTATTGCCTTCCATCTTTCACTTGTTGACAAACCATACATCTTGACACAAAATCAGAAATCTCCACCTTCATGCTGTCCCACCAAAAATGTTCCTTCAAATCTCTATACATTTTGGTTCTCCCATGGTGTATAGAGAAATTATAACTATGAGAATAATATAACAATTTCCTTTTTAGATTATGTATACTGGGAACACAAAGTCTCTTCCCAAACATAAAAATTCCATCTTCATACACAAAGTCACTCAATCTCCCATCATTCATAGATTTAATCTTCTTTTGAAACTCTTCATCATCGGTCTAAGAAATCTTAATCCTTTCTAGTGAACATGGTTTGGACACCATTTGAAAAAGCATTGATGTTTCACCTTCAATGCTTATTCCAATATCCATCTTTACTAAATCCCTAAAATTAGGATCCCTTTCAACTCTCATATTGTTCAAAACTCCATGATCCTTTCTACTCAAAGCATTTGCTACCTTATTTTCCTACCCCAGGTGGGAGTGTATCATGCAATCATAATCCTTGAGTAGTTCAAGCCATCACTTTTGCCTCATGTTGAGTTCTTTCTGTGAGAAAATGTACTTCAAACTCTTTTGATCGGTATATATCTCACATTATTCACCATAGAGATAATGTCTCCATATCTTCGGAGAAAAAATTACAACTGCTAACTCAAGATCATGAGTAGTATAGTTTTTCTCATGAATTTTCAGTTGTCGTGATGAATAAGAAATAACTCTATCATTCTTCATAAGGACACAACCAAGTCCTTTCGTTGATGCATCACTATAAATAGCGAACCCATCATTCCTCGATGGTAGAGTCAATATAGGAGCATTGACTAATCTTCTCTTCAGTTCTTCAAAATATTATTCACACTGTTTTTTCCAAAAAAAATTAACCCCTTTACGTGTAAGCTTTGTTAATGGGTTATCCAACTGAGCAAAATTATGGACGAAACGTCGATAATAACCTACTAAAACAATAAAACTGCATACCTCAGTTATACTCATCGGTGATGGAAATTCTTGGATTGCCTTGGTCTTAGAAGGATAAATAGTGATTCCATTCTTAGAGACAATGTGGCCAAGAAAAGAGATCTCCTAAAGCTAGAATTCACACCTGCTAAACTTCCCATATAATTTATGTCTTCTAAGAGTCTTCAGGATAATGTGTAAGTGATTTTCATGATCTTTGCATCTTTTGGATTATACCATGATATCATCAATAAATACCACGACAAAATCATCGAGATATTCCTTGAAAACTCTATTCAATAGATCCATGAATACAGAGGGTGAATTAGTCAATACAAAAGGCGTTACTGTAAACACATAATGGCCGTACCTGGTTCAAAATGCTGTCTTCGGAATGTCTTCCATCATTACACACAACTGATGGTATCCAGATCAAAGGTAAATCTTTGAAAAGTATTGAGATTCATGCAGTTGGTCAAATAAATCATCAATTCGAGGTAGGGGATAGTTGATCGTTATTTTTATAGCATTGATTTCCGTGTAGTCAATACATAACCTCATAGATCCATCTTTATTTTTAACAAAATGGACAGGGGATCCCCATGGAGAAACACTAGGGAGAATAAATCCATTATTACTCAATTACTCTAGTTTTTTCTTTAGTTCAACTAATTCCATCGTGGCCATTCAATAAGGGGTATTTGATATGGTCCTTAATCCCGTAATTAAATCAATCGAAAACTCAATTTCTCATTTTTGAGGATGTCTAGGTAAATCTTCCATAAAAACACCTACATATTCTTTCGCAATAGGTACATCCTCTATTTGAACATTCCTTTACTCACCCATAATCATTTCATTCTCTTCCTCACCAATAATTGAATTAAGTTGAGCTACTGGGGGTGGATCTAGATGAGAATTAGGTGGTGATGATTCTTCTCTAATGATAAGGTGTTCCTTATCATCATCATAATAAATAGTAACCTCTTTCTTCTTACAATAAATTTTTTCATCATGGTCTGAAAGCCAATCCATACCAAGGATTATATCAAATTCAATCATGGGTATGATGATGAGATCAGCTGAAAAAGAACATTTATATGCTATGATGAGAACATATTCACAAAACGTTGTTGCGATGATACTTCCCTTAAGAGTTTTGACTGATAACTCTCTTGTTAAATCAAATTGGAAAAATCTAATTTTCTTAGCAAACTTGGAAGATATGAAACAATGTGATGATCCAGAATCAAATAATGCATTTTTCAAACATGAGGAAACCATTAAATTACTTGCCACTACATCTTTCAGAGCTTCTACCTCAGTAGTAGTGATAACATAAGCTTGGACTTGATCCCTTGGACTTTTCTGAGTTATGTTCCTCGAACGCATAGGACATTAATTTTCATAGTGCCCCTTTTGTCCACAACTATATCACTACACATTGACATAAACTTTATTTCCCTTGCAATCATGAGCTTGGTACCATTTTCACCACACTTGTAACAGACTCAAATTCCCATCAAGCAAGTACCAAGGTGTTTATTCCCACATTTACTATAGGATGGATAAAAAACATTTCCTATCTTACCTTTATTTTCATTTCCAAAGTGGTCTGATGATCTCATATTCTCTTTCTTTACATTAATTTCATAAGACTTAGATAATTATTTTTCTGTCTTGATAGCACACGAGACAATATCTTCGTATGACGAGAAAGACTATGAGACCAATGCTCGATGGAGAAACGGTTTTAACCCATCAAAGAAATGATCAATCTTACTTATTGGGTTACATATATAATTTGCAGCATGCCTTGGTAACCTTGTAAAGTTATCCTCATATTTTGCGACAGTCTTAAACTCCTTTTGTCTCAGACTCATAAATTTCCTTTCTATATCTGCTCGATGGTCATGAGGAAAGTATTTTTCTAAAAATAGCTCTCTGAACTCCCTCCATTGCATATTTGATACTTAATCATCTTCCTTTATGTTTTGAATCAATGACCACCATTGATCAGTATCTCCAGTGAGGCGGTAAACTGCCATGATAAATTTTTCCCTTTCACTACTCCCCATGGAATGTAATATTTTCTCTATGGAATTTATAAATTGTTTAGCTACTAGTGGATTTGTACTCCCATTGAATGTTGGTGTTTGCTTCCTCATGAAGCGATCTATCATTGATCCTCCACGCTGTGGATCTGGGTGCTCCATACAAGTATGGTTATTATTCATAACCTGAGTGGGTTGTCCCAGTATAGTGATTAGCTGATTAGTACCAGTTGCATTACCAGCTCCACTATAATTATATTGAGTTGGAGAAAAATACCTGAATGTAGTGTGTGCATTGATACGGTTTCCATTTTTTTTACTAGGCGCCATTTCTAAAAAATGGTATACTGTAGAGGCCCGAATCTTAACGTACATGGAAATTACATTACTTTTGTGGAATACTTAATACATAACAAAAAACAGACACAGAAGGACCGTAATAGTTTAGTGTCTTTGAAAACTCGGAATATAATCTTCTAATCATGGTGAAAGATCTTCAACATCCGCCATAAAGACCATCCCATTTTGTTTTCTTACCTAAAACCTTTCTTTAAATCCTGGGGAAAAGAAAACATATAAAGGGTGAGATCAAATGCTCAATAAGGGTAAGCATGGATAAAATAAAACAAGTCATATACATTTGAACTTAAAAACATGAACATAATGTTTAAACATCCAAATATTGAGCAATGACATAAAACATGACAGTACATAAGGCATAGATCATAAAGGAACATAAATCATGATAAAATAGCATGGGAATAAAACATGTAATTGTGGAATACATTAAGCACGTGTAATTATTTCCATAGTAGCCAAGGCATTTCTACCAAGACCATCTTAGTGGAAAAAATCCCTTACTGAATTGGGTTTACTTGCCGTTCCAGCCCTGTATTACTGAACCTGAATTACTTTCCAATCCAGCAATGTCTATCTCAAGTTATATAAATCATTACCCAATTAATTGGAGGGAGATATAGGTCACACCCATCTCATATTGAAATCATTATTACTTGTTCCACAACATAAATATTAATCATTCATCATAACCCAAAGAATAAAATGGGTTTCATAAACATCATCCCATCATAACATAATCCATATAAAACAAATTGATATCATTTCATCATAAGAAAATTGAAACCATGTAAATCATAGATACATTATATTTGAAACATAAACATATGAAATAATGTCATCTTAGATGGAAAATAGTTTTGATAAAACATTTGAAATGAATTCTTGAGGAAAATATCCTTTTTTCTTCAAAATCAATTTCTTTTCACAAAACATCATGAAATTTTAAAAGAAATAGATTTTTTTGAAAATAGTTATGAAATATTTTAGAGGAAGATTCATGAAAATAAGGCTTTATAAAACCATAAAAATCCATTCATGCCATATAAGTTAATAAAACATTCTCCTTGTACTTTTGTCTGAAAAGTTAAAAAATACCTCGTATGAAAAAAAAGAATAATTCCATACATACCATGTAGTAAAAGTCAAAAATGGGTAAAAAGGACTTTAAACATACATAAAAACATTTTTATAAATATTTTCTTGGATGATAATAATAACCTTAGTAAATACTTATGAATAAACAATCCCAGATAAAAACGAGATTGGAAAAGTTATCCCTTACCTTAGGTCCAATATGCTTTGTACGTTTCCGAACCTCCTGTATAATGATTTAAATAATTTCATTGAATTATTAAAAAATCATATTCATTTTTATTATATCATATACGGTTCACTTATGACTTTATATTACCCGTTCTTTTGTAAATCCCATGTTAAAGCAACATTTTGGGTAAAATCATCTTATTTATTGTATGTGTTTGGACTTGTTGTTCCTGATGTTATTATTACTTATATCATGATTTACTTAATTACAGAATGTAAATCATGATTTATATCTCAAATATATTAATTATATGTCCAGAATATACATGTATTTATAATAGTACATAACATATGGAGGTAAGAAATGAAATTCACCGTTCATGGAGATGGTAAACCATACGTACGCATGAACGCTACTTTCATTTCTATTTATTATTTTAATGGAATTAAAACATAATTATACACAGGTATATTATAATTCCAGTATAATATCATATATAATATCATTAAATCCATTATTTATACATCCCACATAAGGCATTAACGAATCACATCACTTTGAAGGGGCGGTAGTCCGCACTTCCTCAAATGAGATTATCTTATTTACCAACTATGGAAACCATAAATGATTGATATAATAGGGAATAAAATAAGAATAAGGAATTCATAAACATAATATATATCATATATAAATACACTTCCATCATAATGGCCACCATGAGAGGCGGTAGGAGAAAATTGAACAATCAACGTTTCATGAGGCGTTAGTTTTCCCTCACAGAAACATTATGTTCTTCATCCATTAAATGGAGGTGTGTGTAAGTGTAGTTATAATAATTCTCATAAAAACATCCTGGTATTTTTCAGATACTGGTGTTGTCAAAAAAGAAAGGATTAAAAAGTGTTTATGGGTTGGAGAAGCAGAATAAAAGAAAACAACTTAAGAGAAACTATTACCTTTAATTTGGGTAACTTCCTTTGGTTTGAACCAAAATGACTTCTTGAAGTGCCTTATGCCTAATGTAAGGCTTATAGGTGGAGGATAGGGATGTATGGAGGTTATTTGGGCAGATTTTGGAAGAGACAAAAGGCTTGAGAGGTGTGAGTAATTGCATAGAAGTGGTCTCCTTTTATAAGGGAGTGGAGGGGCTCTTTAGGAAAGTGTGAAAAAAATTATTTTATTATAAACTTATCTTCGGTTTCAAGAGGTCCAAAACACATTAATTTTGAAGATAAGATGACTCGGAATCAAAATAAAATCATCCAATAGGAATTGTACAGGTTTTGGATGATATTTTAATCATTATAATCTTATTTATTTAAATCATTTATTAATGAGGTAAATACTGCATCATTATTGTGTCATAAATAATTTAATTAATTTGACGTCTAAAAACTAAAACAAATACCAACATGTTGAAAATATTTTTA
This sequence comes from Viscum album, assembly GCA_963277665.1. NCBI lineage: Eukaryota > Viridiplantae > Streptophyta > Magnoliopsida > Santalales > Viscaceae > Viscum > Viscum album. The sequence goes on along the minus strand of OY728155.1, from coordinate 1,786,337,468 downwards.
GATTTCCAATTAATATTTATAGTCAAAAAGATAATTTATATAGCCCCTTATAAATATTAATTACTCAAGGATTTTTGTTAATGATAGTTTTTTCTTTACATTAAATTAATTAATCTAATGTGTCATTGTCTTTCATAAGTGGCACCATGGGGTCCCAAAAGCTACCCAAGGATGCCCATGGTCATCCATTACTCATCAAATAAGGTTTGTACAAGTGTTAAGGTAATTTTAAATTATTATAGTATTCTTTTAACCATGAATTACCCTATTTACCTTTAACCATGGTAAATAAAAGTAAAAAGTTACTATTCACAAAAAATTGTTTTTATCCAATTGAACCACATTTTACTCTTTAATATTAACCGTGTCTCTTAGATTTTCGAAATTCAACTCACAGATGTGGTAAAATTAAGTTTTATGAACAATTGCAAATGCTCCTATGTGGTGGGTAAAAGACGGTGAAAAGTTCAATATAATTTTTATAAATATAAGATTATTATAAAATTATACCAATGAATTTAATTGAATTTATATAATTATTATGTATGTATTTTTACATAAAATAAAATTATATCAAATAAATGATTATTTAAATAAAAAATCGGTTTGAACCAAAAACTCAGTGTTTTCACTATTCATCAAAAATTGATGTTTTTCAGAAAAATACTAAACATTAAGCCTAAGATATATTTGATATTCCAAATTCAAAAATGATGCTTATTTTTTGAAATTCAAAACACATAAGTGGAATTAATTTATTTTAAAAGTAATTCCCGTTATCAAAACAAATAGCGTGTTTTTATGAAACAATAACTATCAAAAGATCACCACTTGTTTATGTCCCATATCAAAGTGAAATTAATTCCAATTACCAAAATTGGATTAAATGGTAAAAATATATTCTAATTACACTTTAAAAATAATTAAAAAGTCAATCTAGCCATATAAATTATTACAATAAAAAAAAGTTTTTTAAATTAAAATATAGCGTGTTTTTACTATTCATCAAAATATGAAAGTTATCAGAATAATATGAAAAATTTATCCAAATTAAATTTTTATATCCTGATTCCAAGGAAGAATTTTATTTTGTCAAATTGTACTTATAAACATGTCAAAAATAGATTTTAAGTGGGTCCGCCATCAAAATGCGGCAAAACTGTATTTTTTAAAAAATACTTATTTTACCTGAAAATTTTATTTTGTTCTCATACCATGTTCTAGAAAATATGTATGATGAATAATAATGTTATAAAATTCAAAATGTAGTTAATACTATTCATAAAGGCTAGTTCATAATATTATTATAACAATATATCGTTGTTTAGTGAAACCCGATATTATGTACTGCACATGCTATCGAGGAAGGTCGCGATTGTGTGGAATGCAAGCCAAGTCAGGGTGGCGTGTAGTGCAAGACTCCTTAGTTGTTTCATATAACAGAATCCAACCATATTTCATTTATACATTGAATATATATATATATATGTATGTATATACACACTCAATGTTGCGTAGAATAGCTACTATCAAAATTGTGTGTAACATGATCCAAGAATAGTGTTGTGGATACTACAAGCTAATACGGTGTTGCATATAGCACATGGTAATCTTGGTGTAGCGTACAACACAAGACATCAATGAAATTGAAAGAATATTTTTCAAAAAATCTCGGGGTGTTACATTCTACCACCCTTAAAATGAATTTCGCCCTTGAAATTCATCGGGGTTATAAATCTTTTACTATTCATCGAAACCCACATCGTAAAAAGGAATACTAAAACTTGATTTTAAAAACTAAAGTATGAAACGTAATGATTACCCAAAGTAACTCATCACTGGGTTTCCATATAGGAGATCATAGGTGAAAATATGGATATAGAAGAAAAATCTAACCATCATGTCATGATGGAGAGTGGTAGAGAACATGGCTATGAAAAAGCCAACAATCACAAAGCCATAAATTTGTGATGATCTAAGGTATCATCTGATTCATCGGATATAAGGATACTAGGACACAATTTTTTTCAAGATCATTTCCCTAAAGATGATGAATTTTCGAATCAAATGAAATACTTACTTGATTTTTGGTATCATCTCACTGTTGTTCGTGCCTTGAACAATTTCCATTTTATCTTTTAAAGAAATGAAGTTGAATTTGTTATTCGTGAAGTGTTAGCGGATCATGTGATAGAATGATGGGTCATTCCATATGTCTCAAACATAAGGTTAGAAAAATTTATATACATAAGTCCATGTGATATTATTCGTATATGCTTCCAAAAATGGACTTATACTTCAACTATCATACTTCTTAATAAAATAAAACTAATTTCTACTAACCAGGGACATCCTGTAGGCCAATGGTAGGTGATAAAGGCCTGTCGAACTTCGTTTATGGGTTCGATTTTAATAGCCTTGTCCGACGCGACGGGTTTTCGCCCGTCCTGCAGGATGTCCTTCTTCCAAAACTACACTATTATAACATTACAGAAATAATTTCAAAAAAAGTTCTAGCCTTAAACTATACTATATGAGGTCCGACAAAACCTTTTACAATCATTAGACTTATCCAAAATACATCTTTCCAAGCTCATAGTATAAAGAAAAAAATTAATGGAAAGGTCACATAACAAGAACGTGAATAACATCATTTATCATATGATATATCTTGTTGGTCACATTCCAAACATGTGAATTCCTTAATCATTTATTCTATTGCTACATGAATTACCATAGAACCTCAGTTAAAAACATGAATGCTGTCAAAAGTTGTCTCCTTCCACATTCCAAATTCCCAAAAATTCTATATACTCAAACCATGATACCACTTAGTCCTTATATCAATCATGAGCTCATGAATACTATGAAACATATTAGTTTCTCTTTATCCCTTCATTATGCGCATATCATCTATTTTCCAAAAATATTTCAATCACCTTTCACGGTTACCGATACCATATTCGTATGGAAAACCACAATGGACCAATACATAGATATTCCAATATACCATAAAAGTACATCAATAACATTATTCTTGAATACCAATAAATAAACACTTCAAACCATCATCTTCAATGATTGTCATGGATTAATTCCTTCCTTGATTTAGAAGTAACCTCTTATGTCAGGGCATTGAGTTGGGTAATGCCCATGTTCTCCACAAATAAGACATTGAACTCAATAATAGTCTGTCACTCTATGACCCTTCTCTCCACAGTGAAAACATATTCCCCTCCATTTGAGGTATTCCTCATGTTTCTTCTTCCCTTCTTTAGAAATCTCAATATTCCTTTCATTATGCTCCTCAACATGCGAACTTGCATAAATGTCTATCTTCCTCTTAATTGATGAATTAGAAATACCACTAAATTTCACCTTTTTAATCATATATCACGATGACTGATTCGGCATAATCACAATATCATTCTCTCTAGGCATTACGTAATTTCGTTGCTCATAGTCACCAATTTGTCCATTCGATTCAATGTGAACCAAATTCCTTCTGGTTCCCTCCATTGACTAAAACACAAAAAGAATTCTGTGAGAGGCAAAAATCATGATAGGTAAAACAACATAAAAAAGGGGTGTAAAATCAATATCTAACATCTTAGGATTAATTCTATGATTGTTACCATAATTCTAGGACTATAACCTATACTTATACTTAACCTTAGGGACATCCCTAGACATAGATTACAAATATCTCTTGGGATCTCACTAAAGTTCTTGCATCCTAGTTTCCAAAGGTTGAATAAACCTTTCCTTTGATACAAACTATAGAGGCCCGAATCTTGACGTACATGGACATTACATTACTTTTGAGGAATACTTAATACATAACAAAAACAGACACACAAGGACCGTAATATTTTAGTGTCTTTGGAAACTCGAAATACAATATTCTAATCGTGGTAAAAGATCTTTAACATCTCTAATAAAGATCTCCCCCCTTTTTTTCAAACCTATAACCTTTCTTTAAATCCTAGGGAAAAGAAAACATATAAAGGGTGAGCTCAAATGCTCAGTAAGGGTAATAATGGAAAAAATAAAACAAATCATATACATTTGAACTTAAAAACATGAACATAATGTTTAAACATCAAAATATTGAGCAATGACATAAAACATGGAAGTACATAAGACATAGATCATAAAGGAACATTAATCATGATAAAATAGCATGGGAATAAAACATGTAATTTTGGAATCTATTAACAACATGTAATGATTTCCATAGTAGCCAAGGCATTGCTGCCAAGACCATCTTAGTGGAAAAAGTCCCTTACTGAACCGGGTTTACATGTCGTTCCAACCCTGTATTACTGAACAAGAATTATTTGTTGTTCTAGCCATGTCTATCTCATTAGATATAAATCTTTACCCAATGCATTGGAGGGAGATATAGGTCCCATCGATCTCAAATTGAAATCATTATTACTTGTGCCACAACATAAACATAAATCATTCAACATAACCCAAAGAAAAAAATGGGATTCATAAACATCATCCCTTCATAACATAATCCATATAAAACAAATGGATATCATTTCATCATTAGAAAATTGAAACCATGTAAATCATAGATACATTATACTTGAAACATAAACATACGAAATAATGTCATCTTAGATGGAAAATGGTTTTGATAAAACATTTGAAATGAACTCTTGAGGAAAATATCCTTTCTTCTTCAAAATAAATTACTTTTCACATAACGTCATGCAATTTTAAAAGAAAGTGATTTTTTTGAAAATAGTCATGAAATATTTTGGAGGAATCTTCATGAAAATAAGGCTTTATAAAACCGTAAAAATCCTTTCATTCCGTATAAGTTAATAAAATATTCTCCTTGTACTTTTGTCAGAAAAGTCAAAAAATACCTTGTATGGTAAAAAAAGAATAATTCCATACATACCTTGTAGTAAAAGAAAAAAATGGGTAAAAAGTACATTAAACATACATAATTTTTTTGAAGAAAAAATGGTCTTCGATGTTAACAATAACCCTAGTAAATACTTATGAATAAACAATCTCGGATAAAAACGAGATTGGAAAAGGTATCCCTTACCTTAGGCCCGATATGCTTCGTTCGTATCCAAACCTCATGTATAATGATTTAAATAATTTCATTGAATTATTACAAAATCATATTAATTGTTATGATATCATATTTGGTTCAATTATGAATTTATATTACCCGTTCTTTTGTAAATCCAATGTTAAAGCAACATTTTTGGTAAAATCATCTTATTTATCGTACGAGTTTGGGCTTGTTGTTCTTGATGTTATTATTAATTATATAATGATTTACTTAATTAAAAAATTTAAATCATGATTTATATATCATATATATTCATTATATATCCATCATATACATGTATTTATAATAGTACATAACATATGGAGGTAAGAAATGAAATGCACCATTCATGGAGACGGTAAACCGTACGTACGCATGAACGCTACTTTCATTTATATTTATTATTTTAATGGAACTAAAACATAAATATATATAGGTATATTATAATTACAGTATAATATCATATATAATATAATTAACTCCATCCTTTATACATCCCACATAAGGCATTAACAAATCACATCACTTTGAGGGGGCGGTAGTCCGCACTTCCTCAAATGAGATTATCGTATTTACCAACTATGGAAACCATAAAGGCTTGATATAATTGGGAATTATATAATAATAAGGAAATAATAAAAATAATATATATCATATATAAATACAGTTCCATCATAATGTACACCATGAGAGGCGGTAGAAGAAAATTGAACAATCATCGTTTCGTGAGGCGTTAGTTTGCCATCACAGAAACATTACGTTATTCATCCATTAGATGGAGGTGTGTGTAAGTGTAGTTCTACTAATTCTCATAAAAACATCATAGTATTTTTAGGATATTGGTGTTGTCACAAAATAAAGGATTAAAAAGAGTTTATGGGTTGGATAAGTAGAATAAAAGAAAACAACATAAGAGAAACTATTACCTTTAATTTGGGTAAATTCCTTTGGTTTGAACCGAAAGGACTTCTTGAAGTGCCTTCTGCCAAATGTAAGGCTTCTAGGGGTAGGAGAGGGATGTAGGTAGGTTAATTGGGCAGATTTTGGAAGATCCAAAAGGCTTGAGATGTGTGAGTAATTGCATAGAAGTGGTCTCCTTTTATAAGGGAGTGGAGGGGCTCTTTAGGAAAGTGTGAAACATTATTTTATTATAAACTTATCTTTGGTTTCAAGAGGTCCAAAAGACATTAATGTTGAATATAAGAAGACTCAGATTAGAAATAAAATCATCCAATAGGAATTGTATAGGTTTTGGATGATATTTTAATCATTATAATCTTATTTATTTAAATCATTTATTAATGAAGGAAACACTGCATCATTATTGTGTCATAAATAATTTAATTAATTTGATGTCTAAAATTTTAAAAAAATTCCAACGTATAGGAAATATTTTTAGCTTCCAATTTACATCTATAGTCGAAAAGATAATTTATATATCCCCTTATAAAAATTAATTACTAAAAGATTTTTGTTAATGACAAGATAATACGGTGTTGCGTATACTACAAGATAATACAGTGTTGCGTATAGCGCAAGGTAATCTTGGTGTAGCGTACAACACAAGAAATCATTGAAATTGAAAGAATTTTTTTCAAAAAATCTCGGGGTGTTACACATACACTATATTATTTTATGATCCACAATACATAAATCCAAACTTATAAAACACTTATCATGAATTGAAAAATTTATGGATATAATCCATAAAAATGTTTTCTTTGAGGAAGTATATACTAATAAACCCTTCATAATGGTTTGTAATGAAAATGATAATTATCCTAAGCATATCCCCCGGGAGTGTCGTAACCAAGAGTGCAACAAGGCCCGTTTTCGAGCACCAGTTACCGTTCGAGTCTAGCTCAAAGCAGTGTTTTCGGGTTTTACCACTAGGTACATCTATGCCAGAGCCTCCTCTACCTGCTTGTATCCAGACTGGATTTTATTTCTCGGAAAACTTAGAAAATCTCTATAATACCAGAATTATAGGAAGTTCTTCTATAATAATCCTCAAAGTCCATCTTAGTTCTATGTGCTCTAATCAGAGTTTATCTAAATCTAGCTTCCAAGGTTTGTACGAAACTTCTTATGATACCAACGTTAATGCCCCGAACCCAGTTACCGAGAGTCGGTCCATTAGTACATAACATTTTCATGATCACAAAAGATCAAATCTTGAAAGACCGATTAGTTTAATAGCCTTCGAAACACTAGATACATTGATAAGGTTTACATTACATCATAAAATGAAAACTACAACAAAAGCTTCTCTCCACACTCATATCACCTCATACTATCCCTACAAGTCATTCCAAAAATACTTCTTCACATCCTGAGAAAAAAATAAAACATAGAAAGGGGTGAGCTAAGATGCCCAGTAAGGATAACAATATAGCGGAAAGTTTCATAAATAAGAATAAACATTTAAGGAAATGTATAACTTAAACTAAAGCCTTTTAAAATTTAACTTCATCATAATATGGAAGAAATAAAATGAAGTAATAAAATTTAATTATTCACATGGATATTCTACTAGTCTAATAATCACATGCAATATCAATAACCAATTTAATAATGAAGGAATTCATAATTCTAGACTATCATAACCACATAGTGAAGGCCTTGTGCTAAGACTGCAAATATGATTTTGTCAAGGCCTTGTTCCAAGACACTATTTTGTCTTATGAGACCTACCGATGCATCGATGATCTATAGAGGGCTCCACCCGTCACTTATTAAGTCTAATTCATTCCTCATATGAACAGTTTTAAACATAACATAAACATTTTTATTAAAACTAGAATACGAAATCTCAACACTTTCTCCATAAACCATGAATGGTATAAATATAATACATCCATAGTCAAACATATCACAAAACCTTCAATAAAATATGGATGTTTTTATAATAATAAATCTACTTCAAATAAGATTAAAATCCATCAAAGGATGTGGACATAGATGAAATCAGAACTATTTGAGAGAAATATCTATTTTTTTTGAAATCATTTAAAAGTAACATAATTATAAAAGAAAACATTTACTTTGAAAATATCCTTTTAATATTTTAACAGAAGCTTCCATGATTTTATAATGGCAAAAAATAGTCACACCCGCCATATAAGTTAAAAAAAGACATTCTTACCTTAATTCTATCGAAAAGGTTAAAAAAGACCATGTTTGGAAAATGACGGAAATATTCCTTTATAAAAATCTTATAAAAATTCAAACAAGGTTATAAATGACATTAACCATTAGTCTATAAAATATTAATAATGATTTGAAATACATTTTTAGGAAAAATGGATGTGGATGATAAAGAGGTCCCAGTAGATAATTGTGTTTAAACAACCTCAGATAATGAAGAGATTGAGAAATAAACCTTTACCTTGTAATTTTCCTTGGTCGAGGGTAGGTTAACCTCCTGTATAATAGTTAAATCATTTTTATTAAATTATAAAATAATAATATACATAAATATGATATCATATATGATCTTTTAATATGGCTTTGTTAATTATATATTAGCTTTATAGTCATTTCAAGTGTTCACTTACTCATTTTATTTTATTTGTTTTGTTACATAAGCCATGTTTTTTATACATAGGTTGTATCTTATTCCTATCTAGAATGATATGAAGTCCATAAAAATTATTTTTAATCATAAAATGAGAATTAGACTTGAATAGATATGATGGGGAAGGAATCACATTGCGTTCGCGGAGACGGTTGTCCGTACGTACGCATGAGCGACAATATAATTATTTTTATATTAAAATAATATATAATTGGATTTTATATCATATATACAGAATCATTATAATGTTATATTTATTATTTAATTCAATTACACATCATTATCTTCAACATCCAAATAATAATGTTTTGAATAACAATTACACCATGACTTGGAGACGGTAAGCCGTACGTACGCACGTATGGTGACATGTCATTCAAAAGATAGATATAATACTGAATATGGTTGAACCATATTTATAATAACATAACATTATATAGAATATACTGGAGTTATTATTTTATAATTTAAATAAAAAATATAGGAGAAGTTGAAGAAGAAAGGAACTTGAAAGTGGGTGGTGAAAACATTACCTCTTCTTCGGGTTCTTCCGTTTGATTTGATCAAAAGGGATCCTTAGGTTGGATTTATGATCAAAATAAAGCCTCTAGGTTGATGTGAGGTAAGTTGAGAGAATATATGGGTAGGGTTTGTCCGAGACAAAAGGATTTTATGGTGTGAATTAGTTGGAAGGGGAAGTTCCCTTTTATAAGAGGGGTGAGGGGTACCTCAGGAAAAAATAGAAATATTATTTTATAATAAATTAATATTCAGTTTCTAATGGCTCCAAAGTGAATTATTTAAAGTTTAAGGTGAGTATATATCAAAAAACAATCAAAAAATAAGTTTTTGAAATGTTTGGTTCACTATATTAACTTTATCTTTTTTATTTGACTCTTAGTTAAATAGTTTGACATTTACCATGTCTCTTTTTATTTTTATATTATATAGTAAATAAACTTACTATAAACATCCAACAAACACACAAGTGGTCAAATAATAATACACCTATAATTATATAATTTCTTTTGCCGAACCATAGATTTTTAGGAGTGGAATATCAATTAATAATATAATATTTGTTTTAAATACTCATTTATGTCAATTTTGACAATATTTAATAATTGATTTTTGTTAAAGTCTTAAAAACTTTATTAATCCTAACAAAATTTATTTAAGCAATACTAACATGTCATATTAACCAATAAAATTCATTTATGGCATCAAAACATTAAAATTATATTTATTTTTACATTTATAATACTAATTATTTGAATATTTTATTAATAAATAAAATACTGCATCATTATTGTATCATAAATAAATTTAATTTTTAAATGTATAAAAATTATGAACAAAATACCATTATTTAGGAAATAGTTTTATATTTATAATTAATATTTATAATAGAAAATATAACATATATAACCCTATGTAAATATTTATATGCTAAAAGATATATGCTTATGTCATTTTTTTATTTACTTTAACTTAATTAATATAAAGTGTCATTATCACATACATGTGGATCCATGAGGTCCCCAAATCGACCCAAATATGACCATGGCAGGAAATGTATCAAAAATAGGGTTATGACACGTTTTAGGGTAATTTATTATTATTATAATATTATTATTTTTACCTTTATTTATCGGATTTACCCTTTAACCATGGTAAATAAAATATTTACCGATGTAATTATTCAAAATGTCTAAAAATAAAAGTTACCTATTTAAAAAAATTAGACCTCCTGATTCTGAATATGGAATCCATTTTTCTAAATTCAAAACACATAAGTTTCAGGAATTAATTTAAAATTAATTCCCGTTGTTAAAACAAAAAGCGTGTTTTTAAGAGATAATAACTATCCAAAGATTGACACTTGCTTATGTGTAGTTTAAATGTGAAATAATTCCCAATGAACAAAATTTGATTAAATGGTAAAAATATAATCTAATTATCCTCTAAAATCACTCAAATTCATAATTTATCACAATTAATTATTTTGATTAAAAAAGTTGTTTTTAATTAAAATTTAGTAATTTTAACTATTCATCAAAATATGAAAGTTATCCGATAAGTACCAAAAATTCACCCTATGATAATTTCGATATTTTGAATCCAAAAATTAAATCCATTTTGATAGATAAAATGTATAAAATTTTAAAAATTTGGTATTACTATACATAACGACTAGTTTGATTGGTTGTGGTGTGTGTTAGAACGCGAAGTATCATACAACACACGCTACTGTATTATTCAAAGAGAAGCGTACCATGGAATCATGGGGTGTTACATTGAAAGGGTTGATGATGTTATATTGGGGAGAATATACCCACATAATCAGAGTGTTCTTAGGGGAGAATAATGAATAAATGAATAGAAATATTATAATGAAAAATAAAAACAACATAATATCACATGGAAACAGAAGTAACCTCCAAATGATAATATATTATCAAATCCATAATTAGTTTCATGTACAAAATGATGATTTAATGATGTCATACAAAAATTATGGGATTATAGGGAAACATAATAACATACAAAGATAGTGTATGCTATATAAAATAAACAAAAAGGATATAAGGAACGTGGTCTCACAAAATGGTCATGGGATAATCATCTAACCATATCATTTACTAATTTATTTACAAAATTTATTCATTCATTAATAAATAATGAATAATGAATTATGTAAGAATAAATTGACAACAAGGAACATGGTCTAACTATTCACCTTGAATTTATTTCATTTTGACATCTTATTCAATTAATTTTAATTTCCCAATTATTGATGGGAAAAATAACACACCTTGAATGGTGGTTTAATTACATAATCAAGACATGTCTATTTTATCACGTTTAAGAAAACATCCTTAAGGGGTTAAAATTGAAGATTAAAACCTTGATTTGAGTTAATGGGTCTCAAGGGTAATTATTGAAAAATATATTTTTTTATGAGATGTATGGAAATTCAGAAACATTGAAAAATAATGAATAATATAAATAGATATTCTTTATGGGAAAGGTAGTAGACCATTTACATTATATATATAGTAGACTGTTTGTCATGTATTTCACATTACTGTCATATATAATGGGAGAAATAAAAAAATATGAATAGCTTAAGAAAATATGGCCTATTTGTTCACAAAGATATAAAATTTAAATAAGTGATGATAATCAAAGAAATAAATAATGAGGAATGAAAGTCATACTAAGAGGGGTCTAAAGTGAGAAATGGAACTTAAATCCTTCTATATGTAGAAGATTTATCACTAAGGTTGTATGAGGTAAGATGGAATCTCTCCACTACTACAATACAAGAGAAAATAAGGGAGGTGGAAGAAGAAATTAGGGTTAAAGGCATAAGTTTATGAAATGGAATTACACCCTTTATTCAATACAGGAATTCAGCATTTACTTCATAAAAAGGAGATTCGTACTACAAAACCATCCCTTAAGAGGTCACCCAAATATGACCTATCTTGTAAATATACAATTTACAATAAAAATTTATAACTAACATTGAAAATTCCAATTTCATGGGTTCTTCTAGGCTTATGGGGTCTTCCATGGAGGACGCATGGTGTGAAATGATATGTTAAATAGTAAATTGATATTTTACCCCATAAAAAATTATCTAGACTCAAAATCCTACATATACCACTTAGAAAAAGATATAACCCCAAAACTAAAGAAAAAATACCTGTAAAAAATATGATAACATAAAACCAACCCTCCTAGAATTTAGTCATACCTGAGTTTCCTTGAGGAGGATTATCTATATTAATGAATAATTTTATCCATTTTTCATGTATCTTATACTCTCATGCCCAGGTCTCACCTTATATATGTCTATTATTCCATATCACATGTTTTAGATAAATTTTCCTTCCTTGAAGAACCTTTGTTCCTCCATATATAATGTGAACATTATACTACTAAAAAATATCACCATCAAACTCAAACATATCTTGATAAAAGGTGTGATATGGGTCTAAATAGTAACGAGGATGCTTAGAAACATGGAAAAAATAATGAATAACATAATATATCTAAATAAGATCTGTATAATGGGCTATTAGCATGACTCCATATAGAATATAGAAACTCACAATGAATATGGAATATAGATTCCATTACCCCAAAATCTATCGATGAACTAATCTATGTGAAACACTCTAGAAGACATAGTATCCCACCTAAAACACTAGAAGAAAATGATGATGGATAGAATAAGATATCTCCATATACCGAGCTATAGAAAAAATAATTATACTCTACTATATCTTATTTGAAGACTCCTAAATGATTTGAGGTTCTAGTAGCTCTAACTACCCTCTGTATAACTAGTAAAAACATGATTTGAATGACCTAACATATTCTTTTCATGTCAATCCATCTGTATTGGTTCTTGAAAACTCTTATTGTAAGATAAATCATGAAGTGGTAATTTATTTTCCTGATAACATCTAAAATAATTCGCATCTTCAAGGATTGAGTCCTCTAGAACATATATCGGATGCGTGGATGAATCATTAGTTTCTGGTTGATAGGTTATACTCAAATTGTTAATGAACATAAATCCTTATGATACCCCTTTCAGAACTGTGACCTAAAATGTTCATCCCTATCTAATACAATATTACATGTAACTCCATGAGTACATATAACATCATGGATATAAATTGTTCTAAGAACATCCAGTAAGATTCTCAACCTGATTTTTGGGAAATAGGTGACCATAATTTTCCAGTATACCATAACCCATACTTTATCATCTCATTAAGGGGACTTTGGAAATGTAATAAAGAAATATGTATTTCATCCCATTTACCATATGTAATGGATTACAGTTGTAAAAGAACTATAAGAACTAGTGTTCCATATTCACCTAATGATGGGTATAACATAGAGTAACACAACCTACTATCTCCCTTTTCATCTCTGACCATCAATACTTGTCGTGTAAGTTATAATACATATTGGCGGGTCTAGGATGCAATACCTATTTGGAGGAATGAGACTATCACATCCATTATTCTTTTATTTCTATAGTAACTCATACAGATCAATGAATTAACAAGATCGCATCCTTATTAATGACCTAACAGAGATGTGGGCCCTCACCTGAAATGCCTTCCCTTTGGACTAAGACTATACGATTTTAAATCTAACTCATTTTCACTCAATCCAAAAGTGATGAAGTCACTAATAATTATTTGATTATTACCTGGTAAGGACACTCTTGGACCTCAATATGTATATTAGAAAATAGTTTCATCATGTTAAATTAACTACTATTTTCTTATAACCACATGTTTTTGTGTCATCTATATTAGATCATCAACAACTTCATTTCCATTCCAAGTAATATAATAAAGATAAATTTCAAAAGGATTATTGTGTTCAACCCACATATGTTTCTAAGATTAAATAATAGTGGTGAATATATATTTTATAATTTTGATATCTCTATATACAATGAATCATACTCCTAATAAATAACACCTTTAACAAAAAAAGCAATACAAAACCGCTTCTTGCTTCAAGTCATGTGTTGGTTAAATTTGATCATTCATCCTCAACCGAAGAGATGAGAATTCAATGAATCACTTATCCGACATAGGAAATACCCCTATCCAAATTCCTAATGAAACATAATAAATTATCTTTCATATAATTGGATTGGGATGAATTAGGATCAGCACAGAGGTATATCTTCCAATCAAATCCAGAAAAGGATCCTCACACTCATTGGACTATTTGAATATAACGACCATATTTTTCAATACTATAATAGGTGTTGTAATTGTTTATATATAATTAATTAAACACCTATAATATCCATCATGAAACAATAGACTCTGAATATAAGTGAGATTTTTGGGCAGCTACTAGGAAAATATGGCTATCACATTCTCTGGGTTCATGAACACTATTTTTGTTAAAGACAATGTAACTAGGATATTAACATTATCAATCGAAAAGTTTATTTTTTAGATTTTAATATAACATATTCTCTCTTAGTGTGGTCAATATGATATCATAGTTTTTTTCATGATTATGTCATGTGTTTCAGTACAAAAATATGACATATATAAAGACAACCAAAAAAGAATCCGGATATTGGTGGAAATTCCAATTCATCATAGACATGAAAATATTTGGTGAATTTGTGAGACTGGATGTCATTAATAAATATTCCTATAGAGCATATCTAATATGGAATGTTATACATAGTATATTTTAAGGTATAACTCACTCCTAATGATAGACTTACCACAAATAAAATTTCAAGAATACTCTTATACCTCATAGTTTGTAAAAGAGGCCATCTATTTGGGAAATTTCATAATAGATCTTCGTTGTATGTTTTTTAAACCATTTTAATCCATGAAAATAATGTGTTTTATGCCTTACTTATCATAGGAAAGGAATGGTGTACCCCTAGGTAAAATACTAGGTCATATGTACCCTTTAGTTTCCAACTCATCTAACTAACATTTTAGATCATAATTATTAGTAAGATACATCATGCAAGAAGGTATAGAGACTAGTGAAACATCTAACACTATATTTGTAGTAAAATATACCTCTCTTGTAAGAGGTAACCCAAAAATTATGATAGGTAAGATGCCCCTCATAAAATCCACCATCAGAGTGGAATATGATGGAAGTGTTCCATGTTCACATAGAAAGAGAATAGAAATCATGGTTTTCCCTTCTCCCAGACAATTATGCTCAAGTATATCCCGAGTCTCTTAGTAATCCAATTGTTAATTGTTAACATAGTTACTAACCTCAAGTTATGTAAAGGATATTGTCCTATTATAGCGATTACTATGGGTGTGATAAGTTAATAATTATATTTTCTAGATGATGTTATCATTACATGTCAACTCAAGGATGAAATGGATCCATAAGAAACAATAATTATCTATCACAAAGGGGTAGTAACTGCATTGGCATGAACACTCTTATTTCAATATCATTGGAGTATTTATAATATTATATCAAAATAAATATTCAATATCAATGCCAAGAAAATTCATCAAAGTCGCAGTTATGAAGGATTATAAATAGATTTTGTCAAATTAGGGTGATACTAAAGTATGGGATAAAAAATCATACCTCTATATTTATATGGCCTAGAAATATTATCCTTATCTATAGGATGTAATAAATAATTATTTCTTAGAGCACATCCTTGATCTACATAAATTATACCTTATGTATGTCATCACCACAAGAGCTTAAAATACAATGTTTGTCGACCCCATCAATAACCACAACCTCATTCAGATTGGATCGTAGTTTTTTTGTTTCTTTCTTTGCAAGAATCTATAGATCCTTATTTGGTACATTCAGTCAATGTGCATACCTTCTTAGTAGAAACTAGATGATAATTCAAGAATAACTAATAAAGAGACTCCATTTGTTGACAAATCTGCTAGAAAATAATTTTTATAATACTCTTTGGCTTCATGCGACTTTGCATCCCACACTGGTAGTATACCACACTCTTACAGGTGTAGATTTTATAACCACAATGAAAATGAAGAGAATCCTCCAGTCGATACTTCCATACTATTTTCAGAGTTCTTTACAGTTTTTAACACGAAACATTCTAGTCCACACATTCATCTTCCATTATATTTTTTCCAGTGTTGAAGGCCTAGTTCATTATCCCAAATATGCAATTCAACTAGAATATTTTCATAGGAAATTTGATGTTGTACTGAATCTCATTCTCAAATTTCTTATCACATGAACTCTTTTATCATAAAAGAACATCTATAGATAACAATATATAAAACAAATTAGTGGAGTATTGTATAAAATATATATTTCCCAATTGTATGTCCATAAACCCCCTCACATGGCCATCTATTAACATTTAGGGTTTGAACTAATTGCATAAGGCATGGTTTGAAATTTTTGTCTAGACCATAACCTGATGTCAACATAGCTATGTGATAACATCACCAATTACATTGGAGATAATAAAAGAGTGTCTGTAGTGATATTCACCCTCCATTCTATAGTTTTCTCTAGATGGTAAAATATAGATAACATGGATTCTAGCATTGAATTGAAATCATAGGGATCACCTTCCCCTAAAAATGTATGGGGGTATTGCTGCTGGAACTCCAAAGTGAATTCATCCATAGAAGGGGTAGGTCCCGAAAATCCTGGTATAGACTACACAACTCGTAAGAAACCCTCTTGAAATTGAGCATTAGTTTCCAAGTCAGTAATAAATGGAGTTTCCATAAGTGTAATTACATCAAGTAATACTGGTGGTGGAATACCCACAATATCCAGATTGTGTTCATCAGCACCTTCCGAACATTCAACCGGCGACCATTACAAAGTCATAATTAGGCAATTCCAAGAACAATCCTCCAAATTATATTCATGGATGCAATATATCCTAGAAGAAAGGGAGATAATGGGTATAATTTATTCCTTCCACAGAGACACCCCATCAATAAGTTATATTTCAGGGTTTTGGTTAATGTTTGGGTCTCCCAATTTGGTTTCTATCTATGTGGCTTCAATTTCAATGTATATTGTAAAACACAAATTATGTTGAAATTAGAATCCCCATTTTATAGTAACTCTTTGTTTTTATGTTTTATGAATCAACAAATTCCTATTTACATACATCATGGTCCAGTTAATGAGTTACCATTCCCATATTTGAAAGTCCAACACTTTATGAGATTCAATGGGAACATTATATAACATCAACAATACATTTACATCCAATGTTACAATGTACCTAGTCTGTATATAATGGTAAGATTATATGGATCATTATTCCAAATTTATTAAATTACTAACATTATAAATAAAATTTTGAATCCATTTATTCATAAGAAAATAATGTTTCAATACCTATAGATCAATCTACATGGGTAAAATGTGATTATTTATTAGGTATGGTTTTATCATCATGATATGTTGGAAATCATCATTTTTGTTTATATAGACACATTATGTAAAAATTAATTTTTTCATTTTTAATATAATAAAAAATTGTACATACAAAATTATTTCAATAAAAGAACATGGAAAATGATATAGTAAATGCATGAACATAATGGCAACATGGAATGGAATATGCATGTTATACAAACACTTGAGTGACTAAAATGTAAAATTATAAAATTAATTATTACTATAAAAGGATAAAGGTTAAAATCCATAGTCAGTACTTAAGTTAGAAGTCACATGTATCACCATATAGTTAAATTAGTATAACTGTCATAGGAAATTTTCAAAGCAACAAGTCTCGTCCTAGAAAACATGTCTTTTTTTTAATAGGTGGGTTAGAAACTCCTATTTAGAAGCTCCTTACAAAATTCTAACACATTTGAATCTCCAATATACCAATCCAAAATAGGAACAAAAGGAAAAAGAATCATCTAATTCCACGTTTTCATGTCCTAGACCCAATTAGCGACACAACCTCAAGTCCTCCATGGTGTTCCACATAGGGAACCAAGTATTACCCATGAAAAGGCATGAATTATAGAATAAGGGTTATAGTCTAACAATTCCAATTAATAATTCACTTAAAATAGTTTGGTAATTTATTTATAATGAATTCATCAAGAATTATATAAGAAGGAATAAAGAACAAGGAATATGATCTCACTATTTTCCTTATATATAATTTATTATAACATTTCATTTAAATAATTTTAACATACCTATTGAAAAGGGGTAAAATGTTCGGGCACCAGAACCCATTAAACCAGCTTATGAAAATCAAAAAAAGGATTGTGGTATTGAAAAGGGGTAAAAGAAAAAAAGATCAATGGTGTTATAATTACAAAAGAAAAACATTTTTATTTTATCCAGTTTATCAACACACCCTAGATGGGGTTCCAAATATTCTCTTCATCCCCCATTATTGTTATTTGTTCTCAAATAATATTTATTTCAAGTCTAATTCTTTTAATTAAGGGAATATTTTATAGATTACATATGTAAGATCTGATGTATAGACCAATTTTTCACAATATAAAGAACTCTACATTTAAAGAAATATACAAGAATACAATTCTTATACAGCTATAAAACTCATCATCTAGTATTTTACATTAATCTAGGATTGAACTTGATAAATAGAATAAATATATGAACACCCTAATAATTGGTCATTTGAAGTCACAACATTTTGAAATTCGATAAGGGAAGATAAATAAATGAGATGCAAGAAAAATATTAGTATTATCTAGAGTGATCCAAGAGATGAATGATTCTTGAATCAGAGGTTTTACAAATATGTTATATCAATGCATATTTAAGGTAGGATGGAAGACCTCTTATGCCACTTTTAATTATAAAATGAGGGAGGATAATGAAGAAATCAGGCTTAATGACATAAGGATAATAAAGGGAATTCAACCACTAATTTTTAATGGGACTAAGGTCTTTATGTTTTAAATATTATATATACACCAAAAATCCCCCCAACATGGAATTTCAAAACATTACCTATAGTTTAAATAGATAATTTATTCCTAATATCTATTATTTAGGACCTAAATTCTTATTTAATGGGGTATTGTTGGATTATGTTGTCTTTTGTGGATGTCTCATAATGTAAAATAATATTTCATGATATAAATTAACATTTTACACTATAAAAAATTCTATAATATTGAAACTCCTTGGTATACTAATTCCTCCTAGTTCTAAACCATAAACTAAAAAAATAAAAAAAATGATGATATCCAACATCAATTGGCTTACTAATATTCAACTTATTTTATATAGTGTTGTTTATGGTTTGATGATTCTACTATATTAGAAAGTTTAATCCTTTGCCACTCTAATTTTATTATTTCCTATTTTACTTTTTTAATATTCATCATTTTCATGGGTTTACATGAAGATTAATTTAGTGAAAAAATATTGATATAATTTTACTTTTTTTCTCCTCTTTTAGTATGTGTATAATACTATATAATATATGTTAACATATATTTATTATTCAATTAAATATAACAAATAATATATGAGTTATTAAAAAGGTGATAGTTTTCCAATACCAATTGAAAATAAATTTCTATGAATATATTCCATTATCTAGGACCTTCAAAACTATATTCTTATACAAGATCAATCTATTAAGTAATATATCTATCAGCATGTAAAAAATTACATCCTTTCTCATGGAAAAAATCCTAGAAGTTTTATTAAGAATAATTTTCTGATGGGGACCTCCTTTGTTGAATTGATGAAGAGGATAACCTCATATTTTTTTATAATACAACCTTACTGATGTATGCAAAACTCTCTAATCAAGGAAAAATAAATTCCCCTATATCAATAGATATTGATTCATATCACCATCTTCATAGAATTGTTGAAGAACTGCAATTCTAATTAGATGAAAGTTCTTTTAGTTTCGGACACCTAAAAATATTATATATTTCAAAATACCCTGATCTATTTGACTTATGAAGAATTGTTTTTCATTTTTTAATATACTTGTGATATAGCAAGGATGTTCACAGATATCCACAAGGACACTGTATTCCTCTGGCATTGGGTTTCGTATATTTAAAAACACATTTGTTCACTTCGTTATGGTCCATTAAAATTTAGTCTAATTGTTTTCTTTTGAACCTAACATGGATTAAAAATGAGTTAGAAAAGGTCTTAGGGGTGTCTAGGGCATGTTCGGAGCCTCAAACCCATCTTTTTGTGGAAACTGGCGATGTCTCACGATTAGGTCACAGTGGGCGCACATATTGCCTAATTGTGTGGATAGAAATTTTTGGACATAACCATATTACACAATTTGCACTTTTCCGTGTAGACTAACCATGAATGTTCCCATTATAACTAAGTAACAATGCATGATTTATGCATAGTTTTTCAAACTGTGCAGACAACCCATGCACAAGCCATTTTTCGAACAATTTTCCTTTTTCCCTTAATGATCTATTAAGACACCTATTTATTCTTATTACGAGTTCCAGTAGGATATACCACAATAGATCTCATATTAGTGAATTCTGGCGGCCAACAATTAGGATTGAAATATATACTTCATTTTGGATCTAATGAATTTTCTGTTCATTATGTTGGATGTGCAACAATAAGTACTTAAGTCTGTTTAAGAATTTGTTCTTCTCTTGTGATCTCGACCTAGTTATCGAGGTGTGATAGATTTTCCATTTTTCTCAGATCTACTCCATTATAATAAAAATTAAGGGCTGATTTCAAATGATACATATCATACAACCATACGTTGGATGTTTTATAACTTATCCCTCATGTTCGTTGATTTTAAAATTATTGTACGGGGCCCACCGATTTAATCAGGCACTATTTATAGAATTTATATTAAATGATTAAAATCATTAAAACAATATGAATATGATCTTTCAACATATGTTATTATTTTTTGGTCATTAATCCAAAAATTAAATCCATCCCACATAGGATATTATTCCATAATTTGGTTTTTAGTATTTGACATGTTTGAGCCACTATTTGGGTGTGACATTTCTTGACCCTTCTAATGGTAAGCATTTCTATATTAAATATCTTGATTTCAATTTTGAATTTCATAATGGAATATTTCATGTATGCTCACCAGTTTACTTACTTATGGTAATTGATTCAATTTATAATTTTATTTGAAATGGAAGTTAGAAAGTATACTAAGTATATTCCTTGACCAGATTAATTATTAATGATTAATAGGTTTCATGTCTGTAGCACCCCATACCACATTAATAGAAGGTAGTAGAATGAAACTTAATTATGTAATATAATTTAAATGGAGTTAATAATGGTTTAATGCTATATGGACTCGTCACAATAATGAAAGGAAAGGCTTGGACCAAATGGACTAATTGATTAATTATGACTTGATTAAAAGGTTGTGTGCAAATTTTCCTTATAACACTTATGAAAGACAAGGCTTGAATAAAATGAAATATTACATGACATTAATATCATATAGAAGTGTCCTAAATTGATCTTGTCTTGTATTCTTATCATGGAATGCCTTGAGTACTCGAGAACCTCATTCCAATTCATGGATACAACTTTCATAAGTTGAGATCGACCTGGATCCTGATCCATGTATATTCATTAGATTCTTGGTATGACACCATATGAACCCTTAAATATTATTACAAAATGCCTTGTATATACTCATTGGATCTAGAATTGAAAAGTATGTGACATGGTTAAAGCCCATCAGGCTCAGTCATTTCATAGCCCCATTTTACCTAGGATGAACTCCTTGGGCTTGATAGGAATCTCTTTGTGGAATTATATTGACTAAGCTCCATGTATTACACTCTTACCCCATTCCATGCTGTAGTTGTTACTCAGTTGGAGACCCTTGAGGTCTATGTCACCATATTTAATACATTTGGGGGTTATTATTAAATATTATTATGGGTTTCTTTGCTACAACTTGGAACCATTACTAATCATAACATGTGGCATCTTATAAATTGGTAACAATATAAAAATGAATTTATTACATTTTTATAGACACCATTGGTGGTGGCTCAAAAAAGATTTATCTCACACCCTCTATAAGAGCGGTTTGATAATGAGAGTAGATTACATGGTTGTAGGTGTTGAAAAAGGGAAGCATACTACATTAAACACTTTATTTTGTTTCTGTTTAGTATGGATCTTGATAACAGATTATCAAGATAGAGATCAAGATTCTTAGGATAGTCTTATATTTCCTTCATAATTATGTGGAACATTTTATTCATGTAATCTTTTATCCATGTCTTCTAGTTTTATAGTGACATGAAATATCATCAGTTGTTAAATGCTATTCTAGTTTTTTCAATTATTTTCATTACTGCCTCTATTTTATGTTATTACTTCTCTTTACTTATATTGGTTCTTCAATTTACCTCTATTTATATTCACCCAATACTTGTAATGAGGTCATAGTCTCCCAGACACACCATTGGCCCTCACTATTAGATGGAATCCTCTAGTATTCGGGGAGAAGCACTTGAGGCAATGTGGCCAACTAGGCTCAGGGCCCCCATTATGTGGAATCTAGATATGTGAAATCACAATTCAGTATTATTGGGGTTTCTTTTCTTGGTTTACTATTTCGAGACAATATATTAGAGATTAGTAATGCTTGGGACTTGGTGACAACCCTTTCTTGGGTGTCGTGAACCCATGTTCTAGGTAATGTCTAAGTTACCTAAAATAAAATTGTTGTTTTTTCTATTATATTTGACATTATTTCACCATTTGGTGACACAAATGTTGTGTAGAGATGTTGATTATTAATTTTAATGAAGGTTTTCTTTCATCTTGAGCCCGATGATATGAGGGCAAGGAGCATTGTTTCATGCATCATTACAGTCACCTATAATTCACATGTCATGTATATTTCCATACCTTATTGGTGTATTTAACTATTTTTAATTTCTTGATATGCCTATGATTATTGAGTGATCTTGTGATAGTTAGCTTATTCTTGTATCACTCATAGCTATGATTGAGAGATTTTCTATATTAATTGATGAGGTGTATGGGCCCTTATGTGATGGGATGAGTAATTTACAAAGTCGAGTCATCATGTTATAAATAAATGGTTCTCATTTCCAATGATAAGGTGTATGGAAAATAAATCACCAAAAATGACTATCCATTATAAATTTTATCACAACATTTAAAATGAATTGGTTGCACATCCTTATCCCACCTTGTAATATTTATGAAATGTAAAAGAGTGAACCATGTAATTAAATATAAATTGAAATAGAACATATAAAAGAGAAAATATCGATACCTGGCCATCTAAGCTAGTAGTTGGGGTTGTATTCTCAAGGTAGTGAGTTTTCTTACATTTACATTTCTCTAGTGATGTTATCTATCTACTTAAGTTTTTTTTTGAGGTGTGTGCCTAGCATTTTTTGACCAATACTGCCACGACATCCTCATATCAAAATCCCAGAAGGTGGAAATGACCTTGATCCCAACATGGTGTCCCCTTAGCCACCACTTTTACCTCCAAGAGTTACACTTCAGGCACCGCCTAATGTAACTCTGTATATATCATGGAAAGTATCAGACTAGAGATACAGTATTACTTTGTTGTAATAATCCAAGATATTCCATTATGGGTACAAATAGATGGTATGTGACATGGTAGTGACTTTACGTTTGAAGTAGGCAGTTACCCTTTCTTGGGGAACATATTTTTCTCTAGATGACGGGATTTTATGTCATTCTTGGGATGGATTGTTTAGTATAGTAAAATTATTTTGTAGAGTATATCGCCATAGGGTGTAATTTACATAAAAAAGGTAGCAATTATCTACATAAGGGTGCGTGGGATTTCAAGGATGGTAGAGATAGACCAGAGCATCATTGTCTAGGTTGAATGACTACCCAAATAGAAAATATCTTCACTGAGAACTAGGGTTTATGATAAGATAATATTCCTCCACTGGTTGATCATATTGGGGATGTCTATTCTAATGATTTTTTCAGCCAACATCTTAATATAAAGTTAGAGTTTATGATTGAAAATATTCCATGATAATCTCCTGTGTACACTCCTCCATAAATGATGGAACCTATAGAGCATCAAGAGCTCAAGAAAAAATTTGAGGATTTTGAGGTTAAATGTTTTATACGGACTAGTACTTCCTCTTAGGTTTTGCCTGTGCTTTCTTCTAAAAGGGAGGATGGAACCTTACCTCTATTCTGGGATTATACAAGGTTGAAGTAGCCTATGTTCAAGTACTGATATCCACTACCTCAAATATATGATCTCTTCGACCAGCTCAGGGGAGCTAGGGTCTTCTCCAAGATTATACTGAGATCAAGTTATCACCAGGTACGAATCAATCCATCAGACCTACCTTATACAGCTTTCTATAGAATATAAGGTCTATATGAGTAACATGTTATGTCATTTCGTCTTACGAAATCACCAGTTGTTTTCATGGCTCTAATGAATAGGGTTTTCCTCCCCCATTTGGTCTCTCTTTTTGTAGTATTCATCGATGTCATCTTGGTGTATTCTCACACTCATAACGACTATGAAAAAATTCTTGAGATCATTATGGTTAAGCTAATAGAGAATCATCTTTATAAAAATAATATTATGTTCCACTTTTTGATTGACAAAGTTTAGTTCCTAGGTCATATAATATCATAATCAAGAGTATTTATTAAAAAAAAGGTTAGTGATGTAGTTTCTTAGCAATAGAATAAGAACATATTTAACATATAGATATTATTGGGGATAGATAGATAATATAGGTGTTATATTAAAAATGTTTCCATCCATTATTCTCCTATTTTGGATCTTATGATGATGGGGTTCAAGTTCATATGGTCTGATGAATGTGAGAAAGTGTTTCTGGAGCTAAAAGAAATACTTTTATCAGCACCTATTCAAACACTTATGGAGCAAGGAATAGGTTATATCATCTTCTATGATGAATTAGGAATTGACATAGGTGTAGTTCCGATGTAGAAGGAAAAATTCATTGCATGCAGATCTCAGCAGTTGATTCTTCATGAGAGAAACTACCTGACACATTACCTTGAGCTAATAATAGTTTTCAATTCCATACGTTTCTAGAGACATTATCTATTAGGCGAGAACTTTGTGGTGTAAATAGACCACAAGTGCCTCAAATATATCTTTGAATAGTGTGAATTGTACCTCAGATAGTGGATATTGTTTGAATATCTAAAATCCCTTGATTTTGAGCTTTGTTATATGCTTGGGAATGTCAATGTGGTTACAGATGCACTGTGTTGGAAAACTCAAGCAAAAGTCGTATGGGAAGAAAGTGATGAATGGATGTTTATATTTCTATTTTTTGAGTTGCATCTTGAGTTTCAAGATATTCATGAGTATTTTTATCTCTCATGCTTTACAGTTACCTCTTCCCTACTTAAAAAGGTGAAGGGTAGATAATTTTTAGATACTGAAGGGTTGGTTATTTATGAGAGTATATCACATGATAACCCACCTCTATATTGGTTTGTAGAAAAGGACGACATCCCGTGTCTATTTGGATATGTCTGGGTCCCTACAATTATGAGACCAGGGTTGATTAGAGAGTACCATTCCACTTAGTGGATAGCTTATCTAGGCATATATGACATGTATTGAGCCATGCGAAGCTAGTATTTGTGGCCTAGGAAGAAATGTGACATATAATACATTATCACTAGGTGTTCCCACCTTTTAGCAGGTGAAGGCAAAGCACTACAGACCTATAGGATTGTTATTTCCACTTCCAGTCCAGGAATGGAAATGGAAAGATGTTTCCATGTAATTTGTAGTAATATTACCTAGTTCACCAAACGGTAGTGATTCTATAAGGGTATTAATTAACCTAATAACAAAATAAACCCACTTTATTCCTATTTGGGAGACTTTATCACTTTATAATATAGGAAGACTGTATGTCTGTGAGATCGTAAAACTACATGGGGTTCCCTATACTATCATTTCAGGTTGGGATTCTCATTTTACGTCATGGTTATGGTAGGGTTTGTAGAATTTTATGGGTACTCAGTTACTTCAATACTAAAATTTTCATCCTCAGACAGATGGACAATCAGAATGGATGATACAAGTTCTAGACGATATGCTCCATGCAGGTGTCCTTGATTTTTATGGTCCATTGGAAAGTAATATCCCTCTTATTGAGTTCTCTTATAATAAAATATTTCAGGTGACAATTCATATGTATTCTTTTGAGACCTTGTATGGTAGGTTGTGTTGTTCTCCCACATGCCAGCTGGAGGTAGGCGAGGTAGCCCTACTTGGTCCTCATCTCGACCAAGAGACTTTAGAACAAGTTTAGCTGATAAGAAAGTGTACGACTACTAATCAGTAAAAATATAAATCTTATGTTGATCACCTTCAATTAAATATTTTGTTCAATGTTGATTATCTTGTTTCCATTACATTATCTCTCAGGTTTGGACATAAATGGTAACACAAACAAGGGATGTTATCACCTCGTTATGTAAGGCATTTTGAAATTATATAGAGAGTCGGGCTGATAGCCTATCATTTGCTACTACCCCAGAGGTATTGTCCAATGCACGATATCTTCCACATCTCACAGAATCACCATTATCACACTGATCCATCTTTTAACATTCATCCCAAGAATGTTGAGTTAGATTATGATGATAGATTTAATGAGTATCTAGTAAGAATTATCGATCGGAGCATGAAGGTTCTCTGAGGATGGTATGTCCCTCTATTATTAGTGTTATGGAAGCATAACCACATTCAGAATGAGACTAGGGAGAAGGTGGTCAACATACTTTCTCTGTGTCTATATATGTTCTTATACATTGTTTCTCCACCCTTGGAATGAGAACTCGATGATGAGATCTTTTAAGGGGGAAGACTGTAAGAACCCGGTTTTCACTCTGGTATAGATCCTTTAAAATCTAGTCAAATTATTTTCATTCAAACCAATATTGAGGCCTAATGATTTAAAATCGTTATCAGGTGTTTTTGAGGCATGTTCATAGCCCATAACCCATATTCTTGGAGAAAATAGACTTATCCCACCGTTATCACAATATTGGCGCACAATTTGTCTAACTGTGTGGATTAAAAGTTTTGGAAATACCCATATGGAACGTTTTTATCTTGGCTCTAAGGCCTAATTGTGCAAGTTACCATTCTACCTATGTTACCATGCATGTTTTTCACAAGGTTTTTCAAACCATGCAGACATACTGTGCACATGCTATTTTTCATTGAAAAATATCATTTTCCACCACAATGATCTATTTAGTCCCCTCATTCCTATTATGAGTTCTAGTGGTATTTTCCTCCATGGATCTCATTTTGGACATTTTTTAAGACTAACAATTCTAATTGAATGATATCCCTCTTCTGGGATTTGATCAAGCTTTTGTTTATCTCCTTGGATGGGCAATAGTAAGTAATCAAGTTAGTTTAAGCCTTTCTTCTTTACACTTTCTCTCATCCAAGTTATCGAGGTTTGATTTTTTCCCTTTTTCATAGATCAACTATAGTCTAAGATTATTTATTGGAAAATATCAATGTAGAAGTATCATAAAACCCTAAGGTGGATGGTTAATAACTTATCCCTCAAGTTCATTGAATTTGAAAATGTCATGTGGGGCCCACTGATTTTATCGGGTTCCATTTGTAGAATTTATATTCTATGATTAAAATCATTAGAACTGTATGGATATAATTTTTTTGTATATGTCATTAATTTTAGGTGGTTACTACCATTACTCCATCCATCTCATGTATGATGTGATTCCATTATTGGGTTTTTAGTACATGACATGATTGAACCATCGTTCAAGTATGACTTTTCTTGATGCTTATAATGGTAATATTTTCAATATTAAATAGATTTATTTATATTCTGAATTGAATAATGGAATATACCATGTATTCTCGCCACTTGACCTGATTAAGGTAAGTGTTTCAATTGATAATTAAATGTGAAATATAAATTGGTAAATTTAACGAGTATATGACTTGATTGGATTAATTTTTATGATTAATAGGTTTCCAGTATGTATAAAACCTTACCACATTAATGGAAGTTAGAAAAATGAAACTTAATTATTGTAAATTACTTAAATGGAATTAATAAATATTTCATGCTACTTGGCCTTGTCACAGTAATGAAAGGCAATGCTTGGACTAAATGGACTAATTGATTAAATATGACATGATTAAAAGGTTTCATGATACTTGACCATATCACACTACTTAATGTAAATCTTGAACAAAATAAAATATTAGTTGACTTCAATATCAAATAGAAGTGGCTTGAAAGGATCTTACCATGAATTATTATCGAGGAATGCCTTGAGTACTCGGGAACCCCATTCCGATTCAATGATACATCTTTCATAGGTTGAGACCCACCTTGATCTCAGTACTTGTAAATTATTTGTATGCATGGTATAAAACCATATTATACTTTAAATATTACTTCAGTATTCCATGGTTACACTCCTTCGATCTCGCATTGATAAGTATGTGTCATGGTTGAAGCCCATCGGGCACAATATTTGCATATATTTGTTTTACCTGGTATGAAATCCTTAAACCTAGTATGCATATCATTGTGGAATGCCTTGTACTATGCTCCTTAGATTACACTCTTACCCCTTTTCAGTCACAATTATTACTGAGTTAGAAACCCTCGAGGTCTATATCGCCTTGGTTATTACTTGGAGACTTCATTAGTAAATTTTATTACGGGGTTCCTTTCTATAAATTGGAACCATTACAATTCATAACATGTGGTATATTATAAACAAGTAATAATCAAATAATGAATTGGTTACATGTTCAGACACCAGCCGAGGGATGAAGCAAGTATATGGTATTTAGTTACATTGAACTGACTTAAATTATATATGCATTCCTTCACACTAGTAAATTTCCATTACACATGGAAGATATTATGGACTCCATTGGTGGTGTCCCAATTATATTTTTCATACACCCTCTCCAGGCACCATTTTCTACTTGAGTAGATTACATGGTTGTAGGTGTTGACAACGGGAAGCATATGGATTCAAACACTTGATTGTTTTATGTTTAGTATGGAGTTTGATAGCAAATGACCGATTCAAAGTTCGGGATTCTTGCAATAGTCTTTGATTTCCTTTATCATTAGGTGGAACATGTCATTATTTCTATATTGTATACATGTTTTCTATATCTCTAGGAACATGATACATGACCAGTTTTGGGATGCTATTCCAATTGTTTTAATTATTGTTACTATTGTATCTATTTTCTGTTGTGCATTTTATTTACTTATAGTTAATCATCTATTTAGATCTTTTAATATTGACCTATTGCACTACACTTTGGTAATGAGGGAATATACTCCCAATGAACACACCCTATGCCCTTGCAGCTAGTCGGTAGCATCTGGCGTTCAATGATATGTGCTTCAGGCCATCTAGCCCACCAGGCTAGGGGCACCCATTAAGTGGCATCTTGGTCTGGGACATCACAACATGTACCTCTAAAGTAGTTCAAATGAAACTATATAATTATTATTTTGACCTCAAAAATCATTACTATATTTTCATTTCATCATATGATATATAATGAAATTGTTATAATTTTTATGCAACTGAATTAAAGAAATGGATTTAGGAGTACAATATATATCTTGAATTATTATGCTATTATAGTTTATTATGTAATGGATAAAATTTTGACATCAAAAAAATATTATCTAATATAAATCAAATAATGTGTTAAAAAATTAAATCTTTTTATTGGAAAATATCTATAGTTATTTTTTTGGATTCACACACTGAAACCCAATATGCTACTTGGGAAACCCTATGGCCACTCATTTAAAAAAGAAGAGGAATTATTTCGTATTAATAATGAATTAGAGTCAATTAGTGAATTCTTTTTTTGTTGATTATTTATTTTTTATAGAATCCAAATATATTTTAATGAATTAGAGTCACTCATAGGTAATGTTTTTGTATGTTTAAGAATATAGAGATAAATAATGTTTAACTCACAAGAGAATATAATAGAAAGAATTTCATCTATATATTTACCTCTTTAAAACTATTATTGTCTCTGTGAACTCCCATGATGAAGAAAAAGTATCTCAGATGATTGATTTTAAATAGGAAGGGCCTTTTATCACATATATTTTCTATGCACTATCTATTACATTAAAATTATTTCATTAAATTAGAGTAAATATACCAACATAATGTTGCGCTATTTATGATGTGGTGAATCCCAAGGGAATGACCACAAAAAATGATGTTACACTATAGATGTAGGGAACCTAAAATATTGAATAGTAGGAATTAGGTTCTCATATAGGGCAAGAATGTGTACAACCTTATTTTCTTTCCGTAATGATAAGTGATCTGTTTACCCAAAAAACTATAATATTATATTTTCTAATCATGTAGATAATGGAAATTTGGATGTGGTAAGAGCCCCTCCAGAATATAACATGTAATGTTGGGTCAGATTACACCCCAAAAAAGGGAAGATATAATTAAATATTATTAGCAAAATCATCTTGTATGTGATTCCATGGTATGAAAATTACCCTTTATATAATTTCATAAAAAAAACATTATAATTTAACCTTTTCCTTTAGGAATAATGGTTCATCTATGTATGAGACCATTTCCTTAAGTGTTTTCAATGTAATGTGTGAACCTACTTTTGTAAGAGCCACCACACAAAATGATCATTAATATTTCCCAAGACTACTTTCTATTACAGAAAACACAGTCACATGATTTTCTAAAGAGTGGGGGTTCCAATATTCTTTATTTACAACATTACCAAATCATTTATTGTAAATTCTGTTGTTGTTATCATCTAATTCATTTTCAATTTTATGCCCTTGTGTCTATATTTTTTTACACCGATGTTAAAAGCAACCCCATTGATGAATTCAATAGCAAGATCACGACCATCAAAGTGAGTGACATCAACATTTTGACACAGTTTTTGTATGAATTGACTTATAGAACCCTGATAAATTGTTACATTCAAATGGTAGTTGTTTAAATGTAAAATGAGGCATAACCATTCTTTGTAATACCCCATGATTTAATTATCATATTATACTATAATAAATTCTATGTTGAATACATTACAATAGGCACAAAAAATGATTTGATCAGTAAAATATTAGATGAAACTTTTTGTGATATTTATTAAAATAGTAAAACCTTAAATAAATAAAAACATGGTAAAAAATATTACACAATTCTTACAATTATAAACATGATAATTAGTATGATTTAATTTTATAATGGTATTTTTTAAGAAATTTTATTATTGTGATGCATATTTTTTCATAAAAATTTATTTATATAATTGATTAAAAATTTATTATGATAATATGTAATATTTGAAATTATAAATTAATATATTAACTATTATATAATTATCTTTGATATGAACAAATGTTAAAATAAATTCAATAAAAAAATGTTATTTTACTACAAAATTTATTATTTTATTTGGTATTTCATTTAAAAAAATAAAAAAATTGCAGAATTTATTTTTTAAATAATTGACATTATTCCCCATGTATTTAGTTCAATGTTATCTTAAGTTCTATGTTTTTTTATTTTATTGAAAAAAATAAGTTTTAGGTTAATATTACTTTGTACCATTTTTATGAATTATATTACTTTTTACATCATTAAAAAACTAATTATGTTAAATTTTATGTAACCATATTCAAAAAAAATATTTATTATAAATTTCATATTATATATATAATACTTTTTATTCAATTTTGAAATCCATTATTACCATTTTGGAAGAAGATTAATAATTTTCTAAAAACAACCATTTATTTGTTATATAGTTATTAATTTAAAATGAATTTCTATCACATAAAAAATTTAAAATAAATATATTGTTTTCATATTAGGAATCAGAATACCAAAATATTCTAATTATATTAGTTATATATTTTCTAAAAGATAATAATACTATGTGTAAAATCAGAGTTATTAAATTGAATATAAATTTATGGAAAATATATGAATAAAAAAAATTCCTATAATTACCTGAGCATTGAATTCAATTCAATTTATAAGAGGTGGATTGATCTGATGACTTCACCTATCAGAAATTGTCCACTTTGGGATCCCCATTCCTAAAATTGTGAATATTCACATTAGTTTATTAATAAAATTCCACTTTCTTCACATATAAAATAAGGAATCCACCCACACCCCTTTAAGAAAAACTCTGAAATTTTAGTTCAAATTATACATCATTCCTTTAAACATCACCTATATTCCACTCTCTATTTTCATATCCCCTTGATCATGGATAATACCAAAATAATATATATAAATCATGTTCCCTAACAGAAAATTAAAACTTTAAATGCGAGTATGAATCATTATTAATTTTTTTATTCTTAATATATATCCTAAAATTAATTTTCTATTTATAATATTACAACCCATGTGTTATTAATATTATTAAATGATATTATGGTGTTGTTATAATCATTATTTAACATACTCTTTTCCTTATAAAAAAATAAGACTGTTGTTGGTGTGTTTGTGCTGACTACAACCCCCACAACATTACATATTTAATTTTTAATAAATAATTTTTTTAGATGGATATAAATTTTATTTAGATAGTAAAAATTATATTTATTATATGATTTTGATAATGATAAGATAAACCATTTTCTGCATTCTTTACCTTCTATAGAAAACATAAATAGTATCTGTGTGTATGTGTAGACTACCAACTCCATGAAATTGTGTAATAATTTTTTGATTGGAACCCTACCATGATTAATCTATCATGTATATAATTAATAATTACAAAATTTATGTACTTATTATATTTTTCTGATGATAAATGCGTTATTTAATTATTTAACACTTTCATTGGAAAATGAATTCATCACACCTGTTATGTTCATAATACCACCGCCGTGGATGGTGTGCTTTATTTTTCATCCCCACATTCAGGAATGGTTTTATAAAAAAATATTTTTAAGCATAATGATAATAATTAGTTTATAAATTATTATATATTATTTATGGTTTAAAAAATATTCAGTTATTCTTATAATTTAATCTATTAATATTTTTAAATTTACCTGGGAAAAGATCATAATTAATTACATCTTCTTAATTCATAGCTAATATTATTATAGAACCAAATTAAATAATAAAAAACAATAAATTATCAAATATATTAACATAGATATCCTTGGATTTAAAAACACGTTACCATTATACCAGGATGAACCTCAAAATATTTGAGAAATGCACGAAACAATCAAAATCCCCAAAATCTAATTTATGAAAATAAACTATAACCATCTAATTAATGTAAAATACATGATTATAAATTAAATATATATTGTATAATAGATAAGAATTATGTTCTTAAATTTTTTTATTATGATGGTAGGGTTTATTATAAAGGGGATTAATATTCTTTCATTGAAGTTCATATTTATTGAAAGAGTGTTATGTCAAATCTCATTCTATGACACATATAATTTATTATAAAACTATTCTATTTTATATGGTGTATATTATACCAGTTATATTTATTATATATTTATTCCACCAATATTTTTGTAATTTAATTTTTCATTTTATGTTTTCTATTTTATTAGATGTTTAATCAATCATTACAAATGTTATAAAGGGTTTTCACCTCTCAGTATCCATTACTTGAGACAAATGCCTTATCCACAACTTGTTTCATATTTTATAGAGTATAAATTTACCAATTAATGTTTTAAAGATTCAGTAATTAAATTAAATATTTTGAAAACCTCATCCAATGTTAAATCCTTAATAATATTTTTTTCATGAGATATTAAGGGTATATATAATTTTATAAAACCAAATTATCCTTTTTTGAGTTTTAATCCATCATTATAACCTATATTATTCTAAAATTGATGGATTTTATCCTATGACAATATTATATTACAGTTTACCATTTTCAGTTAAATTTATATTTCAAATTAACGTATTATTCTTTCAGAAATTTCATTCTTATTAAAAAAATGACATTGTTATGAATTTTTCCCATCCCTATTAATTTATTATTAACTTCTATATCCATATACCTTCTTTCAAAATTATTTACATTATTATTTTTAAATAAAATTAAATTTTTTTTATTAATATTCATAATTTTCTTTAACAATATATAAAATTACATTTTATTTTTCTTTTTATGATATTGGTCTGAATAATGGTCTTTGAAAATATTAAAATAGTTTTCTTCTAATTTATTCTTCTACATCCCATTTATGTAAATCAATGTTACTTTTTATTCTAGTCTCTAATATTTGTACTTCATTAATGGAGATATTTTATTGAAAAATTAATTTTACATTATTGAAATCATTTTTTGAAGGTAACTTGTAATATCATGTTTTTAGAGAAAAATATAAAATGATTTATGGATTCTAATTTTAGGGATTCATGTAAATTTAACAATATATCTACAAATTATATATTTAAAATTTATTAATGTTTCATTAATAACCCTATAAATTGCATTGGTAAATAATCCTTTAGATTGATAAAATTATGGGTATCAACAGATTACTATCTTGAGTTAATTTTAGGTTTTACAATTTAAAAATGTTTCAAAATCCATTTTTATTCAATGTTTTATTCATCATATGAGGGATTTTTTGTGGAAAAAATATGTAAATAATACCATTATGAGGTTGGTTGTGTATCAAATATCAATATATTGCATTGGATTGGTATTTTTATCCAATGATTAATTAACTTTTTGGGTTATGGTCTTTAAGGTTTTATTTTCATACAATGATTATGTGTAATGGTATTTTGAGTTATATGTTCCCATAAAGACTAAGCATGGGTATATGTGTGGTGATATATGATCATAATTACCATCTATGATTTTATATGTGGTTAGTTATTATTAATAATACATTGATTGAGTGTATTATTATTTTTGCTCACCTGGATTATGAATTTTTGTACCATTCGTTATCCATGATCATAGGGGCTGTGGGTGAGTGTATTAATAAGTAGGTACTCTTAGAATGATTATTCACTATAAGAATTACTATTTGTTGTGTTTATAATTTCGCATCTTTTTCATCCTTTAATTTATGTCACATTTCAGTGTGATATTAGTTTTTTATATTCTATGGCCCAATAATGGTGCCTTTTGATTCTGATATCATATGTCACGGTATTTGTTTTTCATTTGATATTTCTTGTCCCACACTATATACTTTAGGGAGAATAATATTTTTTTATTCTTTTTAATATGACTATTATCCTATAGTAGGTTATCTTATATACTTAGGATCAATTTCTTCAAAAAAATTGATATTTTTTTCATAAATTGAGATCACATGTTTTCCCCCTTTTCGAGGTGATGAATATAAGTAAATATTATCAAATGTTGGTAAGGGGCTGTATTGTGGTTCCATTATGGATAACCATTCCAATTTATTATAATATATGTTTCTTTTGTATTTTTATCTCAAAACACTTAAAATTACATATTTTTAAGTTGTAAGTTATTATGAGATATAATTATAAATATCTAGTTATAAGGTGTAATATATGAATTTTTATCTTGGGACATCTCACTCAGTATCAAATCCATTTTTTAATGTATGAAATTTTACTACCCAACCCAAGAGTGTGTGTTTGGGGAATCTTATATGTTATTATATAAAAATATTTTATTTTTTTTGGTTAATTTAGTAAGTAATTAGGATCTTGATAAGAAAAATTTAAGAAAACACGTGGTATACATCTATATATAGAAAAAAATCATGTTATTTTAGAAATTTTTTAGATTTTTTCTCTTATATCAATGACATCCCTCTCTAGATACAACAATGTGAATATAATATTAGCCACAATGAACAAAGAGTTAATAAACCATAAAAGGATTATAGGGTATTAACTTGATCTTCACCCGATGCATGATAAATAACCCTGATTATAAATATGGTCTCACACTCCTATGAGATACACTTTGAGGATTAACATTATCTTTACAAACCATTATATTGTATTTTATTGATATTTGGTGATTTAATATATAAATAATTAGTTTAGAAAGACTAATATGAAAAATGGAAAATCAATGATAAAAAAGAAAGACTGATATGTTGACCTAGTTATATAATTTTTTAATCACAGTAATTATAGGATGTGTTGAATGTGTCACTAGAGAAGAAATTTTAGGATTGATTTCATGCATTCCTATAATCATTTACATTGATTTTGTGGAATATTAACATAATATATATAGTTTTATTATGCGATTGGAATTTGGTTCCTGAAAATTAATTTTTGCAATTCATGTCTTTAGAGTATCTTATGACATATTGTCAGCTAAAGATGCCTATTATGATTTAATTTAATAAATTACTAATAATAACCTATTATATTACAAAATATTTATTTGGTTACCCAGGGTAGTTAGTTGGAAGTTATGTTTGGGGCCTTGTATATCATATAGATAGACATATCTATTCTTAGTGGTGATTTGTAATTAAATTTATGAGGATTTAATTCGTTTAAGGGATAATGGGTAATTATATGTGATTTAATATTGAATACTCATTAAATTAATAATATTTTGAATTTATTACATCATACACATCACCAAACTAAAACAAGCCCGGATATTTTAGATATAGATTAGTTGGAGACTCTTAAGTTGAGTTAATTATATAGAAAATGAAAGACAAATTATTAATAGAATAAGATTCATAAATTTAGTTAATTAATACACAATATGATTTATTTTTAACAGGATTATTTTTTTAATTAACATTTAGATAATGTGACACATATATTATCCATTAAAATATATTTGATTACTTTTAGAAAAATGATTATCATAATTTTTAATATATATTTGTATGAAATGACATGTTAGAATTTATTTAATTAAAAAATAATATTAACTATGATTATGAGAACTTAATGTTTAAAAGGTTATATTCTATAAAAACATATTTCCAATATTTTTTATTTTCAAATAAATCATCAATCACTTAATTATGTATTTATTATTTAAAAAATGTAATTATATTGTCATATTCATCTTCAAAATTTTATGATAGTATGTGTTTTTTGGGATTTTCAAAGATATATATTTTTTTAATAATAAAAATATAAATTTTTTATTATGATTTTCACATTTATAAAATAAGTGGCATATAAGAATGACAACATACTATATGAAAACAAAAATTTAACAGAAAAAATTTTCTGATATGTAGAAATATATTATTAAATATTGTGATTAATTTGAAGAGGCGTGATTATATTGTTGTTTCCAAAGTAATATTTTTCTAAAAACTAGTATTTTTGAAATATAAATTTATTATTTTCAAATAAATTAGTATAAATTTCTCATATTTAAGATCATAAAATTGTTTTAATATTTATCATAAAAATAAAAAAAATTATGTAATATGATAACATTCCTTTAATGATATAAAAACATGTTACTAAGGGTAACATATGTGTTATCATGGTGAAAGAAAATTTTGGTAAAATGATTAAAAAATGATCCAAAAACTAAAATCAGAAAAATTGAATGTAAAAATTTCTATTAGAGATAAATATTTTTCCGCATTAATCCATTCACCCTATTTTCCACATTTGATGCCACATGGCTTAAATAGTGTCTTGTCTATTTATATTGTTATCATGATTTAACTCACTTCACCGATAAAAGGTTATCTATACATCCCATTTACATACACTCTAAAATTTTAATTCATATTTAACCAATTACAAGCATTATATCACATAGATACCTCTCCAATCCATTTTATCCCCTTTATTTGGGGAAAAATTAAATACACTATTTCTAATATATATTCTGTGAGAAGGTTCAAACTCTCACTCTAAGTACTATAATGTTCAAAAAATATTATCCTTTGTCATTATACACTATATATTTTTCACATTATAATATAATAACATCTATATCATTAATGTATTATAATTTTAGTATGTTAATTTTATTACCATTTTCAGCAAATATCGTTCCTATTGTAAAAAATTGTAGTGTTGTTTGTTTGTAGATGAAGATTACCATCTCTACAATGTGACATATTTATGTTTTCATAACAACCTTACATTGATAGATATAATTGAAACATTAATTAGAAAATTATTATTTACTCTATTATTATTATCCTTAAAATGTGAGGAAATTTGAAAATTCATTCATTTATAGGGAAAACAAAAAAGGGTGTATATGTGCTCAGAACAGTTACCACCACCATGGAATGATGTAAATATTTTTCCAACACTATCCAAGATGGATGGTTATATGAATGATTTTAGAAAATATATATGATATTCATGATATTATTAAGGTTACATAATGTAAAATGTGGAATTATATTATTCACCCCATCCATTAAAATATGAAATAATCACTTATATGAAATGCGAACTACCATATACATGGATGAAGAGAGTAATTTTTTATACCAACCTTCAAATACGGTAATATAAATAATATTACGGATAAATATTATTAAAATAAGTAAATAATAACATATTTTATAATATGTTATTATTCGTTTTAAAAAATTATTATTATAATGTATGATTTTTGTATAAATTTTTTACCAAAATTATGTTCATCGTATATTCCACCTTGAGGAATCAGGATTAAAATTATTTTAGCATAAAAGAAAAAAATTAAAAATAAATATAATTAACATATAAAGGTACATTAGCTAATATGTGAATCATGAAAATGGTATAAAATTATGAGTATCATCATTGAAATTTGGAAACTTATGCCAAACATTCAATATCACTATTTTTTCGAGGTTGAAAATTAACAATAAATAACTTCGATGGAAGAACCAAGGGAACTATGTTTGAATGTGCACAACGGAGAGCACCGGTGAAGAGGAAAGTCCAAGAGAAAAGGGGAGAGGTTGAGAGCCAAGAGACGGGGGTCAGAGCCAAAGGAATACACTTAAACCATTAAGGAAAGGGAAAGGTATAGCACTCTTCGCAGAGAGTGCGGAGAGGCTCTTATGTGAACCCTTTTTTTAGTTTCATTATGTAATATGTATACTAATATATAATATAATATATCATATATTTATTCAAGAAAAAAATATTTCTAATAATATATTGTTCATTAAATTATTCCCATTTATAAATTTTCTTCTTTAAATTTCAACTCATACTCTATGTAGAGAATAGACGAGTTTACTTATATATCATTATTTACCCTATTTCTATCATTTATTATTCATATTTATGATTCCACTACTAAAATTTGAC
The DNA here is from genome assembly GCA_963277665.1 of Viscum album. Lineage (NCBI taxonomy): Eukaryota > Viridiplantae > Streptophyta > Magnoliopsida > Santalales > Viscaceae > Viscum > Viscum album. The sequence goes on along the minus strand of OY728155.1, from coordinate 1,786,297,932 downwards.
CAGGTGAGTCACCTTTTTTTCAATGAAATATTTTTATATTTTCCCACATATTCACCAGCCACCCCTCATAATATATTATTTTTCCATTTATACCACATTAAGATTCATTACATGTGATATATTGAGTATGTACTTCCTCAGGAGTAGTATGTTTAACACATCATGAACATGATCCATGTTTAGTGGAAGTTGTTGTTGATATACCACTAATTCTATGTGATGAAGGTACTGTATGTGGCCAATACACATATGGATGATCTTTATATTCATTTATAACCACTTTTATCTCTTCAATGGTGATATTAGAACAAAAAAATTTTCTTGAACATCAAAATCTGCATCCCTTCTCTGGTTTTCAACTTAGCACTTTTGCTGAATCAATGAAAATTATATATGTTGTTGGATGGATTGAATAATTTGTATTATCTATTTCAAAAGATCAGTTCCATGTAGATTTCAATTAGCAACATCATCCCACAAAATATGAGTTTTATATATCTTCCCATTTAGATCTTCTTATGGAGAAATTTTAATATGAGAGTAGAAGTTGTTGTTGTATGGTAACTCAACTAATTGGACATATTGATCCCATACAGTATTAAATTACATTGAGTAAGCCCTTATCATTAAATTGAGTGTCTAAATTGTCTTCTCATATTGACAATACTTTTGGGGGTGATAATTCAAACTGTTGTTCAACTCGGTATTCATTTCATGCAGAAGACTTGTCTAGAATTTAGATGTTATCTTTGGAACATTTTTAAAATCAATTGAATTTGGTACCACATGCACCCTAACAACATACATTAAATATATCTTATTAAACTGGTTAAAATTAAAATATACTATAATTGAAAATAAATTAATAGTCTTGGTGAGAAAATCCACTACAAACTATATAAAAATTTTCCTATCGGTGTCTTTGGAAGACTGTTGAAAGAGTCCATGGTGATGGTCTCCTATTTAAAAATTTTAATATGAAAAGGATCCATCACCCCCTTAGTATTCACTATTCTTTAACATGTAGGAATAACATGAAATATGAGTTATATTTATTGATATCCTTTCTAGGTTGTCCCCAAAGAAGTGCTCACAATGATATCTATACAAATTAGTACTTCCTAGATGGATAGAGAAATAAGAGATGTGTTCATTGCATAATAAGTCCTTATTTATCTTAGGTGATATAGTACCATGAATTTTAGTTCTAAATTTGAATGAAACTATCTTGAATTTTGTTCAAGTCATGAAGATTATTCTCCTTTACTTCATTCACCTTTTTTGAATCTTAGGATCATCCATTTTTACATCATTAAGCCTCTCTTCGAAAGATGGTTGGGAAATAATTTTGGAAATATTTGATTTTTCCCTACAATTACTATTCCCATGTTCATCCTTCACATTTCCAAAACGATAGGGTCTTTCACAATATACACCCATATATACTAGAAGTTTATTTTATAAAAATGGAATGAACCTCATTATTTTCCCTTCTACGATGATAGTGAATAGAGCAATTTTCATCCTTGATTCGCTCTAAACATCTCCTCTGATGCATTTAGAGAAGCTTATATTAGAAAATATATTCCAAACATGGGTCGAAAATGTATATCATATTTTTTCCATAATGGTATTGTATATTTATCATCATATTAAAGATAAATATAGCCAACTCTCAACCAATAGTATGTGAAATAGTCTGATCCCACACTTCTAGATTGAGTGATTAAAATACTGTGTATTTTTTTAAAAAAATAACTAAAAATATACATAGAATATACATTTTTTTCAAAATTTTTCCATCTATGTTCTAATGAATTAGATTAAAAATATAAATTTAAACCAAAGTTAACAAAAAATTAAATAAAATATAAAAGTATTCAGTGCACTACCTCCCTATAGAAACTCACATCAAAATTTAATTCTACTAATACTATACAAAAAAATATCATAAAATATATCATGATCATTTAATATGACCACTAAGGGGTTTGTACAACTTTTATAAAAACTTTTAAAATATATTTTCGGAATGAGAAAACTTTTTTATATATACATAAAAGTATATTTTCTAAAAACATTTAAATACATAAAATTTAGGAAACATTAATTTCATAAAATATTTATATTTGAAAAGATCATTGGTATTTCTCTATTTGAAATTATAAATTATTTTTGGTTAATTTAGGACACTTTCCACACTAAAATTAAACTATAAGGTCGCTATTAATGACACATATGGAACAATTTCCCCTAATGATTTATGTATTCAATCCCTATAACATAAAATTCATTATACTACTTCTAATATTTAGAAAAAAAAATTTGGACCTTCCTTTCTCAATCATCACCGAAAAAATTTCAAATATACATAAATAAAATCATTTAATTTAAAATAAAATAAAATTTCTTATAGCATTTCATAAACCTATTCTTGAGAGTTTCTTAAAAACATTAAGAGAATCTCATGCTTGAAAGATCTCTTTATTTATAAATTATAAATAAAATGAATAATTAAATGAATGAACACTAGATATAAAGTCATATGTGATGTTAGTTAGAATTAAATGATGGGTTTATCTAACTTATGAATGACATATATGAATGTGAATAAGTAGTTTTTTTCACATGAAATGATATTATTAGCTCATAAAATGTTACCATTTAAAGATTTACATAAAATGATAGTCATAACATGATGTCATTTATTAAGAAAATATAAAATAATAGATTATATACATATGAAATAAGATCTTAAATATTGAATTAAAATTATACATCCCTTTAAAAGTTGTATGGAATAAAATAACAAAATAGGGTTTTGTTTTTGTTTTCCATTGCAGGTCTAAAAATAAAATCGCATATGAAAAGTGGATTTTAAATTAAAACTAGTCTTTTTAAGTGTTATAATATAATTGATGGTAATATATATACATATATTGATAAATATATTTTTTTATGTCAAACTAATGTATAAAAAAATAAACCCTTATATAATAAATTTGTAATAATAAATTAAAACATTTAAATTTCAATGAACTATTTTTAAATAATCAAACAAATACTCATCAAAACAATTAAAATTACATGCCTTAATAATTAAAATTATATGTATAAAATTTATTTACATATCCATATAAAATTTTATAGAAGCATCATAATTTTATAGGATAAAACTGAACAATTATAAATTTGAAAACAATTATATTTTAAAGTATGTGATGAAAAATAAAAATAGAGTTATATTTTTGATTAAATATTAATATAATTGTATATGGATATGAAAATTGTACATAAATGATAAAATTTAAACCCTTAAATTATAAATAAAGGAAAATAAAAAGTGATAGATGGATTTGATTACATATTAAACCCGTAAATGATTTTATAAAATTTATATGAACATATACTGATATAAATTGTAAACATTAATAACACTTACCAAAATATCTTACAAAATAGTTCAAAAAAATAAATTTTCTTTCATGAAAAAAATGTTCCAAATGAAATACTAGCGTTTGGATCTGAGTGAAGAAAAAATAGAGAGTTTTGAGAGAACTGATTTTGGGTCGTTAGGTGATCAGTGACGAGGGCTATAAAAAATTAATGTTTACATATTTTATGGGAAATTGGTTATATTAATTTTCTTGCTGCTAATTAAATATATTTATAAAACCCATGTATATTTTTTTATAGATTTGAAAAAAAATCAAAAATGGTTTTCATGTTTCACAAAACCGAACAACAGAAGCACTTTAATTTTCATTTATTATAATGAAATTATTCTAAGGTATATTGGAAATATATATATATATATATATATATATCTATATTTCTTCCATTTGTAGCCAAATAATAATTTATAAAGAAACATAAAAATATTATATTATTAAGATTCTTATTTTTATAGGCTTGAGATAAAATCAATCATTGAGTTCTTGTGAGTTTCACTACATTATTTTTTTCTGTTACATTTCAACAATTTTTGTTTTAGGTTATTATTATTATTATTTCTTTGTCCCATTTTTTTGACACAAGTCTTATATTATTATTATATATTAATATATATTATCTCTTACAATTTTATCCATGCTTTTAGTATTATATATACTATTTATTTTTAAGGTACTATTTTATGGTTTTATTTAACATTTGATTAATGTTTTTTGATTCGTTATTGTATGTAAATGTTATTCACCTTTTTATTTTCATTTTTCTTCTTTTTAGTTACATGATTTAATGTTTTTTAAATCAAATAATATGTGAAATTTTTCCTCATTTTGATTCTTATCTCACCTTTTTCAAGGTCATAACTATTGTTAAAATAATATAATCTTATTTTAAAATTAATTATATTATTTATAATTCATTTATTCTTCATGTATAAAACATTTAACATTATATATATATAGCATGAGATTTATTTTATTAACAAATAAATCAAATTCAAATTTTTTATCATAAATATAAAATTATTTTTTATATATTTTTATATTATTATATATATTTAAAATTTCAAAATTTTGTAAACAAAAATATAATATAGTTTCATATATTTGTAAAATTTATTATAAGAATTGTTTTCTTATAAATAATTTTTAACCCATATTAATAATAATTATTATTGTTATCAATAAAAAATTGAAACAAAATATAAATAAAATAAATAAATAATTAAAATAAATATAAAATATGAATTTATTAGGTTGTTACATTCTTCCCCCATTAAAAATAATTGCATCCTTAAAATTTAATCATCAAATTAAAAAATCTGAGTTTTAAACGTAAAAATTAAAAATAATTGAACTATTAAACTTTTATACTCTACCAACAATATCTAATATCAAATTATTTCTAGGCCACTTCTCTGATACCACCTAAAGCAGCCTAATCACACTCTTCTATGTTCAGTGCTTACAAGGATGCATAATTCATATAAAAAATAGCTAAACATACACATATCATTTATGTTTCCATGATCTTTTCCAGTCTTAGTTCTAGAGAATTAGATACAAATATTATATTTTAACAAAACCATAAAAAAATTAACAAAATAGAAAATTCATCAGTGTGCTACATCCTCATAAAAAATCACATCAAAATTTATTTATACTAATCTTGTAAAAATGATTTTAAAACGTAGGGTGTGCATTTAATATTCCCAGTAAGGGGTATTGAAAACTTTTTTAAAACAATTTAAAATTGTTACTTTTAATAAACAGAAAGATGAATATAAAATTAAAAGATTATTTTCTGAAAACATTTAAATCCATTTAATTTAGAAAAACATATATTTTTTTTAAATAATTAAATCTGGAAAGATCATTTGGATTTATCCATTGAAAATAATAATTTTCTTTTTGGTCATTTATGATACTTGGGAGACCATAAAGACTGTAAGGTTGTTACTCAAGCTTCATACGAAAAAATTCCCCTTAAGATTTTCTGTTTCACTCCATAAAACATAACATTCATTATATTTCTGCCAATTTTTAGAAAACACTTTAGTAGACCTGAATTTATCAATCATAACCCAAACCATTTCAATAATAAATAGATAAAATTATTTTCCTTAAAATAAAATAAACATTCTTATAACATGTCATAAATATATTATTGAGTGTTTCTAAAACCATTTTAGGAAAATCCTAGGAATAAAATAATTTTCATTATATATAAATCTTAAATAAAATGAATAATGAAATAAATGAACACTATATATAAATATGTATGGGATATCCATTATAATTTATACAATGTTCATATATAACATATGAATGAGATATATGACTAAGTAGAAACACATTTTCACATGAAATGATAACATTATCACATAAAATGTTACTATATTAGAAATTCACACAAAATTATAGTTATAACATGATTTCATTTATTAAAAAAAATTATTATATACGTATGAAATAATATCTTTAATATAAAATTAAAATTAAATATCCCTTCAAAAATTTTTATCAATGCAATATCAAAATATGGGTTTGTTATTATTTATCGTGGAGTCCAGAAAATAAAATCACATATGCGAGTTAGATTTTTTATTTAAACCAATAATTTCAGGGGTTATAAAATAATTCATGGTAATATATTATATATATATGTATATATATAATTTTAAAATCAAACTCAAGTAGAATAAATAGAATTAAACACTTAAATAATAAATTAAAACATTTACTGTTCAATGAACTATTTTGAACTAATAAAAAACATAAACATCAAAACAATTACCCTTACATGTATTCATCATTAAAATTATAAGTATGACATTTATTTTGATATCCATAAAAAAATTTTTATAATAAACATAATTTGATATGATAAAATTGAACATTTATTCATTTTAATGAAAATGTTTTAAAGAAATTTTGCACAAATATAAATAGATAGATAGTTTGGATAAAACATTTTTATATAAATATATTTATTTGCAAACATTACATAAATGATAAAATTAAAACCCTTACATTATAAAATTTTCAAAATAAAAATTGATATTTTTATGTGATTATATAATACACCCTTACATAATTTTATAAATTTTAGAAGATAATATACTCATATAAATTATAAACATTAATACACCTTATCCAAGAATATTAAAACACAGTTTAGAAAAATATATTTCTTTAATTGAATTAAATTTATCCAAATGATCTACTCATGTCTCACTCCGATCCAAAGTAAAAATAGAGTGTTTTCAAATAAATGAGTTTGTGTCCGTAGGCGATGAGTGGTGAGAGTTATATAAAGTGAAATATTTTTATATATTAGTTGAAAGTGGATCGATTAATTGTCTTTTTTCTAAATGAAAATATTTATAAAACCCTGATTTCTTTATTATATGATTGAATGAAAAATAAAATAAGGATTTATGGTTTGACAAAACTAAACGTGTCATGCTCTTTGATTTTCATTGATTAAAAATAAATTGTTCTATGGTTGATTAGAAATATATATATATTCTTTTATATATGGATTCCCTTGGAATCAAAAAAATTAGAAATAAAGAAACTGAAAAAAAAATTTAAGATTCATATTTTTATTGGCATGAGAGAAATAATGTCATGGGGTTCCAATGAGCTTCCTATAATAATAATTATTGTTATTATTATTATTATTATTTTGTGTTTTCACAATTATTGTTTTTACTAATTATTATTATTCATTTGTCCCTTTTTTTGACACACAACTTCTATTATTATTACAAATTAAAATATGTTACCGCTTACTTTTTTTAGTCATTTTATTACTATTATATATATTATTTATCATTTTAGGTTTTTAATGGTTTTTAACCATTTGAGTGAATGTTTTTTATTCATTATGGTATGTCAACATTTTTCACCTTTTTATTTTAATTTTTATTTTGTTTTATTACATTCGGTAATGTTTTTTAAGCCAAACCATGTGTTCTGGTTTTCCTTATTTAGATTCTTATATCACATTTTTGAAGGTCATAACTATTGTTAAAATAATATATAATTATATTATAATTTATTATTTTATTTTAAAAACATTTCATCTTCATTTGGATTAAAAACATTAGAATTATATATATATATAACATGAAATTATTTTTTAACATATTATCAAAATCATACAATTTTAACATAAATATAATTTTTTTGTATTAATATAGTTATGTATATTTCAAATTTCCAAATTTTATGAACTAAAATGTAATATAAATTCATATATATATATATAATATTATAATATTTATTTCTTAAAAATGACATTGAACCATAATAATAATAATTATTATCATCATCATAATTAAAACATTAAAATAAATTATAAATAAATTAAATAATTAATTAAAATAAAAATACAATTTTAATTTCATTCGGTGTTATATAATGATAGTTCAGTTCATAATGCTCTAACTATTGTGATATATAAGAAGTCACATTATAATTTTTCATGAATACACACCCATGCCCTATTATGAATGTATTACTATAAATGAATAATCCATCCCCATTAGAGGGTAAATTCAGAGAACATATATCATAGAGTTGAAATGTTTCTGACATGTTATGAAATAAGTAGGAAATACACTCATTTAGTTCATTAAAGACATCATAATCAGAAGCAAACATGGGAAAAACATAGTTGGGTGGTTGTTTATGAGACACTATTAATTGTTAATCCATGTGTTTTGATAACCACTACATTCAAAAGTGTCTTTGAGAAAGAAGGATTACCTTATACAGATGACATAATACCATGGGGATATATTCGACAAAAAATATCACGAGTAGAGCACTTATGATATGCTTATATGATACATTGAGGTGGACTATCAAGGAAGATATCGCCATCTGCTTTAGTGGAATAGTATTTAGACACTTAAGGTGTTTCACATATATATTTTACAACCTCAAGGGAACTTGAATATAAAATAATAGGGATACGAGCCTCATTTTTCATCATTGTTGGAATATATAGACCTTCCATTTGAGGTTGAGTAGTGATTTGAGCCTTATGCATAATGGACACTAGAATATGTGGTTGGCTATCTATTGATGAATGAATATGATATCTCTATTGAATATTTTTTGGAGCATGATAGTGATCTTCAATGTCTCCACAAGGTATTTAAGCATATTTGTTGACTGTATCAATAAAATATTGTTAAAACTTTATGGAAGCGGGGTTATAAGACCAATTCATATATTTAAAACCCATCAGAATATACTGATAAACATCTAGTATGGGAGAATGTATATGAGTTTCCTCGGGTATTGTGTATCTAAGAATATTTTAAAATACATCATTGGTGTAATTTATGAAATAATATTGGCTTCTATTAAATATTGGTGTATGTCGAGTTTTTTCCTCAATTGGGATATTAGCCTTCCCCAATTTGAGAGCGATGTTTTATTGATGAACCTTGGTTGGAGCAGGGATTTGAGCCTAATTCAATGAATTTGGAGTTTTATACTAGGTTTATTCGATAATAATGTGTTCTTTTCTTATGGAATGTGAAAATTGAGGTTAGTCAATCTTATATGGAATAAAAATATGTGCCTTATCATGTTCCTCATCCTTTACCCAAATATTCACAAACTCCTCATATGTGGAAGAATGATTATATGTATGATATATAGTATCCATATCTTCATGATGATCTTGGTGATATGATTCTATGGAAACTAGGATATTAATATGTTCTATCCCTATATCTACAACAACCTTTCTATATTCCCTTTGTGCTCTTCTTCTATTTCCTGAATGTAGTGATACATTAGTAGATTATGTGCAATGATATATGATTTATGATTCTCTATCTCCCTAGTATACATGAACATGTATTCAATTGAATCATGTATATAAAACCACCGATGTTCTCCTTTCATAGTGTAGATATTATATTGAACCTCATGCACAAGGGTAGTAATATATTCCTCTTCGATGCTTGATGCTGAAATATGCTAGACAATTTTTTCCGGGTGACTATGGATATAAAATTTCTCACTAGACACCAATAAAATATATGTATGGACTTCATCAATAAAAGAAAAAATATATTAATACCAATACCTTTTATCTATAGTTTATAGACCATTATATATCTTTTAGGTGTCTGAGTATGAGTGTCTTGGTTGGCGACCAATCGGATGGCTCCCTCGATAAGTGACTGAGGGATACTAGAAGGATGATTCTGGTGATGCAAGTTGATAGGAGATCTCTAAGATATCTCTTCAACTATTCTAGTTAGATATTTATGAACTTTATCCACCTTATTATTTTTTAATAATTTTTTTATTTTCACACTTTTTAGATAGACATCTGAAGTAGTTGATGGGGGAATTTGGTGTTATGGGTTTCATTATAGCTTTCCTTGAATGAGACAGAAATGTCATTTTTAGAATCTGGATACTTATACGTATAGAATTGATGTTTAGGATCATTCCATTTTGGTGTTATTCAATATCCCTCGCTATTTCTTTATAATATAGAGGTGTTAGGTAGATGTTTTTTCATGTGCCCCATAGATAATGTTTTTTAGCAGATAATCTAGAATATTTTTCTGATGCTCAATTTTCATTGGTCCATGTTGATGATTATGAGAGTAGAATCTGGTCACAAGTAAAACAAATAAAAACATATCTAATAATTTAATCATTTCAACTATAATATATTAGTAGAAAGATATGCACAGGTAATAGAAGTTTCTTTATTACAAGTTTGGTTATTTTTTCATTTGTGTAAAGTAAATGGAAAAATGGCATGAATTTTGGGAAGCAGGATTAAATTTAGTAATAAAATGATCCCATTTCAGTATAAACAATTATTTTTATAGGTTTTTCAAAAAAATCATGATGTGTTCTCAACTAATTTTTTTAATTATTTGAATTTTTCATGTCAAGTTCAATGTTTATTTTTGTTTTTGTAGAGGGAAACAAATGTCCTTACGTGTAGCCACATGCTTGTATTGTGATAGAAAGATTCATGTCAGGATCACCATTAATTTTTATGTATAATGTTTCTATGAAATGGATCAACATGGATTTTTTTATTTTATTATTTAATGATTTAAATCCAGGTCAAAATTTTAGTTCTGTTTAGATATTTTTAAATGATGGTTGATTGTGTGTGGATAAATATAGTTTCATAGTCAATAATGTCATTAGGGTTTATCTATAAAAACCCGTAATGGATACCACATTCCCGATGAATATGTAAATACTTTCTAATGGTAGGTAGTCATTGGAGGTTCCAAACCTAATAACACTTGGTAACAAACTATGGTGGAGATGATGGGAAGTTGGGCTCATTACTCCCTTTATGGGGGATTATTCCCTACTCATGGACTAACAAATAGATTTATGTTTTGTTCAAGAAAATTTCTGAAATACTAATGAAAGAATGGTTAACCTAATAGAAAATTTTTGTTTTTAATCTCCATATATGTGAGGAGTTTCTATTAATGATTTATTCTTTATGTATCAAAATATCTCTATCTAGTTCCCGCCATCTACTGGTAGTGAGTGACTTCATGTGCATCCGAGCCACATGGCTTATAAATCTATATATTACTATCTTCAAGTATGGTAATTGGTGTTTTGAGAGTGGGATTGAACCTCTACAAGTTACCATATACATATTATTAGAACCAAAATAAAATCCCACATATTTTATTTCAAAACTTTGAGGCCATATGATAGGACCACAACATACAGTTTAACATCACATGGAAATGATATATAAGAGGTAACATTGAAATTTGGTATGGAGGTTAATACTTCATAAGGAATCCTATGAATCATTATTATAAAAAGGAATTAGAGTATTAATTTTTATATCTTCCCTCAACCTATTGTTTGGTGTGGAAGATAATTAAAACTCATTTGGGTTATTTCCAATGATTTTATCTACATTGGAATTCCTTAGGGACATATTCCATGAAGGATGATCTTGTGAGGAGTAATTTTAATCATGTAATTAAATAGGGAATACAAACTACAGTTTTCCCTATTAGGGTATTTGATTATTTTAGTGATGATCAGTGAAAATCCCTCATCCCATGTGTTCTATGGTTTGTATGATAACCCATGGATATAAAGTTATCGGATGAAATACATATGGATTCCAGAATTATGTATTAGAATGAAACTAGTTGTGCATTTAATATGGAGATCAGGACATATGTCATATTCACACATCTACCTCTTGGATAAGATTCAGATTCCTTGTATTTAAATTTATCTATTTTCCCAGTGGTGGGTTCTAGGTTCTTGAGGTCATGGTCATGGTTTTCAATTAAGACTGTGACGATGTTAAGAGTATTTCATATCCATTGTTGGACTTGAAATGATAATAAAATCATGGGATTATTTTCTTCCTATGAGATTAGGTATTTTTTATATGAATGAAATTACACGATGTTTGATACCCATTAGATATATTAAACTCCAATATAATGAAGGAATTATTTTAAGGACCATGGGTGGTAGATTGTATAGGTCTTGGTGGCATGAAGATCCTATAACACTAATAAAGATGTTTGATTACCTAACCCTAGTCAAATTATGGAAACATCTTATGTTAAAAGGGGGATTATAAATCAAAAAAATAATGGGTCATGGTTTACATGGTTTGAGAGAACATGAGCAAGTATTCATGTTGGAAAATCATGAAATGTCCATGGGGTTTGCCTGCCATTTTTGGGGTGATTTTCTAACATGTATGGAGACTATTTCATGAACAAGTTAACATGTTTGTAGGTCATCGAATTACCTAGATTCTAGGTTTAGAGTTTCCTCTTGACATATCAAGAATGTTTTCTTAACATGTTTTTGATATGTTTCATAACCAAGTCAACATTCCCAATGTGCTTCATAAGGCGAGTATGAAATGTATATAAAACATTGCAGGATCTAGAGGGTATGTCCAAACGACATCATGTTACCAAGATAATATGTCTGGAAGTCATCCAATGATTCAACTATCATGACTAGAGGAAATACCATTATTATGATGAAATTTATAGAAGTAATATCATAATCTATTAAAAAATCATGAAAAGTGCATGACTAGTTTTCAAGAAAATTAGAATGTCGGAAATTGCGTGGTTCTTCTATAATTATCATAATTTATTACAAAAAAATCCTAAAAATTCATCTGTTATTGATAGGTAGAAGCCTCATTTGATGATGTAGACACATATTAACTCATTTTCATGATTTTATTGTCATGTTATAAGACCTTTGTGTGATAAATGTGGTGGTCATGCGAAGTGTGTAAACGTATTGTGTAGTCCATTAAGTCATTCCCTAGACATACATGGGGTGTAGAACATTCAATTTCATGCTTCTAAATTCATTAAATTACTCTCTCACATTTTCTCCCATATGTATATGTTTTATTTTTTAGGGAAAAGTTATTGGAATCTCCACCTCATATCTACGCCACATTGAGTGATTCTTAAATCACATACATGGGATTGATATTGTGGACGGAGCATCAAATCATGTACATCATGTGATCAAGCCATGGATCATCAATTAAATCAACCTATTGAAACATTATAAATAATTATCACATTATCATTCCATCATTTCCATAATTATTAAACCCGTGTACAATGAAAGGGAATTCACATATTCGAATCGACATGTTTATCGGGCATCTCAATATTAGGCTCACATTTCTGTGAGTTTTTCTGAGATTTGGTTTTCAGTAAAAGATACATCTATGTGATCAAGTAAGTCTTCTCTAGATTACTCACATGAACATTAATAGATTACTCTATGTGTATAAAGACATTATGTGAAAACAAAATTAACTCTCATCACATGAATCCTCTTCCTTTTACATCTTCTATTTTTAAATCCTAATTTGTTTTCCCGTTGGTAGTCCATATAATCATCTCATGATCAGATTTACATATTGGATATAAATAACTTGTTTGATTATAAATCTTATGGGGCCTACACCAGATTTTACGGACATGTTAGTTGGCCTTCTCATGATCATTATATTGATTACACAAAGCTCAAATCCCCTTCTTTGTGAAAAATCATAAATCATTTCATGTAAGTGTGAGTCCTTTTTAATAATTTACTATATAAATATTTTGATGTTATCCAATTGGATATCCATCATGGTTTCATATGATCAATTGGATCTAATAACATGGATCAAATTTTCATTCAACGTGACCAGAACAAGGTCTCATGATGGCATCTGACCATTGTCATGGATTTTCATATGATTGTATTTGATGAGTCATGTGAACATAGTTTCATGATAAATTATTAGGACTAAGGTATTTTTTATGTTAATAATATTGGTCATAGGTTCATTGTATAGAGTATCAATCCATTGCATGAATGTATCACATATACCAAGAATATAGAAGGTGGTGTGCGTCTTAAGGTTTTAATTAGGGCTCCACATGACATTCAAATCATTATGTGATCGTATATAGGGGAAATATATAGATTATTTCACAAAAATAACCCATTAATCCATCTAAAACATGAATAGAACATCTATTATATTAATATGGTATTGAGTCTAACATGGTGCTTGGCATTCACATCTAAAAATTACATGTTTGTGGTGTGGACTTTCACTAAATTGATAAATTCAATTTAGACTTGAGTGGTATTCATGGTAAGCTTTTACAGTGCAACAAATATTTTTTTTTGGTATAGATAATATCCACACATCAATAATCCATCCAAAAATCATCACAAAATAGGGTTTTTGGTCATTCAATATCCTTCTTTGTGAAGGTGGGACTATGAAAAGAACATAATTTCATGATCACATGAACACTTATTTTCAAAAAAAATTGTTATATATTTTTGAGAGCTTGGATCAATCATTGTATCAAATCCCTTCCTGTGATTGATTATGAATTGCATCATACCTTAATGTGATAGGTTATGAAGTTCCTCATCTCTTTGCTGGAATACAATAATATTGTCTCATATAAGCTTCTTACTCGGACACTTATAGGGCCTCATGATGTTGTGTTTTCATAGAATATGAGTCATCTCATTCCATGAATAGAATCCACCAAACACATGATCGCACATATATATTTTTTAGGTGGATAATTTCACCAACTATATACTTTTGAGAAAGGTATAGTGTCCTATAAACTTGTTATGAAATTTTTCCCAAAACTTTTACTCAGATTAGCGGATACTGATTAATCAATTCATCCACATGTGACACAGAGGTTCATAGTGTCGTGAGTTCAAAAAATATGCCCTATTTTCATATCTTCATCACCAAAATTAGGTGATGATAATGAATCGCGTGTTGTCTATTGATGTTGGAGTGAATCTTGATGAGTTTAGACAAGAATCACATATGAGTAGATTGAAGGAGTTATACATGAAAAATCCAATTATATGGTTATTCTACAAGCTCATTAATGAAAGAAAAATGTTGATCATAGCAGCAGATGGATCGTGAAGTACCCTACATCATAAAAATTGATAAATCATCATGAAAGTGACATTACCACCACTATAGACTTATTAGTAGACTATGCATGTTATTTATACATCAGTGCATCCCGGTCCCTTGTGATAGTTCATGAGTTTGTGTGATCGCATAGCCTCATAGATTCCACTTGATATTTTATATTATGAATATGTAATTTCTTGTTTTTATTTCCATGTTTCATCATGAACATGATAGTCTTGAAACATATCATCTTCACAGCAGATCCAATTCATGTATTGTATAAACATCGGGTGTTGTACATTCATAGATTCTCTACTACATAGACTATTTTTTCTCACCACATATATTCTTGATCAATTTGATCACTGTCTCTTATTTTTTTGTTGGTTTTCATAGATGTTTAACCACATAGATGTTAAAACAGGAGAGGTGTTACTCTTCTCATGTGATGATCAGTCATATAAATGAAAATTATTCATTGAGTAATAATAAATCTATTTTATTATTCTCTTTTAATAATATCATATCAATCATGTTGTCATTAGGTGATAGTGTTTATTATAGAATTATTACTGTGAAGATATATGGGTTAAGAAATCATTTCCACTTGAGGTCTTAGTATTGAACGACATCAATTTGGAGCACGATTAGATAAATGAAACCCTAGAACCATGAAGATGAAGAAGGCCACACATGAAATCTTTTATCCATTTCTTAACATGAACTTGTTTGATGTAAATGGATAGTTCCATTTTATTTATTTTATTTCACTATTATCATTATTATTATTTATAAACACATTATAATAAAAAGAAAAACACAACATCTATTGTTTTAAAGAAAAATCACACTCTAACATCATTAGAAAATATCATTATTCATTATAACTACTAAAAAACTAATACAAAGTTTCATTCCATGTACAAAAGTGTGTGGGACTTTATTATTGGTGTCAACATTCCCAAAGAAGATAAGATCATGTAAAGAGTGAATTAAAACCAATTATAGAGTTTTTGTTAAATAAATTTTATTTGATTGAGTTATTAAACACTGATTTTATTCCTTTTATTTATTCTATATTATAAAAAATATTTATTTTATTTACTTATTATTTTTTGATTAGTTTAAACTATTTCTGGTAGCCTCATTATGTAATGATTTATACCAAAATTATTATGTTTCTTATAAGTGTTTCTTTTCTCATTTTAAAATAAAGGTGACATGTTTAATATTACCGACATTGATTTTATGTGATTAAATCCTATTGTATGCATTTTATTATATTAATGTATTTAATGGGATTTAAATATCTTTATTATGGTCTATATTTAAATTTATCACATTTCAAAAGATACCATTGTTGTATGAGTTTTTCTTAACAAAACTCCTATCATTATCTTATAATGTATCGTTTTCATCTTCTTTCATCGAATATTGGATTCTACCAGAAAATTATTTTGTATCATGGATTATTCCATTTATCAATGAGGATAATGATAGTTATTATTTAAATCTTCCACCTATATGAATTTCTTCACCATAAATGTATTAAATTTTTAATAATATTTATAATCCATATTAATAGAAGACTTTTCCATCAATAATTTTAGTTTTTTTTCAAAATTATTTTAATAATGTATGATGTGAAATGTAAAAAATAAATATTATATATATATATATATATATATTAAAAGTTAATGTTTATCTTTCAAAATAAATTATTTATTTATAAAGGGTTTTCAATGTGTAGTATTTTAAGATTGTATTTTTTAATGAATTTATATAACTCATCAATAGATGTTTTCAAAATTATTAGTTTATTATAAAATATTTTTTTAACCCCAAATTTAATTTTAAATTTTGATCGTCAAATAGTTTATCATTCAAAAGTATTTCTTTTTAATTTAAGCAATTAAAGAAAATGTTTCGTTCCTATAAATTTTGATGTATTCTATGTTTTTTATTTCATGTGATTTATATAAATATCATAAATAATTTTTTAATCTATTAATAAATAATTATTTCTCATGGAGTTACAATCAGATTATCTATAATCCACCATCAGACTTTATTATCTATTTGAATTATGGAATGTCTTAGTGATGTATTTTCTTGAAACCCTTCTCTTTTACAATATTTAATGATTTGTTTTTTGATGTATTGATGTTTTCTTGTTCTAATGGAATGTATATGTATGGATGATTATTATTTTTAATGGGGGTCCTAATTCCACCTCAAATGAATTTGGAATGTATTAATATATCGTAATAGGATTATAGTAATCATAATGTGATACCAACACTGAATTTTTTTAGGAATCTTATGGTGACAAATGCCCTATAATTTTTATGGGATTCAATTAATGATAATTGATCAAATATAATATTCGGAATCCGTATGCAATGTCTAAAACAATATATTTATGGGAATTGCGTAGTAATTCATGCTCCACTGTGATTATGGGAATAAAATAATGACTCCTTATCTAGTATTTGAATTAGGTTGTGATACCTTCTCCACCATTTTATGTGAATCAATTTGTGAATCTCAGTCAAGTAATTTTTTATTTCTTTTCAAATGATGGTTTTATTGATTATTATTATTAAAAAATTTCCTTGACGTGATATATTTTTAGTCGCATGATTATTCTCTATGAATTCAATTTATTATCATATGTTTCTTCACACCTTTTACATGGTATATTTTTTTATCATTTAATATTATATGTCTATCTATCGTCACTTATGGACTAAACAATATGTTCTATTTATATTTAATTGATTATGTTTCCCCAGATCCTAAATTATAATATTTTTTTCATATAACACTTGAGGACATGTTGAATATTTTTTCCCTTACGTAGTTTCCTATATCTACACCTTCTTATATTTATATACCCCATTTTATATTGAATATCATTGCCTGGTATGGATAAAATGGGTTTCTAGTGTGGTTATATTATGTAGTTACATATTTATGTATCAGAAAACAAGTTACATACTTTGATGATCCTTAAAGAAACAAAACCATATAATCTTGAAATTAAGTTATTATTTATGGAATGTAATGTTATATTAGTATTGTAATATAATTATAGGAACATATCTCATTGTATAAAATTCATTTTTTAATGAAAAATATTTTACAACAAGCTCTAGAGTGTGTGTCTGGGGCATGAAAGTTAGTAATATAAATGGGTTTTGATTAATTTTTTATTATTTTAGTTATTTTTGTATATTTTTAATATTAAATATTTCTAAAAACCATAACTATTAGTAAATGTTATATATATAAGATAAAAACTAAATTCTTTAGAAATTGATATTTTGTATGGGTTACGATAAATTATATATCTCTATTAACATTCGAATATGGGTCCATATATGGCACAGATAGTCCTTGTGGTAATCACCATGATAATTCCATTTTGATAATTGACCTGGTCATTAATCAATAGACTGATTATTAGGACTATGTTTTCACACGAAGGTAATCAAAATCATGAAAAAAGATGTGGTTATTCAGATTTTATTTAAAATCAACTATAATAAATTTTTTATTATATGTTAAGATATCTGGTTGAAAAAAACTAATGATTCTCAAAATGAATAGGGAGTGTTTTATGTTGAAAAAAAATCTTACAAGATGGTCTTAAAGAGTGATAATTTTCATAGTTGAGTTATCCCTTTATATTTTTCATGATAATTCTCTATTGATGTCAATTTTTCATCATATGTAATAACAAATTGTGGTTTTATTAATTTTATGTGAAAGTAGAAATAATTTTAACTGTGTGAGCGATGGTTTACACAATTATTTTCAAAATGGTAATACAAACATGGTAGTAGCTACAATAGAAAAACATGTTGTGATTGTAATGAAACACTCTCAAGCTATAAATTATAATAATGTGTGTTAAGATCTCAAGAATGAACAATGGAAGGAGAAGATTTTAATTTTGTTTCTCATATAGTAATCTTTTTCCTGATTTAGTGGTTCACATTTTCCACTTATTACAGAGAAATACATAAATTTTCTAGAATTGATATATTCATTATTGAGTTATTGGAGCATGAGAAATATTTTATGGCCATTTATTATTTAGAGTGAGGATTACTAGTGGTCACAAATTATTATGAATAAATAAAAAAAGGATAAATTATACTAAATAGAATTAGAATAGTTTAGGAAAATATTCTTTAGTATATATTTTCTTGAACACATTACAGGAATACTCGTAATTAATTTGATGAAAAAACGTAGAGGGACAATTAATCCATTATAAATTATGATGAAAACATAAAAATACTAATAAGTAAAACATCATATTTAATTAATAAATTATTATAATTGAGGTTGAATGATTCATTTTTAACATAATTCTATATTATTGAATGAAATTAGTTATCAGAAATTTTTATATCCTATATGAAGTTTTTTATGTGTGCATATTTTTTGGATGGAAGTTTTTGGGAATAATTACTCTAGAGGTAAAAAAGTAAAACATAATATTATATAAGATCATAGGATAAATATCATGTAAGATAATATATTTATATACATGCCAATATTGTGGTAAAAATCACACTAGTAATTGAGTGAAATGAATGAGACGGTGTTTCAATAGTGGTAGAGCCTATCATTTTTCTTTCAACAACCAATGTATAGATAAATTACCAAATGACACCAATGTATAAGAGGTGGTCTCATTAGGCACTAAACCCATGCCATTGTGATTTTATTTAAATGATATTAGGAATAATAAAAATTGATCCCCTTATACAAGGGATAAACAATACAATATACCTCAGTATCCTCTTAATACTATGAAATATTCAAATTCACATGTTTTCAATTCCACTGAAGTGTATCAGAAAAATTAAGTAATAATTATCTTCTACTCTATAATTGTTAATGACTTGTAAATTTATTATTTAATATACACTATTATTGATAAAATTTTTTCTATAAAGATTAAATCATCACTTAATGACTTGATTATCAAAGGAATATTGTTGTTGTATTGTATACCTTGTTTATGTTTATAGGTCCCTACCTTCTGAAATTTTTATTAACCTACCAATAGTTATTTCAATTTTTTAATTATATTGATCCAATCTAAATAGAAGATATTTGTTTTAGAATAATAACATCACATATTATATCACCCCATGGAATTCAGTACCTTTGAAGTAATTTTTATAAGCCTGGTCTTGATAGTGAATAACAACAGAATCATGTATGAAATTATTAGAGGAAAACACAATTGTAGGGATAAGAATATTTTTTATCAAAAAAGTGAGTTTCCTAATATTCTATAGTTTATATATAAATATTCATTTTATCATCTATGATTTATATATATTAGACAACATTATTTGATTTATTTTTTAAAATATGATTAAAATTTTTATGAAGGAGTTAATTTAATGGATGAATGTAACACCCAATGATTTTACTATATATCATTACTTTATATAAATATATTGTGTTCAAAATCATACATAAAAAACTTATATTTTTTAGAAAATATTTAGGATGGATATTATTTTTAAAATTGGGGAATAATAAAAACTCTATTACTTTCAATAATTCAAGTCAATGTGAAATAAAAAACTCGATTAAAACAACAAAAAGTATTAAAAGGGAATTTGTTTCAAATAAAATATATTTTTTGTTATACTGTACATTCATTTAAAAGATAAATTTATAAATTTAAGAATTTAAATTTAAAAAATATAACTTCATTTTTTCATTAAAAATTTAAATATTAGTTTATGATAAATTATGAGTATTTTTCAAATTTTTTTATTTTTATGTTAATAGTGGAAAAACATTGTATTTATTAAATGAGAAAACTTTTTAAAATTATTATAATACAAGAATGTGTTAAATTTTTTATAATTTTCTTATAATTTTTTTAATTATATTGAATTTAATGATACTATTTTTAATTTTTGAAACAAATTTATAATGGATG
This sequence comes from Viscum album, assembly GCA_963277665.1. Lineage (NCBI taxonomy): Eukaryota > Viridiplantae > Streptophyta > Magnoliopsida > Santalales > Viscaceae > Viscum > Viscum album. The sequence goes on along the minus strand of OY728155.1, from coordinate 1,786,277,000 downwards.
GGATTCGAATATAAAATTTTAATCTAATTTTTTATTCACTTATATTGAAAATAAATATTCATCACATGTATGGATGAGAACTAAAAAAATTTATTTCATATTTTAGATCAACATGTTCATACTATTTATCATGTAAAATTTATTTATTTATTACAAAATTATTATTACTTAGATTAATGATAATTACAATGATAACAGTAAAACTGATATTTTTATTGAATGTTTTTACTAAAATTTTAATTCCATGACAATCAAATAAATTTAAAAAATTTAAATGATGTCTCTAATTTAATTTTTGAACTAATATATAAATTCATTAAAACTCAAACAATTCCAAACTAAAACCAAATTTTATTAATAACACTTAATGGTTAAAAGAATTATTTTACACCGAACAGTTTTTCAATATATTAAATTTATTTATTTAAAAATTAATTTAATTATATATAAAATAAAATAGATTATATAGATACTAAATATTAGTTTCTAACATCAACATTGGGTAACATGAGGTACTATAAATTTTAAAAAAATTATAATTTAATAGGGTAAAAACAACGTATCAAGGTAAAAAATGTGAAAATGTCAAAATCAAGTGTTAAAAGGATTAAAACATTTCTAAAAATGTGGGAAAATTTGAGGTGGTGTCTTAATATGCAATATAAAAACTCATATTCCATTATAAATCAATATTCAAACCATATATCCTTTTTTAGTCTCATTCCATTGTTGAAAAATATTAGGTGTTATGATATATGAATTTTTATTCACTTATAAAAGGGGATCAATTTTACCCAATAAAAGACACACATCCCCTTAGAATTTATTTTGTAACCTATGTAATGTTCCTCTATAATAAGTCTATTTCATGAAATAATTCCCTTTTTTATAGTGATATACCACTAAGACTTCATTTCCAGGGATATATTCAAGTGATATTCAATGTCCCATTGATGTTTCGTGCATTGAAAATGAGAATAAAATAGATTTTAAGGGTATGTGCTAAATAAATTCACTTACATTGAGATACATACATTCTTATTGACTATATTTGTTAAATTTTTTATTTATTATACAAAATAAATTTTATTTATTTTAGATAATTCTTTTTTGTGGGGTTCTAAATGTTATCCATAAAGCAATTTATTTTGTGATTCTTACCTTAAATATTATGTTACAAGAAATGGTTTCTCATATATTTTTCAAATCTATTAGACATGGTGGGTATTTCCCCATTTAAACTATATTATAAGGTATTATTACTTCTTAATGAAGTTATTTTTCCATATTCATGATATTTTTATGATTTTATTTTCAATATTGTGATTTTTTAAAATGGACATTAATTCAAAATATACCAATATTATGTGGGTTTTTGTTAACTCAATAAAATTCATTAAGCTAAAACCTGTCTCATTGAACGTCACTCAATAATTATTGGTATTTACCACCACATGAATTTATTTCATTGTACATTCTGATTCCATCATTGGAAAATTAGTTTTTTATTCATATACTTTTACTAGAAGAATATCATACACATAAATGTATGAAATTGTCAAGAATAAATCCAATAATTCATAGGGGAAGTCATTATTTTTCATTTAATGCATCAAATTTGTTTTCATAATTATTTTAGTGATTGATTATTTTGGGAATAAAATAGAAAATTATTACATATTTTTACTAAATTTAATTATTGATTTCTAAATGGAGGTATTTCTATTAGAGGTGGTTTTAATAGATTTTGTTTTTTTAAATTATTTATCATATATTTTTATATCCTATTAACGAATTATTCTGGAATCATAAGTATATTTTATTATTATTTTTAAAAATCACATTTTTATTTAAATAATTCTTTTTAAAAGTATTATCTTGTTCAGGGGAATAAAATGTGTGTGTCTTGGGTCTCTAATGTGATGATGTATGGAATTCCCTCCACATGGTTTTTTGTGAGAGAATTTTAGAAAAATTTATACACCCTCACCACTATTAGATACTATAATTACAAGATGACTATATGAATTCGTTAGGTATATAATATCTCAAACATAAAATGATTACATATACATCATGATTTAAAATTTATGCATATATTATAGATTACTATCAATTATTATATTTATTCATACCATCGAACCATACTATTGATGTTATATAGTTGGTCAAAAGAGAGTGTATAATTTAATAGTGTTTATATTGGGTTCTCAACATTTTTAGAGGGGGAATGTATAATTATATGGTATGTAATAATGTTCGAATATACCCTTATGTCCTTAATTTTATATTGAATTCATAGTGAAGATGCATCCACTACACTGGCCTTGATTTTGATATAGTACTACTCATCATGTTCCCAAAGTGTCATGGTAATAGAAAACAATTAATTTATATCGTTTAAAATTTTAACTGAATATTACATGATAAAAAATAACGTAAAAAACTAATTCATTGTGCCTATATATTCATCCGTTTTTACATTGTTTTTGAATCATATGATATAATATGAGTGTGTCAAATGATTTTTTAGAAAAACAATTTAATGCCTATTTGTTTGAAGCATAAAAAAATTCATCAAATGGTATATTATATGAATATGACATCATTATAATGATAATGGGAAATATCTATATGATGTTTTTAATTTTTCTTTCATATTTCATCATAAAAAAGTTATTATCACATTAATTAAAATAATTTGGAGGAAATCTAGTCTTTAAAAATTCTTTATTGAACCACCTATAGAACCTAGAATGCCAAAAGATTATTCTAAAATTCATTAGCTATTTTTTTTTTGAAATATAGTTTCGACTTCATAATCGGTTTCTCAACTTCAATGAACTCTTTGGAAATGATTTGAACCTAATAAATACCCAAGTCCACTATAAATTTTAATTTTATATAAAGTATATAAAAATTAATTTCATTTTTCAACATTAAAATATTTTCCTGATTCATAATAAAGTAATAAATATTGGTTGAATAATCATTTAGTTCAACAAAAAATATGGCCTGGAATATGTTAAAGGACTCTTAACATATTCTTTCATGCATCATTGGTGTGTACTGATGGTGTTGTATAATGAAATGAATCATATAGCCTAAAAATTAGTTACATGTGAAATATAATGTGTATTTTTTAGATATTATTATAAAATTGGAACCATAAAATAAATAGAAAAACCATAAATAAAATAGTGCTAAACAATCTCAAATATTCTTTCAATAATCTATTCAAAAAAATAAGTTATGATGTAGAATTTCGAGACTACATTGATATGTATTATATAAATACATATCATAAAAATATTTTAATCTATAATAGGTACTATATCATTAATTTACTTAATTAAAATTCTTAAAAAAAATATTTGAAATTTTAGATTGGGCTTCACTACTTGGTGTCTGATATTTGGTAAATAATTCACAGTCTCTACTATTTTAAAACTCTTATCTCACTATATACATTTTTTAGTATAGACCATCAGATAAATTTTATAAAATCAATCACTATCTAGTAATATTTAGAGTTTCAAATTTTTTTGATTAATTTTAGGAATTTCCCCCACTATCTAGTCAAGTGAATTGTCATTTTATTTAAAAAATATTAATTATTTTTCTTATTGATTTCTTTCCATGTGATTTAAATATTTCAATGATTATTAATCATCATCTAAAAAACAATATTTTTATTTAATGGTAATAATTAAAATTATTTCATGGATTATTATTTCATTCATAGTTTAAAATAAGTTTCACAAAGATATGAAACATAAATGTGAATATAAGTAGATTAAGAAGTTTGTTTAATAAAATATTAAAGATAACAAGAAAACACATTGAATTACTCCTATTAATTTCTTTATTACACATACTATGATAAATATTCAATTAATTTTAAAAAACTTACCATTATGGGGAAGTGGGAACATTAGAGACACTTCAGGATTTATTATTTCATTTAATATCCTTATTTTAACATATAATGATTAATAGTTTTTTATAATTATAATTGTTGATAATAGAGTCCTCATAGTGTATAAGTTTGATAGATTCCAAGATCTTGAACATCACAGTGTCTTAAAAAACATATATGGATAATGTACCAATATTTACATTAATAATTGAAATTAGGGTATATGGAAATAAAATCCCTTGGATTGTATGAGAATGAGATCCAAAACTTTCTTAAAACTTGTTTAGGATATATAAATCCTCAATAGAAATAGCCCTTTCACTTATACCCAAAAACCATTCGACAGTCTCATATGTTAGGTAGTAGATATGTTGGCTAGCTATTCTATCACCCTAATCTGCTTCAACTCTCCATCCAGTATTAAATAATAAATCAATCGGGGCATGAAAGTTTGTAATTTTACCCAATAAATTAAAATTACTGATAATGTAATCATTACGATTTTTTAGATAATAGTAAATTTACCTAAATGCAAAAATTTATTAGGTAACTATGGAATTATTATGGTTGAATCAGTGATAGTTATTTTTACCCTTTCTTATCAATGAAACCTTCTATGTTTAAAAAATAACACTTTAAGAAAATCCATATAGCTATGAATTTAGATAAATTCTTATAGAATATGAATATTGAATTCCACCAACGTAATGGTTTGAAACATTTCATATATATTTACTCTTCATTAGATTTATTTTATTTGTGAAACCTTGAATATGTTGGTTCTAATATTTGATTAATAAAATTCACATTGGTATTTTCCTTGAGTATCACTATGATTTGTGCACATATTGGTCCCTAAATTGTTCCTAGATATGTTTTTATTCCTCTTCCTTATAAATTTAAACATAATATTTGGTATCTTTTTGTGATATCTCATTACCCTGTACATTACTACTAATTTTCAATGAAATAAAAGATAAATTTATCATTGGGATAAGAATTTATTTAGGAAATTTTTAATGGAATCATGATTTAGAAATGTGTTCACTATATTATGGATTTTTCTACGTGTATTTTTAACAATATTTTATTATAAATTTGGGATTTTCAATGTATATTTTTTATTATCTTGGAACTTCATCAATTTCCTCAACACATAAATAATCGATGGATCCTGAATGATTTCTTATGTATGATAATAAATTTAAATGATGATAGATATTCACCACCTGATAAAAGGGTGGAAAATAGGATCCCTTCTTGAAATTTTTTGGGAGTGGTGGCCTATATAAATGTGGTTTTGAAAATATATACTAGATAGTTGAGTTCTCTATGATACCATGTATGTTAAAAATTTCCTAGAATTATCATTTGTACTTATAATCACATCTTTTATTTTATTTACATTTATAGAAATTATTTTATTTAATTATCTAATTTCATAAATTGTTGAATAACATATGGGGGTGTATATGGTGATTCATTTACACAATATAGTGGTTTCTATCTCATGAGAGACTATAGTTTAAAATTTTCAAGATCATATAAACGTGAGTTTCAAGATATTACATTATTCACATATCAGATGTTATATATGTAAAACAATTGCTTTGTGTTTCTTGAAATATAACTAATCAACGCATATTGAAAAGTTATAGATGTTTCATAGAAATATCTTGTCAAAGATTCACCTAATAGGTTCTTATTACTCTATAGGATTAATTAATATAATTATACGTTGAAATTTTGAAATTCTTTTCATTTTTATTGAATGGTGTCAATCAACATGATGAATATGTCCCAATACTCATGATGAGTTTCTCCACTATCATGAAATACATTTTAAATCTCTTTCCACAGTGGTTTTCTCTTTGATGTTGCAAATAACATATAGAAAAGGCTCTATTGACCTCATCCCAATGTATAAAGTATCCATATTATAGAGTATATATCAATTCATTTTCTAAATCATCTAGGGAAATTAATAATTAATTATATTTGTTTTTTATTTTTAAAATTCCTCCTGTCCTGAAGGTGATTCATATAATACCTCTCTAATTAAATTTTTTTTCTATCCTTAATAGATAATCAATGAATCTTAAGAAGAAGTTAAATTAATTCATGTCTTAAATCAACTTCAACATTATTATTTTCTAATTGTAGTGTATTATTCTAATTATTAACAATTTAAGTCCATAAATATCTATGTTTTCAATTTTATTGATATTTGTTCTATTACATATTATCATAATTAACTGAATCACTAGAATATGTGGAAGAGGATTATAATTACGTTAGTGGTATAATAACTAAATCTTTTTCCAAATTCCCAATGCTCCTCAAATTTCTCATCCTTATTAGAATAGTTTTATTAAAATTAGATCATAATGGGATATGTGATTTGAAATTTATATTTTTATATAAAGGAAGATTTTAATATTAAAAAAGAAAACAATGATGATGAAATTCCCCATGGATAATATTTCTAATAAAATAACACAATTGTAACCAAGGATAATATTTTCAGAATATAGATTAATTAACATTTTTATGAAATTTATGAAATTATAGATTAAGATATAATTGAATTTACTCATGATATGAAAAAATTGATTTTAGAAATATATATAATAAATAAAGATATAAAACTTATTTTTATACATAAAATATTATTGGGGATTATAATCAAGGTAATGAAACCAGGAGGAAAACCTTAGAAAAATTCGCACTAGTCGGCTAAATAATTTATACCCCAAAATATGGATAATTATTTTCATTATAATGATTAGATTACGTCAATAAATAAATAGTTAGATGATATTTCAATTAATTAATCTTGGAATCTTATTCATAGATCATAATATATTATCATAAATAGGAAAACCTTTGATTTATCTGAAATAATTTATCAGGTTTCAAGGAATGGGAAATAATATTACATTCTATTTCATCTCAATTAATATTTAAATATTATCACATGGAATTAATTTCTTATTTACATAATTTCAGCATAAAATAAGTGGTATATATGGACCAATAATAATGATTTATTCATGAAAAATATGGACGAAGTTATAAAAATTGAAGAAGGATACTTGTTAGTTTATGTAATCCCCAAGAGCATTAATGGTTGATGAGAACATAGAAATAATTGTATTATGAAAAATATTATTCAAAAATAATAATGTTTTAATGTATTAAATCAATTCATTAACCCTTATGATATCATATCATAATGAAGTTATCATTTTATTTTATGAGATGAATTTTTGTGTTGATTTTTTTATACATATAATTTAGAAATTTTAGGGATATTAAATTAGTGATGTGAAATAAGATTCATTTATACACTCAGTTAAGTGGTCACAATTTTGAGTTTCTATTAATAAATGAATGTTGTTAGTGTAAAATAAATTTTAATTTTGATTGTGAGTCATTTATATTTGGCATCCCCAAGACTAGACATTACACTTGTTGTCACTATTTGTTCTAGGTATAAATCCAAAGGATTCAAACATCCTTTATTGTAGTATAAATATAAGATTTATAAACAATAAATACAATTATGGAATTTTTTTATAAGATTAATGGTGATTGTGCCTAATGGGATTCATTGATATGGAATTTTTTTGGTAATTTAGATTATTGAAATTTAACAATTAAAAGAGGATTCATTACTAAATAAAGATGTGTAGAATAGATAATTAATAGTAAATAATAAATCACTTTGATCTCCACTAAAGGTGATTATATAGATTCATAATGGTCTGAAATACAAATTACATGGATTAATATTAATGTTTTTCATAATACCCATTAGTCGTTTCTTCAGTAATCAATGTTCTATAATTATGTCCAATATTACATTGAAACTTTCACGATCCAATAACATTGAATTAAAGTATACATCTTTTAAGGGAGATTGTATATGATTGAAAATTTATGTAGTAATTTATTTTCTAATATGAATATATTTCTAATATTTATACAAAACCAATTCTGAACATGTAATTTGAAAAGACGAGGATAAAATTTTAATGCCACCTATTTCAATACACAGAATAATTTTCTCTTAATATCACACCCTATTGAGACTATTTTATTATTACTACAATGAGGTAGAGGTCTTATTTAAAGGAATAAATTACTTTATATAGAATTATTTATCTTATTGGTTGATTGAGTGTTACAATGTTGTTAAAAGTCTGTTTATGAATTCTTGATAGAAGATTTCATGCAGCTATCTCTTGTTGATCTACTTATGAAAAAAAATAGATTTTTTTACTAATAAATATAATATGAATCACTAATAGATATCGGGTAAATGCAGAGAAGACCAGTTCATTGTTCACTAAATTAATGAGGATGAATCTATCCTTTTCAAATAAATTTATGAATTTACAGTCAAGTAGGGGAGAAAACACTTTCCAATTTTCATTATATTATCTATATTATAGGGAAAAATAAAATTTTATAGATATGTGAAATTAAAATTTGTTGAATTGAAAATAAAACAATATTTGATATTATATAATAAATTTTTGGATGTTTTATTAACTTTTTATCAATACTTATGGATGGTGAATTTATTTATCTATGTGTATTTGGTGTTATTGGTGATGGTCTTGAAAGGGTAAGAGATATTTTTAAATAAGTTAAATAAAATATAGAATTTCTATTTTGAGTTTCTTGTTTGAAAAATTCTTATGAGTGTTTTTGAATATTCTATATAGGTAATGATTTAATGAAGATATTGTGTAATACAAAAAATTATTTTAATTGTTATGAAATTTTATCTTACTAGTATGTAAAATACTAATTCTTAAAAAAATATGGGATGATCATTAACCCAATACATGGTTGTGAGGGTTTTTTAATGTGATACAAAACTCATAACATAGGGTTTTATCATGTTTATCATTAACTGAAACTCCCAATAGTTCATATATCCAAAACTATGTATGAACATTCTTTTGAAATGAAGGTGGTAATTCGAAGTTTCAGACCTAGTGATGCATAGAAACTCACTTTAGTAGAGATGATGGGAGGTCAGGATCATCACACCATTACAGAGAGAAAGTATTTCTTACTTTGAGTTGACCCTTTAGATTTAAGAAATATTTATGAATCTCTTTTTAATATTAATATGGAACTGTTTACCTTGAAAAATAACCATAGGATAAATCTCATGTATATGTGATGGGGAATTCTTTGGAACTTATCTCTAGGTATTTGAGTTCATTTATAAATTTTCACAAATAGATAGCTTCTTATATATCGAATTCATATAGTGAAACACATAGGAACATGCCGCAATGCTAGGATTCTATCAATATGAGGAGGAAAGGGTTGAGTTATCACGGGGCCTCCTATGTATCCAAAATATAGAAGCAATCATAACCCATGTATCTTGTTAAACCAATTTAGTTTAACATCATGCAGAGAGAATATATATATGAGGGCACTTAAAAACCAGTTATATGTGAACGAGACTCAGGGATACATCTTACATATCATAGTTATTACAAGAATCAAATTCATCATAGTTTGATGACACCCTTCGAACTATCCCTACGGTTGATGCCCTTATATGGGAGTAGTCATATAATTCCACTCATCGAGTCTTACAAATTGAGGATTCCCTAGCTAGTGTAGATTAGTGATGAAAATGATATGACCATTTCAACTCCCTAAGCCCATATGATCCATGCACGATGTGAGAAATAGGGGATTGAAAGTAATTAGTCTCACTATAAATGGATGCCGGGATTATTTGGAGGGAAAACCCTTTGGGTGTTTAATATGTATTCATTCCTTTAGAAGGTTTACTGAGTATCCTAGTTCTTACATGAATCAGAGTTCTCATAACTCAATTGAATCATCTATTCACTGATGGATGAGTTAGACTGGTCAGCCCAAGAGAATGATTGGATATCAATGGTCAAAATGTGATCTAAATGGGTGGGGGGGTGGGGGGGGGGGCTTACACCAAAGTGTATTCCTAGATGAGATCCATACTTTTAAATAAGTCTAATAAATCCTAGTTGTTACAGGAATTGGTGTTCTTGTAGTTCAATTGATCATATCTTATACACTGAGGTTTCCCTGGTATATAGGAAATGTCATATTATTCCACTAATCATGGATTACACACTATGTTTTAAATGGTACATGGGACGTATCATATTCTGTTTTGGGCCATGGATAAAACACTATAATTGCCTTAATATGTGAGAACATTTCATATTATTCCACTCATCAGGGCATACACACTGACGTTGGCCACGTATGTCGGAAATATCATATTATTCCATTAATCAAGGCTTACACACTAAGGTTTCACTAATATATGGGACTCATCAAATTATACAACTTATCAGGTTTACACATGAGGTTTCATTGGTATGTGGGACATATCATATTATTTTGTTGATTCAAGATTACACACTGAGGTTTCCTAAGTATGTGGGACATATCATATTATGCCACAAATTGGGGAATACACACTCATGAAACATTAGTATATGGGGAATATTATATAATGTTTCTAATTGGGGAATACACTCTAAGGTTACCCTAATATGTGGGACAAATAATATTATACCACTGATCAAGGCATACATACTTAGGATGCCTTGGTATATGGAACATATTATATTCTTCCACTGATTGAGGCTTACACACTGAATTTATCCTCATATGGGGTAAATATCATATTATACAATTGTTCGGGGAATAGAAGATGAAATTTTCCTTGTATGAGGGGCATGTCATATTATGCCAATGGTAAGGGCTAAAAAATTATGTTTTGGTGGATTGTGGGAAATATCATATTATGATTATAATTGTGGAATACACACTATGTATTCCATTTTATAACGTATAGATAAGGTTATCATGTCATTGGGATCCTTCTTGACCAGACATTATTGTCTGCCAGACCTGCTTGATTGTCTTCCTGACGTATTGGAGAATTTCTAGACATGTATGGTTGTATTTTCTCTATATCTAAGGGAAATCATATGATCCAGGGGACTTTTTAGCAGTATGTAACATAATATGAATTCCATGTATGAATTCCATCACATTATCTAGTATATCTTATCTGGTGTTAATCACAAGACATGACTGGTATTTCCTAGAGGAAAACACATAATCCAAGCAGACTTTCCTGGAGGGTGTGTCATTAGCTAGATGAAACATCCAAAGGACATCACAAGGCCAATATAACATTCTTAGAGGACATTGAATATGTAGTCTATCATGTTTTAAAGGTGCTATGAGGTCCATATGTCTTGTCCGGAGGAAATCACGAGACTCATATGACATACACTAGTGTCACCACATGATTTGGGTGACATGTCTAGTGGACATATAAATATAAAGATAGTGATCAAGGACGGAATCAAATGACTTAGGTAGAATTCCCTTGGGGAACCATGTGACATGATATGAAATTCAAAATGGTCATCTCCTCATCCAAAAGTATTTTTAAGGGATTATTACATGATATAAGAGGCATGTCCCAATCCAATCGCATGACCTAGATAATTCATACTATGATGAGGAGGATCAATGTATATGTTATTCACTTGAGTCTCCCAAATTTTATTCTTTTATTCTCTCTCAATTTCATATGTTCTTTATATTTTTTTGATTTTTATCTTGTTCAGGTCTCACATAACTCAACAAATATACATGATTCACACTGTATAATTCACTAGAAGTCTTTCACATGATCAAAAATGATCATGTAAAATACTTATGCATGTCATAGTATTTATTTGGTTGTTCCTCATACATTACGTAATATAAAACCATTCTGGCCCGGAGATTAACCACTTTGAGAAATCTACAATGATGTTTGAGTGCTTTTGTGCATGGATCCACGGATGAATTATTTCATTATTGGGTGGTGTATTTATATGACTATCCACCCTAATTATACATCACTTTTCATAGTGGATATTATAGAAATCATAGCTAGTGTTATTGTAGGTATTTGGTTCCACACAAATATCTTTATCCATGTGTAGATTATTTTGGGGGAATCATATGATTTTCACTAAAGGTATAACCATACCATAATATCACCATTCATTTTATTTTTTCTAATTAATTTTTTCTTTCCTAATCATGTGGATATGAATATGATCGTTTAAAATGTTGTGAAGAAATTTACAAGGGACTTCATGAGATCAATATTCCTATTGAAATGCTCTCACATGATCTAAGATTCTTGTGAGGGACCTTACATGGGACAAATGCGATTTACCTAGGGGCCTTCATGAGAGTAGGAAGAATTAAAAATAATGATTCCATGGGATTATATTGATATGTTTAAGGGGTCTCTATGGGATCAATGTTGATCTATTATAGTGAAAAAACCATTTCATCTGAATTCAACATATCTACCCCTCGGAAGAATCTCCCCTCATTTCCCTTTTTATTTCCTTGTTTATTATACAAGGGTTATGGATCTAGATGTTTTTTATGTGTGTTGTCAAATAAAATAATTCTCCCCATCTATAATGCATTGAATTTCCATCACATGGTCTTGTGGAGACGCACAAGCATTCCTATGGTCAATTCATTTGATCTTCAATTGGATCCATAGGTAGAGTACCAGACCGCCTGGACATGTCTGTTACACTTCATGTGTTTATGGGGACAAGACAGAATATCCGTATGTGACAAGGAGGAAATTCCACCAAGGATTTCTTAGTGTGTTGAAAACTACATGGGCTTACCACTTAAAAATATATGACCTCAAGAGGCTCATGTATAATAACGAATCCCTTTATTTCATATTAATACATGATTTATTACATATGATTACAGTTAATACAACCCAATATAAAAAATTATAGTGTCTTTAGAAATTAGTTAAATTAAATAAGAATTTAAAATATGAAAAACATCATCGTTATTTAAACATTCTTTATCATGCTCACACTAAAAAATTTATGGGATAACTTAGAGACATACATAAGAAAGCGGTGAGATATAAAGTCTATTATAGGAATAAACGTAGAATAACATGAAGTGAATAATCATGTTAGATAATAGGAATATCAATTGGGCCTTTAAATATTAGGAATGATTATCATGAACAATGAGACTTGTTATAACATGATATTCATAAAATAATCTTGGGGAATGTGGAAATATCCTAAAAAACTACATTATAAAAATAGATTAATCCTAACTTCCAAGACATCATGGTGGAAAAAGTACCATAATGGAATCTAGTTGAATCACTATCCAAACATGATTTATTATTAGGCTAAACATTTTTGAATGCATTGAATCACTATATAACTATGACTCACCCATCGCATTCATTTCATTCTAATGAATAACTATGCCACTTTGATTATACAACATGGATTTATTCATCATCACATTTCATTAAATTATCATGGAGTATAGAATACATAAATATAAGTCCCAATTAAAATAATTATAAGTTTTTAAAGGTAAATAACCATGATATGAAATGGTTGTGGTATTCTATGTATTATTTTTTTTAATAGACACTCATGGTGTAATTTTGGAAGCATAATGATGTCACTTAAAATTTCAAAAAATGGATTAAGGAGAGGTAAATGGGTCTCTAATAATTTTGAAATGAAATGGGTAGTAATAAGAACATGGGAAGACAGTACCCAATGTTATTAATTGTAAATTGGTGGCATAATATAATAAAGAAACTAGAATAAGAGAAGGTGAGGATCCCTTACATGAGTGTGTGACTCCAAATGATTATGAGGAACTTATTTAAAGTTTAGGTGACATTTGGAGTACTCAAGAGAAGGTAGGGAAGCGTAATAACATTCTACATACATTTTCAATTAATAGAAACGTGATATTGGGTGGGTTTATATAGGGAATGAGTGGGGATTTCTTTATTATTTCTCAAACATTGTTTCTGGACTCTACGTAATAATGTAACCAAAATAATAAACCATCCCACGGTTTCATCCAATGTATTTTTCCAAAATATATTGGTTTTAATTATATTATAATGTAAAGTTTATATCATAAAAAAATAATACCCTTTCTTATCTGTAAATGGGTCATACAGTTAAAAAAATTATTTTAAAACCTTAAATATATATTAATGATTTTGGATGAAAGAAAAAGGCTTTATAAGATTAATTAAATAAACATAAAATCATAATATATTAATTTGAAAACAGATATTTGTTTGTTTATACCCATTATTGTATTCATTACATCATTTTTTTCCATTATGATGTTTCAATACACACCATATATTTGTAGGGTATTTAATTTTTATCAACAAATTTGAATACGTCAAAAAATTATGAAAAAATAACCATTTGACAATTTCAAAATTATTATTCAAAAAACAATATTTATTTTCACTAAATGACTTCCTAAATATGATATTTTTTTCTTTTAAAATAACATATCTAGTTATTCATAAATGCTTGGTTTTTCAAGAAATATTAATTTTTGAACCCTTATAAAAATGTCATTTTACTTCATAAATGTTATATATTAATTAATATTTTATGAAAATAATTTCATTGTAATATTTTATTAAAATTTTATTTATTTAGAAATTTCATTAATACATTAAAATAAATTCCTTAATTAAATTTCAATATCACAAAAAAATAAACATTTAGTTTTATTGAATCAAAATTGAAATAATTTATAAATAAATATATTAAGAAGTAAATATTACCATTATTATATTGAAAATAATTCACATTCTTATTTCTTGAGAATTGATTCCTAATCCTTTTATAGTTCTAGAAAAATCCAAAAAAGTAAGATTTTTTATGGTGATACTTTTTTGGGGTGGTTTGGCGTACATGGTTTGGGTTGTGATCTCGATGATATTAAAATTATATGATAAATTATTTTTTTCATGATTAAATTTTGGAATATAATGTTGGTACTGGTAAATGGAAGATCGTAGATATGATATCTCTCTCCTAAGATTCAATAAATGGGATTCATAAAGAACAATCCCACTAGTTTGGTCAATCACTTCCATTTTCTATTTGAATTGGATTTTTTCAAACCCTATATCTATACTAATCATGTGATCATTGATAAATAGATATATTATAAAAGTTAATTATGATTAAAGGTATTTTAAATATTATATAATAAGGTAAAATAAGTGCATGTTTTTTGTATAACCATATTACATAACAATACATTTTAATAAAATAATAGGGGAATTTTATTTTAAATAGTTTGGGTCGTTAAACTCAGGCCTCATAAGAATTTTCTCCCCAAAGAAATATCATTTAGAAAAAAGAAAATTTATTTGGGGAATAATGTTTCATAACTTCATCTAGTTCCCACATCGCTTCTTCAAACCTGTGGTTTCTCAACAACACATTGACCAGCTGAATTTTCTTATTTCGTAGAACATTGTCTATATAATCTAAGAGCTTCGCCGAATACTCTTTATATGATAGATTATTAAATAATGATAAATAATTTGGATTGGTTACACATGAGGGGTCCAATATATAGTTTCTCAAGAGGGATACATGGAATACATCATGTTCTTAAGATAGGTTATGTGGGAGTTCTATCCAATTGGCCACCACTCTGATGCGATCAAGGATCTCAAAGGAGCTAATGAATCATGGGCTAAGAATTCCCTTATTTTCAAATATAATTAATTTATTCCATGAAGTTATGTGGAGGAATACAATGTATATAACATCAAACTCTAAGACACATCAAATATTATCATAATGACTCTTTTGTTGTCTCTGAGAAGCCATGTTGTGTTGGTGAATGGTCTTGAACATTTCAACTATTTCCCTATCTATTTTAGTACCTAGGTGTTCTCATTACGCAACGTCATCCAAGCATGCACGTCTTCCATATCTCTCACCAAAATGGGCTTTATAGGAAGGAATTTTGATGGTCAAGTAGAAACTATTATTGTATGAGAACTCGACCAGAGGAGGATATTGGTCTCATCCTCCATTAAAGTAAATTGAGAACTTTCTCAACATTTCCTAATGTTTAAATATAGTAAAATCATATTAACCATTAGTCTGAGGTTGGTAATTAATGATTTAGTTAAATTCTTTATTTACTTCATGTTGAATACATTTCCAAAGCATTGAGGTTAATATTGAATCTTGATCAGATGTAATCAATAGTTGTAATCAAAGCATCCACACCACTTCTCTGATATGTATCCATTCAAGATGATCAAGATATAATTCCTCTCAAATGAAATAGAACTGTGTAGTATTTATAGTATTATACACAACAACTAAGATAGAATTGATTCCCCTACATGTCATTAGAAGTCTTGTGACGAAGTCCATAGTGAGGTTTTCCATATCCATTTTGGTATGGGTTATGGTTTCATCATACCATTAGATTTTTTCCATTTTCACCTTCACTAGATGAAATACAAGACATTTTGATGTATATTTGGTTATATTATTGTTCATATTGTACAACCAATAGTGTTATTGGGTATCTTGATACATTGTTATACATCCTGGAAAGATAGAGAAGTTTTAGCTTTCTGCATCATCCAACAACTCCTATAACTCATGATTTTATAGTACACATAGTCTTGAACCAAATAATAAAACACATTCTTCATTAACATTGATCATTTAGGATTTCCCTTTTCTTATGGTTTCCACTTTCTTTTTAGTAAAATCATTATATCTTTGAGAAACCTTTATCTTATGCAGAATAGATGGTTGAGAAATAATTTGTGAAAGGTTTGATTATGTTCTATAATTTATGATTCCCATGTCCATCCTTTCGAAATATAAGTATAACAGATCCCTGTCAATCCTCATTAATGATAGAATTTATGGATACTTACTACATAAAGAGTATTCCACTTTATCTAATTTCACTGGATGGTATTGAATTGGGATGTAATTTTCTATGATAAACTCGAACCATATAATTTGGTGAATATTCATCTCTTTCTATGTGAATATATACTTTAGGTTTTTATAATCCGTTTATATTTAATACTTCTCCCCACATAAATATTGTTACCATATTTTAGAAGAGAATATCCATGCAGCCAACTCCAAATTATGTGTTGGGTAGTTAATTTTTTGAACTTTCAACTACCTTGATGAATAGGCTATGACTTTTCCATTCTACTTTAACACACATCCTAATCCATTCTTCAAAGCGTACCCAAATATTATGACATGTTCTCCACTTGTTTTTAGTGTGAGAACTAGTATAGTGATAATAATCCCTTTCAAATACTTGAATATCTCTTCACATTCATCGTTACATAAAAATTAACTCCCATCAATGTGGAATTTGTTAAATGTTTTGAAAATCTTGATAAATTTATGAAAAATCTACGATAATATCCAAATTTTCCAAGGAAACAACGAATATCTATCACAGCTATTGGCATCTAACATTCTTCAATAGATTATTTCATTTAATGGTCCATAGATATCCCATTTTTTTGTGAATATATTCCCCATGAATGATAATTCCATCGACTAGAACTCACATTTTATGTACATGGCATAAATTTTATCCTTTGCAAGGTCATTAAAATAGTGTTTAAATGATCATCATGATCCTCCTTGCTTTTGGTGTATATTAGAGTATCATGTTTGAAGACATCCAAATTTTTTTGAGGTAATCCCAAAAGAATTTATTAGTCAATTTCAGGAATATTTATAGATTAATAATAATTCTTGATTTCATTACTATGAACTCATTTTTCTCATATATTATGAAAAAATAAGTCTTTGGGAAATCCTCCTTATTTACTCTGACTTGGTAATATCCCAACCGCGGATCCACCTTGGATATTCCCCACATAGCTGACCAAAAAAGTCATCAATCCATGTAAGAGGATACTTTTTCATTATCATGATCTTGTTGAGGTCACAGTAATCAATGAAAAGGGTCATTGACCCTTCATTTGTATTAATGTAGAGGACTATTACACACCAAGGTGAGGAACTTTGGAAAATAACCCTTTATATATATTCTCTTAGAGTTGTTTTTTCTACTACTTTAGTTCCACTATAGCCATTATATACAGATTCTTGGATAATGGTAACTCTTTAGGTATAATATCGGCTAAAAATTCAACTTTTTATCAATGTAGAAGACCATGAAATTCATTAGGAAACACATCAACATATTTCCTCACAATGGTCATGTATTTAAGGATGATTCATTTCATAGAACAAATAATTTGAGCTATAAATGATTTATCATAAGGTAATAATATCCATGATTGAGATGATACTATTAAATAATATTCATCCTCATCATTGAACATGTATTGAATGGGGGGATGATTCACAATATAGAGAGTGATTTTGTTCTCATGAAAATTAATACTGGTTCTATATAATGAATTTCAATCCATTCCTATAATTGCATAAAGTTCCACAAAATGGAGTAAGACAAGATTCACTAGGATGATCATCCCATAGATTATTATTGGGGAGGAGTTATATACATGGGATGCAACAATTCTCCCATTTTTCCTTTTCACCCACATCTCAAAATCCTTGATTTTTGGTGGTGTTTTAATAGTTCTACACTAATTTTGTTATATAAAGTAATGAATAGAAATAGAATAAAAAATAATGTTCACTATTCTTGAATTAATAACTATAGTACCTATTACCACTTTGTTGTTGGGATACATCTCAATGGATGTGTTGGAAAAATCAATCCATTTCAACATTATTGTTTGTTCGGTGTCTCTAAAAACCATTAACTTAGAGCATGGGTTTTCAAAGATCCATGGTTTCTGGATGTTTATGAAATGAAAAATGTGTTTATGGTTGAACATTGAATTTATTCCCTTTGATGAATTAGAGGATTTCTCTTATCAACAATAATTAGAGAGGATTCCTACCTTCTCACACCTAAATTGTTTCCTCTTTCCCCATTGAAAATTTCTACAGTGCTTCTTCCCACACATTTTCTTATGGGATATTGAAATTTCATTAAACCATTATATTTTCCATCGGACCACAAAATTTGAATTCTACCTTCTACTAGGTATCCCCATGATACCATTGAGATTCAATGATCTCCATTTAAACTTTTAGGGAACATTGGAAAATATACACATAGCTATCAAAGTCTCAAATATCAATGGCTCTTCGCAGACTATGTTTTATCACACCAATGAAGTGATCAGCCTTGAATTCATGGGTAACAACAAATTTAGAGAAATATCATGAAATTCATGTGAATTTTTTCTCACAAACCCTTATAGTTTTTTCTTCTTTTTCTTAAAGGAATGGAAATCCCTTTCCTTTTTACGTGGGAGAGTGTGAGGAAATCATTTATCCAAAAACATTTTCCAATTTTCTTCCACCCTATCACTTCAATATATTCCATAGGATTCACATAATTTATCAATGTACACCACTGATTAGCTTATCCCTCCACATGATATATATCTATTAGATTCACATCCTTCTCAGAAAATTGAACGATGGAGAAGATATTCTAAATGATGTTGATCCATTGTTCCACAAATAAGGGATCAAATGATGCATTGAAAGTTAGAGGCCTTTGTCACATAAAAATCTCAATTGTATATTTTTTCTTAAGGGGATTTGGACACTCCACCTTCTCTAGTTTTCTATTAAAATCCAATGATATTTGAGAGAGTTTTATCATAATGTTTTTGATTCCCACTTCTGCAGTGTTGGGAATCTTGTTGGGTTTGCCATCACACCGCCAACCACGTTGATTATTAACTAGATTTCTTCTATTTCCATCTATTGTATAGAATAAAGAGAATATTATGGATCTGTATTTTTAAAATAATAAACACATAAATTATAATCCAAGGTCATTAAAGAGATATGTTATAAATTTTATTTATTCTTAACTTATGAATTTATAAGCTACCATAGATGTTATTGATAATTCTATTTCTTACATATATTCCTATTGGAATTTTTTTATTCCCATAATAATTGTTCGTAAAGTGATTTTTAATTTATCTCGGTAATTCCCCCATCAGTGTAATTTTAGGTGTGTGTAAAGGCCTGTTTCTATGCACCAACTCCCAACTGTGTCTATCTAAAAGCAGTGCTAATTAGTTTTTCCCCTATATACATATATTCTAATGCCACATCCACTTGTAATATCCAAATAGTGATTTTTTATCTTGATATTCCACTAACAATATACTTAAGAATATTTAGGTATTTTTTTATTATACTTATTTTTATCTCTATGGGTTTCTCTTGAGTTTTCTAATACTAATCGCAAAAACAACTAAACATCTCCTTTGATTCCAACTATAAAAACCCTTATCATTTTTTCCATTAATACATTATTTATTAAATAATATGACACATAATAAATCGTATAATATTGATAATTTTAGTGTCTTTGGGAATTAGGATCATTACATAATTATTAAAATATTAAAAGCATCATCTTTATTAAAATATTCCTTAGCACGATGACACTTAAATATGCATGGGATAACCTGGGATAATATAGGAGAATGTGGTGATCTATAAAGCTATGTTAGGGAATAAACATGGTATAACATTAATAAAATAATACATGTTATAAAATAAGAATATAAATGGGTCTTGAAAAAGGAAGAAATGATATACATGAACAATGAGACATTATATATCATGATAATCAAAAAGGAAACATGGGAAATGTGGAAAAAACATAAAGCACTGCATCATAAACATAGGTCAAGGATATATTAAAAGAAATAATGATGGAAAAAGTCACATAATGGAATAAGTTTCACATACTTTCTCAAAATTACATCTAACTAGGCTAAACAGTACTCAATGAATTAGACCGTTATATAATTTTAGGCACAACTGACACTTTCATTTTATTCTCATGATTATGTGTGCCACATTGATCATACAACACAAATTTAATCATCATAACATATTATTCCACAATAAAGTTGTGTGTAATGAATAAATTTATGTCCAAAATAAAATAATTATAAGTGTATATAGTTGAATACCCTTGATGGGAAATGGGTATGGTATTCACTACATTGTTGTTTTGGCATGGAATCTCATGGTGAAATTTCTACAGCATAATCGCGTCACCTAAAAATTCTTAATATTTCATGATGAGATTGAAAGGGGCATATCATAATTTTAATGTCATGTGTTTTGTAATAGGTACATGGTAATATATATAACAAAATTATGAATTGGAAATAGAAGGCATAAGATAATAAAAAACTTGAACAAAGAAGAGAATGTGAGGATCCCATACATGAGTGTACGACTCCAAATGAATAAGAGGGACTTTTTGAGAGGTTGTGAAATTATTGGAGGACTATAAAGATGGAAAATAAGTGTAATTAATTTCTCCATGTATTTTGAGTGAATAAAAATGGGATCTTGGGTGGGTTTTTAAATGAAATGAGTGGGGATTTATTTATAATTACTCAAACATAGGTTCTCGAATCTATATAATAAAACATCCAAAACCAAAAACTTCCCATAGTTTTTTATTTGTTTATAACAAAAGGAATTTTTTTACATTATTTAAAAATGATAAGGTTTTATATTAATAAAATAATACCCTATCTTATGAGGAAACGATTCATACTCTTAAGGAAATGGTTTTAGAACCTTAAATTACATTGCTAAATTTGGAGGAGTTACAAAGGATTTATAAAATTATTAAATTAAACATAAAATCACATTATCATCTTTTTAATACATATATTTTTTTATTTATATCATTTATTGTATTTATTAAATCATTTTTGGTCATTATGATGTCATAATACACTATATATTTATACAGTATTTAATTTTTACACGAAAATTTCACTACCTCTGAAAATTATGAAGAAATTACCATTGGATAATTTTAATGTTATGATTTCAAAAAATAATATCTGTTTTAACAAACCAGTTTTCAAAATATTTTAATATTAACTTTTAATAAAAGTGAAATTTAGTATGAAATTCTAGGTTTTTTAACAATATCAATTTTTAAACCCTTATAAAAATTTCATTTTACTTCCTAAAAATTATATAATCATTTATATTTAATAAATATTATTGAAAAATAATATTTTATTAAAAAATATATATTTCAGTAATTCTTTAATTAAATATTAGAAATTCCTAAATTGAATTTGAATATGACCCAAAAGATTCTTTGTGATTATTTAACCAAAATCAAAGTCATTTATAATGTAACAATAATTGTAAGTAGATATATCCATTATTATATTGAAAATAATATACATAAACATATTTATAGGGTCTTGATACATATCCATTCCATACACCAGAAAATTCCCTAAAATTAATGTGTGCAATGATGAGACTTTCATGGGGTGGTTCGACATACATGGTTTAGGTCACAATATTAATGAGATTGAACTTCTACCACAAAAAAATTCAGCCATTATTATGTTATTGGGTGTCATCTTAATATTTGTCATGGGAAAATCCTAGAGATTATATCTCCCTCTATGTAATCAATAATTGGGATTTATAGGGTAAAAGCCTATGGTTGAGTCTATCTTTTCCTTTTCTACATCAATTTGATTTATTAAAACCCAATATTTATACTATTCATGTGATCACATTTCAATAGCAACATTATCATTGGTAATAATGCTTAGTAGTCATTCAAATAGGATATAATAAGAGAAAAATAGTGAATGTTTTTTATATAAACATACTACATAATTATACATTGAAATATAATAAATGGAAAATTTTCATTATAACAATTCTTGTCTTTATATTTCTTATTTTGGATTTTTTCCGAATTAGTTTACAATGATTTTTGTTATGGTTTTCAGGATTGCATCTCTAGAAAAGTCACGTGAACTTTGTAATTTAAACATATAGTATTAATATGATCAATTATTTTCTTAGAAAACTTCTTGAGAATAAAAAGGCACTTTAAAGGGGTTCAATGAGATCTATTGAATGTTTTTCATTTTTAATGACTATCTGTGTGACCTTCTGATAGTCATAGGATCAGGTGTATTGTAGAGGTTCACATGATCCATGTGATCTTGGTCACCTTCTTCCTCCATTGCATGGAAGAGAAAATAATAACCATATTAAAGAATTTATCCCATTTTTTATTTTTCATTTCACATTTAGAGGGCATAAAAAATTACCCACATAAGAGAGATGTTCACGGGGACATCATTTTGGTTATGTGGAAAGTAAATTCCCACTTGAGGCATTGGAACAGTATCTAATTGGTGTATGTTTATTTTTAATATTTAGAGAGCATAGAATTATTTTATATATGTCCATATGGGGGCCTCATAATATTTGTATATTATTTATGCATAATTCCCTAATTTTTAATGATCATCAAATAAGGGAAGACCCGGCAGGCAAGGACATTTATTTTGCTTCTATGGCCACCTAATGTGTTTTTGACCTGACAGGCTATACACATTTTCTAATCTTGTGAACTAAATCATTGTTGTGTTATATTTTAGAGACCTTTTGCTTGGACCTTTAGTCACCAATATTATTAGGGTGTGTTAGCATGGGCCTTCTATTACAGTAGCTTATGGTCTTTTTAATTAGACCATATATTATTGTAGTTTAGGTGTATCTTGCTCAAGCCTTCTATTTATGTAGTTTAGGGGGATTTATATTAAAACTTAAATTAATGTATCTTATTTCCTTTTATCTTATAACTTCTATTGTTGTATTTTATGGTCTTTTTTCTTATAATTCACTTCACTATAGTTTATAAACTTTTTCTCGAACCTTCTATTGTTGTATTTTAGGGTATTTTAGCTTGAAAAATCTATCATTTTAATTTAGGGGATTATAGACTATAACATCAAATGCTATGAAATTTAATGTATTTATACTGGGAGTTCTGATATAGAATAGGGAGCATACAAGATAGGGATGACTCAGAACACTCTAAGGTGCTGAGTTCAATCATGGTGTTTTTGGGGATCATAAATATTATTTCTCCCTTCTTATAAAGAAAATATGACAATATCAAAGCCGTTATACAATGGTAAAATAATCAAAATATTGTGTCTCCTCTCATTTACTTGGGTGATGGAAACTTTATGGGGGCTAATGTTGGTAGTGGGAGAAATACTAGGGAAACTGAGTCAATCTAGAAATATGGAATATGGGTGATGTAAGAAAAAAAATAATGATTTGATTTATATGAGACATGGAAGATATTTAAGGGATGAACTAGAAAACCCTAAGGTTATAGGTTCCACCACAGTGTTACCAAGGCTCATAACTATTGGTCTACCTTTCATGCAAGGGGGACACACATATTTCTTTTAGGTTAAATCCCTTATGTGTTGGTACCATGGTCAAACAAAGGTATCCCACCCTTTTCCAAGGGCCATGAACGATTTATGAAGAATAAAATATCCAAAAGATGAATTATGGTAAGGACTAAAATCCAACCAGGAAGGAATCTAGAACTATATTTTAGTTTTTTTCTTTAACCATGAAGAACGGTCCCTATGCTATATAATTTTGGATTTTGAGGTGTGGGCCAAAAAAAAGTTTATTAATGGAGTTTCACATTCCTAATTTGGGAAATGATACAAATCAGAGTGATATAACACATATGATGTGGAATCCCCTTTAATAATCTATTAATGGATGTTGTAAATAATGTTCCAAAGAACTCAATTCAAGAATCTGGTATGAGAAAATCATACTGAGGATGGCCTAGGATATCCTAATGTGATGGGTTTTTCCGTGATGACGTAAGGCAAACAGGAATTGTAAATACATTTATATAGGGACAAGATGTCGTTGTTTGATTAGTGCTAGCCTTTATGCACCAATTTTATGTTCAAAATGATAGAAATATTTTGCTTCAAAATTTTAATTGATGGTTTATAGTGACCCTTTAATCTTAAATCAAGAAGAATGATTTATAGAAAATTTAATCTTCAAGAAGGGTTCAAGAACCCTTGGAGTTTTTCTCCACATCTTGAAAACCCTAATAATTTCTATATAGAAAACATAATATATTATATTATATTACACTTAATAGATCCCAATAGATAGATAAGTCTACTATATTTGGGAATTATGTGCATATCATAACTGCATAAACGTAGGATACAACAAAATTATTAAAAAATTCCATAACATGCTTCCAAAATTCCATGGCATTTAAAAATAATTGGGATAATCTATAGAAAACCAAAAAAAAGGGGTGAGATATAAATCGAATTAGTTGAATAAACAAGAAATAAAACTAAAAAATAATACTTTTTATACAATATGCATATCAATGGGGAATAAAATGAATATGAATAATAACTACTGACCGAACAAGATAATCATAACAGGGGATATGTTGTAATAAATTAAAACAACAAATTATAAACATAGGTCACAGATAAACCAGAAAATACATCATTGTGTACAAAGTAACATAAAGGAATTAGGTTCCCTGATATCCAAATATAACTTATCATAATACTAAACATTACCCAATGAATTGGAGATCTATCTAGGAACACCCATCATATTCATTTCATTCTCATACTTAAGTATTCCATATAGATCATAAAACATGGATTCATTCATCATAATAATTTATTCCATGGTTAAAGAGTGTGGAATTCATGTATGTAATTACCCAATAAAATGTATATGTTCATAAATTTTAACACCCTTGGTATAAAATTGGTTTGGTATTCACTTCACAATTTTTAGGTAATGGAAAATCATTGTGAACTTTTGGTAATATAACGACATCACCTGAAGATACATAATAATGGGTTCATGAGATTCAAACTGGTATCTCAACACATAGAAACAAAATTAAAGGTAATAAGGAAATATAATATAACATCCCATCATGATAAATTTGGAAATAAAATGTATAAGGTAATAAAGAAACCTCAATAGAGAAAAGGATCATAAATATATTTCGACATTGTAACTGGTGTACATAAAGTATAATGGGAGGTTTAATAAAAGGGAAAGGGGATATAATAATTTGTACATTAAATATAAATTAAGTGGAATATTTAAGAACATAATCCAAAAAAATAAATGTAATTTAGGAGACACAACATTAAATAAGTTCTTAAGTGGAAATGTGAAGTGGGAAATCCGTTGCAAAATTTCGGCATGATAAAAGGGGTAAAAAAATGATCTTGGGAGGATTATGGATAGTGAAAGGGGTTTAAAACCATATTCAAATAAAAATAAAATGATTTGGGATAAGGAATAAAATATCCCAACATGAAAAAATTGATATTAATAAGAATAATATAAAATAGGTGCTTGAATAGAAAAGAGAGTAGAAGACCCCTTATATAATTTTGGCATACTAATGGCTTAGGTAAGAGTCAAGATGAGAGATGATAAATGATAAATCATTCATATAAAATCCATTTTACATTAAGGGAAACATTATAAATGATTGACAATATAATAAATTGAATTTAAGAAGACTAATTTAAAATTATGTGCTTGAATTGAAAAGATGAGAGCATGGTGAGGATACCTTACTTGAGTGTGTGACTGAAAATGCTTGATAGGGGATTATTAGGAGCTTAGGGGATCTTTGGGAGAATCTCAAGAGTGGATGGAAGTCAACGTACATTCTCAAAGTAGTTTTATTGAAGATAAATGGGATATTGGGTGGGTTTATATAGGGAAAAAGATGATTTCTTAATTATTTTTGTTTTTGACACTACATAAAACAATATCCAAAACCACAAACCATACCATGGTTTTTTCACGTTATTTCAGAAAAATTGGAGTTTTTTTTATTATTTTATGTGTTAAATGGATTTAATTATTAATATAATGTCATTTCTTCAGTGCAGGTGAGTCACGCTCTTAAATTAATGATTCTAAAACCATAAAATATATATGTTTAAGAGGATTCATAGTGTATTTTAAAAATAAACCAAATAAAATTAAAATCACATTATTTAAAGTGGAAAACATATATTTAGTCTTGGATTCCAATTATTGTAATTATTACATCACTATTGGGTAATTATGATGTCATAAAACATAAAGTATATTTATATGATATTTAATTTTCACCTGAAAAATCTATTATCTCATAAAATAATGAAAAATTTTCCATTGGATAATTTCCATGTTATGATTCGACAAATAATATTAATTTTATATAAATAAGTTTATAAATATGTGAATTATCACTATTAAAATAAAATTGGGATTTACTAATAAATGCTTGTTTCTTTGACAGTAACAGTTTTCAAACCCTTCTAAAAATCACACCTAACGTTGTAAAATTAATATAATAATTTATATTTGATTAAATAAAATTTGAAAATAGTAAAACTTTATTTATTTACAAATCCATTAATCCATTAATTCATTAATTTAAATTGAATATTAACCAAAAATAAATTTTTTTCTATAATTTATCAATCTAAAAATCATTTACAATTTAAATATAATGTGATTAATATGTATTCATTATTGTATGAAAAATAATTTACATAATAATATTTATATGTTATTGATACATATATATTTAGTACACCATAAAAACCCTATTATTAAGGTGTGTGATTGTGGGACATCCATGGGGAAGTTTGGTGAACATATTTTGAATCATGATCTCGATGAGCATGAACTTCTTTTGTCAATAGTTTCAGTCATGCATAAGATTTTGGATCTCATCATGGGATTGGTCAAGGGAAAATCCCATAATTGATATCTCCCTTAGATGACCAAATAAATGGGCTTTATAGGGTATAGTACTTCATGTTGAGGCTATCAATTCCTTTTTCTATTTCAATTGGATTTTTTAATATTCTATAATAATAATAATCATTGGATCACTATTCAACGATTACATTATCCATTGTAATGGTACATATAAATCTATTAAATACAATTGGACATAATAAATCAAAATAAGTTCATGTGTTTTATATATCTATAGTATTAATTAAACATTTAATTTAAATTGGTGAATTTTATTTATAATAGTTCGGATCATTACAATAATTAAACCTATAAGAATTTTTACTTTGAAATTATAATTTCTTTCACTAAAAAACTGATGGTAACTCAACTTCAACATCGCCTCAGATTCCCATGTTTCTTCTTCAAACATTTTGTTCCTCCAAAACACATTTACATGGTGAATTATTTTATTTCATATAAAATTTTATATATTCTCCAATATCAAAACTGGTTTCTCATCATAGGGTAGGTCATTCTGAAATGGTACAACATATGTATTGATTACTTGTGTGGGGTATGATATGTAATTTATAAAGAGGTATACATGAAACACATCAACAACATGAGATATTTTTTGTTACATTTCACGTCGACAAGACTCCACTCCAATGCAATAAATGATATCAATGGGGCCAATGAATCTTAGACTAAGCTTTACCTTATACCCAAATATGATTAATTTATTCAATGGATATATGTAGATTAATACCATGTATCCAATAATCAATCACTACTCCTCATCCATATTTTCCAGAATATCTCTTCTATTGACTCCGACCATCCTTGTTGTGCTACTGAATGATCTTAACCTTTTATACCATTTCCTAGACCATTTCAAGACCTATAATCTTTATTTACCCTATATAATACCAAAATGAAGGTGATCTTCACATATTTACATAAAGGTCATCATAGGGATCCAATAGTATTCTTTTGTGGAAATTATTGTTGTATGAGAACTCTAACTGAGGAAGATATTGGTGTCATCCTCCATTGAATTATATAGAACACGTTCACATCATTTCTTCTGGTGTCTCTATAATACAATCAGACTGACCATCAATTTGAGTATGATAAGCCGTATTAAAGATTCGATCATTATTTAGGGAATGTTGGATACCATTCCCAAACATAGAGCTAAATCTAAGATCTTGATTAGATATAATCGATAATGGAACCCCATGAAAATGTACCACTTATCTGATGTATATCTATACAAGTTGATCTTGTGAGAATTCCTCTCAAATTTCAATAAAGTAAGCTATATTTTTATGAAGATCCATAAAAACCAATATAGCATTGTTTCACCTGGATGTCTTCAGAAGCCCCATGACAAAGTCAATTGTGATGTTCTACCATTTCTATATAGGTAATGAAAATAGTTGCATCATACCCTTATACTTCTTCATTTCATCATTCACATACTATAATACCATGAACATTAATGTATATTCAGAGATATCCTTCTTTATATTTTCCCACAAATAGTTCTCATGGAGATCATTATACATCTTTATGCTTCCAAAGTGAATTGATAACAACAAACTATGTGCATCATACAATAGATCTGTTTACATCTATGTATTTTATGGTACCCATACTAATGAACCAAATCTTATAATTCCTACATAATTATCATTTAAATCCATAGATTTCCCCTTCCTTATATTTTCCTTATTCATCTGAAGTACCACATAAATTATATGTGAATCAATAGGTTTTATAAAAGATACAGTTGACCAATAATTTGTGAAAGGATTTATTATGTTCCTTACTTTATGATTCACATTTCTATCCTTTAAAAATATTATGAGAATGTATCCTTATAAATTCTCATTGATTATAGAATTGTTGGATCCT
This sequence comes from Viscum album, assembly GCA_963277665.1. Lineage (NCBI taxonomy): Eukaryota > Viridiplantae > Streptophyta > Magnoliopsida > Santalales > Viscaceae > Viscum > Viscum album. Next base: position 1,786,247,489 of record OY728155.1, on the reverse strand, counting down.
TTCAAACTATAACATTTGAAACTTCGTTCTCTATCCCGTGATGTTAGTGACTTGGGTAGTAATAGTCATTGTTTAGCTCTAACCATAATCATTAGAACATATCAATATCTTTCTATGTGAATATATATTTCACTCTCTTGTGATTAGTATATAAATCAATGTTATAACAATAGAGATAATTCCACCATCATCTCAATTCAGTGACCATAGAGGCCAACTCCATATCATGGATCATACAGTTTTTCTCATAAATTTTAATATTCCTTGAGGCATAGACTATCACTTTATCATTTTTCATCCATTAAAATCCAAATACATTATTTTAATAATCTCTATATACCACAAAGAGTTCCTTAATTTTCAGTTGTGTTAGAACTGGTGTAGTGATAATCCTTTTTTTATCTCCTTAATGCTTTCCTCACATTCTTGCTTCTAGAAATACTTCACTCCATTTCTTTTATCTATAATATATTGTTTGAAAATCATGGAAACTTTTTCAAAAAATTGACGATAATATCATGTTAACCCAAAATAACTATGAATATCAATCACATGTTTTGGTCACAAACAACCTTTTAATTGCTTCCATATTTAAAGGGTCTATATATATCCCATTTCTTATGATTTCATGCACCAAGAAAGAGACTTCCTTTAACTAAAACTCACAATTTTTGTACTTGGAATAACCCTTCTCTTATTTATGGTCTATAGCATACTGCTCTGATTTTCCTCATGCTCCTCATTTATTTGGAGTATATTAGAATATTATCTACAAATAATACCAAAAATATTCAAGGAAATATATAAATACTATATCCATCAAGTCCATGAATATTGATAGAGAATTAATGAGCCTAAAAGGTGTCACAATAAAATCATTATGCTCGTACCATGTACGGAATGTGGTCTTGGGGATATCTTCATTCTTTACACTTACTTGGTAACATCCCGATGGAAGATCCACCTTGGAGAAGTATTGGTCTCTATAGAGTAGATCTAACAAGTCACCAATATGAGTAAGAAGAAACTTTTTCTTTACCGTGATCATGTTGAGCTCATGTTAATCAATTAAAAGATAGATTGACCCATCCTTCTAGTTGATAAAGAAGAGTGGTTCACCCCATGCATATGCCCTTGGTCATATGAACCCTTTATCTATATTTCTTGTAGTTTTTTATTCAACTCCTCAAGTTACAAAATAGCTAATATATATAGAGTCTTAGATAATCTTAATTCCTTGTGTATAATCTTGATGGAAAATTCAACCTCTCTACTTGGAGGATAATCAGACTATTCCTTGGGAAACACATAAACTTATTCCCTCACAATATGAATTCCTTAAAATATGATTATTTACTTAGACATAATCATTTGATCTAGATATACATTCTGATAGGGAATTTATATCCATATGTGATATGTTTTTGAAAAAAAATTATCTATCCTCTTACTTGTACTTGTACATAATTAGAGGGTGATTGAAGTTATATATTGTGCTTTACTTCTCCAAATTTTTTTTGTTGGATATCTATTATGAAATACAATCCATGACTTGAATTCAATCAACATAAAATAAAGGTATTATGAATATGTTTTTTGGGAAGTTCAACCCAAAATCCTTGATCGGGGTGGAGTAATATACTTGGGATGATATAATTTACCCATTATTCATTTCCACAGATAGCTCTACTGCTAAGATTTGTGGTGGTGTTTTGATAGTTATAATAAACATTCTTGATATGAAGGAATGCGTAGAACTATGGGTGATAACATTACCTTGTACTTTTTTTATTCATTTCCTAACTATTTTATTTATCCAAAATATAGTGTGTTTTATAATTTTTTAACCATTAAACACATATATTGGAATCCAATGATATTGAAGTGACAATTTATAAATTACATGTTTTTTTATATCCGATTAATTTCTTGAATTTAATAAATGTTACCCATTATCTATTAACAAAGATACAATCTGATTGGAATTATTTTTTCACTTAATAATGGTTTGTAATGGTATAATTAATTTACAAAAACTTATCCCAGGGAGTGTCAAATGAGGTGCACAGTAAGGCATGTTGTTAGGTACTGTGTTACCCTGAGTCAGGTCCAAAACAAGTTATAAGAGTTGTTACCCCTAGGTTGATCTATTCCATAACCACCTCCACATGTAGTATTGAGAGAGAGATGTATTTCCCTGATAATACACATAATCTATACATACAAAAATTTGGAGAATTTTTCCTATTATTAGTCTTATCACAAAGTCATTCACTACAGTTTTCCAATCCTAATCCCTAAAATAAATAAAAATTTGTAATGATACCTACTATTAAAACCATTCTCTCTATTACTATGTAATATATGATTTATTAAAAATATTAAGCATAATAGAACCCAGAATATCAATAAGTATAATGGATTTTGGAATTAGGTAGATAGAATAACAAATTGATCATGGGATACATCGATATTATCAAAAACATCCTTGACATGATTCTAAAATTACATGGCTTTTAAAACTTCATGGGTTAAACTATGGAAAAACATAATAACGGTGTGAGATATAAATACTCATAAGGTAATAAATAAATCATAACATGAATAATATAATTCATTTTAAAAAATATTCATATCAATGGTGTAATAAAGTAATGTGAATAATAAGGCATGACAGAACATCATAATCCAAGAAAGGGAAATGTAGAAATAACATGAAAAATGAATCAAAAAAATATGTCAACACAAAACCCACCATGAAACTATGGTATTAAAAGTCTCATAAAGTAACCAGGTTCACACCCTATCCCAACATGATGTATCCTAATAGTAAACATTACCCAATTCATTGGATCACTATTTGGGGACACCCATCATATTAATTTCATTCTCAGGATTAAGTGTGCCACATATATCATAAAATATGGATTCATAAATAATTGTAATTTATTAAATGATTAAGGAGTGTGGAATACATATATGAAAGTTATATATAAAAATTATATGTTTGTAAATGTGAAAAACCTTTATAGGAATTGGGTATGGTATTCTCTATACAATTTTTTTTCATAGAAAATCACGTTGAAATTATTGAATCGTAATAGAACACATACAGATTCATAAAAATTGGTTGATGAGAGAAATATAAATATATAATCACATAGAAATAAAATAAATAGTAATAGGGACCTGAAAAAATCCTATCAAAACATTTTAAATTTCTAATTATAAGGAATAAGGTAATGATGAAAGTCAAATGGAGAAAATAATACTAACTATATTACAGTATTGTAACGTGTGTACATTAGGGATCATGGGTGGATTATTGAGAGGGAAAAGAGATATAATCATTTATACATTAAATTTATAGTATGTAATATATGGAAGAACATATTATAACATATAAAAATGGAATTTATGAGACATTACATATAAGATGATTTATAATGGAAACGAGAGTAGAGAAATCTGTTATAGAATTTTAACATGGTAATATGTGTACATAAAGTATATTTGGAGGCTAAATGAGAGTGAAATGGGTATCTCATAATTTATAAATATAATTTAATGTATTTGGGATGTGTAATATCATATATCAATACTACAAAATAGAAAATAATAAGCATTATATAAAATAAGTTCTTGAATAAAAAAGGACAACAAAGGATCCCTTATAAAATTTGGTGAAGTAACGGATTATGAAAGGGTAAATATGATAGAGGATAAATCATATATAATTAATATAACACTATATTTATTGTAATGAAATGATTAAAAGTAGATTAAATTATAAAAAAATTAATTTAAGAAGACTAATTTTAAAGAAAGTGGTGGAATTGAATAGAGATGAATGTGAGAATCCCTTACTTGAGTATGGGACTCCAAATTCATTATAGTGGATTCTTGAGAGCTTGGGGGAATATACAGAGGACTATAGATAGTAGAGGGATGATCATGGATGTTCTATAATGTGTTAAAATGGTATATTGTTCGGATTATATAAGAAAAGAGTGGGATTTATTTATTATTCTTGTTTTTGACTCTACATAAAAATATATAAAAAACCAAAAACTATACCATGGTTCTTCCCAGGGTTTCTATAAAATGGTATTTGTTTTAATTTTTTTCGTAATACCATGGTATGAACTTCTGAAAATAATTCCCTTTCTTATGTGGTGGTGAGTCACACTCTTAAACAAATGATTTTAAAACCTAAACATATATTACACGTATTGGAGGATTCATAATGGATTTTATTTATTTAAAAAATAATCTTAAATCATATTATTTTAAGTTGAAAACATTTATTTTTTCATTTATTCCATTTATATTAATTATTACATCAATTTTGGGTCATTTTTATGTCATAAAACACAATGTATATTTATAGGATAATTATTCTTTACCTGAAAATTTGTCTTTCTGAGAAAATTAATAAAAAATATCAATTAGATATTTTTACATTATAATTCCAAAAAATAATATTTTATTTATATAAATAATATTATAAATATTTATATTTTCACTTCTAAAATTAAATCTACATTTATTAAGAAATTCCAGTTTTTTATGATAAAAGTTTTCAAACCCGTATAAAATTTACATTCGATTTCCAAAAAATATATATTATAATTTATATTTGGTAAAAATGATGTAATAAAATTAAAAAAAATAATTAAAAAATTAACTAATTCATAAATCCATAAATTAATTCGAATATTAACTAAAAAATACAATTTTTTCTCTAATGTATCAGAATGAAAATCTTTTACAATGTAACAGTAATAGGAGGAAAATATAATCATTATTATATAGAAAATAATGTACATACTCATATAGCCATGTTCTTAAAACATATCCTTTTAATACACCTAAACCACCCTAAGATTAAGGAGTGTGATTGTGGGACTTTCATGGGATGGATCGACAAACATAGTTTAGGTCATAAGCTCAATGAGCTGGCACTTTTCTCGTAACTGGTTTTTCTCATGCTTATTTTGTTGGATCTCAGCTTGGTATTGGTTAGGGGAAAATCACAAAAATGTTATCTCCACCATAAGGTTTGATAAACGGTCTGTATAAGGTACGATCCTACTAGTTTATGTCATCACATTCCTTTTTTGGTTTTAATTGGTTTTGTTAAAATTATATATCTATACAAATAATGTGATCATTGTAAAAAGGCTATATTATCAACAGTAATGATACAATTTGTTATTTTTAATACAATTGGATATAATTAAAAAATTAGTTCATGTCTTTTATATAAACATAGAACTTAATAATACATTTAATTAAAATGGTGGAATTTTATTTATAATAGTTCAGGTCATTACACACATGGTGAACATGTTATCATGGTGAAGAGATGTGAAAAAACCATAAATATAACATTTTACTGGGCCATAGGGTCCATCGAACTTGACTAGAAATTTACATGGGCTACAAATTGGAAACTCTAATTTATATGCCTCATTTATTTATTCCCTAATTTTTTTATAAAATCAGATGATGAAGATTAAAAAAATTGAAGACCTGAATTTTGATTCATCCTCACTTTTCTGATTTTCAACATGAGTAGTTTTTTCTTATTTCAATATTAGTTTAAGTTCTTAGAATTTGTACCATCGAATGCTAGATATTAAGGTCATATATATTCTACCAAAGTGTAGGAAATTTATGTTTATAACACCCTTGGAACTACTATAAAGAGAATGTAACATAAGATCATAATTCATCTACCAATGGTCAAGATTATTTTAAAATATTTTTTATTCTGGAGATGAAAATGTTGTAAATCATGGATTGAGGTTCCTAGGTCATGAGTAATAAAAATGGAAAATCATACTATGGATGGAAAAAACATTCTAATCTTATGTGTTATGACACATTAATGTTAGGATCTCAAGAATTGTAATTATCTTTATATAGGGACAATATGTTTCAAATTGATCGTTCTGAGAATTTATGCATCAGTATTGTGGTTAAACAGAGATATCTCTTTTTTCTTTTCAAGGGACATTTAAGGTTTATTGTAATGTAAGTCACCAAATACATGAAGTTTGATTTATGAATTTAGGTTCTTAAAAGATGAATAAATTACCATTTCCTAGGGTTTACTTGGTTAAGGTTGTTCTGGTCTTTGTTAAGGGATCATAATTGATAATAGAAAACATATTTTTAGCATCATATTGTGGGTATATATCTATCATTCTATTTTAATTTCATATGGAATGGAAATTTTTCATGAAATTTAACTTCATGAAGTGAGTATGTATTTGGTCAAATTTAATTTAACATCATATGGTAAGGATTTCAAAACCAGTGCGACAAATTGTAATGGGTATATCACATGTTCAAGTAAGTCATATACGAATCTAACTCATATAAAGGTAAAATGATCCTTTAGGAATCGAAACTTATTCATATGGGCTGAATTTCTTCCATTGGTTATGATAGATAAACTGAAGACTAGAGATATGGGTGTCACTAAATATCTTGTGATGTCAGAAGCTAAGCCACATGTATTTATTCTCTGGAAACTCCTTACACAGGTCTCAATTGTACCTATAGATGGGGGATATTTTGTCTTGTACAACTATACCCATGAATTAGATATTTGGGTGTCACTACATATCCTATAAGGATAGAAACCAGTCTACACATTTCTCTTCCATATGAAAAACTATATGAAGGTTTGATCCATTTGTAGAGGGGGTAATTGTTCCGATTGATTGTAGTAGTTAGGACCATTATTAAAGATCGGGGTCCTACTACATATCCTACATTAACAGTAATCAATACACATGTAGTCCTTCAAGAACCATACCTTTAATTTTCATATGTAATCGAAATGGGGCCCCTGACATGAAAAAGTAATATTGCATCCTGACCCTACACCACAAATTTTGGCATCACTACATATATTATTATGATAGGAATCAAGCCACATGTTGTTCACTGGATGAAATATCTTTGTTCATGTAGTTTTTATACATATTTGGGGGTATTTTTATATTTCTTTTGTGTTCGAGGCCATTATTAGATACCTAGGAAATAATACTTATCTAGTGATGACATGAATCAACCCACATGTAGTTTGGGAACCCCACAAAGTTAAGTGTCAAGTAGTAAAGAAAATCAACCATGCAGTTCAAATTCATATGGTGAGGAATCATGATGTGCATTTTATGTTCTTGAATCCATGACAATGTTTACCCTATTGTGAATTGAAACATCTCAGTTATTTGGGGAGATTCCATTCTTGATTCGTAATCTCACATGAGTTATGCATGTTGTGATAAACATGGAATAGAAAAGATTCTTCACAGCATGGAGACTATTTATTGATAGACTAGGGCGTTTTGTACCATGTGGTAGCTGGACAAGGATATAGGATCTATGCATCTGAATATATCTCATTAGAGTATGAATCATGATTTATGTATTCATATAAACCAAAACATGGGTCAAAGTCATCAATCTTTTAGTTTAATATCATGTAGTGAGAACATGGGTGACTCAATGTGAGTGAGGTGGGATGTTACCAATTTGATGATGAGCAGAGGTTTAGGCATCAATAAATATCCATTTATGGAATTAACCAAGAAACAGGTAGTTATTATAAACCATGAAGTTCAGTTTCATGCACCAAGTACATTTGTCATGATGTTTAATGCCTTGCGGTGATGATGTAGGTCACCCGATGAGGAAGAAGAGAAATATTATGTCTAGTTTTTTGAATAGAGGTTTGGGAATCACTATTTATTATGTTATGGAAATAATTAATCTACACATAGCACTTGGATGGTGATAATACCTATATGTATTAGACTCTCACATAGGGAAAAGGCCATTAAAACTTTCTTGCACACAAATGTAGCTCTTGTGTGGTGAATCATCAGTGAGATGATGATTCAAATATTGTTTAATGTCATAAAATGGTGACATATTCCATGAATTTTTATCATTATGTGGTATGTATGAGAGACAATATGAAATTTAATGTCTTTATTCCTTAACCGGATTCATACATTTTTACTTCATATAATCAAGAAATATTTTTTTTAGAATATTGTCATTAGACCAGTATTAGAAAATGTGGATAGAAACTATGCAATTTATTTTTAAAGAAAACTCACATTGGTGGTGGTGTGATGGGTTCCACATCCATTATGGATAGTTAGTAAGCTCTGATGTGATAGAACTTATGTGTTATATAAGGACCTTCCATATTTAGTTAGATATTTATAGGTTTATTTCTGGGTATCAATGGGGTTTTGAGAGCCAACACCATCTCTATTTATAAGAACGAATGTAGCTGGACCTTTTTATTAAAGTCATGTGAATTTTTATTCTAGTGTACTATAAGGTTTTGATGTTTATGTAACCTCTTCCCATCAATCCTCTCTAATTCATTGAGTTAATTTTTTTATTTTTCATCCCGCAAGTGTTTTCCGAAAATGGATATTTAGGGTGGAGAGAACTCGAATTATATGGGTAACACTTCCTTAATTCTGAAAAAAATGAGTATGAAATTTTATGTGTGGATGTATGGGTGGTGGTCTGGTAGGCCAATAATACATAGAGGAGCTTATATGGCCAAGAATTATTCTCTTTATACTTCATCATCTGGAGTATATTTGATATATTCTTATTAAAGCTTTATATCTATCCATATTCATATTCAAGATATTGGGATGCATAATTGGACATGATGATGTACTCCTGATACATTTTATTCAATTCCATAAAACTGAAGTTGATTTCATTTTCCATCAATATTGTGTGAGGGAATCCCACCTTGGTGATGATATGTGATTTTAAAAAGTTGATATTCTTCATACCGATATTCGTGAGGGTTATTGCCTCAAACACTTTTCAGAAGAAGTTGGTTTCGACAAGGATATACTTGAACTGCTTGTCTTTGGCTTGGGGTATGTCCCCACAACATCTATTCCCTATTTAAAATATGACTGGAAATATTTAGTTATTTTTAACAATTATTTGTGTTGATGGATGAAGTTTTCATGGATCCTAAATGAATGACATATCCAATAGAATTCCACATAGTCTTCTACTATGGTTTTCATGTAGTAACACAAACTCTTGATTCGGTTCAAGATCTAGGTCCCATGCTGATGAGAATAAAAGGAGACTATGTGGACACCTTCAATAATGGGTAAAATATGTCCCTCTTATATGCATCCGAGGATAATTATATTGAAGACTTCCCTATGGAGGGATTTTTTTTATCATTTATAACATACCCCAGGTAATTCTCACAGATCTCTATCGAATTTGTTCCCTTCCAGCTTAGTGCACTGAGAAGATTTCATTGTGAATATAGTTACTTACAGGATCCATCAATCCAGGGATGAATATTTTTATATTATACTCAGGGGAAGTGATGGCCTGGATTATTTCTCCTATATTAGAGATGGTGATATAAGAGACAATACTTTGGTGCATGATAAAAGATATTTCATCCACCTGATCAAGGTCAATCAATACTATGGAAGCGTTATCCAATGCATCAGTATGATAATTCCATGATTGGGGAACTTGAGGAAATTTGGGATAAAAATGTATCTCTACCATTATCCCTCTAATATTTCTAGTTATAGGGGCTAGTTCATCCTATTTGATAGAATATTCACCCTTAAGAAAATTTTTCACTTGCTCTAAATCCCCGTTAATGTTCTGTTAGGCTATTTTCATAACTATGGATGGTTCCAAACCATTGTTGATAGATTGGTACTCAAACTCATTATTTTTAATCCTTGTGATAGTGAAAAAGTCTAGGGGAAAACTACTTCTTCTGAATAAATAAATATAATCCCTACGCCAACCCAATTTATTTTGGTGTTTTCAAATTTCTCTACAACTTGAATCTATGAGGAACCATCAAAATAAATATCCCATGTCCGGGGAGTGTCACAGGCATTGAGAGCATCATCCTTCAGATGCTCAGTATCTATTTGTGTAGTTTCAGGTGCAAGAAGGGTTGTAAGAAAATCAACCAGAGATTTCTATTTCACTATATTCTATGATATGAATTGGATGTCATTTTATTGCATAATTACCAACCATCCAGTGAATAACCCAATCATCATGGGATGAAAAATAATTCACATTAGTGTATTACTATAGAAGATTAGGTGGAATTTTTGGTGGGGCTGGTAATTCTCCATCTTATAAATCACAAATATGTGTCTGATGGTGTTCTTCTCAATATCTGAGTAATGGGTCATAGTTCCTAGAATAATTCAGCTGAGATAAACGATACTATTCTCAATATTTCATCATTATTCATTGTATGGAGGGAATCCAGTGAGTGTTCTATACTAGCCGTATATAAGTTGAGTGGATTTCCTTTTTCTAGAGGTATCCTAACTAGTGGGTGTATACAGTTCTTCTTGATACATTTTAAGGATTCTTGAAATTCTTCATCCAATTGATTGGTGATAACATTCTTCATTATCATGGTAAAGGGGAGACATGTAAAGACCCGTAAATTTCAAGGAATTTTTTTTCTTAATTTTCTTTGGAATTTTACAAGAACGCAGTTTCTGACGGTGCCTGATTCTGAGGCCGGGTGTGCCCGGAATCATTTTCTGAAGTTTGGCTCGGGTACGTTCAGTGAACGGACGAGCGGGTTTTTCTAACTTTTGAACCGGTGCCCGGAATCGAATTCTGAGGGCACCGATGAAATCGCAGCGCCGGTATTTTCTTAGAAACTCCTCTTCCGGAGTTGCGTTTGCTCAGACGTGGTTTTTAAATTTTGCGGCTTTAAGTCAGAAATAAAATAAAGTTTGTGCGACAACTTTATTTTATTTCACTTAAGCTGCTTGGAAGCCACTTGAAGCCACTTAAAGGCGGCTTGAACTGAGTTGAACTGGATAGGATGCTATCCAGAAATATCCTACCCCCTTGGTAGGATATTTGTGAGGCAGGGCCCGCACGAGCCCCGCCGTTTCTTTCGCTAAGTAACGCACCCGCGAAAACCCGTCAAAGTAACTGAAAAGTCAACCGACGCATTTTCTTTAATTCTTAACAGACCATTTAATTGGGCGGTTTATTTCGTGAATTAAATGGGCTGTTTCGCTCGTTGAATTAATTCAACGAACTGATGGGTCGTTACTTACGCTTTTGCGTTTGTTGGCATGTTTATAAAATAAGACCAACCTAAAAATCCCTTGAAAGGATTTGAGAGAATCTTGTTTCTTCGGCTCCCCGCGAAGAACGCGAAGAACGCGAAGAACGCGAAGAACGCGAAGAACGCTGGCGACCGGAATTCGACGACGCACACCGAGATCTGCGACGTCGACGAGCTTTACCCGCGACGTTCTTCGGCGACGCCTCTTCTTCCGCGGCCGATCCTCGTTCGGCAACTAAGGTGAGAATCGGATCGTTAATTCTCCCTTTTTAAATTTCATAACAACGGATTTAATTAATTAAACTGTTTGATCTTGATCCGGAGATTGGCGACGCGACGCCGGATACCGCGACGACGCGACGATCCCCCTTCTTCCGCGACGAGCAATCCCGCGACGATCCCTCGATCGGCAACGACGACGACAAGGTAAGGGTTGATTTGAAATATTTTCCTTTCCCGTGATTTTATTTCTTTTAAAATGAGGAACCGATCACGGAACAATTTTAAATTTATTTAAAATTGTTGATTTGGTCGTTTCTTGTTTCTCCCGTGGTTTATGACTAACGCGGAGGGTGCGGGTCTAACAAACAAGACCCGGCAACCCTCCGCCGATCTTCCTTTTTGTGCGGATTTGGCGGGCGACGGCAAAAGCACGACGCAAGGGCCTTTGGTTGATCCCGCAGTAATGAACGGAACCCGGGAGGAACAACGGCGCAGACGAGAAGGAAAACGGGTCACCGGAGCGACTCCGGCGGCCTGCGGAAGCCGGAGGTGGCGCGGGTCGCTGGCGCGGCGGCGCCGGCGGCCGGAGGCGGCGGCACCCCGCGGGTGTCCAGCGCGACACCCCGCGGGTGCCGCGGGTGTCCAGCGCGACACCCCGCAGGTGTCCAGCGCGACACCCCGCGGGTGTCCAGCGGCACCCCGCGGGTGTCCAGCGCGACACCCCGCGGGTGTCCAGCGGCACCCCGCGGGTGTCCAGCGCGACACCCCGCGGGTGTCCAGCGCGACACCCCGCGGGTGCCGCGGGGTGGTCACGCGGCACCCCGCGGGTGTCCAGGGCGACACCCCGCGGGTGCCGCGGGGGTGTCACGCGGGGCGGCGGCTTTCCCCCGCGTCGGCCGCTCGGCCGCTCGGCCGAGCCGAGCCGGGCCGGGCCGGGCCAACCGAGTCGGACCCGACCCGGTTCGGGCCAACCAGGGGGGGGTCGGCCCGGGTCGGCCCGGGCCCGGACCCCCCGTCTTCGGACGGACTTCGTTCAAATGGTCGTATCTTGAGCTTCGGGCCTCCAAACGACCCGCCGTCAGCGGCAACACGATCCTTGGATCGAGACGGTCGTTTCGGTTTATTATACTCAAGGTTTCGGAAGACTTTGGGTTCGGCCGGGTTGGTTCGTACACGAAACCAACCGGGCCCTCGGAGCGGAAACGCTCATAACTTGAGCTACGGACGTCCGATCGACGTACCGTCAGCTGTGGTAGTTTCCTCTAAGTGAGACGGAACTTTTGGTATACTCCGCCCGGGGATCGGACACAGGCGGAGTACGGTCGGGTTGGTTGTGCCCTAAAAACCAACCGGGCCCCTGGGACGAAAATGCCAATAACTCTCAGACCGGGCGTCCGATTGACGCGCCGTCTGTTGCGTTGAGATCCTGTTGTCGATACGGAACTTTTGGATACATCAACTTCGGACTACGTGTCAGTTGATGTATCAGCCTCTCGACTCGTGGAGCGGACCCTCCTAACGAGCTCGCTATGTGCGGGAACCCTAGTGCTGGCTGTGGCTTCGACGACAGAGCAGAGATCCTCCGTGGACTGCGACGACGACAGAGCAGAGAATCCTCCGTGGACTGCGACGACGGCAGAGCAGAGATCCTTCGTGGACTGCGGCGACGACTGTGCAGAGATCCTCAGTGGACTGCGTCGACTACTGCACTCAGCGATCCTACGTGGAACAGTGCTACCGAACCTGTGTGAGCTGAATCTTCTTTTCACCTTGAGCGGTGGAGCGCTTGGGTGTAGCGGCGGACCCGTGGTTCTTGACAGTGGTGGTGCGCTTGGATGCAGCAGCAGACCCTTGGCGGTGGAGCGCTTGGTTGTAGCGGCGGACCCGCGATACTCTACGGAGTGTGTGCGCTTGGTTATAGCGACAGACCCGCGACGGTGGAGACGCACGTGCGGAGTACGGAGACCGTGTAGATGACTGAGACCTGACGACTGCTTGACCGACTCGACTTGGAGTGAGTCGACTAGCCCAGTGGACGGAGCGCCCAGTAGTTGGCAGCAGACCCACGGCGGACTGAGCGCCTGGTAGTTGGCGGCAAACCCGCGGTACTCGACAGGAGGAGTACCTCAGTAGGCTATCTGGGTGAGCGCCCGGTATTTGGCAGCAGACCCTCAGCGGACGGAGCGCCCGGTAGTTGGCAGCAGACCCGTGGTACTCGACAGGAGGAGTACTTCAGCAGTCTTAGTTTAGTGAGCAGTACCTCGGAGTCGTGACAGGACCACTGTACACTTCAGAGATGGGGCTCTTCAACATTTACGGTTTCGATAATGAAAATCCTGGTTGAGCTGAATCTTATGTTACTCTCCTTTGTGGATTGTGTTGAACTATCCTTTGTGGATTTACTGTTTACTCTCCTTGTGGATTTGAGTCTTGCTTTCCTTTGTGGATTGAGTTGTTCTTGAGCTCGTGAGCAGAGCTAGAATTGGGGACTTAGGTATATGTATGGGCATATACCTAAGTCAAGTCAGATGTTACTTCGTGATTGCATCTTTCTTTTGTGCTATATCCTTTGTGGATTTCGGGAGACCTTCGGGGGTCTCGGGGTCCTTACTGAGTAGCTTATACTCACCCCTGCACGGGCTATGCCCGCACTTCGTGGTGTTGGTTGCAGACGACGGACAGCGCTGATCGCGGTTGGGGCGTGGAGCAGGACGGTACCTGGAGGTGGACCACTGGGCAGGACGTGCTCGGAGCGGACGTGGGACCCGAGGAGCCTGGAGGCTATCTGTACCCACCCTTCAGGTGGGATTGCCAGTGGACGACACGAGGCCGCCGTCTTTTCTTCAGTTGCTGTACTTTACTTTTCAGTTGTACTTTACAGTTGGGCTTGTATTTCCGGCCCCCTTTACTTTTCTGCACTCTGTAGTTACTTTCCGCTTGCTGACTCTGTGGTGCTTGTTTACTTTTCAAAGGCAATGCCTTCCCTTTTTGTTGGGATTTACGCCTTGGTGCTAGTCGCCAGCCCCTGGCCTATGGAAGGCGGGCTTGGGGTAGTCACGGCACGGGCCCCGAGGACGGGTCGTGACAAATTGGTATCAAAGGTGGTCGGTTCTACCGCAGACTCTGATCTTCCTTCTATGTGAAGCAATAGTGTTTAGCGTATTGAGTGTGGTTATCAGTCCAGGGAGTCCAGTGTTGGTGCGGCGGCCGACGTATCCATACACCAGGACCCTGACTTCTGATTTCCGACTTAATGCCTGAAAACATTGATTGCATGTGTGTTTCAAGTTTTCTTTGTGATTACTTGTGTCAGCTCACCAGGTATACTGTTCTGACCGTGGCATACTTGTTTTTTTTCAAGGATGGCACGACGACAGCAGCCAGCTAGGGTTCCTAGAGCAGGGCGCGACGACAGCCCGCCGAGCGACGAGGCCTCGGTACAGGGCCCGTTGACAGCAGAGGCACCAGCGATACCTTTACCCGCCGAGCCCCCGATGCTTCCAGCACTGGCAGCTGACGACGCACGACGCCTCGGAGCTCTGCATGAGTTTCAGAGCCAGAAACCACCCAGGTTCCGTGGGGAGTCGGACCCCCAGGCAGCCGAGGACTGGCTGGAGGCGGTCGTCCGAGTTTTCAGGCTAGTGAGGACACCAGCAGACCTCATGGTGATCCTCACGGCGAGCCTACTGCACGCAGCAGCCGGACGCTGGTGGAGCCTGATGCTCCAGGTACACGATGAGGCCACCCTCATCTGGACGGACTTCGAGAGCCTCTTCCGCTCAGAGTTCGTCCCGGCCACCCTCCGTGCGGTGCGCATCCAGGAGCTTCTTCAGCTGCGGCAGGGCAGCCTGACGGTCGCTCAGTACGCGGCGAGGTTCACCGACCTTTCTCGGTACTCGACAGACATGGTACGGGACCCCTTCTTTCGGGCCCGGACCTTCGAGCAGGGATTGAGACATGAGATCAGGGCATCGCTGATCTCTCTTAACATACCGACTCAGACAGGAGTACTAGAGCGGGCCCTTCTGATCGAGAGCTTCCTTGCTGAGTCTACACCAGCACAGAGACCCACCGCAGGGCGGCACGTAGCGGAGTCTTCGGTAGCAGGTAGCCGACAGATGACTCAGGGTTCCAGGCAGACCAGACCTACCGGTGGACGACTGCACGACTCAGGCTCAGTTGTGCGAGGGAACCGGGGTGGAGTCAGAGCCAGGCGTGCCGAGAGTGGGCAGTGTTACTCCTGTGGCGGGATTGGTCACATGGCTCGTGATTGTCCGACCCGCCATGCTGATGATCAGCAGTTAAGTGAAGAACCTCCCAGGCAGAGGCAGAGGTTCGACCGTGGCGGTTCGCAGGGAGGAGGCGGACGAGGCAGAGGAGCTGGCCGCGCAGCAGGAGGTGGGAGACGCTTTGAGGCTCTGCCACCACCACCACCAGGAGGTCCGCCCCGACCACAGGGAGTAGGTGAACATGCGAGAGCTCAGCTTCAGGCAGCCGAGGCCTTCGATAATGGAGCTCTGGGAGCAGATGGACAGGAGAGGAACTAGCTCCAGACCTGGAGACTTTTGTTCATGTTGCTTCTAGTTTTGTTGATGTATGTTTGTAGATGCTTTGTGTCTTTGTACTTGAGCTGCAGTAATAAAAGACACCCTTTCTTGTGGCATTTACTTCCCTGTCCTCTCTTGTGTTGTTACTAAGAGGTTCCAGTTTTGACTGTTGACTTGACCCTCACTTGTGAGACATCTACTGGAGGAGACCCAGTTACCACACACTGATGCCGACAGTGTGAATCAACCCTTGGAGGCGAGAGTAACGGTCGGATCTCTTGGTAGTAGCGTCGAGGCCTTACGACGTCATCCTTGGTATGGATTAGTATCATCCATCTCGGTATTGACCGTATTAGGCGAAGAATGTGGTTCATCCAGGGGATGAGACCAGGTTTCTCTTATCGGCAAAGAAGAAATCTAGCAGCTCTAGTGGGACCAGAGGTGGTCCGGGCCACGATAGAGAAGGTCCAGGTGAGCACATGGAGCGGAAGGCTCAGATGCATGCTCAGTACCGCCTTTTGTATCCCTAGTTTGTGTTGAAGCTTTACGAGGACGTAAAGCCCTGTGGTGGGAGTAATGTAAAGACCCGTAAATTTCAAGGAATTTTTTTTCTTAATTTTCTTTGGAATTTTACAAGAACGCAGTTTCTGACGGTGCCTGATTCCGAGGCCGGGTGTGCCCGGAATCATTTTCTGAAGTTTGGCTCGGGTACGTTCAGTGAACGGACGAGCGGGTTTTTCTAACTTTTGAACCGGTGCCCGGAATCGAATTCTGAGGGCACCGATGAAATCGCAGCGCCGGTATTTGCTTAGAAACGCCTCTTCCGGAGTTGCGTTTGCTCAGACGTGGTTTTTAAATTTTGCGGCTTTAAGTCAGAAATAAAATAAAGTTTGTGCGACAACTTTATTTTATTTCACTTAAGCTGCTTGGAAGCCACTTGAAGCCACTTAAAGGCGGCTTGAACTGAGTTGAACTGGATAGGATGCTATCCAGAAATATCCTATCCCCTTGGTAGGATATTTGTGAGGCAGGGCCCGCACGAGCCCCGCCGTTTCTTTCGCTAAGTAACGCACCCGCGAAAACCCGTCAAAGTAACTGAAAAGTCAACCGACGCGTTTTCTTTAATTCTTAACAGACCATTTAATTGGGCGGTTTATTTCGTGAATTAAATGGGCTGTTTCGCTCGTTGAATTAATTCAACGAACTGATGGGTCGTTACTTACGCTTTTGCGTTTGTTGGCATGTTTATAAAATAAGACCAACCTAAAAATCCTTTGAAAGGATTTGAGAGAATCTTGTTTCTTCGGCTCCCCGCGAAGAACGCGAAGAACGCGAAGAACGCGAAGAACGCTGGCGACCGGAATTCGACGACGCACACCGAGATCTGCGACGTCGACGAGCTTTACCCGCGACGTTCTTCGGCGACGCCTCTTCTTCCGCGGCCGATCCTCGTTCGGCAACTAAGGTGAGAATCGGATCGTTAATTCTCCCTTTTTAAATTTCATAACAACGGATTTAATTAATTAAACTGTTTGATCTTGATCCGGAGATTGGCGACGCGACGCCGGATACCGCGACGACGCGACGATCCCCCTTCTTCCGCGACGAGCAATCCCGCGACGATCCCTCGATCGGCAACGACGACGACAAGGTAAGGGTTGATTTGAAATATTTTCCTTTCCCGTGATTTTATTTCTTTTAAAATGAGGAACCGATCACGGAACAATTTTAAATTTATTTAAAATTGTTGATTTGGTCGTTTCTTGTTTCTCCCGTGGTTTATGACTAACGCGGAGGGTGCGGGTCTAACAAACAAGACCCGGCAACCCTCCGCCGATCTTCCTTTTTGTGCGGTTTTGGCGGGCGACGGCAAAAGCACGACGCAAGGGCCTTTGGTTGATCCCGCAGTAAAGAACGGAACCCGGGAGGAACAACGGCGCAGACGAGAAGGAAAACGGGTCACCGGAGCGACTCCGGCGGCCTGCGGAAGCCGGAGGTGGCGCGGGTCGCCGGCGCGGCGGCGCCGGCGGCCGGAGGCGGCGACACCCCGCGGGTGCCGCGGGTGTCCAGCGCGACACCCCGCGGGTGCCGCGGGTGTCCAGCGCGACACCCCGCAGGTGTCCAGCGCGACACCCCGCGGGTGTCCAGCGGCACCCCGCGGGTGTCCAGCGCGACACCCCGCGGGTGTCCAGCGGCACCCCGCGGGTGTCCAGCGCGACACCCCGCGGGTGCCGCGGGGTGGTCACGCGGCACCCCGCGGGTGTCCAGGGCGACACCCCGCGGGTGCCGCGGGGTTGTCACGCGGCACCCCGCGGGTGTCTGGCCGACACCCCGCGGGTGCCGCGGGGGTGTCACGCGGGGCGGCGGCTTTCCCCCGCGTCGGCCGCTCGGCCGAGCCGAGCCGGACCGGCCCTGGCCGGGCCGGGCCGGGCCAACCGAGTCGGACCCGACCCGGTTCGGGCCAACCAGGGGGGGTCGGCCCGGGTCGGCCCGGGCCCGGACCCCCCGTCTTCGGACGGACTTCGTTCAAATGGTCGTATCTTGAGCTTCGGGCCTCCAAACGACCCGCCGTCAGCGGCAACACGATCCTTGGATCGAGACGGTCGTTTCGGTTTATTATACTCAAGGTTTCGGAAGACTTTGGGTTCGGCCGGGTTGGTTCGTACACGAAACCAACCGGGCCCTCGGAGCGGAAACGCTCATAACTTGAGCTACGGACGTCCGATCGACGTACCGTCAGCTGTGGTAGTTTCCTCTAAGTGAGACGGAACTTTTGGCATACTCCGCCCGGGGATCGGACACAGGCGGAGTACGGTCGGGTTGGTTGTTCCCTAAAAACCAACCGGGCCCCTGGGACGAAAATGCCAATAACTCTCAGACCGGGCGTCCGATTGACGCGCCGTCTGTTGCGTTGAGATCCTGTTGTCGATACGGAACTTTTGGATACATCAACTTCGGACTACGTGTCAGTTGATGTATCAGCCTCTCGACTCGTGGAGCGGACCCTCCTAACGAGCTCGCTATGTGCGGGAACCCTAGTGCTGGCTGTGGCTTCGACGACAGAGCAGAGATCCTCCGTGGACTGCGACGACGACAGAGCAGAGAATCCTCCGTGGACTGCGACGACGGCAGAGCAGAGATCCTTCGTGGACTGCGGCGACGACTGTGCAGAGATCCTCAGTGGACTGCGTCGACTACTGCACTCAGCGATCCTATGTGGAACAGTGCTACCGAACCTGTGTGAGCTGAATCTTCTTTTCACCTTGAGCGGTGGAGCGCTTGGGTGTAGCGGCGGACCCGTGGTTCTTGACAGTGGTGGTGCGCTTGGATGCAGCAGCAGACCCTTGGCGGTGGAGCGCTTGGTTGTAGCGGCGGACCCGCGATACTCTACGGAGTGTGTGCGCTTGGTTATAGCGACAGACCCGCGACGGTGGAGACGCGCGTGCGGAGTACGGAGACCGTGTAGATGACTGAGACCTGACGACTGCTTGACCGACTCGACTTGGAGTGAGTCGACTAGCCCAGTGGACGGAGCGCCCAGTAGTTGGCAGCAGACCCACGGCGGACGGAGCGCCTGGTAGTTGGCGGCAAACCCGCGGTACTCGACAGGAGGAGTACCTCAGTAGGCTATCTGGGTGAGCGCCCGGTATTTGGCAGCAGACCCTCAGCGGACGGAGCGCCCGGTAGTTGGCAGCAGACCCGTGGTACTCGACAGGAGGAGTACTTCAGCAGTCTTAGGTTAGTGAGCAGTACCTCGGAGTCGTGACAGGACCACTGTACACTTCAGAGATGGGGCTCTTCAACATTTACGGTTTCGATAATGAAAATCCTGGTTGAGCTGAATCTTATGTTACTCTCCTTTGTGGATTGTGTTGAACTATCCTTTGTGGATTTACTGTTTACTCTCCTTGTGGATTTGAGTCTTGCTTTCCTTTGTGGATTGAGTTGTTCTTGAGCTCGTGAGCAGAGCTAGAATTGGGGACTTAGGTATATGTATGGGCATATACCTAAGTCAAGTCAGATGTTACTTCGTGATTGCATCTTTCTTTTGTGCTATATCCTTTGTGGATTTCGGGAGACCTTCGGGGGTCTCGGGGTCCTTACTGAGTAGCTTATACTCACCCCTGCACGGGCTATGCCCGCACTTCGTGGTGTTGGTTGCAGACGACGGACAGCGCTGATCGCGGTTGGGGCGTGGAGCAGGACGGTACCTGGAGGTGGACCACTGGGCAGGACGTGCTCGGAGCGGACGTGGGACCCGAGGAGCCTGGAGGCTATCTGTACCCACCCTTCAGGTGGGATTGCCAGTGGACGACATGAGGCCGCCGTCTTTTCTTCAGTTGCTGTACTTTACTTTTCAGTTGTACTTTACAGTTGGGCTTGTATTTCCGGCCCCCTTTACTTTTCTGCACTCTGTAGTTACTTTCCGCTTGCTGACTCTGTGGTGCTTGTTTACTTTTCAAAGGCAATGCCTTCCCTTTTTGTTGGGATTTACGCCTTGGTGCTAGTCGCCAGCCCCTGGCCTATGGAAGGCGGGCTTGGGGTAGTCACGGCACGGGCCCCGAGGACGGGTCGTGACAAGACATTTTCCTACCATTTTTTCTATGAAATTCCACATGTAAGTTAGATGAAACTAGAGCCCTCTCGACTATTTGAGATTTTGATGGGGTGAAATTACTAAAATATAATTAGTGTTTTAAAAGAAAACTTTTGTTCCTTAGTTTCATACCACATATCTAAATAAATTCCCTGATGTTACCCAAAAAATGAGTTACAACATATTCATCAATGGATTATTCTTTCATAGCCTATTAATTATTGCATGAATACCAGTGAATTTACCCCTTCACTATCAGGACTTTATCACCAGGTTGTCGACATACGATTAAGATATTTTCTCCAATAAGGCCTTGAAGATAGGATTCATTACACAATGATATGTGGTGCCAGTTTTTTAAGAAAAATAGCATGACATGATACCAAGAATATCCTTGGGTGCTCTGAAGGAAGTTTATTTTTCATATTTCGGGTCCATCTTTATCTACTTGTACATAGAATACCTATCCATGATGGATAAGAACTAGAATCTAGTGCATTCATTAATCCTATTTTTTTTTTCATCGGCAATGGAATGTATTCCTTTAGGAAATGTGGATAATGGTCCCTAAAGTTGATGAAAAAACTAATATACACATTCTTTTTTTTAACAGGGACGATGTTGGAAAGATATCATGGTTATTACAGTTCTCTGAAAAATCAATAGTTGATCAATTTTCCAACATCCACCTCTATATTATTGGAAAGAGTGGGGTTCATTATCATGGATTACTTCTTGAGGCATCGATTATCATCTGGTTAAATGAGATAATGCATATCCACATCTAGTTTCAATCCAATAATTTCTATATAGTTCTAAGAAAATTCATATTAGTTCCTCTTGAGTAATAAAATATACATATCTTTCTCCTTGTGATGAAAGGTATCACTAATTAGTGCACGTGAGTGGTAACCCTATATCCCATTACTTACCTATCTTAGCCTATAAATAGTACTGTATTATACTTCATCGAATATGGGAGGTGAATTGGTGATTTCATCCTCATCATCTTCTAACTCTGAGCATGTGGAGGCATTCCAGATGAATCTAGAAATATATAGGAATCTATTCCCCTATCAAGTTAAGAGATCCCATAAAAAATATATTTTCATCACCTACTTATAGTCATTGTAGATAAAATCTAGGGATGATTTTATTTAACATTTCTCATTGGGGAGAAAAGGGGAATGGACATTTATGATCAAGTATATTTCCTTAAATAGATTTATGGGGATAACATAACTAATATTGATCATAATACAGGAATTTCTAGGGTATCTCACCAAGCTATTGGGAGATGAAACTGATATATCATCATCTACCATTGGTCATTTTCCTTCACATTTATATACAACTACTTCAGTATATGTGGCATTTCTTGACTATAAGAGGTAATTATCACTATGTAATATGATGACCTCCCCATCACCGGGGTACATCAAACAATAATTAAATGTCAATGGATCTACAATATTGTTATGGATATATGGCCTTCCGAGAAGAAAAATGATTTTGGTTTCGTATTGGATAATAATAAATTCAGTGGTAGATGTGAGGTCCAAACACTGATCTTTTAAATTGATCTTCCTCAGAGGAAGTTTCTCACTCTTTTCATACACTTGAATGGTAATATTTTTGGGACATTAATATCATTTTCAATATCCCAATTGTTGAAGGTTCTCAATTTGGACGAGGTTGAAACTAGGGCCATTTTAAATTAGTTCCCTTATAAAATAAACAACATTAATTATACCTAAAACATTTAGGGGCTTGATGTGTCCTTGCATGAATTCTTCCGAATGCTGATCTATGAATGAGATAGTGATATGACATTCTGCTAGCATCGTCTCCACTCGATATACATCAAATGTATACATTCATATCTCAAAACACCTAGAGGATTAGGAGGTATTCTAAATGTACCTCCTTGAGTTTTTTTCAATGATGGGTGCATCAAATATTAAAATCATATCTCGAAAAATATCTATCTAGTTTAGAATTTCATAATTTTGTACCAAAAGATAACACTAACTAAGGTGGGGTTTTTTCTTATAATACACCCCAAGGGATGAGGTATTTGAGTGGTATGTGCCTAGTGTTTTTGAATTGGATGAGGGAGTATCTATAAAAAGTGGTGTGGGTCACACCAAGCATCCCTGTTGTCTGGCATCATCAAATAATTTCATCCACACTAGGAATTCAGGTAAGATGACTAGGATTATATAAATGTTGGAGGGTTTCGGGATAATCCATTTATCTTTTTGGAATTTTATAGTCATTCCTCATTATTCTCAACTATATAAATTTCCCATTTGGGGACATGAATGAAATGTTGTGTCCAACTGTGCTGGTGTTGTCTCTTGTATTATGAATTCATACACATGCAAACTCCTGTTCCTTGATTGGATATAGGGAACTCATACTCGGAGTCATATTAATCATTATATAATGGGGATTGAAATTGTATCACATTAATTGATCCAATAATGAAATAATTTCTTTATTAGGGAACCATTTGGTGGGGCAGTGTCAATGCTTCAGATGTCACAGGGAAAAAATCTTCAAGAGTTGGAGCATTCATTAGAGATGAAAATAGCACTTCCTCTACTACAACTTCATGTTTCTAATGGTCGTTTTAATATCAATGGTGAATATATGATACCACCTATATATGTTGTAGATACATTGTGTGTTTTCAGAGAAATTATCTTAGGGTGTCATGAGCTTAGTCAACTGTCATTTGAGTTATCCATTTGTTAAAATTCTATCCACACATGGACAAAACATTCTACCAATCAACTTCTTCTTATGACTGGTTGATTGTTATACACCTCACCTTTTCTGACGTGTTATACAACATCAACAGTCTATAATTTACCATTCCTTGGAGGATGTCCAAGAATGTGAAAAAATACTACATGATGCGCACCAACCTTCTATGGAAGTGCCAGTTATCGGGTCGATTTGTGAGGCTGACCTCAATGGATCTTTTGTCTTGTGGTGGCTTGATTAGTTTATTTTTCATGGATGAGAATAATTAAATTGGGACTTGATGATTTTGAAATTAATATGTTTTATTAATTCATTCCTCAAACCTCTAGAGACTCTGATCTCTTTTTATACTGACTGATGGTGATTTTGTTGTTGCTACCACTCGATATGGGGCACTTTGAGGTTTGGAGCCTTCTTATGTCCTTGAATGGGCCCTTATTCTAGTTTGATAGTAAAGGTGAAAATTTATTCCTTGCCTATCCATTTACCATGTGTTTAGAGAATTAGTCTAGACATAGCATGGGTCGACTAGATGACACCCTCTAGCCATTGTTCCATTTCGGTAAACTCAAAAAACCCACCAGGATACTTTATTGGGATCTGATGTGTCGACTCCTCATCCCAAATCATTTCATCATCAATTTCAAAAAATTGTACTTATTAGAGAGGAATACTAAGTGATTAGGATAAATCATTAAATCTATATATGATGTGTGAAAATAACTCATTTGGATGTTTCTTGATGTTTTTTAGGTCAAACATTTTCATCTCTGTTAGTGTGGATATGGAGTGGAAATAGTATTGAAAATAAAGGCTTCCCATACTATAATAGATCTTACTATGAGTCTGTTATACCAAATAAAGGCTTTAGTTAACAAAGTCTATGAAAAATAGCTCTTCTTGGTCACCTCTTACAGATCTCAATGGACCATCATTTGTCCACATCGGGACACGATGTTTGTGAAAATGATGTTCGGGATATCTACTGTCATCGAAGGCGAAGAAGGTTGAATTTTTAAATATTTGTGCTAGAAAAGTGTCATCTTCCAATTCGAGATATGGATTTCTATCATGTTAAAATAGTGTGAATATCCCTTCCATGGATTTCATTCGAGTAGGAAGATACATAATGATGTTGATAAGTTCTATATATACTACTTTTTGGGCCATCTATCATCAATAAGAAGTTGGCAGAATCTGATTATGTGGTCTTTTTTTCATCTCCCTCTTATTCTCAACCAGTCTTAACACTGAATTAACACCCTAGTGAGGGAGAGTCTGTTTACATAATGGATGGGTGTAAATATAAATTTCAACTTCATAATTTATGTAGACCGACTTCTAGCATATGAAGTAATTCTAACACTCAGATGCTTCTCTTGTAGGTGGATTGTCTTTAGTATAGAGAATATTCATCTCATCCTAATTCATTGCCAAATGGATAGGATTACCCTGAGTATCTCTTTTTTGAGTTCCCTGAGAGTTTTTATCTTACTCTCATATCATGAAATTTTTTCATCTACGTAAGGATTTCGGGTTCTAATATGAGGTTATTGGGATGTAGCCACAACTTTCCCATTCCCTTTGGTTGGCTTCCTCTGTATAGGTTTTAACATGATATTCAATTATTCAATATTTTTTAGTATCCTCTAGTTACATGTGTGTGTAGCCATGATGGGTACATAAAGACCATCCTTTTAGGGAAAATGTCTGGAAATGCCCCTACCCTAGATGCTCGGATCCATTGAATTAATCATTACATTATCATGATTAAATGTAATGAAATATCTAAGGAACCATTAGTTTAGTGTTCTCGAAGAAACTAGATATAAAAATTTAACTCATATTACATTTGGAATGGTAAAAAAATGAAAAACATAATGAAAACTAATAAATTTCATCCAAGACAACTAAATAAATAGTATCCTCCTCATAAACTATTAACGGTAAAAAAATGAAAGGGGAGAGCTAAAATGCTCAGTAAGGGTTTCAAATAGCTGAATCATGATTCAAAAATAACTAAATAATCAACAAATTGGCATAGTAAAATGACATGATGAATAAATGAAAAACACTTTCCATTAATAAACTATGAATGAAACATCATCCATAGATTTTTTCATAGTGAAATCCTTATTGATAGTAATAAATATTAATGAATAAAAATATATGATTATTAACAAGATGTCACGTATCTGGCACATGATACCACTATACTGTTGGAAAGGTTTATGTCTGTGTGTAGAAACTCGTCTGATTTTTGGAAACAAACTCAAAGGGTTTGTCACTAACTAATTTGTCTCATTAGACATGTCAACGCATTGGGGGTTATAATGGGCCTCACCCATTTCTACAATTCCAAATAATTCATTATACATCCATCCAAAATTACGAATTTTATTCCAAAATTGGGACAATAAAAGAAAGAGGGCACCCTCACCTAGTGGGTTAGAAATAATTCATGCTAAGGGAATCACCCCGAATCAAGTTCACCCCATTCGGTTTAAAATGGAACACATTAGAAATAAAAAAACTATGATACTGGGGACTAAAATAGATGCCAGGAAGTCCGACACTGTGTTCCCCTCATGCCAATTATGGGTGACTCTAGCATTGTTATTAAGAAGATCCTTTAATTGTTTAATTGAATAGGGGATTGACCAGGAAGTGGTGCTTTTACCATGCAGCGCATCATGAACTATCATAGAGTCTGTTTCCAATTGTGAAATGATAATCTCACTCTGATTTCACATGGACAACCATGTAAGAGCCGCAAGAGCCTCCACTCGAATATCATTTCCACTTACATAATAGGAAATGAATGCCAGCACCACACTCCCACTCTGTTCACGAAGAACACCTCCACCTCACATGTCACCCCGTATACATGAAACATCAGTATTTGAGTTTGAGGAAACCCTATAGTGGAACCCAGAAAATCAATCTCCCTTATGCCCGGGATCCGGACTACCAAGCCTCAATCTGCAGAGCCTGCAAATCACGATGGTATGGTGCCTCCTTCCCAATACCCTCCAGATCGATCAAGTAAATCAACATACATCTAGTTGTGGCCACAACCGCTCTACATGTAGAGGAGATCCCCTTAATATTAGCTCTATTCCTTGCTTTCAATATCACCCCGAAACCCAAATTATAGATGATGTGTCGCTAATCAACCTATTTTGCATTACCATTGGCCCCCTAGAACTAGATCTCCATTAAACACCTGTTGTTATCAGCTGAGGAAGAGTACCCTGTAGATGAACCAACGAAACTCCACACTTGTCGTGGCCATTTTCTATCAAATAAGATGTGGTTAATGATCTCTTCCGATTTATTCATAGAGAAATGGCTGCAGGAATCCATGATATGTCCCAATACTTTTATATGAACATTATAAGGAATATAATTATTATGTATCCTCCATGTGAGTAAGTTATGTTTAGTGGGGATTTTTAAGAAACATACCATACTGCTCCATCTCTCTTACTACCCCTGAGTGGTATTACTCTTACTAAAATCCTTCCAGTTTAACTAACCTGAGTTGGAATGGGTATAGATGTACCTATCTTGCTCGGAGTTAATAATAACAGAGTCAAACACCGCCTGTTGAGGTGAGTCCAGAACTGACCTTAAAAACCAAGGGTGCATACTTTCCTCCCTGAAGGATATATGGGGAGCTGCGCATCGTAGATATCCCTGGATGATAACCTACTAGTTGTAATACCAACAGAGTATATTCACCTCCCCAATAATTTATTACAAGTGAGGGAGGGGAGACAGAATGATGATACATACCGAGGACCATAGAGATGACCCCCTGGCTAATGGGGCTGCAACACCATCCATGTATCTTTGAGACATACTCCTCCTCTATAGGGTGTGTTCCTTAATGATTTCCCATGCAAGCTTTTCCTGCATGGCATGTATTGTATCCAAGAGGCTACTGAAATTGATTTATTTTCATCGATGGGGCATGCCATCTTACCCCATGACACTCGCTACCTCTTCCCCTCATATAACAATTCCCAAATAAACTGAGCAATTTTTCTGTTGATGAACCTAATAACCTCCTTTTTCACACAGGTAGTGACCATAACATGCACCAAAATAGCAGACAATACACTATTCCTGAGTGTGAACCACCACTCAAATGATATAAAATGGTTTTTCCAATTTAGAATTCAGTCCATAATCTTATTCACCTCTTTGTGGAAGTCCTTGGTTCACATTCTTCCCAAGGATACTAGGGTACCAAGATACTCCTTTGACAAATATTCTCGCCCCATAACCAAATGATTGGTCATCCAGTCCACCCTACTCAAGTTGTATGAGTTTGATACATAGAAACTACTCTTCTCCCTATTAACAATCTGCACACTCTAGTGGCAGTACTCCACCAGGATTGTGTTAAGTGCATTGAGAGACCTCCCACGGAATCATGATGATTAATGTGTCGTCAACATACATTAAGTGTGATGTTGGTGGGATGATATACATTCTACGGTAGAAATAAATGTCCCAATTGTTAACACTATTATTAATCAGCCTACTCAGAGTGTCTCAAATTAGTATAAAGATGCTAGGGGATAATGGATTATCTTGTCAGAGGCCACAAACAGTCTTAAAGAAGCCTTGTGATCTCCCCATAAAAGATACCACCACCTACAGTGAAAAAACACACTTGAAGATCACATCACATGCCCAATTGAAGACCCCCATCTTAGCAAGAACCATGTTAACAAATCCCCACTCTATCCTATCATATTATTTATTCTTATTTATCTTGAAATCCACATTGGAGACACCATATTTGTTATTCATATCTCTAATCATCTACTGTGCCATCACCATGGAACCCTAAATCAAGTGGTCTTGAATGAATCCATGTTGCTCCACGGATACCCACCAAGGTATAATACTGGACAACATTCGATTGATAATACTATACAAGACATTATATAAAAAATTAAACATTATCACTGGCCAATAATGGAGGAGGTAGGATAGGTATTTGGTCTTTTGAAACAAAAACAGAGTAGTTACCGACACGATCCAAGGAAGGGTACCCCTTCAGAAGAAGTCCTAGATGGAAAGGATAAAATCCCATTTTACAACCTCCTAAGAGACTCTGTAGAAAGATCCTGGAAAACCACCTAGTCCCACCATGCTTTCAAGATTCAAATTATATATGGTCGCATACACCTCCTCCTACTCAGGAATACCTTCGAGAAGAGCATTCTCTTGAGTGGAAATAGGATTTGAAATTAGTTCCTAATCTTTGGACTCCCCGGAAGGATACCCCCAAGGAATATTATCATTAGTTCCCATAAGTAGGTCTTTAAAAAATGAGATTTCCATGCCCCAAACACATCCCTATCATCCATGTACGTCCCATCCTCCATATCTAGGTTGGTTTTCACCACACACATCCTCTCTATAATTCACTCATGAAAGTATATCTTGTTTTTATCTCCTTCCTTGATCCACTTAGTCCTTTAACATTCTCTTTCCTTTCGTTACTGATAAATAAACATCACCACAAAATAGTTCTTCTTCTCTGAGAGTACATCAAACGCCACATCATCCCATCACTCCTCGATACTGTCCTCTAGACATTCGATGTCCTGTTTAAGTGAAAACAACTCCATATCCATTGTGGGCAAGGATCTAGCCCATAACATGAGATCCTACTTTAACCTCCTCAACTTGGAATGAAAATTCACCCATTCATGGCCTCAATAAGGTTCACTCCAAGCCTTATCACCACGTGCCGGTAGTCCGTGATACACACCCACTAACAAGAGACCATGAAATGATCGGTTTACTTGTATTATTGAATGGAAGTTCATTTGAAATGTGGTAAAAAAAGTCCAAAAATGTTAATATATATAATTAGTGACATTATAGAGATATAAATTATCTTATAACTTTTTTGAGTTACATACCATGCGGATGACTTGTTTGAAAAAAGATAATGATAAACACTTGGATTAAATTGGTGTTTTTTTACATAATGAAGTTGTTTTGTATTATTATTTTATATTATGTGTGTGTAAGGATTTATGAAAATTAAATTAAATAAAATACATTTATTTAGATCTGGTTCAACCATAAAAATGGTTTCATGACCAGAATTGAAAATAATAATACAAATTGAGAACCCACCATCTTTAAATATGATAAATTGAAACATTTGGGATGATGTTTTCATTTTTAGTATTAGAGGTGGGGAAACGTGTGATGATAATGAAATATTCCATTTAAGTAACAAAATTACAATTAATTTAAAGTACTGGTATTATCATAGAATTGGGATGAGGGGAGAATAGGAAAGAAAAATAAAATAAATGAACTCAAAATAAAATAAAAGTTGAGAAATCCCTCACAAAAATTCGGCAGCCTGACGGTGTAACATAAAAATTCATAAAATATTTTGATGAGAGAAAAATGGGTCTCTCATCATTCTTACATTGTATGAACCGAAATGGGTATATAGAATGACATATCCTAAGATAATATAATTGAAAATAAAAGAGAATAATATAAAATGAACGCTTTAAAAAAATAAGGGTGGTAGATTACCCTACCTCGTAGAGTAACTCCCAAAACAAGAAGTTTGGGACCTTGGGGGATTAATGACACCTTGTGAGGACACTTAGGGAGGTAGAAATACCAGATCATTGAGAATAATTATGTTGGAATGAAATAAAATGAAGGAATGTGTGAGTAATTATTTAAATGAGAGGGAGTTTTTTTGTTAATTTCAAAGGACACCTCATTAATGGTTTTTGCAAAACCATGGGTCTGCCCACCGTATTTTCCCATGGAATTAGTCACTTGGGAAACCTCATGAAATATTTTACAATAAATATTTCTCCTAAAATTATAAATTTATTATTACATCATTATGATGTCATTAAACATACCTAAAAATAAAAATTGTATTTTTACTATTAAAAAATAAATTATTTTAGAAAGTTCCAAAAAAATCACCCTAATTTTTATTTTACAATTTGAATTGAAAAATGACCTCCATTTTTCAAAAAAAATTCTTATTTATTATTAATCTAATTTTGAAATAAAATCATAATTTATTAAAAAATAACAATTTTAAATCTATAACTCAATTTTCAACAGCTTGAAAAAATAATCAACATCTCATTTCCTTATAACCTTAAGAAAATAAAAAATAATATGATTTACTATTCATAAGGGTCATATTACTATTCATAATATAATATTAAAATTCATAAAAAAGTTGGATTTATTAGACTCTAAATTCTTTATTGACCACAACCTTAGCTGACCATCTTTTGAAATTCAAAAAAAGAGAAAAATTTATATTTAGTGGAACGGTTATGAAATTCCCCTATAGATAACCAATTTTTATTTCACAAATACTCAGTGCTTCATGAAATATTAACTATCTAATTAATAGTAAGTATTTATGAGAAACATACCATAAAATATTTGGGGTGGTATATTCTTTGCACCTTTAGAAATTTTGCCCTCAGAAATTTTTCATGTATATTTCTCCTTAATGAGATGTGGGTGGTTCTTCTTCATAACATCATCAGGTTCCCACATTTCTTCTCCTATTTTATGGTTCCTCTAAAGAACAATTATTATACAAGTTTTCCAATTTATCAAAACATTATCCCTTATGTAATGAATCTCGATAGGCTTTTCACAGTATAAAAAATCAGGTTCTATCTCTATTTACTCATAGGTGAGTACTTGAATTGAGTCGGGCATGTATTTCTTTAATAACGGAACACATAACACATTATGAACATTTGGGATACTTGGTGGCATTTCAAAACAGTAAGCTAAAACTCTGATCACTTCCATAATATCAAATAGTTTGATGCACCTGGGGACCAGTTTCCATTTCTTACTGAACTTTAAGACAACCTTCCATGGAGATAATTATAGAAATATGTTATTTCCTACATGAAATTCCAAATCCTTTCTCGTGTTTTCAGAATAACTCTTTTTCTGAGATTGGGATGCATTGATATGGTCCTGAATTTTATTTTCTTTTGTTGATGTCTCTTCGATATGTTCTAGGCCTATAAGTTCCCTCTCACCAACTTCATCCTAACAAGTTGGAGTTCGAAACCTCTTACCATATAATGATTCTTATGGCAGCATTTGGATTCTATAATGGAAACTATTATTGTATGGAAATTCCAAAAAAAAATTCCATCATATAACTATACATATTAGTGCTACCATGGTGTATAGGGAAATTTAAGCAATGAGCATCATCTAACAGTTCCCTTTTTAGCTCAGGTAGTGATAAAATGTATATCATCTTCCAACATTTTAAAACTCCATCCTCATACACAATTCTTATAATCATCCATCATTAACAACAATAATTTTCATTTGTTGATTCTCATCATTGTATTGTGAGATTTTTATCCTCTCTAGTAAAGATGGGTTAGCATTCATTTGAAATAGAAATGATTTTTCCCCATCCATAACAATTCCCTTATCTATATTTAGTAGATCCATGAATATATGATCTATCTCAATCCTCATTTGGGACAAAATTCCATGATATTTCTTACTTAATGCATCTACCACCTCATTTTCCTTTCCTAGGGGCTAGTGTATTGAATAATCACAGTCTTTCTATAACTCGATCCATCTACTTTGCCTCATGATGAGTTCTTTCTATGTTAAAATGTATTTCAAACTCTTTTTATATTAACATATCTCACGTCCTTCACCATACAGATAATTTCTCCATATTTTCTGAGGAAATATTATAGCTACTAACTCAAGATCATGAGTAGGATAATTTTTCTCATTATTCTTCAACTACATTGATGCATAAGAAATAAATTTATCATTTTCCATAATGATGAAACCCAATCCATTCATTGATGTATCACTGTATATCACAAATCCATCATTTCCTTAAGGAAGAGTCAAAATTTGCGAATTGAAAAACATTCCTTTAAATTCTTCAAAGTATTATGTACATTATTTCTTCCATACAAAATTATCCCTTTTACGTGTGATCTTGGTTTGCAGGTTAGCCAATCGGGTGAAATTCTGATTGAAACACCGATAGTAACCTATTAAGCCAATAAAACTACGTACCTTGGTTATGTTTTTTGGCATGGGTAATTCTTGGATTGCATTTTGTCTTCATAGGATCAACTAAGATTCCATCCTTAGATACAATATGGCCAAGAAAATAAACTAATTAAAACCAAAATCAACAATTGTTAAACATACCATAAAATTCTTTTATTCTAAGATTTTTTAGAGTAATCGAATAGTAATTCTCATGGTATTTGTAGATTTTGAAGTATACAAGGATATCATCGATAAAAATCACAAATAATTCAAGAAGAGATTCTCTGAAAAATACATTCATTGGATCCATGAAAATAAAGGGTGCATAATATAGTCCAAAATTCAATACTGTAAACTTGTAATTCCCATACCTCAATCAAAATGATGCCTTTGAAATATCATCCTTACTCACACATAGCTGATGATATCCAGATCGAAGGTCAGTATCTGAAAAATATTGGGCTCCATGAACTTGAACAAATAAATCATCAATTCGTGGTATATGATACTTTTATTTTATTGTAATAACATAGATTTCCCTATAATAAGATCATAGCCTCATGGATCCATCATTTCTCTTGACATAGAGGACAGGGGCTCTCCATGGAGAAACACTAGGTCGGATAAATCCCTTTTCACTCCAATCCTCTAGTTGTTTCTTTAGATACACTAATTCTAATGTGGTAATTCTATAGGGAGTCTTTGATATAGGTATTGCATCATAAATTAAATCAATATAGAACTCAATATCCCAATCTGGAGGATGTCCATGTAAATACTCTAGAAAAACATCAATTTACACTTGCAAAATAGGTATGTAATCAATTTAAAGATTTATTTACTTGACCATAGATATTGTGTTATATTCCTCTACAAGAATTGAATTCAGTAGATCTACTAAGGGTGGATCTATATAAAAATCAGATGGTGAGGTTTCTGATCCAAATATAAGGGATTATAGAACATTGTCTAAAAATTTAACTTCCTTGTTATTGTAATATATATTCACGTCATTATTGGAAAACCAATTGATAATAAGAATTATATTAAAGTTAATAATTTTTATGATGATAAGGTTATCAACTAAATCATGCTTATGTGTCATGAGGGGGACTGACCCACACATCTTTTTTGCAATGATACATCTCCTAGGGAGTTTAACTAACAACTACTTTATTAAATAAAATTGTACATGTCTAATTATATTTCCAAAATGGGATGATATAAATTAATGAAAGTATTTGAAATAAAGTAAATCATTGGATATGATTGAGGAAAGAATTAATGTACCTACCACAACATCATTAGGAACTTCAACTTTCCCAATTGTAATCGCATAAGCCTTCCTTTCCCCTCATGGCCTTTTCGAAGGAAAGTTTCCATTATGCTTGGGAAACTCATTTTTATAGTGGCCCATCTCACTATAATTAAATCATAGAACATCATTTACTTGTCTCTTCCCCTTACATTCACTATATCGATGAAACTTTTCTCCACACTTATAGAAAAGTCCCATGCCATTCAAGAATTTCCAAGGATGATTATTTCCACAAGTCTTTCATAATGGAAATTGATTCATTCCCTTATTCTTCATTGGTTCTTTATCTTTTCCAAGATGGTAGAATACCTCTTATATTCTTGATTTCCCTTTAACAAATTTGATCTAGAAAATTCCTTCTCTCTTGTGATGGAACATAATAGCATTTCATCGTATGATTAACATTTTTGAGAAGCCAGTTCTATTATAAGACATGGCTTATGACATTAAAATAAATGATCAATGTTTTCTTCCAAATCACTTATGTAATCTATAGAATATATGGCTAATCTTATGAAGGTATCCTCATACCATTCAAAACTCTTTTCTCTAATTTTCTTTAGCCTAGGGAATTTACTCTTTATTTTAATTCATTGTTCATGAGGGATATTTTTATTAGAAAATCTTTCCTCAAAATTACTCCATTCCATATCTTCAATTTCTTCCTCCACTATGCTATTCTGGATTAAGGAACACCATTGATCAGCATCACCCTTATGGAAATATCTTTCACGTGCTACCTTTTTATTTTCATTGCATCTTAATGCCAGAAATATCTTTTCAAGGGACTTGAACAAATACCCAGCTACTACCAGATTAGGATTTCCACTAAAAGATGAGGGATTCTTCCATAAGAAACGATCCAATACAAGTGTATCATGGTTTTTCGTCATAGCCCGATTAAGATTTCTTAATATGGAAATGATATGATCTACACCAATATTTAATAGTGTTGACTTACTTAGTGGGGAAATCTATATATTTTCCATGGTTATTGATTCTTATTATTCCATTAGGGGATATTAGTAAATAATGGAATACACTGAATTATGTCATAGTTCATAATTTATAACTAGAAAACACTTAAGATCATCTAAAAATTTACGTACAACTAATCTCTTAATCATAAACATTGTTTATATTTATTTTTAAAACCATCATAATGGTTTGTAAAGAAAATGTGAATTATCCTAATCATATCCCTATGAGTTTCAACCCATGTGTGTAGTATTCCTCATTGTCATTTATAAAGATACACCAAGTCAAGCCCAAAACTCATTGCCAATGTTTTCACTCCTAGGTACATCTATACCAAAACCACGTCAACTTGTAGAATCTAGAAAGGGGTGTATTTTCTAGAAAGATCCACATAATCTGTTTCTTACCAAAATATAAGGAATTTCATGTATGTTAATCCTCAAATACTATATTAGGGTTTTTTTCCTAATCTATTTTTTGTGAATCTAGTTTCCAAGGATGTTTCTAAACCTATTCTGATACTAACCGTAACGCCCCAAACCTAGAAGCTTGAAGCCAGTGCATTACTCATTACAATGGCATGATTAAAAGGAATTAAATCCCAAAGGAATGCTCATTTTAGTAGTATTTATGAATCTAGATACATACATGTAACTCATATCAAATTTGGAATGGTATCAAAATTAAATACATGACAAAAAATAATAAACTACATTCATGAGAACTCAATAAATGGTCTCTTCCTCATAACATGTTTTATGTAAAAAAATTAAAGGGGTGATCTAAAATGATAAGTAAGGGTTACAATTAGTGTAATCAGGAATAAACAATAACTACAACATAAACAAATTGGAATAGTCAATATGGCATGGTGAATAAATTGAAAACACGTACCATTAATAAACTGAGAATGAAACTACATCTATTGATTTGGTCTTAGTAAAAACAACATGGATAGTAATAACTAAATATTAATAAAGATATATTATTATTAATATAAAATCATGTATTTGGCACATGATACCACTATAAAATCGAAATGGTTTAAGTTTGTGGGTAGAAACCCATCTGATTTTTGGAAACAAACTCAAAGGCTTTGTTGCTAAATGATTTGTCTCACGAGACCTATTGATGCATTGAGGGGATTCAATGGGCCCCACCCATCACTGAAAGTCCAAATAATTCTTTATACTTATATTTAATAAAATTAAAATATGCCTTCTTAATATCTGTATAGATTAGAGGATACAGATTTATCAATACTTCCATAGATTAAATGACATTCCAAAAAACCATTATATTTAAATGGGTATACAGCTTAAGGAAATAATCATATCCATGAATACAGAATATGAATATATAATATATTTACAATTTAAAATTAAAAATGATCTCAATGGATAATTGAGTACACCACATAAGAATATTAAGTGCACAATACCAAGTAAATAACAATGAAATTGAAACTAAAAGAAAGTCCCATACAATATTCTAATCAATTGAGTCATGTGACCAAAAATTAATAACCACCATATGAATCATTGAATATCATTAATATAAATAGAATCAAGATAATATATATCAAATGGAAGTAAAAAATACAACACATGCAAGAAATTAGTGGTGAAGAATGGAAATATCACAGTATTAAAAGTGAGATAAGAAACCTCTTACCTTATGCCTGAAAGTGTTCTCGATTGATCATAATGAACCGATTAATCCAATTTATATTCTATAATTAAAAATTACATAACCACATGAACATTTAAATTATTTATTATAAACTGATTACATTCATTCATTTCCATTTGATGGGTTTAAGAAGTTTAATTTTATTGTTTCGGAAGCATTTTCTTCCTCGGTTTTCATGACCGGTTTACTAGTATTAATGAATGGTGGTTTGTTTGAAATGTGGTCAAAAATCCTGAGATGTTAATATATATTATTTGTGAAATTAAATATATATAAATTATATTATAATTATTTTTTTTACATACATTTAAGATGACTTGTTCGATAAAATATCATGATAAACATTTAGATAAAATTGGTGGTTTTGTGCATAATGAAATTTTTTTATATTATTATTTATTATTATTAGTGTGTAAGGATTACAGAACATTACATTAGATTAAATACATATATTATGATTTGGTTCATCCATAAATTTTATTTCATGTCTAGAATTGAAAATGGTAAAAAAAATTCTGATCCAGTTGTCCTTGAATGTGATATATTTACACATATCGGATAGAGTTTTCATTTTTACAATAAGAGGATATGAAATAAGAGATGATGATGAAATATTCCATTAGAATAATAAAATTTAATGTCGTGTATGATAATTCAATTATCATTACATTTGGATAAGGGTATATTAGGAAAGAAAAAGAAAATAAAGAAACTCAAAATAAAAGAAAAGTTGAAAAATCCAACATGAAAATTCAGCAGCCTAATGGCATCACATAAAAATTCATAAAATATTGGGAATAGAGAAAAGATTTATATCGTCATTTATACATAATATGAACAGAATGGGGTATATTGAATGATATATCCAAACATAATCCAATTGAAATTAATATATAATAACATTAAATGAATGCTTTTAAAAGAGAAGAGTCGTAGATTCTCATACCTTGTAGAGAAAATCCCAAAACAAGAAGGATGTGACTTTGGGGGCTTGAAGACACCCTGGGAGGACACATAGGTAGGTAAAACTACCATATTTTCGAGGATAATGAGTTTGTAATGAAATAAAACAAAGTAATGAGAGGGTATTTTAGTAAATGAGAGGGGGTTTTATTCTTTAAAAGAACACCTCATTAGTGGTTTTTGCAAAACCATGGCCATTCTCATGGTATTTTCCCATGGAATTAGAAAATAGGGACACATCATGAAATATTTTACTATACACAAGAAGAAAATAATTTTATAATAATTATTGCATCATTACGATGTCATTAAACATATTGAAAACTCAAAACTGTATTGTTACTACTCACAAAAAATTCTTGTATTTTAGAAAAATCCCAAAAATCAACCATAATAGTTTTTTGATGTGTAGAATTAAAAAATGTGATACTTTTTTCGAAAAAAAATTCTAAATATTAATAATTTTATTTTTAAATAAAATATTAATTTATTAAAAAATTACAATTTTAAACCTATAACTCATTTTTATCA
Source organism: Viscum album (assembly GCA_963277665.1). NCBI lineage: Eukaryota > Viridiplantae > Streptophyta > Magnoliopsida > Santalales > Viscaceae > Viscum > Viscum album. The sequence goes on along the minus strand of OY728155.1, from coordinate 1,786,209,615 downwards.
CCATGAAAATTTAATCAACATCTCATTACATTATAAACTTAAGAAAACAAAATAAAAATAATATTTAATATTCTTAATGGTCCTATTACTATTCATATACTATTAAAAAGGTTGTTTTACTATTCATCAACAAGATAAATTGGTTCTATTAGACTAAAAATAACATAATGGTCAAAATCGTAGCTGACCCTCTTTTGAAATTCAAAACACAGATGTAAAAAATTTATGTTTAATGGCTAGGTTAGGAATTTATCCTATAAATAACTAAGTTTTTATTTCATAGAGTCACAGTGCTTCCTGAAATATAGGCTATATAATGAATAGTATGTATTTAAGAGAAATGTATCATAAAATGATTGGGGTGTTATATGTCTTGGTATTTTGACCCTCTGTATTTTCGTCTTGATCCACATTAACTTTTTCATTGGCAGTGATGAAACTTCCATAGGTGTATTGTGAAATAGTGGTTGTCCCATTAAATTCAATGCAATAGGATGATTCTAAAGTACCATTATTTGGGTTTTTTATCAAACCATTTTTCATATTGGTCCTTTTTGGCTTACAACCCTATAAGGGTTTGATTTCCTTCATTGTATGTTCCTCTCAACTTATTATTCGAACAGTGTCCATTATGGAGTTTAAATTCATGCTTATCGAATGGTCCTATATTATCAAAGGTTCATGTTATAGTGGCTGAAACATATGGGAAACTAACCATCAATATTTACATCCAAATCTAGATAAGACCGGTTCCCTTTATGGGGATGGTCATGAGTAAAATGCCCACCACCCTCTATAATGAGATTAATCTAGGACCACATTTGGCATTGATTGTTTCTATTTATAAAGATCTATTGATTCCATTTTATGATTAAATTATTCCTAGCATAGGCATTGAGATATAAATTCCTCTATTCCAATGGGTTGGGGTTGATCTAGAACCACATTTATTTCCCTATGATCCTCTTGGGGATGAGGGAGATTGTGATTTTGAGTGGGATAAAAATTAACTCATCCCAATGGGCTAGGGTTTGTTTTCCTCTCCTGAAGACATTTCATGAATTATCTTAGGAATTAAAAAAAATTAGAAGTGGTGGTGGTTGTATAAATTATCCCAACCAGGGGGTTTAGTTCTCCCTTGGACATTTGATACAACAGATTCAATTTCATTTTATTTGACATGTCACAACTGTTCTCATGTAGGATCTATTGATATGGTATCTAATGATGGGAGTGAGTTTCTATAGGAATTTGACGAGTTTATTTCAAATTCATCTTACATGACTGTAATTCATTCTAGATTCTTTGAGGCCCCAATTAGAAGATATTTTTTCTATCCTATTCCTCTATTTGTGATGTATTGGTATCATTGATGTGGTGGAATTCCACTGTAGTGACCAAATCGCTCTATTCTAACTTGGTCCCTTGATTTCACTGGTGTCCATGAGATTAAAAGATTTCATATCTGAGGGATTGAAATTTTCAAAGGGAGTGGTAATGTAAAACACTCCATACATTTCCCACTATTGAATATAGATGAATGGAATGGATTTAGCGATCTATTTTTGAAGAGTTGTGATGAAATGGAGGCTATAGTTCTATAGGTTTGCATGATGAATTTTCAATTTTAGGTCCCAGTCCATGGAGATAGTAGCTAGTTCTAGATGAAAACATAGTATCTTGATGGTATAAACATGGCCTTAATATCATGTCTAAGGTAGGTTTATATACTTCAATCACTGAAAAGTATCCAAAAAATCCTGGTATTGATATGGAATAAAATCCTTTTCCAGATCATTTGGGGTTTCATAGCCAGAAGTGGGGAGGCTTAAAAACATAGTGGGGTTGTTGTTTATAGATAAATCTCTCTATATGTCAATGATGGCATCCTACGCATCATAATCAAATTCCTCCTTCTAGTCGGATCACAAAAGATTCTTTTGAGGGTCGCCTATAGAAGAGAGTGGAGTGTTCCTAGTATATGATGGATAACTATATACATTTTACCTCGATGTATCAAGGAGATATCTATACAAAGTCTTTTATTTTTAGAACACAAATATATATAGAGGATCTGAAGAAAATTGGTAATTTATTTTTTCATGGGAGAGATCTCCATTGGGAGGTTGACAATGGAGGATTTTTATAGTGGAGTCCTTGTGATCCATCTGCACATTAAAATGATGAGGAATATCACAATAATGATCACCTTCTTATTTGATTAAAGAGTCGATAGATCCTTGGTCTATTGAGAACATGTATCAAACAACATCATGGAATCTATCATTGAGCATATTAGAGATATGATCCTCCTTCTACGTTATGGGAAAAATATGTCGATTGTATTTTTGAATTTTTTTGTGAATATGTGTCTGTTGAATGAAAAATTCCAGAATATACTGATAGACATTTGGTTTTGTGGTAATATTAGACCACTTCTGAAAATATGGTGGAATATATTTCTGATATTATTCATTTTTATGGAATATGATCCTTGTTAGATGTGTGTTCTGCTCTGACATGGTGAGCCTCTATTAGAACAGAGATACATGCCCAATCTTGATCCTTTCGAGTACACCTTTATTCTTTATTTAAAAGAATATGATAATGACCAATGGTTTTCCCATCTCCCACATGGTGATCCCTGATTGGTGTTTGAAAATGTGTCCAATATAAATATACATTCCTTGTTGGATTATTCCAACATTCCACTATAATGGGAGAAAGTGTGCGTGCCTCCGCCTATAGAGCATCATAAGAATGATGATGCATTCAATCTTTAGTATAAGTAATGATATAAAACTGACTTATGTAATCTTCTAGAATACTCCATGAAGATTCACAGACATTAATGCTAACCTATACCAAGGCATGTGCCACTCTCACTTGGTGATATGTGACTAGAGCAAGGAAATGAGCCTGATCCTGGGTCTTTGGAGTATGCCATTGGCCTTCCAATATAGGAATATGAGCCTTTCCTCAGACATGAGCCTCTCTAACTTGGTGGTTCCCCATTAAAATGGGGTTATGATCCCAATCATGAGACATAGAACATGCCACCCGACATTTTTCACAAGAATTTTACCCAATCAAAGGCATGTGCCACTCTCACATGGTGATCCCCAATTAAAATGGGAATATTATCTCAATACAGTGACATATATTTCACCAGAATATTTTAATAATCTTCATAGATGGGATAAATATTGTTTACTTTCTATTAAGATACCACTTTGTTCATACTGATCACATTTTTGAGATACCATGGTCATAGGGATTGGAATATGTTCCATCTATGTATTTATTCCAATTCTGGAATATGTACAGTGAATTCATCATCAAAATATAAGATGTAATGACACTATAGAAATGTGTTTTCAAGAATTTAAACCTATATACTAGCAGATATCTTTAATGGAATCAGGAATATAAGCACAATTATGTACTCCTTGTGTCATTGGAATATGTCGATGGGCTTCATTCATCATTGTAGGGACATGTGTCTCCGCAACATCCCTAATTTTTCCAATGGTATAGAACATTATAGTTTTTTCCAATTTCATTAAAAAATCAATAATATGATTCCTAATCAATTCAAGGATATTGTTGGTGGTATAGGGATCTTTCATTGCTCAGAGCCCCAAAATGGGATGAAGATTCTAGGATACACAGTTTTGAGAAACTGTGCAGCCTAGCCCAAACGGTTTATCTAAAACCATCTGGTTGAAGTTAGTGGATTTTTGTATGTTTTTTTCATGGTAAGATAATTCATGTACCAAACCCTGAAATTTGACCCTTATTAGCAGTGAATGGAAGAAATTTGGTGCAGATTTTTCTATTCGTGTGGAAAAATCATGCACAATGTTAAAATTGCAAAAATTATAGTTTTTCCACTCTTAAATTATATTAACTAATTTCATTTATTTCTTATTTATATTTTCTACTTCTCCATTGGTCATGAATCCATCTCCCATGCATGAACCTCCTCATCCTCCTCCATTTATTTTGATTCAAATTCTCTAAACGATCTCTGATTCATTCATTTTCTGATCCTACGGGATGCTATAGGTACAATATCTAATCCTCTCCAATCTATTTTATGTTCATTTCCCCAACCAATTAACTATTTTGGTGAAAGAAAATTATCCCCATTTTAGTAAAGTAAACGGTTTCGTTGATTTACTATAACATATATTGAATCAAACATTTATTCTAGATTAAGGGAGATCTATGGTATATGGTAGGTGTTCAAGACCTTTTTTTGTTCTGTTGTTTTATTTCATAAATTATTCCAGTGTTCCGTGAGCAGAGCTTTTTCAGTTTCGCCTCTTTCCCCAAATTAAATTAAAATTGATTTATTTATATTACTTTGGAAACTTGAGTATTTGGTGAATCACCCTATTGGGTTGATATCCTTGAGTTGTGTCATCCATATGGATGTTCTCTTCCTTGGATCCCACATTTTCAATTTTTCTAAATTGTCCAAATTCCCTTGTGTTTTGTCTTTAAACATTTAATGCTTCAATAAATTGTTTAGTTATGTTCATGGTTGAACCATGAGATAGACCATATACGCTATGCCTTAGTGAGATGGTAGAATTAAATTACTTTGCTAAGATCTTAATGCTTTATGCCTTATGAATTAAATGAAATTTCCTAGTGAATTGTGTTGGATAATGAGCATAACATAATATAATTTCTCCAATTTAATGAAATGGGAATTCAAAATTCTTTTATTATAAATTATTTCTTATTTAAATGCTTCACCTTAGTATCATTGGTGAAACAAGTGGTTCTGACATAAAGAACACTTAGATGGATTCTCGTTCCATGGTGTTAAAACTGTGAATGTTTTGTAAATAGGTCAGGGTGATATAAGAAATTACTCAGATGGGCTGGTGGAGTGTTATATATTTTTTATCTCCAGATGACTGAAACTAGATCCCTATGGGAGACCCTTGTATTGGATCAAAGGAAGGATTTGTTGAATCATTCCTCAAGAGAGACTTAGGTCACAATGTGGGGTACTAGGTATATACACAAAGGTTAGAACTAGAATTTTTCACACCATCCTTAGAGAAAAAAGGGTCTTCATTCCTAGATAATGATGGATAGATTCTTTGGTTTGGTTATAAACTGATCCCCAAGAGAAATAATTGTAATGTACCTATGGATTTCTGGGATGGGATTAGGGAATCTTGTTATTCATTAGAAAATGGTTCCCATTAAAATTAAAAGGGCATAATAAATTATTTAAAAATTAAAAATGGTCATTGGATTAAAATAATGGTAGGGACATGTCCTCCAAGACTAAGAACAAGATTTAGGACAATCCATTTCCAAAAAAATATGAATATATATATATATATATATATATCACTTTACCATTGCAGGTTTTTTTAGTTCAGACATAAGCATAGGAAGAAGCAAGTTAGGCATATGAGTCTCTGACTAGAGCCCAGTCCAATTCATTCGTATACTTATTATGTATTGCATTGAATATAAATATGGATTAGTTTTTTTATAATTCATGTTATGGATTTTGCTAGATATAGTGGGTGTCTTCCTATAGATATTTTATCTCATATCATTCTCAGTAACCTTTGGAACCCGATTATATATTTTGATCACATGTACAGAAAATGGGAAGCATCCATCTTTAAATGCCTGACATATATTTCTGGAATGGAATTGGAAGAAGAGGACCGAACCTTTTCTTAAGGTTCTACTCGCAATTTCTTTTTTATTTTTAATTGTACTCTTTGTTATCATGTCTTATATTCTTGTATTGTGTCCCCCTTCTTGCTCATTTTTTTATAGACACATGATATATTATCTTCTTTGGTTTAATTTTGTTTTTTAGGTAGTTTCCATACGTTATATATTAATCTTTCATGTTTATGTATTTCATTTCTTCTATCAACTAGACATTTTTATCATTCTAGTATTTATTTTTCTATATTTTTGAGCTCTAATATAATCAATGAGGGAATAGTCTCCCCATGGACTTACCCAAGGCCCTTGCGGTTAGTCGACATCCTCTAGTGTTTGGGGAGGTGCGATTGATGTCTTATAGAAAACCGTCTCGAAGCACGAGTTAGTGGCATCCGAGGTAGGGTTCTAAAACGTGGTATCAATTCCTTATTTTCCTTTTGTATTATTTTTTCGGTTTAGTAAAGATACTTGGATATCCAAAATTTGGTGTCATCCCATTCAATGGTGTAGCTACCCCACATACAGGGAAACCCAAACATCCTAGTTTGGGCAAATGCTATTATCACCTTTTCTTATTATCATTTAAATCGAATTCACCCTTGGGTGATTCTCTTGATTTGTGTTTTTATTAATGTTGATATTATTATATTGAGTTTTTTATCTTTACCCTAACTACACAAGGGGACATTATAATAATGCATCATACTAGCCTAAATTGGACTTAAAATTCCATGCATTAAGACATTCAATATCTATTTATATGCATGCATTGCCTATATTTATTATGATTTTTTCTTTATTGGTTATGAATTCTAGTGTGATTTTATTCTCTATTATTGTGTAATTGGTTCAATTGACAAACAATGTCACCATAGTTGGATTGATTGATGAGTTCCAATGGCAGACCATCTAATCAAACAATAGTTATATCCAGTTACACCGGATGTTTGGTGTAAAGGACACTAAACTGTTAGTTGATCTTCCAATATCAATTTATAAGGTTTTTGGGACCATATGAGTTTGAATTGCTGACATAATTAAATGGATCATTATTTGAATAAAAAATTAAAAAATAATTAATATAAAAATATCGCGAAAATTAATATGATTCCTTAAATGAAATAGTTACTTTATAAGGAATGTGTGGGACCCTATCCTGACCTTCCCCTAGTACTGGGTTGTAGGTTATGTATCATGTTCCTCATTTAGTATCTATCTTTTTTTAATGTTTTCAATATCTATTACAAATATTTTCTAAGTTATTCTCATGGAATTGTGGAGTTATTCTATTGTGGTGACCTCTAGTTGTACCCCTTCAAAGTGGTGATGAGAATATTCTTGAGGTGGTGGGCCCTGCGCCACCAGTGATGCGTCATTTAGTTCCACATTAAGAATATCTAGAAAATCCTTCATTGGGTGTTGATTCCAAAATTTTTGATAGTTTCTTTCTCTTCATGAAATAATTTCAGGATGCACAACAACCTGCACCATCTATGGAAGAATTGACTCATGATTCTTTGTAGAAGCATCCTACCACCTTCTCATGGGATGTCGGACCTCATGGTAATACATTATGGTTTCAGTCAATGATGTCCATATTTGAGAACATCAAAATTCCCCATGGGAAAAGGGTCAAGCAAGGGACCTATATGCAATGTGACTCCCCCAAGTGTTGATGGGACATTCTGAATCTAATTTGTCGATATCATGGAATGGTATCACTGTATTTTCATGCATCCTTCTTTGAATATTTACTTACTTATACCCTAATAATATTATATGTTGGAGAAATCCTACAATTGGGGAATGGTGACATGTATTTGATGGAATATTCAGCTTGTTACATTGAATATCATCATTTCACACTGACATTTATTGGTGATGAGAAGACTACTAATAGGTTCATTGAGGATGGGATTTATTATTCCATTCACTCAAAGTTTATCATATTTTAGCTTAATATTGTTTTTTAAATTGTCAACATGGCCCACATCGCTAAGCGGAACCTAAGGGAGTTAGACGACGTAAAGTAGTGCAGTTCAACTTCCAGGGAATGTAGGGGTTTACCCAGTAGAAAGAAATGAAACTTTTGTAATAACTATTGGTGAAGTACCATCTAGGTGGCTCTAACTAAAACCAATGATGTGTGTCACCATTATTGAAGGTCAAGTCACAAAAAATCCAGTGTAAGAGGAACCGGATCTAGTGTTAGGCTTATAATAGGATGGGTTACCTCCAATGCTTCTATCGATCATTTCATTAGTTCCCAATAGATAGGGATCTATGCTAGCACCACCATAATGTTCCTTATTTCAAACACATCATTAGACAAGAAGCTGTTATTCTATAGATTGTTTAGGCTGAGCAGGTGGTTATGGATTGGGCAGTTAGGTTTCACAGTTCCATCGTCAATGGAGCAGACCTTCTAAAACTAATCAAGAAGCATTATAGGAACACAGTTTAGGCCAAAACAATGCTATAATAACTATGCTAGAGTAGAAGACTCCTGATAAATCTAAACTTAGTGGTACTACTCTAGTCTCCTCTACTATAGTATATGCCTTATTTAATACAAGTGCATCACACGACATTTTATGTGATGCATCTATTGGAAGTCGGGGCTTGGTGATCGAATACTCCAGTGGTGTTAAGACTATTATTACACCATTAAGAGTTAGATAATAAGATATGTTCATTAGTAATCATTTTTCCATGATATATGTGGGTATAATTTTCTATGTTGTTTCTTTATCCTCAAGATGACGAGTTTTAATGTCCTTATCGGTATGGGGTGTCATGTAACTTATCGATTCTAAGTGGATTTCTCTCGCCATTGGGTTTACTTTACATCATAATAGGGATATTTTTATATCCATTAGGGCATGTGGGATTTCCAGTTAGATTGAGATGGACCCCAGAGAACTGGGATTGGTAGGATGATAGCCCAGCTAGCTTGTATTTTCATGATCTATCAGGGAATGATTCCTATGGAATTACCTCCTATTGTGGACTACTTCAATGATGTGTTCCTTAATTATTTCTCAGAATGAATTCACCAAATATTTTTTACCATGTGTGGCACCATTTTCCATTCCTCTGTATAGGATTGAACCAATAATGATCCATGAAATAACGAGGTAGTTTGAAGGTCATGGGATAAGGGTTTTATTAAAACCAATAAATTTACATAGGGTTATCTAGTCTTATTTGACAATAACCTATATAGAACCCTCATATTGGGTGCATATTATTTCTAACTGAACTGGATTAAGGTAAAAAATAGGTATCCACCTTCTCAAATTGACAAACTCTTTGACCAAATTCAAGGAGAATATGTTTTCTCCATGAATGATTTGAGGCCAGAATAGCATTAGTTGTGATTGGGTCCATCAGACATACCACATAAAGAATTCCAGAGTATGTATGACTTTTATGAGTAATTTCCTATGTCGTTCGGTCTATAGAATGCACCAATAGTCTTTATGGCTCTAATGAAATAGGGTTTTAACCCATATCTTGATTCCTACATGGTAGTATTCATAGATGATATATTATTGTATTATCACACCAAACACATCCATTCCAATAATATTTAGATATTTCAAAATATGTTGAGATAAAAACTTCCATATAAAAATCTCAATAAAAGACTCTTTTGGATCAGTAAGGTTTACTTCTTGGGTCATATCATATATGAGGTGGGATTATCAGTTGAACTAGTGAAGTTGAGAAATGAAGTTTCCCAGGAGTATCCCATTAATGTTTTTGATATTGGAAGCATCTTCAGGAGGGTGGAAATTATAGGTTATTCATCCATGACTTCTTGAAGCTAACATCACCTCTCATAGGCCTGACCACGAAATGAGTTAAATTTTATAAGACTAAATCTTGTGAGTCATTTATTGAAGAATTGAATGGAAGACTCAAATTATCATTGACACTAATTTTACCATATCTTAGAATAAGTTATTTAATATATTGTGATGCTTTAGTAATTGGTGTAGGTGTTGTCATGATGCTAAGTGATTGATTCGTGGCTTATAGATCATGCTAGCTAAGGCCTCATGAGCAGAACTATCCTAACTCCAACTTCAAGATGGATTCCATGGTTCTTACTCTATACTGTTTTAGGAATTATCCATTGGGTAAGTTATTTTTCATCAACAAAGATCATAAAAGTCTCAAATACGTCTCTACATAGAAATACTTGAATTTAATGTAGCACAGGTGGGTTGAGTACCTAATGTCCTTTGATTTTGAGCATGATTCAACACATGGTTTGAGAAATGTTATGTTTTCTTCCTTGATCTAGAAGATGAAAATTAAATACATTGGGGAGTCCAATAGTGAGTTTCAATGGATGTCTATGGTCTCTAAGATGCATCTGGAGGTTTAGGAACAACATGGGAATCTAGTTCTAGCATCTCTAGAAGCGACTTCTTCTATTTTGGAATGGGATCAGATGTGGAAATTATCAGATTCTAAAGTTCTATTTTGAGGGAGGGAATCAGGGGTGATTACCTACCTCCTTATTGGGTTATTGATGGATGTGAAACTATACTTTTTGGTGGCCATGAATGGGTACCTTAAAAATATAAGAACATATGATGAGAGAATCACATTCCTAATTATGGTATGTTCATTATGTACTCTCCAATATGTATAGGGATATTCATCATCAGTATTGGTGTCCAGGTATGAATAGGTCGATAGTGGATTTATCACTCTTTGCTCCACTTGTCCCCTGGTGAAGGCATATCACTAGTGACCATCTAGATTTCTATAGCATCTCTCCATTCATCGATGGAAATAGAATAACATCACCATTGATTTCATAATAGGCTTTCCGAGATCTCCTTGTGGTATCGATGTAGAATGGGTGGTCTTCGATATGCTAAACAAGGTCATGCACTTTCAACAAATTTGGGAGATCCTCTCTATTGATGAGTTATCATGTCTATACATTAGAGTGAAGTGTAACTTCATTGTGTACCCTTTTCTATCATATTAGACATAACACCTAGTTCACTTCATGGTTCTAGCTAGGGATACAATGTAATTGGGTTCATAAGTACTCTTGAGAACTACATATCACCCATAGAATGAAGAGAAGTCCGAGTGGACCATTCTTGATTCATATGATATACCATGTGCTTATATCCTAGATTTTGGAGGTTCTTGAGAAAATAATATTCTTTTGGTCAATTTTTCCAACAATAAAATATTTCATGAAATGATTTAAATGGTTTTGTATGAGAATATCTATGGAATATCACGTCGTTCACCTCTATGATGGATTGATATAGGAAATTCATATCATCTGGGCTATTTTCTTATTCAATTGTCTACAATGAAAGTCTTGCTAATTCATAAGTGTATGGATACATCATATTCAGGATGAATTCATATATTGATAATCACCATAGACCTATAGAGTTAAAGGTTGTACAATGGGTCCTTCTACGTGTATCACATATATTGAGTCATAAGAAAATCTAGAGATAGGGAAATTTATCATCACAATATATTAGGACCTTATAGATATTATAGAGAATTGGGAAGGCAGACTATCGGTTGTTGTAAATTCATAAGAATCATGTCATGAAATATTTATTCCATATAAATCTTCTTTGATAGTAGGACCATGACCCAACTCATTCTTTTGAACTCAAGGATATCAAATTGGCGGTGGATACATCCTTCTAGGGGAATCTAATACATATCATTGATCGTAACATAAAGTTTCTCTAAGGTAGTTCCATTCCTTTGGTTTGAGAGATATGGAAACATAGAAACATACAAGATAAGATCTGGGCTTGATATTTTTATTTACGTTTTTATTGGCTGGAAGTCTTCTTCGAAGATTTTGTTCCACACTATAATGGGAAACTTAGGGGTAAGTTGTCTTAAGGAGGGGAGGTTGAAACTTCACAGATTTTTACAGTGGTATGGACCATTATGATTTGGTTACAACTCTAGTCAATAATATCGGGGGTCTGTCTGGTTCTTATTAAGATCCCAAATCATCAAAATGGTAAGACTATTCTTGGCTAAACGGTTTAGAGAAATTGTGTTTCCTAGCCTGCATGGTTTGTCTTCAATAGTGTTTTTGTTGATAGTGATTGTTTTCACAATTTGATTATGTTTAGGTAAAATGTGTTCCTAACTATATGATTTTTACCTTAGTAAGATTTAATCAAGCATGGTTGGAACATGATTTTCCATCCATGCTCCCAACCAATGAATAGTGTTAAAATGGGTGAAATTATGGTTTCTCCCTCTTAAATGATTTTAACCTATTTCCTTTCTTTCTTATTTCATTCCTCTCTTTCCCTAGTGTTTGTGCCTCCTTCTCCCATGCATGAACCTAATCCTCGTCCTTTAGTATGTTTTGATTCAACTTCTCCAAAAGATATTAGATTAATTCACCATAGGATCTTAAGGGAAGATAGAGTTATGATCTATCTTTCTCTCTAATCTTGTTAAAATTTCCACCCCATTTATTCTGCAATTTAGGTGCAAGATTAATATCCCCATTTTCATGAAATTTTATTTTTCATCAATTTCATCTAGCCTAGATTGAATCAAACATTGATACATGATTAGGTATGATCTATGAGTCTAAGGTAGGCATTCATGGCCTTTTCATATCATTTGGAAACATTTCATAAATTGTTTTGGTGAGCCGTGAGCTGGGATTTCCCTATTTCACCCCTTTTATCAAATTAAATTAATATGGTTTTTTTATGTGTCTTTTTTGCAACCAGAAAAGTGGTGAATCAACCCCTTGGGTTGACCACCTTGATTATTTCCATCCAATTTAATGCTCTCTTCTATAGAGGCCACTTTTTTCCTTTTTTCTAAATTAGACCAATGCCCTTGGGGTATATCATTTCATAATTAAGTCCTTAAAGATTTTTTTTATATCAAGGTTAAACCATGTGATAAACTAGATACACCATGACTTAGTGAGATGGTAAAATTAAATGAATTGACTGAGAGCTTAATCTCTGGTTCCCTATGACATAAATGGAATTTCCTAGTGACATTAGTTGACTAATGGTCCTAGTGGAATCTGATTACTCTAATTTAATGAAATGATACATCATGCTTGTATTATTAAAAATACATGATTGTTTAAACTTTTCACTACAGTACTGTGGTTGAAATAAGGGGTTCTGACTTAATTTCCCCTTGGATGGACCCGCATGCCATGATGTTAAAACTGAAAATGTTTTGTAAACATGCTTGGAGTGATATCATCTATGCCTAAGATGGGATCCCTGCACATTATATATATTTTCCTATAGATGAGTGACACATGTTCTCTAGGGGGACCCCTTAGATGGGCTTGAAGGAATGATTGGTTGAATCATGCCATGCGAAAGACTTGGGACCCTATGTGTGATACCTCATATGGACATGGAGGTCAGTACCAAAATTTTTCATACCATCCATGGAGTGACACATGGGGCTTAATTATTGGTTCACCAAGTACATATTCCTTGGATTGTACATGAACCAATCCACATGATCGATACATGTATTGTCCCTATATATTTATTGGATAATCTTAGGGTGTCTTTTTATACATTAAAATATGGGTTTTATTAAAATTAAAATTGAAAATTCGTAATTTCAGGATGTGAAATGGTCCTTGTAACGAAAGAAATGTAGGGACGTGCACTCCAAGACCAAGAAAAAATATTGGGGATAACCCATATCCAAAAAATATATTTATCTCACTTTACCATTGTGGAATCCTACAGTTTAGACACAGGTTTAGTTTGAAGTAGGTTAAGTTGATGGGTCTCCAACTGGAGACCATTCCAATGCATTTATATATTTATTTTGTATTTCATTTAAATTGAATATATAACATTTATATTGATATATTTCAAATTATGTATTGGTCACAAAACCATGGGTGTCGGCCTACTGATATTTTATCTCACAACCTCCTTAGGAACCTTTGGCTCTAGAGTGAACATTATGATCAGATTTTTGGATAAGGGGAAAATCCAACTACAAATTCTTGGTCTATATTTCTAGGATGGAGTTACGAGTAGAGTAAATATCCTATTCTCATGATGGTAGTCATAAATGTTTTTCATTTTTTATAAATATTTTTTGGATGTTGTGTAAACTTATATCCCATAACCATGATTGCTATTTTTTATAAAAGCATGGCATAATTTGATCATTAGTTCCATATAGTTATTTATTTATCTAAAGCACTTTATTTCATTATCTTGCATGTTTAGGTATTTCATTTCCATTATTATCTGTATTTCTTCATCCTTCTTCTTTAACTTATGTTAATATTTTCATTCTCTACTATAAACAAAGAGGTTATAATATCCACCCCATACATACCCAATGCCATCACTACTACTTGGTGGCCTCTTGCATTCAAGGAAGTGTGTTTTAAGTCTTATGGTCAACCATCTTGGAGTAATGGTGACTCAAATCATGGAAGGGATGCCACAATACCCCCTCATTCCTACTACTAGAAAATGTACCCAACCTCGTTCCATGTTAGTGGGTATATGATCTAGATTACTAGTTACTATCAGAATATTCTGAAAGACATAATTACATGAAGTGGGAAAATTATCCCACCCATTATTTTCAATAATATTTTTTTACCATATGGGTCTTCATTGTTCCACATCAATGGGTATCTAAGGTGGTAGTGTGTTGGATGGTACACCTAGAACATGACTAAAGGTTACCTGTGGGATAGTGCTGGGGATAGTGGTTGACATGACCCCTCCTTCGAGGCCCCTGAACTGAAATTGAGTCATATTTTACTCCTTGGTCCACCTTCATTAGATATTTAATGAATTAATTGTCGAAATCCATGGATAAGATCATAAAGCAGTTCGTAGTGGACACCAGTTCCAATGGACTGACAGGGGCTTTCTTTAAGTGGTGTGGACTCATCAATTTCATCACCTGGTGACCCTTAGGGGAATCCCCAAGCATTGAGATTATAACAAGTCAATTTTATTACAATACTATATTATTCAACACCCTATTATAATAATCTCGGGTGGTTGAAGACATTCTGAGGCCTTCTTGGGTTACTATTGCAGTTGATTTTCTAGAAAAAATCATAGAATGAAGACATTTCTAATAGGGTGTTTTTAGCGATATTTTAAATATTGTTTTGAGGACATCATGGAATAATTTCTTTGATCAACACATCATCAAATGTATGATATGCACTAAATCATATATGAATGGGTAAAACAATTTGAAATTTACTCTTGATCTATCCATTTGGTTCAGGTGGACATATCAGGGTGAAGAAGGACATAATTCATAAGGTCTTCAGTTATTGAGGATCATTTTTAATATTCATTCCATGTTTTCCTTGATCACATATTATATGAAAAAAAATGACTTGTCATATGGTAAAATTATCACCCCTTTATTAGAAAGATTCATGACAAGTCCAACATTTTTTTGAAGGAATATGCAAACAAAATGACTCGACTTATGTTTAACAAGTCATTTTTTTATTTGATAGTTTCATGTTGGGTTCACAATTTGTTTCCTGGAAAAGCTGAGAAAATTATACTCATGATAATGTTTTGTGAGGGGGGGTGAATGTTCTGCACAACTCTTCACATTAGGTTTTACCATGTCTTCCATTAATGGATACTCCAAACAATTCCCACATAAATAACTATGTACAGACCTATATTCCAATGGAAGATAGTCCTTTTTGGTTTTAGATATAGTGATACTTAGGAAATCATCTTGGTCAAGAGGATATAAGTTGGAGATCATCACACCATTTTGGTGGGAAATTGTTTCTTACACCATGACACTCTTATATATTATGATATGTTCATGAATCTCTTCCTTCTCCTAATACAAAACCAGTTACCCTAACAAAAAAACCATAGGAAAAATTTAGTTTTATGTTATGGAGAATCATTTTTAGTGTGTTTATTTTTATATATCATAGGTTATATATATATATTCCATAATGGTTACCCAATTACATGTTGAAGTTGTATCTCCAATCACTTTGGAATACAACACCTTCTAGGGAAGCAATCAAGATTCTAAGGGTGTGATAGAGTCGTGATGAGGCATTCAAAGTATCCTATATATGGTATGAATAAAAACCCATGTTTTTTGTAGACCCATGTTGTTTAATGATATCCTAAAAGGATAGAAATGTTAGTACACTTAGGCATAATTTACTTGAGATCAATAATTAGGGAAGCATCATATGTATCCTGTTTATGTCTAGAATCTGAGTCACCATAGTTTGATCTTGCCCATGGGAATAACCCCAAGGTAAATGAACTTATATTTGGGTTATCATATTATGCTACTCATTGAGGATTAAATGCTGAGGTTTCCCTAGGTAGTGGAGATTCAGGATGTGAATGATAATATCATTGCAACTCTATTAACCCACATGATACTGGCTTAGTGTGAGAAATAAGAGATGAAATGTAATCAATATCAATACATTTGGATGTAGGGATTATGTGCTAGGATTTCACTTCATATGTTTAATATAGATCTTGAGACTTAAGAATGTCTTCAATGTATCTTGGTTGTTGTAGGAATCAAAGTTCTAATAGTTCAGTTGACTCCTCAATGCAATAATGGATGGTAGAATGTTCATCCCAGGATAATGAATGGGTCCTGATGGTTGAAATTTTAGAGACATGGGGAGACTTACACCGATGCAGATTCATATATGATCTTGGAACTTAGGAAATCATCATATGCATCGTAATTATTATAGGAATAATATTTATCATTATTCAGTTTATTTTGTATTATAGTATGATGTTTATCTATTATGAGGCACATATCATATTATGTCAATAATTAGGTTTTACATATTGATGTTTCCATAGTATGTGGGACATAACATATTGTTCTACTGATCAAGGATTACACACTAAAGATTACTTAATATCTGGGACATATCATATTATCCTGCTGATTGATGATTACATAATAATTTTACCCTGTTATGTGGGACATATCATATTATGTCATTGATTGGGGAGTAAACATGAATTTTCCCCAAATATGTGGGACATATCATGTTATAACACTAATCGGGGCTTACACACTGAGGTTTACCTGGTAAGTGGGTCATATAATATTATGTCGTTGATCTAGGATTAAAAATAAAGATTCCATGGTATGTTGAGAAAGTGATATTATGCTACTGATCGAGGCTTACACACTGAGGTTTCTAGAGTTTGTGGGACATATCAAATTATAATGCTGATTAGGGCCTACACACTCTGGTTTCCCGATTATGTGGGGCATATCATTTTATGCCTCTGATTGGGGATTAAGTACTCCGGTTTCCCTAGTGTATGGGTTAAATCATATTGTTCAATTGATTAGGGCTTACACCATTAGGTTTCTTTAATATGTGGGTCGTATCATATTTTACCACTAATAGGGCCTTACACACAGATGTTTCCCAGGTATGTGAGACATAAAATATTTTGTTGTTGATGAGGGATTACACACTGAGGCTTCCTAAGTGTGTGATATATATCATATTCTTCCAATTATTGGAAATTATACAATGAGGTTTCCCTTGTATAGATTCTAGATAAGGTTATAATATCCTATGGATTAGGCCTGACATGGCCTGGTTGTCTTCCTGGCATTCTTGAATATCTGCCTATCTTGTTGGAGGATATCTAGAATTTTCTAGTTGTATTGGGAACACATCTATGGAAAATCTCATGATCTATTTTACATTTATGAAGAACGTCACATAATATGAATGACAGGTTGGAAGGATATCACATGACTGAAACTGTATTTTCAATAGGAAATCGCAAGACCTTGATGGCATGTACAGGAGGCCATTACATGATATGGTCTGATATGCATCGAGGGTGTCATGTGAGTTGGATTTCATGTCTAGAGGACATTTCCTGACCTAGATGACATACTCTTAGGGTGTCTCTTAAGCTTGATATCATTCTTGTAGGGTGTCTTTAGATTCATTAGTCATGTATTGGGGACATTTAGAGACTCATATGACATGCACTAGTGTCACCGCATGATTTGAGAAACATGTTTAGAGGACATCACAAGACCTAGATAAAAGGAGTGGTGGGTATCGATAGACTCAGTGTCTTGGTTAGGGGGTTTCATGTAACTTTCTATAACATACCAAAGTGGTGGTGCATGATCCAAATGGTATGGAATGGAAGCAAAACATGATTTATGTGACACATCCCGGGGTTGTCGCATGATCTGGATGAGTTCGGTGAAGCATGTTTCAATCAGCGTAATGTTATTCCCGTTACTCTCACATATTTTTGTATGGTATTCCATCTTTATTTTATATTTTCATTTGATTTGTTTAATTATTTTTTCTTGTTTAGGTTTCACCTGATTCAGTAGATATATGGTATTCCCTTCACATAATCTTACAGAATTCCTTCACATGATCTAAAATGATCATGTTAAATTCCTACACATTTCCCATAATTTATTATATTATTATTTGGAAATTACATGATGGGAAACCTTTCTGATCCCAAAATTTGCCTCTCTGAGAAATCTGATATTGTGCCTTAGTGCGCATGTTAGAGGATCCATGATTTCATTTTTTCATGTTGGGGTGGGAGATTTACAGTCCCATCTTCCATAATTATATGCCTCTTTTCAATGTGCGTATTATGAAAATATGGGGTGGATTCAATGGATGGATTGGGTTTCCTATGTTTTTCTTGATCCAACATTGTCTTATTCAAAGGGCATCACATGTATTTCATTAATCGCATGACCAATTGGTAAATTCACCATATATTGGATTTTGGCCAATTGATGGGGTATTTCATAATCACGTGGACATGTAAAAGGGGGCTTCAAAATTCCTAACTGACATGAACAAGGGCCTTCACAAGATCGTAATTCATGCTGAAAGGATCTTGTGTGATCTGATATTCTTTTCATGGACCATTCATGGGACAAAGGTGGTCTTTGAGGGGGGCTTCACAAGATCATGTTGACATTATGGGAGGGATTCTGTAGGATTATATTCACATGTCATGCATTCTCCAATAACTTACTAGCCTTGGTGCGACACACAGATTCCCGGAGCTGGTTTACCACCTCATTTCATGTGTGTCTCCCTATACATCATAGGCTACTGAAAAGCAGTGAGGGTATAATATTGATCAAGAAGAGACACGAACTTTTTTATCAGAGTAAGACATTAGTGAAATAAATATAAATAACTAATTTTAAGATACCAATAATTTAGATAATACTAGTATCTAAATATAGGAAAAACCGGATATACAATATCAAAATTGAACAATACATATTTAATTCCAAAGTCGGTTCTAAGGGTCAAAATGAAAACCCAAATATAAAGAAACTTACTACACGCAAGTGGTTTCTGAACTATGGATGGTTACCTCATCCATGATCCATACCAAATCAACCATTTTACATAGGTCATTTTCCCTTATCCTATCCTTAAAACATAATTTTTTTGGTACTAATCATGTATCCCTAGTAGGGTGTGATTAAAACATAGTAGTCCCCCCAAGGAATATTTAACAATATCCAAAAAAGTATATTCATTTGTATAAAGAATAAATATAAGCAATAATCTAAATAGTTTAAATTTATTCAATTTCAGATTAAGTATCAACATAAACCATGGGTTCATGAGGACACCAAAACTCTCAATACATGCTTCATCCCATATCGGTGTATGAAATATCCCACAGTGATATCATATAACTGAATACTAATGTTAACATTTATTATCTAAAATCTATTATGAGTGACGTTGTCACCCTTCATAATTTCAAGTCACATAATAATTTCATTGTCACCATTCATCATTTTATGTGATGTATGAATAAAATTGTTACCAATCATCATTTTAGATCACATAAGAATTTCATTGATACCATTCATAATTTCAAGTTACATATGAATTCCATTGTTATAATTCATCATTTAAAGTCACATATTAATTTAATTGTTACCATTCATCATTTCAAGGAATATATGAATGAAATTTTTACCATTCATCATTTCATGTGAAATATAAAACACATTGTTACCATTCCTCATTTCGAGTCACATATGATTTTCATTTTTACCACTCATTATTTCAAGTCATATATGAATTTCATTTTTACCATTAATCATTTCAAATCACATATGAATGTCATATTAACCATTCATCATTTCATGTAAAATAGAAATACCATCATTACAATTCATCATTTCAAATATTATATATCACTAACTAATAATATCACATTAATTAGTTCACATCAATTCATTAATTAATTCAATATTTATTTTAACACATTAATATCATTAGTAATTCATGAATTACCTTATGTCATCAATTTCATTAGTATAATTAAGGACATTAATCCCATTAATTAATTTTTAAATTATTTAATCACATCAAAACCAAAATTAATTTAGAAAAATTATTATTTAAAATACACAATCCCAATATCCCATAATTAATTCAACAATTAAATATTCAAAATCCTTAATCCCAATATCCCCAATATCAAAATCACTTAATTGATTAATCTATAAATTTAATTAATTAAATTTGGGAAAACCAATTACTAATAGAACAGAATAAAATAAAAAATTATATTCACAATATTTAAATATTGTGTTTGGAATTTAAATAATATCCAACCAACCTTAATTTGTTGATAAATGGTCTCCAATGGATGAATCCAAAAATTTATCCAGATCAATCATAAATGTGGCAAAGAGCACAATCTAGAACTGAAACCTAGATCCATGATCAAACAAAACAGAATCTATTAATACTATATATAGATATAAATCCAAAATATGTTAACATCTATCCAAATGATGGGAGAAGAATATAAAGAGATAAGAAACTCAACTGGGAGAGGTGCATATATTTGATTTGGGCTATGAATCATGGAGAACAGAGGTTGGGAGGGATTGGAATCCATCCAAGAGACTCCAAAATTGAGAGAAAATTTGTGGGGTTAAGGGGGGATCTATTATTGATTAATATAGGGGTTATAGTATTTTAAAATCTAATTTTTGAGAAAATTAAAAAACTTGTGTGTGGATTGTTGGGCAAGGGAATACGATTTTTAAATCACACACCTTAACTATGAACCTCTTCTTGGAAATGGGTGCACAATTTATCCGTTTAGTGTGAAATCTTTCGTAAATAGTGCCCAGCTATATTAATCCCCTCTATAAGGGTTCACATATTTTTCTTGTATGGGGTGCATGGTTAGGGAAAACTATGTGGCAACCGTTAACTATCCTTCCCCAATTAAAACTTCTCAAAATTAACCCAAATCCTCCCCAAGGTAAAATACAAACAATTTATGTTTAACCTAGGAAAAAATAGCTAAAATCTATATCAATGAATCTTTAGAAATGTTCAGGATCTTACAATATACTAATCTTATAATTTCACATACTTGAGCAGTACTCCCAAGCATATATAAGATTCTGAGTCCAATATAGTGGGCCATTGAAACTGTATATCCACTTATCTCTCCCATGTTTACCCTTGGATAAAACCTTGTTTCCACAATACTAGAACTATCATCACTGTCTTTCCCCATAACACATTCTATCTATGATCCAACACATGTTTCTGATTCTCCTTAAATAATGCATATATCTCAAGATAAAAATCATCCTCATTGATCACATGATAAGTGTGGGGGTGATGCCTCCAATGTTTTGACACTTGGAAAACATCATCTATTTCACTATATATCTATGGAAAATCCAATTGGTTCTCCACAAGTCTGATTCTCTCAAAAACCTCAAATGGTACAACATACCTAGTCATAAGGTTTCCATATATATGTACCCTATGGTGACCCAATATTGGTGAGAAATGAAGGAATATGTGATCCACATTTGTAAACTCTATGGGTCATTATAATCTTTCAGTATACAAATTCTATCTACTCTATTCCATAGCCATATAATTTTGAATCAAATTCACTTACGTTGATGTCTCCCGCACGAGACTCAGTCCCAACAACTTTGACTCACCTTCTTTCCTCCCGCATAGAGGTGATAATCATGGTCTAAAAAAATTACCTCATATTGTTACATCTGAAAAGTTTCTCAGTAACTTTTGTTATGGGGGAAATTCACCAAATCTAGGTTCTACTCCCAAGACCCTCCAAAGTCATAAAAACATGCTCATATCATATTTTTAAGCACCTATACAGTATGATATGATATCACAACTATATATGGGTAGAAATTAGTACTCATAAAAACCTATGGGTGAAGTGCCTCCTGAAAGCACTTCCAAATGCATGAATTGATGCGTGAGTCACAGTCTGAAACTATAGTATGCAGAACCCTAGGAAGATAGAATATCCCCCAATCATATAGTTCTCCCAATTGATCCATTGAGAATGTCCCCCACACTAGTAAGAAATGATCTTCCTTTTTTCAATAGTACACTATCACCCAAATAGATTTATTATTCCAAGGAATTCCTAGAAGACCCCCATAATGTATGTAGTCATGTCGTCACACTTCTATTCTAGAATAGGAAATAGCCATAGAAAACCACCATGTCGTTGATTCTATGTCTATAACTCATAATAGGTTTAGTATCGTGTCCCGAACCCTACTATCTACTTTTTCATGATTGGCCACCAAAATTGTGGATATAGGCCCTAGTACATTTTTTCACACTTATATTTACCACCGACCTGGAGGCATGAAACTAACTCATCAGCTCCTTCTGCATACTCGTAGGAACAACAACATGATTCTTAAAATAGATGATATCATCCTCATATATGGACCAATATAATGGTTACTCCTTACCTTCATGGTTTTACCTCTATGTAAAGAACAATAGATCCCCATACTTTCAATCTCTAATCCATCTAGAAAATTTTTACTCTACAGAAAATGATATGAGATACATCTACACTGGACTCTTCTGAACCACAAATTTCATTTTATATAGTAACATCATCATCATCCATAGAGTACTCAACTCTTAAACTTCCTAAGTCTGAGTTTACCTTGTAAAAGAGTCAACCACATTGTTTACTTTTCTAAGTATATATGCTAGATCAAAGTCAAATGAATATACATAAACCACATCCACTATTCGGGATTCAAATACCATTTTGAAAATATGTAATTTTATATCTTGTGATTAGTATAAATAAAAATATTTATCTATATAGATAATCATTCCATAAATTTAAATAATAAACCACTACAACCTAATATAGGTCATGCATTGGGTAATTCTATTCCTAATTCATCAACTAACAAAAACTATATGCCACAAATCAATATCTCTACATCAACACTACTCCATGACATATCCTCAATGTGTCATAGGACACCAAATAATCCTCACCTGACTTAGGTAGGTTCAATATCGGTGTCATTGTCAATGGATTATTCATCTCTTAGGAGGTATTCTCATATGATTATAACTGATAAAAATTTCTCCCCCTTTTGGTCAATTCTGAAATAAGCACTTCCAATCAGGTAAAGTCTTTCATTACTCTCTAATAATATCCAACTAATCCCAAAATGCTTTAGATATCTATTTTTTTGGTTTTCTCCCAAGATAAAACTACATAAACATTCTCTAGGTCCACTTACTCACCATCATTTGAGATGATGTGACAAAAGGAGTGTACCAAATCAATCCAAAAATGAAACTAAGATAGATTGGAGTATATTTGATTCTATATCAATGTACTCAAGATGATGTCAGCATGTTTGGAATGATCATTATGAGACATGGAGTAAAATATGATTTTATTTACATAGACTACAACAAACTGATCTATGTATGGATGGAAGGTTCTCTTCATAATTTCTTTAAACACTGTTGGTGTCTTCATTAACCCAAATGAGATTATGATGAACTCATAATTTCTATAACCTCTTATGAAAGTATCCCTTATTATATAATAAGGTTGAACTCTAAACTAATGATACCATGATCTCAATTCAATCTTTGAGAAGATTCAATCTCCCCTAAACTGGTCAAAGTGTTTCCCGATGCATGGTAAAAGATGTTGTTTTTTCAAAGTCATCTTGTTCAATATTTTCGTAATCAACACATAAGGGAAGAGTCACATTGGCCATCTTAAAAAAAACTATATAACCACAAGGGGATGTATTTAGATGGATAAACTGATTGTCCAAAAATTCTTCTAGTTGTGTCTTGCTTTGTTGAAGCTATTTTGGTCCCATTAATAATGGTGGAATAGAAACATTCTCATCCCCCTTCACGAGCTCTATGGTAAATTACGAATCTACATTAGATGGAATCCTAGAGAATACTTGAAGAAATATATTATGAACCTCTATATTACATGTGAAAAAAGCCTTGATTTTCACCTCCAGTATCCAAGAACAAACTAGAATCCTGGGCAGTATGCTCCCCCAATTGCTGATGAACTGGCCCTACAGAGCCCTCTATGATATCTCAATCTCCTAGGTGAAGGTTATAGTCACCCTTAGGTAATGTAAAAGTTACTTTACTATGGTATCAATCTATGTGGGTTAAATATTCCACTAACTAATCCATAAACAAAATTAGGTCAAAAATTTACATGTCATATATGTAAAGATACCAAAGAAACTGATACAACCCAATCTATATATAACATCCCTTTCTCAAACTGATATATCAAGACCTAACTTGTAATAGTGTATCTATCATCAACACCCATCTCACAAACTCCACCGCCAACACAAAATATTCACAAGTTGTGAGGAAATAAAGGAATGAGATGAACCATTATTAAATAAGGAACTAGATAATATAGAAGCTACATGAATAATTTTTCTCACTATCGATGGTCCATCCTTGCCATCCACAAGTGTACGCTAAGTGGAATGTGAATATCCTACCCCTATTTCCTATGAAGTAGTCCAATCTCCCTATACTGTCCCACTCTATTGATAAAGGCTCTCTTTCACAAAAGTATCTAATCCACTCCCCCAACCACTAGGCCAGTAGAACTCCAAATTCCATAATTATATGGTGTATAATATCCCATTCCTACAATATAATTCTATATAGATCCTTCACCCCTACCCTACTATCATGGATTCCTACAAAACTTATATATATTTCCCATCCTGCAGAAATATTGGAACTATATATGTGGTCGGGTACCGTTCCTATAATAGTGTCCTGCTCTACCACATTTGTGGAAAACCACACGAGAATAATCCTATCTAAATAAGCCATCCTCATGCCACATTTTCTATTATCCCTATGGATAACATTTTCTTATCGACGATTCCTCCTTTTGGAAGACATTCATTCAGACTGTTTAGCAGAAAAAATATTTAATACACTAGAAGCCTCCTTTAGGACCCCTTTATTATGGAGATCCTAATCCAACACCTTATGAGAAATATTTAATTGAAAGATGATAACATGGGACATAATCTCACATTCAATACTATCCTATAAATTTCTTATTTTATATTTATCATCCCCTGCTAGCACTAAAAAAACACATTGAGTCATTAAAGCATCCTACATGGTAGATCGCCAACATACTCCCTTGAGTCAACCACATGAACACAAATGATCTCTAGTGCCTCATCATCTCTTGATAAAACTTATCCAAGAACTTTTCCATAGTTTCCTTTTAAGGGATCCTATCTTCCTGCCCAATCTAGGGATTCACATCCCATTATTGATTCACTAATCCTAGAAACATTAATATAGAAAACATGACCCTCTTCTGATCAAGAGTCTCCTAGTGGTAAAATAATATGGGTAGATTCAATCATGAACACATCTTTCTTAGGTCAACCCTATTTGTTTAAAGTCATAGGGTGTTGTAATAGGAACTCCCTGATAAGATCATAAATTCTTTTCATAACCCTCCCTACATCTTTTTCAATGAATTTCATGAAGTGAGAAAACTTATTCCGGGAGTTATACCCTACTTTCTCACCCAAAACTATTGGTCCCTCATGTTCCACCACTAGAGGATCATCCATAGCCTTTTCCTCTGACTGTCCTCTCAATAAGAATCATCATGAAGGTATATCTCTACAATTCAAAAAACACATATCCAAACACATAACACACCTCTAACACATTCAAAAATAGACATTTCACTTTAATCCATAACAATTCATTCCCTCTTTTCGTATCGCATGGTCAAAACTGAGGCACTATCACTACCCTTAACCATCCTACATCTAGATCATAGTTAATTAATTTTATTCTCATTCTAATGTTATATCTTCTTTTTAGATACCCATTTATCCTCTTCGTGCATCATTTTACATTTCAAAATTTCATATCAGACACGTTTTTATTTCAATTTCCAAAGAAAAGATAACAATTTCAGTTTCAATAACTTACCCAAAAAGTATTTTCCATGCATGAATATAATGATGCATATACAAATATATTTCTGAAAGTCTACAATGATGCCTGAATACTCAAATCTCATTCCAATATGGGCCATGAGTAAAATCTGTAAAATATTAGAAACAATTATCACATCACATAATATGTGTATCACCATAGCTAAAATAACATCCAACTATAACAACAAATATCAAAAGTAGCAGTCCCACAATGGGTACCTAGTTTTTCTATCATACATGTGTTGGTAACTCCCATGCTTGAGTTCATGTATAAGGCCCGATGCTTCCTACTCTCCATTATACTTATTCAAGGTAGAAATAAAATATAAAAGAAAATAATCTAGGGTACTAATTCCACTTTTTTTGTGCCTTCTTAGGTTCCACACATAGGTATCCCGAGCCAGTCATCTATGTGACCTCAGGCGCACCTCCCTGTAAACTAATGGATGTCGACAAGCAATGAGGGTACAATATTGATAATGGGGATACTATACCCTATTTATCATAGTAACAAATTAGTATATATAAATAACAATAAAAAAATTTCATATAACCATAATCAGTGTAATTACAGTATCACGAGATGCCCAAAATTGTAAATATAGATTTAAAACTGAACAATAGATATGATATTCCAAAGTGTGTGTCATGTGTTAAAATGAAAACCCTAAATTAGAGAAATTGTGGACTCCCATGTTGGTACCAAGCCATTTCTAGTTTTCTCAACCATTCTCTATCCCAATCCATCAATTTAACATAGTGTCTTTTCTATTATTATGTTCTACAAACATGAAATCTATTCGAGTTCCGATCAATCAGCCCGAGTAGGGTGTGAGTAAAACTCAATAGACCCCCACCAATGGTATGTAAAACAATATCCAATAAAATTTGTGTGTGTAGTTGTATAAAAAATAAATATAAAAATTAAATTAAAAGGATTTCATTTATTCAATTACTCTTTATTTTAACACAAAATTCATGGGTTCTCGAGGACACCCAAACTCTCAACGGCTTCCTTGGATCGTGTCAGATTCTGAACTATCCCCAACAGATATCATATAATTGAATTCAAGTTTTACCATTAATTATCTCAAGTCTCATATGAATTCCATTGTTACCATACATCATTTCATATAAAATATTAATGAAATTTTTACCATTCATCATTTAAATTCACATATGAATTCCACTGATACCATTCATCATTTCAAGTGAGATATGAATTCCTTTGTTACAATTCAACATTTCATGTTACATATTAATTCTATAGTTACAATTCATCATTTCAAGTCATATATGAATTCAATTGTTACCAATCATCATTTTATGTCCCATATTCAATCCATTATTTCCATTCATAATTTTAACTCCCATATGAATTCCATTGCTTTCATTCATCTTTTCAAGTCACATTTGAATACCATTATACACATTCATCACTTAAAGAGATATATTAATTCCATAGTTACAATTCATTATTTAAAGTAAAATATGAATTCCATTGTTACCATCCATCATTTGGTATCATATATATATCCCTAAATAAAAATATCACATAAACTAATTCACTATGTAATTAATAAAATTAAAAAATTGATTAGTCACACCATTTCATTAATTAATTATACAATTAATTAACCACACTAATTTCATTATTACATTAATAATTATTTTATCAAATAAATTATCTTAATTAAATCACCAATTAATTACACACATAGATCCCATTGATTAATATACAAATTTTTTAATCATATCAATCCCATAATTATTTCAAAAATCAATTATTTGAAAACCAAAATCCCAATATCCCATAATTAATTCAATAATTATTTATTTAAAATCTACAATCACAAAATCCCCAATTATACAATCACATAATTAAATAATCGATCAAATATTTAATTCAATTTTTAAAACTCAATTGGTAATCAAAAAATATAAATTCGAAAATTATATACATGTAACACACATATATATATACTTTAGTTTTTGAATAATAGACCACCTACTTCAATTAATTGAAAATTTCTCACCAGTGGAGGAATCCTGAATTTGTAGTGGATCAATCAATAACATAACGAAGAACCTGATATAGTTCTGACAAATAGATCCATGACAAAATGAAATAATATATATTAAACTGATACCTAGTCATTAATTCAATTAGTAAAAAATCTTTTCAATGTATGAGTAAAGAACAAGAATGAGATGGAAAACTATATGGGAACTGATTCACATACTAGGGGAGGTGTAGATCTTTGATCCAAGAATTGAATCATGAAGAACAGATGTTGTGAGGGATTGGAATCGAACCTAGAGACTATAAAATTAGTAGAAAAATTTAGTTCTTGAATGTGAGTTGATTCGGTATTTATATGGGGTTCATGTATTTTAAATAGAATTTTCTGGTAAAATAAAAAAATCATGGATGGTTTGAAGGGAATGGGTGCACTATTTTCCTGGATTGTGTACCTTAACATTTCACCTCTTCTAAGGGGTTCATGGTATATCCATTGAGGGTGTATGATTTTAAAGATTATGTGTCAATAATTTGAATCCTATTTGCCTTAGTTTCCAAGGTTTGCTGGGATGGGGCACATAGTTCAAGAGAAAAGTGTTCCAATCATGCACTACTCTTCTCCCTTTTAAGCATCATGAAATTTACCCAAAAATGAGACATGTTAAACCACAAACAATGTATAATAAACAAAATAAATAATAATACAAAAAAATTAAGCTATTGATATCTCCATAAAATTTCATGATCTTACAACTCCACAACATAAATGGTGATTGTCCGGAATGCACAACCCCTTTCCTGTGATTCCAATGTATCTTAACTTGAAAAGAAGATCCCATCATTTCACATTTTATTAACTTATTCATTTCATATGTTCTATGTATCTCACATGTTATTATTATTATTATTCAATGATAATCATTCTCCCCATAGGCAATACATTAATTTACCACCAAAGGGTCCTATGGTGATGCATGAGAATTAATATGGACAATTCTTTCAGTTTTCCATTGGATACCAAGGGGGAGTTCAAGACTACCTGGACATGTAAAAGACCATTAAGGTGATGAGGGTGACATTCTAGTTATCTCTTTCACAACAAGGTAGTTATTCCATCAATAATTCTGTTGTGTCCTATGAATTTGGGGGGGTGCATCATTTGAAGTTTTACGATCGGAAGAATCTCTCGTATTTTTTATATTTTCCTCCTTATTTTAGAAGGATTTTTTATTGTCTTCATGAATTTATCACCAGAAAAATCATATATGTATTCCCCTCTTTTTATTTAATAGCATAATTTTACATTGTAAAAACAGAGGATCTTTTAAAGTTTAGTATCATTTAAATAATGTAAATAATACATGAAAAAATAATGAATTATTCTAAACCACTTGAGGGGAATCATAATATGTTCATCCAAAGTGAATTTAATGAATCTCATAACATGGGGATATAAATCAAAGAAAAAGTTGAGAATAAGACCTAGTAATGGAAATTAAGGGAAACCGTTTACATGTAAACATGAGAAATTTTAATTAGAACATAAATAATTTCAAAAAGGAATGAGAAAATAAAAAAGGGTGATATAATATTAAAAATAATAGGAAGAATGACATAGAAATTTGGTTATATAATTTATATGATACATTTAAAAGCATTTCACCATATTTTGCCACCAAGGTGTCATAATAATCCTTATGGTTATTCACCAAGGTATCGAAAAACATGGCATATCATAAAATGAAAAGTTTTACCCAATTCATTGGTGAGATATTAGGGAAAACCATTCATATGTATTAATTAATTTCATTAATTTAAATCATAATAAATAATTTCATAAATAACCCATGGACAATAAATGAAATGAATTTTGTATCATAATCAATGATATTTAAAAAGTGCATAATAACAAGATTATT
Source organism: Viscum album (assembly GCA_963277665.1). Lineage (NCBI taxonomy): Eukaryota > Viridiplantae > Streptophyta > Magnoliopsida > Santalales > Viscaceae > Viscum > Viscum album. The sequence goes on along the minus strand of OY728155.1, from coordinate 1,786,179,543 downwards.
ATATCATTTTTACCAATGTAAAAGGAATATTAGTTTCATTTATATTAAATCCCCAGATAAAATAAATGTTTTTTACATATATGTTCATAACTCATGAAAAATTTATGTTTAGTTATTCAAACAAACAAAAACAAATGATAAATTCTTTTAGAGAAGAGAGAAATTTTGAGAATTAAATTTGGTATTATAACATGTATAAACATGGATTTGGAAATGGGAAAAAAGAGAGAGTGGTAGGGTGTCTAATTAGTAAAACATAATTTTTAAGCAATTAATTTAATTAAAATGAAATAAGAGAGAGTTACCTTAATATTTAGAAGATATATAAAAAATAGGATCTCAAAATGAAGGGAAAATAAGGATATTTCCCTTACCTTGAAGAGTGGTTTCTAATACTTGAGGGTTGGGAACTTCAGGTCCTGGGGATTTATTGGGAGGTCTCCTTAGATGGTAAAACTTCCATAAATTCATAGTGTATGGATTTTAGTTAAATAAAATGGTTAAATTGATAGGTATTTATGGAAAAAGTGGAGGGTATTTTTATTAAATTCCAAATTTGTGCCATGGAATCCTATGTTGTGGAAAATAAAAAACAATAGGATTTCCCATGTCTTAGGACCATGTTTTTTTACACTTGGTTATTATTTTATTTTGTTTTAATTCAATAGAGTCGATAATAATTTTATATTACATCTTTTGGCATGGAAAAGAAAAGTTTCCACAAAAAATATTTTTAATGGAAAAAATTCCATTTTAGAGTTTGGAAAGCAAATTATATGATTGAAAATCGACTAAAAAATATTAAAATACTTGATATTAATAAAATATTATATTTTAAGTCATGGATTGTGGGTAATTAGAAATTAAATCATTTTGACATAGTTATAACGTAATTAAGCATAAAAAACCCAAACATTATTTCTATTATTCCCAAAAGAATATTTTTTTGGAGAATTATCATAATTTTATCCTAACCTAATTTTGACAAGCTAGTTTTAAAAAATATAATTTATTAAATCAGAATAATTATATAAATATGATAATTCTTGCTTTTAAATATAAATATACTTATTTATTAAAAATAGTAAAAGATTGAAAATTTGATGTTAAACTTCTAACACTTGAAAATAAAAATTTATAATTTATATTAAAATAACGGTGTCTTAATCATAATATTTCATTAAAAAATTACTATTCATAATATATTATTTTATTATAGTTTTTTATATGTTTTCTGAAAATTATAATTTATGTCTGTAAAATAAATTTATCAAATTCCTTCTAAATTTTATTATAAAAAACTGTTCTTAAAATAGAATTGATGAAATAAAAATTTTATTTATACAATTTTATTACACATTTAAGAAACTAGATCTGGGACATTTCACCAATTTTTACATCCTAATATGAACTAAGGGTAATTTGTGTGATGGTGGTAGATTTTTGAGGTAGTTTGGATAATATTTCCCAAGATGTAATTTCCACGAACATTAACATCTCCCATAGGCAATTTTTCTCATGATTCACTTGTAGATTCTCATCATTGGCTTGGTGAAAAGTGATTCCCAAGGATTATATCTTTCAAAAATTCTCTAAAAAATGGTATTCATATAATATGAATCTATTGGTTGATTCCATCATTTCTCCTTTCAACACTAATTTTCCTTTTTCATTTCTACGTATAAACAGTAATTATACATTAATATTATTATGAATTTTATAGTTTCCAATATTTATTTTGACCAACATTCATATTTAACCGATGGTCAAATAACTGTTGATTCATAATGGTTAAATTTTCTATTAAAATCAATTCATTAATAAATAGATATATTTTTTTGATAATAAAAAAATATATCCCATTATTTTATAAGAAAAAATATCATTTAAAATGTCTGGGTAATTACATTCATTCCCCCTTAAGAAATTTCATCATCTAAATTTCAAATCATTCTCTCACTTGAAAAAATATGTGGATAATTCATCATCATTGTTTCCTCTAGTTACCCTATCACATAATTATATTTGTGGTTACCCTACAACACATTGACAAGGTGGGTAGTCTTATTGAGTAGAATCATTTTCCTATGATCCAACATCTCTACAGACTTATCCTCATTAGAGATGTCATGTTCCCATTCAACCTCCTTCATATTCAATACATGTGATGGTTTATCTATGTAAATCCTCAAGAGGTATACATGGAATACATCATGAACTTGAGATAAATTTGGATTTTGTGCAAGCTGATAGGCCACTTCTCATATATAATCAATGATTTCATAGAGGCCAATGTACCTATGGATAAGAAACCCTTTCTTCCCAAACTGCATGACTCCCTTATATGGTGATGTTTTAAGGAATACTTTTTCTCCAACATCAACCACCAATTCCCTTTGACAATTTTTAACATATATCATCTTCTGACTCGAATTAGCCTTTATGTGCTTTTGGATGGAATAAACATTTTTTGTCATCTCCGCCACAATATCAGTCCCAAAAATCTTTCTCTCACCAAAATTATCCCAAAATGTGGGAGTATACAAAGAATCAAATATAGATCATCCTATGATTCAATTGGAATACTCAAATTGAAGTTGTTGTTGTATGGTAACTAAACAAGTGGGAGGTGTTGATCTTATCCACAATTAAATTCCCTAGGCCGTGTTCATTGAATATCCTCATGTGTATGAACAATCATTTTATATTGGAAAACATTTTTTAATGTGATAGGCCATAATTAAATTCAATTCTGTATTCATAGAATGATAAATACTTCACAATAATTTTGTTGCAATCCCTGGATCTGGATTAGAAATGACAGAAAATGGAACCCCATGAACCCTCACCACTTCCATTACATAAATCATCGAATGTTGGTTAGGAGATCAATCATCCCATATATTGATGAAATGGAAATTCTTGGTGAGATTATCCACTATAATCAACATTGTGTTGATTCTGTTGGATGATCTAGAGAGACTAGTGACAATGTTTATAGTTATATTTTCCCACTTCTTTGTTGACATGTGTAGTGGTTTTAATACCCCATTAAGATGTTTTCTCTCTAAATTTACCGGTTGAAACACCATGAACATTGTAGTGTAGTATACAACCTCCATTTTTATGTTATTACACTAATGACAATCATGTTGTTCCCAATAAATTTAGTGCTTCTATGATGTATAGAAAATGTAGAGTTGTGAGATTCATCCATAAAATCCTTCTCTATTTCAAGAATAGCTAGAAAACATATCATTGTAAAAAATTTCAATACAACTTATTGATAAATATTGAACTCAAGAAACATACCATTCATCACTGCCTCTATCTTTTCTGTAACAAAGGTTCTTCCCTTTGATATTTCTTGATCTTTTATACTAATTATGGTTCAAAAATCATTTGTGATAGGGTTTATGAGGTCTATTACGTCATGATTCCTATGTTAAACCTTCATAGTTACGTTATCATTGGATTACCTTTAATACCCATCATTTCATGAAAGACTTTATTTTCTTAATTAATGCATCAACAAATTTGTTTTCTCTTTTGGGGTAATAATAAACTGAAAAATCCTAGTCTTCCAAAAGATCCAACCATTGCCTTTGTATCATGCTCAATTCCATTTTCATATAAATATACATAAAACATTGATGGTGTGTGTATATATCACATTTATCCACATATATATAGTGACTCCATATTATCATATTAGAAATAAGCACAGTTATCTCCAAGTTATACATAAGATGATTATGGTCCCGAGGCTTTAACTATTGAGAAGCATAAACAATCATCTTATCATTATTCATGAGGATGAACCCATTCACTTTTAGAGATGCATCACTAAAAAAATTAATCACTATTCAATTGAGGGTAGTTTTAACATGGGTTTAGTAACCAATATCTTCTTCATATCATAGAATCAATATTCTCACACCTTTGTCCAGATGAACTTATCCCCTTTTCGAGCCACATGGTTTGTGAGTTATAAAAAATTCAATAAATTTTCACAAAAACTCTTATAATATCTTTATAAATGAAGGAAACTAGGAATATCAATTACTAATATATGATCAGACCACTCCTCAACAACCATTGTCTTGTTAGGATCCATAGATATTCCCTTTCAAGTTATAATGATTCCCAAGGAAAAAATTCTTGTAACCAAAATTCAAAATTTCTAAATTTTCCCAATATCATATCCATACTCAGAATTTTCAATACAACCCTTTGATGATCCCCATGAAATACATGAATTTTAGAGTATTTAATAATATCATAATAAAAACTTCCACAAATTTATCAATGCATCCCTTAAAGAATCCATTCATCAGATCTATAATTATAGTAGGTGCATTAGTCAAGCTGAAGGTAATTCCAATATACTCATAATTCCGATATATTGATCTGAATGTAGTATTTGAAATATCTTTATTATTAAAACGAAATGTATGATAAAAATATCTATGTTCAATCATATAGAATAATTAACCCACTTGATTATGGAAAAATAAATCGTCACTTCTTGGAAGACGATACTTGTTCTTTATTGTGATCCCGTTATGTTCTATATAATCAATGAATAGATGCATTAATCTGTAATTATTCTTCACAAGGAGAATATGTGAAACATAAGTAAACACACATGGTCAGATAAACCCCTTATTCAATAGATATTGGAGTTGTTTTGTTAATTTATTCAACTCCACATTTGGCATTCTATACAGAATCATTAATATCTTCATGAATCTAGGCATCAATTTAATGGATAACATTACCTATCTTTTTGGATGAGGTCTAGATAACTCTGTAGGGAATACATCATTGTATTCTTTAATTATAGGGCATTTTTTATTTGTATACCTTAATTTTCATATTCAACTTCATCGATCATTTCTATGAAGAATGTTATGGGGGTGCTTCTAGACAAATCTCTGGTCAAGATATATCTCCTTTGAGAATAATTGTAAGTTTTCCATTTAAAACTAATATTATTTTTTTGATTTTGTAAATGATATTAATAATATAATTTGATAATCTTTCCATCGATAGTATATTGTCGAATTCCAACACGGTAATGACTAATAGATTTGAGATGATATTATTGTCTCCAAATTCAATATTATAGTTTTAATACACTGATGATGTGTGGATAATACATCTAGGTATCTTGAATAATAAATATACTTTCATAAAATCATGGATTGGTTGAATATTCTTTGTAAACATAGAGGAAATAAAAAAATTCCTAGAACTAGAATCAAACTAAATACCTTCTAGATTTGAGAGAATAATGAGAGTTCATTCCATGACATCATTTTTGATCATCTACATCATTCGTAATGATAGAAAAATCCGTACCTTCCATTTTTTACCAATTATGATGTTGATAGAGATTCCCCACCATTATCATTTGATTTGAAAAATGAATGAGAAAGTTACCATGTAATCTACACTTATAAAATTTGGATTTAGGTTGGGCCTGCATCATCCTCCCTTTTTCATCAATTTTGAGAAGATGAAACATCACCTCACTATAACAGTTCTATGAAATATGGACATCCCTTCCACAATTTTAACATTTACCTCTCCCATGAAATCAGTTTATTGAATAATTATTCCAATATTTGTTTCATGTGGGAAATTTCTCATCCATTCCTTCTCTTCCATGATCAAACTTCCTCCCTAATAATTTCTCCATTGATCTCTTCTTTTAATTTGATCTATGGGGCCATAGTTTCTTTCTGAAATCCACTTCAACCTTTAAAGAACTTAACAATATCTCCTTATAGTTATCATAGCCTCCATTTTGAATATTCTTCTATTTATGGTGTCTTATTCCACTGAAAAATATTTCAACCATTCTATTAGGATCAATGAAAAAGATAGGGCTATAATTGGAAATTATTTTAAATCCTATATTATAGATTCCCACATATTAAATTTCTTTCATCTTAAGAACATCGAATTGTTTATCTATTTTTTTTTCACATCAAATAGTGTAAATAATTTTTTAAAAAGGTTACAATAAACTCTCCCACTCCATAGAATCAATCCCCTTTCTTGACTTCATGTTTTTAATCAGTGTACACCAGTGATCTGTTTCTCCCTCTATGTGGTTCAAAATAATTGTGGCATTCTCTTCTTATATAAAGTGGAGTACATAAAAGATCATTTCTATAGATATTATTCGTTGTTCAGAAATCAATGGGTCAATAGATCCAATGAATGAAGGTTTTCATGGTCACATAATGGAATCAATATAATGTTGTTCTCTTTAAGGTGAATTCGAACTCTTGTCTTGATTCAAGTTATTGATCATAACTTCAATCAGTTGATTAATCATTCTCTTAACATTTTCCATTATGGTTTCTATTAGAGGTCCTTTAAGACATGGTCCATTAGGATTCCCATTTACATGATTAGTCTTACTTTCAGTTATTTTCTAAGAGAATAAAAACATCGTGAGAAACATATTACTTTTATCAAACATATAATTATATAAGAATTTTATTTTATAATACATGAGTCAAAAATTTGTTATTTTTTGACCATAATTTCATTTTCAATGTATCTTTCATAATGGTTCTAAAAATATTGTGATTGAGCCAAAATATCCCCTGATAGTTCCAAACAAGGAGTGAATAAAGGCTCATTGTCATGCACCACATCTTATTTGATTCTATATCAAAATGATGTTTGTGGGTTTCTATCATAGATACATTTTTTTCTAGAGCCACACACACATGTTCATATCTAGAAAGGGATTTATTTTCTCAAACAACTCTACCTTAATAGTTAACATTAATTCCATGATATTTCTTATATTTAAACATGTGAATAGAGTAATTCATACAGTTTTCAATTCATAATTTCCATCAATAACTTAATTTTTTTTGATACAAACAATGGAATTTTTCCTTTTTATTAAATTAATTTTCAATTATATGTTACAAAAAATAGATCCTTTAATGTTTATATTCTTGGAAATATTGTAAATAATACTTGAAATCATAAAAAATCATCGAAAACACATGAAATGATTCATTATAAATTCAACCTATGTATATTTACTACATATCACAACATTTGGACATACATAAAATAGAAGGGTGAGCATAAGGTCTAGTAATGCAAAGCAATGGAAAGAGACTAAATGTCACCATGAGAAATTTAAATTTGAACATGGATAATATAATAAATGAATGAGAAAAGAAAAAATGGTAATATCATAATAAGAATAACATAAATTATATTATGGAAATTTGGGTACTTAATTTAAATGAGATATTCGTAATCATATGCCCAAGGTTTGTCACTGAGTTTTCGTAAAAATTAACAAGGATTTTCACAATGGTATCATAAAAAATGTCATCTCTAGAGATTAATTTTTTTAACCCATACAATGGAGTGATATAAAGGAACACAATTAATATATCTAATTTAATGTGATCTATATATATCATATTCAAAAAATTCACAAATAACCTATAAATAATAAAATAAATGGGTTTCATATTAAAATAACAACATTTTAAAAAGATTATAAATACATGTTCATTATGTCAATTTAACCCATAGAAAGGGAATGTATGTTTCATGTATGTTAAATCCATGAATCAAATAAATAATTTATATATATAGGGGCATACCCTTAAAAAATAAAGTGGTTTTTTTATTCATAGAAAAAAATTAAAAGATAATTTCTTGAAGAGAGGAGATAAATTTTGTGATGTAAATTTGGCAGCATAACATGAATACAATATGGTTCTAGAAAAGTGTAAAAAAAGAGGGGTTAAGGGTATCCCAATGATGAAAAATAATTTGTAACTAATGGGATTAAAAATAGAAAATATTTTTAGTTACCATAAAATAGATATGAAATATACAAAAGGTGTTCTTGAAATAAATAGAAAAGAATGATATTTTCCTTACCATGAATATTTGTTCCTAAAACAAGAGTATTGGGACAATGGGGGATTGATGAAATATTTAGAGGAAAACATGGGATATATAAATTCTATAGCATTGTATATGATGGATTAGGAGTAAATGGAAATGGATAAATGGATGGATATTTATAGGAAAATTGGAGGATTTTTTTAAATTTCCAAATTTAGGCCTTGGAGTCCTAAGTTATGGAAAATAAAAAACCATGGCCTTGACCAAGGTATATTTCCATGGTTTTTAAAATATTATAATAATTAATGTTATTATTATCCATGATAGTTGATAATAATTTCATATTACTTCTTTTTTACATAGAAAATTAATTTTTCCACAAAAATAATGTATTTAATGTTGAAGTTTCCATTTCAGACATTGAGAGGTAAATTATAGATTTTGAAATTGATTAACATATATTAAAAAAATTATATTAATAAAAAAATATTTGAGGTCATGGATTGTGGTTAATTATTTATTACATCATTATGACATAATTATGAAGTCGTTAAACAAATAAAAAAAACTCAAACTACATTTTTACTATTCGTGAAAAAATAATGTATTGTAGAAAATTTTGATAAATTCATTATAACATAATTTTTATGTGATTATTTAAAAAAGATATCTATTTTACCAAAATAATTATCTAAATAATTGAAATCTAACTTTTAGACATAAAAATATGTATTTATTAAAAACAATTTTGGGTAGAAATAACATAGTAAAATTTATGACATAAGAAAAAAGAAATCATTTTATCATTTATATTTATATAATATTTTTTCTCATACTATTTCATTAAAATAATTATTATTCATACTATCATATTTTATTATAAATATATATATATATATATATATATATATCTTTTATGGAAGGTACAATTTTTGTCCAAAAAATCAATTTATCTAAATTCTCTCCCAATTTTATTATAATTTTTTTTATTAAAATAGAATTGAAGGAATAAAAATTTTATTTATTCAATGAAATTACACATTTAAGTAACTAGGATTTAGAAATGTAACCCTGTATAACACATTTATATGACCTAAGGGTAAGGTGTGTGATGGTGATAGATTCACAGGGTGGCTCGACTAACATCACCAGAGTGGTAACTTCCATTAACTCGAAATTCTCTAATAAAAAATTTCATTAAAGCTTCACTTGCTGAATCTTAGCATGGGCCTGGTGAAGAGTGAATAATACTGATTCTAAATATATCCCAAGCTCTAACAAATTGGTTTCATAGGGCATGACTCTAATGGTTTAGGCCATCGTTTCTCCTTTCTTTATTAATATTCATTTTTCATGTATACTTATAAACACTAATTATAACATAAAAAATTTACCAAGAGTATAGTTTCACATGGTCATATTGACCAATAGTTTTATTTTAACAACAGTAATATTTGACCAATGGTCAAATAATGGTCAAATTTCAATGGCCAAAATTTCACATTACACTCACTTAATTATTAATGAGAGATATTTTTTTAATACAAAATAATATAGTAAATATTTTCTACGTAAACAAATATCCTTTAAAATTTATGGAATGTTACATCACGTGACCTGGGGGAGCTTATCTCATGGGTTTCGAATGATTCGTGGTGTCATGGAGGCCTTCAAGATTACAGAAGGACTCATCAAAAGAGATTTTTGTTATCCCCTACAAGATATGAGCAACACATGACCATCAATATAACCTTTTAAAGGTTAGGATATCACATGTATTCTAGGGATTCACACGATTATCGTTATCTTTTCTACCTTAATCTTATTTTTCTTTATGGATAAAATAATACCCTTATTCAGATATTTCTTCCCTCGTGGATTCTTTTATTTTCATTTGGTGGGAGTAAATACATATCCCTATTCATACATATTATATATGTAAAATATCATACTATAGTTATATAATTGGAATACTATTATATTATTGGATAATATTTATATCATATTAGATTTTTTAAAGTAATAATAAATATATCACAAATACTATATATGATGTTTCTGAGTGTAATATTTAGATGTATTATTGTTTTTATGATAAATTAAATATTAAGGGTGGTAAATTATGTATTTTTGAATACATATAATATTTTTGATATTATAGAATATTTTTCTTCATGGTTATATAGAATTATGGAAACAGAATCACCGCACTAGAAAAAATATTGTATTCCAATTGATATAAGAGAGTTTTCTAGATAATAGGTAAGATAATAATGGTGTGACATTTATAGAAGAACATGATCTCAGTGTTGTGATATATAAGGAAATTATTTCATGTTTAAGGTTTCATGGAATGAAAAAATATTTACGTTATGGAGTTGTAATGTAACATTCCTAAACTATTCTTAAAATAAGAAATATCATAATGTTATTTATTTTATATTTTTATATAATAACAATATAGATAATTGAGGATGGAATTATTTGATAAGTTTACATAATGATTATTAAATATATTCAAATATTATTGTTTAATAGATCATTGATTCATTTCTAATCAATCTGATTTCTTGGGAATATTCATGAGATGTTATAATGAGATGATCGTGGGTATTTAGGTAATAAATGTGGAGGCAGGACTTCAAGATGATTTTAAATTTGTTTAAAAGTGAAGGGTCATGGGTTATAAATAATTATACTTCTATTCATGAATAGATAATTCCAGAATCACATTTTGGATTCTTTATTTTTAGTTTTCATTATTTAATAATGGGAGTAAAATAATTTTTTGATGAGAAAATATGGGAATGAAAACGCGAAAGAAGAAAAGGTCTGAGTGAGATAGAATGTTATAATAATTAATGAAAAAATAAAGAATAGAACAACCTATATGTATTATTATACAAGGAGAGGGAAATTATGATCATGAATATAAATTCACTTAGGGGATTTGAGTTATATTGGTAATAATTCCATTGAAAGTGTTTTTTTATATATTGTAGCACTATTATTATGTCAGATTCATATAGAAAAAATGAAGGTGTTTTTGGTTTGAAAAGAAAATGAATCAAATAAAATTCACCTCACCTATTAGTGTTAGATATATAAAACGTTTATATAAAAATGAAAAATTCTACATCTGTTTAAATGTGTTATACCGTAATACGGATTTAACATATCGATTTTTTGGATGTAATATTACTCAAAACTAAATAATTATAACCATAGACTCATAATATAGGGTTATATTTGGGAAATTAGTGATAATAAAAAACCTTTAGAAATAATAGGCATCATAATCCTTATAAAGTTAGTAAAAATCAGTACCACAATTATTCAAATAAAAAGCTATTGGAATGTTTTTTTCTCCTATATTTATCTTATGTAAGGGAGTATATAATCAAGTGAAACCACTTTTTTAGATCCACATTTATTTAGTTTTTAATATGTTACAAATATATTGGATGACCATTGAAATCATAGAATCATAATGTGTTTGTGTTTATCAATATGAATGATTAGATAATGAGTTGATTTATGAACCACTAACAGGTAATAAATAATATGAATAGAAGAATAACCTAAAAAATTGAATTTTTGTAATAGGATGGGAAATTAAGACTCAATGAATTAGGAACAAGTTATATTGTTTTACTAATGAAAATTATGGGAATTAAAATAGGTCATCATTTAATTGGATTATATTTAATAAATGATCTAATTAATTAAATTCCAAATGTTGTAATCATATTAAAAAACAATGGTTGTATTTAAAAATATAATCATTATTATGGAACACTATATTATGATCAATAATATATAAATTAGTATATTATTACAATTAACAAATTTGGATTTTACAATAATTAATTATCATTCATAACAATGATGAAAAGTAGTATATGTAAGAATGATTTGTTTTTGGGAAAACTACTGCTAATGTTTTTTTTAAATATATATTTAGATATTTTATATTCATATATAAATATAGATAAGGATTGAAATTTTTTTAAACTAATGATAACCATATAAAATTTCATCTATACTCATTTGCAAAATAGTGTTGGAATGTCTATGAAGTGGAGAGACATAATGTTTCTTTCAAGTATCACTCCTAAAAAATGAATTCATATTACAATCATAATTTGAAGTATTCTTGAGAATTGAATGGGTTAAATAAATGTCTACCCTATCCTCAAAAATATTTAATGAAAAATTAACATGGGTATGTGATGTCCCAATTTATTTATTATATTGATAGTACATGTAGGTAAAAGTTAATGTCTGATGAAAAAAATTAGTTGATTGTTAATACATGTGTTTCATTAAGAATCTATTCATGGTTATTTAAAATAAATGGTAAATTCATGATATAATGAAATTTTTTAAATATGAAGGAATTGTATAATATAAATGAAGGGGTTGGAGAAGCTTCATTTAAATTCCTTATGATCTATCATTTTTATAAAAATCATTTCATTGATTTTGGAAATGTCTATGTCACCAAATGTATTTATTATAAATATAATAAATATTGAAAACCATTATATTGTTGTCACTTCATATGTGATATCTTTTTTTTTAATTTATAACCATGTATTAAATAAAAAATAGTAATGCATTGTATGGTATATACAATAACTAAGGTCAAATGTATATAGAAAATGTGTCCTATAGTGGTTAAATCCAACAAAAAAATTATGAAATGAAATATAATTGAATATGATTATACTTCTACTTTAAGAGATAAATTATTAGTAAAAATCACAAGGTTTATTAAATTCTAATATCATAAACTATTGAATAAAAAAATATTTGTTGTATAGTAATGATTCATTCAGGATCATATCTATGAAACGCATTGGTTTTAGTTATAACTCAATATCCAAAAAAACTCTTAATTTTATATAGTAATGTAATTTTTGTTGTTATTGATAAATATAACACTAACTTGTTGTCAAAAAACAAAAAAAATAATTGAATGGTCATAATGAGATATATAATCATGTAACTCATCAAAAAGGAACACCCACACTCATAAAATAATATTTTTCATGCTCTAAAAATTAATGAATGATATGAAAGAAATGTTGGTGAAAACCCCCAACACAAAGTATCTTTAAAAATAATAGTACTCAATTAATAAATTGGCATTAGTTATAAATAATCACTAAAAATAATCAACATCATTCTTTCCATTATATGGTAAATTTAAAAAAACCCTAAAAAAATACCAGTGCTATCAAAAGAAGACCTCAAACAGTGAAGCCCCGTGATTTTTTATTAGACAAACATTATGTGGAATGTGTCGGTGATAACTCACTAGAAAAAAAATTCACTTCGCATCATCAACAATATCACTATTTAATAATATAATATAAAATGAACTTCTTACTCCACATTCATATTCTTAAAAACTAAGTGAAACAATACAATTATCATTCCAAAAACATACTAAGAAAAATATATTAGGGATAAGGATAGTTTTTTTGATATCATTTAACATATTAAAAAGACCATATCATGTTATTAGTAGATAATTTAGTGAATCTATACAAGAAAAATGATATCAACCAACAGTTCAATTTCTCATCATAAAAACTAAAAAATCCTGACATTTAGCTCCATTTATTAAGAAACACCTTTCAACAATAATTACTTTTCAAAATCATTTCTCATTTCGAACATTTTTTAATGATTTAATGTTATTAATTTTTTATATTCCTTTACTTTCCCTTTTTTATATTGTATAAAATAATTCTAAATGAAAGGTATTTATTGATCATTAACTACACACCCTATTTAAACCCCTCATATCCTTTACATTTTCAATACACACTATCCCCTATACACTATGGAAAAACTTCTTCACTCCACAATAACACATTGTATTTTTTTGAATACAATACATGTATTATATTAGGAATAATATAATTAGAATGTAACATAGCTTCACTATTAGTTTAATCATTTATCATAAGTGATAAAATGAAATGTAAAATTTAAAGGTATGTTTCAATGATATAAATTTATCCAATTAAATATGATTTAATAATAAAAATGTGAAATTTTAATTCTCAAAACATTTAAAATATCATTATTCATGTTTTATTAGTTTATATGTACTAGGTATCTCAAATGAAATAGGGTATAATAATGAATTTGACAAATAAAACATAGAAACATATTGGTAAAGTAAAACCAAATATATAATACAACCACACTTAAAACGAATAAATTTTAAAAAGTAATCGAAATAATAATAAAAATTAATACTTTAATATTTTCAATGAATTTAATTTACATAAATCAATCTACCTAAAACTATATTTTTCAAATTATTATCAAAACTCTTATCCTTATACATTTATACCTCACATCACTCAATCTATATTATAAAAAATTCTTCTGAAACATGTAATGATTATATTTATAATAAATACTTTCATCCTTGATTAGAAACATATATAAAAAACTATTTTTTTATACAAATTTCCATTAACTAGAAAATAATATGAATAACTATATGGATTATATATTTGATAAAAGTTTACAAGAATAATCTCTTATCAACCATCACACTTCCACTTTTAATTTTTTTTATCCCATATATTCCTTCCCCTATAATGGGAATTATTTATAATATTAAATAAACTATATAATATTAAAATATCTACATAACTTAATCAAAACAAATTATTTGGATTGAGACAAATTCCAAAAAATATATTTAAAAAATCAATACTAAACTCATACAAAACAATTCCTCATAATGAATATAAATTATTGGTTTTTTCATTCACAAATCTCTTTTTATTGTCTTTGGTCATGGAAATACCCCCTATTTCGTGTAATGGTTCTATGGAAACTTGATACCATATGTGGATTTTACCATGAATTAAATATACACACATCTATTATGACACTATTATACATACTCATTGATTATATTTTAACACATATTTGATGGGGGGACCCCATACTTGGATAGTCCTAGTGAATTATAAAGTTATTCAGGGGATCTCTTAAACTAATATTAATCCTATTTACAAATGTCTTATTGATATAATTGTTAATATTGTTAATGGTTCTATGTAGAATTCCCATTCATTTATTTCTTTTTCAAATCCCAAGTCAAGAATTGTTCATATTTTCTCTATAAATCTTTTAAAAATTATGAGGGTATATTTCTTAAGATATTAATATAATATTTTTCTCATCATTATAAGTTTTCTAAAATTCAACCATGAATTACGAATCTCCATTGGATTTCTACTCATGTATTTCGTCATAGTTAACTTCCACCATGGGTATGTATTTTTACTAAAAAATATCACTTATATCATCTTTAAGACTTTCTTAAAAAATAAAAATATATTTTCTATTTAATAAAGCCATGTTCTTCTAAAATTGGGGGTATTTTTTCACCCAAGAATGTGTTTGTATCAGTTTGTTATGTTAGGAACTTTTTTTCTATGATCCAACATATATAATAAAAAGAGAATATATGAAATCATGGTTTCTAAAATATAAATTCAAAACATTAAACATCCATGGTAAAATAATGATATATATATATATAATAAAACCGAATTTATAATAATAAAACTATATTAAATATGAAAACAAGTTTTCTAAATATATAAAATCCAGAATTCCAACAAAATTCAGGTGCCTGATAGTGATTAAAAAAACATTGACAACTCTCTATGTTTCATTACATTCTATTTTTTATTTCACTCAAAAATAAATAAGCATTAAAGAAAAACATTTAAACTATTAATGGTTAGTATATGACATCTAAGTACCTAGGCTGAGCTGATGGAGAAAATTTATTATAAAATGGAAAATATCTAACTCAATAGTCATGAAGAATATTTTAAATTTTACAGGAATCTACATTTACATTAAAATAATATGAAATTGATAAGGCTATAATATCTTTCTATTGTAGAGTAATATTTGTTTGATGCAATAATTATATGGTAGATAGTAGGGTTACTATAAAAATGGAATACCAGAACATCCTTTTACTTATTCATCACATTTTATAAAATATTAAAAATTTAACATTTTCATTTAATTTGATTAATTAATGAGATATAGAATAAAAATACTTCTATAAAGATAAAACCAAACATAAAAAATTCCGACGTAGATATTTGCACACTAGTTACTACATCAAAATTATACACCCATACAAAAATTGAATCCATGTCATGCTCATGAAATAAAGTATTTTTATGAAAGAAAACATGAGTGAAAAAACTACAAAAACAATTAAACATATGAAAAATAAAATAATCATTCTCCCTTAATACAAAATCCTTGAAACAAAAATTCACACACATGCCTTCTATTAGAGTGTATGATTTGAAAAATCCTAAACAACTTATAAGATCCATTAATAGTAAACCCCATTATATACAAATATTTCTTGTATTAGATAATGATTATAATCCATGTTCTTGATTTAATTTATAAGAAAAACCCAAAACTTTTTATATACATCTACCTCAATCTATTTCATTATTACAATAAATCTAACTCTAAATTATTGTATACATGCTTCTAAATTCAAGTGAACTCTCTATATATATATTAATAAAATAAACTGAAAATTTTCATGAGGATAAATTATATGTGTGAAAATAAATTTCATGAGATATTAAAACCAATAAATTAAAATCATCCCTCATGAAATTAACCTACACCCCATACGATCTTCACCCATTACATTATCCTGTTGTTTACGTACCCATATTTATTAATGTTGTAAAAGGTTATCCAAACCAATCAAATGCTAAATTTCTGTTCTATTATTGTGTTTTAGAAAATAGGGTAGCATGAACTAATACTCACATATACAAAACCCTTTAATGTGGGATGATAGAAACCTAAATAATCATAGAAATAAAATTTTCTATTTATATATTTATCATAAAAACTTCAACCCGAATATATCAATGTGAATTATTTCTATAAAATACAAAACTATTTGATTCCTTAGACAATAAAATAAGAAAAAAAGTTGAATTTTCTAAAACATAATGGATAATAATCTGTTAATCTGAATTCCGTGGTTAAATTAGTCTCCCATCTATATAGATTCTTTGTGGTACTCTATTGATGGAAGTACCTACAAGGTGACTCCCTAAGATGAAATGTGAAATCACCTTCTATATCATGGATTAAGTTATTTTTATAATTTAAAATGAACATCAATAAAATATTTATAATCCCTTATAGAAGTCCAAGGAAAGACTAGAACACTCTTTGTTCAAGGGAACCACAATATAGAATTAGATGGAACATCAAGGACCATTTTAGGTTATATAGAATTTCTATGACTAATATTTAAATAATTTGCGATAAAATAGGATGGAATTAATCTTACCCTATAATTCCATGATGTTTCATATGCAATAGTCATGGAATGTGTGAAATAATTAGTAGAATATTTAAGATATTAATGTCTAATATTTTTAATAATTCCTAAAACATAAACTATAACATATAATATTTTTATAAAATATTTTATTTTGTAAAATATTTATACTAATGGAAATAACTATTATTTCCATAAATAAATGATTATATTGGAATCAGCATGATATTCTCAAGAGAATATAATATCTATGATTCTAGTAAGATTACTTTTGGACATAGAAATGTAACAAAGTTAACAAAAAATTGATCAAATGTTTCAAAATAAAGTGAACTTTAATCAATTTCTTTACTGAATTACATTATGTTAGTAATTAAGTAATGAAAATAATTTAAATATATAATAAAATATTTCTTGGAACAAGTCAATGTAATAGATCTGATAATTAAAATGATAATTAAATTAGAATAATTTCAATGCATATTCCATATTTTATTAAAATTATATCATAGGATTTCAAGAAGTTGATGTGTTTCGACTTTTTTGTAAAATAATTATAGTTTTGAAATTTAATTCCCTTATTTCATAAATCTTAATGAATGGGTTCTTTATAGTTTCTTCCCATTTATTTTGTTTATAATGATGGAATTACTCAGTGGGCACATTGTTTTTTGGGAATAATTATATAATATAAAATGATTGAAGAAAAACAAAAAAATTATTGTAACCATTTTGATAACATTTTAGTCAATCATATGGTATATGATAATACCTTCTATTATTCTCTATTTAATTAAAATTATTAATTGAGTTCAAGAATATACAATTTTTCATGTTCTATTGAAGTTTCTCTCTATATTATCATTCACTATGACTTGTAATAATTAATGAATAGATTCAAATTTTCATAGTGTTACATGAATTGTATTATCTATATGTAATATTTTAAAAGTTTCTTTAAATGTGTTGAAAAAAATATTAAAAAGTAAAAATAAAATGAAAAAAAATAAAAAATGGGTTTGTATTAGGCATGATAAAATAGACAATTTGTATACCTTAAATAATTTCATATTTATTTCTATTAGTTTTCCCTAGTGATTTAATAATGGATCTGAGGTGATTGTGGGAATTTTTTCAATTTAAAACCACCAAAATAATGAAAAAATAACACTTTCATAGTATTTTTTTGAGACATTACGACAATATTTTTTTCTTCTATAAATTTCCTCTATCCATAACCTTCTAATAATCTCTCTCTCTCTATCTCTATCTTTATTATTACATGACACATTCATTAACCAATAAAACTTTATTTCCATGTTAATACATTTATCATTTCATAAATTGGGAAATTTTTCTCCCATGATGATATTTCTATCCACAATTACCACCCTTTTTGGATTATCTTCATATTTTCCCATATCAGTTTAAAAATACAAGAAACTACCATATTTGTTTAGACAAATATTTTAATAATAAAAATTTTTATGTCTTAAAAATAAATAAATTTTCACTAATGGGTGGTGAATCATTTAAACTTCATGATTAATCTATATCATTGTAAGAGACATTAATATTTTGGGACAACATTTTCTAATTCTAATGTTCAACATGAAAAAAAGAATTGTTCTATACAAATAATTGTAGAAGTAATTTCTGTTGGAATTCAAAATGGTTGAGTTGACTGGTCTAATCTCCCATGATTAGATAATAAATAAATTTAATAGTTTTTAGTGAGTGAAAATAACTTCATAATGTTTTTTTATTGCGACCAATGAAATTAACTAGATTATTGGTGGGGTATTGATATATAAAATGTATTTTTATTTTAAATTCCTCCCATTAACTATTTCTTTCAAATCAAAGTGCATAATTTTATATTAATTTTCATGTTTCAATTATGATCATACATGAAGAATACTTCCCAAATTCATCAAATAAAAAAGTTGTTCACTAATTTAATCATAAATATAATCATTCTTATTAGAAACAGTCTGAGTACTCTATGTAGTGTTCAATATTCTTATTAATATTTATAATTATATTGGATTATTGGACGATTAGCCATTTGAAGGGCTATATGTATAACAATAGTTGGTCTGTAAAATTGTTCATGAAAACTATACATGGAGATGTGTTTTATTTTTTTTTGAAAAATTAAAAAATCCTAAATCTCCAATGTCTAAAATTTTGTATTAAATTAATATTGGTCTAAATGTTGTAGTCAACAATAATTTAATTAATCTATTATGTGGACCAACCGATATATTAAATGAGTAACTTAAACTTTAATGGGATTTTTTCAAACCCAAAAAGATTGACTTATATTTCTATAAATATATTTCAAAAAGTTACCAATATTTCAAAAAAAATTTATAATAATATTCAAAGAAACACTATTAAATAATAGAAATTAATATTATTTTTTAATTTTATAACTGTATGTGATGCATTAACTGTCAGATTTAATGATTTTGATTTACTATAATTTGTGGTCCAAAATTCCTAAGCAGAATTAAATCATCTTCCTAACCAGCCAAAAAAATAAACCAATACATGGTCGATTCAAACATTTCATAAGGATATGTACATCATTTTTACCCAAACGTTTATTTCTATCCAACTTTAACAACATGTATATCAATAAATAGGGGTTCATGATTTTTAATCAGTAAAGGGACTCGCAAACTGATATATATTTTTTCATTGACATGGGATCTGAGAAAACATAGTGGTTAATATCAATGAATCTAAATCCACCAGAATTCTATGGATAGTATTATAAATCTATCTAGATAAATGGAAAATTAATGTTATAATTTTTGGAAGGAGGCCATGTATTGTTTTAATTTTATAAACTATTCATTTGTTTAATTATTTTCATTTAATGAATATTGAATATCATTAATTTTATTATTGGTAATGAAAATTAATAAAAGATCTTATCACTTATTCCAAAAAGACCATATAACATTTATAATTTTACCATATTTAAATATATATCAAATGATACATTAATGGATAGAGAAGGAGATACCCCTAATCCAAAGCAGGTAACACCACCATAAAACTCACTATCTCTATTTCTCCCTGGTTTATCCCTTTGTCACTCATTTACTCATTATCACATTCTCTTTCATTACTCTTATTATCTCAATAATAAATTCCATGATTTTTCTTTCTTTTATGACATTATTAATCTACCATTTCAGTTTTTTTTATTTTTTACGTACATATATTTTAAAATTAAAAATTAAGTGTCCTAATTACTTACAAACCATTTTTCAAAATTTGATTAAATATTTTTGTGAGTTCTAAAAAAAAAATTCCCTCAAAATATTTATGTGAATTCACTAAAACCTATATAAAATACTTTTTATCCATACCGTTTTGTATATATTTTTTAATTATTGAATGTAAAATGATTTTAACTTACCCATGTGAATGAACATAGAATTTCAGGCCCATAAAACCTATAACAATTTGTTCTCCTTTTTTGATATCACACATAATTTCATGTCCTGTGTTTTTTTACCTTTAATCGTATTTTAAAAAAATATTGTGCATTAATATGATAAATGAACTTTATAAACCACAAGAGAATCATTTTATCCATATCTCTTCCCAATACCCATTATTTAACCACTATTTGAAAGCCCCAATGAAAAAATGAAAAATATATTAGGTATCCATGATATATATATAAATCCTTCTCCAATGAAAAATATTTAAATATTTTAATTTCAGGATTTTTTGAATCTTATGTTATAGGGGACATATTTTATCTAGAGATTTATTTTATATGTTTTCAACTAATCCAAATCAGATTAAGGGAAATAATCCAACTCTGTGGGTGGGATAGGTTGTAAATTTATATGAGGTTTGGTATTGGTTTTATATTTATATCATACTGATATTATTTTATTCATTTTTTAAAAACATCAATAAAATCTAGAAAATAAAAAAATTAAAAAAAATTGTTGTGTATTTTTCTCCATTAGAAAAACTCTTCCATAAACATTGATGTTTTAATAATTAAGATAATTAGTGTCATGTTTAGGCTAAATTATAGTTGGTAGATGATTTCTTTATTTATTTTAAGTGAAAAATAAGAAAATAAAATAATAAAAGGAACATTTTCATTATGGTTTCTTAATTAATTGGGAGATGTTTTGGATTTTGAAATCATTTAATCTAGTAAAAAATCTTAATTGGTTATTTCTCTATTGTACCATTAATAACCCATTCCTACCAAAAAAATATGTGTTCTTATTTCCATATATGTCCCTTTTCATAAATTGTACATTTTTCCAAGTTTATATTTTTATCCCTCTTTTCCAATATTGTTCTATTATTTTTATACAATCACATTATGAATGAAAAAAATATAATATACCCTTAATTTGTATTCATATTTGGAAGGGAATCGAATCTGAAAAATCTAATAAACTATTATATTTTAATTTTTATTGGGAATTAGTGGGCCTAAATGGTAAATTTTCATCATTTATAGTTTTGTGATCTTTGGGCGACCACATTTTCCAATTCTAATTGAGATCATAAAAAATAGATATGTTTTTTAAAACTAATTCCTGTAACAATTTGTGCTGGAATTTGTGATGGTTGAATGATCTAGTATATATCCTCCATAATTATATTATACTAAATGCTTAAATTTTTTGGGGCCTAAAAAGGAATATGTTATGATTTTTTGTTCTTTAGGACTTGAAATAGCTTATATGTTTGTAGGGGTAGAGGGGTTTATATTTAATATGTATTTATTGTTATAAATTTATCCCATTATATTTTTCCACTTAAACTTTCTCAATTAAGGATAGATTCTAATTTTTGGATCAAAATTTATTTTTTTAATATTGTAAAAATTCATTAAAATACAAAATTGTTTACTATATTTACTGTTAAATTCCTAGAACAAATCTAAAGTGTGTCTTTTAAATTTTGTGCACCACATTATTCCTTGTAAAAAAATTAAACTGAGGAATTATATAGTTGGATTATTCTAAAGTCTATATAGATCACTCAAGATGGTCCACTAAATATTTCATGAAAACCTGAACCCTAAAACATTTTATTTGTTGGAAAAACATAGAATTGAATATTTATTTCAAAACCAATTATAGATATATATAAGTTGTCAGTAGAAATTTTTTAATAAATCAATAATTTTATTAATTAATTATATAAACCTTATGAAGTATTAAACGAAAAGCATTGGATTTACTAAATTTTTTTACCACTTCTAAAAACGGATAGACAAAACTAAAACTATCAATAAAAAGTGATCAAATTTTTTTGTTTAATAATATATAGTTCCAAACACTTCCAAACCATATATGATAATGTCTATGTAGTCAATGAACTATATTTTACAACATATATAAATTCATGGGGTTTTGGGGATTTAATATCTCACTAATTGTCTAATACCTAATTTTAATTAATATAAAATAAATTCATTATTATATTCATATAATAAACTTAAAAATAAAATGAAATTGAATGAGGCCATCAATGATGGAATCCATATTTGTTATGTTGGGGTAGGTCCTTTTAATAGAAATTAAATTAATTTAAACACTTTTCAAGTGTTCTAGTTTTCTCTATTAAGTGATTTTTTTGTTATTGTTTTTTTCTTGTTCACTCTATAATAAAAAGTAAAAAACGTTTTTTAATCCTTATGTTGGTTTTTGATATTTATTAAGAAAACTCTTTTGGGTTTTTAGGGTACTTTAATTCTATTTGTGTGTGAAATTCATTCCCATAAGTGGATATTGTATTTTTAATGAGATAACAAACATTACCTAGTTAAAAATAATATTTAAACCTACATGGTGATACTATGAGGGATATAGTTCTAGAATGATCAATTATATGGCAGGTCATTGTGAACAAACATTGATATTATTTATCATTAATTCATTTCATGTAATATTCCCTGAATCCTCTCACCCTCTTACTTTCCTTATTAAAAAAATTTCTTTCTTATTATTTCAAAATAGAGATTGGTTTGATTATATGTTGACTGTTTAAAAATATAAGATATTTTGTAAAAAAGATTCAGTTTTTTTAATTGATGGAAAATTCATTTACAATATACATTAATGTGATAGAATAATTTATTAATATTAAAAGTAAAATAATTATAATTTTGGATGACATTATTTTGAGTTTTATGATTATTTATGTTTATAATAATAATTATTTATTATAAAGGTTTCAAGATATATTATTATACAACCTATATATTCCAACATTTTAATTAAAAACAAAAAAATAATTGCATTATAATATTGTTTCTCAATTTTATTTATTATTCTCTATATATTCTAATCATTTAATTATAGAATATTTTAATTTTAATTTTAGTGTATAATAAGTTAAAAAAATAATTAATATAAATACCTATAGAAATGTATTGAGTTAATGTACGATATATGGAACATGGGGACAATCAATGAATATTGTTCTCAACTAGAGTTAGAGTTTACATCTCTAATTATGGGAAAAATAAATATATGTTTTATAGATAGGGAAATGGATTTACATAATTTGTTGATTTCATCACTTGGGGAGAGTAATTACATAGTTACATATACATCAAGTTAGAATTTAAATTTTTTTTGGTATTTTGAATTGATAATTCATTATTTTTTTCTCATAATGATGCTTAAAAATATGAGCTACACTTGGTTCCCTAAGGTCACCATGAGAGGGAGTTGTGATAAAAGTCCCACTACAATGGTTGACCTAATTAATAAAATATTCATTTATTATGGATTTTAAAAAAACTAAGAAGATATTATTCTCATATTATGGTTAAAATATAATCCCCATGTATAAATTCAAACTTACCCTTCTTTATAAAATATAAACCCCCAAAATATTTTTTTTTCATAACACATCATCATTCATAATTGATGTTTTATGAATGGTGGTATTGAAATTCATTAAAGGAGTAGTCCTGGGTTTGGGGAAAGCCGGAGTGGCTATATTTTATTAAATTATTTAATGGGATTCATGATTTAATGATATATTTTCTTAATATTAAAAAATTAATGGTCATTTATGTTTGGGAATGGGAATTAAATATTGATCTTTTCATAATATTTATTTAATAGGGACAAGAAAAACACAATTCATGGTGTGATTAGTGAAAAAATATAGATAATTTTCATTTTATTTTAAAGAGTTTACAAGTGTTACAATATATGGTCTTCCTATTAATATGATTTTATAATGTAAACATAAATTTTATTTATGTTTGTAATTCATAATTTTAATGATACATTAATGGGTTATTTATAAAAACTTGTAAAAAACACTTTTTTAATAATTTAAGTATCAAATTGCCTGGTAACGTTATTTATGTTTTTAAGAATATATTTTACTTTAAAGAAATTATAGACTTGAATGATAAAATGATCATTTTTAGGAACCAAAAATATCATTATAATGTAGATTTATAGTAGGATATGGGATGGTTTTGTTGTTTTTTATTAATTTTATAGTTATAATTTATTTATTTATTCAATTATAAGTCTCTCCACTGATTTAAATAACGTTATCCCTTCATTTCCAATATTATTACCCTTCTATTTGTCACTAAAATATTATTTATAAATCTAATAATTGATATATATAATAATTTAATTAGAAACTATTTAATGACTCTCTTATTTATTCCCACTTCTATGAGTTAACATCTACCTTCTATTGTGTGATGGAAAGTTGGATGATGTCCCTCTCTTGGGGAAATTTTAGGGAGTGAAATAGAATTTATTGGAACTTAATTAATTTACATAAAACCCCTAATCAATTACTTAATTTTATATATCTATTCAACAAATTATTGAATTATATATAATTTCCGAGTTTAAATTTATATATTTTAATCTATAACATGATCCTATATCATATTGTGATCAAACATAAAATTCTATAAGTTTTTAAGTTATTATCCTTTTTATTTTGGTCGGGATTAAATCACTGAATGAATATGTTGGACATAAATATTTAAAGGAAGACATCAGAAATTAGTGAAATAGGAATTTTGTAAAAAAAAATCAATCCAATATATAATTCATTATAATGTTGGATTTCCCCATCATCTAAAATAATTTTAATTTATATTTATTTTTTTTCTATTCATCACTTAGGTATTTATGGAATCAAAATCCCTGAATATTTGGAAATTAATTAATTCAAACTATTTGGTATGTTTGGGAGAACCAACCAATATGATACTTATTTACCTATATGATGTGTATAATATATTAGACCTCGGGGGAGTAATATCAAATAAATATATTCTAACTATTAAATAAGTCATATGTGATTTTTAATCCAATTAAGGGAATGATATGTAATAAATTAATTTATATTGGTTTTCTTACATGGAGAATTAATAATGCGCAACTTATGAAAATATGATGTGACCATGTTCTGTGTCTCATGGTTATACATGATGTTATGTATAAGTAAAATATTTTTACAAATATATAGTTATTAATGGTATAATTCCATAAATATATTATTTATTTTAACATATATAAGCCTTAGGTAGCTGGTATGTTACATTTTTTAATAAACCTATTAGCAAACTATATTAAATATATGTTTGAAGGAGGAAAACTGGTATGAATTATTTTAAAAAAGTTATATATTAGTTCAATTACATATCATTTTGTTGTATTTATATGAAAATTCATACATGGTTTAACTAATTCTAAATGTATTTTGAAATTATGGATATAATATTAAAAATATAATTATGTGTTATAGACTTTATACGATGTAAACATAATTATGTGAGAGTTTTTAAACATATCCTCCGATTGGAGCCTAATAAATTTGTTAAATAATAACCATATTAAGGTATTTAATATCCAAATAATTATTATTCCATTTCTTAAATATTATAAAGATTCATTTATAATATCCATGTTCACTGCCATGATACATTACTGATTCTTTTGGAAGAATTTCCTATATATTTGGTATATCTTATTATTGTTATCAGTGTTTCTATTTTTGGTGGATTTTCATAGGATGCATGTGCCCAATGGTTGATATTTTGTGGTGTTAATAAAATTTTTATAAATAATTTTGATCAATGTGATAAATATTATGTTTTATGATTTTGATATATTAAAATATTTACACTAAATCAAATACAGTAAATAAAACAATTGGTTTTTGATATCTTTTTAATATAATTATAGCATAAAATATTATCATAAAACTCCTTAGTGATATCATATGTACCAAACAATGTTTTATATAATTTGATATGTTTTTAAAATATAAATATAATATAATATTTTAATATATGTTATAGAAATAAAATATGATAAAGTATTGTTCGATAAGCTTTGTCATAGTGATATCATTGGCTATGATATAAGTTAGCATCTTCTAGCCTCTTGGATTAATTTTTGGTATAATATGATCGGGTATATCATAGGTTATAAAAATTGATGTATTCATGAATATTATTTATTTATAAATAAAACTAAATATAATAGGTTATGATATAAGAAAATAAAATAAATTAAGAAAACCTTTATACTTGCTTACTAGTATAGATAATATTTAAGAATATTAAATAGTTTACAAATGAGGGTTTTAGTAATATTAATTTCTAAAATAATGATTTCATTAAATAATTTATGGATCCATAACATACTATTAGGCACTCAATGGGTTCTTATTAACCATTTCTTCATTATTGTGGAAAATAATTGGATACAATGATATATTATATTGGTCTAATCTCTAGGATTTTTGGAATTTATTAAAATGGGAACATATATATATATATATCATATTATATGAAATATAGATATTTTATACCCAAATTTAATTACAAAATGTTTTTATAAATTTAATGATTTCTATTTAGTGAATCTCAAATCATCTTATCTTACCTTGAATTTAGGGACTTGTTCTTAGACATGGTTTTTGGAAGATGTTGGTCCCGCCGCCATTTAGTTTATGTGTTTTTAAAATAAGTGCTCCTTGAGTTTTTTTATTTTGGGGATAATGTATCATGGTACTTAGGAATATGGGGATTAAAATTGTTTTTTAAATTTTTTTTCTATGATTCACATCCATTGCATTTTGGTGGTGAACCAAAAACTTATAGATATCTATTTGGGATGGTCTTTATATTGGGTTATTTTTTGATGGATCCTTTTTAATTTATATGTTTGTTATTTAATAGTTTTTCTCTATATGGTGTGATTTTCTATGAATGGGAGGCACATATCATTATGTTTTTTATTTATTATTGAAATTATTTTCATATACCCTCCAATTTTTTATTAGTACCATGTTTCCTTTGTCAATTCAGTTTTCAAATTATAATCTATTACGCTTTCACCATGGATAACATTTTTTATTAGTATAGAATATTCCTTGGATATTTGATTTCTTTATAGATTGAAAATTTTATATTTACTTTGAAAAAATTGATTATATCATTTCTTATATATATAATTTTAATTAATATATAATTCTCATACTTATATAAATAATTTTATATATTATTTTAGGAAAATAAAATATTTATAATTAAAATTATTAAATATTAATACAATATATAATTGAATAAATATTAAATTTTTATATTTATTTTGAACAGTGTCTATACTAAATATATTACATAGTAATTAATTTAAAAATAAATAATATTTTTCTAATTTTCCATTATTATCATTTGATATATGAAGTCATAATATGAATAAAAATATAATATATAAATATTTCATAACTCAAAAACATTAAATATTTTAATAAATATCAAGGACACATATTTACCATGAAATTTGTAAATAAAAAGGGTTTATGTTTATTATTATATATGGTGTCATGACCCAACCCTCTAGGGCCCCCCATATAAGTGATAGCCAAGTGTGACACTCATAAATCACCTCCAATTTCTAATAGGCTTGAAACAACCACCTAATATGCATATTACACCAATGGGAGGCCTTAGACTAAGGTACTTATACAAAAGAACCCATCTCCAAACAGTAATATAATGTGAAAATGATAGGAAACAATATAGAAAGATGCATGAAAATAACTAAATATCATATCAATGCATGAAACGATTATCATAATAAAGAGGTCCAAATACAATCCTATAAAAATTATAAATGTGGTCATCCTGTTAGATGGAAGAAGACTATTTTCAAGATGCAACTCTTGGAACTAAAGTTGGTCCGCCTAGTGCAACTATTATCCAATTTCTCTATATAATCCTAGTAATCTGTCAAAAGGATTTCCATATACATAATACCTGACACATGTGGGATGAGACCGTGAATGTGTAATTTTAAACATACCTAGTAGTAAATCCAAAAATAATAAAAAGATGATGAATCAAATTGATCCTTCTCAGAAGAAATTATAACATGCACCAAAATATACTCATGATAGAGATCACGTCTCAATGTAATGTCATGTACACATTGATAGCCTTTGATTTCTATAACGAATTTTGAGTAATTCTTGTCTATGGGAATTAGCTCCTTGAGTTTTCGTATAACTGATGAAACCCATCAGATAGATTATTCCCATCAAGCCTCTCCATTAAGAGTTATTGTTAGGAATATAGAATATGTCAATATATATATTGGAGATCACACCAAGGTCCTATACAGCATAAATAACCATATCCCTATTAATCCACGAGGAATGAGATCACACACACGGGATATTGATAACAAGTTAATTGATCCCAAAAATA
The DNA here is from genome assembly GCA_963277665.1 of Viscum album. Classification (NCBI taxonomy): domain Eukaryota; kingdom Viridiplantae; phylum Streptophyta; class Magnoliopsida; order Santalales; family Viscaceae; genus Viscum; species Viscum album. Next base: position 1,786,150,477 of record OY728155.1, on the reverse strand, counting down.
GATAATGATATAATATCAAACCTCGATCCACATTGAGGGATACCTAAATATATCAAAAATAAACTAATAGAGGTTATATCTCACCCAATGTTGTGTATGATATTCCTCAGTGTACCCTCATTGCGATGGAAAAAGGGAACATACCATATTTATACTCATTTTGACTGAAGAAAAATGGGGATTCAACCTACACTAGAAGTAATAAATGACATGTATAGTTAATAGAAAAACAATTATTGTTATCTTTGACAAACATGAGTATGTTCATTTTCTATTTTCTTCCATCATATCCATATTTTCTTTCATTGTGGTAATTCACACAAATAAATATCTTTTACACTAGGCATTTCCATGTACATAGGAAATGTTTTAGCCCATGTACCAAAAAGGTATATTCCATGAAACTGATCAAGGGTAAAAATATGTCAAATGTCACTCAACAGGGGATATTTATATTTATCTGTAACCCTATCAACTACATAAAGTCATCACATGACATGTGTTCTTCCAAACCACATTCCATGTATATATTTTGTTGGGGAATTTTGATATTATTCATTGCATCTTGCCTATTCCAGTGTCACCGTAAATTCCACAAGATATCATTCCCTTAAAACTAAGATATAGTGTTTATCATTACTGAGAAATAATTGGGGGATGGATTCCATCCAACCATCAATCTTAAATTTATCTACAATCATGTCATACTCCAAATACATTATCCCATGAAAAGGAGTGCTTGATTAAACACTTTTTCATTCATCATCATCATTTTAAAAGGATCTTTCCATTTATCCTTAATCTAAACCTTTATTATTTATATGTTGTTCCAAATATAAATTAAAAAATGATTGATTATTATGTATATTCAAATAACTATCCAAATGGTATATGGATGAATGAATTTCTAAAAATGTGTAGAGAATGCAATGAAACAAATAAAAATTAGAAAAAACTGATGACAATAGTTGTTTGGGTTATCCTAAATTCATTGATGGTAGGAACAATTATTCTGTAGAATAATACATAGGGATCATTATAACCTTATGAGAATTGTAAATATTGAATGGAAAATAATCAACCATAAACTTGTTATTGATCCATGAATTAATTTTCCAAAGGAATCAATTTTTCGTTCAATTGGGATAATCCAAAAATAGAGATTAATTCAAAAAATCAAACATATTAACTTGTAAATAGATTAATTTCTATTTAATAATGATTCCAAGTAATTTTCATTACCAACAACCTAGATATCTATTGAAGAAGATAGATTATTTGGAACCCTGATCACCGATTAACTATCTTGTCATCCTCTTCTAAGTAGCTCCTCCACATTTATGTCTAATACCTCTAGGGTTAATAAGGTAACACTAGAAATTTATCAAATCCTTATTCAAATAGAATATTTGTTATTCCTCACCTATATTAATAACTAATTAACAATGTAATTATTTGTTTTGATAATTATTACACCCACAAAATTTGATAAAAGGCACATGATGCGTACAAGGATTATGTCATTCATGGGGTAAATTCCACATTCAAAATTTAATGGAGGTATCAAATTTTCTATCTAAAACATTTATTGGGGTATATTCAATTATTTCTTATAAACTACATTCAGAGGATATAATACATTTTTTATTTTTATTATATCACCACTAAGGCTCCCTAGGCCCCAGAACACTGCACTAACTCTATGTTAGCTTAAAAAATATTCCCCAAAGTATTCCAAATAATTATAAGTCAATAATATAGTCATTACATTCTCCACAAAACAAGGAATTTAATCCATAAAATAAATAGCATACTCAATATGTTTAGGGTAGTGATCTTCCATCTGGATCTCTTGATCCATGGTAATCCCCATAATATTAATGTGATTTCTTTATACATGAAGCATGAAATTCAATATCACATGAAGGATTAGCTAATGTATATCATTGATCTCTAGAAGGCACTATATTAAGATAACTATGTCCTCAATATACATCTCATCGTAGTCGATAATGTGTTATGGGTACTTTACAAACCTCATCAGCTTAATCACATGGACGACATCGTTCACCTTATCTAAGTTCTACGGTTGGGATATACAGAATTCCAAACATCAAACCAAATGTTTTATCTATAATGTGACAATGAATCTCATATAGAACTACCTATTCTGGCCAAATCACTACAATCCACATTGAGGATATACCATTTTTAAAAAATGAACTCACTATTTAGTCATCAAAATACCCTATTGTTTTCCCTCATATCAATCATATCCTCTATATGAATTACTTATCAACTAATTCACAATATTCACCTTCTCTATTGTCTCCCAGAGAATCTCTGGGTCAATGAAAAATGAATCCCCTAGATTAGTTCAGCGTAGCAATGACCTAGACATTCTCTCATATAATGCTTCATAATATTGAATTTTAATGGTTTAGTGGCATCTATTTTTATATGAAAACACCACCAAGGTTATGTGACCCTCCCATCCACATGAAAATTTTAACATAAAATCATGAAGAACATATTCTATAACATAAATTTCTCTATCTGTCCAATTGTATGGGGTGGAAAGTTATAATCAATAAAAAATAAGTCCAAAATTCATCCTATAATCCACTATATAATCATGAATTTATGTGAAAATAATTGAATTTTAATATTTGCAAGGGAAATACATGTGTATTGTTCTTAACCTAGAGGAAACTCAATAGTTCCATTATCTGATGTGTAAATATGTTCTCAAGCGCATATCCCCAAATGCTAGATGTTACGGACAAGCAATGAAGGCCTAACTATGTCTATTAGGTGATTATGCTCTAATCACCAGAGTGTATCCAAATATAATATCAATAAAATACAAGTATTAGGAGAATTAAATCATGATGAAAAATTTCATTGACTGAAAATTATATTTTTATTTGATTTTGAAAACCACTTTTGGGTGAGAGGAAACCAAACACGATGTTAACAAATACATAAACACAACAAGAATTAATCTCATATATAAAATCATAATCAACCCATATGTCTCTAATAAATAACAAAAAACATGTTCATAAGGAAGATATAAAATACATATAGAAATGTATAATCAGGAGATAAGTATCCTATCTAGAATTGCAATCCTAAACTCGGTCCCATTCACCCCTTATCTAAAATAGAAGTCAATAACTTGTAACAACAAGCTTTCACTTACCAATACCAATAATGATTTAATCTTTTCAGGTACCCAAGGAAGCATGAGCTGGGTGTGATACATAATCTTAGTAGGAAACCACCATATATCTAAGATCACTAGTCATTGAATATATATAACAATATTGTGTATGAAATAAAAATAAATAGGTAAGAAATTACCCAAAATTACACAACTAAAAGTCCATGTTCTCATTTAGAAATAACTTATTTAAGTATTAATTGTCTAATTTAACTGTCAATACTATGTATTTTATATTCATGTTCAATTAATGATTTGAAATCATTATATTAATATGTCTTGAGACTCAATGTAAGATTGGTTTCTTAGGTAATTACATTTACTATATACATCTTGAGACATGAGGCAAATCCTGGTGTCCACCATGATGACATGATCAAAGAAGCCTGAATATGACATCTGTAAAGCATAACCAAGACCAAATCCAAGCATGTTATTTGTCTTAGAAGATGAATCATATAATTAATTTCATTCATTATTCAATTTTGAAACTAATCCCATCCAAGTAATTCGAAAGTTGGAATCTTGGTATCACTCTAGGTATAATATCAACCAACACCCTCCAAGACCATACCAAGTGAACCTCTCAGGAACCCATGTATCACACTAGGTGTACTTTAACATCACTACCAATCGAGTTTGTCCTTGGAAGGCCACTAAGGGATCCCATTTATCACCCTTGGAAATAATATTAATTCCCATTAAGTATATTCATGAAATTATTATATCAATCCATGTATCACTTGAAATATAATAATCAAGCCTTAAAGTCTATCCTAGGAAGTCTTCTAAAGAGCCCAAGTATCACTCAATCATTAAGAATCAAGTACCTTTTTTGGGTATGGACCTGGAATTATTATATGAAAACATTTATCAATCGACATATAAGAATTAAATGATTATAACTACCATTTAATAATCTACATAAACATTCAAAGGTTAAAACCAAGGACATATTATTTACAACTCACCTCAGAAGGTTACTTAAGTTATTGGCCAACTCAGAAGGCTTGCCTCTAATTTAACTAATGAGGGAATTTCATTACCAGAGCATCAAATGATTTAAAAAATCCATTAAAAGGTAAGGGTCTAGGGTTATGGAATATATTACCTATTCACTAATCATTCAATTCAAAATTGACATAAAAATCCCATTTTTCAAAAATTTCAACTATACATTTACAATTAAAATCATTTAATCAAAACCATTTAACATGCCAAGGTCAAAACCAAGGAAATGAATCTAAATCACACCCAAGGAGGTGACTATATTCATTAACCATTCATATAAGGATTTCCACAAAACTAACCACATGGTAATAATAATTTATTCAAGGGTCAAAACTAGAATAAAATCAATCAATATCGCACCTAAAAAGGTGTCTAAGAATGTGTAAGATCATAAGGTTTAGCATTACATTATCTCACAAGGGAAATTTACTTTAAAAAAATCTTGCTCCAACAAGACATTATATATCATAGGGAAATGGTATGTCCATTTATGCGTTCCTATAAATTCATTGAATTACCATTAATCTCATATTGAAGTTCAATTCATATTTCAACTCACAGTTTAGATCCTAGGAAAAGTGTAAAGGTTTCAACCTAAGGCATCCAATTACAAAAGCCACCCATTTTTTTTATTTCAATATCAACTCACCAATAGTTTGGTTCCAAGTCATGGTGTGTAGCCTATAAATAGTCATTAACAGAACCATTTCACTTAATAGACTGTAACTATTAATTTATAACAAGGACTAAAATCCATTTCAAGGCATCGATCAAGAATTGAGTGCACAAAAAAATGATTTATATAAACACTTAATAATTTAATAATAATAGTGATACCACTGACCATAGGTCTATAATAGATCTATTTTCTAGTATCTACTCCTGATTTTACAAAAATCAAGTGAAAAACAAAGAATAGATGGTGAACTTCAAAATAATTAAAAAGATATTTCACCTAAATAGAGAAGTAAACACAAAACCAGATGAGTAATGACACAAAAAGGAATGTAGAGAATACTGATGTGAATCTATAGAGAGTGAAAGGACTCAAATTGGATAATTTATATAGAAGATATCTCCATGCCAATATTAGGTTTGAGGAGAAATTCATGGTTCAAAAGAAGTTATCACATGTGGGAGGAGGAAGAATAAAACCTAGGAAATTAATTTTTAATCTCATTAAAGGAAATATGGTAAATTAACCCCCCCCCACCCACCCCCCAAACCAAGTCTCATGGTTTGTCCACATGTCTTGGAAAAACTGTGTTCCAACCATGTGACACCTCCTAATTAGGAAATACCATTGCATAGTTTTCTTGCATAGCTAGCCTAGTAATGCCACAACTCTCTAGTGAATAATATTGGTGGACTTTCTATGTGGCACTAATAGTGTGGGCTAGGTGAACAATTTGGTCAGACTATTTGTAAGAAATTAGGGTCACATCATCTCCTCTAATCATGGCTTCATAGTTTCCTGTTGGGGCTGGACGGTTTCACACAAACATTTCACCTTCGACAGACCCCAAAAAAAGAGGTATTTATAGCACTCAACACTCATTAAACTTGAAAAGTCACCCAAGGACCCTCTCAGTGCTTTATCTATGTCCCAAAACAAAAAGATGAATTTTTAAAACTCCCATAATTATGTTCTAATGCTCAGTTTTCAAAACATCCCATCTTGTAATCATCCAAATTCAAATTCCCTTGGAATTTAGTCCGATTTAAAAACAAGGGACCTTAAAAACTCCCAAAAATAGAACTTCTCATCCCAGGGAAACCTAGGGGAAATAAAAAACCATAACCTAACCTACATGGTTGTGGAATTTTAATTCCAATGGTTACATTGCATTTCCAAATAGAAAATTCCCCTCCAAACAAATCTTAAACCTATGGTACTTAAGTCGTCAAAACCCGATCGAACACTCGATTCCCAATTGAAACATAAAAATTAAATTTACCAAAGCCTTCTTAACTAAAGAAATGATTACATCATCATCACCTTAAACATCATCCCAATGGTTCTCACCACTATAGGATTGAACACAACAAAGGAACTAATTCAAAACTATAGTACTTCCACCATAATATTTTCCGACAAGTCATGATGTAAGTGTCTTACTGACACTCCTGATGTTTTTTCTTTAATAAGGAGGACCTAATTACATATATGGTCATATAATATAACTAACACAAGGGAAAGATTCAAATATAAATTCAACAAATAGAAACTAACAATACAAGATTTATAGGATGACATATCCGACCATTACATCGTACTCTCCTTAAACTGGAGACGTTCTTTAAAATAGACCCCTTCAACCACGCACATTGGAAATAAGAAAAATAGGTTGTGCCACTCCATCCAACATATCTTGAGAAAGGCCGACTTAGATGGACATTTAATATTACAATAGTACCACAATGTATTTCTATAAGGAATCTAATGTTCACTACAATAACATTTACTAAATCCTAACTTCTGGTGATGTTCCTTTGTTAAACCCATAAACTGACCATTTAATATGTCATGAAACAACATGAATAGGGGTGAAACCTCAATCAACGCCACTTGAATCATCACCCTTTAAATATCACCTCAGATCCTGACAACAAGAAAATGGGAACCTAGGATTCAACCAAATAGAGTAAGGAACTAACCAATGAAGTCCATAATCCTTGTTTATAGGTGATATGTTAGTAAATATCCAAGACACTCACATAAGACCATTGACTGAGCCCATAGTGGCATTCTAATGATGGTTGAGTCTGAAGAAATGGCTAGTGTCTAGGAGTCCATCCAAGGCATTCTCATAGAAGAACACAATTATCACTTATAACTATCCAAACCTAGAAAAGAACCAGGAATCTAGTTTTTAAAACTGAGAAAACCAGTCAAATAATACCACAAAATATAAACATTATCATGGGGTAAAACTGATGTTATCATATAGAATCAAGGAAAATGTCAATATAGGAATCATTCATGTCTCTCAAAGAAGAGTACAATAAGAGGATTAAAATGGATTTCAAGAGACCTCTATCATAACCAATATGAAGTGCTTGATATGGTTTCCAAATAACCAAGATAAACAAAATAAGGGTAGTTGAACCACTACTAGTTGACCCCCAAAAATAATCTAGAATTCACTTACTAACACATAATCATTCAACCAAACAATTTGACCTCCCAACATGAGTCATTTTCTAGTTGTCCATATTTATCCACTGAAGTATAACCATGACCAAAAGTTATCCTCAATGGTCATGTACATAACTAACCACAATAATGTTGTGCTGCTGACAAAGAACTAATAGAAAATAACTCTTTCAATTAACAAAATAATTAAAAAAGTTGACCATTACCAAATGATTTTCCTCAATTCTTCTATTTCTACTTGGAGGGATGCATTTATCAGAACTGACATGACCCTCTCCATTTTAGCAGTTTCCTATACATCTAAATGAAAGAGAGAACATATTTTCACAAGTGTTATATATCATAAAAAATGATAAAATCATGTTTTATACTCCTCCGATTAATGCTCAGACATGTTAGAGAGTAAAAGGCGAAAACCCAAAAAACCCAACAAGTTAAAATTTTAGAGTCTTAGGAAATTCCTCCCATGAATTGGGAGTAAATTGATTCCTTTAACTCATAGTCCAGTCTACTATGGAGATGAAAAAAGAACATACTCAAAAACGAAAGCCTCAACGATTCCTATAAACTCAAACAGTTCACTACAACACTTAAAAGAATACTAGGTATCATATATATCAGTGCATGCTATACTCTGATTTTGACGAAAATGGAACATTTTTTATAATAACCATAGGTTTTCCACCCTATGAATTCAAGTATAATATAGCACACAAGACAAAATGACTCAATAAAATTAATTCTCATAAGACTCTAAAATATGCCGATGACCTCTTGAGTCTCCCAAGAGAAGAGACAGGACACGACACCAACCAAGCAACTAATCATTCCCTAGGCATGTATTGCATACGTAATTGAGCATTATCTGATGTTCATTCTCATAAAAATGGTCAATGATACCATGAAAACCCATTTGAACAGGGGTTTCATTTCTAAGGTAAGATTCTTTTTAGTAACAACGTCACTCAAACAGAACCAAACTTCAAAAATCTCAGAACATTTAGTAAGACATTTATCTCTAAGTGTGATTACAACCATGGGATATACCCTTATAAAAACATAAACCTTGACCCTATCATTAGGTAACAAAAAATAGATTGCACTAGCAATAAGATCCTATCATTTAGTCCATTTCTAAAAATATAATGGACTATGGAAAATTCACCCACTTCCATTCCAAGGCATACCACAAGAAACATTTGAGTTATCCTTACATGGGGGTCTAAACAAAGGACACCACAACATGTTCTATTTTATTATCATTTCATTTATTTAAATTCAATATTTGATCATTTAAATGCTTTTAAACTTAGTATAAAAATTCAATTCATAAGGCATAAGAACTAGGAACCTTTTCTAATTAATATCTCAAAGAAAATAGGAAATTATTATAGAACTTCCTTTTTAATCATTTAAACATTTTTAGACATCCTGTCATAATTTTCATTTTATCAGATAAATTCGATTAAAATATTAAATGACAAGGTGACCTTTTAGGGTCTCATTAAACCAACCTGGGTTCTTCATAAAGTAACCCAATAGTAGTTGTTAAATTTTTAATATCTTTTAAACACCCTCATATGGTTTATCTCATAACAAAATTCCACAATTTACATACTTGGGTCTAGTAGTGCACTTATAAAAGTAATCACAAGTCATAATGAAGGTAACCATTTATTCAGATCAAATTTAAACATTTTTCTCACTTTAAAAAAATTCAAACATACACCACATGGTCATATATATAGTGGTTAAATTATATGGTAATCCATTTAAAAAACCATAAAGTATCCACATACTATATAGGTAGGTATTAGGTTCCCATTTTTATCAAATCAATTTCACCTTAATACACGAAACTTTAACAAACTTTTACATTTTAACAAGCTCTATAAAAATTTATAAAAGGCTGGGGATTGTTTGATTATATGGGATACCCTTTTTCCAATCCTAATTTACCCAACACCTTACCACTAAATACTAGATTATGTTTAAATGGAAGTCATTCACATATATCAAGATAAATATAAGCATATTATCACAATGAATGACCAATATGATCCCGAAAAAATGCAGTAATGTATGGAATATAATCACATAAGAATGTTCCACTATATGAAAGACATGATGAACAAATATAAATGTTAAGAGTTACCTCAACATGTACAACTATTCATAGTATAACACTCAAAATCACAACCATAATTTATAGGAATCCATCTAATGAAACTACATGTCATGGAATATGTGTGGAATGTGAATTTCTATGTGCTTATAATGATGCAATTCATGTTACATCCTTTCCATACCTGGATCTCGGAATGATATCATACATAACATAAATCAACAAGTTTTTAAAATTACACCAATCACTCTAGGTGAAATCATATCAAATGTATCATTGAGCAGTATAAACAGAAATTCCCAACCCTAGACACTCGTAAATTTCCCCATTGGTGGGTCATTAGTCCTAGACATGAATATTTACAAACTGCTGATGCATTTCAATTTTCAAATCTACCAACCCAAAATAGTAAGACAAATGAAAAAAGAGGGTCTCTAATACCACTTTGTAACAGCCTAGACCTGAATTCCACTCAACAGTGCCCCATACCGGTTGTCCATATAACCTCAAGTGTGTCTACACAAATTCCATAGGATGATGGATATTAGTGAGAGCCTATGTGTGTCTGTGGGGATAATGTTCCCTCATCACAAATGTTTAACAAAATATAATATCAATATAATACAAGTCACAAAAGAAATAAATTATGTAGAAAAAAGTAAACAGTAGAATTCTAATACAAAGATAAATCAAGAATTTATATCATATAAAAACATATGAACATACCATATATCTCTAATAAAGAATCCAAAATATTTTTACAAGATAAATATATAATATATGTACAAAAGTACACTAAGGAAAAAAGTATCCTAGCTTCCATCTTGATCCTCAACTCGGTCCCATTCTCCACTTCTCTAAAACAATAGTCAACAACCTATAATAGGGAACATGACCTGATCAATACCTAAAACTATATAATATTTTTGGGAGCCCACTGTGGCATGAATAGGGTCTGAGACATAATCTGAGTAGGAAACTCCCAAAGGTTTGTTCCCTATAGTCATGGAATTTATATAATAATAGTGTTCATTGAATAAAAATAAATCAGAAATGAAGTCCCCAAATGTATATTACTACATGTTCTGGTTATTGTTTAATGAAAACTAAGTTAAAGATTTATCCTCTAATAAAGTAGTCAAGCATGTTTCTTTCATATAAATTTTTAATTAATGATTCAAACTCATTAAATTAACATTTCTTGAGACTTAATGTAATCTTGGTATACCCCGTAAGAACATTTAATCTAAAAATATCAAGATTCGACACAAATCTTGATGTACCCTATGATGATATGATAAAATAATCCTAGACATTCCATAAATAAATAATAACCAAGATTTAATCTATGTTTTTTCTTCGGCTTTTTAGATGTGCCATATAATTCATTTCATTCATTATTAAATTTAGAACATGAGCCCATCTGAGGCATTACTATGTTACAATCTAGGTATCACTCCATGTATTATATCAACCAACACCCTACAAGGTAGTCCCTAGAGAATGTCTCAAAAAACCTGGTATCACTCTATGTGTGGTATAATGTTACTACAAATTGAGCCTTTCTTTGGTGTTCCACTGTAGGAGACCATGTATCACCCACAGAAATAACCTCAATTCCCCTTCAGTTCATACACATCATTCTCATGATAATCCATGTATCACTCAAAATATAATAGTCAAGCCTTAGATTCAATACATGGAATTCCTATAGGGAATCCAAGTATCACTTAGGCATATATAATCAAATGCCTTTTTGAGTCCTTCTATGGCATACTTATATTAATACTTGTATCACTCTGCATATAAGAATTCAACATTTATCATTGCTATTTAATCAATTTCATATAAATTCCGAGGTCAAAACCAAGAAAATATTATTTAGAACTCACCTCATAAGGTGACTCAGGGCATTGTAAAACTCATAAGGTTGTCCTTTAATTTAATTCATGCGGCCATTTCATTATAAGAACATTCCATGCTTGAACAATCCATGAAAATGTAACGGCATAGGTTCATGTCATCCATTCCCTATTCATTAATCATTCAATTTTTAATTGATATAACAATCCCATTTATAATCTATTTCATCAATATATTAACAATCCAAAGCATTTAATCAAAATCATTTAACATGTAGAGGTCAACTCCAAAGACATCCAATTCAATCTATCCTCTGGAGTAGACTCAATTCATTGACCATGCATATAAGGAATTTTACATAACTACTCACATGAGAATAATAATTCATTCAATGATATAATTATTCTAGGCTCAAAACCATAATCAAATCAATCTATAAAGCACCTAAAAAGTGTATAAGAATTGATATAATCATAAGGCATAAAAATTAAATTATCTGACATGGGGAATTCACTTTAGTAAAGAAAATCAAGATTAAAAAACCTATTATGTATCCCATACCAAGGGAATGGTCATTCATCCTTTCATAATAATTTATTTAATTACAATTAATATTATATTATAATTTAATTCATAGTTGAAATCCGAATAATGGTGTAAACGGAAGACCCTAATACATCTAATTCCAAAACCTACCCATGGCGGTTTAATTCAATATCAACTCACCCACAATATGCTTCCAAATCAAGGTGTGTAACCTATAAATATTCATCAATGGACAAATCTAACATAGTATGACATACCTATAAATTTATAATAAGGATTAAAATGTATCTCAAAGAATCTAATGATAATTATTCACATGGAACAATTGAATGTATAAGCACATAGAATTTTAATGAAATACTTCAGACCACCTACCATAGGTCCTAGTTGATAGATCTTCCAGTATCAACTCTTAATTTGACAAAGATATAAAGAAACACGATGAATGGAGGAAGACAATGAAAATATGAATAAATAACTTTCACCTAAATAGCACATCCAATAAAAAACTAAACAATAAACAAGACCATTGGAATTTAGCACTTACAAATGTGGATCTATAGAGACAATCATTTCCCTATTAGGTTAATGGATGGAGAAGTTATATCTATGCCTAGATTAGGATTGAGATGAAATCTAAGGTTCCATAAGAGGAAGTTCATGTTGGAGGAGGGATAAAAACAAAGAGGAGATTATGTTTTGACCTAATTTAATTAAATATGGTAATTTTAACCCCCCAAAAAAGTTCCACGGTTTTACTTCATAACCTAATTAACTCATACACCAACTTTGCGACACGTCCTGATTAAGAAATCACCTCGCATGGTTTTTCCTACATGGTTATCCTAACTATGAACTAACCATGCAGTGAATAGTTTCGAGGTACTACATAAGTACTACAAATTATGTGGGATAGATGCCTTATATGGTAAAATTGTTTACAAGAAATGCATCTCACATCTACTTCTCTTATCAATGCCATAAAGTATTTTGTTGGGGCCACAATGTTTCAAAAAAATCATTCCCCCTCTAATAAACACCAAAACATGGGATTTTAAGCCCTTGAAAATCCTAAAGCTTGATGAGACACCTAAGGGACATCTTGGACCTTTAAACAAGTCCAAAAACAACACATTAAATTGTACCATCTCTCATAATTACATTATGACACTTGGTTACCATAGCAACCCATCTAGTAATAAAAAATCAATTTCCCTTGGAATTCCATCCGGTTTAAAAATAGTGGACCTTATACAGTGATTTCAGACTATCAATTGTTTGTAATGTATTTTTAAGCTCTAAATTAAACTATTATATTGGATATATAGTGTGTTGAATGACTTTATGAGTTGGTATATGATCACCAAGATCAATTGATGAACATTAATTAACCGTGGAAGAATAATCACGAAGTTCATAAAGGTACCATATGAATTCTACTCGGGAACCTAAAAAGGTTGATCCAAACCATTTAGAAATTCATGATCGGCCATCACCTACTAGAGAGTGGTGTGTCAGGATATAAACATATCTCCACACTTTTTCATACCTGGTAACCAGTTCTGATACTAAAGGTCTTTGTACATATTTTAATTCCTTCATGTACTGTTAAAGAGGATGTAGGAAACTCCATCAGTGCATCCCCTCATAACACCACTAGTTCAATCATATATCCTTGAAAATGGATGTTGTGTTCCACATTGTTATAAAATTTGTCCATAGTATATCCAGTGGATATCTATCCACAGAATGTCTCATAGTTGATATCTCAAAGCCGATCCTCCATAACATTATGAAGGTTCACATGACTGAAAACTATCACCTAGAGATAATATGCACCATCCAAATAAGGAAAAATAATATGAACACAATTTTTACGATGCCTCACTCAAAAACATTGAACAAGACTTCATGTCAATAGCATAGTCAACAAGATTCCATTCACATGAGTATAAACTATCTCAAAGTCGTTATCCAATAGGATCTCAAGCCGTCACATATATCTCAGGAAAATATATTTATATGAAAATGTATACTTGAGGCTATAGTTTTTATTATATATGAAATATAACTCCCACATAATGTAATTCATCACCATATTTTCGGTGAATATCACTACAGGATGATTGGGATCATGGGTTGTGTTGATCATCTCTTGTAGACTCATCTTTCAGGTTCCATAAGAACACATCAACCACCCATATATCAAAATAGATCGAATTAAATTTCTAGAGGAGTTATATAACATAACATACTATAAACCCTTCTATATAATTCCCAAGAATAGATCACTCATAAACCTCTAAAATACTCATGAAAATCCAATAGGAACCTCTACATCAACATGAAATTCTTTCCCTTTTAGATAAAGGAATTCAAGGGTGTCTTGACCTTCAATAAATTAGGTAAAATTATTTGATAATAGCCTTATAAGACAACTAATATCTACACCTAAATCATTTTATTCAGTTCCTATCTGTAAATAACAACCTTATCCTTTTATAGGTCCAACCATACCCCTTCTTCCTTAGATAACATATCATTTGAAGTGGAACTCTCAAACACAAAACAAAAACAATGATAGTTTCTTATAGATATGGTTCTCTCAGAGTACATCCATGTAAATCAAAAAAATTATGGAACCATACTTCTATGATGTTGAACACACAAGGTTTTAATCGATGAAAATTCTTTTGAACTTGTCCAATAAAGGATTAATGGTCTAGTTCATAAGTACCATGAAAACTAATGATATATTTCTATCAAGAAAGTGAATAATTATGTACTTGTAATGACCTAGAGTCATTGGAATTCCATGGTTGGAACATCCTCATCATGATCATGATGATGATGATAGCTTGGCCTATATCCAATCATCAACAACCAAATAACCACCTTCAACTAGTTGAACACATTGTTTGCTATTGATAGTGTACAATTATTCTTTATTTTAACCTTCTTTAGATGATGAAAATCTACACATATCCTAAATCTCCAATAACCCCTTTTTTATAACAATACGGGGGTTTTGCTAAGAGACACAGTTGGTCAGAAAAATCCCTTACACTATAAGTCCTTTACTAAAACATGAATTATCAAAGCAATATGGTTCCCTCCAATATTTTAGTGAGGATATAAAGTAATTTCATGGTTTTATGTCTTTGAAAAAAATTATTTCTCAATGGGTAGGTAATCTTGGAAGATCTTTATGGATGATGTCCTCATACTCCACCACTATTATGGGAAACTAGAAGCTTAAAACATAGAGTTATCCATGGGTAATACTAAACAACTAATGAGTAATTGGGTTATATCCGCCTCATTATGATCCCATCAATCCCTTAATGGAATTCCTTAAATCCAATTAATGAATAACATATTCATTCAACAATAAAACACCGCATCCTCTATATAAAATAGTCAATCTATACATAAACAATATATAGAAACATTCTAAATAAAATGAAATTGTGTGGAGTCATAAAATCCATACGAAAATTGCATAATAAGTTATCTTTTCCAAGGGTCATGTTAGACTATTCTAAAATGTGTTTGATCACTAAATATCTACTTGTCGGAACATCCAAATGAAAGGTTAAATCCAAAGGCTCCATTGGAATCTCTAGATCTCAAACATGGGATGTGGCTATAAAACAATGGGTTTAAGTATATGCCTATCAATACACTATATAATGATGGGAAGAGATAGATAAATCCTAGAATCATTCCTCGAGCCTCTGGGTTATAAGACTCCACTCCCTACAGCTAACATTTCCATTTTCCACCATCTCCATAACCTAGGAATGGATATCCAATGGGTTGTGGTGGAAATATGTCAAATTTGAGTCCACCACCTTCTGCTAATGAAACTCCTCTACCACATATTTCACCCATTGGACCTACCAACTCTTGCCTCTACATCTTATTAGGAACTCAATTTACCAACTCTCTAATTGATGTATAGTGTGTTTGAATATCCCTCCTGATATATCTTTTCTTATTGTATGAGTGTCATCACTTCTCCCTTATCTGACTAGATCCAACCATAGTACCCCAAAATAAAGACCCATTATCCTTAGTTAGTGTCTCAAAATCCGTCATTTTGATGAATCAATGAGTATGTCATCAACTACTAGTGACTGAAATATAACTTCAAGGGTGTCCTCTGTCAGAAACAAATATCTTTAACTACTCAACTAGATGGATTTCCATAACCAATTCATTACATTACATCACTACAAAGATAATATTGTATAGTGATATTACACCATCTTGGATAACTCAGAAAACTCAATGTTCATGGTACGTTCTATAAATTACACATCATGGTCCACATCCATGGAGTATCTCTAGATATTAGTAAACCTATATTCATGCCCTCTATATCTCTGGATGATCATTGATATGTAATGGTCACAAAATTTTAGGGTATACTTCTTTTATAAAGGGATGGTGACATTCTATCCAAGTGAGAGTTACCTCATCATTTTTCTATGTCACCATGTTCTTCTATCGCATCATGGATCCATGGAAAAGGCTTGACACAATGACCAACATTTGGTTGGGAGGGTTCATAAAAGGTGGGAAAATATTCCAACTACAGCGCATTATTCCCCCAATATGAGAGGTCTAAAATTCCAAAAACATAATGTCTATCTACCAATGAAACACATGATTATTACTCATTATGTGCATGAAATCTTCTAGTACTTCCAGGACAACATACTAATCAATAGGTGGTGGTACGATCATCAAACAACACAGAGGTACCACCCCTGTAAAAGACTACTTTTTGAAGCCTCACCACAATGTGGATCATCATCTTGATCATACTAAATAAGAATTATTTTCTATCATTATGGAGGCATCCATAAAATGTAAAGACACTCCATGTTTAATGAACATATCTTGGGAGATGACTCAAGAAAAACATGGGATCTATATCTCATTCCAATATGATTCATATATCGATTTTACCTATAAATTGTGAGTACTTATACATTATCAATAATAAGGTTATCATAATTCTAGTTAATGGATATGTTGGAAACCACAACATCTCTGGGTTCCCAAGACTATGATATAAACTCGATACATGTTAGAACTATTTACTTAGTTCTCAAAACAACACACATAATTATTCTATCTCTAGACCCTTTTTCTTAACTTAACACTTCTTAGGGACGACACAGTTATGACCTAGGTCATTGGGGCCGACATGGCTAGTGGAAAGCTATGTGTTACACTACAAGATAACCTCCAATATACATGGGGTTGGACACTACCACTGAGTAATAACATCATGCATATGGGAGGAATTTTCCTAAGGTAATTGTAGAAACCCTCAAATATCCAAACTCCAATAAAATGAAGAAATGATTGATACTAATTATTCTATGATGTATTAAAACAACTAAATCCCATGTTAGAATATACCACTCATATTGGGATGAAATAGATCAAATAATATCCCATAGAAACAATAAAAGTGTCTAACCCCTTAGAAATAAGGGAATTTATTTCAAGCTGAAACTCCTATAACCAACTATGGTCTATCTAGAGCACCTATTCTCTACATTATCTTGATATATTGAGTATTCTATTGAAAGGAATATAATTTTCATAAGAAGTGACATGTGTATTAATACCCCTTTCTATGGTGATTATAAACATACACAGCATAACCCCCCATGTTCAGAAAAAATATATAATTAAGGTGAGTCATCTTAATATAATAGATAAAATCACAACAATTATAATCAAGAAAGACCCTAATTATTAATTTAAGGTCACATACACCCCACCGGCCTTGAATACTACTCGAATCTACAAGGTAACTCTCGTTCATGGTAACCCACACATCTGGCCTTCCAGATATTAATGTAATTCATCTGAGATATTGTTATCTTCTAAAATCTACTGGAATAGGTACCCAACAGATCTTATATGATTTAGATAAAATAATAGGGGATCACACCTACGACCTATGGGGGATAACAATACCTAATAATAGTTTTCAATATGATAAGGATTAAATGCCCGTGAAATTTGTATCAAGATACATGATAAATCTTAGAAAGAAATATTATAGGATCACGCATTGAGAAATATATTGGGACACCAAACTCTATCCAAAACTAACCCATATAAGTGATCACTCATCCTATCCTCATGAGGTGATGGCTAAATATATGCTCATAGGTATAGAGGAAGGGAACATTCCCTTATAATACTTTCTTACTCTAAAAAGAACATGGGATTAAAACTTCCCTTCATTGAATAAAAGGTGTGTATAGGTAATACAAGGTGTTTCATAGTAATAATTGATATTCCATATTAAATTATTGTTCCAATTTCTCTTGACCCATGTAAGTGGAATTTGGTAGTTCTCTTCTATAATGGATTTTCCCTTGTACTCTTTCCACATAATTTCCAATATACCCTTGTGGTATAAGCGGGCCACTAATCAGTGTTTATATGGAAATTGAAATGTCACATAGATTTTGATATTTATTTGTACACATAACCCTTTATTTCATGGAGTTTCCATACATGGAACATGTTATTTATAAATTCAAACTATGTATGTTAGGTTTCCATCAAATTTCAATACATTTCACCCTATGTAAACCACACCAACACCACAATTGATTATCAAAGTGATCACACAAATAGATATCAAATATAGTTTTTAATATGTTGGACCCATTTCGATTGACCATATTGAGCAGCCCACCAATTAGGATTTCTTCTCCAATTATTTCATACAATTGAAATTATAACCTATGGAACAAAACTATCGATCGAACTTTGATTCTTCCATCATAATCATCCAACCATGATCATGCGTTTAATCATGAATATGAACACATGGTAATGATTCATTATTAAAATGATCAATTTCTCAATGATTGGTTTTTATGTATAGTCAAACCACTATTTAAAAGGACTATTGAAGATGAATATTTGATTAATGATGAGATAAAATTGTGAAATAGAATGTTGAGAAAATGAATGTCATCCACAGTTCAGATGGCCTCGATCTATAGATATAGTAGTTGGTTATTTTAGAAGAATAACATGGGAATAACATAAAACTAATAAAATTATATATCCATGAAGATTACTGATTAATTATAAATCAACAATTTATCAATGAATTATTTTTCTAAAGGAATTAATTTTCATTTACTAGAAGAATCAAAAAATGTTGATTAATCCAAAAATTGAAACATCCAACATCAAAAAATGGATTAATTACTAATGAAGAATTATTTTTTTTCATTGTCACTTATGAGATCAAACAACTCCACTGTAAATTACAAAATCATTTTCAATCAGATCATCGATCCACAATCCTATCATAATTTTCCAAATATATCCTTCACGATCCTATTCAATCGCTCTTGGGTTATGAGGTTAACCATAAGATTTTACTATAAAAGATTTTAAATAGAATAGGGGTTAGGACAAGAAAAGATTAATAAAAAAATATTAATTTATTTATTTTGATTATTATTTTTTCTCATGACTTCTCTTAGATAAAACGCTTTACACCTACAAGGATTAATTAAGTCCTTGTTTAAAAACATAATTTCATATTGAATAGAATCATTTAATTTTACATCTTAAATATCATTTTTGAAATATTCCTATATTTAAAAAAACCATTTTTGTGATATAGTATATTTAATATTTTACTTATATAGTCGATGAGGAACTATGAACCTCGAAACAATATGATTACACTAAACCTAACTCCATAAAAATGAATCAAGATCTTCGAATGTATTATAAGGAAAAAATATATTTGATACATCCAGAGAGACTATAAATTTCATTTTATGGATTATATGAATGTTTTATTAATGATTCTATGATATGTTTATACATAATGTGCTCAAAATATGAAATTATCATATGTTCCACGATGGTTTTAATAAGTGTTCAATTATTTAAGGGATAATTATTATTGCGCACTATAGTAGGAAATTATAATAAGTATTAAAGTTTATCATTATATATGATACTATAATTGATTACAATTATTGGGTTACTATGGTGAATCACTAAAAAATGATATATAGAAAAACAAATACTATGGTATACTATATTAGATCATCATTATGGAGTATTAAGAAGATATTTTTCTTTGGAATTTTACCATAAGACTTCTTGGGATCCCCATCATATATAAACCAAAAACATCCTGTTATTTTCGTTCTAGAAGGAATCTAATCCATCCATTATGAATAACTCATAATATAATTATTTATCTGCTATTAAGAAGTCATTGAGGCCATCCCAAGGAAACAATGATCTCCAAAAAAACCCTAAAATATAAGTCCTCTGAATTAAAAATTCATTATTATTTTCATTGTTCCAACAAAAAAAAGTATTCTCTTGGGGGACACTGGATTTTTTTCGGAATTTAATCCCCTTTAAATGATAAAGGACTCAGGCCCCCCCTCTATAAATCCTTTCATAAATAATGTAATATATAGAGTGTTTATATATAATTGATTATATAGTTTTCCAAAATTGTTTAGAGTACACTTTTTTTAAAATTCATATATCCCGATTTAATTAAATCATTATAGGAATTAAAATTCCTTTGACTCATACACCTTGATCTGGTTCCATAAACATAATCTTCAACTACTAGCTTTGTTACCAACTACAACAACCGGTTTCAGAACCATGTGATAATTTTGAGTTTAATAACATGGATTATAATTTCCTAAATTCCTATTATCTTTTTGGATTATAGTTTTATATTAATAGTAATATAATTTTAAAAAAATGGAAATGTCAAAAATATGTACAGTTGTTTCATAAAGACATATTCCAGTTATTATACACAGGTTTCATAGATGACACATTTATTTCATTGAAGTTAATTCCTCAAAATTTAATGATGGTCCTTTCCATAGTTCCATTATATCCTTGGGAACTATAAAAAACATAAAAATGTGCTATTAGAGAAAAACATCATTAAAGGGTACAAAACACAATGACAAATCCATTCATATTATAAATAATAGAATACCTTTGAAAAAATATTTTATTTAAAAAGGACATTGAAATTATGTAATACCTTACCTCATATATGAATATCAATATATTTGATCCAAATTTTTCCCCAAATAGATTTATAATCTAAAATAATTCATGAAGGTTATATAAAAAACCATATTTATAAAACTCAAAATCGAATTTCATAAATAGTATAGTCTAAAAAAATCTTAATAGAATGACTTAACAAGTAAATTTCAATATTAACACATAATAGAATATCATTATAATAAATTATAATAAAAATTCATGATGGAATTACATAAATAGTTTATTCCAACAACTTATATAATTGATAATAAATAATTACCAAATAAATTAGATAGTTATATTAGACCGATCAATCATTAAATGTCTATTCAAACAACCAAAATAAGAATTAAATAGATAGAGTCATTCACAATAAAAATAAAACACAAAAAGAAACATTATGAACCCATAAGAAAAACCAATTATAGTAATCTTATAAAATAATAGTAAATTTTATTTTCATTGACAACTTTTTTAAATTAAAAAATCATAGAAAGTGGAAATTGAATTTAATTTAGATAACAAGGGAAACATAAATATGGAGGATAATAAAGAAGAATATTAAAGTAATATGGAAAATGTAGCAATGTGGAAAAAGGTAAAAATACCTTCATTTCACACATATGTAAAAACTGTAAAAAATAATCCATTAGCCTAAATGGCCCAAAGGCCTATATTTTTATTGATTTTTCTATAACCCCATTTCAAGGGATGAAGGGGAACCCTTACAAGAACCTTTGGCCAAGTGATTACATGGATCATAGACTAACGAGACATTACATAAACCAAAGGTCTTAAGGAATTCAACTAGACCATAACTACAAGGAAATACCCCTCCTCATCATCTATATCATGATAGTTTCTCTCTACCTTCGCATGGTCGTCCAGGTAATCTTCTCTTGCAAACATAGGTTGGTCCCGATGGAATATCCATACGATCACATTCTTCCAAATCCAATGGTTCTACTCTGGTGAGTCTGCCTTCTCTAAATCCTGCTCGGGGGATGCTCCTTTTTTTAGAGTCTTTCTAGGGAAACTACATTGATCATGTGTCCTGAAGGCCTTGAGGTGTTCTGTAGGCCTTAAAGGTCTCTCAAAATCATTACTAACCCGAAGTGAAACGTTAAAAATATTCTTTTTAAAACAATTATAAAAATTTCTCATATATTTAAAAATGAAATATATCCTTTATTTTGGGTTTATGAATAACATTCTTAAATTATTTTAATAAACATGTAAATGGAAGATAAAGATTTTAAAATATTTAAAACATGGTTTAAAATAAATAGTCCATACCTATATTCCTGGCTCATCATTGGAATATTTTTCATTCATGAATAATAAAACTATTTTAACTATTTATATAATTTTAAATATTTATTATATTTATTCCTTTATGATAATTAATTGATTTTAATTATTACCGCATTTTTTATATACTAAATCTAATTTTCTCTATTCAGACATTTTTTGATTTTTCAGTTCATAATATCCCAAGAAGGTTCTGTACGTTTAAAATGGTCAACTTATTCATGGTTCAATAATATCGAGAATCATAATCATGTTCGGTTTGTTAGTTTATTCAGTAAATATATTTTCCAAACCAACCATGTAAGGATGTTAATGAAAATGAAAAGTTTCACTTATTAGAGATGGCAGTTCGCAGGTACAAATGAAAATCACTTCCACTTCCAATAGATAAGATAGAAGACCATTATATATTATTTTATAACTATAGAATAATAATTACAACATAAATATAATATGTATTAACTAAATCATTCAATATCACCATCCATGTGAGGTAGTGATGAAAAATGAAATATATCTTTCACGGATGTAGTAGACCACACACACACACACAACATTTTCATTTTCCAATTGATGGAATAGACGTAGATAATGGTTTTTACACTAATATAATAACATTTCAGCATATTAATTATACCAATTAAAATATATTATTACGTTTAGAATATATTTTAATGAGGTGAAAGTTATTTGAAACTTGGAAGAATTGTATAAATAATTTTACCTCTTCCTTGGATATCCTTCTTTTTTATACACATTAATATTTTTATATTTGACATTTTGGTGTTACCATGACTACATTAACATGTTAAATAGATTTTGGAGGGAATTTGGGAAAATTATTTTCAATATTTTTACTTATTTTAATCAATTAACCATCTATTGAGTTGACAATCTGTTAATCATGGTAAGTTATTTTTATGACTGGAAATGAAATTGACCTTAATTAAAAACATGAGCATGATAATACAAAACATTTAATCCATTTTCTATAATTCAGTTTTTTATATAGTAATATTTAATTCTAAAAAAATTATGCAAAATTCAATGAAAAATAGATTTTATAAAAATACCTTTTTAAACATTAAAATAATTTTACAGAAAAAAAAAATTCTATAATTTATGCAAATAAATTTATTAGTTTTTAAAAAAAAGGAGAGTTATTTCTATCAAAAATCAAATAAATTTATAATTTACCTTTATAAATAAAAAATAAAATAAAATGGTATATAACAATGCTTTGATTAAAATGAAACATTACTAATGATTCAAAATGAAAAACATAGATTTATAAAATCATTATAATATTTTTAAATTATTTATTTGAATTATCAAATATATTTTCATAAAATATGAAAGGATTAATAAACATTCTTATGGTTATTATATCATTATAGTATCATGAAATTGATTTTACTTTCAAAATCCATATTTTTCAATATTCTCCCAAAAAATCTTTCATTATTGAAAAATACACCAAACTAAAAGCCTAAAAATATTTATATGTTGAATTAAAAAATTATTTTCATTTCATCAAATTCAAATTCCATAATAAATAAATTTATCTATTAAATAAAAAAAATATGGGAAACGATTTTATAGAAAAACTTACTTTTACTATTTTATTATTCATAGTCATATTTAATATCAACTTCTAATTAAATGTGTTTCAGTATATTTATTCATAAATTTAAATACATAAAATTATCACTAAACCTTTTTTACTAATAAATTAAATTTATTAGGGTAAAATACATAACAATTTAAAAATATTTTATTGAAAGAATATGTTTATGTAAAACCATATTAATTGTTTTTCTTTTGATTATAATAATTTATAATTGATTTATATAATTTTATTTATAATAAGTTTTATTATTTTAAAAATATTCTAAATAATTTCATCTAACGTATAATATTTCCTTTTTGTTATATTATTCAAGGGACATTGTTTATTTAACAAAAAATATATTTAAATAAACATTGATTATTGAAATATTGAGGTGTAACATTCCTCCCCACCCCTACCCACATCTAAAAAATTTACAATGTTTTATTTTTTTACAGTCTAAAATAACACTAAAATATAAACCTTAAGTACCTATAAGTGGAAACCTAAATAATTAATATTCCTTCATAAACCATAAACCACATTATCTTATATTTTTTTATATTAGTTCTTCCCTAAAATTATAATTTATAAACTTGTATAATGATTCTTCCACATTAATGAAATTAGATTTCCTTTTTTAAAATGTGAAAAAAAATTAAAATAATTTTAACCTTTTATATTCCATTCATAGATTTCTAATAATCAAATATAATATAATATAACATAGATAAACCATTTTTCATATGATAATGGAAATCTATTTCATAAATTTTCCTCTTAGGATATAAATTTTCATAATGCCCCATTTCATTGCATTGAAAACAATTCAAAACTAACAATTGAAATTAATATGTCCTGGTTTTACATTATTAGTTTTTCCAATAAATATTTCATTACAATATCAAGTTATGTGGTCAAATGTATCAGATATATAACACTTACCAGATCTCATAAGACAATCACATGAATTATATTTACCTTATTTAGGGAATAAAAGAATTTGTTTTCTCTTAACATTAGATTTTGAATTACCAAAAGCTTCTACATATTCCCAAGCAAATCATTTCATGTACTTATGAACATGTGTATTATACAAGTTGGAAAACTAAATA
Source organism: Viscum album (assembly GCA_963277665.1). Taxonomy (NCBI): domain Eukaryota; kingdom Viridiplantae; phylum Streptophyta; class Magnoliopsida; order Santalales; family Viscaceae; genus Viscum; species Viscum album. The sequence goes on along the minus strand of OY728155.1, from coordinate 1,786,125,409 downwards.
TCCAATATCCTGACTCCTATAAAATATTTCTCAAAATTAAAAAATTACAGATTGTATGATTCCCTACGCATATATGATATCAAACTAATGTAAAATTCATTAATCTTACTTTCATGGTTTAGAATAAAATGTTAGTTGATATCCTTCCATAATTATTTGTTTTTCTATATGAATCACCACTATTTCCTCTTCAATTTGTTCGAGTAATAGATATTTTAATTCCTTTAAATGTCAAAAAAAATTACAAAAACATTTTATAAGAAAAATATTACTATATATAGTCCACTCTATATTATCAATCTCATTCTTCTCTTTATCTTTATTATTCTATGACCACCACTAGTATGATTCACCTTCAAGATAATAAATACAAAGAGTCTCCTTCAGATGCCTGGAATAACCCAATACATCAAATATCTTCTTTCAATCATTGAGCCACCCTTCTACTACCACTTTTTATGAGGTTCCCTCAGAATACAAAGGTTGTTCTTATATAATATCTCTGACCATTGACTAGTTCCTATATAAATATTTTTCTTCTACCATTTATTGGGTAACATTTTTAGCTCTTGTTAATATAGTTAACACAACCATAAACTCATTAACTTAAACTCAATTAATTTTATGTTTCTGTTTCATAAGGATATTTTTTCTTCCTTCCATAATACTTTATTTCACATGTTTCTAATGTGAAAAAAACTCTGAACCAGACATGGATTAGAATATGAAAAATTGTAACCCTCAAAGACTATCGATGTTAATATATCCATATTTTCAAATACATTTAAATAAATTTATCACTAAAATCCTATAATCTAATGTTATATAAACCCTTTCTTTAATAACAACTATTATGGCCTAAGACAACACTTATAGATCTAGGGATATAAATGCAATCTTTTAAATATTATATTTCATACCAACTATAAATAACATTAAATTTACAAGGAAATAATTATAATTTTTTATTACTAGTATTTCACTTTATTTTATTCATATTATCATTTTTGTTTTTTAAGTAAATAGGAAAATAATTACATAAAAAATGGGAATTATCATAAAGCATTAATTTTTTCCAGAAAAACATCTTATCATTTTAATATATTGTTAAATTCATGGAAAAATTGTTTTATTCAACACGAGTCACCAAAAAATAAATATTTATCTCTTTATAGTTCTTACAAATCGTTGGGCTATCTGAAAAATGTTTTAAAACCTAGGCTGAATGCAAAAAAAGAAATTCAAGGGATTAAAAACTCATTATATATTGAAATAAATTTAAACCATTAAAAACTTATCTATATTAAAAATGGATAATTATATTACAAAAACACTATTTCAATAAAAAATCATCCTTTTTAAAAATATTCATAAAAAAATATCATAATAGTAATAAATTATTAAGGTTACATGGAATTTTTTTTTAATAAAACTTATAATAGAATAGAACAACTAGTTAATTATAATATAAATACATAATGGGATATATTGACCAGTAATGTTTAAGGTAAATTATTAATGGAATAATTTTAACTAGTTTCATCAAACAAAATAAAGTAATGGAATATCATACCCATTTAAGTTCAACATTATATATCCTATAGAATTATCTGTTTAACATTGATTATAAGGGGTATATTTGAACTACCTATAATCATATATTATCACTAATAATAATAACATTAATGAAGGAAATAATTAATTTCACATTAAATAAAAAAATCAGTAAATATTATTTTCTAACCAATACTTATAAGAACTTTCAGTTTTACAATAAAATAAAATGAGATATTCATTTTCCTTGATACATCTATAAAATTATTAAATCATATTACAATTGAAATAAAATTTACATAAGGATTAATGAAAATATAAAATTGAATCTTTATATCTAATAAGGTTAATGACATCGGGAAAATGTTTTCATGTGGTAATTGTTAAAAAATACATTCTTTGTGAAACAAATAGAAAGAAAAAAAAAGAAAATAACATGTATAGAAAACAATAACAATTATATTTTTTAATATTGATAACGAAATTAAAAATATATTTTATAATGGCCTTAATTGTTACTTTTTAGAAAAAATAAGAAGTTCCTTTATAATTTAAAAAAGAATTAGTATATTGAAGAGAATGAGTTTAAGAATTTTGAAATAATGCTTAAATAAAAATCTTTTTCCTTGAGTCTCAACTCCCAAGGTGTTTCTTTTTCTCTCCTGCATAATATGTGTGTATCAATTATTTATCTTATATATATATTTTTATTATTAATTTTTTATTCATTCAATTCAGTTTATTAAAATGCTTTATTTATTTAATAAATTAGTTCAATTCCAATGGAATTATTTGCAGTCATTTGGTTCATAATTAGAACAAAAATTAGTAAGTTTACCATCATCAAAATGTGTTAGGATTAAATAATACTAGGAGTCTTAATAAATTAATAATTATTATTTTTAGTCATTAAATATACATTTAAATCCATCCTTGTAAGGAAGTAATGAAAAATAAAATATGTCACCTCATGAAGGTGGAAGTATGAATATATGAATGTGTGACATTTAAATTTACCAACATTATAGAGAGAGGGATATTATAAAATATTTTATCCATAAAATACATATTTATATCATAAATATCAAAAATATTATTTAAATATATCTGTTTAACTAGCCATGTGAGGTGGTGATGAGAAACAAAATATATTGTTTGTTAAGGCGGTAGTCTATATATATAAAAGAGAAATGTTTCCATTTTTAGACAGATTAAAAAAATTATATGATGGATGTTATATAAATATAATAACTTTTACCTATATTAATTTTACATATTCTATAATATTTAATTTATTAAAATGGATTATTAGGAGTTAAAAGAAGAAAGAAACTTTATGGATCTCGGTTAAGACCTTTACCTCTTACCGGGATATCCCCCACTAGCATAAAACTTTAGAATTATAATTTTTGTCTATTGTAGAGACCAAGTCCACTAGTATATGGAAAATAAATTTTGTAATAGATTTTTATGATCTTTCTTGAGACATTGTTATCAAATTATCTGTATAATGTAGGGTTGAAGGGATCCTTTTATAATGAGGGTAGTTGTTCTCTTATAAATATTCAAAATTTTGAATGATATTAATGGACAATTAAAAAAAATATGGTCCAAAATGAACAATGATTGAGGAGGATATAATTTATGTTCAAATATATTCAACCAATAATATTAGAGTTAAGCATTTGGGACATTATCTCATAGTTTTAAACCATTTACTATATTTAACCATCTACTAAGGAAGCTCACTTTTTTTATGGTAAGTTAATTTTATTACCAAAAACTTATTTGTACCCATCCATAAAATAGAAAACGATGATCCAAAATATGAATCCCTTTTCGAGGATAAAATTTCTATAGGTGATAAAAATTACATTTAAAATAAGTATATGAAAGGTAATGAATATAAGTTCTTATAAAAATATCGTTAAAAATATAAATATGATATTAAGGAAAATCATGTTTATAAACACTATCAATGAAAATTATTTGTCTAATAAAAGATAAATGATATTTATTTGACATTATAAAAATTAATACAATATTTATCAATTTAAACAGAATATTTAATAAATGTTTAATGGAATAGGTACTTATAAGAAATTTATTTTCTATTTGAAGTTAAATATTTTAATAAATTACAAATGTATAAGGAAATTGGTTTTATTTGATGGAATATTTTCTAGTGGGATTGTAACACGAGCTTAAGAAAATTTATATGAGCCTTATGGATATTATATAGTAATAAAGAATAGTAACCACACCTATGAAAGTAAAAAAAATTATGTATCTTAAATGTGAAAATAAGATATATTTTTATCTTGGAATGATTAAATAAATGTTTTGAAAATGACAGATTATGTTTTTGCTTTTTGTAATACATAAATATTTATTTAAAATATTTAATTGATATAATAATTTAAAAGAAAATAAATTTTCATAAAATATATTCATGAATTAATATTTTATTGTCTTATGATTATAAGAAAATTTTATGGGTCCTTAATTAATTTTTCAATGTTTTGTAAAATCCGTTATAGTTATAAAACTTGTATTTTTAGAATAAATTATTGTTTTAATTAAAATTAAAATTTATAATATTAGGAAAAATATATTCAAAAGAAGGACTTCATTTTTTAATTCTACATGTTGAACAATATTTAGGATAAAGTTTAATGATTTTTCTAAAATACATGAATTTTGGTGAATATCGAAATACGATAATTTAAGAAATAAGAAAAATACATGAATTAATGAGTAATGGATAATGTTATACTATGGTAATCACCCTTGGTTAAAACTCACATTAACTAATTACTATTTCTTGTCCCAATAACTAACACTATTTCCTTTCATGAGAAAAATAATAAAATAACGAACAAAAATAATGGAAACCCTCCTCTCCTCCACAATAAATATCACCCTCACCTCCTCTTCTCCCCGCACATCAAATGATTTGAAACTTGTCCAATTCATGAAAATGATTCTTAAAATGCCTCTTCCCTATGTCCAAACCATTATGATCTCACCAAAAGGCCAAAACCAAGGGCCTTAAGGAGGTTCTTATGGAAGAGAATTCCAGAGGTAAAACTCCTCATCCATTTTTATTTTATTTTATTTTCAATTACATTTTTACTTATACTCTAATCACCTCCACTTATATAGGAGGTCTGAAATATCTAGTTTAAAATATATACTGGATTTTTTTTCATGTTTATGAAAAAATTCATTGTTATACTTTTTCTTATCTCCCATTTATTCTGAAAATATAAATATCATCTGTAATGTGTCTATTTACCAACATCATGGATGATGTGTTTTAAATTTTCATTATATCAATAATAGCTTGTCATAATACAATTTTAATGGTTGATACTTGTTTTAAATTGTATCAAATCACCTATTTTATTTTCTATAATTAACATATATTTGTAATATTAAATTAAATAGTGAAACTAGGTCATGATGATCAACGAACCACCAAAATGATCTAAAAAATATCATTATTGTTTTATCTAATGATTCATCCTAATATCTAGAAAAAAATGATATATGGTATAATTTAATGTTATATAAATATATAAATTTTATTTCATTCCACTTTTGGAGTTTCTCTTCCTTTCGATAGGAAATTCCATAATGAACCGACCATGGAAACCTTGTAAAGAACACACCTGAGACAATGGAAATAACAAAATATTATTAATAAATGGGTGTAAATATGTTATAAAAATATCATATAATGTATTATAAATATGAATATGGATCTTTAATCTATTAACAACACTATTTTAACCATTATACAAGATGTTTGGACGTTTCTATAGTAAGACAAACTCGAGCTAATGGAATTCTTAACCCAATTTCCATTCTTTGGGTTAACCTTATACTTCATTGAATTTTTCAAGAAAAGATTATTTTAATAATTAATTTTGATTATATTATATGTTTTTATAGAGAATATATATTCCTTTTATTTTATTAACTATTTCTTCAATGATATGGTATTTGTAAGTCACTTTCCTTTTAAAATCATTTTTAAATGTCTCTTTTATGAAATTAAAAAAGATTGTTCTTTTTTTATGTCAGGAGCATTATCATTTTTTTTATTAAAATGTTTCATTTATATGTTATTATTATTATTTTTTAAGAATATTATTTCATTATTATGTTCCTGGATTTTGTATTCTAAAATTGTGTTTTTTTATAAAAGAAGGGTATTTTGAAATATAAAAGTGTTTTCCTTAAGGGTTTAAATGAGCGACCAAGTATTTTATTTCATTATATGTTCCTTGGAAATTTTTTATGTGGGGTTGAACACATTATAACTCAATATATGATGGGTTTATCCCTATTATAGCTTAATATATATTGGTTTGAGCCCATTATAGCTCAAGATATGATGCTTGAGCCCCATTATATCTCTCCAATGAATAAGGATCTTTTAAGACAGAAGTCGATAGAAAGGATATTACATTTTCATGGGTAAATTTAATATTTATATACTAAATATGTCCTATGTAAACATTATTATGTTTCTATCCATGTTAATTCTTTTTTATGAAATGAGTTTTAATGGTTTTTATGTTATCACTTATTTAACAATTTTCATCCCTATGTCCCTTACTGAGAATTTTGTCCTCATCCTAAGTTTTCAAATGTTTTTGACTAGTTATATGGGTGAGTAAGTGAAATAAATAAGTCAAATAATATGTGTATTTTTCAAAGAAATCATGTTTTATTTTTAACCTTTTCTATTTTGGAGGAAATGGATTCTGTTTTAGTTGTGTCAAAATACATATGAATAGGGTATTTTATGTCCAAATTATCTAAGCCTGTAAACCAGATATTATCCTTAAGGTTAATGAATATAAATATTTGTCTAAAAAATAAGATCATGTATTGTTTTATGGTTTGTTCCATATAGTTGGTATCAAAGGATGTTTTAGATAAACATTACGGTTAGGATGATGTAAATGAAATACCATAAATGATTTTAAATTTATAGTTAATCTAAAATGATATAGAATTTGAATATTACCATGTTTCATCTACTATGATATGTCCGTTTAGAATGTTTATTTGAAAAACAAACACGGAAGTTGAATTAGGAAGGCACAAGGAGGCTAGTATTAGTCTGAATTTTCATCATGGAAAGGTGGGAATATGGACAGTGTTGTTTGTAACAATAATGTTTCAGTTAACTCAGGTGAAAAAAGGTTGTGGTGTTCATGATAGAGATAAACCTGATCTACGATGAAAGAAAAATTTTTATGGAGAATTTCATGAAGCAATGTCTTCTATCATTCAGTGGATCATCAAACCTGGTTATAAAATATGGGTGCATCAATGCTCTAGAGATGATATTTAATTCCATGGGATGTTCAGAACATCAAAATCTATCCCATTCCATTTATCATTTTGAATTTGAAGATGATATATGGTGGACATTGGTTAATAATACTAGAGATTAATGAGTTCATGATTCTATTGAATGGGAAACAATCAAGTATATTTTTCTTCAGAAGTATTTCCAAAATTTTGTTCGATGTTGAATGGAAAAAAATTATAGAATTGAGGGAAAATGAGGAAGAGTATGTAGTTATATATGAATAAAAAATCACAAGATTTTTTATTTATGTTCTATAATTTTTTAATCAGGATTGAAATCGGGTTGATGAAGAGAGTAGGCTACAAGAGAATTTAAAATCTATGAGAAAGTTTTTTGCTATGAAGAAATGTTTGAAATGGAGATTTCTGACACATATGTCCCTCGAGATGAAAAGAATAAGAGGAATCCAATTTGGCACTGTTTGGGGAATAATTCATTAGATAAATTTAGACGTATGAAAATCAAACTCTATTCTTCTAAAAATTTTGGTATAAAACTTCCTATATAATGTCTTGTAAAATCTAGGAAGCCCTACCATTGTTGAATGTTTGGACACCTGGGTTTTTATTTTTGCAGAAAATTATCAGACAAATAATGTGTAGCCAATAGTACAATTTTCTAACATTAAAGAGTTGGGTCATTATACTAATGTGTATCCAAATCTAGTCACTCATGTGAAAAATCAGTAAGATTATAAATGGATCATTGTGTAAAAATACTTTACAACTACATCACTAGATGTTGATCCATCAAACAACATGGTATCAGGTACATTTCTTGATTTTACAGAATATGAAAATTTGTTTTCTGATTCAGTGTCTACATATTCCATCATTTCTATGAAATTTTCTACATATTTCCAAATTCTGCAAATTTGAAAATTCCACCTCATGAAATAAATCCAGAAATCATGGTAAAAAACCAAGTTGAAATATAGAGGAAAAAATAAATTATAATAATATTTATATCTTTCTATATGGAATGATTTTACCTGTAAACCATTTTTTTCTTCCTATAATTGAGTTTGATGTTGTTTTGGTAATGGAATGGATTTCTGTTTATTATGTTAGGACTGATTATAGATATATAGAAGTGGTTTTTCATAAAGATTTTCAGTTTCTGTATAAGAATGAACCCATACTATTTATAACATATTAGTTTTCCAAGATACTATTAAAAGATGAAAATTAAAGTAATCTTTCATATATTGATGAAAATCAATGAATTTTTTAGATTTTTGATGTTCTAGTGGTAAATGATTATCTTGAGATTTTTCATGATGATTTTCTCTGTGTTGTTCCTGATCTAGAGGTCGATTTTAATGTTGAATTAGTTCCCAATGATAAGAAAATTTCTAAACCCCTTGTTGAATGTCTATAATAATACTTTTAGAGTTGAAAAATTAGTTCTAGGAATTATTATATTAATCCTTCATCCAACCTAGCCCTTCACTCTGGGGTACTCTTGTCTTGTTTGTTAAAAAGAACGATGGTTCAATGAAACTTTTCATTGATTATAGAGCCTTTAATAAAATCTCTATTAAGAACAATTATCATTTTTCTCATATTGATGATTTGTTTGATCAGCTCCAGGAAACACAATATTTTTGAATGGTTGACCTATGTTCGGGGTTACATCATTTCAAAGTAAAATAAGACGAAATTATAAATTCCACATTTTGTACTAGATATGTGCATTATAAATTTCTAGTTATGAAATTTGAGTAAACTAATTCACCTATTGTATTCATGGATCTTATGAATAGAATATTTCATAAGTTCATGGATAATTTTTTTTTTGTGTTTCTTAATGAAATTATTGTATATTCTAAAAGTAAATAGGATAATGTATGACATATAAAGGTTGTTTTGAAAACCATAAATTAAAATAAACTGTATGTAAAATTCATTATGTGTGAATTTTTATTGCAATAAATTTAATTCCTTGGTCACATTATTTCTCAAGATTGTGTAACTTTTTATCCTGCTAAAACCAAAGTCATTTAATAATGGCCAAGACCCACAAATATTACTGAGATTCATAATTTATTTGTTTTGGAAGGCTATTACTATAGTTTTTTCAATAGAATTGTATGGTTATCTAGAACATTGAATAAGTTAACTCAAAAAGGAGTTAGTATTATTTGGATAAAAGAATGTGATTATTGTTTTCAAGAATTGAAAAAATATTTATGAATGCTCTAGTTTTCGACCTTCCTTTTAGATATGGTGATTGTTTTATCTTTATAGAGGCTTCTTTGGAAGGACTTCGTTTTGTTATAAGTCAAAATGATGTGGTAATTGCTTACCCTTCATGGCAGTTGAAAACACAATATTTAAATTACCATACCCATTATTTGGTATTACCTGATGTTGTTTTTTTGAATTAAAATTTTTGAGGCATAGTTTGTATAGAGTAAAATGTGAAATATATATTGAAACAAATTTAGTGTATATTTATTCAAATGTAAGTGATCATGAGATAGAGAAGATGGAAGAACCTATTAAAAGATCATGATGGCATGATTCATTACCATCCAAGAAAATAAAATAATGTGGCTGATTCTTTTATTCAGAAACATAATGTTATATTAACCATGTTATGTTTGGAATAAGACTAGATTATTAATGATATGATATTATTTTGAAGTTTTTGGCACAGTAAATTCTTCAATTTTGTTTCAGGTATTAGGAATATCCTCTATGTCATACAGAATAAAGAATGCTTAGAAAGAAGACTGTGAGTTTCAGAAACGGGTAGAATTGGTTCAAAAGGGTATGTTTACTGAGTTAGACACTGATAAAGAGCGTGTTTTGAGGTTTGGGAAGAAAATATGTGTTTTTTGATTATCAATTAATGTAATAACTATTATTTGAAGCTCATAGTTATTAATTTTCATTTCATCCCAGAAGCCCAATGATTTATAAAGACCTTTAAGAGTATTACTGGTGTGATTGAATGAAAATATATATTTCTAATGTTATTGTGAAATGTTTAACTATTAAATTGAATAAAGTAGAGAGGTAGTTGAAAAAGGGGATTCTTCATCCTTTTCCATTTCCAGAGTGGAAATGAGAAAATGAATCCATAGACATCATAGTGGCACTACCAAATACTTCTCAAGGTAACAATGTAATTTGGGTTATTATAGAACGACTGAGTAAATATACATTATTCCTTACTATTCGTTATATTATTTCCTTAGATTATCTTTCTCCACTATACTTCTTGAGATTTTTTGGTTACGTGGTGTTACTCTATCCATGGTATCTGACTGAGTTCCAAGGTTCACTTATAACTTTTGGAAAGGAGTTACGATGTAATTGTGAACTGAATTAAATTACTACAATATATTTCATCCTCAATCTGTTAGACATACCTAGAAAGTAATTCAGACCTTGGAGGATATTCTCGAATATTGATAAATATATGAGAAATGAAGTAGGGATCAACATTTTATTTAGTAGGCTTTTCTTATAATATCTGTTTTCATTCAAGTGTATGGATGGAACCTTTGGAGTCATTATATGGGAAATGATATCGAACTTAATCAATTTTGGATGAAGTAAGGGAAAGGATGTTTATGGGACTATAATTAGTAGAGGAAGTTCTTAAGACATTGAAGATGATTTAGTATCACATGAGGAAAGCTCAAAGTTGATAGAAAAGTTATATAGATAAGAAAAAGAAAGGCCTTTCATTTGAGTTAGGTAATCATGTTTTCATTAAAATTTATCCTTCGAAAAGTGGTAAGCATTTCGATAAAAACAGAATCATGGGTTCATGATTCATCATAACTTTTGAAATCTTGGAGAAAATTGGACAACTTTCTTATCAAGAAGTTTTACCACTAAATATAACTCATTTACATAATGGTTATCTTATTTCAATGTTGAGAAAGTATGTTTCAGATCCATATCATGTTTTGAGACCCATAGTATTTTTGAAAGAAGAGAACATTTCCTATGAAAAGAAACCTATTCAGATTCTTGATCGTAGAAAGAATGTATTGTATAATAAGTTAATTCACTATCTCATGGTTTTGTGGAGAAATTGCATTGTTGAAGAAGCAACATGGGAATCTAAAAATTATAGGAGTGAAAGGTATCCTCACTAGTATAATAAGTGATTAAAAATTTGGAGGACACAATTAACTAATGGTGGGGAGAATTTTATACCCTGGGTACTTATAAAAAAAATTATTTTCTCTTTTAAATTATATATTTGAAATCATTGCAAATGTATAATGAATTAAGTGGTATTTTAAGGAATATTTTATGATGGGTTGTAACTTAACCATATGAATAGTAATATTGCACCTATGAATAGTTAATTGGTCCATACATTAGTAAGAAAAACTATGAAAGTATGAATAAAATTTATGTATATTATATTTAGAAAATAATTATACAAAAATGGAGTTCATTTTTTATACTAAACATCAAAAAATGGAAGGTTTAATTTTTTATATTTCTCAAAAATACATTTTTATTATTTTAATAGTGAAATATGAAAATTTGTGAAATAAGCTAAATACATGAATTATTGAGTCTTGGATGATGTTCTACTGATGTAATCACCCCTGTATGAAACTCAAAAGCACTAATTACTAATTATTTATAAGAACCAACACTATCATTTTCCTTGAAGCAAATTATGAAATAATTATTAAAATAATTGAAACCCCTCCTCTCCACTAAAAATACCATCCCTTAGTCCATATTCTCCTCACACCTCTCAAGGTTTAAGCCTTATCCAATTTGCACCCAAGATTCCTCCCAAGCCTCTTCCCTACGTTTAACACCTTTTGGTCTCACCAAAAGGCCTAAACCAAGGTCTTTAAAGAGGTTCCCATGGAAAAGAATTCAAGAGGTCAAAATCATCCTTAATTTTTAATTTATATTCTTTTCAATTATTTGTCCTTACTTATACTCTCTTCACATCCACTTATACAAGAGGTGTGAAAGATATATTATCTTATATATACTATAATTTTTTCATGTTTATTAAAATATTCATCATCATGCACTTTATCTTATCCATTTAGTCTAAAAATAAAAACATCATTTGTGATGTGTTGATTTAGGGACATCGTTGACGATGTGTTTTCAATTTTCATTAATTTCTTCAAGGATGGACATAAAAATATTTTAATGCTTCAAAAGGGTTTTAAATTTTATGATATGAAATATTTTCTGTCCTGGAATTAACATATATTCATAATATATATTTGTATAAATAAACCGGTTCATGATGATCAATGAACCGCCAAAATGATCTAAACAAATATTTTTAATGTTTTTTCTGATGAATCATCCATATATGTGACAAAAATTATATATGGTATAATTTAATGTTATTGAAACATGTAAATACCATTTAATTATCCTTATAGTGCATCTAATCCTTTATACAAGAAATTCCATAATGAACCAACCGTGAAAACCATGAAAAGAACGCACTTGAAACAATGTAAATAACAAAATATTATTAATAAATCTATATAAATATGTTATAAAAATATCATATAAAGTATTATAATAATTAATGGAGATATTTAATATATTAATAACACTCTTTGAGTCATTATTCAAGATTTTTGTACACGTTTAAAGCAACAGAAACCCTAGGTAGAGAAATTGTTAACCCAACTTCCAGTCATTGGGTTAACTTTACACTTCATTGATTTTGTCATTATATGATTATTTATTAAAAAAAATTACTATATTATATTTTATTATATAGATTCAAAGTGAACATGTATATTACTTTAATTTGATTAATTTTTATTCAATGATCTGATATTTGTAAGGGATATTCCTTTTAAAATACATTTAAATGTCTCTTTTACCAAATTCAAAGAATATGTTCTTTTTTAATGTCAAGATAATTTTTTTATAATTTCATGATTTTTCATTACTATAATTTTTAATTTATATGTTTTCATTGTTATTTTTTTATTATATTATTTCATTATTTTTTGAAGTGTTTTTATATTTTACAACCATTTTTTTTAAAAAAAGGATATTTTTAATTATGAAAGTTTTTTTCTCAAGGGATTAAATGAGTGATCAAGTGTTATATTTCATGATTTTTTACATGGAAATTGTTTATGTTGGTTTAATTTATTATAACTCAGGATATGATGGGTCTATCCTCATTGTATCTCAAGATATGTTTGGTTGAGCTCATTATAGCTCAGTATATGAAAGGAGAACCCCATTTTATGCTCTCCAGTGCATTGGGTACTCCGAATATGAAAGTTGACTGAAATTTTATTACATTTTCAATGGTAAATGTATGATTTATATGGTAAATATTTCTCAAAAAAACTTCATGATGTTCATATTCATTCTAGTGGGTTTTTATAAAATTTAATTTAATGGTTCTTACTTTATAACATTATTAAAAAATTTCTTTTTTATGTCCCTTACTTAGATTTTTGGGTTCATCACTAGTTTTCAAAAAACTTACAGATTAAGTGTGAGTTAGAGAAAGAAGGAAGTGATTTTAACTTTTATGATGTGTTTTCAATGAAATTACATTTTATTATAAAAGTGTTATATTTTGGAAGAAATGGATTCTATTTTAGTTATATCCACTATATATAAATATACGATGTTTTGTAGGAATTATGTCCTAATTATCTAAAGATATAAACCTAAAAAGGTCTCAAATGTGAATGAGAGTAAATTCTTGTATAAAACTCAACATTATGTAATATTTTATGGATGGGTCCTTATGAAAAGGGCCAAAACAATTATTTTATTAGAATAAAATGTTAATTAGTATTTTAAATTCCAAACACATGTTTCTAAATTTGTCATAATATAGATAAATTTTATATTAGACATATTAAATGTATATTTTTTTATAAAAAATATTTTATATACATTATTTCCATTATTGTATTATAATAATTCTATAAATGTTGTAGTTTTTTCAAAATCAATATTTTTAATTGGTCACCTTAAAATAAAACACTTAAGAAAAATTCTAAAAATGAACCCTAATCTATTTTAAACATGATAAATAGATAAATTAATTTCACTTCACCATATTTAAATTCCCAAATTCAAAAAATTTCTTTTTATATGAATATAAAACATATAAAGAAATTTGTATTTATTTAAAAAGTCTATTTAAAGAATCAAGTGTTATAAATCATATTTGCTATAAATTACTAATTAAATAAACGATAATATGTTTTTTAATATATTGAAATATTATATATTATCATAATTATACTCTAAAATTGATGAATTTAATTTATTTTAAAAAAATACAGAACAAATTATGAAAATATCTTTGAAGAAAACAAATTTTTACCATAAATTATGCAAATTATATATATTTTATCATTAATAATTTGAAATTTATTATTATATTATTTACTAGAGGTTCTATTATTATTATAACATTGGTAATAATTTTAACCAGATATATCATTTCATGTTTTGGTTTGATGTTTCATATGAAATTCTCTTTTTAAGTGAGTATTATTTTAGGAAAACTAAATATTGCAATTATAGGGTGTTATATGTATTTTACTATAAAAATGAAATTTAATTGGATTTTTATTTTAAATCAGTACTCTATAAAATCATATACCAATTATAGTTTCCATCTTTAAAAAAAATACTAGGTTTGATAAAGACATGTTAGCAATGTCTTTTCATTAATACAGAAAATTTCTCATATTTTCAAAAATAATATGATGTTTCATCACCACATTTTCCTATTTTTTAAAATATGAATCTAATTTATATAATAATTATACATGTGTGTTTATATTTATATTTTTTTTATTTTTCATATAACCCTCATCATTCATATACAAAGTTTTTAAGAACAATTTTATATAATTACTCTTGGCTAATAACATTTATAATAACACAAAAATAGCATAATAAAAAAAAATATAAACATATTAATAGATGATTAGATATAAAATTTTATAAAACATAGAACATAACTCATATGAAGACTCAAAACATGTTATATTTTGAACATTTACATTAATAGGTTTCTAAAATTATGAATATTATTAATTTAAATAAAATAATAATATACTACAATTCTAATATAAAACAAAAAATTAGGATTCTTTCAAAAAATTAGTATACAAATCATAATAAACATTAGAAAAAAAATCACATATATGACTTAACAAAATGTAAAACGTTTTATTATAGTCATAAATATGATGGAACAAAAACCACATATATGGTTTTTAGAGCACTTTTCAATGAATATAAATAGCTGCATCATTATTTAATAAAAAACAAAACTCAAAGGCTTAGTGTAATTGTATATTAGTTACATATTTCTCATCATTACAAAAAAAATGTACTAGAGGATTAGAAAATATTGACATCATTTACAAAAATTACACAGAGAAAGACAAATTATATAAAAAAATTCAAATTCCATTTATTTCCAACAAATAATAAATTTAATTTCACATTGAGACCATAAATAGTATATAGTTTTTATGAATTTATAATAATATTCATAAATATCAAAAATGGTGAATTAATAACATAATAAGAGGAAACAAATATGAAACATCATATTATCATGTGTGAGTGATTATGTGGTACATTATAAAAGAATGAACATATGAAAAAAATGTGATATGGAAGAATAAATATAAAAAATGGAATATAAATGTGTCATATAAATTATAATTGAATATCATAATTATAAAAAAATCATACCTTACACAACATCATAACATAGTTCACAAGGCTCTCTACTCAAGTCTCATACAAAAAATCTCAAAATATATATGATTTACATATTGCACTATAGGGAAAAATAATTTTGAGCCTAATTTTTGACATCATAATATTCATATGAATATATGTTCAACATGAAATAAAATATTTTAAGTGATCATAATTTTATTATAAGAAAAAAATGATTTACTACTAAAAAGTAACGAGTAACATGTGAATTTAATTTGATATCACATAGCAGTCAATCAAAAAAAGTGTTGATAAGGAATGTCTAAAACAAAAAAAAATTAAAATATCATATCATAACCAAAATGTAATTAAAATATATAAGTAAAAAACATTTTACAAAATAAATTAAAATCACGGAGAAAAATAATTTTTATTCATAGAAAATCCAAAAGAAATAATATTTTCATTTATATATCATGATAGAAAAACAAAAACTATGGGACTATAGAATTATATTGTTCAAATAAAAATTATATAAATAAAAAAATTAATATTTGATGTTTATATTCTGTTCCATACAAAACACCCTAAGGAAATGAATAAAGAGAAGTGGATTTAAAGACTATAGGGTGATTAAGAAGAAAATATCATTACCAACTTCATCAGGATTGAAATAAGAATTAACATATGAAAGGATAATGAATAATTATATAAATAATACTAAAATACAAAAAAATAGAATAAATTATTGGTATAATAATAGATAAAAAGTACACATATCAATGGATACTTAAAGTGATATAATTTTATGAAAAAATGATAAAATCTCTTTATAATGTCTATATTTTTTTATGAATAATGAAATTGGTCATACTAAAAGAATATTTAAATCAAAAATTAAAAAAGGTACAATTTCATATAAAACATTCATAAGAATATATAAATATATATATATTTAATGAAATAAAATTAATATGATACTCAAATCAATGAAAAAATATTTTTAAATAATCCTATAATAATATCATTGATAAAATACAAGAATATAGTGGTAGGAAATGTAAATAATTACAAAATAAGATTAAATTTTAATAATGGATATCAGTTTTCTATTATATAGATGACCTAAACCAATATATATGAATATGGATGAATTGAAATCCCAAAAGTGAATATCAATTAACACTAACCTTATAAGATCTTAGTCAATAAAAGATAGAATGGTGAAAGGGAATTTAAATATAAACAAATGAGTAGAAAATTGGAAAAAAAGTCATCATAATTTTACAATATATATGAAATAAAATATTATATAACATAAAAAGATAATTTAAATAAAAAAAGAGAATTTTGTGGATTATTTCCTTTACA
Source organism: Viscum album (assembly GCA_963277665.1). Lineage (NCBI taxonomy): Eukaryota > Viridiplantae > Streptophyta > Magnoliopsida > Santalales > Viscaceae > Viscum > Viscum album. The sequence goes on along the minus strand of OY728155.1, from coordinate 1,786,108,402 downwards.
TCATGTCACAACATACATGAATGCAGTTCTCTCTACATGTATAATTTTTTTTATTTTTTTTATTTCATATTTAGAACCATATATAATAATTTTATATATTAAAAACCTTTAGTATTAACTTATTAGTTATTTCATAGATAATTTATTTTCATATGATCTAATGAGCGGTATTCATTCTAAGAGTTTAATGGTTTCCTTTCTATTATAATCAACAGCTTTGTTCATTTTACAAGAGTTCCTTATTTAAAAAATAGTCTATTTAATGAAAAATAAAAAATTGGGTAATTAATAACATATTTAAAATATTCTATATTGGTTTTTTTAATTTATACACTAATTTTTTCAAATATCATATTTCACAATATTTATTATTATATAGAATATTTTAAAATTCACATTGTAGTTCTTCTTTTCCCATAAAACCAATTGGAAAATAACAAATTTCTACATCCCAAATAAAAATACATAACTTATTTTATTCAAGGTATACTCAAATTTAATTAAATTTAATTATTAAATAAAAAGTAGTAAGGCATTTTTAAAATAAGACTCCTGAGAAAATATTTATTTAAGTTTCATATTATTCTTTTTATTTAGTTATTATTAATTATAAATATAAAAATAAATAAAAATCAATTTTTACCCTAATATTCTAATTATATGAAATTAGAGATATTGGGTTTGTAAAAATAATGATTAAAATAGAATAGATTTTATAAATATTAATATAATGTATTATTGATTAAATAATTACACAATAAATTCACTCTTGATTCTAGTTATGTAAAACGTTAAAACTTATAAAAAGACCCTATGGGTGGGATAAGAAAGTGGGGGAGTTGTGATTTATGATATAGTTTACATGAATATTTTAGTGATCTCAACTAATTTCAACTTCGATCATAAGTGACTTTATTATACTTTCACATATTAAATTTTAACATGCATTGGGACTTGGAAAACATTAGGGATATAACAATTCATACAGGTTCAAATAAATGATACTCATATTGGAGGTCATAAATATGTTATATCAAATGTTATTCCTTGTATATAAATACAAAAATTTGATTATTCATTTTTATACCCATTATATGTAACACATAGAATAGTCATCTCCAAATATAATATTATATTTTTAGTGGTCATATTATAAGGGTTAACTCGAATGGTTATTTTTATTTAGTCTTCAAATGTAAACAATCATTATCCAATTAATTTCAAAAAATATTCTTAATAAAAAACATAATAGACACCTTATATCATCCATTAAATTACTCAATTGATTTTTTACCATATCAACCACAAATGGATACATTACCTTATAAAACAACCCCATATAACAGATTCATTCTATAATAGGTACCTCTATTATACATTATAAGAACTCCATGAATCACCAAAAAAGATAACCCTCTCCATTCCAATAACATAACACTATTTTTAATTATATTGTAAGTTTGGAACGTTGATAAAGACACTAGAGGGGGGGATTGTGTCCTTTTAAAAGATCTTTAAAATTTTAGAACTTATCCCCCTTTGCAACATGGAAAGTAATGTTGTTCCCATTTCATTAATAGAATTTGTAATGGAAATTAATCTTTGAATAAAATAAGATTGTTATACTTGTTCAGGGATCATGGGTCCCATATTCCACTACATCATAAATATCTATATTAGTTTAGTGATTTTCCATATATGATCATTTCTCAAGAGATCTAGATAATTTTTTGAAATCAAATTAAACTTGTTAAAACATCTTTTACAATGCTTTAAAACAAGTCAAATATTTGATTTGAAAATACTCCACTCATGAGTGTAGAAAAATAAAATAGGTTATTTATGGTAAGAGAAATTTCTTTTGAAATAATTCATATAAAAATGATGTTGATGATAGATGAAGTGTTTTTTATATGAATAGAATGAAAACTTCAAAACTCAATCCTTAATAATATGCTCTGAAAATGTTATAGATAATATATTTATATGACATTAGAGTAGTGAAAAAATTTCATCAATAGTGTACACATAAAAAAATATATAACATGGATATCAATAATGTGTAGTTATGAAAATAATTAATAGAAATCATCACATGTATCATAGATTAGAATAAACAGTTCTAGAAGAATGGATAATCTATCCAGTAAAAAGAAATATCCAACACAGTTTTGGAGAAAGAGATTTTAATTTTTATTTATATTAATAAAAATGGATCATTTCTGAAAAATGTTAATTTATATACATATATAAATTTAGTAATTAATAAAAAAATATTGATTTAATTATATTCAAATTGATACAAAAATGCAATCAAATAAACTGTGATCATTAAAAAACTTAGTATATTGGTATTTTGAATTTAATCATCCACAAAAAGAATAAAAATACATTTGAAATTGTAAAGAAACAATCCATAATTGTTGTTACTGTGAAAAATCCTTTGAATCTATTTAAAGAGATCTTTCCTCTAACGGAATAGTAATCACAAATCTTAGAAATATTTAAGAATTATAAAACACACAGAGGACTTCTTTAACCTGGGGTTACTTTTTGTGATGAAAACAAAAAATGTATGGTTTCCATCATTTGGTTTATTCTACATGTATATCTCTAGAATGTGGAGTATAATGACAACATGAGTTTACATACATTTGGTACAAATAAAATGTTACACATGTCATCATGATTTTCATTAACAAAACATGATTCCCACTCAAAACATTCAACCCAAACATAGGGTTCCAAATTTTTAGTTGGATAATAATGTTAGGTTGTAACATCACTTTTTGAATAGTGATTCAAGACCTCATTAAAAAGACTAATAAATTGCAGAAAAATATTTCCCACAAAATGAATGTGTATTGCACCAAAAAATGAATCCAAAATTTTAGGAAAACTAAATACAATATTTAACATAAACTTTAAATCCAATCAAAGTAAATTTATCAATAAAACAAATGCTGGTGTCTGTTAGAATCAAAATAATTAAATAACTCATGATATATAAACATGAAATAGTGAGATTAATATCTATATGACCAATAATGCCACTAATCTTGATGATCACAACAACCAAATAAAACAAAGAAATAATGGTAACCATAATAGGTTGTAAAAAATATTCACCAATTCACAACAAAGACTGATCAAAAAAAATATTAAATATTATTATTATTTTGTTTATTTTGAATTCTCATCCTTTTTATGATGTTATATAGAAATTATAATAAATAAAAATATTTTTTTTGTGTACAGAACTATATGTGAATGTCATATAATCAAAAAATATCAGTATTCAAAAATGGATAAACACAAAACATAAAATAAAATCATTAAAAACCATAATTTCAATATAATATAAAAAATAAATTCACTTTTAATAATTATTTTAGATTTCATAGTAATTTTTCTTCAAAGGATATAGGAATATATTTCTAATTGAGAGGAAATGTCATGAGTTGGTTGAGATCCCTATGATTAATAAATAGATGTTAAGGAATATCTGAGATTCTTTTGCATGGCCACCAACTCTGTGATCATCTCATTGGAATTCTTGATCAAAATCACAAAAAACTCCCTCCAAATGTTCCATCAATCCTTAATCACTTTTATCACCTCGAACTACTAATCCTTTAAAATAAATTATCTATAAAAAAATATTGAACATAGTTTCCATAATTTCCAATTAATATTTATGAAAAACAATAACTCATGGTTATCCATGATTTATTATTGCAATCAGTTCTTCTTAGAATCCTAATAGATTATGTATAGGCGTAATATTAGACTGAACACATGAAATATTTTCATCCATTATAAGATGGTTATTAGAGTTAAGATTCACCCATTTAAACATATCATTAAATATTTCTCTACTATATTTAAATTCTCTTCCTATTAAGAAACTATAGAATATTACATACTCAAGAAAAATTGTAGAAAAACATCACAAGATCACTGAAATAATATATTGAAATCATCTCCTCAATGATATTTATAACATGTTCAGTGATATAATTCAAAAAATAATCAAAATATTTCTTACAGATTGATATCCCTATCAAATAATTTTATTGATTTAAGAGACACAAATGTTTTATTTTATAAATCGATTCCTATATTTTGTATTTAATAAAAATCCAATAACATTCATGTATATTTTAAATATGTATTACCTCATATTTTAATAGATTAAATATTTAGAAAAGTCATTCCATATATTTTTGATCATGATCTTTAAAACTAAAATCATCACTATATTCCATGCCTAAAACATCAACCATTAAATATGGATCCCTAATATTAACCAATTGATGTGATTGTATATCCAAAGCATCACTATATACAAATTTAAACTCTCCAAGAACATCTATAACTCCTATATCATCTTTAAAAGTTCATTCCATGGACATTTGAGGCAATGAAACTAATTGATCCTTCATAAATTTAGTAATATAAGGATCATAAGAACCTACTTGATTAATATAATGAGATTCCTCCCTTACTTCAAAATCATTATATTAAACAACATTCTCAACTAGGTTTACTGAAACATGAGATATATGATCAACTTTACCTTTAATGACATTCGGAAAATAAACTAATCTTTACAAAAATAACTATTCACCTCTCAAAAATTTCACCGAAAACTATAACCTTATAAACAATATCACTAACATAATTAGCATAAAACTTATCTGTTGTCAGTGGTACCTCTATTCTCTAAGGCCTTCAGTCATGTAGAACAAGACAGTCTTATTATTTTGAACTTTCCTGATAAATTAATGGAAAATTTAGAACATCTCAAATTCTAGTAGGAAAGTTCCCATCAAATACATCCCTCACTACGGTTATTATAAGAGAATTATCTCTACTATTAGAGGATTCCTTTAAACTTACTACACCATGTATCTTAACACTAACTTTATCTACTCAAGATTTATTGTATTATTCTACTCCATACCCTGTAGAACTTGTAGACATAAATGTTTTGTTCTCACCCTTAGTCTAAGCCCCAAATGACTCATATTTATCTACAACAACAGGTATAATTTTTTTACATGGTCACACTCTATTGTATTCCATATTTCTATAGAGATCCAAAATATTTATCATTCATGTGATGACATATTAAACTAGTATTTATGTCACCAATAATCCCATCTTATAAAAAATAAAACACACAATCTTACCCATGGGATAAAATTACATCCTTTTACAATTTCTGATGAAATATTTCATGTAACATAATATATATGGACTAATATTTTACTTTAATTCCTCATTAACAGAAACAATATATATATGTCATGAAAAATATTCTTTCTACATTCAGTAATCCTTAGATCAAAAGTTGTCTGAACTGTCTTGACCAACACATTCTAGTCAACTTATAAATCTATTACCTATATTTTTCAAACATATTAGATTCCATAAATAAAATAAATGTTTTCCTCAGACTCATAAAATATATCTATAACAATAATTAGAATATAAATAATATTCCATTTATGTTGTAACTAATAAATATTATCCGTAGTGAGTCTCAACACTGAAAAACCCTTGGCATTTACCTTTGGAGAATCACCATCCATAGTATCACTAAATCTGATATAGGAATTCTCATAAAATTACTTTTCAGACCTTTTAAAATCATATTTATAACTACCTCCATCAAAAAACTAATATCCTCCCAAGAATTTTTAATGCTTTCTTCAGCATCAGATTGGTCTGAAACATACAGTCAAGGATTATAATGTTCCATTGTATCATCAGACAACCCATACTAGAATATCATTTAATACACACCCCATAGAGACCTCCCTAATTAGTCATTACAATTTTCTCCATCAAAATAACTATTACAAGGTTTACGGTTAAAAATATTAAATGTTTAGGAGATTTAGACTTCTGGTGATCAATTTTTCTAGGGTTAAATGGTAGGGGTAAAGGAATATTATTAACTCACATTGTTTTATGAGACTATTTAGGTTCTCAATCCGATAATTTATTGTAATCATTTACAAATTTTCAAAAATAAAATTAAACTTTTGAAACTAAAATACATGAATGAAATAAAACAACTTTCAAACCAATAAAAAAGTGATGAAAATAAATCATTATAATAGAATTAATAATTAATATAAAAAATATTGATTAAAAAATATTAAAATATTTAATTCAAATTAAATAAACTATACTCACCATTAATAAACTAAAAACTTCGTGTGGGATATAATATAGTAAAAAAATTATCAAGATGATATTCAGTGTTGAAAAATTCTAAATAAATATTCCCCTTCATTACATGATCCCATATAAAGTGTTGTTTATTATCATTATTCTTATCTTATAAATGAGAGAAGATTTTCTGATGTATTTTTTTCACTATTATTATCATAAAAAATAGGGAAATGATAAATATCAATTCCATAGTTTGCAGGCACTGATTTCATCCACAATTCATATGCATATTGATTACCATCTAATATGTGTTCTATTTTAGAAGGTTAAAATATGACTGAATGTTTTTTACCAAGCCATGAAACCATGGATTTCACTAAAATGTGACTAGTTCATATAGTGAATATTCAATATAACCTACACCACCAAAAACTAGAATCTGAATGTGACATTATTTCAAAAGCTATAGTTTTTTGGATGAAGAAATAATTTAAAACATTACAATTCAAATATATTAAAATCCTATAAAAAGTATTTTAATTAGAAAATTTTGGACTTTATGGAAATCATATACAAAAGAAAATAGAAAATCATATATTGGGTCTACTAATAGTAAGTAATAGTAAAATAAAAATCATACCATTATACAAACAGATGACGACTAGTTTACTATCTTCATCCAAATGATGTTTTATACCCATAAAAATAGGCATTGTATAAGAATTATTATTTTTAAACATAAATCTATTTCAATCATTAAATAATGTACTTACATTGAATTAAAACATTTCTCAATTTTTTTTAATATATTTAAAATACAAGATTGAAATTTAGATATCTCATTATAATCATTTCAATCATTGTTTGCATAATAATTCAAAAACAATTACCACAATTTTAAATATTAGAAACAAAGATAACATCACATACATAAAATTAAACTGAATATATATAAAATGAATATATTTTTATAAGAAGACAATGACCATCATGTATTATATAAATAATATTTTCTAGAAGTAAATAACTCAACCTCTAATATCGTACCCTTTCTGACTATTTAATACCATCCATAGAATTAGTATGTATAAAAATATAATTTTCTATATGAGGATGTAAAAAACATGGGTGTCATTCAACATAAACTTCCTATATTATATAATTATTTCAAAAATCAAGTTTAAAATTCATCTACTATAATATAAATTTTACATGAGATGCATAGGATAAAAGGATTCTAATGGATCTTATCCTAGGAAAAAGGGAAAATCTATCCCCATAATCAATGCTATTCTCATGATTATAACCCTTAGAAACTATCCTATACATATTACTAGTAATTATTAATTTATCATCATCCTTCTTTATAAAACCCCACTTAGTTCTTATTGGTGGATGGTTTGGTGGTCAATCATCTTATTCTCAAATATTATTTCTAAAAATATTTAATTGGATCTTCTTTTTTTGATAGTATCCAACTCTCATCTTCTAAGGCTACTTCTAAAAATATAGGTTTAAACTCATATAAAATGGTAGATAACACAACAAGGGTTCTAACATTACTCTAATCTATAACTATCTTGAATGGTCCCTCTAAAGGCACCCCTCTTGAGACAACAATGATGGAAGATAGATAACAACCCCTGAGTCCCATCACCTTTATGCATCGGGTTTCTGAATTACATTGAGGGGAAAAATCACAAATAAGATACATTATGAACTATTATAGTAATATTCAGAGATATGATAGATTAAGCAGAAGCAATTCAATGACATAATATAAAAATAAAACCAAAACCATTGAGAAACGCATGTATAAATATAATACATTCAAATAAAAGATTCTAAATATATATAAATAAAAAACCAACATAGTTACACAAAAATAACTCCAAATACCAAGCTAGAAATTTACAGTGCAGTTAACGAAGCCTGCATTGAAAAAATAAAATAGTTTTCATGGATGTGGTGTGATCAAACAAATATTCTATGTAGGATCATAACCAATGTCTCCCATAAACATGTGAATATGATAGAACTAATGTACCCATGAGATATAGTAGAAACACCCATTCCTAAAAAGGCCAACTAACTAATCCCATTATCACTAAGGAACGATCACCAAATAATGAATCCATGTATAATAACATATTAAGATGTTTATCCATAAGGGTACCCCACACCACTTTACCTGCCAATTTTCCACTTTCATACCCCAATGTATTTTGTCCCGACACTCCCATATATTATATTTAACATCACCTCATATAACACTCACGTACCCCTATTCCATCACATCACATAAATACTATAACTAGAATAGTTGGTTATCTTGAACAGAAGAACAAAAACCTCATTACCTCCTCCTACTATTCAAGACCCCCTCTATTATCCACCTAACAAAACATCCCCAAGATTCACTTTTTAATTCTATCCATCGCATCCCATTATTCTCAAGGAATCATGTAATAGATAGTACGAAAGATTTGGTTATCCAACATTCAATCATTTTCACTAAGATTTTGGGGAAAACACAGAAATATATGCATGATGGACCATGGTGATTGTCGTAGGCATGTTGTGCATATATATGAAAAATAATTACAGGGTACACAGACACAAACATATATATATATATATATATATCCACACACAATCCCAACTAATGGGATTATAAGAAAAATCAATGACTCACTCACAACATCATAACCAACCTCCCTACATCACCAAGTTCATTTCCACCACTAAATGCACAACACCATACAACAAGCCACAATCCACCTGTATTGACCCGACCCATGATAGGGATTTAGCCATAACTACCTCAAGCCTACCTACATAGACCAGTGTGTGGCAACATGTTATGAAGGAACAATAAACTCGATGAGGCAATTTCCCATAAACATTACACACACATCCCACTAAAAGAAAATGTGTTGAGGGAAAGGAATAAATATAAAAAAATTTCTATAAAATTGAAACAAAACATGCATTAACATATAAATAGTATAGGCGCAGAAAAGTAAACTGAAATAGAAAGGGGGAAAATACAATCTAACTTGAAATGTTCTAAAACATGGTAGCAACTAAAATGTAAAACAACTGATAGATCCATGCTCCTAGGTCCCATGATAGAACAACCGTATATGGTCCATGAACCCATATCCCTAAGCTCTTATGAATTCATGATTGAAATTTCCATCGTCTTCATATGGTACAACTTGTGCGGGCAAATCCCATGTAGGGGTGAGTATAAAAATACTCAATAGGACACCCCAAAAGAAGATGGGGGAGTAGTATGATATACACAGAAGAGGAAATCAGCAGATAAGACAAGGTACAATAAAGGATATTAAAAATCAACATAACAAAAGAGTGAAGTAAGCACATCCAAACACAAGGATCTAGAAATGGTGAGAAGATGAAATTGTCATAGAGTATTCACTACCTATAGTAGTAAAGTGGAATTATCTAACCATGAGAAGATAGACATGGAAAGCACATGGAATACCTGATGCATATTCACCTCTCTTGGAAGGAGAGTTACCAATTCCCAAAGAGTGGGTACTGAAAAAATAGAATATTAATATATTCTCAGTCAATGAATAAAAAACAATCAATTAATGGGATTTCCATCTCACAGCTCAGCTAAGGAATAAAACCCTCCAACAGTTCCAAAGTAACCACCTATGATTCCTAGCACCACTCACGTATTCTTTGAACTAAAAGTCAAAGGGAACCAATCCCAACACCTTGATACTATATACTTTGGTTGGCTTTGTCTATCCCATAATGTTTTAGGGCACATCACAAGGACGTGTCATGGTGGGTAAAGTGCCCCTCTTACTTGGGAGTCCAAATGTACATCAAACTACATCTCATCACTTATCCTTTAGTTGATAGATCATTTTTCAAGGTTGAGGAACAATGCCCAACCCAATTGGATAGTTCCACTATGAATATGCTAAGGATCCATGCCTAGCTCGCCTAGAGGGTTTCAATCTAGTGTCATTGAGGACCCATTCCCTACTCGGCTAGAGGGTTCCACATTAGTGTCGTCGAGGACCCATGCCCAACGCAGCTGGAGGGTACCACTCTAGTGTAATTGAGGACCCATGATCAGCCCTACTAGAAGGATACACTAAGAATTAACTGTAGTAATACTAAACTAGCCATCCCTACTGGATGTTACCTCTCAGAAAGAATCAATTAACTACAGAAGTAAACCTGCTAGATCACATATTTCATTGGATATCACCTAAAAAGGCATAATGTCTAGAGAATCTCACATCATTACTCGAAATCCACTAAAGATGGAACCTTTGTGGTCTACATGTAAAAACTCTCTAGATAGGCTACTCACTTTCCAAAATGAGTCCAACAAAAAGAGGTATGAGAGAAAGAAGATTCATAAAGTGGTACCCTGTGTGTGTGGGGCCCACACAATGTGTGATCTCACCTCATCGCATGCCCTTGTGCAAAGCCATAATTGGGTAATGAACTATGAACAAGTACCCATAAGGCATGTCAGTGTACTCCAAGAGTACATAGAACTTCTAACCAAATGGTTGATAAGCACATGTTTCTCATTGTTGATCATAAAGAAAAAAAAGGCAATTCTATCGACATGCCTCTAAAAATGGATCTGAATAATGAAACTAATCACACCATCACTGTATTTATTGAAAAGGGCATAGGATAATCTATTCATTTTCTTGAATCAGACTCTAGGTGATGAAATTTTATTTCCCAGGATCATACATGAATGGTGCTTTATGGGTTATGTGCCTCGATGTCGAAACACATCATATTGATCGCACCATTGAAATCCTCATGGAAAAAACAAAATGGATCATCTATTAATTATTACAAAACAAACACCTGGTGAGAAAGATACATTTCACCACAAACTCCAAAACCGATCCTCATGGGGACAACACCTCATTTATGGTTTAAGTTCCCAAAATCAATCTAGAAACATCTTCCTCAAATTCAAGGTTCTAACACCTAGAATTATGTGACAATTTGACATAGTATGAAGGAGTTATAGAGGGTAAAATAATTAATAATAATAATATATAATTATTATTATTTGAGAATTTTAGGAACTAAGCCATAAGCCCAAGATATAAAATTACAATCCTAACTTCAAAAGGTCCTTCTTGATCATTGAAAGGTTTGGTCATAGATGACACCCAAAACAGATTATCAATTTAGGAGTTTTGGTGACTTGAAACATAAATCTAAAGACTCATCCAACTCTGGTCCGGTCCACCCACCTTAGCACGTCCCAGTCATCGTAAGTAGACCCACTCGGCCGCAGCCCTATATGTTCTAGTATTTTCAACACCTATGCATCCTCACACCACCTATCTTAAACCATTGGCCCCAATGGATTATTCCATGAGCTAGTTCTAGCCTTGGGTCCCACCTCCATCATGAGGCTCTGCCACCACCTCACAGACTTCCACCGGCCACTATCAGTCACCACTCATCGGTGGTCCTTCCATGGACCACCAAGAAAAACCTGATTCTTGAAAAATGATTCTGAGACCAGATTTGGGATCTTCAAATCATGATCTATACTATCACATGCTTCGCACAAAGTTTCATCCATGTTTAAATGTGATAAAAACTAGGCAACCTCTTTCACTCACCGCCATGCCTCCTCTAGCACCTGAAACTCAAAAAAGTCATAAAACAAAAAACCTTGTATCATGACCTTCCAAGATTCATTCTCAGCTCAACGATATGATGAAATTATGTAATGTCGAAATATATATCGACAAAGAACATGAAGAACGAAGGAAGAACACGAAGAACATGCAATCCTAAATTGAAATAGTCAAATTTTTTGTTAGTTTGGCCATAAACAGGGGATTTCAAAGTAGAAAAGATGACCAAAAATAAAATTGGAAAAAAAACTCAATCAGGGGATACTAAATCTGAAAGAAGAATCCTACCTGGATTTTGGAGCTGTTGTGGTGTTAAATGCACTCTGATATACTTGGATCTAATTTTCGTCTCTATTCGCGAAGAATTTAGCATCAAATCTCTATTTAAAGGGGAGGATTGTGTTTCTCTGGTGTTAAGAAGAAATGATCGAAACCCTTTTTCATTTTCTTAAAAACTTATTTATAGGAAAATACCAGCATTTGTGGAATCTGAACCTATGGAACCCTCTCACTAGAGGACGTTGTAAGGGTAAACATCAATCTATTAACTCTATGACGGTCTCATATTTCCAATTAGAGTCCCCATTCAAAATTTATTAAAATTATATCTTGATATAAAATAATTAAATTTTAACTATTTTATTTATGAAAATGATCAATATTTCTATTTCTACTAAATATTCGCACCGAAAAAAGTTATGTCCAACCAAGGGTAAATGTTAGGATTCGGAATAAACCATGGACTTTGATTTATGATTTGAGATAACATTTTAGAAATATACCATTTCCATCACATTCAAAGTATAAAATATACTTAATTTTTTTATAAAATTTATTTCAAGCACACCGAGTTTTGGGATCACATTCCGTCCCAAAATCTATCTCTAGAAATATTAGTTGAACTATTCCAAAGTATTTGAAGGCAAAAACTAGCTATCTACATCACTCCCTCCTTCATTATTTTCATCCCTGAAAATAAAACTATGAAAAAAACTTGGGATACAAAGCTCACACCCAGCTCTCCCTCTCTCAAGAACACTCCTACATGTTTCCATTCTAGCATAGCATGCGAACCAATTTAATGGTACATTATCGTAAGGTCCACTTCTATCGATGATTTGCGTAGATTAATACACATATATCCCTAGATATGATACATGGAAGATGCCTTGCACCCTCTCTAGTTGTGGGGGAAGAAAAAATTCAGTAGGAAACCTCTCAACCTTTCGCATGATCTCAACAAGCACTTAATATCCTCTATGTATCTTTCCTTCCCTTCCATAAAATCACACCAGACCTAATCATATCCTCCAAAACGGGGATAGTGCGCTCTGTTTTCCCATCGATATAGTGTGTGTGGTTGTACTCATCAGGATCAGGTTCCCAAATTCCTCCCATTAGACTCTCCACTCTTGGGACATAAACAACATATCAGGATCAGATAAAACGCATGGGTAACCCATGATGGAAAATGATCTCCCACATGTAATACTACCCCAAACATTCCACCGAACTCTACTCCCCATTAGTTCATAAGTGTGCCGACTTCATGAGTTGGTATATTATCACCAATTTTTCTTTGTGGCCCTTTGTTGTGCTCAAAATCCCTGTGATGATGTTCATGGATAATTATTCCCATTTCATTTTGGTATTTCAAGAGGTTGCAACTACCTGTCGAAACTCGATGTTCACCCTACACCCATATCACTACTGAAACAATAGATTGTCTATGAAGTATCTTCTATAAATTCCCTCCTTCGGAATAACCATATAGTGGATCAGCTGTGGATATTTGAGTCACAAAATATATCTCTATATATTTATCACATTTGGGACTCTCTAACATGCTCAAGAATTGAAGGAGTCAACACTATTGACTGAATAAAAATTGTACCCTCTTTCTCCACTAGGGTCCTCTATTGGGAAGCTAACTTCTCTGAAACATCCTGCACTAGGAGAGCCTAGGACATCATTTTAAGGGAATATACAAAAAAAATTCCCTTTAGTGGAGTATAGAATATCTTGAAGTCATAGTACTGTTGTATTTTCAACCAGTATCACCACATTATGTTCAAGTCTCTCTAGGTGGAGACGTATCTGAGACTCTGGTGGCCAGAACAAACCAGAGAGAACTCTCCTAGAAGATAGTTTCTCCACATTCTCAGGGATAAGGCTACCGTTGTCTGCTCCAGATAGTGAGTCACATAGTTCTGTTCATGGGGTCTTCATCACCTCAACCTGTACTTGATAACTACAGTATCAGGATTGTCTTTGATCACACAAGGTACCAATAAATAGGAAATGTGAGTAAACTCCCCCATCTGCAAGAGGCTAAACATGGATTGCATGTGGAATACCCCCGTGGGTATTCTCCCCTCTTAGGAGGAGAGTAATCCATAAACTAAACACTCTTCCACACCCACTAGTGGCATCCCTAGAAAAAAAAATTCCAAGAAGGAAAACTCTGCCGGCAATGCCAAGAACTTCTTTGACACTACATCACACAACCTCACCCTAAATGCACAAGTTAGAGGTGATCTTCCACCACACCTTGATAATATACTATTTGGGCTACACTGACTCTCCCTCATAATTTTTCTCACCCAAAAAAACATGTCTTGTTTAGAAAAGTACTCCTCTTCCGTCTGTAATTGATGTTACGTCAAACAACACTGACACAGGGTTACAACGACGCCCAACACAACCCTTGTAAAACCTTAAGCAAGAATCATGGAGAAAATCGTACCTCACCCTGTGTCTAAATAGTTATAATTATGAAAATTGAAAAATAATAGGGTGTATATCTTATCATATCATGCATTTCAATATTATATACATCAATAAAGTGCAGCTACTCGTGGCCCTGACCTTCAACTCCCAGAGCCGGACATGGGCCACCTATTGGTGGTGGAATGACCTTTCAACGTCATCCACCAACCTATTTTCTTCCTTCCCCTATTCCAACACTGCCTCTATGGGGATCACCCTATCCTTACCTGGAAGATCTCTGATCATTTCTTCCTCTCCACCTTTGTGGTTTGTTTCCTATCTTCATAAAAATATCATCACATCTGGTTGGGTAGTCTCATTCCATGTGACATCACCCATCACAAGCATAACACTAGCCTTCCCTATGCTACCTTAGTGATCTATGATGTTCCATACCATGTGCTTATGTCTGGTCATGGTAAGGCCTCTTATATCTAGACCCTTCCAATAGACATATTCTGGTTGTGGTAGACGTCTCAGCTCCGACATTCCCACTAAAAGAACTAGCTAACTGGCATTTCATTGACAGAAATATCTATTTCACCTATGTCTACTCTAAAACCCTATCAAGGGTGGGGATGAACAATGACACTATCTCAACACATATCTCTTTTTCAAGTCCTTTCTCAGTCTTTCATTCTCAGATGTAACCATCAGAGATCATGTTCAGAGAGTAGTGTGTGAGGTCTTAAAACCTTGTAAAATAATTAGCCATTATCATTCCACCCTTCTGATGATCAAGAATCTCCCTAAATCCAAATGAATCATATGTAGGAGGAGTATCACTCCTCACAGAATAGTAGATGGATGTTATCCCATGAGAGTACTAACTCATCATGAATCTGAGTCACCATAATCCACCAACATTCAGCTACTCCATGGAAGATATTGGCAACCAAAGATACCATATAATCTATCAGGTTCTGAACAGGACTGAAGAGGTGAACCACCGACTCCAGCCAAAGCACCACTACATGAGGGTAAGGTTCACCATGGAACCTCAGTGGTCTCTCATGGGGGAATTCGCAGAGTGTGCTCTGCTAGGGCACATCCTATTCCTACTCTACTAGGGATTTAGGCTACACAATGGGAAGAGGTGATTCCACCTTCCCAGATAGAGGAACTCAATCGTATGATGGGACCTCAACTGAGGCCTCATCACTCACATAATCATCATAACGAACCTGAGCTAGTATGCAAGATGGATTTTGCTGCGGAGCATCTTGGATGTTATGAAGGAGTACCACGGTCGGATGACCATATATATATATATATATATATATATATATATATCAACAACATGTGGGGAGTTTAATCAAGAAGGATAATAAAATACTCAATCCTATATGATGCATGTACCAATGTTCCTTGCAAAAAAATGTCTCGGCATGATGAGACAACATACGGTTAATTTGGGTCCTAGTGAATGGCTACGTCAGTTACCACACCATCACTAGACTCCTTGGCCTAAGATCCACTCTCAAGACACGTTTACAAAATTTCCCAATTTTCCAAACAACATCACAAAGTTTGAACCACCTATAATACCACTTTTTCACAACCCAACCCATGCTGGGTCCTGAGCTGCAACTACCCCATTCCCTCTTTCATATTCTAGGGGGTGGCGACAAGCACAGAAGGAAAAAAAACTTCTGGAGGCCTTTTCACAATATCCTAAATATGCACGTAGCCTTCTAAATGAAAAATTGCATTGGTAATGGGAAAAAATGTTTAAAACTATTAAAAAAACAAAACAAAACATGAATCAACCTACAAATAGTACAAGAATGGAAATGTGATCTAAAAGGGAATGGGAAAAAATACATGCCCAACCAGAAAATTTCCATAACCTAATAGTAACTAAAAAGTAAAACATATGAGATATCCCCACTCCCAGATCCCATGCTATGACCACCATATGATGTTCAAGCACCCATATCCCTATGATTTTCTATATTCATGATCAAACTGTCCATCGTATGAATATTTCATGACATGAGTGGCTGAAGCCCATGAAAGGGTGATTAAAAAATACTCAGTAGGATTCCCCAAAAAGATGAAAGGGAAAATAATAGATATACTAAAGAGGAAATCAGTAGATAGGAAAAGGTAAAATAAAAGAGATTATAGATGAACCTAAAAAGGAATTTGAGAAAGATCATCCAAACACAATGTTCTAGAAATGGTGAGAAGATAAAATTATCATCGAGTTTTTACTATCTATAGTACGAGAGTAGACTAGTCCATCTGTGAGAATCTAGACAAGGAAATCACATGGCATACCCCATGTGTCTTCGCCTCTCTAAGAATAAGAGTGACCAAATCACAATGTGTGGGTATAGAAAAATACAATATAAATATATTCATAGTCAAATAAATCCAAATGATAGAGTAATGGGATATCCATCTCATAGATTAGCCTTGAAAGAAGAGTCTCCAACATTTCAAAAAGTAACAACCTATGATGTCCAGCATCCCTCAAATCTGATCTGTACTACAAGTCAAACTGACTCAAACCATGTCTCGACACTGATACTTATTTTCGAGGGATCATGTCTCAAGGTTGAGGAACCATGCCCAGCCAAGGAACAGGGTTCCAATCAGAATTGGTCGATGACCCATGCCCTGCTCAGATGGAGGGTTCCACTCTAGTTTTTTCGAGGACCCATGCCTTGTCGGGCAATATTTTTTAACTCTTGTGTCCTCGAGGACCCATTCACATCCCAGATGGAGCGTTCCACTCTAGTGTCATCAAGGACCCATGCCCCTCCCAGCTAGAGGGTTCTACTCTTATGTAACTATTTAAGAACTATATTTTTTATCCTTGCAAGATGGTACCTCTCAGAAAGCGTCGAGGAAATACCCTGGTAAATCTTCCTAATCACATCCATCGTCAAACATCACTTAAAAAGTAATCATGCCTGAAACATCTCACATCATAACTCTAAAGACACTATGGAGGGGACCATTGCATTCTATGTGAGAAAAATATCAAGATAGGTCACTTATATGCCAAAATAAATGTCCAATAGAAGGAGGTACCATGGAATGAAGATTCATAAACTGGTATTTTACACATGTGGGTCCCACATGATGTGTGACCCTACCTCATTGCTTGGACATGTACTTATCCATACTTGGGTACTAAACTATGAACAAGTGCCCACAAGGAGTTCTAGTGTACTCCCAGAGTATATGAAACCTCTAGCCAAAATTCTAATGATCACATGTTGGTCGTCATTCATACGTAGGGATAAATTGTAATTCTACTTACATGACTCTTCAAACAAATCCGAATAACCAAAAAAAATTAAACTATCATGATCCTTTTAGAAAAATACACAGTCTTGACTATTCACTTGCTCAAATCATACTCCCAATGAATAAACTGCATTTCGCTGCATCATACATGAATATTGCTTCATAGGTCCCATGCCTCGATCCCATAACACATCATCTGGATCACCCCATTATGATCATAATGAAAAAACACATAGGATCGACTTCTATGTTTTCCAAAATGGACACCTAGTGAAAAATCCATATATCACATCAAATGCCCAAACTAGACCTCATGGTGCCCACAACTAAATTTTTTATTAAGCTCATAAAATTATTCTTCAGACACCCACCTCAAATTTATGGTCACAACACCACTTATAGAACGTCAATTGGACGTCTTATGCAGAAGTTATAGTGGGTCATATATTTAATAATAATAAATTATTATTATTATTTGAGCGTTTCTGGGGCTCGATCCATGTGCCTATGATATAAAATTCTAAAACTACCTTTAAAAGGTCTGTCTCAATCCTAGGAACCCATGGCCATATATAAAATAAAAAATGGATAATTCTTTTAGGAGTTACGGTGATTTAAAATCGAAATCTGAAGACTCGTCCTACAAGAACCACAAACTGCCACCTCAGCCCGACCCGACCACCGTGAACTGTTGTGGCTCTGCCACCCCATTATGTCGGCACTCTTCAATGCCTCTTATGAACCCTTGCTCGACCTTTCATAAAACCATACCCACTATGCACCCCCACCGGCCTCATGGCCTGCCGCTGCCATGAGGATATGTTGCCACCTCGTGGACTGTCGCCGACCACCAATGGTGCCACATGCCTCTGTGTGATAGTGGTCCTTCCACAAACCAATAGGAACAACCAAGTGCATGAAAAAAAATTTCATACCACATATGAGGTCCTCGTATCCCAGTCTATACAGTCGCATTCTCCACACGAATGTTCTCCCACGTTTCGACGTGATAAAAAGTATAAGGCCTATCCTACTCACCGTCATGACTCCTATGGCTCTCGAAACAAAAAATTATATAGATTCAGAATCCGTAGATAATGGAATTCCTAGATCCATGCTCATCTCAAAGATCTAATGTAATTTTGATGTGTTGACAATTTTATCCTTGGAGAAAGTGAAGAACAAATAAAGAACACGAAGAACAAGAAGTCTATAATTGAAACGTTTGATAATTGTTGTCACTTTGGCCATCTACAAGGTATTTATATGTAGTAAAGATGACTAGAAATAAAATTGGACAACCAAAATTTTAATCATGGTTTTCTAAATCTGAAAGAAGATTCCTACCTTGATTTTGGATCAGATATTTCATACCCTACGCTTTGATCTATTCAGATATGTAGTTTCATCATGATTCGACAAGAATTAAGCATTGAATCACCATTTTAAGGGGTGGATGGAGATTTTATATCCTAATAGAAGATTAACCAAACACTTACTCATTTCCTTAAATTCCTACTTATAGGAAATTTCCTATGGTCATGGAATTCATACCTCTCGTGCCCTCTCACCTATGCTTTCTCCTAGGGTAAACACCACGCTTAGAACTCAAATACGGTCTTAGATTTCCAATATAGGTTCCTATTTTAAAGATATTGAAATTAATTTCTGATATAAAGTAATTTAATTTTTTCTATTTTATTAATGAAAATTCTATCGTTGTCTTTTTCTACAGAATACACACCGATGAATATTTTGTCCCACCTCGGGTAAAGGCTATGCACTATACTAAACGGTGTCCTCATATTTTTTATCAACGATACCATTTGAGGGATATCACATTCCAATCACATGTATAATATAAAATATACTTAATATTTTTAAAAAATTTATTCCAAGCACATCGGGCCTCAAAATCACATGACATCTTAGTGCCTAACTTTTAAATAAATGTAGAAATATTTCACAGTATTCCATGAAAAAAACCAGGTCTTTACACCACATTCCATAGTTTTACCTCTTCTCTTTTAATTAATGAAATTTAGAGATTTCCCATTTAGTATTCATTGAATTATTCTGGCACATTTAATACACATTACCAATGACCACATTTATGAACAAATACCATTTCCAATAATGTTTTTATTTACTACTTTGACACATTAGTGAAACCATATAGTTTCATTTCTGTTTAATAATTATCATTTAATTTGTTCATATTTTACCCAAGAATATAGAATAACTCAACAAAGTTTTTCTCATTCCAACAAGCCAACATCATTTCCATTTCACAACCACTTACATATTTCACCCCACAACCATTCCCCACATCACAAGTCCCATGTACGACATTTACTTCTCAATACATCACAAACCCAAATTACAACCACACATTACCACAGTATATAATCATATCCACCCTATAACATAACCATAATAAAACCAAAAAACTATCTTGGAATTAATATATTTTTTATATTTTGGGAAAAGGGTACTTTCATCATGGTCAATTATTTATTTTAGGTTCATTCTCCCAAAATAAATTATTTCATATGAAACCATTTCAATAGAATAATATAAGTGGTTATAAAATTATTCAAGGTGATTAAAATCAGTCAAAACACTAAGGTTATATTACTGGTCACCTATAATAGAAGAAAATACCTCAATGGCCACAACTTTTAGTAAGGCATCAAGCCCATGCAATTAGAATATTAGTAATTTAAAAAGGTTGCAAGAACATGTTATTTCATTCCCCTTCACCATTAACTTATGAATTGTTGATATATTATCATAATTATACTAGTGAAAACTATCTTCCCAAAAATAAAAAAGACATAAAACCTCCCTCCTGATACACTAAATTAGAAATATTGTATCACCTGCCTCAAAATATTATTTTTAATCTATAGCACTAGGTTGGTATAAACGGATGTCCATTACCGAGAACAAAAACAAATGATATCACCTTACAAGCCAATAACATAACAACAACACAATTCCCCTTATCAAAAAAACCTCAAAAATGGTTTTTCAAGGGTAACAACAACCCCAGACATGAAAAATAATGGAAATAGGAAAAGGGGAAGAAATATATTCACTTGAACCACAAAATCTCGATCTCCCAAGGTTGGTTTTCGAAGCCACTAAAAGGGTACTAATATACCTCCATGGGTTTCACTTCAGTTTCCCTTGAATCAATAGAATTGTTGGAAAATATGTTGAGCTTGAAAGGATTTTATAATTTGTAGGAGGTCTAGAAAAAATATGACCACGATAGAGCCACCCTTCACCACGTCATAGAGATATGGGACTATGGTGTAGTGGGGAGAACCATGTTGCCGCCATGATAGTCAAATTGGCCTCCAAGAACAATATCTATTTACATGCCACACATAATATAAAATTTGGATGAGATAGTGATTTCACCCATAGGACTACACCATAGACCCTGAGTGACAGGAAATAATGCTAAACCATGGCCCCTGATCTTCGTTTCAAAAAACCTAAAAACTAAATAATCATAGAAACAACTATCTAATGACTCCATTACCATGCCAAAACCTCCATGACGCTGCACCCAACTTCTGGGAAGTGGAAACACCATAGTGAAGGCTCTATATAAAAGCAACTGTTGAATTGGAAGTAACTCAAAAAACATCTCCAACAGTCTACTATGCCACAATTCCCACACATATAGTACATCCCCACGCTCTATGTAAAAACTATTTCCCCATCTGAGGACTCCAATATACCCCTACTTTTATATTACAAAATCATATATGATCCCTACAGAGACATCCATAACCATAATCCCCAAGATATAATGGTCTAAAAGGTAAATAATATTACAGATAATACCTCTCAAATCATTATCAATAATGAGAATAAAAAAATACTCGAAATTAAAGAGGAAAAAGTTCCACAAAACCATCATTGAAGATACCAATAAATGATAACATTAAAACTGAAACACCAACACCACCAAATTATATGAACATATAAAAAAAATCACTAAACATCTCTCACAACCTCCCCACCACACCACTTTACCATCTTTCCCACTAAGCACAACATCACACCATTTTATACCAACTAAAACCCACTAACCATACACATAGCAACATTCATCACCTTCTCAAAAGCCATAAATTCCATGAAAATGATCACCAAAACAACCACACACAAAATCCCTAGTAATATAAATCAATGAATCTAACCTTCTATGTCCTGATATTATCCTCCTTGTGTAGTATAGACTTCCTGACATAGTTTTAATCATTTTTTTGTGTGACACCACACATTTATGAATTATTCATTCCCTTCATCAAATAATTGACCATAAAAAATAGAAATCACATTATAAAAAATAATAAAAATTTAGAAAATAAAAACATATTTCGAACTATATAACATCATGAAAATTTAAATAATAAAAATAATTTAAATCTCAAAACAACCATGGTTATAGAGCATGCATCTGCATCTCTCAATCCCATGTATTATCCCCCATAACACTAAACCTCCAAAACACACAAACCAATGGGAATGTTTATCTTTAAATCATGTTCTCCCAGTGTACAATATCTTCATAAATTACTTCAAAAAAACATTTCATCCAGGATATCTTACTCTACAATGTTAATCACCTAGAATCAATAAGAAGATACCAACAGAACTAAGATAGTTGTGGAAGACATCATGAAATTATTATATCTGTGGATGGATTTCCAACTAATGATTCACCAAGATAATGGATTTATACACCTTAATAGTTCCAATAAATGGGTATAAGGTCATACTCCCCCTTCCAAATCTCCATTTCTCCGGTCAAGGGAGGACCCTCAAGAACACATGGTATAAAAACATTAACTACAATGTCATCCTCTTGGAATAAGTATATGAGTTATACTGTTCATGTGATTATTTAACCCTCCCATTAATATTTTAAACCTTATTTGGAATTCTATGTACCGTATCAGTACCATAATGTGATGAATCACCAACCTTATCTCAATACAAAGTGGAACAAAACAGCCTCTAGTATAAATCTTACAATGGGGAAATTTCAATGGATGAATTATGGATATTAGTATATGAAAACTCATTAAAAGTAATTTTTTTGAAATATATTTCTATATGTATGATGAATGATAGAAACATTTCCTTTAGTGTTTATATATTTAACTCTGATGTCCTATCTGTCTGGGGATGGAATGTAGTTTTGAGGTGTAACTAGGTGTCAACATAATACTTCAACACCCTATAGAAACATGAAGTATACTGATATTATTAATCAAATAAAATGTTACATAAAACCTAATAAATTTTCACCACCGCTTCCACATACCTCCTCATCAAAACATCTACAACACCCGCCTCCTTGATCATTAGAAACATAGTTGATTTCATTAACTGGTTCTTTATTTCCAAAATAGAATCACAAACTTTATAGCATCTGGGTAACTTAGTAATTAATTGCATCAAGATTTCATCACACTTCTACTGATAAACACCCAAGGTCTTAAACAAACAAAAAATATGGAAGTGATTTTCCATTTAATTTTTTGGAAAAACATGCATCGATATAAAAACACCACCAATGCCAAGTTCATCATAGGAAACCAAAATCGCATCCTCATGCCACATAGTATCTTGTATATTTATAGGTGTAACACTAATAGTAATTTAAGAAACTCATAAATTAACCCCTTAAACAGGATACTAGAAAAATTAGCATCCTTGAAACCAAACATGGTATTTTCCATCCTCCCACCATCCCTTTATAGCATCACTATGATCAACATAATTGTGAATCACCTCTTCCTTTGAGTCTCTCACCCAATACTTCTTCACCTAAAACATCAAATAATAATGAAAAATCATATTATACAACCAAACTGCACCATAAAAACCCCTCACACCAATTTTCAGGGAATCCAATACTTCCATGACACTCTAAAAAATATCCAGACTCCTAAACAATATCCTTCCATGGAATTATGTTTAGAGAATAAGCCACTACATTCCACATTCCAAAGTTGTAGGATATAAGATTCATTTCTTAGAAGAAATCCATCAACATATATTTCATCATATTCATATATTTCTAAAAATATACTACATCATTATCTTATGGTCAATGATGACTAAAAAGTTCTCCTCAGTGATGTAATATCACTAAAAAAGTGAAAACGACAACCACTTATTTTTCAAGATCATGGGTGTCATAGTTACACTTGATTGGATGTGACTACCTATATCGAAAATATATAAATATATTTTATTTTGTCTATAATCATTGTTATCCTATATAGGAATCCTTGCAAAAAACCTCAGATATCCCCACTATACTGTAAACTAGTTCACCGAGGCCCAATTCAATTTTAACATAATGCAATTAAATTTTTTCTGAATCTTATCATTCTAGACATATTTTTTCTAGTACAAAGCTTTAAATGGAGAATCATCCAGGAGAAATTATACATGAGCCTCAAGTAATAGCCCACAAGTCCTTATAATCTATGAACCTTTACCACATTCTTGGGTTCTACCTAAGATACTATCACATTGATCATTGATTTTAACATATCCACACCATTTTGTGACACAAAATTTCCATGTAAAGTTTCATTTTATATCCAAAAGCTACACTTAATAATCTTTTAATAGAGATGGTGGCATCAAATAACATGTAAGATAACATTGATATGGTCAGAATGCTCCTACATTGACTCCAATTATATCAATATTTCATTGACGCAAGTGAAAATTAAGAAGTATAAGAATTCATTGAACCTATATTTCATGATTCTTATGAACACATCTAGTGTATTTGGGAAATCTAACAGTATGAACATGAACTCTAAGTGACCATAGCTTCATTTGATGTTTCTATTCATGATATTACCCAGATTCACACTGAACCAGTGATACCTAGACCACATTTCAATTCTATAAACCCAAATAGATTCCATAAATGGGCCAAAAACATAAAAAAAAATCCTCAAAAGAGTGTATTGATTCATGATCGTTGACAAACTAAACCTATGATAGTATACACACAACCTAAGATATATGTCATCCTTCTTATAGAGTAATGTACAATCACCACAAATAAATATATTGGGCTATATGAAACCTTTTTTCATTTGATAATTTATCCATATCATAAACTCCAACAACTCATTGGGGTCAATCTGATAAGGATCTATTGAAATTGGAGAGTCACATGGCTGTAAGTTTATCCCAATATCAATATCCCATTGAGGGGGTAATGAATCAACATCCCTAGGGAAAACATCCTGAGAATTCTGATAACCCTAGGATACCCCTACATACCATAATCCACTAATTTATTGTAAAAAAATCCATTATTGGAAGAATGGACACCATTTTTCTATTTATCATCAGATAACTCCACTCGCAAATGAAATCACATGATGGCCATCCAATTCTAAGAACACAACTCTCTTTTAGAATATGTCGATAAAATCACACTAGAATATTACCAAATGATGCTAATATTGACATCATTTGGCTTCATCTACTGAAATAAAAGACCCATATATGGCTAATGTAGACCCTTCATCAGTCTACAACACCGTAACACATAAAACAAGATGGTTTGGCCTTCAACTGGAATAGTCAACACTTGGATCACCATAAGTCACTCTGCATCTATCCCAAAAAGCATGGATTGGATAGTTTAAAAATAAAGACTATAAAACATATGAATTAATGAAAAAATAAGGGTGTATGATAAATTGATTATACCTTTAATGATCATTGGAAAATTTGGTACTACAACCTCCACTACATGCAACTGACCAAACCCAGTTCTTCTACTTCTATGTTGATGCCCATCTCAAAATTAATTTTCAACATACTGTCCCAGAATATGAGCAATATCCCAAGGGTCAATATTTAACTTCTCCATCCCCTATAAGTGAGGATGAAAATAGATCATCCAACTACTGTAAATGTTTCACTATCAATGGGTATTGTGGATAATCATAAAGATTTCCACGTCCACCATATTATGCTCAGGGATCCACTAGGAAATATTTCTGACAATGGCCTCAAACCCCATAAAAAATTAAACTAGACAAAAATAAGCTAGGAAAATAAAAAACCACAATACTCAAATGGCCAAAATGGAATCTTATGAGGTCGAATTTTGGCAAGTAGAAACCATGAAGGCCCTACCCGTTGAGACCAAGCACTGAAAGCATTAATTCTCGTGGTACTATGTGGGTTACTCTTTCATGGTAAAAATCTATACTAGTGAATACGATCTAAAACCTACCCCTTCTTTTATACAACTTCATATATGTAAAATTTAATAGGTCTAACTATAAGCTAGATAGAAGGATAGAGGACCTCTTCAAGACTCTACTCTTAGGGATACTCATCTAGAAAAAGATATATTGTGAAATGAAAACGGTCATTAAACTATATCCTATGATCTCACACAAACATAATCCTTTGTTAAAAAGATAGAATCTTATACCACCTCAATATCTTCATTCTCTATGCATGAATTTTTTTTTGGAACTCTCCTTTAATATTTACCCATGAAATAATTTCCTCCTTCTTCCCACCATGATACAACACCCATAACAAACACACTACTCTTCTCATTTGATAACTACCAACCTAAACCAATACTCAATAGCAGTTGAAATCCTACTGAAAGAAATATTGAGGTCAGCTAACTAGATCTTTCTCTCGAGATAAGAAACACTTCCACCATACTTCAAAAAATCATGATTTTTAATAGAACACAACTCCCATTATAAGTGATCAACCACCTCAATCAAATCAACCCACCTATGATCAATCGGATCTAGTCATTGAACCTCCACTAACTAAAGATTGTGAAGATGATGACCATGAGCCATAGATGAAAGGGAAACTGATATTTCTTAATCATGGTAGCATGTAATTTTATTAAAAATAATTTAATGCATTCTGACTTTACAGAAACAACCCCACCAAATTCAAAAAATAAAACAACTTAACAGTGATGAATTTACCTCTACTATATCACTAAAATACATCCTTAATCACCTAAATTTGTATTTTTGAAGTCTCAGTTTCATATAATTAGATACTAAGGAGCCCTAAAATCCTGATACATAGACATTCTTCTATTTTCTATTTCACACATCAAGATCAACTTACCCTATCTCCTTACCATCCTCTGTAATAATCAATATGCCTATATTTTAACTCTATATTATCCCTCAACTATCCCCATTTAATAAAAATATCTCATTACATCCTCCCTCAAATGGTACCCCAATTGTTATGGAAATGAAGTAAGGTAGATAATGACCACCAATTCCAACCTCTTGTAGGCCCTAGGATGAAGATTTGTATTAAAGGTATAAAAATCTCCCAAATAGAAGGCATTACCCTCTCCAAAAATACGATTGAGTGATAAGATAAATCAACCCCAAGAAACTGAACAATATAATTTAATAATACATCCAAAAAAATCTCACAATGGATGTATATTGGAAATTCATATAGATAAAATTATCCAAATAAATACCTAATAGGAAAATCAAAGGCAGTGACACAAAACATTTCAAATCCAAAGACAATACATTCAACATGGCCCAAAAATCCCCTAGGAAACCTAAAAATAGTTTTTATATAAGTTAGTTGAGTATATAGTCATATTTTTTAGGGTTATAACCAATGAATTTAGAGATATGTATGATATATGAAGTGTTAGATTTAGCCATTGGTGGTTGGGTTGTTGGGTTGATGTTTTATACTGCCAAATGATAGCCCATGGGATTTTCAAGGACGGATAGGATTTATAGGCTCGCTTTCTGGTCAGTGGCCTAGTACCAGCTGGATAATGGACATGATTGAGGTAAAATTACTATTTTAACACAATTAATTTGTATTTGGGTGATATATCATCCTTAACTTTTAGTTATTCACAAAAAGTAGTGGGTATGAACCCCCACCTCTTAAATTATTCCCATTTATTTTCTAGTTAACATTGAGGTACTTTTTTGGTGATTAAAGGTATGTATCCCCCTCTATAGTTTTCGCTTCAAAACTTTTGTTATAACTTTCTAATCTTGATTTATCTATTTAGGGTTTCTTATTGTGATTTCATTAAATCATGGTGGAATCAAATATTTATGATGAGATTTCATTCTTCTCATGTTAATCACACCCCAAGACAATATCCATGTTTCAAAATCTATTGAATAGTTAATTGTATTCGATGCTACTGAATTTTGTTTTTAAATTAAAAAAATAACTTTTAAAATTGATTTTCCATAATTTGATGGGGATTTAGGCTAAGATTATGTCATAGTTTTGTTGAATACCCTAAGGATACCAATGAATGCGATCATATGAAGTGGGATATCTAAATGAATTTTTTATGTTTGATCCATTTTTTGTGAACTATATGTACAATTTTAATTAGTTATAATTAATTTTTTTTTGAATGAGTTAGATTCCAGAGATAGATTAACTACTTGGTGGTGAGATAATGGCCTTGGATGAGTTAGGTAGGGAAACAGTGAGAGTTATGAAGATGTAAAATAAATAGTGAAGGATCAAAAATTGGTATGTTGTCATTGGTATATAAACTATTTTTTAAAAATGCAATTTATGACACATGTTGTGAAAAAATCATTTCACCATGGGATTTGACCCATTAATTACTTAATTAAGTTATTTTATCGATAAAAAATGAGTAATTTTAAATATTATTCCTTAATGATGTTGAAAAATTTCTATATCCACCTAGGCCATATATACTGACTTATTGGACTTGGTCATCAATGATTGATTCCATGATATAAATGTTTTTTCATTTATGCATGAACCCCATTGTGGGAAGTTCATAAATTTAATAATAATATTATTACTTAATGAACATTTAGTAGAGGCTTTAGGAACCTATATGAGGGGGTTAGGGATGAATTGATTATATCGGGTCGATTAGGTCAAGTGATGACTCTTGATATTTTTTTTAGAAAAAGTGGAAATACCATAAGTACGTTGATCTTGGGTAGGGTGAGTGGACCTACATTGAATGGCCTTTGTAATTTTGAGGTGTTGTAGGCCATCCCCCTTGATTTTTTCTTCCAATGTAGGATAACCCATTTGGCCTATTATTTTACTCCAAATTTGTGACCCTAATGATAAAATTTATTCCCTATATGTGATGGTTGATTACCCAAGACTTAAACAAGATCGGAGAAGCCAAGTGGGAAACCCCAATTTTTTGGTTGTGGAGGGGATATCAATGGGTTACCTAGGGTTTTTAACAACATTTATGTTGGGGTTATTATGTATGAATGCTGATTGTGGGTTTAAGCATTTATCTAACCCATAATTTCTCATTGTTTTTATAAATGGCTTAAAAAACAAGCATGTGTGGTGTTGATAATATTTGAATAGGTGTACCCCTTGGGTAGATCAACATTTGTGTATTGGAAAATTATTTCAGGTGATGTTATTTATTTATTCATAGAAAATTACCATTGGGGTGGTATTTGATATTGTTTAGGAAAACCCTCATAAGGGATGTTTTTAAAACACAATTGAGAAAAATCCCATAGGATATGTCCATGATACTGATGTGCTTATTCCCTAGATAAAAAACTCATGTGGTGGTGGTATTTGATTCTTAATTAAATTCTAGGAAGATATTGGTCTTATATATTTGGATTAACTATCATCGTAAAACTCTTAGATACACCATAACACAATATGAAATAGTTATAATCAATCGGGGTAAGATACATAAGGATCGACAATTGTTTGGCTGGTGGTATATGGGTTGGAAGGGTCTAAAAACATTCTCATAGAGATTTGTGTACTTTTTGAAGTATGTTTTTTAATTTTTTTACATATTTATTATCTACCTATTTTTTAATTTATTATGAACTTGTCACATGAACGTATCGTTATATTGCTACTATAATATGGGAATGTATAGGTGGTCCCCAAAAAATTATGCAATGACACTCTTCTATGGTTTTATTTTCACTTGGGTACCTAAAAACCCTCAATTATTACTGACTAGGTTGGAATGATGCCCAGGAATCCATAATCAAACAAGTGTCGCTCAGATGGGATTTAGAGTTTGGGATGTGGCAAGGCATGTGGATTTTAGTTGATCCAGCTATAATTTTTTTTTCTTTTTCTCTTTTTTTATTATTTTATTTTATTTCAGTATATCTAATATTGAAAGTGGTTGATTGATCGTAAATATATTCCCTGCATCAATATAGTTTTTGATTGTGATTTATCTAATTCAGGAATATATTCTATGTTATTATTGTTTATAATGATCAGTTATTTATCTATTATTACCCTATATAATATAGGGATTATATTCTATTAAAAGTAATACGAAGGACTCCGATTCTTGTAGGAATTATAAATATTGTGAGGAGAAATTACTATGGTATAAAAGTGACCACTGGTCTAGGTATTGATTGGTAGATCAATAAAAAATGATATTACATAATTCACCTATTAGAAATGGTTCAAAAAATAGCATGAATAGGTATTTTATAAAATGATTTCAATATTTATTTTATTAAAGAAACTATTACTATAATTTTTATGATGAGGATTTATTTAATACTAAAAATATTACCAACTTATCACTCAATACTTTTTCATATATTGATAATTCTTATAGATTTTGGTATCGTATGGAGATTAAATATGATTACTTAAAAAAATTATTGTAATTCATTTTTATGTGTAGAATGATGTAACATACCTATTTAATGTTAGGGTAAGATTGTTTCGTTATTAGAGAGATATATATATATATAATTTTATTGGGAGAATTTACAAAAATGCTTATTAAAGAACCTTATAGGAATTAATAAATATGTATTTTTATTAGATCAGAAAACTGTAAATAATGATATGGGGAAAAAGTAGAATTATTTTAATTTTGAGGGTTTTGTTAATATTTAACTATTTTAAACTAATTTTTACCAAAATAAATGATTAATACAATAATATTGATATGGAGAGTCTTTTTTACAAATAACTTGTAAAAACCAATGTTTATGATGCTGCTAAAATTTATAATGATCTAGTTTTGGTGGTTTTTAATGGGAACATTAATTTTATAGGTGATTATCTCAATATCACTATTTTATACTCAGTATTTATTAGATGAGTATGTTATCACAGTTCATGATGAAATAATAATCATTTGATGATGTTATTTAAAATGATGCAAATGATAAATGCAATAAAAAATACATAATGGTATCAAATCACTTCTTAAGACCGAAAACTTTTAGTTAGTAATGTTACATAAAGGTATACAGTATTTGATGAATACATAAATTTATCCTATTAAAAATTAACAATCATGTTTTAATATAGGATATATGATATTGATTGTTAGTAAATTTCTCTATCAAAAGAAATGTATTTATTTGTAATGTTTTTTCTCACTTGATGTTATGGCATCTTCTATTGAAGATATATTATGTTTTTTTTGAAATTTTAGGTTTACATATTTAGTAGATAGATGTGAATAAAATTTTATCAATGGTAACTTATAAGATCATATTTATATAAATCCTCCATGAGGTTTTTTGTAAATAAGTAAATTGTATTAACTGTTTAGGATGAAGAGGGTCATGTATAGACTAGATAAATTTTTGGGATTTTTTAAAAGTTAATTGAATCAATAAAGTTTCATTATAAATTTAATAATACCTATTATGATCATTTTATAGTAATATAATATTAATATTACTCTTTTTCTAAACCAGAAGGAATCTAGAATTGACATATTAAAAATGATAGTTGATGTGATTTATAATTAAATAATTTTTCCTATTAATGTAGATTCCATATATGAACATATTTTATAATATAATATCTAATAAATAATATAAATCATAATGGAGATTCATGGAATGGGTATAGTAATTATTTTATATGGAAATTTTTAAATTGGAAGGTATTCATTTTTATTTACATTTTAATCATGGTGTTATTTAGTAAACTCCTAGTGAAAAATGTAGAGTGGAGAAGAATTACAACATGGGTTTATTAGGAATAATAAAACCTCATTTGATATATTAATAGTAAACTATAATCCTTTTAAATAGGATCACCATGTGAAATACCCAAAATGATGATCCTATATAAGTGATGAAATTTTGTTCCACAAAATATTGGAACATGCTTCTCTATATGTATTATTTTCTTGATAATTATTTTCTAAGTGGAAAAAATGACATCCATTCTTCATGGGGTATCAATGTTCCATACAAAATTTCTCTTCACATGAGAAAACACCTCTCAACAACCAGACATTTCTTTTTCCCCATGAAAGATATGGGTGACAATGATGATAGTGATAAGTGATGATATTATGAGTATAAAATTTACTAAAACACACTATATATATAGTAGTGTAATGTAAAATATCCCTAAGGGTACTCTAAAAGTGATCATGTTTTTATAATAACAATACGAGACCTAAGGATGAATATTATTTTGGTTATAGCTATTAAAAACCTCAAAAACTGTTCTCTAATATGAATTTTATAAACTAAATCATAAATGACTTTTTTTGAAGATATAAAAACTTTAACACTTAAACATTCTAATACCATTAAATATGAGTGGGTAGTAATTTTATAATTATCCCAACCATATAAAAAATATGTAATAAGATAGTATTTAGATTTAATTCATGTCACACTCTACAACATGAGGATATCACACAATATTAGTTGAACTAATATATCCTATTTAGAAGGGATTTATAAATATCCCCATAAAACTAAAAGTGGAATTGAACCCTCATACACAAGATACAATTTTTTATATGTTAAATATTATATAATGACTGAGGAATCCATACCCAAAACACTGTTTGGATATCTTTCAAAACACTTTCGGAATGGTATCATTATTCCCCATGAATCAGATGGTACAAAATACCTTATGAATAAATATTCAAAATTATTATTTGGATTAACTCTAAAAACATTTATATAAATTATATGAGTCAACTTCAGTCAATATTTGGTCAACCACAAATTTTGACCCCATATTCTATATAGCATTGACAAAATATATGAATCATAGAATCCATATATGGTTGAAAAGATAAACCCCAAGAAAAAAAATAGTTCTCTACATTGGAAATCCTGTGATTTGTCAGGATATTTATCAAACATATGTATTTATACTCATATATTCAATAGATAGATCATTATAAAACATGAACATTCATATGATCACTTTTTCTAACTTATCAATTAATAATATGATGTGGAATAGTTCAATCCTATATAGTCCAAAAAATAATATTCATTCTTTTAGTATAGATTGACCTTATCGGTGAATATATAACACATATTTCACCATATATATAGGAATATAACATGCCTCTCAACCTTATTTATAATTACATATATATTCCCTCAATCAATCCACTCACTTCCCATGTGTATCTCAATAATGGGACAAGATGAGACACTCATCATAAAAGAAAACTATGTTAATTTTTTTAATTTATTTTCCTTTAAAAATCATTTTATTCATCGTTTTTTTCACACAAAAAAATGAACTAAAACAATCCATGAAATAATATACAATAAAACCTATAGTCTATAATAATATATTATTCTATAGTACATTCGTAAAAAATAGTATTACGAACACTTAAAGAATAAAATAGTTTATCGTTCTAAAAAAATACTATTTAATCCTATAATGAAAATATATATATTATAGAATTTTAGTTATATGTAGTTAAATCCATTTTTTAAATCATAATGGAATAATTAATTTAGGATGATTTTTTTGAGCCTCTCAAAAATAATTAGTTTTAATGTGAAAAGTGAAAAATATAGTTTTCAATTTATTTACCTTTCATGAAAATATTATTAAGGTAAGACCTATTAGTTTATAGGATGTATAAATTTCAAAAATATTTAATTAAGGGGTAAAATTATGTGTTTTAAAATGAAATGTTAATCCTAGAAAACTTATGTTCCATAATTTTAATCTTATGTAACATTTCAAATTAATTTAAAAACTATTTTTAGACTATTTATTTAATTAAATATTTTAAATGGGGATATTAAGTTTTGATTAATTTTAAAGATTCATAAAATTTAATTTTTTTATAATAAACCATTTCAATCATTAATTGTAATTACATTAATAAATTTCCACTACACATATATTTAAGGTATGAATTTTTTAAAAAAAAATTGTTTTTATACATTATGTGCACTTATATAGAAATTATCATTTATAACCATTATAAATGTTATTTCATAAAATTAATTTATTTTTACAGGTCACCAATTAAAAATTATTTAATAATCTCAATTATAATTTTGGTCATTAAAAATAATTATCAGGGATAAAAAATGAGTTATTGTAATAATAGTAAAAAAGAGTAAATAGTGTTTCACCTAGTATAAATGACCTAAAACATTTAAAAAATGACTCCAATTGTTTGAATTATTGGTGGCTAAGAAAACCCTCCCCCTACAATATTTTACACTTTTTCATCCCTTGACTCTTAAACAGTAATATACCATTGTTGAAATGTAATGTGTACTTCTAAAAAATTACACTTCTCTTAACATATAAAATCAGATCACATCCACAACTTCCCAACACACATATAACTTTTAATTTAATCATGTAATACAATGATTTTATATTTTTAGATACCAAAAAATTTATCATAATCCTATTGTATCAATTTTCTAGTAATGGCCACCATTTAAAATGATATTTGAAAGATAAATATCATGTTCTCAATGAGAGTTATGTACATTAATGGAAGTCAGTAATTAATGTAAGGCATCTTTATATGAAATTTAATTTAATTAGAAATATTTAATATAGTTCAACATACTGTCATTAACATGTATTCATTAAATTATAATGGAATTTTTATACCACATTCATTTAATTTAAGGGTTTTGATGAGTCATATAATTTTCTTTATTAATTTTTTTTTGATTTATGGGATATATATTTTATTTGATTCATTGTTAACTCAAATACATTAATTAAGATACAATTATTATTTCTGAAATTATTATACCAATATTTCTTTAATTCCACCCTATTATACTATTGCATGGTACCTTCTCTCTCTCTCGGAAGAATTAAATTAAAATTCAAAGATGGCACCTTAATGAATATCTTTCTCAAAAATTATATCATTGTATAGAATAATTATATTCCTCTTTCATGATGGTTTCTTATTATTTTACTTATTTTCCTTTCCCTTCAATGATTTCATTTATAATTGAAAACATAATAATATGTCATCCCATGTAGCCTTTATATTTTTGTTATCCCCGTTTAATTTTTTTGTATGACTTTAATGATGTGTATTTTCAACAATGGTGTTCATAAATATTAAAATGTTTTTTAATCTTTTCGAAACAAAATTTTTTATCATTGACTTCACATTTCATTTTTATAACCTTTATATATTTTCAAGGATATTTTATTAAAGTATATTTTTCAAAACTAAATTTTTTGAAAACAAATCCCTCCTCATATTTGAAACCATTATATATTTTGATGTCTATATTATTGATATTTATTTTTAGATATTTATTATTAAAAATTAACCTATTTTATTTATCAAATGTAAAATTATAAGAAATTAATATTAAAATTGACTATAAAATCCTATTTTAAACCACAGAAAAAGGTGTTTTTAGAAAATCATTTATGATTTATCTTTGATTCTTCTCTTTATCTCTAGAGGATTTATTTGTAGGGAAAATATTTTTTAATAATCACCCTATTAAATTCATAGAAAATAATACCAGTGGGTTGGTGAATCTTAGGTTTTAATCATTTGTATTTCTTATGTAAATTTGGGTGATCTTAGCTGGAAATATTGTGATACCCAATTTTCATTCCATGGTTTCTTTATGATGTGATGAATAATTATTTTTAAGAGGAATAGTTATTTATGGATGATTAATTGGAGGGTCCTATAAAAACATATAATGAATTAGTTAAATTTTTATAACTAATTAGATAAAATGTCAAGAATAAATAAAATTTTGATTAGTAATGTTATTAATATTTAGTGGGAACATGATATAGATTAGATACATTCAAAAGAAAAAGAAATAAAATGGAACATATTAGCGATATTCAAAAGATTGAGTGTTAAACCAATGTGGATTATCTAGTTTCACAAGATTGAGTGTTAACAAAATGAATAATAGACTGGTTTATAATATTATATGTGGATCCTATGTTTAGAGCTTTGTTCAAAATGTTATGGTTCCATATGATTATGATTTTTCCATTTTTCTATTTTATTTTAATATCATTTTACTCCTTGGATCTTCATTCTTATCTCAATATGGTACACTCTTTTTTATATTATATGTTTGTTTATTTCAGAATATTTATACCTCTATCATGACTTATTTACATGTCCTTTTATTAAATATTTTTTTAACAGGATATTTCTTCCCAGATCTTTTTTTCTTATATGATTATGATCTATCCCTTGATGAAATGTTAACGAAATGTATCCTAACTAATTCTTTGAGCTCATACCATTATTATAATTCCATTTAATAGGTTATAAGTAAGAGTATTACATAATAAAGATCAATAAGGTAATCTATTGTGATTCCATTGTGTAGAAATTTTCTAGTTGTTTTTAAAACAATTTTCATATTTATCCATTCCTCAAAGTCACTAAATCATTAGTTCTATAGATTTTGAGAAAAATTGATAGTTGAGGTATTATAATACAGAAATGATGTGAAATAAAGATATGTTTGAATAGGGTAACTAAATTTGGTGTTATAGGTGAATTTAATTATTTTTTAAGATAATTTTAGTATTTTTGGTTTTGGATTAGAGAAAATTAGTGAATCCCCTATGGATAATTACATGTGTATAATAACATTATAATGTTTTGTTAAGATAGAGAATGTGTGGTTCTCCTAGAAATTTTACCATATCATGATTCATGAAAGAGATTGTGATTGTGGTAGAGATTAATATAGTGGTGATCACCATAAAAAAGGAAGGTTGCAAATGAACACAATGTTTTCCATACTTAACGATGAGTGGCCCTAAGACTACACACTTATCTAGACACTACCAATGGTTATAATTTGGTTAATCAGAATTTATTTACAATCCATTCGGTTTAAAATATTATCTTATAGAACTAGTTTTAGGAGTAAATGGGAACCAATACAATAGAATCCTAGATTGAATGTAGTGTGATTAAGTTTGAACTGAAAGCTATTGTGATGGTTTCAAAGAGTGATACATTTTTATGTTTTGATTTTCATGATATCATTAATGATAATTGTCATATGATGCTAATTATTTATCATTTCTTTTAACACCATTTGGTTTATGTAACGGTAAAATCCTTATGTATCATTTTTAATGAAGGGTGTAGTTGATAATATATAGTTTACCCCCAATAAAAAATTTAAAAGGATAATAACTATAGTGTGAATTCTTATAGTTGTGGTTAAAAAAAGGAACAAATCTTATTTTTCAATCAATCTAAATCAAAAAAATAAAATACATATTGAAATTAACAGTGTTGAGGAACATGGAGGAGAAAATATTCAACAATTTACATATGAACATTGTGTGATGATTCACATATGGAATTGTATTAATGGAATAAAAAGATATTTTATTTGTAGAAATGGTTTTCATATTGGGAAAAGGGTTTGAGGAAAAATGGAGAGTACAAATAAAATTTGGAAATAAAATAAATTTCTTCTTAATATAATAATAATGTTATTATGTTTTAAAGCTAGAATCCATTAAATTAAAAAAAGTATTTATTTACCTAAATGATAATGAGGATATAATATATGATAACTATAAAATTCCATACATATAATGGAGTGTCCGCTTTTTACATTTTAGTTAAAATCCCTTTGTTTTGTTTTATAGAACAATTATTTGGTGAATGAAGAGTCTCAGGGGTGTCTTAGGGGTTCGGGGCATGAAAGGGGGAATAAATTATACATGGTGAATGTTTCAAACTTGGTGCATAGTTAGTAGTAACCATAATACATAATTGTATGGGCTTAGTGGTGGTAGGTGAACTACGGGGAAACTATGTGAGGGATAAGATTAAAACCATGAACGCTTGGAAAGTGTAATCCTGCATGGCTACCACATGGGTTTTCAAAACATGCGGGCTTCTATGAGGCTATTTGAACTAGGACTCCTCATGGATAGATTGCGGAATATGGTTAGAGAATAGTTTGGCCAAACCTATGGAAAAAACATGCGCCTCATTAAAAAATATGGAATTTATCATTTTACCCCTAAAAACCTTATGAACTCTCACATTATTTTTCATCCATGTCACCCAATAGTAGCAAGGATTATAAACCATTTTCTACTTCCTTCTAAAAAGATGGTTCTCACTCGATTCGTGGCTATTTGGAGTGATTTTTTGTTCGAATAAAATATCTAGGAGAATATAAAAATATTCTTACCTATTTTTTTTGAAGATTCTTTATTTAATAGTTCTTTCCCTTCTAAATTCGTAAATATATCATTTTACAACATATCCATTTTTGGTCGTCGAAGGTTGTTTGATTTTAAATAAAGGGTTAATGTTTTGAGATAAATCATCTATTAACATGTTGTTTTTGGTCTATAAATTATATCACATAGTCTGAATGTTTTCTATGTGTATGTGGTGGTGGTGTTGTATTATTTTCCATTCCATTTGGCCTCCTTAGTATGAAATAATAAATGGGATAATTTAATAATGAATTGAATCCCTCGTGAATCCTATGGGATCTGATGTGGTTCAATAGAAAAGATAAAGGCCACCCGTGGGTTGTTCCACTTACATGAACATGGAATTGAACTATTAGAGAAACTTCTTATAGAGGACTTCCCAACTATTTATAGACTCAATCGGTAATTGGATGTCCTATACGAATACATGAACTTCCAAGGGATGAAAAAAACAGTTGATCTTGGATTATGCTTGCTACTCTAGGATTCCTAAAATAAGTTTACTCTATGATATGAAGTCAAAAATATTCTACAACGGGTCTCCAATCTCATTGAAGGGGGAGAAGGTTGGATTCCCAACATCCATGGGTGATCACATATCATCCACCAATGCCAGATATTACTTATTGTTAGGTTTGATCACCACTAGTAGAATTTCCATGGATTTGAGATGAATAGTTTGTGTGACTATAAGTTCATACTAGAAGGGTTACTTGTCTTACTAAGGATTCCTAAACACCAATAAATTCAACGTATTGTCAACATTATAAGGGGACCGACAGATCATGGAGAAATCTGTACTCTGGCTTGTAAAGTATCTTGTTAATTGGATTGTAAAACAGCTAGATTTGGGTTCTGAGGAGGATTATATCACAATTCATGTGGATTTGGTGATGCATACCATGGTAACTTGGAATATGATCCAGCTTCTACTCAGTTTGGATACACTGGATCATCATGATTGAGTGGGTAAGCTTGATATGAAGGACCTGCAATTTCACATACTTCCCTCGTGGAGGAGGAACATGTTCTTTCTGTGGATCACTATAATTTGAATATCTATTTTAAAGGTTATAATTTATGATATAGTGTAGATATTAAATCTATATTCATAGAGAGAAAATTGTAGAATCATCCTTTGTCTTCTATGTGACATTGAGTGGATCTGAGGGCTTGAGTTGTCCCTTACCCTAGTTGACATTCTGACTGAAAAGCATTGATGTCATGGGTTCCCCTAGTCCATGGTTCTATCTTTTCTGTTAAATGATAACACTTATAGGGTCCATGAGATTATGTGATACCCCAATAGGGTGGTTCTATTCATTATCTTCTACTATGATCTCCCCATCCTTGGTCAATGTGGGATCAACCATGTTCACCATGAATACACATAGTGTGTCCTTGAAATCACCAGGAAAATTGTGATGTCGCCTAAAACTACTAAAGTATATAGTGGTTTAATAAAACAAAAATGGATCTACACCTGTGGATATTCTTATTCAATGATTAATCAGGGAACTATAAATATCTGGACACATCTATGTTGAAGGTTTTGGTGGAAACCAAGTGAATTGGGATGCTTCAACACTGGACGTGATTCCAAGTCAAACATTCATCATTGTAGGATGATTCAAAACAAGTGATCTTGACTATTTGGGTAGACCAAATGTTATATACATGGGTAAAAATGTGTCACCTAGATGGTTCATAAAAATCATGAGACCTCATCCTAAGTGAGGGACTCTAGGACGTCAATGTTTGGAACCACTATTGGCTAGAATACTTCAGACAGTTGGCCGGTGTCTAGAGTTTCCTAGAAGATTCTATATTCATAAATAGAACCCAACTAATGAATACCCCATGGTTCGATCACTGATGGCTAAGATGCCATAAAATTAATGTATGTGGTCCACAAATGTGGACTATGGTGGTGGTGGACAAGCATGTGGATGTACTACTATATAAACTGACTGATCATTACATGTTGGGTCATCTCTTTGTGGTAGTACCAATAATATCATCACATCCCTATATCAGGAGGTACTGACCACTACATCATGTGAGAGGGAAGTGATAGTCACTTACGAGTCCATTGGGTGAACACGGTCTATCATGACCCAAAAACTACTCTCCATGATTTCATGTAGAGATAGATAATGAAGATGGTGATGACAGATATGTATGCATTGTGAGACCATGGAAGGGAGCCAAATCATCCTCCACATACACGTACCTACAAAATTATACAAGGATCTAGGGGATATCACCATATTGTATAATGAGCCTAACCTTTCAAGATCCAACCCCAAACTCTAATGCATATGAATGGGGGTAAGTATCCATCATTGAGTCCCATTCAGCTTCAAAATATGTTAAGTGAATGGGATTAACAACAACTTGGAACCTCATATAGTAACTACTATAGTGTAGATAGTTATTTCTTATTCCTTGGGATTTTTCTTTAGGGGAGGTAACTTTTTCAGCATGTGGATGACCTTTTTTCATTTTTCTATAGTTCAAAGAGGAATTCTATTTTGATTTTTTGGTATATGGGGAGGACCTCCATATCTATTGTCAATGGATCTTGGAGGACCTCTGTTCTAGTTTTTGGTGCCATGATGAGTAACTTCATGTGGATGGGTATTGAAAAAATAATGAGGACCTTTATTGTGGTCATTGGGGTCTTAGAGAGGACCATCATGTCAATTATTGATGGAGCATGGAGGACTATCCCTTAGGTGGGTCAAGGTTAAAGGAGGACCTTTGCACTGATCATGCTAAAAAAAGGGAGGACCTCAAAGATGATCGGTTATAGAATGGGGATTACCTATATATTGATTATTGATGGAGTGAGGAGAATGTCTACTATTGTTGGTGATGGAGTGAGAAGGACCTCTGTTGGAAATGGGGATGGTACAAGGAGGACCTCAGTGTTTCTTGTTGGATACATGGGGAGGACCTCCGTATATGGGACCATAAGCATAGGGATGACCTATTTATGGAATGTTGATGAGGTTGGGAGTACCTCCACATTTTTTGATGCTAGAATCATGGGGAGGACATCTGTGTTGGGTGAGAAAGAGGGTAGGAACTCCAGTATGGATGGTGAATGCATGGGGAGGGCCTCCATGCTAAGTCTCATTATCACAGTCCGGCTCGTAATGGCTGTTGGGGGATCCAACAGTTGAGAGAGTCAAAACAGCCCACCTATGATCCTATTAAGGGATCAATACCAACTGATAACTACACATTAATTTATATTTTCTGTTAGAAACTTAGAGGAATATTTCAGTGGTGGAAGGATCCCAGGAAGCTATGGAAAAAGATACCCCAGACAGGACTCCTCCGGAGCATTGGCTCGATGTTGGCATTGGGTGAGTGAGACAGGTCTTGGAAGAGAAGTGGAATTATCTATCTATTCATCTACCTGAATTAAAAGTCATTGTAGGAATTGACATAGTCTGGTGTGAGCACTCCTTTGTGAGCTTCAGGTGTTAGTTGTCGTCGGGATGACTCAGGCATCATGTACCACCTCGGTGTAGAGGAGTGAGTTAAAGGATTAATCCATGGAAAGTATTACAAAGTGGTTCATCAAAAGAGTGGGGATAGAGGTCTCATAGCATGGCCTTTAGTGTGGTGGT
Organism: Viscum album; assembly: GCA_963277665.1. Lineage (NCBI taxonomy): Eukaryota > Viridiplantae > Streptophyta > Magnoliopsida > Santalales > Viscaceae > Viscum > Viscum album. The sequence goes on along the minus strand of OY728155.1, from coordinate 1,786,066,308 downwards.
GGTGGCCTTTTTTAGAATCTTTTAGGTCCTAACGATACATATTTTTTATTGGAATGACTCCCTCCTACTCATACCATTGTATAAGGGTATTGATCACCCTCCTCGGGATGAATTCAGAGGGTGAGATGCAGAATGGGTTCCTAGTAGGTGATGATGCCATAGAAATCATAGAAGAGGTGGGTCATGAAGTATTGTAACATCGATATGCCTCCTACCCATTTATCAGCAGGATTTGGTTGAGTGGTTTCATGCTGCTTTGGTCCTACAAATTAGGGACATTCAGATGGAAGTGTGAATAAAAGGAATAAAATTACCAATTCCCTATTTTTGAAAAATCATCTATTGAAAGAGAGATTGATGCACATGGATAATTTTGTAGAATGGGATAACCAACCTTCAACTACCCCAACTACTGGTGAGTTCCACTTCAGGCCCACTATTTTTGTAATGTTCTCTTGTGCCAGATTTCTAGATCTAGTGATATGCTAATCTATTGAAATATTGTATTAGATTCTACTATCCCCCTCATTTATTGTATGAGTTTCATGTCTATATAACCATTTATTTTTTGTCTTTAAGGTAGTAGTGGAATATTGCAATTCATGAATAGATGAAATATATGGTTGTTCCACATGGTTGAAGGAGAAAATCATTAAATCGAGTTCACCTTTTATATTTTTTATGATTTCACTAGGGTTCCCCACCTCATGTGTTACTTTTCAATGATGGTGTGTTGTACCCCGCATTACTACTTCACATAGGTGGGAGAAATTAATCAATTTCATGGTGATGTTGCACCTTGATGTAAAAGGTGTTATGGGATGTTGGTGCCTCATTCCATGGATTCCTCCTTGGAATTTTTCACATGTTCCAGCCCTCCATAATAGATTTAAGATGTGGTTCGAAAAACACATTCTTGGTGTTATCTCAATGTGGAAACTAGTTAATTATGATACTTCGGTTTGGATATTCCAAGGGCTCTCGATAAGTAATCAACATTCATTCCAAAGATCAGTCATATTTGGAATTTCCCACATTTATGGACACTGAAACATTGGTCACCTATATTATTCTCCAAAAGAGGGAATATCATGGTCATTTAACCTTAGGGATCCCTTTACAATCATGATGTATCTTATGAAAGGGGCATATATTTTGATGTTTTCCTCTGGCATCCCAAGTTCATCACAAGGTAGTAGTAATAGGTCATGAGTATAACATATTACAGAGATGAAAATGGTTGATTTGAATGACCCATGGAGATAAATCAGGGAGGTATATCCCTAGGAGGGAACACCATAATGTTTTACTAGATAGATGGATCATAATTTCAATTTAGGTGTATCATGGTGGGTGTGTCTCATAAAGGGAAGGTTTAACATAGTGAATTTTGATCATGACACCACTGAGGGAGGATCAAAGCGGTATACCCCAATTATGGGGGCTCTATAGTTTACCATTGTTCATGATTGAACCTCATGGTAGAATGTTATCTAACTCATATAAAAGACAAGGATCCAAATACATGTAGTTATAGGGGGTGGTATGGGGCTTACACATTGGAACTACTCATCACAAAATATTTTTTGTGGTATGGATGGTTGGATTGGGTAGGGAATACACTTGGTATATTCTTGGGTACTTCTAGGAGCAGTGAAGATGTAGATGGGGATCTCATGCAGGAATGGCCCAGAGGGATGGAATGATCTCACTGGGATTTTGTGCCTCGGTTTAAATTATAATGTATATGGATGGAGTACTATTGAGCTAGGATGGATAGAATTGATTGGTGTTGTGTGTGTTGGGAATGAACCTCAAGGAGGATTCCTACATATCCCAGTTAGATGGGAATCAAATTCTACATAGTTTAGAAATATTATTTGGGACTTATACCAATGATGAACTGTAATAATCATGGTACATGTGGTAGGGGCATATGTGTGGGAGTTTCATGTTGGACATGCTTGGGATAATGGATGGGAGTGGCCTAGATAAAGAGGGGAATGATGGGGACTGGGGATTACACTAGAAGGAATTTATGATACATGCTTGGATATAAACATGAGATCATCCCATAGAGGAGAAGTGTATTTTCATAGTGTTTTCTAACCCTTATGTCCATTTGAGTCATGCTCGGTGTGAGAAACAAGATGAAACACTAGACCTGATTGTCCGGTCACGAAAGATGTGTTAATGAGGGATATTGGGGGGCTTACTCAGGGAAGCTTCTTGAGGAGGATTTCATTCTATGCAATGAGGATATCATTCATTGGAAGGAATACCTCCTTCCACATCATTCATACATAGACATTTCTAAAAAATTTGTCTGGGGGAATACATGTGAGGACTTTCGAAGGTGCCAATAGTGACAAATTCCAAAGGTAGGGGGATGGAGACATGAGATGGAGGTAAGTGGAAGGTTCGTGGTGCCCATACCCTCTATGATCTTATAAGGAGGATGTCACTCTATGTGTGAGGAACTCATTCCATTACATTCATACTTGATGACATTCGGTCCATGATACACATGGTGAGGTCACAGTTTAACATCATGTGATGAGGAAATTGGTTTTAGGTATATTAATGTCCTACAGCTTGGACATAGGGGACTCAAACCTCACCCATTGGATTTACATAACTATCACTCATCAATAATTAATATGGGTACAACATTAGTAATTCTAAGGTGTAATGGTTTGGAGAGTGTCTAGTCAATGTTATCCCCAAGGCCATTCTTTATAGGAAATGGAGCATGGTTTGTGTTTTTTGTCAATTATCTCATGGAATAGCATAGGATGATTAGGGAAATTTCAAGAAAATGGATCATATAGTTCAATAAAAAATCAGTATTAAAGGTGGTGTCATTTTTTAGTGTTTTCCATATTTTGGGGGTCCAAAATCTAGAGATTCGTGAGCATTGCAAAAAATGGTGTTTCTTGAAGGACATAGTCAATTATGGAAAAGTCATGAGTTTTGAAGAGATGGTATTCATGAGGTGTGTTTTTCAAAGACATTATGATTTTTATAGGCTACTCTATGATTATGATGAGCATCATAAAGGATGATGAATTAGAGTTTTGTGACTATATGAATTGGATATTTAGGGCGGAATGGTGTTTTTATAAAAGTATTTATGACAAAGATGAGGTTTGTAGACCATGAATTTTAGTGGAGCATTACAAATGGAAGTATCACCATAATGATTTGTTTTCTTGATTTTGAAATCACATTGGAGGTGGTATAGATCTATAGTTGGTTGAGCCTATAAATAAGAGGCCACTCCTCTTCATTCAAGATTAATTTTTAAGAGAATATCCAAAATCATTTTGATGTCACAAAGCAAGGGTCTCTCCTTGAAACTGGTTGTCTCTAAGATCATGAGCATTGAAAAAAAGACTATTTTAGTCTTGACTAAAGTCAATGTATATATGTATTGTGTGCTTTGTGAAGATGTGATGTTCTGAATTGGATCAGTGAGCTTCGTGAAGGAAGTTTCTTCGCAAAGGATGTTTTCTTCCCAATAGGAGGTGGTTCCACAAAGGCATTAGTGATTTACGAATGGGTGATCTATGTGAAGTAGTGAGCTCTACGAAGGGTAGATATTTTAAAAAAAATGAGTTTTACGAATGTGATTTTCGAAGGAACTTTGATCAGATGCGTTGCAAAAGGCTTAATTGATAATCTGGTTTAAGGGGTATGTGATTTCAGGGTGCATAAACTTGGGTCTATGATGCAAGAAGAGTCTTTTGATAATCCAGGTATAAAGACATTAATTCCAAATCATTAAATAAACCTTCAATTCAATAAAATCATTTTGTATTATCTTAGAATTATTTTCTAGGAGGTAGAATTGGAAGTGTTATGAGGGACGTAGTGAGTGATCTCTAAATTCTTGTAAAGGTATAAAGCTTAGAATAGAGTTTCTATGGACTAACGTTTGTAATCCAAAACTAGTGAAGATTTTTTTACCTAGGTATGACCAACACACTATAAGAACATGGTCCTTGGATGTAGCCTTTTATGGAAAACAATGTGAAATTATTTTGTTCTCTCTTTGGATGCATTTTTATGAAAGTTTTAACAGGTTCCTACTGATGTGGGAACAAGATCCATCTGTTTAATGAAAAATGTGACACCTGGATTCACCCCTCCCATCTCAGTGTGTTCTGGGGTCCTTCTGTATCCACATCAGTGTCCCTATGATAAGAATGAAGGGGGTCAAAGTAACTACGAAGAAAATAAAGGGGTAGGGAAACTTAATAGGGTACACCTCCCAAGGGACCATGAAATTACTACACACATGTGTGTAGGGATTCACATAGGATGGTATTGTAATGTAACGAGCCTCATTGAGAGCTGCTTCGTCATGCCCAAGTACATCATGGAGAAAAAGTTCATTATGATGGAAAGGGCTTCATGAGTCATGGTGACCCTTCCTTTTCAAGGATTTGAAAGCATTAACAAGATTGAATCCTAAAGGATGGATGATCCATAATGTTTCAAGTAACCCAGAGGGACTTCTTCCTTGGTGAAGGGTGCACTTCTTCACTAAAGGCATATCTACAATAGGTACAAGTATCTAGGAAAAATGAAAATGGTATATCACGATGCTATAGTACCTTATATGATCCATTTTCAGTTTCTTTTTCAGTTTTATGGAGCTTCATGAATTAAGAGATCAAAAGTCAAAATATCGGAGTTGTTTTTCCTTTGGAGAGGAATGAGCTGGATAATTATTAGAAATGAGAGTCATGATGCTCAGAGGTTCACCACAAAGAAAGATTTATCTATGATAAAGGTTGTGTTTTTGTCAAACATCTGTATCCATCCATAAAATGATTTAGCTTAGTCATGGAGGGTGTTAGAGTCAATTTAGTTTCCATAAAATTCTATAGCATGACCATGAAGAGCATCAGACTTGTAGTGGTTTCAATTAGAATCTCTTGCGTTCACAGTTTTGGTGGATCTCTACGAAGGTGTTTCAAAAATCAGACTCTTATAGTGATTTTTGGGCTGTTTGAACTTAGATTTCATCCTAAATGGTTGTGGTCCTTCTCCACCTTTCTTGAGGAAATTATTTTGGTAGCAACAGGAATAGTGTTATACACATGTGATTACTGACCTTCTTAATATTACTAATAATTTTTTATCATTTATTTTTGTTATTATATTATTCTTTATAGTGATGTATCAATTTGAGAATAACCCTTAAATGGTAAGATACATAATTTAGTAAAATTAAAAGACTAAATTGACATTCTTAGGTTTCTTATAACATGTTGGTTAGGATTTAGGGCCTTGGTAGTGATGTTTTAATTCAACATTGTGGAAAATCATTAGTAGTTCAGTAGAATTGGTATAACATTGACATATGTAAATGTAGTTATGGATAAAGAATTCACAGGTGATGATTTGAACTTAAAAATAAATAAAAAAATCATAGGGGATTAAATTTTAATGAAAATAATGGGAAATGGATGTTAGGTTGTCTCCCTCTATGTGATTTTTTTTCTTGGTTATTAAATATTAGATGTTTTACTTTTTTCTTTTATTTATTTAGGGTTGTTCTAGTGTTGATGTGTTTCCTTCTTTTATATGAATATATTTTTTTTTGTTATTTTATGACCTTTATATACACTCCAACAATCATGGGTGACTAGATTGACATCAAGAGGCTTTATGTGGTTTTTTTTCTAACATCCATTAAGGCGAGGATATATATGGATGACTGCTACCTTCCCCCAACAACCCCTTCACATTAATATTATTTAGAAACCATTTTTTGATGATGAGATATGTGGTGGGGGACATGGTTGGTATTAGTAGTACACAAGGTTGATTTCCTACACTTTCATGACACCCTATAGCCAAGTTTTCGAGATAACTTATATGTGGTTGGTTCTATGAAACATGATATGTGGTTGGATACATGATACTTGATTTCATGTTTTTTCAGTTATTGGTGCATATTGAAAGGATGGGAGAAAAGGATGTCCTCTCATTAGGTGAGATTGGTTAGTCTGGGGAGAATTGGTTATAAGAAACTTAATCTACATTCATATGATATTACGTTCTAATATTGGATGAATTATTTGTTAATCAATACTGGGTGATGTTTATTGAATTGTATAGCTTTTTTTTTGTTTTTTTCTATTATCTAATCACCACTACTTCTATATCCTCTTTTTACATTTTATGGGGAGATAATACATATGATCCTACTAATTATATGTGTTCTACTCACCCATAGATTTATATAAAATAATATCACTTTTCTAGATTAACTTTAGTGGTTGATATGGAAAGCACTAGCTTAGATCTTGGGTTGTTGTGGTTTTTATCAAAGTATTTAACCTTCTTTTGGTATTTTTTAATTGGATAAGGTTGATCTAATTTTATATTCATGCATTTGGGATATTTATTTAAGGTATTTGTATTTTTTTGTTTTACATCACAATGGATTGGTTTGTGGTTTTATATTATGGTTGTGTGATATTGTATCAAATTCCTCCCATTTAGTGGTTCAGGCCATAAACAATAGTCTACATCCTACGACCTACTACTGGTGGGACTTGAGGTTCATGAATTCTCTTCACCTTACTTCCCATGAAGTGTACTAGTGTAGTTGGGGTCATTCCATAGTGGTATCAATGGTGTTGGTAATGATATTTTTTGGTATTTAGTGTAATATGTTGGTGATGACAACATGGGTTGGTAAAGAAACAGTGTTAGTTGGACATAACATATGCTGACAACAAGAGATATAATAAATGACTTGGTATTTTAACATCCACTATTATCATAATTGAGGACCATAATCTCTCATTATAAAATAATTAATCTAAAACATATTGTGGGGTAGAGTCCTAGGAGTGTTACATGAATCATACTTGTTGGAGTTTTTTTAATGGGAATGGGATGATTTTAATTTGATTATCGACATTCTTGATATTGAAAATGTTGTTTATATGTTATATTATTATTTGATGATTCATTTTATTGATTGATTGATTTGACAATACCCCATTAATGGTTATGTAAATAAATCCCAAAAATTAGAACAGTGATTGGCATTCTTATTTTATTCTAGACTTTTTTCCATGGATTTGTGGACTTATTTGCGATACAGTGCTTCAAAGTGGTGGTTTATCAGTAGTGGTTCATTAATAATATGATAACGTTGAGAAATATAAATGTGGTTATGGATATATAATTTGTTGTTAGAAATTTAAACTAATAACTAAATGGAAAAAATAGATGTAAATTTTCATAAACAATAATTGGAAATAGAAATTAGGTTATGGACCATTGTCTGGGGATTCTTATTGGTTATTTTTCATTAGATATATAATAAGGTGGATTGATATATTTAGTGACCAATAGTTAGTAGTGAGGGTGTTTCTTTTGTAAACCTATAGTAGGATTCTATGAGACTTCAATATAAATGTTTTATTTTATGTGTTTTATATATACACAACAAAATAATAGTAACCTAGACGATTCCTAGGGACTATGGGGGTGGTTTCCCTAAAATAAAGGATGTAATGGATATTAATGGTTTGTTATCATCTCTCCCAATACCTTCCTTCATTATTATCATTTGTGATAGATGTAGTGGATGATGAGATATATGGTGGGGGTGTTGTATAGTTAGAGGAGGACATGAGGTTGATTTCCTATATGGTCATGGTACCCTACTACCCTAGTTTCCTATTAATTTATATATATTTTGTTCTTGAATATGTGACATAAGGTTTATGTTGTTATTATTTTAAATGTATGGGATGATAGATATGGATGTATTTTCATTGGGTGTGAGAAAATATTAAGTGGGATGTGGTTTTGGTGTGCCTTTATATTCACTCTTGTGATATTACATTCTACTATTTGATTTGATATTTAGTGTGTAATCCTGAGTGAGGTTGGGGGACTTATTAACTTATATAGATGTTGGTCATATTTCTTTTTCAATAGTTTATTTGTATGATATTTTTACATTTTCATAAAATATCATAGGTATGACCTTACTTAATGTAAAATTCATGCTCACCTTTCATATATATAAATAATTATTAGGTTTATGGGATTGAATTGATGATTGATATGGATATAACTCACTCATATAATTAGTTTTTGTTGTTTCTTTTATAGTATTTGACATTAATTTTTTATTATTGTATATTTGGAGATGTTTTTCCAATATTATATTCATGTATATAGAATATTTTCTATAGTGGTATTGGATTATTTCATGTATATAATGATATATTTTTTTATTATTTATATGTTATGATCCATGGATATTGAGGTAAATTCTTCCCATTGTTTTTTTATAGCCACGGTGATAATAAAAATCCATGGTCTAATAGATGTGGGAATCATGGGTAACAATTTCTATTCAATGGCCTTTGTAAGAGGGGTACCGGCAGAAGGGGTCATAACTGATAGGTATAAATGGAGTGGGTTAACAAATATGGTTATGTTTTTTAGTCAAGATATGGTGAGGATTACAACATTTGGTATAGAAATATTGTTATATCAATATAGAATATATTGATGGAAGCGGGGGTTAGCTAGGAAAATGGATTTTAGGGGCCCCATTGATCTAACACAAGGATAATAAGATCTATAATTTTATTAAGTATAGAAATTCCACCTCTAGGGTGGAGACCTAAGAGGGTTACCAGCATCATACATCATTAATAATTATTTTCATTGGGAATGGTGTTATGTTCATGTCATTAAAAAACATTCATGATGTTGCAAAACTTATTTTTATGTTATATTATTGGTATTTGAATATTTCTTTTAGGGATGTATTTATTTGAGTATACCACATAAATGGTTAAATAAATAAATTGATAGACTGAAAATACTAAATTGATATAAAATATTTTTCTTGACTTATTTTATGTTTCTTGATGGCTTTGGATTCTATGGAAGTGTTTAATATTGTGGTTGAGTGGTAGAGGTTTGGTAGTAATGGAATAACATTTACATATAAAAATGTGGAAATGGATAAAGATTTAATTTATGTGAATTTCAACTAATAACTAAATGAATAATTTTTAGTGGTTGATTTGTTAAATTAAATAAATGGAAAAATAAATATGGATATAAACCTCTTTGTTATGGTTGTGTTTAATTATTATAAAATAATGGAAGTGACAGGTTGTGTGACATCATTAGTAACCTAGTGTTGGTTTTGATGGGGTTTCATTTGTTAATACTTAAGTGTGGTATTTTATGATACTGTTACATAATTATGTTATTTTATGGATTTTCTATGGACCCCACCCATCTTGGGTAACATGAACAACACCCAGAGACTCGATGTTTTATTTTCCCTAACATTCTGGATTGGAAAAAATATAGATGTATGACTACTCCCACTCCCCTTCAGTAGTTTCTTATTGTGGTATTGATGGTCGATGATGAGGTTTTTGGTGGGGTAATTCATGTAAGAATGAGGAAAAGAGGTTTATTTCCTCTGCATTCATGATAACTAACTAATGTAGTTTCCTAATGCATAATATGCATATGCTAACATGATACTTGATATGTTGATGGTGCTGATTGAAATCACATAAGGTTGGATTTTTTTAGTGGATATAAATGAGATGGGAGAAAAGTATGTTTTCTCATTAAGAGAGATGGAAACAGTGTGGAAGTTGTTATGGAAAGCATTTATCTACATTAATATTATATTAAATTATACTATAGGATATGGTATTTGGTGATAAATCCTTAGTGATTTTCTGGGGCTAGTTGACTTGGGTAGTTGTTGGTTAGTTCAACTCTGTTCACTAAGAAATTAGTTTGATATTTTCTATATTTCAGAAGAGTTATTCGATGTGATCTTACATAGTATACTTTATCTTCTCATCCTATATAAATATAATTTTTTTCATGTTTCTAAGCAGGCTTTGGTAATTTTGAGGGATAATACTATCTCAGAGCTTGGGTTGTTGGGGTTTTTTCTATACAATTTTACATTCTTTTTGTATTATTTTATTTTTATAGAACTTTTTACCTTTATATATTCCCTCATATATGATATTTCTTTTAGGGGTGATGGATAATTTATTTTATATCATGGTGGATTGGTGGGTTGTTTTATGTTATGATTAGGTAACATAGAGTTCAATGCCTCCCACTGAGTTCTATATAACCTCAACAGTCGTCACCAAATATAGTTCTATTTGAGACATGACTCAAGGTGTCACTCTCTATCATTTAGTACTATCCCATAAGGTTCACTACTTGAAGGTGGTTGTGAAGTGGTAGAGATGGTAGTTGTATGTAAACATTGTGTGGTCCTTGTTGGGGAGGTTCATCAGGCTGACCCTATAGACTATCAAAGGGTTGATCCTGGATAGAAGGATGAGTAGTGCAAGATAGTGTGGTGCACCTTTCATTGTAAGATACTAGATAAGAATGAGGTAGTAATCTATTATCTATAGAGTGAACACCAGCTGAAGTAGTTAGATATCACTTCTAGAAACATTCAATATCGACTAGAAAATTTGGTTCCCTGGGTAGTTAGCTTGTTCTGGGAGTATCATTTCAACAATGGATGTTTTATTATATAGATAAGAAGAAGGTTGATGTTCTATAAGATGGTTTTAATAAATAATAAATGGTTGATTTATCATTTTTTGATGCAAATGGTGGGAAAGTAGAAAGATTTTTTGTTCCATTAGAATGGGAAATTGAGAGTTTGAAATCTATGTAATATGTTTAATGAAATATTATAAATTTACACTAGCCTATTTCCTCATGAGGAGTCCCATAAATGGTAATTGGAGGAGGCATTTCACCCTAACCATTATTCTGTAATCCCTCCATTTATTTTTCCTATATATTTGGAGGTGTGGAAGAATGAGTAGGTGGTGAAGTAGATTCATGAGTATGTTGAAGAATCATTCATTAAAAGACTAATGGGGCATATAAGGATTTGGATGTGAGATGGAGGTTTGTGTATAATTGGTTTCTCAAGATTCTCATCAGTAGGGAAATGGACCCAACAAACAATGTAATATTTCTTTTCTCACTATAAGATCAAATTTTTCTCTGGGTTTTTTTATTTTTCAATGTATATTATTGTTATTACTAGTGAAAATACCATTGAGCCTCATAAAATCATTACGGATTGATTGGTTTGGCCCTCTTCTAGTAGTATTATTAGTAATCCCTATGGTTGTTTCATTATCAAGTCCCTCCAACATTTTTTTATCACCCTATTTAAAAGGATTATTCTCATCGTAGGGGGAGTGGAGTTGGTAGAGGGCTTTCCCACGATGTCTCTCACCATTAGGGACCCCGACCATATCATGGATGTGGATGAAATATGCTACACGGAAGAGGATTTGGCTAGAACCATAGGCTAACGATAGAATTACTTATGTCATATGGATCATATGTTAATCATGGTATTATTTTTTTATCATCAATATTGGTTTATAATCTTTTCGATTCTATATATATGCTTTACCCTGTTTCACCTACCATTGTAGGTTTACTAGAAATTAATATGTAGTGGATTTTTTGGACTATATTATTATCCACACTAGTTGAAGGATTGACTAGTTTGGTTCATCTATGCTGATGTTAAAGGGGGATGATGGAGAAAAATATAACATTAAGTGTTTTCCTTATTTGATAAATATGACCATGTGATGTAATTCTTGGCACATATTATATATATTATATTCATGATGGCTTTGAATACTTCAATAGGAGAGTTAATTTTTCAAATGTGGATGGGTGATTCTTGGTTTTCACTGGTGAGTGAGGTTTTTAGAAGGTTATTTGGGGAGTGGTGTTACATCATTTATTGATGTTGGAGTCATTGATAGATAAAGTGAGGTATTAGATGGTGGAGAAACCAATACAGTTACAATGTATATTGATGCATTCTTTAAGGATGTTGTGATACTAGCACAACCACCCACACCCACCACTTTCCAATGAGATATATAAATTAGAATAAAATTATAGCTGGGTGATTCAAGTATTTTCATGGACCCTTCTTTGATATCATACTTTGAGTTACTGGAGTGGATAGTCTTTATTTCTTATATGATGTTGGATGGATTTGTTACACCAATTATTTCATATTGGGAGATCCAATTTTGACTGCCAATCACAAGGTTAGTATAATAAGGTTATGAATTAAAAAGGGTTGTTGAATTAGTTGAAAATAAAAAAGTGGTACTCTCTTTTGAGGGATGATGTTTTCTTTTATCATTTCAGAATATATGACATGTTTTCTAAAATCGATCCATGATTTGGGTATCATCATTTAATGATGAAGGAGGAAGACATTAAAAAATGACCTTATAGTATTGGTATTGGAATTTTCAATCTATATTAATGGTTTTTATTTCATGAATGTACCATTTTTTATCATGGGACTCATGAATGATGAATTTCATGAGCTTTTAGACATGTTTATAGTCGCGGTCATTGTATAAATCCTCATATAATCAATATCATAGGAGGGGAACGCTCAGAACCAAATTGTCATATTACTAACTCATCAACAAAAATAGTTATTTTGAAAATTGTTAGATCTTACATTCAAGATGCTAAAAGTGTATCTACATTGAAATTTGGTTTCCATTCAAGGAGTAGTAGTGGATCCAGACAATGTTAAAGTGGTTGTTTCTTGGGAAGATTCTAGGAACATGGTATATGATCATAGATCTATTAGTCTCATAGATAATTATATAGCTTTGAATTTGATTTCTATCAAATTAAAGAATCATTTCCTACACTAAAAAGAATGAAAAATTGTTTTATTTGGACTAATTATTTCTGTGTTGTGTTTGTAAATATGGAGGATCATTTTTTCATCACCTTAGTTCACTGGTTCCCTAAAAATGAAGTGATGTTTCTAGAGATCTTTTTTTACCCACTTGGGTTTGGGGAGTTTCTTGATGTGGTAGTCGAAGTTACCTCCCATGGGTTTAGGAATTTATGTATTAATGAGGGTATCTATGACACCCTTAACCTGTAGATGACATTAATGGTGTTTTCTGTAATTTTATGGAAACATTACATCATCAGGGAACTCTTCATAATCTTCATTGATCATGAAAAACTAAGGTATATGCTTTCTCATTATGACCTAAATCTGTGATACAAGATGTGGATTGAGTTTCCAGGAGACTAAAAATTTTAGATATCCTTTACACAAGGAAATGGAATCATTATTGCAGATGCACAGAGAATATATTTTTTGGAGATACATTCAAGAATCTATGTATTTCTAGAGGGAAAGGGAGGAGTTATTATCCATGTATATTGGATAAGAGTATATTTATGATAAATGATACAAAATCCATATAATGGTAGAACATGTTTTGTTATATTATGTGGGAGAGTCTTTGTAAATAGAATCAGTGGATGTGGTGATGTGTGATGGGGTCATTCCTCATGATTCCCTTATTGGATGGTTAATGGATCCAAAAAACTATGGTATATTCCATGGGAGGATGTTTATGCCATTGTAAATACACAATTATTTTCTATATTAGTTTCATAAAATTCCTAGAGTTTCCCATTCTAGTGTATCAAAATGTATAATGCCTTGAGAAGGTAGTTATAATGGCCATGAATGAAGAAGATAGTTGTGTAGTTTGTGGCATGATATTGAATTTTTTAGCAAGTAAAATAATAACATCATGCGCCTAGTTTTTTGTTTTAGCCCATAGATGTCCCTGAGTATAAGTGGAGGGAAATATTAGTATATTTCATCATCATATTACCACTTTCTCAAGGTAGAAATGATTATATCAGGGAGATAGTGGAATAGCTTGTGAATTTAGCTCACTTTCGGGTGATCTGGGTATTGAATATCAAAGATGTATTAGTGAAGTGAAATGTAGATGATGTTATTAGGATTAATGGATTTCTGAGGATCATCATTTATGAGAAAGTTATTTGGTGTTATTTTTGAGTCTAGAGGGGACTACATCATGCCTTTGGTGCTAAGTTATTAGTTAATTGTGTTTCTATAGCTAGATGGAGGGGTAGATGGTGTAGACCATTCATACATTGTATAAAATATTGTGTGAGTGCATTATTTATTTTTATGGATCTTGGATTTGAATCCTATCATTGTATGTGTTTTCTAACAGTAAAATATACCACTTATATATAAGTATGGTTTTCATTGAGGTGTTGTATAGGGGAAGACATCGATTGCCTTTGAGAAAATTTCAGGTTGTATAGAAAGTAGTTCTTGGTACCTTTATCATAAATAGAATGGTAAATAATTCCCTGGTGGTCCATTACATGATGATTGGATTGTAGGACATCTATAAGTATTATATCAATTGATAGAAAATACCATTAGATTTTGATGTTGGGGACCATGTTTTCCAGTTAGGTTGTCCATAATGTAGACTATAGTTGTTTGTTCAGTGAATTAAAGTCTCACCCTTGGTTATTATACCTTTCATGGTGTTGTGGGTTATTGTAATGGATTCTTAGCAGCTATAACTACCCCCATAGATAGTGAGAGTTCATGATGTCTTCCACGTTCCCTAATTCTACCTATAATTTCATGATCAGTTTCATGTTATCAAAAGGGGTATTTGAATATTGATATTGATATAATGTTTTTTGAATGATCAATATTGTTTTAGAACCTTCATAAGAATGTGTTATAAAGGTGTTTTATCCCTTTTATTTCAGTTCTATGAATGAATTACAGTCTTGAGGAGAGTACGTAAGAGATTTTGGGGTAGATTATACCTACTTCCATGAACTATTTGGAATTTCAATTAATGTTTCCCTTCTTTGTTTTCTTTGAATATTGTTATCCCGACCTATCCCAATGATATCTTTGTTGTGACTACCCAAATCCCTCCTCCAACTAGAAAGGGGATGGTTACAAATTTCCAGTAGGAATATCACATAATAAGGAGGCCTTAGCCAATTGTACATGTACACACACACACATATCCAAGCCCATAAAACGATGAAATGTAAAAGAACAATAAAAATGCTTGCATATATATATGATATACCAACATTAGATTATGATAACAATTTATAGAATATAAGGGGAGAAATAAAATCCCACCAAAAGAAACTAAGAAAAAATTCCAACCTGTGAACTAGGTGGGTACTATTATTAATGAAACTGTTGAAACAGACCACAATCTATCTATCTTACTAATATTTTCCTTATTCTTTTCACTCTGTGACTCAATAAAAAGGTTGATCATTTACATAAGACATGAAACATGTGAGAAAATACCATTCTTGGGTGAGTATAATAATACCCAGTAGAACCCCTTGAAATCACTAAGAATATAACATCATGAATAATTATCATCTCATCATAAGGATTTGTCAATAAAATATTTAACAGGAAAACATAGATATAATCATTGTGGACACACAACCTCATGTATGATCACAACTAAATTCACATCCTTTGATTTCTTCATGAAGGTTCCACATAACACTCATCTAGGAGAAAATACCCCATGTGTTATATAGAACTGATGACATATGTCGAATATATCATGCTCTTCATGTCTCACGATAAGATCTATACACTTGAAGTCTAAAGAAAATGACATAGAAATAAGGATCTCACCCAAGGAAATGGGATAATCCAACAACCCATCCTACATTAACACATCATATTGTAGATCAATTATTACATAGTGTTGGTCATTATGATACTGAGAACCCCACCTAGGGTAAATAAAGATTATAGAGAATACCACTCTTAGCCACATGGAATTATTCTAACAACTCTATCTGATGTTGATGTTCCTCAAAAGGGATCCCCATACTATATATAGAACATAATTACATAAAAATCCTACCGGTAATAGATCAATGGAATTCACCATAGTTAATTAATCCCATACTAATGGGAACAAGGGATCCAAACAATCTATAGAGAAGTACACGATGTGTAATTGAAGTACACGGGGTGTCCCTTTGAAACCGTTTTTTACTATTATAACATAGTATATGGCCCTATATGTGTCCTAGTATGTGGAGTAAGGACCTTTAAATAGAATTTGGGGCCACATGGTCACCTTAGCGGTTAAACATTTACATGTGTATCCATCTTCCAGGGTGTACAAGGCATGTGGCAGGCCCACATAGTTTATATCCCCAGCTGACCTCCAAGGAAGGTAAATCCATTACACAACAGGCTATCTAGTTAAGAAACACACAAAATGTGGTAGGGAACACATGGTGTGTGATCCTTATATCTACGTGTAAACACTTTTTTCTTCATAAGGGGCCCCACATGCTGTGTAATTTCAAATTACATGTCATGTATCCTAGGAATTCCAAAAACTCATGGTTTCTTATATTCATCATCCTTCAAGAATATACTACCACAAAACACGTCAAAATATAATGATCTTGGATATGTTATTTATTATGGTCATGAAAAACTAGACTCTGGCCTTTGATACCATTTAGAAAACACCTACGAGCACCATTGGTAGATAATCCATCAATACAAGATGAATGAAAATTTTTAATCCATCTTGATACACATATAATCATCCTCTATCACTATCACCTCTCAATAAAATCCTTGGCTACAAAACATATCCAAAATGTCTATTCGTTGTGTTGCAGAATAGTTGTGCAATGATCGAATAAAGAGTATTTCCTCAAATAGTGGGCTAAAAAAGTTTCACATGTTGAACTTGTGTAGAACAGGGATAGAAATGTAAATACATATAAGGAAAAACTCTTGGTAAATGTTCATGTTAGCCTTGATTCATAGCTATCAGAATGATGAATAAAATGATACATTATAATCAATAATACAAATCCCCAAATCCTGGATGATCTAACATATAGACTCAATATTATTGATCTATGAATCAATTAATCGGTTAATTGATTTGAATTTCCCATAGGATAAATGAAATATGGATAAATAAAAATAAAACAATGTCTTTCCTCAAGATATATCAATCCCTGACAAAGAATGAATATATTTCATTGTCATGGGTGAGATCCCTGAATCTTTATTTACACTAATCAATGATCCAAAATCTGGTTAGTATTCACTACAGAACGATTATCCAACACTCTCTCTAATGAGTATAAGGTTATACGACTAACCTTGATATCCCCTAATATCCATGTATTTATTGAAAAAATTTAGGACCTGTAATTTTAATTAAATATATTATTTAAATTAATGAATTTATTAAACATTCTCCCATGATTTCACCCAAGACGAACATTAGATGCACTCTATGGTTAAGTTGGGCCTAGGGTAAAACACATGTTCTGAACTCAACAACAACCTAAAATTTATAATATGACACTCCATTTTATATTGGTTTCACTACTCAATGAAAACTATATATGTTATATTTAGCATATTATTATATTTCAAAAATTACTTTCGAGATCATCGGGCCATGGAATCTATCACCATATTCTCTCATAGATTAAAAAATAATCAATATAATATACAAATGTGATACATTCAAAGATAAATGCCATTAAATTATCCCCACCTTTGGGATTTATATACCAAAAATCCATAAAAAGGCTACATAAAGAGAAGTTGGTACTAAGAAGGCACATGTTTCTCCCAATCCCAGGTACTCACATGAAGATTCTCATGGAGTCATCAAACACACACAAAATGAATATATCACCAATAGAGGATCCTCTTCTGATGATCATCAATATCTACCTTGTACTTAAAAAACATAGCCTCGTCTTCTCTGTCAAGCTCTCCCTAGTTGATAACATGTGACATGTCATGCATATATCTCACAGACTACGACCCATGGAAGACATCATGTACTAAGTCTAAATAAAACGATAGAGTTATGTGGTGAACCACCATTCCTACCATAAAAATTATTGGTAAATGGAAAATGAATTTCATGAATAACTTATTGACCTTGAAAAATATCCACAACCCACATCGAGGTGATATCCATAGGATAACATGGTCTTCCTCATCAAATGTTAAATGCCTCCATCATTGGTCCACATAAGATATCTGAAGACTCTATGTCGTTGTTATCTTCCCATTAATGATTTGAACCTTCTCTATATGGGCTCATATCAACTATGGTGGTCTCCCATATAAAGACTGGAATTATTCCTTACCAATAGAATAAATGTAGTTTTTTGTTATATGGAAACTTCACCAATTATAGGTGATCATCCCAATTAAGGCCAAATGTCCAACATAAAAGCATGTAAAATTTCCTTTAAGACATAAATGATCTGATCAATCTAGTTTTTTTTCTTTAGGTGGAACACCATTCTCAAACACAACTGAGTCCAAATGGCCACTTAAAATCCCTTTCATAACAGAGATGTAGAGAGAGTATCACAGTCACAAACTATAGTTGAGGGAACTCAATGGAGCCAAATTATCTTCTTCTTGTAATGTTGTCCCAATATATCTACTAATATCATCTCTTGGATAACTATTAAGTGGGGTGACAAAGTGAGTAAGTATAACATCACCCAGATGGAATTTGGACATTTGGATGTACTTGGTATCCCCGTCATGATTTCGATGGATATCCCATCTGACATCTGTTGTAGCACATCAATGGGTTGAGTTTAACCCACTAGATCTTACTGACCTTCCATTACTAACTGAAAATTATGTAATCAAAAGACAAACTCAGAAACACATCTCTTCATCCAAGGAAACTAAAACTTCCACTAAATATCCTGGTATTTCATTTCCACAACGGAATGTTCCATTAACGGTAAAATATTAGATAACATAAACTCCTTATCTCTTAGTGAAAGAGCACCATAATCTATCCTCTCAAAAAAATTACCCTCTCCCCACCTTCATAAAATCCATCGGGAGCATGTCTAGTGGATATCCAAGTACATAAGGTCTCATAGTTGGTATCCCCAAAATGTGCCTCCTTGAATCACTAAAAATGTGTATGGGTAACAACCATGAAATGAAGGTAAGATACTCCATAACCATACAAAATGTACTACTACAATGAGGACAACTACTCTGACACCTTTCTCAATATTTACGAACAAGATCTCTTACAGAGACCAACATCTACAATGTCCCCCTTCCTTGAATATTAGAAAAACTCAAATTTATAATCATATATGAACACTAGCCAGCACATTTCTCTCAGGCTAAGATAATTATGAAGGAATATAAAAATGAGAATATTTTTTTCATAATATATTATAATGCAGAAACCCATAAGCTAGCGTCCCCAAATCATTAGTGCATATAATTTTGATGCTACTTCATGATTAGATGTCATGTAGATCTATTCATGTGGTCTGAAATGACATGAAGTATATAAAATCACAACCTAACTCTAAATAAAAACACAACCAATATTGGTCCCTAGTTCATTATAGAACACTATTTAATCAACAACCACCTACAATAATAGGGATATGGGAGCACTCATCAATCTCTAACTCTAGTCTTCAAATGACTATTGATACCTATTTTTCCACATGAAAGGATAGCCATTTTGGGTCAAAGCTATCAAGGTAGCTGATATCTTATAGAAATAATGTACAAATATTTGATTTTAGGATTCCAATCAATGGAATCTCTACACCTCCATCACTCTCTTGTGATGATCCCATGATAATACTGCCTATACCTTTGCCTTTTCCACTTCTAAATGATCTTCTGAACTAACATGTCCCAGAAAGTGGAACTTTTGAATCTAGAAGATGAACATATAGATATTATATGAAGATAGTTCTCTTTGATTACTTTCAAGACCATCCTAAAGTGTCTCGTATTCCCCAAACCTGAATCCATGTACACTAGGATACCATCAATTAAGAAAACCACAAACTAGTATTAGAAATTATAAAATATATAGGTAATATGTCCCATGAAAACTATTGGGGGATTTCTCAGTATAAAAAGAGTCACCAATTACTCATGGTGCTCACAATGAAATCACAAATTTGTTTTTTTTATATCTTAATCCCACACTCATTGGTTTTTATAGCACGATCTCATGGAATTATTCTAGAATCTTCATTCCCCTCTCAACTAATCGGAGAGTTCATCGATACGTAGTGGTAGATACATATTCGTTACAGTCACCTGGTTAAGTAAATTTTAATCCACACACAACCTCAATATTCCACCATCATTCTTGTATAACAACACTAGGGCTACCCTGGGTGAAACACTGGATCAAACAAATCCCTTCATTTATAAGTCTCCAACCTACTCCCTCATATCGTGAATCTATATGAGATTTAGTTGATATACTGGTGTCAATATCAGATTCATCTTTGTGTTTATTTCAATGAAAAACTATATCATTAATCCAATAGGAAATTGTGGAACATCCTCCGGAAAGGCACCCTCATACTCTTCCACCACTAAAAGAAACTATAAGCTCATAGAATCAAATTAAGCAATAGTCATTCTATCTAACTAGTGTTCAATAGGTTGCACTCTCTTATGAATGAGTCCATTCGACTCAACATGGGTTTCCTTTTTAGCCATAAAGTAAAAATTCAACCCATTAGTGTAGATACACATCCTCCACCTAAAATAGTATATCTATCCATAAACTGCAGATAACTTTTCCAATCCTATGATTACATCAAAAATATTACATCGCTCCGGAAAAGGGACATCAAAAGAAACATTCAACGCTAAGAGTTTCTTCAATCTACCAGTATTAGTGTGTGATCATCGAGAAACCTCTAGTAGGAATCTCTATGAGTGGGGTTGGATCCAAGGGATCAAATGAAAACACTAAGTCCCAAACCAATTAAGTGGAATGAATTGAATAACTAACACATGTTTCTATTAGTTCTAAATCTGAGGTATAAATATGACTATAATCACCTCTATTATTCCAATAGCCTATGGGTAATAGCCATTAACCACATAAAAATCCTCTCTCCCTTGACCATGATCTCCCTGATCCTGACATGGTCAACTTGGGAGTTTTGGTTGTAACAACTCAATATATCTACCTCCTTCAGCTAATATCCCATCTCATATTCCACATCCATGACCTTTTGATCCTTCCTTATATTTCCTCTACCTATTTCTAGGAATCCCATCCTTTATCTCTCTATCATCTATATAGAGGGTCGAACAATCCCATACAGGGTGTATCATGTCATTATAAGAGTAGCAACACTTCTCCCTAAGATTACTAGATCCATTCTATGATCCCTAAATAATAGACCCCATCTCATGGGACTACCTTCAGAAATGTATAACATGTCAAAGTCCCTATGTTTATCTTTTAGTCCCTTTAACTAAAGTCGCCACTCCTATTTACTCACTATTGTCACAAACTATCATCATATTCTCATTTAAGAAACACTCATTTACCAAACAACTCTCAAAGGTCCATAAAGAAAATAACTGATCACAAACCTAATCCATCGACACCGAGAGACGATGGTGAACAATGATGAATAATTTTCCAAATCCATACATCACTTATGAAGCTATAGAAACACCTATTGGTGAACAACACCCAACATTTCTGGAGAAAACTCTTTTAAGAAAAGTAAAATGGACTTTGACTATTAATGATTTGCGACATCATAAAGAAGTAGTCACTAAACAACATAATAAACATGCAGATGCGTGGAGAACGCTCACTGCTAGGACAACCATCATGTCAAAATATTCCCTGACAAGATTAAATACATGCATTACTACCTCAAGGCAGTCATCATCTTCCTATTCGTCTATCTAACCCCAGAACATGAGGGGTTTCATATACTAAATATCATGAATCTCCATTATCATACACACCTCAACCACTAGTAATGATGTTATAATATAATTATCTATTGTTGATGGTAATATTGATGCACCCCAAGAGGTAAGACCTCTTTTATAGGTCCCAATAATTAAGGCTCATCACATAGGGGATCATCTTCGGGATCCTTGTGCTAAACCCTACTGGAAACATCATGGAGGCCTCCAAAAATAGAAATGATGTACAATGTTAAATAATTATTTCTGTAGAGATGACTCAAGATGGACATGGAAACCACCACTAAATCCTATAGGATGCATGTACTAATGTTTTATCTATAAAAAATATCTACATGTATCGAGTCGATATTTAGGTGATTAGTGACTTTGTGTATGGATACATTGGCTACTACGCTAAGACTAGAGTCTCTGTTATAAAATAAAAACAAGAAACAATTTACACAGTTTCCATAAAAAAACCAATTTCACAATCTCTATTTCTAACATAGAATCAAAATATTTGATACCACTCTTTTATCACCCATCCAAACAGGGAATGAGTAGAGATTACCCTAATCTCACCTCAAATATGCATGGGATCATTGATCAGTGTTGTATTAGCATACCAAACACATAAGAGGCCCTAGACTATTGTATCTTTGCATATTCACACATCTATACATCCATAAAATTTTAAATTTGAGACATCCAATATCCATAAAATAATACATCTAACATCCCACAATCAAGGTATGCCAACAAGTACTGGAAAGAAAGGGTCCAAATACAATCCCACCAAGATGTGTATCATCTACATAAGAAACAAAATTTGGGGGAAAATACCATTGATGGGTGATTATAGAAATACCTAGTAGCACACCCAGAAATCACTAATAATATAGAATCAAGAATAATAGACAACTCATCACAGGGATATGTCAAGGTCATATATAACAAAACAAATTCAGTTTTATCCATAGTAGAAAAATAGTCACAAGTAAGATCAAAACTATGTTTCCGTCATATCATTACTACGATTTGATTCTATAAAACACTATTCTGAGAAAACACACTCCAAAATATCGAAAACACTGATAGAATCCATCCAAGATGATGTGCTCATCGGGTGTCACAATATGATGTACATAGTGGATTTATATGGGGAATTATACACATATAGGGATCATGACCAAGGCCATGGGGTATACCAATAATGTAATCAGTATTCGCCTATAATGTAGGGGATTGAAGACCGTGTAGTGATTGTTATAATGACTTTGAGAACCCAACCTAGATAAACTTATTAGGATAGTGGATATCACTCTAGAAAAAATGGAAGGATTCCAAAAAATATCTTTGAGGCATAATTTCATCATATGGGTTCACAATCCTATGTATATGATGTGACTCTATAAAAAACCTATAGGAAATGAAACAAGGGAATGCACCCTAAAAACCATGTCCTTACTAAAGAGGAAAATGTATATAAGACAACATAGAATAATTATATGGAATTTATTAGAAGTACACAGTGTGACCCTCTAGCACAGAGTTCTACCCATCTAACATGTCCCCAAAAATTTTTCATGTCTAGTTACATTGTGCATAGACTTCTACATAAAATGTGGTCCCACATAGTCTTTTGGGTGTGTACACCCACAACTCCTCGATCCATCTACCAGGTTGTACACAGCCTATGGAATAGCCCATATGGTGTTTTACTATACCCTTCCTCATATGCATGTACTTATTGTAACCACCGAGCTAACCAACAAGGGACCACTCAACTTGTGGTAGGGGCCACATAGTGCATGGTCCTTATCTCTATGTCTAATGCCATACCATTTCTTAGGGATTTCAAAACAACATGTAATTATGGATTACATGTTGTGTCATATGAGAATTCAAAGAACCTGTGGGTTCTTATCCTTGCCTATGTTGTTACAAAACTCACCAGAATACAATTATATATGGTCATCTATTTATTTAGATCATAAATCTCTAAAACTAATCCTTAAAACCCCTTCAAGAGAATCCCCTATGTGATGTTCATATCCACACCATCAATCTGGGATAGATAGAAGATGATTATTCATCTTGATCCACTTCAATAATCCTACATTTTCACTACATCTCAATCATGGAAATTACACATGGTGTCATTCTATTACACAAATAAATTACCACAATGATTTGATATCAGTTATTTAATCAAAACATAGCCTAATGGAGTTTTTTGAAATTAACATGCAAAGGAAAGAGAATTAAATTCTCAAAACCAAAGTTTTAGGAATGGTCCTCTACCAATTCAAATGATGACCTAAATATATTTATGTAGTAATGATGAAAAATGTTATATAATATAATGAACACCATAAATCCTCAACTCCTATATAATATATCCTATAACGGTAATATTATAGATCAATATATCAACATGTCAGACCATTGATTCATGTTCTTCATATGAAGAATTAAATGAGGATTAATCCAAATAAAACAACATCCTACTCTGATATGGATTGATCACTAATAATGATGGTATCGGCATCATTTGTGTTTTTGATATCCTTAAATCCTATGGCACACTGATCGATGAACTGTGATCTAGATATTGTTCACTTAAGAACGACCCTCCCACACTCTCCCTAAAAGTTCATCACTTATAAGGTTAAACCTTATATTCCCTAATAGATTTATATTTATTGGCTAAATTAATATCATTAAATTTTAATTAAAGAAATTATTATTTTTATATTTATTTAAACATTCGCCCATGACTGTGACCAACCCGAACATCTGATGAGATCTAATGTTATGTCATGCTTAGGAAAAAACCCATTCTCTAAACTCAATGGTTCCCTCATATTTGTGATCTGAGTATTAATTTAATATTTACTCATCCTATTCTAGAAAATTGTGAATATTTAACAATTTATATATTTAATATATTTCAAAAATTACTTTTCGGTGAATCGCACCTCATAATCTCACAACATATCATCACCTGGATTTAAAAATAATCCATATAATACTATAATGTAATAAATTTTAAAATAATTGTCCCTATAAATGTTTCAAAACTTATTAATTTATTAGATTTCCTGTTTTTGTTCATCATGTTTTCTATGGAATTTATAATATAATATGGGGAAACGCCATCTATAGTAAATAAATGATATATTTATAACTCAATTTGAAACTAAGAGGGAAATTCAACTAAAACAAAGGAAGAAAATATAATGATATTGGTTGTGGTTTACTTTATTTGAGTTCTTTCTGTTCTGTTGTTCACTAATAGTGATAATTAATGGCATGGAGTAATGTGGTTGACTAGTGGTAGTGTTTTAGATTCAATGAGATCCTCAAGAGTTTTATCATAGATTTTTTATTAATAAATATTTTATTCCCATTTACTAATTATGATTTTGATTCAAAAGTACACAAATTTCTTGAGAGGCGCCTAATATAATTTTATAGAACTTAATACACATTAAATTATTTAATTTAGATCATGGATTTCTTAGAGGTTGTTATTGTTGAGTTGAGGAGTGGATAGTGTACATTTGCTAAAATTTCATGGGAAGACATTTTGGAATGAAGGATTATGTTATACTATAAATGTTGTGTCTATGGTGTGAATAAATCTACTGTGACTTTGATCATTAGAGTGTGGTGTTTCAGTGGTAATTCCTTTTTTCATAGTTGCAGAACAGTTTAAAGAGTAAAATGATGAGACTCAAAGGGTGGATTCTTATGGTTTGGATGATTTTGGGGTATCTTGACAATATACTTATTCTACAACATGAAAATCATACCTTTTATTGAATTGTATATTATGATGGTTTACCTTGGGTCATGGTCTTTATCGTAGTTTATAAGATATATGGAAATGACCTCATTTTTTGTAGAGGCCTGAATCTTTACGTACATGGACATTACATTACTTTTGTAGAATACTTAATACATAACAAAAACAGACACACAAGGACCGTAATAGTTTAGTTTCTTTGGAAACTCGGAATATAATCTTCTAATCATGGTGAAAGATCTTCAACATCTCCCATAACGATCTTCCCCTTCTGTTTTCTTAGCTAAAACCATTCCTTAAATCCTAGGGAAAAGAAAACATATAAAGGTTGAGCTTAAATTCCCAGTAAGGGTAAGAATGGATAAAATAAAAAATTCATATACATTTGAACTTAAAAACATGAACATAATGTTTAAACATAAAAATCCTGAGCAATGAAATAAAACATGGCAGTACATAAGGCATAGATCATAAAGTAACATTAATCATGATAAAATATCGTGGGAATAAAACATGTAATTGGGGCATCCATTAAGCACATGTAATGATTTCTATAGTAGCCAAGGCATTGCTGCCAAGACCATCTTAGTGGACAATGTCCCTTACTGAACCGGGTTTACTTGTCATCCCATCCCAATATTACAGAACCAGAATTACTTTCCATTCCATCCATGTCTATATCGTGAGATATAAATCTTTACCCAATTCATTGGAGGGAGATATAGGTCCCACCCATCTCATATTGAAATCATTATTATATGTTCCACAACATAAACATAAATCATTCATCATAACCCAAAGAAAAAAATGGGTTTCATTAACATCATCCCATCATAACATAATCCATATAAAACTAATGGATATAATTTCATCATAAGAAAATTTAAACCATGTAAATCATAGATACATTATACTTGAAATATAAACATATGAAATAATGTCATATTAGATGGAAAATAGTTTTGATAAAACATTTGAAATGAATTCTTGAGGAAAATATCCTTTCTTCTTCAAAATAAATTTCTTTTCACAATACGTCATGCAATATTAAAAGAAAAATATTTTTTTGAAAATAGTAATGAAATATTTTTTAGGAAGCTTCATGAAAATAAGGCTTTATAAAACCGTAAAAATCCTTTCATGTTGTATAATTTAAAAAAAACATTCTCCTCTTAATTTTGTCGGAAAATTCAAAAAATACCTCGTATTGTAAAAAAAGAATAATTCCATGTATACCATGTAGTAAAAGTCAAAAATGTGTAAAAAGGAATTTAAACATAAATAATAATTTTTTATAAAATATGGTCTTGGATTATAACAATAACACAAGTAAATACTTATGAATAAACAATCTCGGATAAAAACGAGATTTGAAAAGTTATCCCTTGCCTTAGGTCCGATAAGCTTTTTACGTATCTGAACCTCCTGTATAATGATTTAAATAATGTCATTGACTTATTAAAAAATCATATTAATTGTTATGATATCATATATGGTTCACTTATGACTTTATATTACCCATACTTTTGTAAATACCATGTTAAAGCGACGTTTTGGGTAAAATCATCTTATTTATCGTACGTGTTTGGACTTGTTGTTCTTGATGTTATTATTACTTATATCATGATTTAATTAGTTGAAGAATGTAAATAATGATTTATATATCATATATATTTATTATATATCCATCATATACAGGTATTTATAATAGTACATAACATATGGAGGTAATAAATGAAATGCACCATTCATGGAGACGGTAAACCGTACGTACGCATGAACGCTACATTCATTTATATTTGTTATTTTAATGGAATTAAAACATAATTATTCATAGGTATATACTAATTCCATTATAATATCATATATAATATCATTAACTCCATTCTTTATACATCCCACATAAGGCATTAACGAATCACATCACTTTGAGGGGGTGGTAGTCCGCACTTCCTCAAATGAGATTATCGTATTTACCAACTATAGAATCCATAATGTCTTTATATATTTGGGATTTAAAGAAGCATAATGAAATCATAAATATAATATATATCATATATAAATACAGTTCCATCATAATGGACACCATGAGAGGCGGTAGGAGAAAATTGAACAATCATCGTTCCATGAGGTGTTAGTTTGCCATCACAGAAACATTATGTTCTTCATCCATTAGTTGGAGGTGTGTATAAGTGTAGTTATAATCCTTCTCATAAAAACATCCTATTATTTTTGGGATAATGGTTTTGATTAAAAAGATTTTAGGGGTTGGAGAAGTAGAATAAAAGAAAACAAGTTAAGAGAAACTATTAGCTTTAATTTGGGTAACTTCCTTTGGTTTGAACCAAAAGGACTTCTTTAAGTGACTTATGACTAATTTAAGGCTTCTAGGAGGAGTATAGGGATGTAGGGAGATTATTTGGATAGATTTTGGATGAGAAAAAAAGGCTTGAGAAGTGTGTGGAATTGCATAGAAGTGGTCTCATTTTATAAGGAAGTGGAGGGGCTCTTTAGGAAAGTGTGAAAACATTATTTTATTATAAACTTATCTTCGGTTTCAAGAGGTCCAAAACACATTAATGTCGAAGATAAGATGACTCAGATTAGAAATAAAATCATCCAATAGTAATTGGACAGGTTTTGGATGATATTTTAATCATTATAATCTTATTTATTTAAATCATTTATTAATGAGGTAAATACTGCATCATTATTGTGTCATAAATAATTTAATTAATTTGATGTATAAAAATTATAAATAAACTAAAAACATGTATGAAATATTTTTATCTTTCCAATGAATATTTATAGTCAAAAATATAATTTATATAGCCCCTTATAAAAATTAATTACTAATGGATTTTTGGTAATGACAATTTTGTCTTTACATTAAATTAATTAATCTAATGTGTCATTGTATTTCATAAGAGGCACCACGGGGTCCCCAAATCGACCCAAGGATGCCCATGGTCGTCCATTACTCATCCAATAAGGTTTGGACAAGTTTTAATGAAATTTTGAATTATTATAATATTCTTTTAACCATGAATTACCCTATTTACCATTAACCATGGTAAATAAAAGTAAAAAAGTTACTATTCAAAAAATTATTTTTATCTAATTAAACCAAATTTTACTCCTTTATATTAACCATGTCTCTCATATTTATGAAATTCAACTCACAGAAGTGGTAAAATTAGCTTTTATGAACAATTGCAAAAGCTCCTAGGAGGTGGGTAAAAGGCGGTGAAAAGATCAATACAATTTTGATAAATCTAAAATTATTATAAAATGATTCCAATGAATTTAAATAAACTTATATAAGTATTATTTATCTATTTTTTCCTAAAAAATTAAATCAAATATAATATTATTTAAATAAAAAGTCGGTTTTAACCAAAAACTCAGTGTTTTCACTATTTATCAAAAATTGATGTTTTTTAGAAAAATACCAAAAATTAAGCCTAAGCTATATTTGATATTATGAATTCGAAAACAACTTCTATTATTAAAAATTCAAAACATATAAGTAGAATTAATTAATTTTAAAAGTAATTCCCATTATCAAAACAAATAGCGTGTTTTTAAGAAATAATAACTATCAAAAGATCATCACTTGTTTATGTCCAATTTCAATGTGAAATAAATTACAATGACAAACATTGGATTAAATGGTAAAAATATATTCTAATTCCACTTTAAAACAAATTAAAAAGGTAATCTATCCATATAAATTAATGTGATGAAAAAAAGTTGTTTTTAATTAAAATATAGCATGTTTTTACTATTCATCAAAATATGAAAGTTATCAGAATAATATGAAAATTTTATCCAAATTAAATTTTTATATCCTGATTCCAATTAAGAGTTTTATTTTTTAAAATTTAACTTATTAAAATGTCAAAAACTAGATTTAATGTGGGTTCTCCATCAAAAAGTGGCAAAACTGCATTTTTTTAAAAATACTTATTTTACCCAAAAAATTTATTTTGTTCTCATACCATGTTCTAGAAAATATATTAGATGACTAATAATGTTATAAAATTCAAAATGTAGTTAATAATATTCATAACGGCTAGTTCATAATAATATTATAACAATATATCATTGTTTAGTGAAACTCGGTATTGCGTATTGCACACGCTATCGAGGAAGGTCGCGATTACGTGTAATGCAAGCCAAGTCAGGGTGGCGTGTAGTAAAAGACTCCTTAGTTGTATTGTATAACAGAATCCAACTATATTTCATTTATAAATTTAATATATATATATATATATATATATATATATACACTCAATGTTGCGTAGAATAACTACTATCAAAATTGTGTGTAACATGATCAAAGAATAGTGTTGCGTATACTACAAGCTAATACGGTGTTGCGTATAGAGAAAGGTAATCTTGGTTTAGTGTATATCACAAGACATCAATGATACTGAAAGAATATTTTTCAATAAATCTCAGGGTGTTACATTCTACCCCCTTTAAAATGAATTTCGCCCTCGAAATTCGTCAGGGTTATAAATCGTTTACTATTCATAGAAACCCACATCGTAAAAAGGAATACTAAAACTTTATTTTAAAAACTAAAGTATGAAATGTAATGATTACTCAAAGTAACTCATCATTGGGTTTCTATATAGGAGAACATAGGTGAAAATATGGATATAGAAGAAAAATATAACCATCATGTCCTGATGGAGAGTGGTAGAGAACATGGCTATGAAAAAGCCAACAATCACAAAGCCATAAATTTCTGATGATCTAAGGTACCATCTGATTCATCAGATATAAGGATACTAGGACAACATTTTTTTTGTTTTCAAAATCATTTCCCTAAATTTGATGAATTTTAGAATCAAAAGAAATACTTAATTGATTTTGGTATCATCTCTCACTATTGTTTGTGCCTTGAACAATTTCCACTTTATCTCTTAAAGAAATGAAGTTGAATTTGTTATTCATGAAGTGTTAGCAGATCATGTGATAGAATGATGGGTCATTCCATCTGTCTCAAACAGAAGGTTAGAAAACGTTATATATATAAGTCCATTTATGATGATATTATTCGTATATGGTTCCAAAAATGGACTTATACTTCAACTATCATACTGCATAATAAAATAAAACTAATTTCTACTAACCAGGGACATCATGTAGGCCAGTGGTAGGCGATAAATTCTTATCGCACTTTGGTTGTGGGTTCGAATCCCACAACCTTGTTCAATGTGACGGGTTATCGCCCATCCTGCAGGTTGTCCTTTTTCTAAAACTACACTATTATAACATTACCTAAATAATTTAGAAAAAAAGTTCTAGCCTTAAACAATTCTATATGATGTCCGACATAACCTTCTACAATCTTTAGACTTATCCAAAATACATTCGTCCATGCTCATAGTATAAAGAAAATAATTACTGGAAGGGTCACATAATAAGAACGTGAATAACATCATTTATCATACGATATGTCTTGTTGGTAACATTCCAAAAATGTGAATTCCTTAATCATTTATTCTATTGAAACATGAATTACCATAGAACCATAGTTGAAAACATGAATGATGTCAAAAGTTTTCTCTTTCCACATTCCAAAATCCCAAAAATTCTATATACTCAAACCATGATACCACTTAGTCTGTATATCAATCATGAACTCATTAATACTATCAAAAATATTAGTTTCTCTTTATCCCTTCATTATGCGCATATCATCTTCTTTCCAAAAATATTTCAATCACCTTTCATGGTTACCGATGCCATATTCTTTTGGAAAACCACAATGGCCAAATACATAGATATTCCAATATACCATAAAAGTACCTCAATAACATTATTCATGAATACCAATACATAAACACTTCAAACCATCATCTTCAATGATTGTCATGGAATAAGTCCTTCATTGATTTAGAAGTTACCTCTTAGGTCTGGGCATTGAGTTGGGTAATGCCCATGTTCTCCACAGATAAGACATTGAACTCCACAAAAGTCTGTCACTCTATGACCCTTCTCTCCACACAGATAATATCTTCCCCTCTATTTGAGGTATTCCTCAAGGTTCTTCTTCCCTTCTTTTAAATCTCAATCTTCATTTCTTTATGCTCCTCAACATGTGAACATGCATAAAAGTATATCTTCCTCTTATTTGATGAATTAGGAATACAACTAAATTTCACCTCGTTAATCTTATATCGCGATGACTAATTCATCATAATCATAATATCATTTTCTCTAGGCATAACACAATTTCATTGATCATAGTCACCAATTTGTCCATTCGATTCAAAGTTAACCGAATTCCTTCTGGTTCCCTCCATTGACTAAAACACAAAAAGAATTCTGTGAGAGGAAAAAATCATGATAGGTAAAACAACATAATAAAGGGGGAGTAACTTCAATATCTAACAGCATAGGTTTAATTCTAAGATCGTTACCATAATTCTATGACTATAACCTATACTGATACTTAACCTTAGGGACATACCTAAACATACCTTAGAAATATCTCTAGGGATCTCACTAATGTTCTCGCATCCTAGTTTCCAAAGGTTGACTAAACCATTCCATTGATACCAACTGTAGAGGCCCAAATCTTGACATACATGTACATTACATTACTTTGGCAGAATACTTAATACATAACAAAAATAGACACACATGGACCGTAATAGTTTAGTGTCTTTGGAAACTCAGAATATAATCTTCTAATCGTGGTGAAAGATCTTCAACATCTCCTATAAAGATCTTCCACTTTTGTTTTCTTACCTGAAACCTTTCATTAAATCCTGGGGAAAATAAAACATATAAATGGTGAGCTCAAATTCTCAGTAAGGGTAAGAATGGATAAAATAAAACAAATCATATACATTTGAACTTAAAAACATGAACATAATTTTTAAACATCAAAATCTTAAGCAATGACATAAAACATGGAAGTACATAAGGCATAGATCATAAAGGAATATTAATCATGATAAAATAGCATGGGAATAAAAAATGTTATTGTGGAATCTATGAAGCACATGTAATGATTTCCATTGTTGCCAAGGCATTGCTGCCAAGATCATCTTAGTGAAAAAAGTCCCTTACTGAACCGGATTTACTTTCCATTCCAGCCCTATATTACTGAACCGGAATTACATGTCATTCCAGCCATGTCTATCTCATGAAATATAAATCTTTACCCAATTCATTTTAGGGAGATATAGTTTTCACCCATATCATATTGAAATCATTCTTACTTGTTCCACAACATAAACATAAATCATTCATCATAACCTAAAGAATAAAATGGGTTTCATAAACATCATCCCATCATAACATAATCCATATAAAACAAATGCATATCATTTAATCATAAGAAAATTGAAACCATGTAAATCATAGATACATTATACTTGAAACATAAAAATATGAAATAATTTCATCTTACATGGAAAATGGTTTTGATAAAACATTTGAAATGAATTCTTGAGGAAAATATCCTTTCTTCTTCAAAATCAATTTCTTTTCAGAAAACGTCATGCAATTTTAAAAGAAAAAGATTTTTTTGAAAATAGTCATGAAATATTTTGGAGGAAGATTTATCAAAATAAGGCTTTATAAAACCGTAAAAATACTTTCATGCCGTATAATTTAAAAAAACATTCTCGTCTTACTTTTTTCGGAAAAGTCAAAAATTACCTCGTATGGTAAAAAAAGAATAATTCCATACATACCATGTAGTAAAACTAAAAAATGGGTAAAAAATACTTTAAACATACATAAAAAATTTTATAAAACATGGTCTTGGATGATAACAATCACCCAGGTAAATACTTACGAATAAACAATCTCGGATAAAAATGAGATTAGAAAAGTTATCCCTTACCTTATGTCAGATATGCTTCATACGTATCCAAACATCCTGTATAATGATTTAAATAATGTCATTAACTTATTAATAAATCGTATTCATTGTTATGATATCATATATGGTTCACTTATGACTTTATATTACCCGTTCTTTTGTAAATCCCATGTTAAAGCAATGTTTTGGGTAAAATCATCTTATTTATCGTATGTGTTTGGACTTGTTGTTCTTGATGTTATTATTACTTATTTCATGATTTACATACTTCCAGAAAGTAAATCATTATTTATATATCATATATATTCATTATATATCCAGAATATACATGTATTTATAATAGTACATAACATATGGAGGTATGAAATGAAATGCACCGTTCATGGAGACGGTAAACCGTACGTACGCATGAACGGTACTTTCATTTCTATTTGTTATTTTAATGGAATTAAAACATAATTATACATAGGTATTTTATAATTCCAGTATAATATCATATATAATATCATTAATTCCATCCTTTATACATCCCACATAAGGCATTAACGAATCACATCACTTTGAGGGGGCGGTAGTCCGCACTTCCTCAAATGAGATTATCGTAATTACCAACTATGGAAACCATAAGGTCTTCATATAATTGGGAATTAAAGAAGCATAAGGAAATCATAAATATAATATATATCATATATAAATACAATTCCATCATAATGGCCACTATGAGAGGCGGTAGGAGAAAATTGAACAATCATCGTTTCGTGAGGCGTTAGTTTTCCATCACAGAAGCATTATGTTCTTCATCAATTAGATAAAGGTGAATGTAGTTATAATAATTCTCATAACAACATTCTAGTATTTTGGGGATACTGGAGTTGTCACAAAATAAAGTATTAAAAAGATTTTAGGGGTTGGAGATGTAGAATAAAAGAAAACAACTTAAGAGAAACTATTACCTTTAATTTGGGTAACTTCCTTTGGTTTGAACCAAAAGGACCTCTTGAGGTGCCTTATCCCTAATTTAAGGCTTCTAGTGGGAGTATAGGGATGTACAGAGATTATTTTGGTAGAGTTTGGTTGAGACAAAAGGCTTGAGGGGTGTGCGGAATTTCATAGAAGTGGTCTCCTTATATAAGGGAGTGGAGGGGCTCTTTAGGAAAGTGTGAAAACATTATTTTATTATAAACTTATCTTCGGTTTCAAGAGGTCCAAAACAAATTAATTTCAAATAAAATATGACTCAGATTCGAAATAATATGATCCAATAGGAATTAGATAGGTTTTGGATGATATTTTAATCATTATAATCTTATTTATTTAAATCATTTATTAATGAGGTAAATACTGCATCATTATTGTATCATAAATAATTTAGTTAATTTGATTTCTAAAAATTATAAAACAAATATAGGCATGTAGGAAGTATTTTTAGCTTTCCAAGGAATATTTATAGTCGAAAATATAATTTATATAGCCCCTTATAAAAATTAATTACTAAATGATTTTTGTTAATGAAATTTTGTCTTTACATTAAATTAATTAATCTAATGTGTCATTGTCTTTCATAAGTGGCACCATGGGGTCCCCAAATCGACCCACGGATGCCCATGGTTAGACATTACTCATCCAATAAGGTTTGGACAAGTTTTAAGGTAATTTTTAATTATTATAATATTATTTTAACCTTGAATTACCCTATTTACCTTTAACCGTGGTAAATAAAAGTAAAAAGTTACTATTCACCAAAAAAAATTATCTAATTGAACCAAATTTTACTCCATGATATTAACTGTGTCTCTCATATTTTCGAAATTCAACTCATAGAAGCGGTAAAATTATGTTTGATGAACAATTGCAAAAGCTCATAGGAGGTGGGTAAAAGACGGTGAAAAGTTCAATACAATTTTAATAAATCTAAAATTATTATAAAATGATTCCAATGAATTTCATTGAACATATATAAGTATTATGTATAAATTTTTACCTAAATAAAATAAAATCAAATAAATTATTATTTAAATAATGAGTCGGTTTTAACCAAAAACTCAGTGTTTTCACTATTCATCAAAAATTGATGTTTTTCAGAAAAATACCAAAAATTCAGCCTAATATATATTTGATATTCCGAATTCAAAAATGATTTCTATTTTTCCAAATTAATAACATAGAATTGGAATTAATTAATTTTAAAATTAATTCCCGTTATCAAAACAAATAGCGTGTTTTTAAGAAACAATAACTATCAAAAGATCATCACTTGTTTATGTCCAATTTCAAAGTGAAATAATTTACAATGAACAACATTGGATTAAATGGTAAAAATATATTCTAATTACACTTTAAAACCAATTAATAATTTTATATATCCATATAAATTATTGTGATGAAAAAAAGTTGTTTTTAATTAAAATATAGCGTGTTTTTACTATTCATCAAAATATGAAAGTTATCTAAATAATATGAAAAATTTATCCAAATTAAATTTTTATATCCTGATTCCAAGGAAGAATTTTATTTTTTTCAAATTGAACTTATAAACATGTCAAAAACTATATTTAAAGTGGGTGCGCCATCAAAAGGTGGCAAAACTGCATTTTTTAAAAAATACTTATTTTACACGAAAAATTTGTTTTGTTATCATACCATGTTCTAGAAAATATGTAAGATGAATAATAATGTTATAAAATTAAAAATGTAGTTATTACTATTCATAACATCTAGTTCATAATAATATTATAAGAATATATCATTGTTTAGTGAAACATGGTATTGCGTACTGCGCACGCTATCGAGGAAGGTCGCGATTGCGTGTAATGCAAGCCAATTAACCATATTTCATTTATACATTGAATATATATATATATATATATGTATGTATGTATGTATTTACACACTCAATGTTTCATAGAATAACTACTATCAAAATTGTGTGTAACATGATCCAAGAATAGTGTTGCGTATACTGCAAGCTAATATGGTGTTGCGTATAGCGCAAGGTAATCTTGGTGTAGCGTACAACACAAGACATCAATGAAATTGAAAGAATATTTTTCAAAAAATCTCAGGGTGTTACATTTTTCTTCTGGGATGTGATTTTATGATCTCAATTATGGTGTAATGACTTCCTTTACACTATAGACATGCCCCATGTCGATACCCTTGTCTCTTTTTGATTGGTGGCGTATTATAGTCTTCTAATTTCTAGTTTTCATATATATTATCGAACCCCTTAGAGACCAGTTTGCATGTTAAATTTTCTCTCAAATATTATGTGGATCCTACGGGACATTCAGAATCCTTTCACCCACTCTTGGTTGACTTTGGAGTTTTTTATCCATATATCAACCATCAGTGATCCTTGGTGAGTTTCCTCCCCTAGTTCTCTTCCCTGTTCTTCATTCCCATGAGGTTTTAGTTAAGGATATGGATAATTTTCATAGTGTTATGGAGTGATATTGATGGGTATGTTATTTCCTAGTTTGATTGTGGTTCTTCCTTACATTGTGGTGCTTCATAGTGGTCAACATCTTATTCCTTTCATTCTTAGTGATTTGGAAATCCCTTTTTGAGATAAGGGATTCGAGTTCTATAATTTTTATGTAAATATTTAAAATTATAATTATTTTTCATATAGTTGGTGAGGTGGTATGAATTGAAAAAATATATATAATACATTTGAATTATAAAATTGAACAATAATGGTTTTATTTTCATGTGATTATCGGCCTTGTTGGTGTTTCTAATATTGTGTTTATGCTATATTTTTCTTATTAGATTATAAATATATTTATTTCATAATTTGAGACACATGATATGTGGTTAAAAAAATTAATATGGAAATTGAAACCACTAATATGAGATGTTTGTTTCATGTATGACTTGTTGTTTGTGGATTGGTGGCCTCAGTTGTGAT
Organism: Viscum album; assembly: GCA_963277665.1. Taxonomy (NCBI): domain Eukaryota; kingdom Viridiplantae; phylum Streptophyta; class Magnoliopsida; order Santalales; family Viscaceae; genus Viscum; species Viscum album. The sequence continues at coordinate 1,786,029,002 of OY728155.1, read as the reverse complement.
GTGGCGATTGAAAGAGGTGGTTAACTAATATTAGTTTGATTGGAATTAAATATCACGAACATCTATAAATGTGGTTATGTATAATTTTTTTTAATAATTTAGTATAATAAGAAAATTAATAAATTTTATGGGTTTATTTGTTATATAAAATAATGGGAAATGGAAATTAGTTTTTGGCTATGTGTGAGATCCTTGTTATTAGATGTTATTTGTTATATGAAGTGATTGGTGGTATGATATAAATAGTGACTTGACTATGATTGTGATAGTGGTTTTTTGTACCCCCATAGGCATGAGATCGTGTGAGAATAAAATCATCTTTTGTTCTTCTAGAAATTTTTTACGTACCCCAACCATGTCAGGTAACCTGATTGTTACCCATGGACTCTAGGGGGATTTTTTCCTAAAATATAGGATGGGGAGGATACGGGTGGATGAATACTCCAATCCTATAAACTATATTCAGTTTTATCTTTTGGTGATACCAATGGTGTATGATGAGATATATAGTGGGGAAATGCATGGTTAGAGGAGTACATGAGGGTGATGTCATACATGTACAAGATACCAAAATACTCTGGTTGATAAGAGATTAGTGTTGTGATACATGATAAGTTATTGGTTTCATGAGACATGAAATATAGTTGGTGTTGTTATAGGTGGATATATAAGGTATGATATCTTCTAAACTATAAATGTATCAATAGAATACATGTCATGTGCTTCGTGGTTTTCAAAATCAAGCGACAATTTCTCCTCTACTGCCCCCATAGGCTCTGCCTCCTCTCTCTCTAGAGTTTAGTTCGAAATCTCAAACTCTTGGATAACCTCTCATCATCCCTACAACCTTCTTGTTTGATGGTACCCCATAACCTCATAATATAGGACCATGTTTTTATCATCCATTCATAAATTCCCTTCTTCACCCTCTTCCTAGACAAGATACCTTACCCTCCTTTTTTCCAAATGTCTCCAAGTATCCTCCCCAGTTTTCTTCAAATGGATATTTTTTGGTGTTTTCTATTTTGGATGCTTCCTTTGAGTAATCCTCAACACCCCACTAGTTGAATTCGGTGTCACGGTTCGACATAGAAAAGAATCCAGTTCCCTTATTCTATAAATGTATTGTATCATGGGGTATATTGTCTCATGAAATGGTTTCAGTGAAGAACTACATGACTTTTTACATCCCCATGTCCATTAGGGTGGACACTTTTGAGGACATGAGTTGGGTTCCAAGAACTTTGGGTCGTTGATGTTTATCACTTTATAGATGTTCGATAGTGGTTCGTATCATTCGAGAGACTTCTCATGCTATGTTTCGGATCTATCCCTTGGTTTTCCATCTTCCCATAAAAATGGTTTCCTTCCTCTGGAGCATCAGTGACTCATTATGTATTTTCCTATACATGGGAAAATGCACCCTCAGTCTTGAAGAAGCTTCGACTGTAATAATCTGCATCAATATAGATCTCTATAATCATCTTCCACATTTCCTCTTCTTTGTGTGGAGGGATCAATCATGTGGGATCATGATATCTTCTATCCATTGGTTCCATGGTTCTTTTCATCATGCCACATCCAAGGGAACTTGTTTTCAATATGTACAATGAACAATTTGGAAAGATCGGTTCATCGTTAGTCTCATCTCCTAAATAATGATGACACTTCTATATATTTGGATGGAAGTTTCTCCATCAGGATCGGGTTAGTGTCGGAGGCATTTACTTAGGATGTCTTTTTGTTCAATTATCCCCAAGTTAGTTCATATTTTCATAAAATTGAGAAGATAAAAAACCCCTATGCTGATTGGATCTCTCCTTAAATGGCCCTAGGTACATTTAGGTCGCTAGTTTATCTTATGATATTGAGTTTCAATGGTTCAAGAATTGATTTTATTCCCCAATATTGTGGAAAAATGTGTCTATATTGACCTCTACCTTCTTATTTCCCCTCATCCTTGATATCATAGTATCTTATATAGGTATCTATCATCTCCACTAGAATTGTAGATTTTATTGTAACGTGATATTTTAGAATAGGCTTTCATGGAAGTTTGAATCTCTCTATCTCAAAGGTTCAATAATCTGTCACCCCACAACTCATATCCTCTCCATCTTCTCTTTCAACTGATGAGCTTCATATATCTTCCAACAAAAAAAGATCGATATTCTCTTGTACACATTCTCCGTGAACTGAGATGATAAAAATTTATCCCCTAGATCAGGAAGCACCATAATATCAAGTTTTATCATTCTCACCTAGAACAAACATCAGTCACTACATATCTCATTCCAAACTATTCTTGTTCAGTTCTTCTTAATATTTTAATTATTACACAACATCAGGGGAGGATGATAGGGAGATGTTTTCATGATGATTTAATTCACCATATGGAATGTCTAAGGACTTTGTGATAGGGTCAAAAATATTTGATCCTAACAATAAATCAGAACATAAACTCTTTGTTAATGGAAGTTCTTTATCCTTAACAATGTTCATCTAATGTGACAAAGTAAATTCTTAGGAAAAGGGTATGTATCTTCATGAATACTAATCCTAGTAACCTTCACATATGAATCTTTTAGAAACATGGGATAACATTAGAGTTAATATAATCCTATATCATGTTTTATAAGGTTAAAATCACCACAAGAGCCCACTTATTTTCATATCCTATTTTTACACCATGTGTGACACCTATGAAAGGGATTCTTTGTTGCATGATCTTGGAGACTTCAACTTGGGGAACTCGACATGTGTCATGGGTGACGTCTTTAAAATTATTGAAAATCCATGTAGAAATAAATGTGGGAGAAAATTCCTTCTAAGTGTAGTATAGAGTTTGTTTCCTTCATGGAAAATTCTGGTATAATGTATATAGGGTACTCAAGAGATCATTTAACCTAATTAAATAACCCTACTTGATATTGGATCACTTGGTGTCTCCTATATTGGTGCCTTTCTAAATTACATGATATCTTCTACAATACATGGGATAATGTAACCAAACATGTCTATATTATTTTTTATCACTCCTTGTTACTCATTAGTACGTGTCCTAAAAAATAGAGAGTCTATCATTTCATATTTACCCATTTATGTCCCAATATTTTGAGTTTCCATATGATTGTGAAAGATTATTGGGTGAATCCTTCAAATGTTTATTCTTGGGAGGGATTTTAGAAAAGATTAAGGCATTCTAAAGGAGATCATCAATATTGGATCAATAGGTATAACCTACATCTAAGAAATGGAATAGGTTAAAAAAGATATTTCACATTGGGAAGTGACTCTAGATAATGAATTCGATTAGTCTATCATTGGTGAACTTTTATGCATAAAGAACATCATGGTTGATATGATCTTTCAACACAAACACAAGGTGAAATAATAATCTGGGATTAAATAGAACATGGAAGGATATCAAAATATGAATTTTTACTATTATATCAATGATGAAATGTGGTTCATCAAAAGAAAAAATATTCTCTTAGAAAATAAAACTTACTATGGCAATAGATATGTGGGTTTTAGTGTAGATGAATAATATTTATGTTCTCTTTATTAAGTTCCCAAAACCCTCATGGAAGGAGGTTTTCCAAGAGGCCATCTATCACTCTTCAATTCTATTAATTATGTGGTGTTTGATTAGGATAATGTGTTCTTTAAATCAAAAGAAGAAAAGATTGATATATATTATATTGTGTGGTCTCTATATCCTAAATGATCACTAATAACATACTATTTTCAAGAATCTCTCTATAGAGCCTCGTGGGATCTCGTGAGGCATAAAATGGGGAATGCGGTGGAGGACTTTTTCCATGGTGGTTGAATTACTCCCAAGGCTTGTTCCACCAAGCAGTTAATATCCTAAAAATCCTTGAATCATCTTCTACTCAGCAATAAGATACACAAGTAAGTTCACATTCCATAACATGGTGTTGGCCAGTGTAATCAATGAAGGAATTTCTATTTGTTTTCCCCACTAGATCTCTAATGAACAAAATGGTAATGTCAGTGAGAGTTTGATTAGCAGTGCTACCATTTCAGATCAATATGTTTTATTTGATATCAACAAAAATTATATCATTTAATATATTGAAATCATGATAGAAATGATAAAATCTTATTAAATGATTGACTTGATCTATATACATAAGGTTTTTCCCTGCATGGGATTCTACAAGTGGACCTAAAATATTATATAAAAATGTATTATCCCATAAAGGCACTCTATATCCTTCTTGGATAAGAAATTTGGTTTCCTAAAAGATGTATGCGGCCTAACAAAAGGCGACTGTTTTTCCTCAAGCCTATACATCCTTACATAAGACACTCTAAGATACTTCATCTGTAAAAAATAATGATGGTTAGTGTCCTTGCCTACCATTGTAGGCGACAATTTCATTTCATTTCACATCTCATTTTTTAAAATAAAATTTTCATCATCATTAATTCGAATAAAATAAACTTCTACTTATTTAACAGTACTTGAGGAATACTACAAATAGAGTGGAAAACAAGTAAATTGAATGAAGAATAGTTTTCTCATCTCGAACCACTACTTGAACCAAGTAGTATGATACTTAGATAACTATATGAATATGAAAATAAGGACCCTTCCAATGAAATTTTTTGGATCTCTGATCTCACTGAGTAGACTCAGGATTCAAAACATTAATATGGTGATTGATAAATTCACTGGCCACATCATAAATATGAAAAATTGTTTATTATCATTTGAAGGAATAATTACAATGGTAAATAGTGTTTTTTATCCATCCCCATGAATGTTATTTCAACCATCCATGATATAAAAATAATTATTTCATGTATCAAAATTATTTTAGATTGATTCATGTTGTATTTTTACTTATAAGGAAAAAATAATTGAGCTTCTTGGAGTAGGATGTCCAAGACTTTAAATGAGGTTATAATTATTATTAAAATCATAAAATCCTTACTTCTTTCATGTAAAGTAAGAATGATAAATTATTAAGGGTCACACTTATTGGAAAAAATTATTGAGGGAAATTTGTGGTTTTGATCTAGATAATATAGGAGGAATCCCCACTTTGAATTTTCCCATTGTTCAACACCGTATAATGATTCTTGAAAGTCAATTATGGTAGATTGGGGTAAAGACAATATCCATTTATATCACTACAAGTGGCTCAACATCCATATCTACTTTTTCTAATACCTATTACTTGATATCAAATTTAATAAATAGGGTAAATACATAGGTATTGTCCATTTTTTCTGGTCGAGAACCAGATTAAGACAGTTGGGATAATTTTGATGAATTGTGTAAGATCCAGAGTTTTCCTATGAGGTAATAATCTATTTAATCATATTTTAATATCTTAGTAATGACCTAATGTAAATCCTAAATGAGTTAATGAGAGTTTTGTGGGTGTATATGTCTTGATTTGATCTTGGAGGCCCTCTTTTTTGAAAATGAATGGTGGGCCTTGTGGGTAGTAGAAACCATGAGGTATAGGCAGCATGGTTTCTACAAATAATTTGGGGAATTTCAGTGGGAATCGGGAGACCACATGATTTGAGGAAACCATGAACCATGGGGTGAACTCCCATGAAAAGGCATTGTATTATACTAATAGTGTATTATCTCATGGTTGGAAATAGGTTGGTCTAAATCTTCACCATGACATGTGAGAGGATTTTTTTTGAGAGAGATATGTTCATGGTTGGATCATAGTTTTTCCAACTATTGGGGAAAATAATGTGACATAGTGTTATGAGAAAAAATAATTAAGTTTTCCCCTTAATTAATAAAAATGATAACCCTTATCTATAGTTTCTTTTATTATCTAGCCTTGGCGAACTCTTCTCCTCCAATTTTTTCCATGTAATCCTAAGGCAATGCTCGAGTTTTACTTCTCAATCCAAACTTGAATTCATGAAAGGTTCATCCCAATGGATCTTCATTGGTGAATTATTCATTCCTCTTTCACCTTTCCTCATTTTTAAAAATCTCGACGTAGTTATTTTGGAGTAATATAATATGAAATATTTCATTATGTTTCATCCATTCTGCCATTTTATTCAAATTCATGTGAAGTTAAGAGTCGATACTAGATTCGGGTTCTACCAAAACTATAGAATATGTGGTTTATAACTATTTTTGAAAAGTATCATTGTTTATATATATTTTTCTCCTTACCACCTGACATAAATTCTATAATTTCCTATAAAATTAAATTAAATTCAATGAATAAATTATTGGAACCTTTTTAGTTTTCTTATATAGTACCATGTGATTGTTGGAGGTTGTCAACATCGACCCTGATCAATCGGGAGGTGTAATTATATATCTACCTTATTATTTACCACACCATTGGGTGTGTGTGTGAGATATAAATTTTAGTGGGAGATTTAAGGACATAAATTAATTATTATTAGAAGGATTATGTCTAGTTTTCCATGTGAATACATGGGATTAAATTGATGAAATGGTTTTAATGGAAATGCGGAATGAGTTGGATAAACTCATGGATTATGTATGGATATAAAATGAATTATGAAATAAGAGAAATGATAAAGGGAATAGTTAATGAATGATCCTTGTTTCCTTAATTGATAATGTTGATTAAAGATGGAATGACATAACAATGAAGTTAATATTGATTTCTATGGAAATTTTGACTTTAGGGATTTATAAATGTATCAAATTTCATTGAAATTTATACTTAATTTATTCAGGATTATATTTGATGCCATGGAAATTTCTTATCCATGGATATAGATTACATATGATGCCTTCTGCATTATGACACTATGGATCCTGCTATTGGGTCTCACTCTTGATTGCATGTCATATATCGTTAAGGATTCCTTTTTCATCATACCTTGGATCCAACCCTTATGGCATGATAGGTAACAAGGATTCCATGGTCGATATACCATATATCTAGAACTTGGGGTCTAACATGGGAATATTTGTCATAACCACAATGTAGTTCAATCCTGACTTATAGTTATCATGTGAATAAATATGCTTGTTTAAAGGGATCCATGTTTGATGGACAATTTCATAGTTGTGTATTTAATAAAATTACTGTTATATTTCACACTACTTCTACAAATATATACAAACTAAACTTTTTATGGACACCATTGTTGTAGGCATACTAAGTGTTAAATAGTACCTTGTTTGGGCTGTCATTGGGTACCTAGAAATACATCATGGGTGCAGGTAGGTACTAGGGAAATAAACCTCCTTTTGATTATTTTCTAGTAATGATTAGGATTATGGGAGCACAAGACTGAGTTTATAGCATGATGATATCTAGTTATTGTAATTTTTTGGACTTTTTTAACTTTTGATACATGTATTTTACAAATATACTATATACATGTATTTCCTTCCATTTCATATAGAGACATGAAATATATCAATTTAATATGATATTTCATTTGGAATGGTTAATTCCTCGAGATTTATATGACATTAACTTCTCCTTCCAGTGATTTTTATTATCCATCCTCTATTGATTGATGTTTTTATACTATTATATAACTTCGATCACGATGATATAGTCTCCCCATTGTATTATTATAGAACCTTACTTTTTATAGGATGCCTCTGGCATATGGGAAGGAATGCATGAGCTCATCAAACATACTAGCTTGGGTGCGGTTTAGTGGCTCTCGGGTTAGGATGTTACAAAGTGGTATGATAGGCAGTTTTCTTTTCATTCATTTTTCTACATTAATGTTTGGGATGTAAGAAAGGAGAAATGGGAATGTTGCATAATTTTCTAATGAGATGTTCCTAGGAGTAGCTAATTCATATATAAGAAAATCAAAATTTCCTACGATGGGATGTGATGTTCTAGTTTATGCCAATTACAGTTTATTTTTTTCGACCATAGGAGATTCACATGCTATGTGATGTAATTGTTTCTATGAATGTACAATTTGATTCTATCCTTTTCCTATTATAGAATGGAATTACGTATCACACGTCATTTTAGGAACCTTATAAGACTCATATTCCATGCATGTTCCTTGACACGTAGTATTCATTGCTTGGATGCATGACATTATCATGCGTTCATTGAGGGATATACCAATTATTTGGTTAACATTATTTGTAGGATATTGAGCAACATTATTAGTACTTAGTGTTATTTTCATAACCTTTATATCTTTCTTCTATAGGATACCCTAGAAACCTTATGAAATTAATTATGAAACATTGGGTCATGGACCATTCGTCACATGGACTATAACGTGTCACGATATGGATTAAATTAGTGCTTCACGTCAATTTATAAGTTGTATGGGAATTTTTAGTTTTCATTTCATGATCTATTTGGCTCAACCAATCAAAAAAGAACTGTAAAAAATCAGAATTTAAATTATATTAAAATTATAATATAGTGATTTCACTATTCATGGGAGTTTCTAATTTCTATTGATAGTCCATATAGCATGAACCTAGAAATTAAATAAAGAAATTGACCGATACCAACATTAGGTTTGGGGAGTATGTAGTGTCTCTAGGGTTATTTATGATAGTTATTTTAATCCTGTCCAAGAATTTGGATTATAAAGAGGGGTGTGGATTTTTTATAATATGTATTGAACATGTCCTATGTTTATACATGTGATATGGATGTTACTCAAAAAAATTTAGAGGCACGTGATTGGAATTGTAGAGATATGACACCATTATTACTTTTATTCATGTTCATGTATGGTGGAAAACCCCAAGATCAGGAGGTGGTGGGCCATGGGACACCAATGGAAGCTCTCATAGATCCACTTGAGACACAAACATTCATTTCTAATATGTGTTGTGATGCCCAACTCTAAAAGTGTTCCATGTGCTTCATATAGACTATTCAGGGAGCCTCGTAGCCTACCTCATCTATGGAAGAGATTACTCATGTTTTCCAGCTATAGTGTACTCACACATTGTTATGGTATGGTGGTACATGAGTTGTTGAGATTTTGTTTGACACTAAATTACCAATTTTCAAGTATATCGATACACCTCTATATATGAGAGTGAAGATCGTGATGTATATTCTTTGGGAATATTCTAAGCACTGGTGGTATTTTCTGAATATGGATTGTAGGCTTTGAGATATGATTTTTATGGATTTCCAATCTATCTTTAACTATTACATGTTTCTTAAGAAAATGAGAGATAAAAAGGCCAATGCATTTATATGTATATAGTAGGTTCTGATAACTATTTTCAAGTGTTCAACCCACTTTAAATAGATTTAGTGATTTTAAACCTATGTAACATGATGATGAACCATCTAGGGTTAGATGCTTCATGGAAGGTCTGAATCATAATGTTAAATCACCGATGAATTAGTTTTGGTTGAATATAATATGTGAGATAGTGAATCAGGAACTTATTACTAAACAAAATTTGAGGGAAGCAATGGGACTATTGAATGGTATATGTCTTCTCGAACCATTAGTTTAAGGATAACTAGATGGAAGCATCATTTAGAGAATTCACATAAGGGGAGTACTTTGTAGTTTGTGTCTGTGTGTTGTAGTTCTATCTTCTATCATCATTGTCGAAAGCAAGGATATATGAGAAACTAGTGTGATGGAATCCTAGTCAAGTATCGAGCATTAGGAAAGATAGTCTGTCTACATTGTTTTTGTTGGACCCTCCCTCTAGTAGTTGGTGAGAGGGTGTCTTCACTGGTTTTGGTTTGAAGAGTTGGATTTATAGATCCACCTTAGATTATTAAATGGATTACTACAGATCATTCTGGCTGAATAGGTGGTCATGGTTGGGGTATCCAAACATCAGTTTCACCTCGAAAGTAGAGTGGTCATGCTCAGGTTAGTCAGGATAATTCCCAGGGTCGTAGTTTAGGCCAAATATATTTGGTACAACCAACACCTGATGAGAAAAACAATGGTAAATCAATTTTTAGAGGTATAATATTTGTTTAATTTACTCTATCCACTAATTTTTTTGAAATAGGTTCTTCTCATAGCATTATATCTATACCTATTTTGGAGATCCTTGGGATCGATGTTCAGTTTTTTGATGGTGTTATGAAACTAGAATCTCTAATGGGGATTAGATCAAAGATTTTCCACCATTGTAGATAATTATGACATGAGATAGGTTAGTTTCACATCATATGGAATCTATTAATTCTTGAGATGATTGGGTTTGAAATCATACTCGAGATAGACTCGATAGTTTCTTATTATGCCCATGTTTATTGGTATCACCATAGGGTGACTTTCACATTTCCAAATGGTGGGTGTTGTATTAACAAGGGTGAATGTGATGTAGAAGGAGGTAGAGTTGGACCAAAGAATAATGGTCAAGGAAGTATGAAAGACCAAATTTTTAGTTTATATCTAGATGACTGTGGATCACATCAGGAATATTTTTCTCCATTATTAGACCATTTTTGGGATGCTTCCCTGAATGTCTTCTCAATTTTTCCTCTTGGTTATGTAGTGGAGTTCTATATTGAGAAAGCTTAAGAAGCATCAATAGTATCCATTCCTCTCTATTTTATGGATTCAACTAAGTTATAAGATCTCAAGATACATCTATAGGACTTAGAGACAAAAGGGGTTAATATGACCCAATACTTCTCCCTAGTTTTTACCTATTATTTTTTACAAATAAATAAAATGGAACCCTTAGGCTACGTGTGGAACTCCAAAAATTGATTTAATTAATGGTTAAGAACTAGTATCCCTTACGGCATATATATGATTGATTTGGCTAGCTTTGAGTATCTGGTTATGTCATTCAATCTCATTAATATTACATCAAATTTATGGAATGGATGAATTGATTTTTCCATATTTATATAGATTTAATTGTGGTTTTATACGTGAATGATATATTGATGTACTATCACAATCTACATGACCATTCCCAATATCTAGATATCATATTGGATACAATAAGATAGTCATTTACAGTCTAAGCATACAAAATCTCACCTTTAGAAGAATAAGATTCACATCCTAGGTCGTATTATGTAAATGACAGGAGTATTAGTTGAGAGGACCAGTTTAGGATATACCTAACACTAGGGGGTGAATCATTGATGATGACTTTTTAAACCAATTCCAACATTTTATCCTTGTACCACATAACCTGTTATGATATTGATTCTCTTAATCTTTTTTCCATGTCGCATACAATAATATAAAGGAGTAAAAATATGCACAAAATATTTTTACATGGTTCACTAATCAATGTCAGTAGCTAGTCCTTTTCCATGTATGGTGATGACCAGTACATGGATTCTCCACTATAAAGTGACATGATTTTACAGTGGTTGACTAGGAAAACAATCTGCTAGTTGGTGTGGCTCTCTATACTTGGAGGAGAGAAGGAGGTAATCACTTCCCAGTGTGAGTCCCTACACTTGGACAGGGAAGGTAGATAATCCTCTTCCAACTTGAAACAATTAAGATACTCCCTAACAAATGTGGGTTCTTTATACTTCCATTTTTTATAGTCTTTTTTCCTTCTTCAAATGGAAGGTTATAATCTTGATCTATTTTAGTGATCTTCACTTGATTACATGAAAATAACTAGGCAAAGAATTATCTTCTTCCTTTATCTTCTTCTCTAGTTCAAAACCAACTACACTCTCTCTTCTTCTTAGTGAAACAATTGACGGCCCTAATCATCATCTTTCTTTATATATAATCACATACACCAATGAGATTATTCAACCATTAAAGATTAGCTTACATAGTATCATCAGAATCATTTCTTTTCTTCTTTTTCATGTATAAATGTGATCATGCATGTGGCATTTTGGTTGAACTCTTCTCTTCTACACTGAAGCTTCTTCCTTTCACAAGTGCACAAATTTTTTGGTTCTTCATTTTTTTACATGTTCATGTGAATTCAAGAGTGCATGCGCTTAATTATTCTTCCACTTGTGTGAAAACACTAATGGATGTAGTTCTTTAAGAACACACAGACGGACTATTCTCTATCATTACCTTCTTTCTCTTGCACCTAGTTAGGGTGTTTCTTTGGGTTTATATGTGTGTTTTATCAAACTCGAATGGGTGAAAGCACTTTCCGACTTGTTCTTGAACACTTGAGGCCTTATGTTCCTTCAATAAAATAACATATGTGCATTAATGCATGTACGGATCTCATGAATTCTCCTTCCTCTTAAAAACAAACATAAAAAGCCTTAGGATTTCTTCATGAAATTCACATGCGTGCATGAACTATATGTGCTGACCTTCACCATTCCCTCTCTTTCTTCAAGAAAAAAACCCCCTGTAAAATAGTAAGATGTATCATGCATACCTTATGAAGTTATCGTTTTCTTCGTGAACCATATAGGTTCACTTTTCTTCTTTAGGATAGGGATGCACGGTTCTGCCTCTTCACAAAACTCAGTGAGAGGCTGAGGCTCAATCACTGGCTCACAATGGAACGACCTTCGCTAAGCATAGTAGAGGTTTGGAAACCAATCACGTGTTTGTGAGAACCAGTTCTTTCTTAAGCACTGAACTTCTTCTCAAAGTGGTTTGAGAGTGTTAAGTACTTATCACACACCTATGGGATCTTCTTCTTCATAGATCAAAAGGCTTGAAGGACCTCTCTGGTATCTCTTTTAATAGTGGAAGCACAAGGAGATGCTCTATTTTTTGGAACTGAAGCTCTCGATAATGTGGGAGCAGTAGCCTCTTCATACCATGAGCTCCTCCTTTTATAGGTGAGGGTAAATCTTCTTCCACATTCAAAGTCTGTGAAATACCATGGAGATCACAGATTTGAATGCTCGAGATATCTGGTGTTTTCAAATCTTCAAACCCACGGGTGAAGATATGCTGAGATCTTTGGTGTGTTTCCTTTTCAAATGTATGATCCTCTCTTTATTAATGAGATCAATAAATCCTTTATTAATCTGATGCATTAATCTTGTTTCAAATTAACACTCAAATCCATTTGACCCTTGGAAACTTCGTTTGCCTCGACCTGCTTCATTATTCACCATTTTTTTTCATGCTGGAAAATGATATTACATGCATGATCTCAATTCAATCTAGTTTCCCACATGATCCTTATATAATATCTAGTGTTCATCCATGGTTACCAGGTCAACATCTCCAGTGAGTAATAGTGGAGCTGGCGTACGTTGGTGGATGAAGAAGACGACACTGTTTAAACCAGAAGTCGTAGGAGATCAGACAGTCCTCCCTCATGTATTTGTGTCACAAGATGGATCAGCGGAGATGATTAGATCAAGGGAGGAAGATGGGATTGATAGGGAGGATCACTCCTATGTTATTATGTGATGAAGAGTAACCCACAATTCATTGTCCCAAATAAAAATAGATCCATAGGGAAGTCGCGGTTTATTAATCAATCTTCTTCACCTTTCATTCAAAATTCTCCCCCCTCTTCATGGTACCACCCCGTACTGTGTTCTGGCCTATTCTACATCCACCATATGCATGATTCATTCCTTACTCTATGGGCGTTCTCAAATCCCACTCTTTATGGATTGTGGGCTAGCTCTGGTTGGCTTCCCCATGGGCATAGTCGACTTTGTTCCCGCATGATCCTTTGGTTATAGATTGATAACTAGCTCATAAGCGATCCCAATTTTTTAAGTGAAGTCCATAAAAAATAATACTTATAAGTGTAGAATTTCATGGAAACCTTAGAACATTTAGATCATGCATGCCTACCACCTTCAAATTCAAATCCCATGGATTCCCTTCTATTTTTATTCATCAAACTTCATGCTCTAATCATTCCACTTCATGAAATTTATATGAATCTTTTTTTTTGCACGATCACTCTTAGAATCATCAAGCCTCCTCCACCATTATGTTTTGGAACTAGAATTCCAAATAACACTTCAATCTTCATCAATGGATGATACTCTATTTTTGTAAACCGTGTGTCACTTTTTACAAAAGTTCATTGAACTAAGGAACAATACATCAATTATCTGATTTGTAACCACATAGGGAATTTCCCAGGCATATCATCCAATTCTATGAATCAAAAACATGTCTCCATACATCATCACTTCATCCAATCTCCCATCACATTGGAGTTACTTATTTATTTTTATTAGTATTTACAACTATTGAAAACAAATACAAATTCATACTCAAAGTGGTCTCAACAATATCCCCTTTTTATTTGTTGGAAATACTTCAAAGTTCCCTCAAATGATTGTGTCAAAATCAAAATAAGAATATTCTCTCTACCCTTAACCTTTCTTTCTCTCATTTTGGAACATTCATTTCACTTTCTATCCCCCTTATTGACAATAAATACAATGTTCATGGTAGAGAGGGTATCATTCCATAATTAATAAAGGAGTAATCAATCATTTAACTCTATGTCTACTTGATCTATTCTCGATGTAGAAAATAAGAGGATTTTATTTAGATAATAAAGTAGTTTATTACACACTGATCATGATACCTCATGAGATGTATACTCATCCACTCTTCATATGTAACTTAGTAATTTAGTTTCTCCCCTATGTATAATGATATTTATTTTGAGTAACCCAGTATGAGATAGTAAGATACAACATTCTTTTTCCATTGAAAGGATCTTCAAAAAATCATCCGAGTAATTGAATTTGATACAAACTAAATTTGATACAAATTAGAATAATAGTTTTGGAGGATTTTTATTTTGTCTCCCATAAAGGAAACACTCCTCACCTCTAAATCTTGGGTTCTCTCCCTAAGATCTTACTTCACCTTCAATTCCCTGTATAAGAAGAAAAAATACAATACACAAATATTTAAGGGAATAAGGTGGATCTCCTTACCTTATTAAAGTGAACAACAAGATTGAGATTTGTTTTCTCACCCCAGATGCTCCATTTTTTACACTTTCACAAATGTTCTTCAATGTTGACTATGATTGTGTGGACCTCATTAAATCTTCCATTTCTTTTTGTGTGAGTTTTCTCTCTTTAATATCTTTCAAATCACAATAATCTCATGGTTCAACATTCATCTTCTTGAGAAATTATTTTTGGGGTGGAATGAATTCCATGAAACATCTAACAGTGTGCCTAGTCTTTTTACACCTCACACATATAACTTCTTTGTCTTTATGTGGAATATTCTCTTTGATTTTTTACTAACCTTGGCCTATACTTCTTCAATATTTCTCATTCTTTCTAAATCTTTTGGCCAAACCCCCAATATGTCAGTAGTAACTGAGGAATCAACTTTGGGTCTTCCACATGGCTTCTTTTGAGTTTCATCCTTCTTAATAATTATTTTGGAGGTACTACAATTTAACATTGTGGATTTAGAATCAATGGTGTTCTTATTTTTCCTTCTTGGAATCTTCATGGGAGAATTTGTTTTTACACAATTCTTCTGATTTATTCACATCGACACTTCTTCTTTATTAGCTAGATTTTTTGATCTTCTATCCTTATCAGCTTTGGATGCATTTTGAGATGAACGTGTATCACCCTTGTCACCAATTCCATTGAATACAACATAGATTTTGTCCAATATTCTAAAACTATTTGTAGTATAATGTTGCTTCAGGATTTGTGGATGTTGCTTCATCATATTGTGATTTCTCCCCAATGATATAGGCTTTCATTATGGTTTTTCATTTAAGATATTTTACCAATAATCCGGTCAACAATGCCCAAATCTATTGCAGCACCAACATTGACCAAAAAATATTTTCTTCATTATTTTTTGTGCTCTCTATGGGGAATCATCATCCAACTTCTTCCTCCTATCCACTATATCCATGGTGGTAGGTATATCATCACCATTACTCATCAATACTTACTTGTAATTTTTCTACAATCCTGCACTTTTTTGTAAAAACATGCTTAGAATAAATATTATAATATGGTATGGATGGCACCTAATCTTTTTCATCTACTTGTGATAGATCAATGAGTGACATCATGATCTTATAATCTCATATTAGAGTTATTTTACCCAAATAATCTTCCAATTAACATTAAATACCATTAGAAACTATTAACTTTTTTGTGAGAGTTAAATATGGGTCTTCTCAAGACTGTCACACCATGATTCCAATTATAGTCATTCTATATTAAGGATGATTTTCTAGACTTCAATCATGATCATATTTTCTTCACAAGTATTCTTTAATCTCTCAACATTATCTTCATGAAACTTCACATTGTTTTATTACAAAGAGTCATTTTCATTGATCTCCTTTTAATTTCCTTCGAAATATAATACCTTAATATCAATGATATTTTTTTTGATAATTTTAAAACGCATGGATCTTCTCTTCCAGATTCTTATTATCACCCTCTTTGTCTTCAAATTCTTTGTGCCACATTGAGGAGCTCATTTCAAATTCCATATTTATTGTTTCAAATGATCGAACTTGTTTTGAGAGATTTAAATGTCCAAAACATATTTCTTGTAATACCTACTCCAAAACATCATTTTATTATTCCATTTGGGTGACATATGATTGCATAAATTGAAATAATCCACAAACCAGGGATGTATTTTCTTCTGAGATGCTATAGAGAATCATTCTTAATCTATCAATTGATACTTCATGCGAGGTTTTAAACTGATAATCACCACTTCTGCTCGTATTTTCATCATGAGTATAATTTCTAAATATACTAACACATGCCTCTTAATAACCTATGATATGATGGTTTTTTATCATGTTGATAAAAACATATGCCACCTGCTCATTTACAACCTATTATGATATGTATTCATTGGCAGCAAGACATGGAGATACATTTACTTTTTCTTCATTAGACAAGTGGGAATTCTTATTCATCTTTCTATTCTGCTTCTTTTTCCTATTCATCTTGGTCTTGTTAGACATGGTCTTCTACTCAAAGGCAACTGATTCATCACTGAAAATTAACTTCATTAATTAATCAAGAAATAAATTTAACTCTTTAAAAGATACTAAATCCACTATTGAAAATCCAAATGATGTGAACCTAGCTATGATACCAATTTCGAGGACCAGTTTTGGAGGTACCTAAAACTAAGAGTGGGGGGGGGGATGAATCAATGTTGAGGACTTTTAAAAAAATTATAACTTTTTATCCCTATAACTATTGACCTGTTGGGAAATTTATTCTCTTGTTCTCTTTTCCCTGTCGCCTGATATAATAGAAATCAGTAAAATATGCACACGATATTTTTTCAAGTTTCACTACTCAATGTAACTATCTAGTCCTTACCATCTATGATGATGATGAGTAAATGGATTCTCCACTATAAAGTGATATAATTTTATAATGTTTTACTTGGAAAACAATTCCCTAGTCGGTTAGGCTCCCTACACATGGAGGAGGGAAGAAGACAATCACTTCCCAGTGTGAGTCCCTATATACATATGGGAAGGGAGATAATCTTCTTCCAATTTGTAACAAGTAGAATATTCACTTACAATTACTCGTTCATTATGATACCATCTTGGAGAGACTTCTTCCTTATTTAAATTTCAGGTTCTACTTGATCTATATCAATGCTCTTCATTTGATTACTTACAAACCAGTAGGCAGGAAATTCTCTTCTTTTATTCTCTTCTTCTCTAGTGTAAAACCAACATCAGTAATTATTATTCTTTCTTCTTCATAGTGAAACAAATAACTTCACTAATCATCTTATTTGTTTAGCTATAATAATATACACCAATGTTATTATTCACATAATGAAGATCAAATTACATGGACTCATCAAAATCAATTACTTTCTTCTATTTCATGCATGTTTGTGATAATGCATATGGCGTTTAGGTTTTACTCTTATCTTATACACATCTTATTCTTTTTTTGACACGTGCACAACAATTGGAGTTCTTTATTTAATTGTCTTTATATGTTCATGTGCATTCATGTAACGCCCCGACCCCAGCTACCCAGAGCCGGTGCATTACTTCGTAACATTGGCATGATCACAAAAGATCAAGTCTCGAAAGACCGATTAGTTTAGTAGCCTTGGAAACACTAGATACATTCATAAGTCTTTCATTACATCAAAATTAAACAAACTACAAAAAAACATGGTCTTCATAGTCCACACTCATATCTTCACTGATTATTTTTGCAAGTCAGTCATAAAATACTTCTTCACATCCTGGAAAATATTAAAACATTGAAAGGGGTGAGCTCAGATGCTCAGTAAGGATAACAATATTGCGGAAGCTTTCATAAATAAACATTAACATTTAAGGCAATGTATAACTAAAACAAAAGCCTCTTAAACATGAACTTCAACATAATATGGCAAAAGTAAAATGAGATAATGCCATTTACTTCTTCACATGGATATTCTACTGGTCGAATAATCACATGTAATATCAATAACCACTTTCATAATGATGGAATGCATAATGCCAGACTATCATAACCACATAGCCAAGGCCTCGTGCCAAGACTACAAATAAGATTTTGTCAAGGCCTTGTGCCAAGACACTAGTTTGTCTCATGAGACCTGCCGATGCATCGAGGAGCTATAGCGGGCTCCACCCGTCACTTATTAAGTCCAATGCATTCCTCATATGAATAGGTTTAAACATATCATAAACCATAACATAATTGTATCACATAAAACATGCATAAAGGAAACATAACATTTCCACATTTCAATCACAAGATATCAATACAGCACATTGATATAATAAAAATTCTTTCAAAACCATTTTCAATACCAAAATAAAAGAAAGTTAAAACTTTGTATTTATTTTTCATTAAAAAAAAGATGGCTTATAGAGGAAGCCGAAACTCAAATAACGGTCACGACGGCGGAGTAGTCGTTGTCGCCGCATAAGTACGGAAAGAAAAACATTCCCTTTTTGTCGTTTAGTAAAATGCTTCGTATAAAAAAGATTCCTTTTGAATAAACATGAAAGTCAAAGGGGTTTATACACCGTATAAAAGAAAGTTGTGTATAAAGCCAAATATGCCTCAATGAAAGGAGATTGAGACAAAGTCCTTAAAAAGATCATTTTTAAAATAAAATAGATCTATTATGTGTATTCACTATAGGTACACATAAAGAAAGTAAAAATACAAAATAGGACATAATAATATCATGACATAATTTGAAAGTAGGAGATTAACCCAAAGAATGGAAGTTGGGTTATGAAATTCCCTTACCTCGTGTCTGACTTGACTCAACCGTTCTTTAACCTCCTGAATAATAAACTAGAGTTAATATATACCTTATTAAGAACCATTTTCAACTTCATTATCCTTATTATATCACTTATTACAATGATATGAACATTATGTAATTATTTAAGTTAATAATGTTCATTTTGTCGGTATTTGGTTCTTAAGTCAAAAATAGGCTTCTTACACTTACATGTTGTTAATTTGGTCAAAGGTTCATTATATCCAGAATGGTATTCATGATGTAGATATCATATATGTCATATATATCCAGTACATACATTCATTTATAATATTACATCACATTTAGAGGTAAGAAATGAAATGCACCGTTCATGGAGACGGTAAGCCGTACGTACGCATGAACGCTACTTCCATTTCTATTTCATATTTTCTGGAATGGAATCATAATGATATGAGAGTATATTATAATTCCAGTATAATAACATATATAATATCATTAACTTTATCCTTCACACATCCCACATATGGTATTAACGAATCAAATCACTTTCAGGGGGCGGTAGTCCGCGCTTCCTAAAATGAAGATATCGTGTTTTACCCATAATGGAAACCATAAAGGTATGCCCAAAATGAAAAAAAACAGAAGCTTAAGGAAAACATATACATATTATATATCATATATAAAAAAAGTGACATCATAATGGCCACCTTTGAAGGTGTTAAATGAGTGTTGAACAATCATCGTTTCGGGAGGCAGAATTTCGCCATCCACGGAAACCTTATGTTCTTTAACCATTTGATGTAGTTGTGTGGAAGTGTAGCTCAAATAAATCTTATAACAACATCCTAGTATATTTAAGATACTGGTGTTGTTACAAAAGAAGTAAATAAAAAGAGTTTAGGGGGTTGGAGAAGCAAAATAAAACAAAAGAACATGAGAGAATGAATTACCTTAAAAAGTGTAACTCCTTTTGAGTTGAGCCTAAAGGCTTCCTTTGAAAGGATTCTGCCCAAAGGGAATCCTCTAGGATGAGGAGAGGGATGTGGAGAGAGCAAATGGGCAGGGGTTGGCCGAGCCAAATGGCTTGATGGTGTGAATAAGGTGGGAGAGGTGGGGGCCTTTTATAAGTGGAGAGGAGGGGCACTTTTGGAAAGTAATGAAATGTTACATTATTTCAAAATGCTTTTCGGATTCTAAAGGTCCCACATCTATATAATTCGAGGCTAAGGTGATAAGGTTTCGAAATATCTTCATCCAATAGGCTTTGGACAAGTGTAAGCCTCGGATTTTGCATTATCTTCTCATTTTATTTAAATCGTCAAATAATGATGTCATCGCTGCATCATTATTATGTCATAAATACTTTAATTTATTTAATGTCTAAAAATTATAAAACAAATACTATGATGTAGGAAATCTTTTTATCTTTCCAATGACTATTTATAATCAAAATTTGGACTTGTATAACCCCAATTAAAAATTGTTTTAGTAGAACAATTTATGTTAGTGTCATTTTCACTTTAACATTAAATAAAAAGTAATTTATGTTATTTCCCAACAAAAGTGGATCCATGGGGTCCCCAAGTTAGGCCATGGCTTGTCTTGGTCGGCCATGACTCAACCAATGAGGTTGGGACATGTGTCTAGGTCATTTCATATTATTAATGTATTATTTATACCTTAAACTACACTAATTACCACTAATCGCGATTAAGAACTTAAAAGTTACTATTCACCAAAAAATTATTTTGATCTCATTGAACCACATTTTACTTCTTAATGACAACCATGTATGTCGGATTTTTGAAAATCAAATCACAGAAGTGGTAATATTTCATTTAAACGAAAAATCAGTTATTTAACTACCACTTAGTGGTTTCACTATTCATCAAAAATTGAAGTTTCTCAGAACAATGCCAAAATTTCATCCTAAGCTATAATTGATATTCCGAATTCAAAAATGATGTCTATTTTACAAAATTCCAAACATATAAGTTGCATTAATTAATTTTATAATTAATTCCCGCTGTTACGACAAATAGCGTGTTTTCAAGAAACAATTTATATCAAAAGATTGGCAATTGTTTATGTCCAAATTCAATGTTAAATTAATTCTAATGACCACCATTGGATAAAATGGTAAAAATATATTCTAATTATACATTAAATCCACTCAATAGTATAACTTATCACTATAAATTATTTTGATTAAAAAAGTTGTTTTAAGTATTTTTCACTATTCATAAAAAATTAGAAGTTCTCAGAAAAATACCAAAAATTCAACATAGGCTAATTTCGATATTACGAATACAAAAATGAAGTCCATTTTGAAATATAAAATTTCTATAATTTTAAAAAGTGGTTATTACTATTCATAACGGCTAGTTTGATTTGTCGCGATGTTTTAGAACTCGAAGTTGCGTACAATGAAAGCTATTGTATTATTGAATGAGAAGCGTATCGTGGAAGCTCGGGGTGTTACATTCTCCCCTCCTTCAATAAATTGCGTCCTCGCAATTTGAAATTTTTCTTGGAAAATAAAAGGTTGAAAAGGGAAAATACCTTTGTGGAAAACCCACATCGGAAATAAGATTAATAAAATTTAGCCTTAATAAGAGGTAAATGGAAATAAGAAAGTCACCACCAAATTATAATCTCGATAAGGAGAACATTGGTGGCAATTAGAGACATATAATTGGAGGAAAAACGTAAATATTTGTAGGGAGTGATTGAGGTCATCAATAACAATCAACTGTCAAATTGAGGGCCTCAAAGCCTTCAATCTATATTGATTTAAAATATCATCAGTTCAACAAGACATAAGGTATTAGGATAACACATTTTTTTGTTTTAATATCCCTTTACTAAAGTTTAAGAATTAATTTATTCATTGAATAAGAGATAGGTATATATATATTTATGCTTGACAATTAGAGTTTCAACCTTCAACTCATCTTTCACTCAAAAAGATAATATAACTCAAAAATATCATACTTATCCTAATTGTATAAGGTTCAAAATGTTAAAACATACCATTTAGATTAGTAAAATTATTTTGTAATAACCAGGGACTTCCTGTAGGCTAGTGGTAGGAAATAAAGGCTTGTCGCACTTTGATTGTGGGTTCGATTCCTACAGCTTTGTCCGACGCGACGGTTTATGCCCCACCCTGCAGGTTGTCCTTTTCCTAAAACTATAGTATTATAATACTCCAAAAATAATCTTCATAAATTTTTTAACCTTAAACCATACTATCCAAAAATCAACTTAATCCACTCCAACCTTTATAGTTATCCAAAATACCTCTGTCCAGACTTTCTCTAAAAGGTCTCTTAATTCCAAAATCAATTTATCAGATTCCCCAAACAAAGAAATGTTTCTCTTATTGTCACATACCAAAAATATGATTACCTTAATCATATTAAAACCTTACTGAAATCAAAAAGTAATGCAGTACAATCCATATATATATATTACATTATTCTTATAACCAGAATATAATCCTTGAGTCCAAAAGCACCAATACATTAGTTATTCTGCTTCAACTGTAGTAATAGCATAAGATTGTCCTTGATCCCTTGTCCTTTTCTGAGGTAAGTTTCCTTGACGCTTAGGACATTCATTTGCATAATGACCCATTTCTCTACAATTGTAGCATTCAACTTTGACAGCCTCTTTCTTTCCCTTGCAATCACGTGCCTGGTGACCTTTTTCTCCACATTTATAACAGACTCCCATTCCTTTTAGGCAAGTACCAGGGTGATTCTTCCCACAATTATCACATAATGGAAAATCCTTCTTTCCCTTTTTCCCTTTATCTGTCTCTTGTTCCACCGTTCTCTTCTTCTCTTGCTTTACTTTGTTGTCATAAGACTTAGAGAATTCCTTTTCTGTCTTGATAGCACATGAGACTATATCTTCGTATGTTGAGAAAGATTGTGACACTAGAGCTCGACGGAGAAATGGTTTTAACCCATCAAAGAAACGATCAATCTTACTTCTTGGGTTACGTATATAATCTGCAGCATGCCTCGCTAACCTTGTAAAGTTAGCCTCATACTTTGCGACATTCTCATCCTCCTTTTGTCTCAGACTCAAAAATTGCCTTTCCATATCCGCTCGATGGTCTCGAGGTAAGTATTTTTCTAAGAACAGTTCTTTGAACTCCTGCCATTCCATGTTTGTTAATTCATCATCTTCCTTTGTGTTTTGAATTAGTGACCACCATTGATCGGCATCTCCAGTGAGGCGGTAAACTGCCATGACAACCTTCTCCCTTTCACTACTCCCCAAGGCATGGAATATTTTCTCTAAGGAATTTATCCATTGCTCAGCTATTGTAGGATTTGTACTCCCATTGAAGGTTGGCGGTTGTTGCCTCATGAAACGGTCTAGCATTGATCCTCCACGTTGCGGATCAGGGTGCTCCATACGAGTAAGGTTATTATTCATAACCTGAGTGAGTTGTCCAAGTATGGTAATAAGTTGATCAGCACCAGTTGTATCTCCAGGTCCACAATAATTATCTTGAGCAGGAGGGCAATCCCTACACGGAGTTCGTGCATTGATACAGTTTCCATTCCTTCTACTAGGCGCCATTTCTAAACAATGGCATAATCCAGATTAGTTTATGAATCAAAATACATAATTCCATACTTGTATAATACTTAACATAAATTGAACTATTTATGGATATAATCCATAATCATAAAAAGAAATGTTTCCTTTGAGGAAGTATGTACTCATAAACCTTACATAATGGTTTGTAAAGAAAATGAGAATTATCCTAAGCATATCCCCCGGGAGTGTCATAACCAAGAGTGCAGCAAGGCCCGTTGTCGTGCACCAGTTCCCGTTTGAGTCTAGCTCAAAGCGGTGTTTTCGGGTTTTACCCCTAGGTACATCTGTGCCAGAGCCGCCTCTACCTGCTCGTATCCAGACAGGGATGTATTGCTCGGAAAACTCACAAAATCTCTACAATAACAAAATTCTAGGAAGTTCTTCTATACTAATCCTCAAAGTCTATCTTTGGGCTATGTGCTCTAATCAGAGTTTATCTAAATCTAGCTTCCAAGGTTAGTACTAAACTGCCTCTGATACCAACTGTAACGCCCCAACCCCAGCTACCCAGAGCCGGTGCATTACTTCGTAACATTGGCATGATCACAAAAGATCAAGTCTCGAAAGACCGATTAGTTTAGTAGCCTTGGAAACACTAGATACATTCATAAGTCTTTCATTACATCAAAATTAAACAAACTACAAAAAAACATGGTCTTCATAGTCCACACTCATATCTTCACTGATTATTTTTGCAAGTCAGTCATAAAATACTTCTTCACATCCTGGAAAATATTAAAACATTGAAAGGGGTGAGCTCAGATGCTCAGTAAGGATAACAATATTGCGGAAGCTTTCATAAATAAACATTAACATTTAAGGCAATGTATAACTAAAACAAAAGCCTCTTAAACATGAACTTCAACATAATATGGCAAAAGTAAAATGAGATAATGCCATTTACTTCTTCACATGGATATTCTACTGGTCGAATAATCACATGTAATATCAATAACCACTTTCATAATGATGGAATGCATAATGCCAGACTATCATAACCACATAGCCAAGGCCTCGTGCCAAGACTACAAATAAGATTTTGTCAAGGCCTTGTGCCAAGACACTAGTTTGTCTCATGAGACCTGCCGATGCATCGAGGAGCTATAGCGGGCTCCACCCGTCACTTATTAAGTCCAATGCATTCCTCATATGAATAGGTTTAAACATATCATAAACCATAACATAATTGTATCACATAAAACATGCATAAAGGAAACATAACATTTCCACATTTCAATCACAAGATATCAATACAGCACATTGATATAATAAAAATTCTTTCAAAACCATTTTCAATACCAAAATAAAAGAAAGTTAAAACTTTGTATTTATTTTTCATTAAAAAAAAGATGGCTTATAGAGGAAGCCGAAACTCAAATAACGGTCACGACAGCGGAGTAGTCGTTGTCGCCGCATAAGTACGGAAAGAAAAACATTCCCTTTTTGTCGTTTAGTAAAATGCTTCGTATAAAAAAGATTCCTTTTGAATAAACATGAAAGTCAAAGGGGTTTATACACCGTATAAAAGAAAGTTGTGTATAAAGCCAAATATGCCTCAATGAAAGGAGATTGAGACAAAGTCCTTAAAAAGATCATTTTTAAAATAAAATAGATCTATTATGTGTATTCACTATAGGTACACATAAAGAAAGTAAAAATACAAAATAGGACATAATAATATCATGACATAATTTGAAAGTAGGAGATTAACCCAAAGAATGGAAGTTGGGTTATGAAATTCCCTTACCTCGTGTCTGACTTGACTCAACCGTTCTTTAACCTCCTGAATAATAAACTAGAGTTAATATATACCTTATTAAGAACCATTTTCAACTTCATTATCCTTATTATATCACTTATTACAATGATATGAACATTATGTAATTATTTAAGTTAATAATGTTCATTTTGTCGGTATTTGGTTCTTAAGTCAAAAATAGGCTTCTTACACTTACATGTTGTTAATTTGGTCAAAGGTTCATTATATCCAGAATGGTATTCATGATGTAGATATCATATATGTCATATATATCCAGTACATACATTCATTTATAATATTACATCACATTTAGAGGTAAGAAATGAAATGCACCGTTCATGGAGACGGTAAGCCGTACGTACGCATGAACGCTACTTCCATTTCTATTTCATATTTTCTGGAATGGAATCATAATGATATGAGAGTATATTATAATTCCAGTATAATAACATATATAATATCATTAACTTTATCCTTCACACATCCCACATATGGTATTAACGAATCAAATCACTTTCAGGGGGCGGTAGTCCGCGCTTCCTAAAATGAAGATATCGTGTTTTACCCATAATGGAAACCATAAAGGTATGCCCAAAATGAAAAAAACAGAAGCTTAAGGAAAACATATACATATTATATATCATATATAAAAAAAGTGACATCATAATGGCCACCTTTGAAGGTGTTAAATGAGTGTTGAACAATCATCGTTTCGGGAGGCAGAATTTCGCCATCCACGGAAACCTTATGTTCTTTAACCATTTGATGTAGTTGTGTGGAAGTGTAGCTCAAATAAATCTTATAACAACATCCTAGTATATTTAAGATACTGGTGTTGTTACAAAATAAGTAAATAAAAAGAGTTTAGGGGGTTGGAGAAGCAAAATAAAACAAAAGAACATGAGAGAATGAATTACCTTAAAAAGTGTAACTCCTTTTGAGTTGAGCCTAAAGGCTTCCTTTGAAAGGATTCTGCCCAAAGGGAATCCTCTAGGATGAGGAGAGGGATGTGGAGAGAGCAAATGGGCAGGGGTTGGCCGAGCCAAATGGCTTGATGGTGTGAATAAGGTGGGAGAGGTGGGGGCCTTTTATAAGTGGAGAGGAGGGGCACTTTTGGAAAGTAATGAAATGTTACATTATTTCAAAATGCTTTTCGGATTCTAAAGGTCCCACATCTATATAATTCGAGGCTAAGGTGATAAGGTTTCGAAATATCTTCATCCAATAGGCTTTGGACAAGTGTAAGCCTCGGATTTTGCATTATCTTCTCATTTTATTTAAATCGTCAAATAATGATGTCATCGCTGCATCATTATTATGTCATAAATACTTTAATTTATTTAATGTCTAAAAATTATAAAACAAATACTATGATGTAGGAAATCTTTGTAGCTTTCCAATGACTATTTATAATCAAAATTTGGACTTGTATAACCCCAATTAAAAATTGTTTTAGTAGAACAATTTATGTTAGTGTCATTTTCACTTTAACATTAAATAAAAAGTAATTTATGTTATTTCCCAACAAAAGTGGATCCATGGGGTCCCCAAGTTAGGCCATGGCTTGTCTTGGTCGGCCATGACTCAACCAATGAGGTTGGGACATGTGTCTAGGTCATTTCATATTATTAATGTATTATTTATACCTTAAACTACACTAATTACCACTAATCGCGATTAAGAACTTAAAAGTTACTATTCACCAAAAAATTATTTTGATCTCATTGAACCACATTTTACTTCTTAATGACAACCATGTATGTCGGATTTTTGAAAATCAAATCACAGAAGTGGTAATATTTCATTTAAACGAAAAATCAGTTATTTAACTACCACTTAGTGGTTTCACTATTCATCAAAAATTGAAGTTTCTCAGAACAATGCCAAAATTTCATCCTAAGCTATAATTGATATTCCGAATTCAAAAATGATGTCTATTTTACAAAATTCCAAACATATAAGTTGCATTAATTAATTTTATAATTAATTCCCGCTGTTACGACAAATAGCGTGTTTTCAAGAAACAATTTATATCAAAAGATTGGCAATTGTTTATGTCCAAATTCAATGTTAAATTAATTCTAATGACCACCATTGGATAAAATGGTAAAAATATATTCTAATTATACATTAAATCCACTCAATAGTATAACTTATCACTATAAATTATTTTGATTAAAAAAGTTGTTTTAAGTATTTTTCACTATTCATAAAAAATTAGAAGTTCTCAGAAAAATACCAAAAATTCAACATAGGCTAATTTCGATATTACGAATACAAAAATGAAGTCCATTTTGAAATATAAAATTTCTATAATTTTAAAAAGTGGTTATTACTATTCATAACGGCTAGTTTGATTTGTCGCGATGTTTTAGAACTCGAAGTTGCGTACAATGCAAGCTATTGTATTATTGAATGAGAAGCGTATCGTGGAAGCTCGGGGTGTTACAATTCATGAGTACATACGCTTACTTCTTCTTCATCTTGAGTGAAAACCCTAATGGGTGTAGTTCTTTATGAACACACACGACCTCTAATCTTCTCATATCGTTCTTTCTCTTGCACCTAGTTAGAGTTTTTCTTTGGGTTTATATATTTGTTTTATCAAAACCAAATGGGTGAAAGTAGTGTACAACCTTTTTGGGACACTTGAGGCCTCAGGTTCCTTTAAGAAAAAGACATATCTAAATACATGTTAATTTGGCTCTATTCTTCAAAACAAAAATAAAAATCCTCAGGCTTTCTTTAAGAAATACAAATGTGTGAAAGCAATGTATGTGCTGCCCATCACCAATAAATCTCCCTAATCTTCAAGAAACAAACCCCTATAAAATCATAAGATGTATCATGCATTCCTAAGGGAGTTCCCCTTTTCTTCATGAACCTGATAGGTTCACTGTTATTCTTCATGCAATGGATGAATGGTTCTGCCTCTTCACAAAAATTAGTGAGAGTTTGAGGCTCAATCATTTGATCATGATGGAATGGAATTCACAAAACACTATGAAGGCTTGGAAACCAATCACATGTTTATGGGAATGCTTTCTTGATTAATCACATAACATCTTTGAGAAGTGGTTTGATAGTACAAAGAACTTATCAAAAAATTGTGGGATCTTATTCTTTGCATAGTACAAGGCTCACGTGACTCCTCTAGTATCTCTTTGAAGAGTGGAAGCACAAGGATATTCTCTCATTTTTTTCGAAACAATAGATCTCAAGAATGCGGGAGCACAAGACACTTCATGACTTGGGATCCTACTTTTATAGGTGAGGTCAACCCCTCTTCCATGTTCAATGCTCGTGTGAAATATCATGGAGATTGAGACTTTGATTACTCAGGATATCTAATTTTATTAAATATTTAAACCCATGGGTGAAGATATGTCAATATCTTTTGTGTGTTTCATTTTTGAACCTTGTATCCCCTCTTAATTCACGAGATTAGAAAAACACATGCATTAAACTTCTGATTGAATCTCATTTCAAATACACACTCGAATCCATGTAGCACTCAGTAACATCGTTTGCCTCAAGATTCTTTATTCATCACCATTTTGTTGCATGCATGAAAATGAAATTGCATTCAAGATTTAAATTTTTTATAGTGACCAACATGATCCTCATATAATATCCAATGCTTTTCCATGGTGATCAGGTCATCCTCTCTAATTGGTAGGAGTGGCGCGGGCATGCAGTAGAGGAGAAAGAAGATGATGTTGTTTAAACAAGAAACAGTGGGAGATTGGACAATCCTCCTTTATACATGAGTAGCATGGGATGGATGAGTGGTGGCTATTAGATCATAGGATGTGGATGGGATGGATGACAAGGATCAATCACATATTTTTAAGTGAAGAACAGTAACCTGAATTCTTTTTCCCGCATCAAAATGGAGACATAGGGAGGCCACAGTTTATCAATCAATCTACTCTGACTTTCATTAATAATTATCCTACCCACTCCATAGTACTTCCATGTACCATGTTATGTGGGCGCTCTCTATGCCCACCTTTTTCATGCTTCAGCCCCTACTCTTCGGTCGTGCTCAGCACCCACTCTCTACGGCATGCAACCTGGCTCTGGCTGGATTCACCATGGGCATGGTCAACTTTGTTCAAGAATGATCATTGGGTTGAGGATAGCTAGCTAGCTCATGGGAATGCCCATTTTCTTATGTGAAGGCTGTAATGACCCAGAAATTTCAAGGAAACTTTTTATTTAAATACTTTAGAATTTTACGACTCTGTTGTTTCTGACGGCACTTGATTCTGTGGCCCGGTGTGCCCAGAATCAATTTCTGAAGTTTTGTTGGGGTATATTCACTAAACGTATGTGTGGGTTTCTCTATCTTTTGAACCAGTTCTCAGAATTGAAAACCGAGGACACCAAGGAACTCGCAGTGTTGGTATTTGCTTAAGGGGACCTTTACCTCAGTTGTGTTTTACATCGGTTGAAAGTTATATTTGAGGAATTCATACAAAATTAATAAAATTGTTGGTACACAAAATTGTTTATATTTGGTAGTTATATCCTACAAGGGGAAGTTATTTGTGGGGCCCACAAGAGCCCTAACTTATCACCTCCCCTCAACTCCCCATTAACACCCCCTTTTAATTAATTTGACAACTCCCCCATAATAAATGTGATCTATTCACATCCCTCCCCCTCTCATTAATATTTTCCAACATATTTTAATTAATGAATTAAACCCTTCAATTGATTAATTAAAGGGTTCGAATTTTGAATTACATGTGTGAATAAAATAATAGCCTTAGCTATTATTTTAGTTTGGCACTTGTTGTGTTGGGAGAATTTTGGGAGAGCTCAAGATAAGAATAGTGTTCTTCTTTCGACGAATAACACCGTTCTTCAACGAAGAACAAATCCGATGAAGAACGTGAGGGAAACGATCACCTTCCTCGATTACTTAAACTGGGGCAAGGAAGGAGGTGACACCACAAGAACACTACCTACCTCCCTCTTCCTCCAACGTAGATGGAATGACACCATCATTTGCGACGCCTGACCACCACGACACTCATCTTCCACGGATCATCGATGAATGAACCTTAATCAATGTAGGGGGTTTGTTTCAATTTTAATTGAATAAAATTGTTCTTCGTCTCTTGTTGAAACCATGTTTAATCTTCATCCATATGATACATCCTAACACGGAGGGCGCAGGCCAAAAGAACACGGCCCGATGACCCTCCATTGATCCTTGTTATTTTTCGTTGGCAACAATGACGGAAGGAGTGGCAGTGACCGGAGAAATCGGCGGCCTTATGTCGGCCACATCGAGAGGAATCGTGGCCCGCATATGCGGGCTGCTAAGCCGAAGAAGAACCAGCCGGTAGTAGCCATCATGGTTGGTGAAACTACGGCGCACCAAGGTGCCAGGCTGCGGAGATCCGCGGCCCGCACTCTGCGGGCCGCTTCGGTGGGTGAACCGGCCAGCTCGTTGGCCGGCCGCGTTGGAGGAGGCTGGGGCGCCGCTCGCACTGCAAAAGCCGGACGGCTTTGGCCGGCCAGGTAGGAGGGTGGAACCGCTCGGTACCGCTGGTTCGGGAAGTCGGGGGGGCCGCATCCCCCGCATCACTCAGCCACCCAGGCCGAGCCGCTCGGCCAGCCGGACTGAGCCGCAGCCATCCAGGTCGCACCGTGCCGCACAAGGCCGGGTCACGCCCCTTGGGCTAGGTCATTCCCCTTTGGGACGGGCCGCGTGCTTCACCGGGCCGGTCCGACACTAGCCGGTTCGGTCCCGCCAAAAACCGGGTCGACCCAGCCCGTCAGCCCACTGGACTTAACGGCCCTGGCCAGTTACGCTTAAGTGCGAATAACTTCACGACCGTGCGTCTGATCGACGTGCCGTCTATGGAACTGGGACCCTTACGATGAAACAATCCTTTTGTGATTCTCTAAGTGAGTTTTGGATGACTTTGATAAACAACTGGGTTTGGAACGAGCATATTTCCAACCGGGCCCCTGGAATGAAAATGCTATTATCTCTCCGATCGGGCGTCCGATTGACGTGTCATCTATCACGTTGGGTTCCTTTTGACGAGATGGAACTATCGGATACATCAACCTTGGAATTTGTGAATGTTGATGTATCAGCACCTTGGCTAGAGGAATGGACCCTCCTGGAAACGAGCATGATGTGTGCGGGAACCCTAGAGCTGGCTGCGACTGCAACGACTACCGTACTGGAATCCTCTGTGGGTTCGATGATGATGACAATCGTAATCGAATCATATGTGGGTTCAAAGATGATGAAAACTGTAATACAATCCTATGTGGGTTTGACAGTGATGACTACTATTCTTGTATCCTACGTGGGTCTGACAGTTTGACTTCTGTACTAGTATCCTGCGGGGGCCCAACAGAGTAGTTGGTCTAGTATCCTCCGTGGGTCTGACAACTTAGCCGGTCTAGTATCCTACGTGGGTCCGACAGCTTAGCTAGTCTAGTATCCTATGTGGGTCCAACAAATTAGATGAATCAGTGAATAAATCTGATCAACCCTATCGCTATATGAAATATGTACACCTGTGTGAGATGAGTCTTGACTTTCAATCAATATCATTGATGTGATTGACTTTCTTTCCTGTGTGGATTGTTTTGTTCTTGGACTCAAGGGTTGGATCTGAGCTGAGTTTGATAACTTAGGTATATGTATGGGAATATACCTTAGTAGGGTTCATTGATACTTCATGTTTGTATATTTCTTTTGTGGTTTATCCTTTTTGGATTCTTGGAGACCTTCGGGGGTCTCGAGGTCCCTCATGAGTATCGTATACTCATCCCTGCACGGGCTATGCCAGCACTATGTTGTTTTGGATGTAGACAATGGACAACACTGATCAAGGAGGAGACTTGTTGAGCAAGACGGTACCCGGAGGTGGACCACTTGGTGAGACATACACGGAGTGTACGGATGGACCCAGGGTGCTGAGGAGGCCATATGTACCCACCCTTCTGGTGGAATTCCCGAAGGACGAATCAGTAGTTGCTATTTTTCTTTTCTGCAGTTGTACCAGTTTCTCAGTTGTATTGTTCTTACTGTTGGGCTTGTATTTACGGCCCCTTTTCATTTCAGCACTTACTTTTTGTATTCAGTATTTACTTACTGATTTCATTACTTGCGCACACTGTTGTGTCTGTTTACTTTCATAAAGGCAATGCCATCCTAGCATAAGGATTTACGCCTTTGGTGCTAGTCGCCAGCCCCTGGCCTATGGAAGGCGGGCTTGGGGTAGTCACAACACGAGCCCCGAGGATAGGTCATGACAAAGGCCATTAAAAAATAATAATTTTATGTTTATAATTGCATGTCCAGCTTAGAACATAACGCTCATGCATGGCTACCACCTTCAAATTACAATCCCATGATCTCCCTTATTTTATTATTCTTTAAACATAATGCTCTAAACTATTCCACTTTATGAAAATTATACGGTTATTTTCTTTTTTCATGATCACTCTTAGAATTATGTAGCCTCCTCAACCATTTATTTTCTGAACACGAACTCCCTGTAACACTTCAATAATCCTTAATAGACTATACTTCATTGTTGTAAACCATGTGTCACTTTTTATACAAGTTCCTCGAACTAAGGATCATTACATCAATCATCTAATTTTTAACAACATGGAGGATTTCCCAGACATATAATTCAATGCTATGAATCCAAAAAAACTCTACATACATCATCACTTCAACCAATATCCAATCACATTGGAGTTACTTCTTAATTTTGATAAGTATTGACAGCTATTGAAAACAAATAAAACTTCATTCTAAAAGTGGACCCAAGTTTAGTTTACCTAGAGATGCTGAGAGTGGTTCTTTTCTTGAAGAATCCCAAGAACATCATTTTTATATTTAGTTAATTGGGCATATATAGTAATTATATGTCTTTAATATAGGAATTATAATGCTTATTAGAACCTATAATGAGCTCAACTAAGAATGGTGTGATGTTTGTATGGTAAGATTCCTATGTGACATAATATTCAGAGATGAATAGGTGACTAAATTCAGCCCCAGGACTAATTCTTCTAGATTCGGGAGGAAGATACACATTGCATTGTGATTCATAAAGTATCAGGATAAGAGTAGTTATGATACAAGAGGATTGATTCATGGTGTATGGTTCAAATCATTTGAGGCCATAATGAAGGAACTACCAGACACATGATCTGATGTTAGCTGATATTGTACATTCATTGAGTGGTTGGTGGAATTATTTACTAGAAGAGAATTTTAAGGTGTAAAAAGAACAAAAATACTCAATTACATATTTACACAGCATGACCCAAAACATAGGAAACAAATCTTGGTTGCGCACCTAGAGATTTTGACTTGAAGATTTCAAATACACCAGGGAAAGGAAATGTTTTTGTTGATGCACTGAGCATGAGGACTCTGATAGAGGCAATATAGGAGTATATTAGTGAGTGGTAGATGTGGTATTTTTTCAAAGATTCATGTGGAGGTGTGGGATAGTCAAGGAAATATTTGTATACTATCCTTGAAATTGAATTCCACCATTAGGGATAGTTTGAGGATGAGACAATAGTCATATTTTAAGGAATTAAACCCATGGGATAGAATGGTAATTGAGGACCCAACTCCTAGTTGGACCATTAGAGAGGATGAACTTCTATTCATACATGGACCCATTTTTGTTCTAGATTATATACACAATGATATGATGAAAGAGTTTAATTCCTCATCTTGGGAAGTACACACTAATGATACCAAGATATATTTGGACTTATACGGTAAATACTGGTGTCCAGGGATAAAATAAGAGGCTTCAGGTTTTTTACACATTGTTTAACCTATTAGATAGTGAAAGTGAGACACTAGTGACCAAATAGGATTTTACAGTAGTTACCAATTCCCATGTTTAAATACGATGATGATATGTCTGATTCTATGATCCAATTTTCGTGTTCACCTTGATTTTATGAAGTTGAATGGGTTACTATAGATAGTCTCAATAACGTCACCCAATTCCTTTTGAATAGGGAGACATTATTAGTAGATGATCTTGGGAGACATGATTTTTGTGATATTGGGATCCTTCATAGTAATCCACATAATATTTTATTAGGTATTGATTTATAGTTTACATCTATGTTCTGTGAAACCTTTATGAGGGTGTTGGGTACAGAGGTGCCTTTGGGCATGGCATACATCCCTCAGATTGATGGCCAGTCAATGAACACAATACAGGTTCTAGAGGAAATTCTCAAAACATGAATAATTGATATTTTGGGTTCTTGGAAGAGGTGTATTGTAACACCCCAAGCTTCTACGGTACGTTTCCCTTTGAATAATGCGGTGGCGTGTGTTGTACGCAACCTCGAGTTCTAACACACACCACAACTAATTAAACTAGCCGTTGTGAATAGTAATACCTAATTTTTGAAATTATATATATTTTATATTTGAAAATGGACTTCATTTTTGGACTCGGAATATCGAATTTAGCCTAAGGTGAAATTTTGGTACTTTTCGGATAACTTTCATATTTTGATGAATAGTGAAAATTACTAAATTTTTAATTAAAAACAACTTTTTTAATCAAAATAATTAATAGTGATAAATTATGAATTTTAGTAGTTTTAAAGTATATTTAGAATATATTTTTACCATTTAATATAATGTTGGTCATTGGACCTAATTTTACAATTAAACCGAACATAAACAAGTGTCAATCTTTTGATAGTTATTATCTCTTAAAAACACGCTTTTTGTTTTGACAGCGGGAATTAATTTTAAATTAATTTCTACCACTTCTGTGTTTTGAATTTAGGAAAATGGATTCCATATTTGGAATCAGGATGTTCAAATTGAGTAAATAGGTAACTTTTATTTTTAGACATTTTGAATAATTACTGCGGTAAATATTTTATTTACCATGGTTAAGGGTAAATCCGGTAAATAAGGGTTAAAAAATAATATTATAATAATACAAAATTACCCTAAAACGTGTCCTAACCTTATTGGTGGACACATACCCGACCATGGGCATCCTTGGGTCAATTTGGGGACCCCTTGGAGCCACTTGTATGTGGTAGGGACACATTATATTAATAAAGTTAAAATAAAAATAAAAATGGCATAAGCTTACATCTTTTATAAGAACAATTTTTACATAGGGTTATACATGTTGGATTTTCGATTATAAATATTAATTAGAAAGATAAAAATATTTCCTACATAATGATGTTTTATTTATAATTTTTAGACATTAAATAATTTATTTTATTTATGACACAATGATGATGCAGTAATTACTAAAATAGTGAAAAATTAAAATAATTGATATTATAAATACCCAAATAAATATAATATGAAACTTTTAATGAATTAAACTAATTTTCTAGGCTAATATGATATATTAGTATTGATTTAATGGACTTTGTTCGAAGTAATAAATCTGTTATGAGTTTCACAAATATCAACTATTGAATAGTGTCAAAATTGACATAAAAGAGTTCTTAAAACAAATATTATATTATTAATTGATATTAAATTCCTATAAATCTAAGGTTCGGCCAAGAGACTTATATTATGATAGGTTAATCATTAATGGACCACTTGGGGGTCTCTTGGATGTATATAGTAAGTTTATTAACCATATTATATAAAAATACAAAGAGACATTGTAAAAGTGAAACTAATTAACTTAGAGTTAATACTTAAAGATAAGGTTAATATAAGTACCCAAACCTGTCTAAATTCTATTGGTTGAGTGGTGTTCGACCTATCCCCACCTTAACCTTTTAATAATAAGCTTTGGAGCCATTAGAAACCGAATATGAATTTATTATAAATTAATATTTCTAGCTTTTCCAAAGGTGCCCCTCACCCCTCTTATAAAAAGGGAACTCCTCCTTCTCATTTCTTCACACCATCAAAGCCTTTTGTTTCGGCCAAACTCTGCCCAAATACTCTCCCAAAATCCCTCACTACAACCTAGAGTCCTTAGTTTGATCAGAAAGCCAACCTAAGGAGCCCTTTTGATCAAATCAAAAGGAAGAACCCGAAGAAGAGGTAATGATTTCACCACCCTTTTCTAAGTTCATTTCTTCTTCCACTTCTTCTTCCTTTGTTCTTACCATTCTAAAATAATAACTCCAGTATCTCACATATACTGTGATGTTATTATAAGTATGGTACAACCATATTCAGTATTCTATCCACCCTTTGAATAACATGTCACCATACGTGCGTACGTACGGCTTACCGTCTCCACGTCGTGGTGTAATTGTTATTCAATATAATATTATTTGGATGGGTATAATAATGATGTTTAACTCATGTAAATAATAAATATAACATGTTAATAATTCTGTATATATGATATACCATTCATTTATATATTATTTTAATATCAAAAGAATGATATTGTCGCTCGTGCGTATGTACGGACTACCGTCTCCACGAACGCGATGAGATTCATTCTCCATCGTATCCATTCAAGTATAATTATCATTTTATGATTTAAAAATGATGTTTAAGGACTTGATATCATTCTGTATATGAATAAGATACAACAAACATGGCTTATGTAACAAAACATATAAAAGAAAATGAGTAAGTTAACACCCGAAACGATGATAACTCTAAGATATTAGTATCAAATCAATATTAAAAGATCATATATGATATCATATTAATGTATATGATTCTTGTATAATTTAATAAAAATTATTTCACCATTATACAGGAGGTTAGCCTACCCCAACCAAGGAAAAGTACAAGGTAAGGGTTTACTTTACAACCTCTTCATTATCCGAGGTTGTTTATATGTAATAATCTACTGGGATCTCTTTATCATCCACATCCATGTTTCTTAAAAATGTATTTCAAAACATTTTTTACAAGAATATGGGTTAAAGTCATTTATACCCTTTTTTTGACTTTTTATAAGAGGTTTATAAAGGAATCTTTCTGTCGTTTTCAAAACAAGGTCCTTTTTAACCTTTTCGACAGAATTGAGGTAAGAATATTTTTTTAACTTATACGGCGGGTGCGGTTATTTTACGCCGTTATAAAATCTTCAAAGCTTTCCTTACAAGCTTATAAGAATATTTTCAAAGAAAATGTTTTATTTTATATGGATCTTAAATGATTTCAAAATAAAAGGAGATATTTCTTTAAAAAGAATTTTGATTTCATCTATGTCAACATCCTTTGATGGATTTTAAGATTATTTGAAGTTGATTTATTATGATACAAAACTTCTATATTGTATTTAAGGTTTTGTGATATGTTTGACTGTGGATGTGCTATTTTTATACCATTCATAGTTTATGGTGAAATTATTGACATTTCGTATGCTAGTTTTAATACGAATGTTTATGTTATGTTTAAACCTTTTCATATGGGAATGCATTGGACTTAATAAGTGACGGGTGGAGCCCGCTATAGCTCCTCGATGCATCGGTAGGTCTCATGAGACAAACTAGTGTCTTGGCACAAGGCCTTGACAAAATCTTATTTGTAGTCTTGGCACGAGGCCTTGGCCATGTGGTTATGATAGTCTGGCATTATGCATTCCAACATTATGAAAGTGGTTATTGATTTTTGCATGTGATTATTCATTTAGTAGAATATCCATGTGAATAAGTAAATGGCATTATTTCATTTTATTTATGCCATACCATGTTGAAAGTTTGTATTTAAAAGGCTTTTGTTTTAGTTATACATTGCCTTAAATGTTTATTCTTATTTATGAAAGTTTCCACTTTATTGTTATCCTTACTGGGCATTTGAGCTCACCCCTTTTTTTATGTTTTATTTTTCCCAGGATGTGAAGAAGTAAGTTATGAATGACCTGCAGGGATTTTATGAGGGGTTAATAGTGTGGATTGTGGAAACATTATGTTGTTGTATTAGTTTTTCATTTTATGATGTAATGTAAAACTTATGAATATATCTAGTGTTTCCAAGGCTACTAAACCAATCGGTCTTTCGAGATTTGATCTTTCTTGTGATCATGCCAATGTTATGTAATTAATGCACCGACTCTGGGTAGCTGGGGTCGGGGCGTTACAGTTGGTATCAGAGGAAGTTTAGTACAAACCTTGGAAGCTAGATTTAGATAAACTCTGATTAGATCACATAGACCTAAGATGAACTTTGAGGATTAGTATAGAAGAACTTCCTAGAATTTTGGTATTGTAGAGACTTTGTGAGTTTTCCGAGCAATACATCCCTGTCTGGATACGAGCAGGTAGAGGCGGCTCTGGCACAGATGTACCTAGGGGTAAAACCCGAAAACACCGCTTTGAGCTAGACTCGAACGGGAACTGGTGCACGACAACGGGCCTTGCTGCACTCTTGGTTACGACACTCCCGGGGGATATGCTTAGGATAACTCTCACTTTCTTTACAAATCATTATGAAGGGTTTATGAGTATATACTTCCTCAAAGAAAACATTTTTATGATTATGGATTATATCCATAAATAGTTCAATTTATGTTAAGTGTTTTATAAGTATGGGATTATGTATTTTGATTAATAAACTGATCTAGTTTATGCCATTGTTTAGAAATGGCGCCTAGTGGAAGAAATGGAAACCGTATCAATGCACGCACTCCATGTAGGGATTTCCATCCTGCTCAAGATAATTATAGTGGGGCTGGTGATGCAACTGGTGCTGATCAGCTAATCACCATACTGGGACAACTTACTCAGGTTATGAATAATAACCTTACCCGTATAGAGCACCCTGATCCGCAGCGTGGAGGATCAATGTTAGATCGATTCATGAGACAACAACCACCAACGTTCAATGGGAGTACAAATCCCTTAGTAGCTGAGCAATGGATATTTTCCCTAGAGAAAATATTTCAGGCTTTGGGGAGTAGTGAAAGGGAAAAAGTTACCATGGCAGTTTACCGCCTCACTGGAGATGATGATCAATGGTGGTCATTGATTCAAAACATGAAGGAAGATGATGAAGTATCAAACATGGAATGGAGGGAGTTCAAAGATCTGTTTTTAGAAAAATACTTTCCTCGCGACCATCGAGCAGATATGGAAAGACAATTTCTGAGTCTGAGACAAAAGGAGGATGAGAATGTCACAAAGTATGAGGATAACTTTACAAGGTTAGCGAGGTACGCTGGTGATTATATTCGCAACCCAAGAAGTAAGATTGATCGTTTCCTTGATGGGTTAAAACCATTTCTCCGTCGAGCATTAGTCTCACAATCCTTTTCATCGTACGAAGACATTGTCTCATGTGCTATCAAGACCGAAAAGGAATTCTCTAAGTCTTATGTCTTTAAAGCAAAGCAAGAGAAGAAGAGACCTGCTGATCAATCTGGGAATGGAAATAAGGGGAAGAAGGGAAAGGTTGAATATCCATCTTGTGGTAAGTGCGGGAAGAAACACCCCGGTGCTTGCCTGAAGGGAATGGGAGTCTGTTACAAGTGTGGTGAAAAAGGCCACCAAGCTCATGATTGCAAGGGGAAGAAGGAAGCTACCAACGTTCAGTGCTACAATTGCAGGGAGATGGGGCATTATGCAAATTCATGTCCTAAGCGTCAGGAGAACTTACCTCAGAAAAGGCCAAGGGATCAAGGCCAGGCTTATGCTATCACTACTGCTGAGGTAGAAGCTCCGAAAGACGTGGTGGCAGGTAATTTAATGGTTTCCTCAAGTTTAGCAAATGCATTATTTGATTCTGGATCATCGCATTGTTTCATATCTTCCCAGTTTGCTAAGAAAATTAGATATTTCCAATTTGATTTAATAAGGGAGTTGTCAGTTAAAACTCCTAAGGGAAGTATCGTTGCAACAAAGTTTTGTGAATCAGTCCCCATTAGAGCACATAAATTTTCTTTATCTGCTGATTTCATCGTCGTACCTATGATTGAGTTTTATATAATCCTCGGTATGGACTGGCTTTCGGACTATGATTCGAAGATTTATTGTAAGAAGAAAGAGGTTACGATTCTTGATGATAATGATAAGGAGCACCTTATTTTTAGAGCAGAATCGTCACCACCTAATTCTTATTTAGATCCACCCCCTGTAGCTCAACTTAATTAAATTATCGGGGAGGAAGAGAATAAAATAACTGTCGGTGAGGAAAGGAATGTTCAAATAGAGGATGTACCTATTGTGAAAGAATTTGTAGATGTATTTCCGGAAGATTTACCTGGACATCCTCCAGAACGAGAAGTTGAGTTTTCTATTGATTTGATTCCTGGATCAAGGCCTATATCGAAGACCCCTTATAGAATGGCCACTGTAGAGCTAGTCGAACTAAAGAAACAACTAGAGGAATTGAGTAATAAGGGATTTATTCGCCCTAGTGTTTCTCCATGGGGAGCCCCTGTTCTTTTTGTTAAAAAGAAAGATGGATCTATGAGGTTATGTATCGACTACAGGGATATCAATGCTATAACGATAAAGAACAAGTATCCCCTACCTCGTATTGATGATTTATTTGACCAACTGCATGGAGCTCAATACTTTTCAAAGATTGACCTTCGATCTGGATACCATCAGTTGTGTGTAAAGAAGGAAGACATTCCGAAAACAGCATTTCGAACCAGGTACGGGCATTACGAGTTTACTGTAATGCCGTTTGGATTGACTAATGCACCCTCTGTATTCATGGATCTGATGAATAGAGTTTTCAAGGAGTATCTCGATGAATTTGTGGTGGTATTTATTGATGATATCTTGGTATACTCCAAAACCTACAAAGATCATGAAAATCACTTGCGCATTATCTTGAAGACACTGAGGAGGCATGAATTATATGGAAAGTTTAGCAAGTGTGAATTCTGGCTTCAGGAGATTTCTTTTCTTGGCCATATTGTCTCTAAAGATGGAATATCTGTTGATCCTTCTAAGACCAAGGCAATCCAAGAATGGCCAGCACCTACGAGTATAACTGAGGTACATAGTTTTATTGGTTTGGCAGGTTATTATCGACGTTTCGTCCAAAATTTTTCCCGATTGGCTAACCCATTAACGAAGCTCACACGTAAAGGGGTTAAATTTGTTTGGACAAAAGACTGTGAAGAATGTTTCTAAGAACTGAAGAGAAGATTAGTCAATGCTCCTATATTGACTCTACCATCGGGGAATGATGGGTTCGTTATTTATAGTGATGCATCAAAGAAAGGACTTGGTTGTGTCCTTATGCAGAATGATAGAGTTATTGCCTATGCATCACGACAGTTGAAAATTCATGAACAAAACTATCCTACTCATGATCTTGAGTTAGCAGCTGTGATCTTTGCTTTGAAGATATGGAGGCACTACCTCTATGGTGAAAAATGTGAGATTTATACTGATCACAAGAGTTTGAAGTATATTTTCTCACAAAAAGAACTCAATATGAGGCAAAGGAGATGGTTTGAATTACTCAAGGATTATGATTGCACGATACACTACCACCCGGGGAAAGCAAACAAAGTAGCAGATGCTTTGAGAAGAAAAGACCATGGAGTTCTGAACATGATGAGAATTGAAAGGGATCCAATTTTCATGGATCTAGAGAAGATGGACATGGGAATAACCAGGGAAGGTGAAACATCAATGATTTTTCAAATGGTTGCCAAACCATCTTTACTAGAAAGGATTAAGAGTTCCCAGACCGATGATGAAGAATTTCAGAAGAAGATTAAAGCTGTGAATGATGGGAGATTGAGAGACTTTGTGTATGAAGATGGAATTTTGAAATTCGGGAAGAGACTTTGTGTTCCCAATATACCTGATCTAAAAAGGGAATTGCTGGATGACGCTCATAGTTCCAATTTCTCTATACACCCTGGGAGCACCAAAATGTATAGAGATTTGAAGGAACATTTTTGGTGGGATAACATGAAGAGGGAGATTGCTGATTTTGTGTCAAGATGTATGGTTTGTCAACAAGTCAAAGCTGGAAGGCAACAGCCTGGAGGAGTCATGCAACCTCTTCCCATACCGGAGTGGAAATGGGACAATATTACGATGGACTTTGTCATGGGGCTACCAAAGACTCCTAGAAGGAACGATACAATATGGGTTATTGTTGATCGTCTTACCAAGTCAGCACATTTTCTTGCTATAAGAGAAGATCTACCCCTGGAACGTCTAGCAAGACTATACATTAATGAAGTTGTGAGACTTCATGGAGTACCCCTATCGATTGTTTCTGATCGTGATCCCCGTTTTACTTCAAGATTTTGGAAAAGTCTTCAGAAATCCCTGGATACTGAACATCATTTGAGCACTGCTTACCACCCTCAGACAGACGGACAATCAGAACGGACTATTCAGACCTTAGAAGTCATGTTGAGATCTTGCTCACTTGATTTTCAGGGTATGTGGGATCAATATTTACCACTAGTAGAATTTTCCTATAACAATAGCTTCCATTCGAGTATTCAGATGGCACCATATGAAGCGTTATACGGAAAGAGATGTCGTACACCAACCTGTTGGGATGACGTTGGTGAAAGAAAACTTGTAGGCCCAGAACTGGTGGAGGAAACGGTGGAAAAGGTGAAGGTAATCCAAAATCACATTAAACCAGCTCAAAGTAGGCAGAAGAGCTATGCCGATAATCGAAGGAAGGATTTGGAATTTCAAGTCGGTGATCATGTTTTCCTGAAGGTATCTCCGTGGAAGGGAGTCATACATTTTGGTAAGAAAGGTAAATTGAGTCCCAGGTACATCGGACCTTTCGAAATTCTAGAACGAATTGGGGCTGTAGCTTACCGATTGGCAATGCCGCCAAGTCTCTCCAAAGTTCACGATGTGTTCCATGTATCTCTGTTGAGAAAATACATGCCTGACCCAACGCATGTACTCACCTATGAGGAATTAGAACTGGAACCCGATCTTTCCTATTGTGAAGAGCCCGTCAGGATTCTTGATACGAGAGAACAAGTGCTGAGAAACCGGACGACGCGTCTGGTAAAAGTTTTGTGGAGGAATCATAAGATGGAAGAGGCAACGTGGGAACCCGAGGAACTTATGATGAAGAACCACCCGAGTATTTTTATGCAGTAATACCCTAGAAATTGCGAGGACGCAATTATTTGAAGGAGGGGAGAATGTAACACCCCAAGCTTCTACGGTACGTTTCCCTTTGAATAATGCGATGGCGTGTGTTGTACGCAACCTCGAGTTCTAACACACACCACAACTAATTAAACTAGCCGTTGTGAATAGTAATACCTAATTTTTGAAATTATATATATTTTATATTTTAAAATGGACTTCATTTTTGGACTCGGAATATCGAATTTAGCCTAAGGTGAAATTTTGGTACTTTTCGGATAACTTTCATATTTTGATGAATAGTGAAAATTACTAAATTTTTAATTAAAAACAACTTTTTTAATCAAAATAATTAATAGTGATAAATTATGAATTTTAGATGTTTTAAAGTATATTTAGAATATATTTTTACCATTTAATATAATGTTGGTCATTGGACATAATTTTACAATTAAACCGAACATAAACAAGTGTCAATCTTTTGATAGTTATTATCTCTTAAAAACACGCTTTTTGTTTTGACAGCGGGAATTAATTTTAAATTAATTTCTGCCACTTCTGTGTTTTGAATTTAGGAAAATGGATTCCATATTTGGAATCAGGATGTTCAAATTGAGTAAATAGGTAACTTTTATTTTTAGACATTTTGAATAATTACTGCGGTAAATATTTTATTTACCATGGTTAAGGGTAAATCCGGTAAATAAGGGTTAAAAAATAATATTATAATAATACAAAATTACCCTAAAACGTGTCCTAACCTTATTGGTGGACACATACCCGACCATGGTCATCCTTGGGTCAATTTGGGGACCCCTTGGAGCCACTTGTATGCGGTAGGGACACATTATATTAATAAAGTTAAAATAAAAATAAAAATGGCATAAGCTTACATCTTTTATAAGAACAATTTTTACATAGGGTTATACATGTTGGATTTTCGATTATAA
Organism: Viscum album; assembly: GCA_963277665.1. Lineage (NCBI taxonomy): Eukaryota > Viridiplantae > Streptophyta > Magnoliopsida > Santalales > Viscaceae > Viscum > Viscum album. The sequence continues at coordinate 1,785,984,512 of OY728155.1, read as the reverse complement.
ATATTAATTAGAAATCTAAAAAGATTTCCTACATAATGATGTTTTATTTATAATTTTTAGACATTAAATCATTTATTTTATTTATTACACAATGATGATGCAGTAATTACTAAAATAGTGACAAATTAAAATAATTGATATTATAAATACCCAAATAAATATAATATGAAACTTTTAATGAATTAAACTAATTTTCTAGGATAATATGATATATTAGTATTGATTTAATGGACTTTGTTCGAAGTAATCAATCTGTTATGAGTTTCACAAAAATCAACTATTGAATAGTGTCAAAATTGACATAAAAGAGTTCTTAAAACAAATATTATATTATTAATTGATATTAAATTCCTAAAAATCTAAGGTTCGGCCAAGAGACTTATATTATGATAGGTTAATCATTAATGGACCACTTGGGGGTCTCTTGGATGTATATAGTAAGTTTATTAACCATATTATATAAAAATACAAAGAGACATTGTAAAAGTGAAACTAATTAACTTAGAGTTAATACTTAAAGATAAGGTTAATATAAGTACCCAAACCTGTCTAAATTCTATTGGTTGAGTGGTGTTCGACATATCCCCACCTTAACCTTTGAATAATAAGCTTTGGAGCCATTAGAAACCGAATATGAATTTATTATAAATTAATATTTCTAGCTTTTCCAAAGGTGCCCCTCACCCCTCTTATAAAAAGGGAACTCCTCCTTCTCATTTCTTCACACCTTCAAAGCCTTTTGGTTCGGCCAAACTCTGCCCAAATACTCTCCCAACATCCCTCACTACAACCTAGAGGCCTTAGTTTGATCAGAAAGCCAACCTAAGGAGCCCTTTTGATCAAATCAAAAGGAAGAACCCGAAGAAGAGGTAATGATTTCACCACCCTTTTCTAAGTTCATTTCTTCTTCCACTTCTTCTTCCTTTGTTCTTAACATTCTAAAATAATAACTCCAGTATCTCACATATACTGTGATGTTATTATAAGTATGGTACAACCATATTCAGTATTCTATCCACCCTTTGAATAACATGTCACCATACGTGCGTACGTACGGCTTACCGTCTCCACGTCGTGGTGTAATTGTTATTCAATATAATATTATTTGGATGGGTATAATAATGATGTTTAACTCATGTAAATAATAAATATAACATGTTAATAATTCTGTATATATGATATACCATTCATTTATATATTATTTTAATATCAAAAGAATGATATTGTCGCTCGTGCGTACGTACGGACTACCGTCTCCACGAACGCGATGAGATTCATTCTCCATCGTATCCATTCAAGTATAATTATCATTTTATGATTTAAAAATGATGTTTAAGGACTTGATATCATTCTGGATATGAATAATATACAACAAACATGGCTTATGTAACAAAACATATAAAAGAAAATGAGTAAGTTAACACCCGAAACGATGATAATTCTAAGATATTATTATCAAATCAATATTAAAAGATCATATATGATATCATATTAATGTATATGATTCTTGTATAATTTAATAACAATTATTTCACCATTATACAGGAGGTTAACCTACCCCAACCAAGGAAAAGTACAAGGTAAGGGTTTACTTTACAACCTCTTCATTATCCAAGGTTGTTTATATGTAATAATATACTGGGATCTCTTTATCATCCACATCCATGTTTCTTAAAAATGTATTTCAAAACATTTTTTACAAGAATATGGGTTAAAGTCATTTATACCATTTTTTGACTTTTTATAAGAGGTTTATAAAGGAATCTTTCTGTCGTTTTCAAAACAAGGTCCTTTTTAACCTTTTCGACAGAATTGAGGTAAGAATGTTTTTTTTAACTTATACGGCGGGTGCGGTTATTTTACGCCGTTATAAAATCTTCAAAGCTTTCCTTACAAGCTTATAAGAATATTTTCAAAGAAAATGTTTTATTTTATATGGATCTTAAATGATTTCAAAATAAAAGGAGATATTTCTTTAAAAAGAATTTTGATTTCATCTATGTCAACATCCTTTGATGGATTTTAAGATTATTTGAAGTTGATTTATTATGATACAAAACTTCTATATTGTATTGAAGGTTTTGTGATATGTTTGACTGTGGATGTGATATTTTTATACCATTCATAGTTTATGGTGAAATTATTGACATTTCGTATGCTAGTTTTAATACGAATGTTTATGTTATGTTTAAACCTTTTCATATGGGAATGCATTGGACTTAATAAGTGACGGGTGGAGCCCGCTATAGCTCCTCGATGCATCGGTAGGTCTCATGAGACAAACTAGTGTCTTGGCACAAGGCCTTGACAAAATCTTATTTGTAGTCTTGGCACGAGGCCTTGGCTATGTGGTTATGATAGTCTGGCATTATGCATTCCAACATTATGAAAGTGGTTATTGATTTTTGCATGTGATTATTCATTTAGTAGAATATCCATGTGAATAAGTAAATGGCATTATTTCATTTTATTTATGCCATACCATGTTGAAAGTTCGTATTTAAAAGGCTTTTGTTTTAGTTATACATTGCCTTAAATGTTTATTCTTATTTATGAAAGTTTCCACTTTATTGTTATCCTTACTGGGCATTTGAGCTCACCCCTTTTTTTATGTTTTATTTTTCCCAGGATGTGAAGAAGTAAGTTATGAATGACCTGCAGGGATTTTATGAGGGGTTAATAGTGTGGATTGTGGAAACATTATGTTGTTGTATTAGTTTTTCATTTTATGATGTAATGTAAAACTTATGAATATATCTAGTGTTTCCAAGGCTACTAAACCAATCGGTCTTTCGAGATTTGATCTTTCTTGTGATCATGCCAATGTTATGTAATTAATGCACCGACTCTGGGTAGCTGGGGTCGGGGCGTTACATGTATACCCTTGGTTTAATTCAATTATAATATTAGATATCAGGAGAATATACAGATGGAACCTTATGTGGATTTTTATGGTTGGACATTATGTTAACTGTAACGCCCCGACCCCAGATGCCCAGATTTAGTGCATTATTATGTATCATTTTCATGATAAAAAAGATCATGTCTTGAAAGACCGATTAGTTTAGTAGCCTTGTAAGTACTCAATATATTCAAATGGTTTACATTACATCATAAAATGGAAAACTACAACAAAATTGTTTCCATAGACTACACTGAGATCCCATAGGCTATCCCTGTAGGTCATTCATAATATACTTCTTCACATCCGAGGAAAAATAAAACATAGAAAGGGGTGAGCTCAGATTCTTATTAAGGATAACAATAAAGCATAAACTTTCATTAAAAATCATAAACACTTAAGGAAATGTATAAGAATAAAAAAAGCCTTTTAAAAATGAGCTTCAACATAATATGAAGATATAAAATCAAATAATTCCATTTAATTATTCACAAGGATATTCTACAAGTCTAATAATCACATGAAATATCAATAGACACTTTCATAATGATGTAATGCATAATTCTAGAATTTCATAACCACATAGTCAAGTGCTTGTTCCAAGAATAGAAATAATATTTTGTCACGTCCTTGTGCCAAGACACTAGTTTGACTCATGAGATCTACCGATGCATCGAGGAGCTACAGCTGGCTCCACCCTTCACTTACTAAGTCCAATGCATTCCTCATATGAAAAGGTATAAACATAACATAAAAATTCGTATTAAAACTAGCATATGAAATGTCAATACTTTATCCATAAACCATGAATGGTATGAAATAACACATCCATAGTCAAACATATCACAAAAGCTTCAATATATTATGGAAGTTTTGTATAATAATAAATCAACTTCAAACAAACTTAAAATCCATCAAAGGATGTTGACATAGATGACATCAAAACCTTTTTAGAGAAATATCTCTTTCTATTTTGAAATCATTTAAAAGTAACGTAATTATAAAATAAAAAAATTATATTCAAAAATAATCTTATAATATTGTAAGGGAAGCTTCGATGATGTTATAATGGCAGAAAATAGCCGCACCCACCGTATAAGTTATAAATAACATTCTTACCTTATTTTTGTCTAAAAGGTCATAAATACCTTGTTTGGAAAACGACATAATGATTCCTTTATAAACATCTTATAAAAGTAAAATAAGGGTATAAATGACTTTAACCCATATTCTATAAAATATTAATAATATTTTGAAATACATTTTTAAGAATCATGGATGTGGGTGATAAAGAGTTCCCTATAGATAATTACGTATAAATAACCTCAAATAATGAAGAGATTGTGAAATTTACCCTTACCTTGTACTTTTCCTTGGTAAAGGGTAGGTCAACCTCCTGTATAATGGTGAAATAATTGTTAATAAATTATAAAATAATAATATACATTAATATTATATCATATAAGATCTTTTATCATTTCTTTCTTAACAATATCTTAGTATTATCGTCGTTTTGGGTGTTAACTGATTCATTTTTTATATACTTCGTTACGTAAGTAATGTTTGTTATGGATATGATGTATCTTATTCACATTCATAATGATATTAAGTCTTTAAACATTATTTTTAATCATCTAATGAAAATTGGTCATAAATGGATACGATGGTGAATGAATATCATCGCGTTCGTGGAGACGGTATTCCGTACGTACGCACGAGCGACAATATCATTCTTTTGATATTAAAATAATATATAATTGGATGATATATCGTATATATAGAATAATTATCATGTTATATTTAATATTTACATCAATTTCACTTCATTATTATACCCATCCAAATAATAATTTATTGAATAACAATTACACCACGATGTGGAGACAGTAAGTCGTACGTACGAACGTATTGTGACATGTCATTCAATGGACAGAGAAAATAATGAATATAGTTGTACCATATTTATAATAACATTACATTATATAGAATATATTGGATTTATTATTTTATATTGGAAACAACAAATAAGGAGTAAGTGGATTGTGAAAGGAACTTGAAAGAGGTGATGAAATATTAACCTCTTCTTCGGGTTCTTTCTTTTTATTTGATCAAAAAGGCTCCATAGGTTGGATTTCTGACTAAAGTAAGGCCTCTATGATGAAGGGTGGATATTTTAGAGGGTATTTGTGTAGGGTTTGGCTTAGCCAAATGGATTTGAATGTGTGGATTAGAGAGAAGGTGGAATTCCATTTATTAAGAGGGGTGGGGGGCACCTTAGGAAAAGCTAGAAATATTATTTTATAATAAAATCTTTTTCGGTTTCTAATAGCTAAAAAATGAATTATTTAAAGGATAAGGTGGGGATGGGTCAAAGCCCACTCAACCAATAGGTTTTAGATAGGTTTGGGTCACTCCATTAACTTTATATTTTTGATTTAACTATTAGTTAAAAAGTTTGACATTTACCACGTCTCTTTGTATTTTTTATATTATATGGTTAATAAACTTACTAAAAACATCCAAGAGAACCCCAAGTGGTTAATTAATGATACAAAAATCTTTACACAAGTATTTTTTCTGAAACTTAGATTTTTAGGAATATAGTATCAATTAATAATATAATATTTGTTTTACAAACTCTTTTCTGTCAATTTTGACACTATTTAGTATTTTGTTTTTGCTAAATTCATAGCAGCATTATTACTTTGAAAAAAATTCAACCAAGAAATTTTTTGGAATTCATAAAAAGTCTCAAATTACATTTATTTATATATTTATAATATCAATTATTTTAATATTTCATTAATACGGTAATTATTGCATCATCATTATGTCATAAATAAATTTAATTTTTTAATTTTGAAATATTATATATATAATACCATTATGTATGAAATATTCTTAGATTTATAAGGAATATTTATAGTCGAATTTATCTTATGTGTAAACCTATATTTAAAATTGTTTAGTTATTAATCTTTGAATTTAACACTTTTAACTCTTCTTTGAATTAAATAATAATAAAAGTCCTAATCAAATCCATGTGGACCTAAAGGATCATATTTTATTCCTAAGGTTGTTTTTTGCTGAATTAAACTTATCCAATAGAATTAGAACACGTGTTAGGGTAATAATAATATCATTTTTACCGTTAATTTTCCTATTTACTCTTAACTATGGTAAATAAAAGTAAAAAGTTATTATTTGCAAAAAATTATTTTCATCTTATTGAACCACATTTTACTTACTGATATCAACTGTGTCCCTCATATTTTTTAAATTCAACTCACAGAAGCGGTAAAATTAAGTTTTATGTAAATTTGCAAATACTCTTAGGAGGTGGGTAACAGACGGTAAAAAGTTCATTAAAATTTTTATATATCTAAAATTGTTATAAACTGACTCCAATGAAGAACATTGAACATATATAGGTATTATGTATCTATTTTGTCCTAAAATAAATTTAAATAAAATAAATATGTATTTAAATAAAAATTCGGTTTTAAACTATAACTCAGTGTTTTTCACTATTCATCAAAAATTGAAGGTTTTCAGAAAAATACCAAAAATTCACCCTAAGATAATTTCAATATTTCGAATCCAAAAATGAAGTCCATTTTGAAACATAAAATTTATAAACTTTCAAAAAGTTGGTATTACTATTCTTAATGGATATTTTGATTGGTTGTGGTGAGATAGAATTCGAAGTTGCGTATAACACACGCTACTGTATTATTCAAGGAGAAAGGTACCATAGAAGTTTGGGGTGTTACATTCTCCCCTCCAAATAATTTCATCCTCAAAATTTCTAGAGTATTACTGCGTAAAAATACTCAGGTGGTTCTTCATCATAAGTTCCTTGGGTTCCCACATTGCCTCTTCTATCTTATGGTTTCTCTATAGAACTTTTACCAACAAGTCGTCTAATTTCTCAGCACTTGTTCTCTTATATAAAGAATCTTGACAGGCTTTTCACAATAAGATAGATTGGGTTCCAGTTCTAATTCCTCATCGGTGAGTACATGTGTTGGGTCAGGCATGTATTTTCTTAACAGTGATACATGGAATACATCATGAACATTGGAGAGACATGGTGGAATTTCCAAATGGAAAGCTACACCCCCAATTCGTTCTATAATTTTGAAAGGTCCGACGTACCTGGGACTCAATTTACCCTTCTTAATGAATTGTATAACACCCTTCCATGGAGATACCTTCAGGAAAACATGATCTCCTACCTGAAATTCTAAATCCTTCCTTCAGTTATCAGCATGGCTCTTCTATCTACTTTGAGCTGGCTTGATGTGGTTTTAGATTACCTTCACCTTTTCCGTCATTTCCTCCACAAGATCTGGTCCTACGAGTTTTCTTTCTCCAACATCATCCCAATGGGTTGGTGTGCGACACCTCTTTCAGTATAATGCTTCATATGGTTCTATATGAATACTTGAATAGAAGATATTGTTATAAGAAAATTCTACCATAGGTAAATATTGATTCCACATACCTTGAAAGTCAACCGAGAAAGATCTCAACATGTCTTCTAAGGTTTGAATAGTCTGTTCTGATTGTCCATCAGTTTGGAGGTGGTAGGCAGTGCTCAAATGAAGTTCAGTATCTAGGGATTTCTAAAGACATTTCTAGAATCTTAATGTAAAATGGGGATCCCGATCAGAAACAATCGATAGTGTACTCCATGAAGTCTCACAACTTCATTAATATTTATTCTTAATAAACGTTTAAGTGGTAAATCTTCACTTATAGCAAGAAAATGTGCTGACTTGGTAAGATGATCAAAAATGACCCATATTGCATCGTTCCTTCTAGGAGTCTTTGGTATCCCCATGGAAAATTTCATCGTGATATCATCCCATTTCCACTAAGGTATGGGAAGAGGTTTCATGACTCCTCAAAGATATTTCCTTCCATCTTTCACCTGTTGAAAAACCATACATCTTGACCCAAAATCCGAAATCTCCCTCTTCATGTTGTTACACCAAAATTGTTCCTACAAATCTCTATACTTCTTAGTGATACCAAGGTTTATAGAGAAATTGGAACTATGAGCACCATCCAACAATTCCCTTTTTAGATCATGTATATCAGGAACACAAAGTCTCTTCCCAAATTTCAAAAATTCCATCTTCATACACAAAGTCACTCAATCTCCCATCATTCACAGCTTTAATCTTCTTTGGAAAATCTTCATCACTGGCCTGAGAACTCTTTATCTTTTCTAGTATAGATGGTTTGGAAACCATTTGAAAAAGTATTTATGTTTCACCTTCCATGGTTATTCACATAACCATCTTTACTAGATCCATGAAAAAAGGATCCCTTTCAACTCCCATCTTGTTCAAAACTCCATGATCTTTTCTACTCAAAGCATCTTCCACCTTATTTTCCTTCCCCAGGTGATAGTTTATAGTGCAATAATAATAATTGAGTAGTTCAATCCATCTCCTTTGCCTCATGTTGAGTTCTTTCTGTGATAAAATATTCTTCAAACTCTTGTGATCAGTATGTATCTCACATTTTTCACCATAGAGATAGTGTCTCCAAATCATCAAAGAAAAGATTACAACTACTAACTCAAAATCATGAGTAGGATAGTTTTTATCATGAATATTTTGTTGAAGTAAAGCATAAGAAATTACCCTATCATTCTGCATAAGGACACAACCAATTCCATTCTCTGAAGCATCACTATAAATAACACACCCATCATTCCCCGATATTAGAGTCAAGATAGGAGCATTGACTAATCTTCTCTTCAATTCTTCAAAACATTAGTCAGACTATTTTGTCCAAACAAATTTAACCCATTTTCATGTGAGCTTTGTTAATGGGTTATCCAACCGGAAAAAATATTGGATGAAATGTCAATAATAACATGCTAAACCAATAAAACGGCGTACCTCAGTTATAATTGTCGGTGCTCTCCATTCTTGGATTGCCTTAGTTTTATAAGGATCAACATAGATTCCATACTTAGAGACGATATGGCCAAGAAAAGAAATCTCTTGAATCCAGAATTCACACTTGCTAAACATCCCATATAATTCATTTCTTCTAAGAGTATTCAGAATAATGCAAAAGTGATTTTCATGATCTTTATAGCTTTTGGAGTATACTAAGATTTCAACAATAAATACAACTACAAAGCAATTAAGATATTCCTTGAAAACTCTATTCATTAGATCCATAAAGATAGAGGGTGAATTAGTCAATACAAAAGGCATTACTGTAAACTCCTAATGCCCGTACCTGGTTCCAAATGCTGTTTTCAGAATTTATTCCTTCTTCACACACAACTGATGATATCCAGATCGAAAGTAACTCTTTGAAAAGTATTGATCTCCATGAAGTTGGTCAAATAAATCATCAATAAGAGGTAGGGGATACTTTTTCTTTATTGTTATAGCATTGATTTCCCTGTAGTTAATGCACATCCTCATAGATCCATCCTTCATCTTAACACAAAGGACAAGGGCTCCCCATGGAGAAACACTAGGGAAAATTAATCCCTTATTACTCAATTCCACTAGTTGTTTATTTGGATCCACTAATTACACAGTGGTTATTCTATAAGGGGTCTTCGATGTAGTCCTTGAAATAAGAATTAAATCAATGAAAAACTCAATTTCTCATTCTAGAGGATGTCCGGGTAAATCCTCTAGAAACACATCAACATATTATAGAACAATTGGTACATACTCTATTTCAACATTACTTTCCTCACCCACATTTATTTCATTCTCTTACTCACCTATAATTTAATTTAGTTGAGCTACTGGGGGTGGATCTAGATAAGAATTAGGTGGTGACATTTCATATCTAAAGATAAGGCACTCCTTATCATCGTCAAAAATTGCAACCTCCTTATTACAATAAATTTTTGCATCATGGTCTGAAAGCCAATCAATACCAAGGATTATATCAAATTCAATAATATCTATGATGATGATATCAACATATAAATAACATTTATATGCCCTAAGGGGGACGTATTCACAAAACATTGTTGCAATGATACTTCACTTGGGAGTTTTGACTGACAACTCCCTTGTTAAATCAAATTGGAAATATCTAATTTTCTAAGCAAACTAGGAAGATATGAAACAATGTGATGATCCAGAATCAAATAAAGAATTTTCTAAACTTAAGGAAACCATTAAATTACTTGCAACCACATATTTTGTAGCATCAACCTCAACAGTAGTGATAACATAATCTTGCACTTGATCCCTTGGCCATTTCTGAGGTAAGTTATTCTAATGCTTAGGAAATTCATTCTCATAATTCCCCTTTCTCTACAATTTTAGCATTCAACATCAACAACCTCTTTCTTCCCCATGCAATCATGATCTTGGTGGAATTTTTCACCACACTTATAACAGACTCCCATTCCATTCAGGCAAGTACTAGGGTTTTTCTTACCACATTTATTGAATGATGGATATTAATATTTTCCCTTATTCCCCTTATTTCCATTTCCAGAGTGTTCAACAGATCTCTTCTTCTCTTACTTTTCTTTAATGTCATAATACTTAGAGAATTATTTTTCTGTCTTGATAGCACATCAGAAAATATCTTCATATGATGATAAGGATTGTGAGACTAATTCTCGACGGAGAAATGGTTTTAACCCATCAAATAAACAATCAATCATACTTCTTGTGTTACAGATATAAATTGCAGCATGCCTCGCTATCCTAGTAAATTTAGCTTCATAATTTACGAAATTCTCATCCTCCTTTTCCCTTAGACTTAGAAATTGATTTTCCATATCCGCTCGATGGTCATGAGGAAAGTATTTTTCTAATATAATCTCTTTAAACTCACTCCATTATATATTTAATACTTCCTCATATTAATTTGTGTTTTGAATCAATGGACACCATTGATCAGAATCTCCAGTGTGGTGGTAAACTGCCATGACAACATTTTCCCCTTCACTACTCCCCAAGGTGTGGAATATTTTCCTTAAGGAATTTATCCATTTCTCAGCCACTAATGTATTTGTACTCCCTATTGAATTTTGGTGGTTGTTTTCTCATAAAGGAGTCTAACATTGATCCTCCATGATGTGGATCAGGGCGCTCCATATAGGTAATGTTATTATTCATAACATGACTGAGTTGTCCCAGTTTGGTCATTTGCTGATCAGCACCAGTTGCGTCACCAGCTCCATTATAATTATATAGAGTAGGAGGGAAATCCCTACATGGAGTTCGTTCAATGATACAATTTCCATTCCTTCCACTAGGCTCCATTTCTAAACAATGGAATAAAGTAGATTATTTTATGAATCGAAATACATAATTCTAAACTTGTAAAACACTTCACATGAATTAAATAGTTTATGGATACAATCCATAATCCTAAAAAAATGTTTTATTGGAGGAAGTATATACTCATAAACCCTTCATAATGGTTTTTAAAGAAAATGAGAATTATCTTAAGAATATCCTCTGGGAGTGTCATAACCAAGAGTGCAGCAAGACTCATTTTGTGCACCAGTCCCCGTTCGAGTCTAGCTGAAAGTGGTGATTTTGGGTTTTACCCCTAGGTACATCTATGATAGATCCACCTCTACCTACTCATATCCAGATAGGGATGTATTGATTGGAAAAATCACGAACTCTCTACAATACAAAAATTTTAGGAAGTTCTTCTATATTAATTCTCAATGTTTATCTTAGGGCTATGTGCTATAATCAAAGTTTATCTAAATCTAGTTTCCAAGGTTTGTAATAAAATTCCTATGATACCAACTGTAACTCCCTGACCCCAGAAGCCTAGAGCCGGTTCATTATTACGTATCATTGACATGATCACAAAATATCATGTTTCAAAAGACAGATTGGTTTAGTAGCTTTGGAAGTAATGGATACATTCATAAGGTTTACAATACATCATAAAATGGAAAACTAAAACAACATTGTTTCCATAGACCACACTGAGATCCCATAGAATATCCCTATAGGTCAATCATAATATACTTCTTCGCATCTTGGTAAAAATAAAACATAGAAAGAGGTGAGATCAGATGCTTAGTAAGGATAACAATAAAGTGTAAACTTTCATAAATAAGCATAAACATTTAACGAAATGTGTCAGACTAAAACAAAAGAATTTTAAACTTGAACTTCAGCATAATATGGAAAAGATAAAATCAAATAATTAAATTAATTATTCACATTGATATTCTACTAGTCGAATAATCACATGCAATATAAATATTCACTTTCAAAATGATGGAATGCATAATGCCAGACATTTATAACCACATAGTCAAGGCCTTGTGCCAAGACTACCAATAATATTTTCTCAAGGCCTTATTCCAGGACACTATTTTGTCTCATGAGACCTACTGATGCATCGAGGAGCTATATCGGGCTCCACCCATCACTTACTAAGTCTAATGAATTCCTCATATGAAAAGGTTTAAACATAACATAATCATTTGTATTAAAACTGGCATACAAAATTTCAATACTTAATCCATAAACCATTAATGGTATGAAATAACACATCCACAATCAAACATATCACAAAACCTTCAATACAATATGGAAGATTTGTATCATAATAAATCAACTTCAAACAAACTTAAAATCAATCAAAGGATGTTGACATAGATGAAATCAAAACCTTTTTAGAGAAAAAATATTTTTATATTTTGAAATCATTTAAAAGTAACATAATTATAAAATAAAACATTTGTATTCGAAAAATTTCTTATAATCTTGTAAGGGAAGCTGCAACGATGTTATAACAGTGGAAAATAGTTGCACCCACTGTACATGTTAGAAAAACATTCTTATCTTATTTTTTTCAAAAAAGTCATAAAGTACCTTGTTTTGAGTACAATAGAAAGATTACTTTATAAACATCTAATAAAATTCAGAAAAGTGTATAAATTACTTTAACCCATAGTCTATAAAATATTAATAATGTTTTGGAATACATTTTTATGAATCATGGATGTGGATGATAAAGAGGTCCCAGTAGATAATTACGTATAGACAACCTCGGATAATGAAGAGATTGTGAAATTAACCCTTACCTTATACTTTCCTTGGTCGAGGGTAGGTTAACCTCTTATATAATTTTGAAATTATTGGTATTAAATTATACAAGAATCATATACATTAATATGATATCATATATGATCTTTTAACATTTTTTTGTTAATAATATCTTAGTATTATTGTCGTTTCAGGTGGTAAATGATTCATTTTCCTTTATATGGTTTGTTATGTAAGTAATGTTTGATATGGATAGGATGTATCTTATTCATATTCAGAATGATATTAAGCCTTTAAACATTATTTTTAATCATCTAATGAATTTTTTTAACTGGATACGATGGGGAATGAATCTCATTGCGTTCGTGGAGATAGTAATCCGTATGTACACATGAGTGAAAATATCATTATTTTGATATTAAAATAATATATAATTGGATGGTATATCATATATAAAGAATAATTATCATGTTATATTTATTATTTATATAAAATTCATATCATTATTATACCCATCCAAATAAGAACGTATTGAATAACAATTACACTACGACGTGGAGACGGTAAGCTGTACATATGCACGTATGGTGACATGCCATTAAAAGGATGGATAGAATAATGAATATGGTTGTACCATATTAAAAATAACCTCACAATATATAGAATATACTGGATTTATTATTTTATAATGGAAACAACAATGAAAGAGGAAGTGGAAGAATAAAACAACCTGAAATAGGTGGTGAAATATTTAGCTCTTCTTCGGGTTCTTCCTTTTGATTTGATATAAAGGGATCCATAGGTTGGCCTTAAGACTAAAGTAAGGAATATATGATGAATGGAGGACAGTTTATAGGGTGTTTGGGTAGTGTTTGGCATATCCAAATGGCTTTGATGGTGTGAAGTAGAGAGACAGGGGAGTGCCCTTTTATAAGAGGGGTGAGGGGAACCTTAGGAAAAGCTAGAAATATTGTCTTATAATAAAATAATTTTTGGTTTATAATGTCCCCAAAATAAATTATTTAAAGGATAATGTGTTTATGGCTCAAAAAACACTCAACTAATTGGTTTTAGACAGGTTTGGGTTACTATTTTAACTTTATCTTTTAGATTTAACTCTTAGTTAAATAGTTTGACATTTACCATGTCTCTTTTAATTTTTGTATTATATGGTTAATAAAATTACTAAAACCATCCAACCGAACCCAAAGTGGTTCATTAATGATAAACCTATCATTATAAAATTATTTTGGCCAAACCATAGATTTTTAAGAATAGAATATCAATTAAATTTATAATATTTGTTTTAAAAACTCTTTTATGTCAATTTTGACACTATTCTGTATTTTGTTATTGATAAATTCGTAAAAAAATTATTAATTCAAAAACAATTTATCTAAGATATCCTAACATGTCATATTAACCGTTAAAATTAGTGTAATTCATAAAAGGTCTCAAATTAAAATTATTTAGATATTTATAATATCAATTATTTTAATATTTCATTAATATGGTAATTACTACATCATCATTGTGTCATAAATAAATTTAATTATTTAATTTCTAAAAATTATAAATAAAATACCATTATGTATAAAATAATTTTATCTTTATAATGAATATTTATAGTCAAATTTATCTTATTTGTATCAATTATTAAAAAAAGATTAGTTATTAACTTTTGAATTTAACACTTTTAACTCTTCTTTGAATTAAATTATAATAAATGTCTTAATCTAATCCAAGTGGACCTAAATGATCATAGTTTAATCCAATGGTTTTTTGGGTCGAATTACACTTATCTAATAGAATTAGGAAATGTTTTTGGGTAATAATAATATCATTTTTACCCTAAATTTCCCTATTTACTTTTAACGTGGTAAATAAAAGTAAAAAGTTACTATTCACCAAAAATTATTTTCATCTTATTGAACCACATTTCACTTAATGATATCAACCGTGTCTATTTTATTTTTTAAATTCAACTCATAGAAGTGGTAAAATTAAGTTTTAGGTTAATTTGAATATGCTCCTAGGAGGTGGGTAAAAGACGGTAAAAAGTTTATTAAAATTTTTATATATTTAAAATTTATTATAAACTGACTCCAATGAATAAAATTGAACTTATATTGTTTTTATGTATCTATTTTGACCTAAAATAAATTTAACTAAAAATTCGGTTTTAAATTATTACTCAGTGTTTTTCAATATTCATCAAAAATTGAAAGTTTTCAGAAAAATACCAAAAATTCACCCTAAGATAATTTCTATATTCTGAATCCAAAAATGATGTCCATTTTGAGAATGAAAAATTTATAAAGTTTCAAAAAGTGGGTATTACTATTAATAACGGCTAGTTTGATTGGTTCTGGTGTGTTAGAACTTGAAGTTTCATTCAACACACGCTAAAGTATTACTCAAAGATAAGCGTACCGTGGAATCTTGGGGTGTTACATTAACCCTTGTACTGGTTAGAGTCAAGAGATTCAGGATTACTTCGACCCTGTCATGTGCATCAGACTTTGCAACATGTCAATTTTTAAGAATTTTTATGGAATCTTCTCAATAGAGATATAAATCCTACATCGATCATTGTCAATGAAATGTAAATTTGGAGGTCAAGGATTTTTTCTTTTTTATGTATATCATTGACTTTATGGAATAGATAGATTAAGAGATAGGGTATGATTTCACCATGGTATTTTGGTCTATTAGAGATTGTGGAGAGATTTTTTCATATAGCCTATCGATATAAGATACCTGATAGGTACCAAACAATTCACAATGTCTTCCATGTATATTATTTTTTCTATTATCACTCAAAAGTATCTAGTATTCTTATACCATAAGATGTTGAGATTTTTGTAGAGGAAAAATTATGGGTGCTTTCTATTGGGAGAATTGATTAGAGAAAAAAATCCTCTCAAATGTTATTCAATTACTCTTGTATGGGTTTTATGGTGCCATGGATGTGTACACGATGAGACTGGAGTGTGGTAGGCTAACGTACAAGTTTACTGGACAGAGATATTTAGAGATAATGGTTTACCACCCCTGGAATAGAAATATGGGGAATAATATCATTAAGGGTGGGTAATTGTAAGACTTGAGTTTTTCTATGAGGTACAAATATTTTTAATTTTAATTTAATTGATTGGTTCTGAAATAGGGTGAATGACTATTGACTTCATAGGTGTTTTAGGAGACTTATATAGAGTTTTTGGATCTTTAAGGCCTAGTTTTTTGAAAATAAAGCTGGGTCACATGGCTCGTATAAATCATGTTACCTAGAATGCACATTTAAACCTAACCAAGTGGGGAATTTCATTTAGTATTGGGGGCATCACGGTTTGAGGGAACTATACAACTAGGGGTGCACACCTATGTTGAGGTATCAATAGTTTTTTAACATAGGATTCACACGTGATTATTGGATGTTTTTTCTAATAGTGTGCTATGACCATGCAATAGGGGTCCCTGGACAAAAAGGTATTCACGATTGGCACATGGATTGGACAACAGTGCATCTGAACCATGAAACACCATGTTTTGGGGAAGATCTATCATTCTTATAATAATGAATTAGACTATTAACCATCGTAACCTATTTCATGTATTATCCATTCATGTCTAGTTGATCCCCTACCATTGAGTTCCATGGAATACTACATATGGGAAAGAGTGATTCTTTTTTATTCTGACTATGATTCAAGATTAATTTATCTCATTAGATCTTTGACGGTGATTTGTTTTTTATAATTCCACATTTCTTCATTTTTTTCAAATTTATGGAGTTATTTTGGTGGAAGATAAAATAAATATTACTAGGTTTTTACCTTTTCTTCCATTTTCTTCTATTACATTTTGTATTAGGAGTTGATACTAGAATATTGTTCTATAATGGGTATACAATAGATGGTCTAGATATTTTTCTCATAAAGTCTCATAGTTTTTTGTCATTTTCGTTTTTCCCACAAAATGTACATTCTAATAACTCTCATAATTTTAATTGAAATTCCTTAAATAAATTTTTGGAACATTTTTTTGGTTTCTTAATTAGTACCATGTGATATTTGGAGTTTTTCAACCTTAACCCACATCACTAGTTATTTTTATTTATGTATCTACTCAATGAGTTACAACCTTGTTGGATGCCTTTTTGATCTCTCCTATTTAGTACAAGTTGTAAAGACTAAAATGAGTTATTATAAGAGGGGTTGGACCTCTTTATCTAGGTGAATAAAAAATATTAAATTGATTAAATGTATTAAATTGAAATGTTAAATGAGTTGGATGAAATCAATTCATGTGTTTGATAATAAAATTTATTATTAAATGAGATAAATTATAAAGGGAAAAGTTCCCTCATTTCTATAATTGATAATGTTCATTATGGAGGTCTTAGAATAGCATCTTGGATAATATTCAATGTTATATAAATTTATGCTCCTTGGATTCCTAAATATATCAAATACGATATACATTTATATTTCAGGGAATAAATATTATATTGGATTATGTTGGAATTTTTACTCAATAGATCTAGATTACATGGGATTTCATTGACGTTACTACTCATTGGAATCGAGGGTTTGTCCTGATATTTGATTCCATGTAATAGGATGTTGAGGGTACCTTGGTTGTTATACCCTGAATATAGACCTTGTGGCCAGATACATGATGAGGATTCCTTGGCCTATATACCTTAGATCAGTCCCTTGGGCCTTTCATTAGATTACTAATCATAGAATGTAGTAATTGATTATCATTATTTACAGTTATCATGTGATTACATTATATTATTTATAGGGATCGTTGTATGTTGGACAATATCACACCTATTAAATTTTCATAATTTTATTATATTATACAATACTTCTCCTTATATACCCAGAATGGATTTATTATACACACCGTTGGTGGTGGCCTACTGAGTTTTATCTCACACCCTATTCGAGAAACTATTGTGTACTCAGATAGACTTCACAAATGCATGTTTGGACTGGGATAAACACCTATTTTCAATGCTTTATTGGTTATTCTTATCAGTAGAGGTCAAAAGGAATGAATTGGGATTTTGATTCTATTTAAGGATTGTCATTTATTCCTTTTTTAATATTGATATGTGCATTTTATTGGATTTCTATTTACTTTTACTGACTTAAAATTTGTATAGAGGCTTGATATACATAAATTTTTTATGTTATTAACTTTTTTCATATTAACTCCCCTACTATATGGATATTTAACTATTTCTAATAGTGAATTATATTGTGCCTCCAATAATAATTGATATGACTTCTCTACTATGTGAAAATGATCATCAGGGTATACTCTCCCAATGATATTACCTTAAACCCTCAATACTAGTTAGTAGCCTTTGGCATATGGGGATTCACACTTGAGGTCATTAACCCAACCAGATCGGGGAACCCTTTTCGAAAATTTAGATCTAGGATGTAAAAAATTCCAAGACTAAAAAATGTGTTTTCACAGGGTCTCCATTGGGATCCTTCTTAGTGAAATAATTTTTAAATATCTCGATGGATCATAATGATATTGAAAATTGGGTAAGGTTCCATGGAAAAAGAAGATTCCAGCTTAGTTAAACATCACTATGTAGTGTTTAAGGAAACAATATTTACCTATATATGATAAAATTAAATGTCATGACATCATTATGGTTTCTAGGTCAACTATTTTTAGTGAAACCATTAATAAATAGTGTCTCATATGTTCTACAATGGTTATTGGGAGCAGGAAGTCTGAAAATACTTTGGTGACTTCTTGAGATTCCAACCCAGATGCCACTAGGCTTACCTTTCCTTAATATATGATTCTAGGGAGTGGGAAACTCTAGAGTGGAAACATATCATAGAGTAGTGACCTTGTCAGTAGGTTATTGGTGAATTTGGGAGGTGATTAAAAAATCTCTCCGTGAGGGTATCCCATATAGCTGAAAGAACCATGAACTTTTTTATTCATCTCATTTGGTTTATCAAGGATAAGGATTAGGATCCCTCTCTACATCCACTTTTATCTTTTAGAACCCCCCACCATGTGGTATTGAGAACCACTAAGGTATGACAGATCTATTAGAATACCCACACTGATGGAATCAAGATTAATAGTGATGGTTCATACAACACGGCTATCGTGAGGGATGTGGTATTGTTTGAGATCGCAATGGTTCAGTTATTCTATAATTATCGGCATTTTTGGAGGAAATAAATCACTCTATAATGATAAAAACACAATGCATACATGCCTCATGTGGTGTAGTCTAGGGAATACACAACTTTTGGTGGTTTAAATATATTCCATTACGCACCCTTAATCTATTCATGGCCATTTCCCTATCCTTGAAAAATTTTATACATCATTCGAAGGTGTATGGTTCTCATCTCTATCCACATAGAATCTATTCAAACATATAGGGAATTAAAAAAGGTGGAAAATTATCTTATTTTCATGGATTCCAAGAGAGAGTGGATTACATGCTTCTCTGGAATAGTATCCTTTCCCCATAAGTGATAGATCACAGTGAAAGGGGATTCTATTGGTTCACACTACTTCAGACTCCATTAATATCTAATGTCCTTACTATATTTCTATTTTATATTTTACCTGATCTTTGCATTCTATAATAATAAAAATACTTATTTTTCTAAATAAGGTTTGAGAGAAAAGTATTTTTTATCATTAGTATAGAGTCATAAATCAATGGTTATGTGGTTGTGGGTTTCCATTATCCGTATTCTAATTAAATTACTATATACTATTTGATTCATTATTAATTAAGTGGGCCTTAGAAACGTTGGGGGACTCGTTGACCCATGTATATGATGCTTCATTTGATTGTTTTCATATCAAGGAATTTGTATACTCTTTTAAAATTTTAATGATTGTTTATGGGCATGATTATTTTGTGTATACACATTATTCTCACCCTATATATATATAAACAATTTTTATGTTTCTACGAGGTATTTGGTGATCAATTTGGATATTAATAGCTTGGGTATTGGGGTTTTGGGATTATTCCAAGGGGTTTTAAATTCTTTATCTAATATTAAATAATTGGATATGATTTTACCTATATTATATTCATATATATGTTATCTTTCATATATGGGTTTTATATTACTTCTATTATATCATGGTGGATTAGTCTATGGTTCTATGTTTTATCCATGGATATTAAGGGAAATGCCTCCCATTGAGTGTTTTAAACACTTGGTTCTAGTTCAAATCCCAGAACTAAATAATGCAAGACATAGGGCCCATTCCTTCTCTTAATCAACCTACTAGGAGGGCTATCAATGGTGTGGGGTTAAAGATAGATATTATTTAATAATCTATTTGATAAGATATTTCTCCATTGCAAAATAATTCTATTATGATTATGTTATAACCCATAATGAAATTATTATGATTTTTCCATTACATAGTTCTCGATCTCACCCCTTTCATATGTTCCCATTCCATATCTTATGAAGATTTTTATAACCTATAAGAACTCTATATGGAATAATAATGTGGTCTGAATATGAAAAAATGTTCACAAGTTTTGTAATTTATGTTTCCTATGTAAATGGTTATCAAAGACAATAAACCTTCTATTCTTGATATTGTTAAATTGTTTTTGAGTTGTAATGTATATATTATGGAAATGATTTAAAATAAATATATGTTTCACATGGGTTGATAAAAATTTACGTTTTAGTTAAGCTCAAACCAATGAAATAATTAGTAATATACCCAACCACCCCATAATTAGTTATTCCTAAAGGATAAAATAATAATGGTATCAAAGTATAATGATTTCCATGCTCGGTATTTCACTAACCTCAAGTAGTAGGGACTGTAAATATAAATCATGAACCCCGATTACATAGAATTAAATGTGTATAAAATTCCATGAATTATAGTACATTAGACATCCTATGCATCAAGACCACTTTGTGTCTCATTAGCATATTCATATCCTTATATAATAATAATACTAATAGTAATGTTTTAATTTCACCATAACACACAAGAATCAATGAATAAAATTGGATATAGGTAACACAATTCTTACATTTTGAGATCGATAATCATTTCACTTCATGATACATATATTGTTCTGTCTATTTGTTTAGCCAACATAAAAGAATGGTATAGTGGTGATTTTCTTTTTTATAACCTGATAAAATTTATATTCTAAAACATGATTATAAATATTTACAAAAAAATAATTTTTTATAACATATCATAAATGATAGTATTCTTGATCAACCCTATGTTTGTAACAAATTGAAGGGTTTTTTACTCTCATTATATCCCTATATAATTCCAATCAAATAACCATGTTGCAACCTGATAAAAAACCCTCCAAAAAATGTTTAATTGAGTAACATATATGAAGAAAGATATTTTAAATAATTTTGGGGACTAGATATAAGCCCTTGATATATTGTTTTATATTGCATTAAATTAATTTTATGTCTAATTGACAGATCCATACACAACCACAAGATTTGAATAATTGTGATATACTTTTTAAGTATTATAATTTAAATATACTTCTTATAATCCAACCATTAGATTGACATGTAATAAAAAGAGTAACTTAAATATTAATTATGTGTTGAAATGTATTCAAAATTAATATTGTATTTATTAATACATAGTTTATAAGTACTAAAATTTCAAAGACGAAAATTGAATCATTTATGGTTAAGTATACTTATTAATAAAAATAAGGGTTCTATATTAAAATAGATTTTGTTTTTTGTATTTTATGTATCATTTGAAAGTTAAATTACTATTATTTAGAGTATTAAATTTCTAGAAAAACAATTTCATTTATATTTAATGAATAATAATTCATGCATTGCTTATCAATTTGATAGTAATTAAGAATAAATCATTTAATCCTAGAAAATGATATTTTTCAAAAACTTTTTTCCAAGTGCACATTGTATTTTTGTCTTAATAAATTAAATTAGTCAACATTGTTTAATTATGATATTAATTTTTTTTATATTCAATTAAATAACTCAAAGTTATATACAAAATTTTACTAGGTAAGTAGTGAGAATAAATTCATTTTATTCATAGAATATGATTTTTTTCCATTAATGTGTTTTACATATTTTGTGTGTAGTTATAAAAATTATATTCAACCAATTTTATAACCTAAATTATATAAAATTAAAATAATTACTTTAGAATATAAAATTTATTTTTGTGTGACTTGATTGTGATCTTTTTAAAATAAGTTATTTTTTGTTAAATAGTGAGAACTGAAAATTTTAAAAATATCATAAAATTTATGATATCCTTTTTATATAATAATTATATAATAAAATGAAACTTTAATGTTGAAAAAATATTTATTTAAGGAGGAAAATAATTAATATAAAAAATTATATTGAATTTGGAAATTAATGCATGACTTTTTGGAACCTATGTTTTTTTGAGCTATTAAATTATTTTCACCATTTAATAATCTGGTCGATAACTCCAATTTTTTTTGGAAGTGCTATAATTTCAATGAAATATAAATTTTTTAATTATAGATGAAAAAATTCATGTTAATATTCACTAGTCTACAATCACTATCCAAAATAAGTATAAATTTATTTTCACACATTGAATAATTTTTTTCTAAAAACATTATTTATTTGTTGTATATGGTTGTATTAGAATTAATTTCATACACTTATATAAAATGAATCTCATAATATATGTTACATATTTTGTATCATTTTTTTAGTTTTGTTATTATTTTAATTTCATTCTTTCTTAATGAATAATTACCATGTCAAGATTTTTCTCCGCATTTTTGGTAAAAAAAAGTTAATATGGGAGTTAAACTAAAATATAAGGCTTAAAATATCTCCAAAATATGTCAAAATATTATTTATTTTGAAAATAATAACCTTAAAATAACCTATCTTATAAATTAGATTAAAATTTATCCACATTCACATGATAAATAATTTATAATATTTTAAAATGTAGAATATTTAGAAGATTTTCATTCCGCTCACTTATTAATGGGTAAGTCCTACACACACTTCTCCATACACATTCTAAAGTCTACTTTAACTATGATATACCAATATAAATGATAAAATTGCTTCCCCGTATCCTATAGGTCCTCGGCTAACCAAAATACCAAAACTATAAGGATTAATGTGTAATCATTGGGAAGATGTCCAAGGATGGGGTATAACTTTTAAAAAAATACCTTAAAATTTATTTCGTATTATAAATATATTAAATATATTATAATAATAGTAAAATAACATAATAAGTATATTTAGTTTACTAAAATTTTATTATAATTATGGAATAACTATTCTCTACCTCCTTTCTATACAATAAGATATCAAAACATCGATCAATCGTATGTGTGTACTACCACCTTCATAAAAAAATGTGTTTCATTTTTCATAACCACCAAACATGGATTTTTTTAATGATATAATTAATGAATAAATATGATATTTATAATAGTACTATGATTTTATAAAGTTACCCTTTATTCTTCTATATTTCTAATTCACTCGTTAGAAAAATGAAAATGTTGCTCTGGCGTACGTGTGGACTACCTTATCTATGAATGATGTACATAATTTTTCATTAACATCATACATGTATTGTGTTAAATGAATTGAAAATCTATTGAAACTAAAATTATATCTTTTTTGTTATTTTTGAGAAAATATAATAATTAAACTGTTTACCATTGTCAATGAACCAAAGTTAATTTTGGAGATTATAAACCAAAAAAACTTCAAAACATTTTACCAAAAATAGTAACTAAAAAATAATTATAACAAAATAAATAAAATAAATAATACTAAATGAATAATGATGAAAACTATTAAAAATAAGGTATATAATTTATATAAATTTTTCATTTACGAAACTAAAATATATACAATAGGGTTAGGATATGAGGTGAAATATTTTTTATTAAACAACATTTTTATTTTTTTAAACCATTTGTCTCAAATTTCCATGATATTGTAAAATTTCAAGAATGTTTTTCATTATATATTCTTGTAATGGATTAATATATTCTCAATATTTTTTAATACATTTACAATATATTAAAAATATTCTTATTAGTAATTCTATATATGTAATTTTGATTTCCTTTACAAATGTAGAAAAAAATTTATATTTACTTGCATAAATTCATTTCCCACAATCATAGACATTTTACATTATCAAACCTACTCTATATGTTTATATTGTATTTTTAAGAATATGATAATAATTTTGTACTAGTAATATTTAATTTTATAATGTTTTCAATTTAAAAGGATATTTATTCTCATTTTATAAGATAACTGAATTTCTTTTATCTTATGGACAAGAATACTAATTTTATGAGTTTTATTATCAATAAGAAAAGTTGTATGTGTTTAATTCATATTTTTGTTCTTATAAAATATTTATGATGAAGATTGAGGCTGATATATCTCTAACGATAGTGATCCCTATATAGTAGTCAAATTCATTGGATAATTCAATGGAGTTAACTAGAAATAATTACTCCTAATATATTTTTTGTAACTAAACATGATGGTTATTCAATTGTAATGATTTTTAAGATTTATTGTATGTATAATATTAAAAAATTCATATATAATTTTATTCATTTCCCATGGGTATTAATGAAAATATTTTGAAAACAACATGATGTTTTTATAGATTTTATATGATAAAGGCATGTTTTCAAAAAATATTATTATCATGTCACTTGATGACTTCACAATTTTCCCCCATGATTATTATATTATTTCTATGGGTCTTAATGTCTTTTTAATGAATATTTTTCTCTTAATATGTGATTATGAATTAATTTATACCCCCAAGTTTATTGTTAAAAAGGTAAACATTTTATGGGTCCTTATTTTTCAATCGACTAATTATTTTTATTCTTTTTATATCCATTTATTAGTATTTTGTCTCATTCCATGTTTTAAAATTTTTCATAGGAAAAATAATAAGTATAAGTATATTGAAATTCAATCAATGAATATTTTGTTATTTCTATTATCAATCAAAATACATAATTTATAATTAGTTATTAATATTGTGAAAAAGGACATTTTCCTGAATACATGAGTTTGTATATGTAAAAGGGTATCCTAATTCTTTAAAACTATGAACCTAAATGATACTTAAATCTTATAAATTGAAATTCTTGTTAATAATCATGTAGTTATGTGTTTACTATGACATATGTTTTGACAGTTAGTATAAGATAAAAGATTTATATAAATCTATAGGTTGGGATGAATCAAATGAGGATATTTTTTGATCTTTAAGTACCATTTTTGGGTAAAAAGTATAAGTTTATGAGAATATTAAATTCATAGATACCACTTTGGAGGTTTTACGTGATGAATGTATATAATGATTAAGGATATTTATGATACATTTAACATATTTTAGGAATAATATATGAGTGTTTATATAGTAACCATAGGTTATTAATGTGATTTAATGTGAAGGATACATGCAAAAAAATTATTATAGTTGGGATAATATGTATAGATAATCATTATGTTTAATAATCTATTTAATTTTTAGAAAATTACAATTTATTGGGATAAAGGATCATCCTATTTTTTGTTAAATCCTATGATTAAGTTGAGAGGATGATTAAGGATATTTTTTGAATTAATATAATGATTAAATATTGAGAAATATTTTGGAAAAATATATTTTTTGGTTCAATATATTTAGTGATTAAAATTTTTTAAGAAAAATATTAGTAAACTCGGTGAAATATATGAATTGGGAATAATTTTTTTTTAAATTGATTTATGGGTAATTAATATTTTTTTTAGATAAATGGTAGGATGAATATGGAAAAATATTTTACCCATTATTTATAATATTTTTGATTCAATATTTTGGAATATTTTAATAATTTTTTGGGATAGTAATTTATGAAATGATTTAGGTTGATCTAGAGTTATTATTATAATTGTTTTGTAAATTCAATTATTATGTAATCTAATAAT
This sequence comes from Viscum album, assembly GCA_963277665.1. Classification (NCBI taxonomy): domain Eukaryota; kingdom Viridiplantae; phylum Streptophyta; class Magnoliopsida; order Santalales; family Viscaceae; genus Viscum; species Viscum album. Next base: position 1,785,958,539 of record OY728155.1, on the reverse strand, counting down.
GGTTTATCCATAACTATGTTAACAACTATATTTTTGGTAAATTCATATAAATAAAAGAAATAACATTCCAGCTTTTTTTGTATTTGAAGATCCCTAAAACATAGATTTAGTGCTCAAGCAATGAAAACTTCATATTATTTATATATCATTAAAAATATTATATGAACCAGTGGTGGGATAATTCTTGAAAAACATATGAAGGATGAATTTATTTAATGAAATAAATAAATTATATTTTATTATATCCATAATCTTATTGGTAAAATAATTCCTCATGATAAACGACGAAAAAAATCAAGGGCTCTGTGAAAAATAATTCTCAACAATCAGGGTATTCCTTTTGATTTTTTTTACAGCTATGAGTATAGTAATTATGAGTGAATGGAGTAATAAATTTCTTTGAAAACATATGTTTCTTAGTACAAACTTATAAATCATAGTTCTTTTCAAAAGAAATTATTATTAACATTTATTTCCACTTATGTATAATTTTCTTTCACTACTTCTAGTTGATTCGAAAAATATTTTAGATCCTTTGTTCAAAAAACATGACATAAATTTTGTGGATTATATTTCAATATAGGGGGAATGTAAAATCGTAGGATTTTATTTTATTTTACATTACATAAATGTTAGGTTTGAAATAATGTAATATATGAAACAATTATATTTGATAAACTTTGATGTACTATTGAAATATTTTTATTTAAATATTGTCATTAGAACTTAGATGTTGGATTGATGAATATGAATTAGAGTTACTAAATTATTATGTATATATAAAAATAAAAAATCATTTGAAAATTTATTGACAAATTACATATAATTAATTAATCAATTTTTGAATTATAATAATTATATTATATAAGGTCGAGAATATTTAATGTTTAAATGGGATTTTTTTAAGATGGTTTACAATATATTCTATATGATTAATTTAAATGTTAAATTTGTCACTTTCAAAGAAATAAATTTATTTAAAATATATTTTGGTATAGGTAAACTAGTGAATAATAATTTAATTGTTTATTATAAATTTGATAGAAATGAAGAAAAGTTCAATTTATGGTATAAAGGGATATTTTTATAATACAATTTTTCGGTGTTAAAAATATTTTCATGTTAATAAATTAATCTATTCCCTAGTTAATAAATATTTTAGTGAATATTATTAATAATATATTCAATCAAATTAATTATAAATAATATAATTCTCTTTACTATCTAATAAGTGAGAATAAATTCATCTTATTCATTAAATATATATATTTTAAAAAAATTATTTGATTTGGGAAAAAATATTATTTTCAAATTCTACCACAAATAGAAACTTTATTCGATAAACTAACATTATTTTGTATCATCACATAAATGTAAGTGTAGGGTGAATTTTTGAGATTATTTTTTGGAAATATATCATTTTTGCAAGAATATTGAAAATACTGATTATATATATAATATATATTTTATAACATCATTATGAGGTAATAATTATATAAAAATATATAAACCATTTATATAGAAACAATATATGTTTTTGTACTAAACTAACAAATTTGAAACTATATTATAGACTTTTTAAACCCATGTATGAATTTCAAGAACCTATGAAATATTCTATTTTCATAAAAAAAATATTTTTTATTACTTGTACTAAATAGTGAAATTAAAAGAATAAATTCAATTTTTAATAGGTATTAATGCCAAAAAGTAACCATATTTTGAAGATAAGCCATTATATTGATGGGATTCACAGATACCTAGGATTTTTTGGAAGAAAATTTATAATTTCACTTTTACATGAAAAAATTAACTTTATCTAAATATGGGTTTTATGTTTTTTGTGTGATTATATTAGAATAAATATCATTAACTTATTTAAATATAATCTTAGAATATTAATTATATATTTGGGATCAACATTTTCAAATTTGGTGTGGGGGTTTAATATTTGTTTTTTTAATGAATCATTACCACGTAAAATGATTATCAACACAGTAAAGGTAAAAAGGGTTAATGAGGGGTTAAACTACGATATAAGGATTAAAATTTCAAAAAATATTTATAAATATGATTTTTTAATTGGATTTTGACCATAACTTATACTATCATAGAAATTGGACTAAATTAGATCCACACACCCATGATAATGACTTAATTTTTTTTCAAAACATTAAATATTTTAATATTATCATTACACTATATTATAAAATGGAAACTACAATCATAACCTATCCACACACTTTTAAGACTCCGTCTCTCCCAAGTCCACGATATCTATATCCCACTAAAATACAAATCCTAGAATGAATACGACGTTAGTTAAAGGATAATGTCTAAGGTGTTTGTATAAGTCATCACCAAATTCATTTGCATTTTTTTATTATAACTCAACAAAATATATTATAACCACACATAAAATAATAAATTATTATATTTTAAATTTTTTTAATTATTATTATAATTATGTAATAAATATTCTATACCTATTTTCCAAAATACAAGAAATAAAAACTCCACTCTTGCATATATGTGGTCCAAAACCACTAAGAAGCGATCTATTATTTTCATCACCACCTCTCATTGATCATTATAAGTATATAATTAATAAATAAATATTATATTTATATTATTATTATAATTCTTGAAGGTAAAAAATTTATTTCATTATTTAACTGAAATCTATTAGAAAATTCAAAATGCCTCTCAAGTGTACAAGTGGACTACAACCTCTGTGAACGAAGTATCTCTTTTTCAATAACTCCTTATATGGATGGGTTTAAAATTATATTGAATTTCAAAAATTTACAATTATGACATGATTACATTTCCGATTGATAATTTCATTATCTGTTAAAAATATTAATCTCCATAATTTATTAATTTTTTAACAAGATCATATTCTAAGTATTATGGGAAATTGTTTTTTTATTTTTAAAGGATATATCATCTCATTTTCTGAGATAATGAAAATAGTTTCCTTTAAAAGGGTAGATGAAATTTTTATGTTTTTTATGATGAAAGTGAATGATATTACAATTTTATCCATGAAATGTTTCTTATACATTTTATATGATTATGGGATGTCCAAATATAGCTCTACTGAGGGGTGGGTCTGATAAAGATCTCCAATTCATTAGTAAATGTGATTGAGTTAACATGATATAAATTTCTCTTACGTGATATGTTGGGATTAATACTGATAGTATTTATTTTTTTAAGGTCATTATAAGGATAAAGTTATAATATTACTCTATGGTTTTAAATGAAAATATTTTCATTGAAATTTGATGATATATAATATATTAATAGTTACAGGTTTACTTTGAATAATAAAATTTCATGGGTTCTCTTTTTTTCTCAAGATTTCACTCATGGTTATTCTATTATTTATTTGTGTTTAAAATGTTCTATCTAAGAAAATAATTATTTTATTATTTGATTATAGTTTATCTAATATTCTCATTGTTTATCATATAAATGATAAACATTTTTTTTTGTGTTAGTGTTTATCACTAAACAACCATGTTTGTATTATTCTAGTATCCCAAACAGAACATTTATTCTGTAATCCAATTTTTTTTAATAGATTTCAAAAAATTAGCGGTATGTATAAATATATAGGAATAAAATATATAAATATGGGAATATATAATTGAGTGTATAAAACAAATTATTCATATGAAATTATTTTTATAGTGAAAAAATATTCATTTTCACAGAGACATGTGGATTAATATGTATTATGTTTTCCAAATTGTCTATGTTTATATATATAAAAGATATAATAAATATATAAAAGTGAAAACCTTTTCATAAATCATGTAATTATGGGTTTTTTATTATATGGGGTTTCATTATATGAATCAAATTCCAAATTTTAACTCCATAAAAATATTCCTACATGGTATCTTCACAACATCAAATATCATGATACTAATATCTTTTTTTCTACTAATAACACATTATATGAAGATTATCATTATTCATAAAACATTTGACATTAATATTTTATATAAAATAATATTTATTAATGAAATAAATATTTTCATTATTACTTTTCCATCATATCATAAACTATGAAACCTCTATATTTTATGAAAAAATATTTTGGAATGAATTTAATTTCCTCGATATCTTGAGCTACATGCAAAAACGAGTTCAAATAAACCCCAACATACAACTTATATTAGTGTTTAACATATCGATTTTTTCCTAGAAATTTTAATTTCTAGAATGAATAGGAATAAATAAATTTTAAATATTTTTTGTAATGGTTTAAAGTAAATTAAAATATATTGGAAAGAAGTAATTAATTTTTACGTAAAGTATTCATATTTTTAAAAAATACTATTTTCATGGAAATTGTTTTTATTTCACTTTGGGAAAAAATGATAAATATAATTTATAAAAATTTTAGAATTTATTATTAAAAAATAACTACATTTTTGGATCAAAATGTAAAAATATCTTTGGGTGATGTTTTTGGTTTTTTCTAAATAGATTAATTTTTTGATGAATGTTGAAATTTTTTGGTATTTATTGAAAACAATTTTTTTATTTAAATAATTTATATGTTAAATTTTATTTTAATACTTGTTTAATGTAAAATTTGTTCAATCATATTATTATTAAATATATATATTTAATTGGAATAAATTTCATATTGAATCAAGATATAAAAACATTTTGATCTTTTAGAAATATTCTATTTGGAAAACTAATTTTTCACCATGTCAGTAGGTTTAATTTTAAATTAAATCCTCTAAGTTATATGAATTGAATTTAGACAAATAGATTCAATATTTTTAATCAAAATAATTAATATTATATAATAATATCAACTTAATTTGTCTGCATAATGATCATTGAAGATTGTGAAAATTAGTTAATGTGATTATTGTTAAAATAGGATTACAAGGGGGATAAACTAAAAATGTATTATGTAAAATGAATATAAAACATGTCCATTGCCAATTCTATGACATTATTCTAACCTTATAAACAATAATTTTCTATAATGAATGTTTTTGTATCTTTTTTCAATGTGTATCATCTAAGAACATGTATTCTTATAAAAAAGTCCATGTATATCCTCTCCTAAACATACAAAATGCCACCCCATATACACTCCTCATCACACTAACAAAACCATTTTGATTAGAAAATACCTTACCAATTCCATTTCTTTAAATTCATCCTCTAGTCCTATAGCCTTTTTTTTCACGACCCGTCCTCAGGGCCCGTGTCGTGACTACCCTAAGCCGCCTTCTATAGGCTGGGGCTGGCGACTAGCACCAAAGGTGTGAATCCTGATAACTGGGAAGGAATTGACTTTATAAAACATAAACACGTCCAACCAGAGTACAAGTGGAGGTAATACACTAAGTAAAAAAAGAAAGTGCTGAAGGGTAAATGGGCCAGAATACAAACCCAACTGAAAAGTAAAACTATAACTGAATGAAAGTACAACAGAAAAGACAAACAGCTGGAAGATATAAGCATCTCTTGGGTCGTCCACCTAGGATCCTACCTGAAGGGTAGGTACAGATCGCCTCCTCAACACTCTCACCCTCCAACCTCCTCCAAGTATCGTCTCATCGTGAATTCCACCTCCGGGTACTGTCTCATCATGAGGTCCTCCTCCGGGTATTGTCTCAGCATGAGGTCCACCTCTGGGTACTGTCCAGTCTTCGTACACTTGGTCTCTGTCAGTGCTTTCCGTTGTCTGCATCCAACACAATGACGTGCAGGCATATCCCGTGCATGGGTGAGTATAACGATAATCAGTAGGGACCCCAAGAACCTCATGTCTCACTAAATACAACAAGGATAACCACAAAGAAGGATCTCAACAGATAACCCTTACTTAGGTATAAGCCCATACATATACCTAAGTTATCAAGTACCCCATCTCAATCCTGAGGTAACACAAAGTTTATGAAATCAACGGATAACCACTACTTTGGTATATGCCCATACATATACCAAAGTTATCAAGTGACCCATCTCAATCATGAGGTAAACACAACGGTCATTGACTCAGCTCAAACCAAGATTTTATTCATGATGTCGAAACCACAGCTACTGGAGAACTCTTCCTCTGTCGAGTACAGTGGGCCTGCCACTACAACCAAGCACTTCCCACTAACCTTGGACTCCTGAAGTACTCCACCTGTCATGTACTGTGGGCCTACTGCTACAACCAAGCGCTTCCCACCATGGGTATGCCGCTACAACAAAGAGCTCCTCCTCCATGGGTCTGCTGCTACAACCCAGCGCACCCCACTGGGCCATCCAAATCACTCTGAGTCGATCGATCAGTAGTAATTAAGTCTCAGCCAGCTAATAGGTCTCAGTACTCCGTATGCTCGTCTTCGGGAGGGTCTGCTCCATGAGCTACTAGTAGATACTTCCATGTGTCATGTAATATCACAGGGAAGTATCTCAAAGGACTGACTCGTCATAGGGGTCTCAATTCAATAGATGGCACGTCAATCTGACGCCCGGTCTGTGAGTTATTTGCATTTCCGTTCCAGGGGCCCGGTTGGATTTCGGGTACAATCCAACCCTACCATGCTCAAACCACAACCAAATCCAGTGTAGAGTATTCCAAAAGAACCGTCTCATCTAGAGTAATCCATCGTAGTCGACGGCACGTCAATCAGACGTCCGGTCCTCAAGTTATAAGCGTTTCTACTCCGAGGGCCCAGTTGGTTTCGAGTTCGAATGAAGATGTCTATACCTAAACTAATCCAAAACCTTGAGTGTAATATACCGAAAATACCGTCTTAATCCAAGTAATACTATGCAATTGACGGTGTGTCGATTAGAGGTCCAAAACTCAATTTATAGTCATTTATCTAAAAACGGTCCGAAAATAGGGGGTTTTGGCCCGGTCCGACCCGACCCAATACCCCTAGGTCGGCCCGAACTGGGTCGACCCGGACCGGTTCCAAGTCCAGCCCAGTTGGGTGTGGAGAAGCGTAGTCCAGCCACGTGGCCAGCTGCGGCTCAGCCAGCATGGCCGAGCGGAAGCTGCGGAGCGGGGGGCGCTGCCCATCACCGCTGATTGACATCAGCGACACTTTGCGCCACCCGACCGTCCCAGATCCCACGGCCGCGCGGGATCTTCCAACTCACCATTGTACCATAGCCGCGGAGGGTCTCCTCTGGCAGCATGCTGGGGCACCACTGCACTGGCGTGGCATGCTGCCGCCACCTTCTCAGGACCACCAGACGCGCTCTGGTGGTCCGTTTTGTCCACCGTATGCGCCAGCAGCTCTCCCGAGACCCGTTCTTCACTACGACACCTTCTAAACACCTTTGCATACCCCTTTCATCATTGACATCAATCCGTACACACCAAATATTTTTTGGAGGGTTCGGTCTTGTTCCTTATCCCATTCCCTCCACGTTAGAGGTTTTCAATCAAGATCAAACTCAAATCAAAACCCGAAAATTAACCCCGCATCAAACCCGCATGAACGAGTGATCCGCGGATCGACCGGGCAGGGGTTGGAATGCGCTCATCATTCTTTTCTCAAAAGGTAAAGAGAAAATAAAATATAATTCTCCTACCTAGATAAACTTTTCTGGCATTCGTTCGTCGCGGGGAAAGCATTGCCACTACTTCAACGCCGAGAAAGAACCGTCGTCGTTGGCGAGTTCCCTGCGGTTGTATGTCCTCCCTTAATATAGAGGAAGAAAAAGAAGCATGTTTTCGATCTTCACAGAAGCGGAATTCTTCTTTGAAGAAGCTTCATTCTTTGTCGGAGGGAAGTTCTTTCTTCTTCACACCAAAGCTCTCCCAAAAACTCTAGAACATCACTAATATTTCTCCACACACCCAAAGCACCAACACTAAATAATATCTCTTGATATTATTTTTATTCCCAACACAAATAATTTAAAATTCAAAAACAAACCACTTAATTAATTAAATGAAGCTCATCTCATTAATTAGGGAATGTTGGCCAGAATTTAAGAGGGGAAGAGGAGGAGGTGAGGGGTCTCATAAATGCGAGTGTTGACAAAATTTAACAAGGGAGATTTAATGGGTGTTAATGAGAGTTAAGGGGAGTTCAAAAATTAAGAATGGGGGTTTGATGATTTTAAGGGAAGGTGAAGGGTTGAGGATAATGTGGGCCCCACCTCACTTTTATCCTCACATGGGTAGTTAGGTTCTTGTGGGTCCCACCCTAACTCCCCCATGTAGGATAAAACCACCTTAGATATAAAAATAAAATTGTTTCACAATTTTATTCATTCCTCATTTAATCCACAATTTTTAACTTCTCCACCCGTGCAAATACAACCGTGACAAAGGTCCCCTTAAGAAATTATCGGCACTGCGAGTTCATTGTTGCCCTCAGATTTCAATTCTGAGCATCATCTCAAAATATAGAAAAACTCGCTCGTTCGTTTACTGAACGTACCCAAGCTGAACTTCTAAAATTGATTCTGGGCTCACCAGGCCTCAGAATCAGGTTCCGTCTGATACTGTGCACTCGTAAAATTCCAAAGAAATTAAGAAAAAACATTACTTGAAATTTCTTGGTCTTTACAATTTTACTAAACCTAACTAATAATAAATTCTGTATAAACCTAAAGGGGGTATTCGAAGAAGAGAAAAAATTCTTAAACTTGTGTTTTTGTTTTATTTCCTCCTACACCACATTAAAATGACATTAAATTATTAAAATATAATAATCTAAGTATATTAAATATTTTTAGATTTTATTTTATTAATTTAATGACCTAAGTCATCCTCCACTTCCCTTATATTTGAAACTATATCATCAATCATGTGTACGACATATTACAACATTGCGAACTGATGTGATTTGTTCTTCACTAATAGTTAACATGGAAGATAAAAATGGAAAAATTATTAAATAAATGTTATACATATGACATAATAATTAATATGTGACATTTATGTATTAGTTAACTTCTTATGTTTGTATTAATGAAGAAAATTAAAATAGTATTCATGAGTATGTACGACTTGTCGTCTCCAGGAAAAGTGTACTCTCAATTTCAATATCTATCATTAATGGATTACTATAAATAACTAAATAGTTAATAATTATGATATTTATATCATTTTTATAGTTATATAGATGATTGAACCCTAAAAAAGTAAAATGGCCAAAAATACCAAACCAAAATATATATGAAAAATGAAGAAGTTATTACCCAAAACAAGATTTAAAACAAATATTGATAAACTGGTAATAAAAGGTCACAAATAAATAATATATGGTATGATACATATGATTATGGTTCATAAATATATTTATAATAGACACATATTTATTAAAAAATATTATTTAATATCTATTAAGGAATACACGACTCAGAGTAAGGTATTTTGGTCTCAATTTCACTTCTTTGAGACATATGTTATGTTATGCACTGAAATTCTTATATGAAGGGTATATATATCCCCCATTTACATTTAATATCATGAACTTATTTATTATCATGATATTTTATATTTCATTTCATATTAGTATTTTATGTGGATTATGGTTAAATGTAACCAAAGTGTAAATGGTTTTATAATACAATCTCATCATTTATTAGGATTATTTATCATTATGCATCTGATGATGAAATAATATGATCCAAATATAATGAAACTAATGAATTTAATTCTCCTATATTTATTTCATGAGAATACAGTTTTTACATTCATTTTACTCACTTTATGAAATCAGGAGTTCAAAATAATGTTCTAATAAAAATCTATGTTATTTATCACTTTGGTAAAAAAACATGTTTACTTTTATATATTCTTTTAATAAAAATGTTTTCAAAATATGTTACCATTAACGAAAGTGATTAATTAAATAAATTATTACACATTTTTACATTTAAATTTTATTAAAGGAATTCTCATGTCGCTTTACGAACAATGACAATTTATATTTTACCCAAAAGGTGAAAGGTCTATTTCTTTTACAATGTACAACATGATTGAAATTCCCCTCCATGATGAAATTTTTTCATTGAATCATTTTTATAGGATTCTGAGGTTATTTTTGAAGAAATGGATTTTTATGTTATTCATTGAATTTCAAATATTATAAATTATGTTTTTAAATAAGGGTTAATTTCTTCCAGAAGTGATTAAATGTTTTTAAATCTACATTTATAGGATTAAAAATATATTTTAAATGTAAATAATTTGAAAATATTTTATATTTTAAAATGTATATTTCAAAATTGAAAGGAAATTTTCATCAAAAAAATTAATTTTTAAAAAAATTTCCATTATATTTTTTCATGGTTTTTTTCAAATATTTTTTTTGAAAATATTCTATTTTTGAAAAAGTTTGTTTCAATGTGGAAAAGATTTTTTCCTAAATAATTGATCCAAGTTATCTTTTAAGAACATTTTACATATTTGATAATATACTTTAATGTTATATATTGTTTACCAGGGAAATTATCCAAGGATATCATTATTCTTCTTTATTTGAATATTTTATGTCTATGATGACATGATTCATATGAAACCAGATTCTTCTTTCATGAGTTATGCTATGATGAAATTTCTGACTGTTTATGAAACCCATTTATTTTTCACAAGTTATGGTATGATGTAATTTTGATGAAACCCACTTAATTTTGTGTTTCCTCATATAATGAATTTTTTAAAAAGACCATTTATTTTTTTTTCTTCAGATATGATAAATGTTTTATGATATTATAAAACAAAAATTTATATATAATATGATGGGTGGGACCTATATCTCCCTCAAATGAATTCGATAAATACTGAAACCTCATAAGTTAAACTTGATTATAATGGTATGTGAACCAATTTTTGTAAGGTACCTAATCCATACTGATATTCTTGGATGTGAACTTTTATTACTACTATTTTTTGGGAAGTAAACTCATTCCACTGATATATACTTGTAAATAATTCGTGGCTACTACGGATATGATTTTCTATGCATATGTATATTACATAATTCAACATCTTGGGCCATTTTTATGATCTCATGGATAATGTTACATGATTCCTTTATAATTAATGTCATATGAACTACCTATATTTATTCTCTAACCCAAGATTATGATATCTGATATGTAGTATATGGTTTTAAAATTTTATTCTCATGTTCTCATACCATTTTTATCATGTTTGGTTTACATATCTCCATTATCTACTATTATTGACCATATGATGTCACTAATTATTAGGTTTCATTTTCAAAGATTATGAATAAATATACAATTTATGATATATCTATGAAGGGAGTTATTTATGAAGAACTTAGTTAGAGATGATGTAGATCACATATGAAACGTCTATTTATCATTCTAGGTTTCCTAAACTAATATACCTTTACAATCATCAAGAATATGTTTTTGGAATGTAATTAATATTCATTAAAAACATTTTTAATATCTATGTACGAAAATTATAGTTTATTATAGTCTGTGTTAGGGTATTGGTTTAGTTATCCTTTGGAATCTATGATGAGAAAATATTAGTGAGAACCCTTAGGATACTCTTTTGTATTGGGTAACATCATAATGTTTTTTAGGAAGATATGTTATTGTTTAACCAGAAATACATCATTCTATAAATACTAAAAGAGGATTTGGTTCTATATTTTTTGTACCTATGTGTATTAACTCGAAATAAAGGTGTGTTGTGCTTCACTCGAGCATTACTTGGTACATGAAAATTGGGATTACTATGCTTCTGGTTTGACATTATAGAGGTATATTCATTAATTAATTTATATTTTCATTATAAACCATCATTTGAGATTTAAATAGATCATGAATATAAATAACATATGTTAAACATTAGGTTACAATGATTTAAAATAAGGTGTACTTATTTATACATGCTATAAATAATTTTTCATGACTAGGTGTTTTCCCAATAGGACTATTATTTCCCACACAGTGCTTTTCAGTTTTATCGATGGATGGAACTCGGAGGAACCATGCTAAGGATGAAAACAATAGATAATTAAATTATTTTACCCATAATTAATAGAATATTATAAGAGATGGAATGAAATTATCATTATTATGATCAAACAAAAATATTATGATATGAATAATGCTCATCATCCAAATGATCAAATGAGGAAAAAAAATCATTTGAGCCCTTCATGAGGCAGTGTAGAATATATTAAAGTGGTTCAATTTATAATATAGTTGTGGATCAATGTATCAGTAAAACTAAAAATATACTCTCTGTTATATTGGGTTTAGAACAAGAAAATTTTATTTTGGTTGACGATAGTTTGGACCACAATATCGATCAATAGTGGACACTCATCAAGAATATACGGAAACATGATGGAATTTACACCGTATAGTGGGATGAGTTTAATAGATTATTTTTCAATGTTTACATCCATCACATTCTTTGTTTTAAAATGTAGATTTAATTACTTGAGATAAATCATAGGTTTGATGAATTATTTGGTACCTACTAGAAAAATGTTAAAAGACTTGTGAGGTGCACTTCTATAATTATCATAAAACAAGAACGTAAGGTTAATAGATTCTTCAATTAATTAAAATCATGTTTCTAATGGGAGTTATCCAAAATAAAATTCAATAGTATCGAAGAAATTTTTTTTTGTTCTCCCAGGGTTGAAATAGAGATTGGAATTACACATTAATCACATGGTTTTGATAATAAAATATTGATGGAATTCAAGGGAAACAATAAGAAGCATGGTGAGAAGAATATGTTATTTCCTTCATGATTAGTGTGTGAAAGGAAATCTAGAGAAAAATATCTTAATAGTAACAGTAACTTTTTTATTTTTATATGGGATGTTCATTGGGAAATAGAATTATGACATGATGGGAATAAGATAACCAATAATGTGAATAGAGAGAATCCCTTATAGAATGCACCACCAATACTGCAATTTTTCAAATATAAGTTTTATGTGAACTATACTATATAATGTTAAAATCTAAAATCTAATGATGATCATTGATATTAGTAACCTTTTAATCCAATTGGAATGTGAAAATATCTTGTGATCAATATTCTTGCTGAGGGGAGGGATATTGATATGGTGAAAGGTAAACTAACCATCCAATCAATAAATGATAATATCTTATCTTAATCTGGATCTACCTAGTCATTTATATCTGAAGAATATTCTATGGGTATACAGATTACACCCTTATTTTTAGTGTTATAACTAATAGTGAAGTACCTTAATGGAATTATTATTTCATCTCAGGAATATGATTTTTCTCTGGTTGAGGTTTGTGGGAATTTTCTTCATGCAAATTGTGTCTTTATTCCTTTAGTTTATTTTGATGATATCTTAGGCCTATATTGTCTTTATCTAAACTAATCTCACATTAATTTTCATGAAATGGATGTATCATTTTATATTCCAAACCACCCTATGATAATCTGTTAGTGTGAAGATAAATAATAAAATCCAATGGAAATAACATTTATTCTATGGGTTTTGATTGCAATTAAAAAAGTGAAATTTATCTCATATGGTTAGGGAGAAACTAAACATTGATAATATGCCTAGTGTGTTTGATTTTATTGATGTATCTCTACAACATTTTTTTAGTCTTCCACAAAATTTTGAAGATGAGTTTTCAATATCTCTCAGAATATGGGTCATGCCTAATTTAATGAATCCCTATATAATGACCCCAATTGAGTTGCAAGAATTGGAGAAGAAACTCCAGGAGAATAAAAATAACGGATTTATTTATCCATGTGTGTCACCATGGGGTTCTCCTTTTCATTTTATAAAAAATAAATATCGATTGATTCAAAATTTCCTTGATTGTGATGAGATGAACAAGATCTCAATCAAGATTAGGTATCTTATTCCCCATATTCATGAATTGCATAGTCAAATGTGTGGGTCTCATTAACTTTATATGGTTTTCCTTTATTCAGGATATCAAAACATTGAGTTTTAAGAAATAGGTTATACCCAAGAGAACATTTCATACAAAGTATAGATACCGTGTGTATATATTAATGTCATTTTGTCTTATTAATTCTTATGCCATCTTCATGGATTTAATTAATAGAGTCTTAAGAGATTACCTTGATATTCTTGTGGTAGTTTTTTTAAAAGATATTATTATCTATTCAAAGAGTAAATAATATCATGAGTATCACCAAATAATTGTAATAAAGACCCTGATGAAGTATAATTTGTGTGAAAAAATTATATGGTTTAAAATTTAATTTAAATTTTTTTGCTTTTTAGTTCATATAATTTCAAAAGATGATATATTAGTGGATCCATCAATGACATAACCTACTGAATTTTTTACTTTACTGACTATAGTGATTGAGATACAATGTTTTAATGATTTGGATATTAATTAGATACTTTTCATGGAAACTAATGTATGATAATATAATACACTAAAAATATATCATGGAAGGGAAGAATGTTATTTTGAATATATGAATGTTAGGTAATTTTCAAATAACTAAATATAATATTAAACAGTGAACTAGTTCTTATAAAACCTTGAAGTGGGGAAGGGTTTGTAATAATTATTGATTCTTCCGTGAGGGTATTTGGATATGTTCTAATGTATAATAACATGGTTATTTCATAGGCTCATGATATTTCAATGTTAATGGCAAAAATTAACCAATTACTAATTTAGAACCAGCTGCAGAAAAATTTTCATTAAAGATAGAGAAAAATTATATTTATGAAAAAAAGTGTGACACATATAATGATCACAAAATATTAATTTATATATTCATAGATAAGAAGTTGAGAATACACCTAAAGAGTTGGTTAGGGATAATTAAACATTATTACTACTCAATACATTACCACCTAGGTAATAAAAAAGAGGTGGATGATGCTTTTAGTCAATTTGATCACGTTATCAAATCTGTGATGAGGATAAAAAATGATCCCATATTTTTTGTATTTAAAATGGATAGATTTATAAATATTAAATTATGGAGAGAAATATTATCATTCCCAAAAGAGAGTTTGATGCTCATTCATATTGAATACAAAATGGTGCAGAAGTATGATATAGATCTATAGAAGAAGGTCTGAAATGGTAATGTATATAACCATGATTGTGAATTAATGATAAGGTTCAGGATCTATGTTTTTGTTCCTCCCATATGAGAATTAAAGAATGAGTTATTATAGGAGTCTCATATTTATTCGTTATCTATTAATTTTGGAAGTAATGAGTCATATAGTTATTATAAAGAGTATTTCTAGAGGTATTTAATGATGTTAGAAGTCACAACGTTCTTATCTTAGTGCTTCGTATGCTAAAATATTATGGTTGAAAGATGAATGTATGAGGGTTGTAACACTATTAACCATACTATAATTGAAATATGAAAACATCACCCTGAAATTTTTTATTAGACTCCCAAAGGGGAATAATGTTATATGGGTTACTGCAATTACCTTTAAAAGTATGCTTACTTAATCACTATCAATGAATATTTATATTTATATAAGTTTTATAGTATATAATATTATTAAGTGTGAATTTTTCAAGGAGTACCACATTCCAATGTGTTTGAATAGTCTTTGAGATTTTCTTTGATGTTTTAGAGAAGTATTCAGTTATATCTTGATAAAATTTGTGTTTTAGAACTTTTTATCCTCCTAAAAAAGATGATTATTATGAGAAAATAATTGAAACCAAATATTTTATGTTCAGATCTTATTTAATGGAGTTCAATGGGTTTTGGGATGCAAACATTTCTCTAGTTTATTTTTCATACAAAAATAGATTTCATAAGAATATTCAGATGGATCCTTATGGATTTCTTAATGGAATTAATTATAGAGCTCTAATATTCAATAATGAAGATATAGAAATAAATATATAACGAGTTGATATTGATGAAAAACTATAGCTAAGGTTAGATCCATTCCACCACACATAAGGGTAGAAAAAATTAACCAAAATGTTATTATTATAATTATGAATGTGATCTGGAATTTGAAGTTTTTAAAGATATTTTTGAAAGAATTTATATATTGAATAAGGTAATGATATTTTTAATGAATTAAATTCTAAGCCATAGGTAAATTATCCTCTTTTAAATTCATGATTGTGGTGGGGTGGTAGCCTATTGGTCAATTCTTCCACCAATCCTCTCTCAATTTGATGATGTGTTCGATGTGTCTCTATTGAGTAAGTAAATACATGAAGCCTCAAATATACTGATATTATTTCTCATACCACTTGATTATGATATTTCCTACGAGTAAAACCCCATTTAGAGTCTTGGTAATATTGATAATTTTCTATAAAACAAGACCACTTTCCTTACCATTTATTTGTGGTGAAACCACCATCTCAAGAAAGCTAAGTGGAAATCTAAGAATGTAATGTGGTAGATATATCCTCATTTTATAATATTTAAGTGATTAATTTCCAGGTAAAAATATATTTTAATTGAGGTATAATGTAACACCTTGAGATTTAATGACTTTTTTTAAAATTTAATTTCCTCGATAGATTCTTCAACACGCAACACTAAGTTTTAATAAACAAAAAATATACTATTATATTACATTAAAACCTATCCATTATAATCTAACTATTAATATTGTTGGCATGAAAAGGAATAAAAAAATATTAAATTGTTTATAAAATTGTTTTATGTAAATAAAACTTATTGACAAAATAGTGCATAGTTTTTTAGTAAAGACATTATATGTTTGAAATACACTTTTTTCTCAAAAATGCTTTTATTTCTTTTTGTGAACAAATAAAAAAAGTAATTTTTAAAAAATTTAGAAAATATATCCATAAAAATGAACATAAATTTTAGAATCAACAAGAAATAATAAACATTGGATTATTTTTTGTGATATATCTTAAAAGATTAATTTTTCAATAAATAATGAAAAATAAGAGTTTTTATTGAAAACTACCTTTTCATTTAAATAATATATAATGTTAATGTGTGCATATTTTTTTTATTTTATCAATATTTATATAATATTATATTTAAATAAATATAGTTTATTCTAATGAACATCATGTTTAATTATTATTTAAAAATGTTTATTCTTTTGAAAATTTTCTCTTTGAAAAAAAGCTTTTTCATCACCTCTACTTGATTATTTTTAGATTAAATTATACTAATTATGTGAATGAATTATGAAAAATGGATTACATACCTTTATCGATCATATTTAATATTATATAAAAATTTCATAATATTTTCTTACAATCATTAATACTGAAGACAAAAAAAATTAAATATCTTGGGTATTGATAAAATGAGTTTAACAAGGGTTAAACTAAAAATAAAATGGTAAATGACCTAGAAACATGTTCATATCCGTTTTATAGACATATTTAGAAATTAGAACATATATTTTTCTATAATAACCAATTTTATCATTAATTTATGTGAAAAACATTGGTACATTTTATTCTTTTAAAAAATATTAGGTATATCTTATACAACACTTATAAAAAGCCACCAAATATCCTATCATTTTTAAACATAAAAAATTATTTAGTTTAGTAAATAACTGATAAATTATTTTCCTTAACTACCTTATATCTTCATAAAGGCCATATTTTTATTTAAAAACCCTTCTATTATGTCTGTAAATATTACCTAATGTGTCCCTATTAAGATGAGGTGAAACTCATAATCCTGTGTTTTTTAATTCATCCTTAAAACACTTAAAAATATTATTATAAAATTAAAAAATTATAAACATAAAATATTCCTTTTAAATATAATTTATTACGTTAATTTCATAACTTACATTTTTCTCCTCTTCCCCCAAATGGGAATCAAAACCATCGATCGTGTGTACGGATGACTACCACATCACAAACTAATGTTCTTCGTTTTTTATAACCACCTCATAAGAATATCTATAATGATATAATTACTGTTTATATATAATATTTATGATATTATTATTATTCTAGAATCATAATATAATATATTTCATATTAATTTTCAGTCTGTACGGATTTGATAACGTTGCTCGTATGTAAGGCGAACTACCACCACACAAAGTGATGTGATTATTTTTCCACAAATTCATTAAATGGAAGGTAATAAGGATAAATTAAATTTATATATTTGATATGTGTGAAATTATAAAAACTCTTTAAATTTGATATATTATTTACCTTCATTTATTTATTCTCATCAACAAAATGGAAACAACATTCATCTGTAAGAAAGGCTTACTATCTCCCTGAATAGTGTAACTTATTTTCTATATATATCATTAATGGATTGTTATAAATACAAATATAATTTATATATATGATTATATATAACATTTTTAATATTATATAGATTATTTAACTGTGATCGATGTAAAAGGACCAAAAAATACCAGACCAAAACATACATAAAAAACAATGGAGTTATTACCCAAAACATGATTTCAACTTAAATTTTTGGATAAAATTGTATTAACTAGTAATAAAAAAATAATATATGGTATGATAAATATGTGTATGGGTAAGTAATAAATTTATAATAAAAATAAATTTATTATATATGAATTTCAAAAAAGTATGAATGAAGTCGAGACTTAAGGTAAGAGATTTTAGTCTCAATTTTTCTTTCATTGAGACATATGTTATGTTATGAGCCAATATTTCATTAAGTGTTGTAAATAAATTCTATTTCACATTCCAAAGGTTTAAAAATATAAACTATGTTAAATAGGGTATATGATACAACACATAGATTATAAATTAATAACTAAATATTATTATTTAAATATTACCATTATAACCATGTTGTTAATTTAGCGAGCATGAATAGGAATAACTTCTTTGGGAAATGTATAATTTTATTACTCCTTTTCAAATTTATTATCTATTTTTATTTGAATAATTAAAATATTTTTAGTAAATTTATGTTATTCTTAAAAGAATATTTTTTCCTCAAAAATTAATTTAATGTCATTTTTATAAATACAAATATAATTAATTTCTAGAAGTTTTAGAAACAATATGGGAAAAAATAAACATCATTTTTGAAATCGAAATATAAACATTATTCTATGGTGATATTTTTAGAATTCTATAAAAAGTTATATTTTTAGTGAGTAGTAAAAATATAATGTTTTTTTAATAAAATATTGTATATTTTATAATATCATAATGACATAATTATGATATAAAAAATCAATAAAGGATTTTTATGAAAAATTTATGATATTATAAAATAATTATTATAAAAAATTATTTTTTAACAAGTAAATTATAATTTACATCATAAAAACATGAAAAACATATCAATGTTGACACATTTCTTTAACAACACAAGAAAAGTAAACATTGGTTACATATATCTTATAATTGAGAGGTATAAAGTATGTTCATGACCTTTGTATTAAGTATAATATATAAATGATTTTTTAGAATAATAATTTAGAATTTTATAGTTATATAAACATGATCTTATCCAAATGATTGTGCAATTCTTGCACGAAGAAAGAAATGTCAAATTAACAAATTAATTAAATTGTATTGACATGGATATGATTAAATATACCCAATGGATGAATATAAAGAATTAAAATTCGTTAAATTAATTTATTTTGAGGATATTAATTTATTTTTAATTTAAATACATGAAATAATTACATGTAAGTTTTATGCAACACTGACGCAGTCCTTATGCAAGGAGATGAAAAATTAATAAAATGATTTTAAAATCAAAAATATAATAATTATAATAACCATTCAATGACCCAAAATATTGAATGAGTCTTATTTGTTTAGTATATCTCAACCATAATTATGAAAACATCAAATATTTGACCATTTATAGGCACTTGGATAAGATTATCACTATTATTGTATTTTATTGAATGAAAAGTCAAACATGTTAGACTCTTGTATTTAATAAGGGTTGTATTTTTAATATAGATATATCTAGAATATTACATAAAATATATATATTATTTTAAAATATAAAATATTTTCCTTTAAAATTGAAATTTATTTTTCGTTTTCAAAAATTAAATAGTTACATTAAATACTTTCACACTGCTAATGTAGTAATTATTTAACTAATGAAAACATTAAATAAAAGATTATAAGAATATTTCAATAATAATAATTTTACATAATTAGTTGGATCTAAAAAATAATTTTTTATTAATATATTCACAACATAATAAATTATTTTTTCTCTAATTTGACTTGTTTTCTTGATATTTTTATAGTCGATGTAATTAATTGTATCAAAATTTATAAACTAATATTTTATAGAATAAATATTTTTTTATATTATTTAAAAAACAAAAAAATAACATTAAATAAGGGTGATAATATATAGTTTAAAATTTTATCCCATGTTCATTTAATTTCCATATTAATCTTATTTATCTATTTTTTTATTATATTTAAATATCTTGAGAAATTTCTAGAGTGACCCTCCCATCTATTATAAATGGAAATGTATTAGTCTCATTTAAATACACTTAATAACATATTTTTATTAGACAATAACTACCCAAATCCAATACTAGAATACTTACCAACTTTATATATGTCTTGGTTTAGTAATAACACCACCCTTAGTGATAATAAGGTGTAATGAAACTGAGGTTTTCCAAAGAAGAAGTACCATTTTAATTTATTGTTTTAGTTTTTTCATTCTTCCACATACATTAAAAATTATTCTACGATGATAAAATATTTAATTCAGTATATTACATATACTTCGGTATTATTATATCAATGTAATGACATATATATATATATATATATATCTCCTCTTGCATGAAATGGGAAAAATTCATTGTTCAGGTGTAGGGAGGACTACCGCCTCAAGAACCGATGTAATTCATTTGACATCCACATATCTCAAAAAACGTTATAATGAGAGTATTAATTTTTATTTATTATATACAAGACATATGTTCATTTTGAAAAGATAATATATCATTTACATTCTTACCCTTCTATTCATGGAAAAATGATAATGCCATTCATGTATATGTGGGGACAACCACATCCATGAGGCAATGTGAATCATTGTTCATCATAGCATTAAGATAATAATAAAAACAATTACACTTAAATATGTAATATTATATATAATATATTATTATAATAATTTAATTATAATAAAATGATTGCATTTTTTCAATAATTTTCTTTAAAAAATAGAAATGTTACTCATTTTTATGTACAGCCTATCGTATTCATGATCAAAACATTGTTCAATTATCATGAACACATTTCATGGTTGGATTTAAAAGTATAAATAACGTTTAAAAGTGATAATTATCTCATTAATATTATTCTAGATATGATGGATTAAATACCACTTCGACCCTCTAAAATATATTAAAGACATCATAGACATGTTAAACAAATTTCAATAAAGTATCTAACATTTACTAAAATATTTAATTAATTGTTACAACATTGTAATATGTGATATAAACAGAATAAGAAACTTTAAAAGGTTTCTCAAAACAAATAAATAATTGATATATTTTTATTATTTAATATGAAAAATAATATACCTGATGATTTAGACCGAAGGTATGATACTCTTTAGCTGATAACCCTCATTTTAAAGGTTTTAAATATTTATATTCTAAATATTTCTCTTTAATGTACATGTTTTTAAAATTTATTTTATTAATTTATATATATTTAAAATGTTTTTTAAAAAAATATAATTTTTGTATTTCTCTGACTTTTATTCAAAAAAGGATCTTTATTAAGGTTTATATAAGGCACTTTTTTTAAAATTCTTGTTTTAGAAATTTCTATTTTAGTTTTCACAATGGTCAAAAAAGGAATGTTTTTTAACTCATATGGTATTAGAATTTTTTCCCACCATCAACATGCCTCAATTAAATGAATTTTTGTTCATAAATTATAATTTTTATTTTTAATGGAAAAGGTTTCGTTATGACATGTGCAATTTCACAAATATAATGTCATTCAAAATGGGTATTCTGATATACAAAAGTTATTTTTTTTATTTTATAGAATTTTTCAAATATCTGATGACGAAAATTAAAATGTGTTATTTTTGATGTGGTGAATGAGAATTATACAAGAGAAATGGGTGTCCCTAGATAGTGTTGGGTGATCCCATTATAGTTTATATGACTGGGTGGTCCAAATAGCCATGAGTGAGCCCCTTATAGATTAAATGATGGGTGCGCCTTGATAGAGATCCAATTAATTCGGTAAATTTATTTATATTAAAAGTAACAAAGTATGGAGTTGCTAAATGGTTTCCCCTATGTATTTAACTAGAATATAGTTTTCTTGACATGATAATTAAACATGTTATTAATGTGATGCTCTGCCTTTTCAAAAAGGGTTTTATTTTCATTATATGAGATTTAATGTCTTAGTTGAGATAAGATACTCTGTTAGTTTCATATAGAAACATTTTATTTCATATTCTCGTGAAATATTATGAAATTGGTAATATTTTCTTGGGTTTTTATGTTTATCACTGGACTAATAGATTTTTTCTTTTTTGTCCCATAATGATCTTTTTATGTTCATTCAATGTTAATGAAAAATTTCACAAAGTTTTAGGATGAGTAGAGATAAAGACAATCTTAAGATTAAAACATTATATATTTATCAATAAAAGGAATCATGTTTTATTTTAAACTATTTTTATGGGAAAATGGATACTAAGTATAATGCCCCACTTCTAATGTATGGGTTTAAATTATAAGCAATTTTATTAATTATATAAAAATATAAACTGAAATGATTCACATGGAGTTAAAAAGAACATTATAGTTCTAATTCATAGAATATGTTATTATTAAGGCTTGTTACTTATAGCTGGAATCAGAAGAGGGTTTAGATAACATTGGAGGTTATGATGTTTTCAAGCGAGGTTATTTTAAGAGTTAGGTATAAAATCATGGGTTTATAATTTTAAGGATTATCGTAAGTTTAATTTCATTGAAACCCCTTTTGTGGTTTCAAGTAATGATATTTTATAGAGACGAATGATGTTTCTGGGGCATTTATTTTTTAGGTAATTACTATTTATTACATTTTTGGTTGAAAAATGATTGGGATGAGATAACTTTCGAGGGAAAAATATTTCATCCATATTAAATATGGTATGGTTACTTTAAAGGGTTTTTATCACATTTCGGAAATTTTATAAGGATTATATTAATAATTTTTTAGGAAATAGAAAAACTCATAAACTTGATAAAAACATGTCACATCTGTAATGGCTATGAGGCTTGAACCTATAATAAAGGGAAACAGGGGTGTCTTACCTACCACCAGCCTATATTATGTCCTTGTTAGTATGATATTTTGAAAAATAATTCAACTATATTATGCATAAATGTTGTGTTTATTTTTTGAAAAAATATTTTATCAAACAGATAACCATGGGATAGGAAGTTGATTTGGTGATTAATGTTATTTCAAATGATGTTCAATATTTTTAAACCCTACATGATTAAGGTAAATATAATTCATTGAGATTTTATTTTAGTAATAAAAGTTAAATTATATTTTTGAAGAATATATGATTTTATAGTGGATTTATGATGATTTAGGCTATTAATATGAATAACTAACATATCTTTAAGACTAGCTAAATAGTGTAATTACATTTTATATGGGAATTTAAGAGTCTTCGATATTATTTGAAGATAAATGTTAATTTCATCTTATATGACTACGTGATAAAATACTTTTGATTTTTGGGTTTTAATCATGTTCTATAATATTTTTTTTTGGAATTTTATAGATAGTTATTTATTTAATTATCTATGATAAACATTCGGTATTACTATTAATATTTGGAGATTAATGAATCTTCTATCATATAATAGTTTATTCTTTTTGGTAAATTATTTTATCTTGTACTAACCATTTTTTGTTTTTTTAATTCCTAAATATAGCTTGAATATAATTTTGTCTTTGGGGTATTTTCTGATCCATTTATTTTTTTCTGATACATTTGGTATGAAAAATTCCTCTTGACTACTCATTATTTGTAGAAAAAGATGATATTGTGGTGGAAATTGAATAAAGTATGAAATTATACATCCCAAATAAGTATATTTATTTATAATATTAGTATAAATGGTAAATAAATTCAAAATTTGAAAAAATTGTCTTGAATAAAATATTTTATTTGTTTATTTTTTTACTGATAACTTAGTTGTATTTTTTACCAATCACATATTTTGGATTTTTTAATGGTAAGCATTTTCATAAACATGTTCTTTATCACTCACTATCAGTCTATGCATTTAGTATTTCACTTCAATTCCTATTATATCTTATTTCGAAATCAAGTTAAGTGTTATTCCATATGAACTTAATACTTCCCTTACTTTATTTCAAAGTAGAATTTATATTAATTCTTTTTACTATGTGGGATATTAGTAAAGGTATTTTGAAAATCCAAAAAAAAAGTTAAAAATCTTTAGTTCATATTATAAGGAAGGAATTTATTAAAGGGGGAGAATTTAACATCTTGATATTTTCAAAAGAAACACTATGATCAATATTATATATAATATTCCACATCATGCTTAAAATAACAACCAAATGTTATTTTTTTTAAATATGATGGATATAATTTTTTCGTTAATTTAAGTATCATTCATAGAATGAATGGGTTCATGAAATAAATCGTTGTCTTACTACTTTAAAATTTATAAATAAATTACACTAAAATATGTACTGTATTTTTATAAAATTTATTTTATACTTCAAAAAAGGATTTTTTCCACAAAATAATTTTTATTTCTTCGTTATGATTGAATTTTAAAATTAATTTTTCACTGTATTAAAGAAATTATTTTAGAAAATAAACATAATTTTTTAAATAATCATATCAATATTAGTATATGGTTATATTTTTATAATTTTCAAAAAAAAATACTTTCTAGCTAGTAGAAAAAAAATTATTTTTTTAAACATATGGCATATTTTTTTATGTTGTCAAGACATAATTATGATATAAAATTGTATTAAACGTCAAGAAATAATAATTTATGATATAATTATCTAAATATCATGAAAAAAATAATTCTATAACATGTAAATTATATCTTATTTCATGATGAATATGAAAATAAATTTCAGTTTTGATGTAGAGTTTGTACGGCATGAGAAAAGTCAAATTTGTTGTCTAATATATTATAATTTAGAGGTATAAATCATCTTGATGACCATTGTATTAAACATAATTTATGAATTGTGATTTTTACTTATAATTTTGAATTTTGGAGTTATAATACCACTATATTATCAAAATTATTGTGCAATTCTTACGGAATGAAAGAAAATTAAAATTAAAATTTTAATAATTTATCTTGACATGGATATTCTTAAATATACATAATGATTGAAACTAATGGACTGAAGTGAGCCTAATTATTATTTTTTCATTATATTTAATTATTTTTTATTTATATATAAGAAATAATTACTAGTAATGGTTATGAAATACTGACGTAGTGGTTGTGCGAGAAGACGAAAAATCAATAAAATCATTCAAAACTCTAAAATTAAAATGATATGAACCTTTAAATGACTCAAATAAACCACTAATTATTATTGGATTATTATATATGAATAATAATATTCCAAAAGTCGAATATATGGCCATTTTTATCCATATAGATAAGATTATGACATTTATAGTAATTTATTTAATGAAAAGAGAAACATGACGCACTCTTGTTTTCAATAAGTCAAACATTATTAATATGGTTCTATCTATAATATGTAATTTATTATAAATAGTATTTTTAATGTTAAAATTTTTTCTTCATCATTATATATATTATTATATTTTTTGGGTGAAATAATTACATTTAGTTGTTGTAGAACACTAATGAACTAATTATTCAACTACTGGAAAAATAAAATGATGATAATTAAAATATTTGAATAAATATATATTGACATAATTAATATTTTTCATTAATTTAAGATATTACCTTGGAAATTTTAGGATATAATACTTTTTTAAGAATCCTTCTTTTTTATGATGTTTTTAATGATAATATATTGAATAGTATAAAATATGACCATAATGAATTTTTTTGGAATTCTTATTTTATTTATTTAATTAAATATTACTAATATATTAAATAAAAACAAGGGGATAATATATGGTTTAAAAATTTTTATCCCATGAATTTATTATCCATTTGCTATCATTTGAATCTATAATAGTTTTATTATATTTTAATATTATTATAAATTCCAAAAGTTCCCTCCTCTCTCTTATAAAAGGAAACCTATTATTCTCATTTAAACACACATACTAACCTATTTGGTTAAAAAACCATCCCAAATCCCATAATTTAATACATTTTCCACTTTATATAGGTCTTTTTTAGGAATAATACAACCCATAATTGTTTTATGCTGTTATACAAAAGAGATTGTCCGATGAAGCGGTATTGTTTTGATCGAGTGTTTCGATTTGGTATAATTATACACATAAATCATAAATTATTCATAAATTATATAATAACAAATATTGTATCCTACATATATTAGGATTTTATAATTTAATTATAATGACCTATATCCATCTCCACATCCATAAAATGGGAAAAAAATCAATATTAGTGTGTACAGTGAACTACCACCTCGCAAACCAATGTAATTAATTTTTCATCACTATCTTGAAAGACTGGTTAAAATGATGTTATTAATTTTTATATATTTTATTAATTACATATTAATCAGTATAAAATTATATTATATCTTGTATACTTTTACCTTTAAATTCATAGAAAATGATAAAGTTGTTCGTGAAAACGTGTTGACTACCACCTCTACAAATTTCTATGATTTTGTTATCATCAAAACATCAAATTAATTATATATATAAGTATATTTAAATGAAAAATGCCAACAAGCATGTACCTTAGGGGTACAGGCTCCTGATTGGCTTCTAAAATACCCAGGATCAAATCCGGGTAGGGGCGAATTTCTAGGTATTGTAGAAGTACTGTAGTAGCAGCGACACTGCAGTGGTGGAGGTACTGTAGCAGGTACTGTAGCGGCGGCTGTACTGTAGCAGGTACTGTAGCAACGCGAGTATTGTAGCGGTACTATTCATCGAGGGGTCCTTCTGGCCAAAAATCGGCTTTCAAGCCTTGTATTCAGGCCACTTGGCCTTGGGTGTTCGGGCTATGAAATTGGTCTCCCTCAACCGAGTCTAAAGAGGTCTTTGCTTTAAATAATAAATTGAGGCTTCGGCCCCTGACTTTAAACAAAATATTTAAATGAAAAATATTATATATATTATATTTTTATAACTATTGAAATATATAATTATAGTTTCTTTATTTCCCTTTTTATTTTTGAATAATGGAATCATTACTAATTCGTATGTATGACATATCATCTCTATGACTGTGGTGTAGTTCATTTACAACAACCATATTTCATTACTGGGTTTAATATTATAAATAATATATATAATAAAAAAATTATTCATCAATATTATTTTTCATATGATGGGACACTGACCTCTTTGACCATTATCAACCAACCAAAGTCATTATGTATTTACGAAACGATTATCATGGATGTATACGACCTGATCTGAAATAATAAAGTAATATTCAAAACATTTTAATTAGTTATATTAAAGGAATAATAATCTTGAAAATAACTCAAAATAATTTAAATAATTTAAATAATTTTATTATTCTGGATGATAAAGAACATACATTATGTGTTACTCTGATGGTATGTTACTCTTTAACTTAAAACCCTCATTTTAATAGTTTTAAAAATTTATTTTTAAAATCATTATATATCATGTCCATGTTTTTAAGATGAATTTTATGACTGTATTTATTGTTAAATGAATGTTTCATAAATATATTTTTTATAATTTCTATCAATTATTTTAAAAAATGGTTCTTTATATTGTTTCATGTAAGGGAGTTTCTTTTAAAAAATAAACTTTTAAAAATTTCTCTTTTAATGTTTATAAAGGTAGAAAACAAATGGTTTTTTATATTAAATGGAATGAGTAGAATATACATACTTCAGGATTCATAAATTATTTTAGGTATCCATTATATTTTATCATGTTTATTTTTAAAAGAATTTTTTTATAATCTACATAGTTTATTTATTTTAGAAGTCATTTTTAAAAGAAAGCATTATTTTGATATCCAAGGGTGTTTTTTACTATATTTTAAGAGGTTTTCAATTTATTAATGATGAATAAAAATAATAATAATAAACAATTATACATGATATTGTATATTGTCATTATGAATTATAAATTGGTGTTCTTAGATAGCTTCAGGTGATCCTATTACAACTTGTACGATGGGGCGGCCAATATAGTCTTAGGTGTGCTAGTATCAAATTAAAAAATGGGTGTGCCAAGATATAAATATAATAAATTGGGTAATGAACCTATTATTTATAGGATTCAAGAATGGATATTTTGAACGTTATCTCCTATAGATATAACTACACTCCAGTTATTTATAACATGAGTTTTTAAATAGGTTATAAATAAAATGCTCAAAGATTCCGAAAATCATTTTTATTGTGATGATATTAATTATAATATTTTCATTAAGAAGAAACAAGTTTTTTATTTTCATATGGAAGTGATTTATTTAATCCTATCAAAGGTCATAATGAGAAAGGTAAAATTTTCCTTTGTTTTCATGTTTTTTGTTGGACTAATGGATTTCTAATTTTTATGTACCTTACTATGATTACTGTGTTCATCCTATATTTTTAAAATGTTTTTACAATGTATAAGGATATGTAGGGACCAATATGGGGTCTAGATGAAAAGTGTGAAGATTAATCATTAATAGAAACCATGTTTTATTTTAAAAAGTTTCATTGTAGGAAAATTGATATGGAGTTTAATTGTACACATTTAATTAATGAGTGCACTTTAAAATAGATTTTCCCAATTCAATAAAACTCTAAACCAAAATGTTCATCAAAATTTTAATAAATTGAATTCTTGTTAAAAAATAATAAAATATTTAATTTGTATTTTTGGTTATTTATAGCCTCTTTGAAATTTAATATTATTTTTTATTTATCATCATTATATTTTATATTTCAGTTAATTTTATTCTTTCATGGGGATTACGATTCTTAATTAACAATTATGTAATTTTTTTATGATAAAATCTCATTTTTATCATGATTATATTTTCTTATACTTCTGATGATGAAATATTATGATCCATTTTAAATGAACCACATGAATTTTATTATCCTATGGTTACATCATAAGAATAAATTATTTACATTCATTATTCACACAATATTTACTCAATTGTTCAACTAAATGTTTTTAATAAAATCCATCTTTATTTATCTCATTAATCAAAGACTGTTTTCTTCTATTTTCATGTTTTCTAATAATGTTTTAGATTTTTCATATTCCCCATAGTATTTATCAAAATAAATTTCTTATAATATTCATTATATATGTCTTTATAGTTCATAAAACAATAACAACTTATCATCGACAATGTTGAGAACGTTTTGAGATATCAAATAGAGGGTTGAAATAGATTTTAGAAAATTACACATAGAGGACTAGGAAAGATCGGCCCAAGAAACTTTATAATGAATTATGTTATTATAGAACTAAATCCGAGTGTCTGATATGATTGTCTCTATATATAATTCCCACTACTAAATCACGCCACATTCTTGTAAAATAACAACACAAATCATTTTGGAATGTGATGGTTCTAAATTAAGGATTTCTAATTAATGGAGATATAATATTACTAGAGGTGAGTAAGTTAGATGTGATTTTTTAAGAATCATGTGAATAAGATAGTATTTAAGTACAAAGATATAAATCACTTCATTATTCAGTCATTGAAAAATTTTATTTCATGGTTGGTCAAAAAGTTTTGATTTTTAATTCTTGACCGAATCTATTTCCCCAAAAAAATGTAAGTAGAAATGGCTTGGTCCTTTCACCATCCTTATAGTGTTAATAAATAGTGTTTTAAAATATAATGAAGATAAAAATAGGTCATTATTAGTTACAGTATAGTAAAATAAACATTACTTTTATGGGAAACCAATGGGATTGGTATTTCTGTTTGTACTTGAAAGAAAAATATTTTTTATGTCTATCAATGTAATTTAAAATAAGTTCATTATAGTATTAAATCCTTGGTAACTAATTGTTTTATTATATTGTGTAAATATAAATATAAACACTTTCCTTATACCATTCTATTAATAATAATTATTTCTTCTTTTTTGTAAGGGATCCCTTTTACACCACTATAAAAACTTGTTTGGTATTTTAGTTCTTAGATTAAATCGATAAATAAATTATGGTCCTCTTTTATATTAACGAGAAGTTTAACCTGTTGTAAATTGAACATGAGGTTAGAATTTTATAATTTTTAATGTATTAATTAAATTGTTTTTAAATGATTAAAGGAGATAAAATATTGAGAAATTTTGAACCAATTTTTATTTAAACTCAAACTATAGTTTTTTTCTATTGATTTTAATTTACAAAAATATTATATCAAATCTCATTAATCATGCATGATATGAAATTGAACAACCATTGGGTTCTTCTCAAGTAGAAAATACTAAAATTTTATTTATCTAATATAAAAATATTAAATATTCTATGTCAACAATGTTTATATTTAATATTAGGCTTTTTATTTCTGCTTAACTTATGGAAAAGAGTTGATTATTTATTCTAGTGGGTGACATCTTGGAAACTATTTTTAATGTGTTGTTTTCATATAGAAGTAATTGTAAAAATCATAATGGTTTCTAAAATTTTTTTATGTATTTTTTATGATTATATAATTCTTATAAATTCTCTTTATTCACACTTAACTGAAATTTTTTGACCATTACATAAATCATATATTTTCCTTTGAAGATATTTTAGGTGCACTTTTATTTTTATATGCTGGGTAGTTGGAAATTTTTTTACATTGTTTGGTTTATTTAGAGTATTGGTATTGTGCAGTTAACATTTTTTTTTGAATTTAATTATGACTATTTGTGTGATTTTGAATGAATAATATGTAAATCCTGGTAAAATTAAACAATTTTAATAACTGAAAATATAATCAAGATAATATATAAAAACTATATAAAATAAGAAATAATTATCATTATTTTACTTAAAGGATTTATCATTATTTCATTGACATGATATTTTAGTTTAATAACTATATAAAATAATAAAATATATTAAACAAAAATGTGGACAGTTCTGGATATTTTAAATATTTTTAATAAAAATATCTTCTTAAATTTACTATTTTGTTTCATTCAAAAAAAATCCTACAATTAAGATAAGACACAATAGTGTGAGGATTGACCATTTAATATTAAATACATATCCTTATATACTATAAGAATAATTTAACCTCATTTAATGAGAGAAAAAAACTCATTAGGGGATAAAAAATAAATGCAACCTACTAATCTAGTGAAAAACATAAAAACTCATAAAAATAAAAACAATTTTATATTAAAATTTGGGAATATAAATAAATCACAGTAACATGTAAAAATAATACTTTTCAAATACTTTTAAAAAAATATATATATATATATATAATATAAAACCGATGAATTAATCTTGATTCATAATATTATAAGATGTGTTTTACTCTTTTATAGTAACCATTCAATATGAATAACCTAATAATATTTATCAAACATTTTATCTAAGAAAATTAGCTCATTACCAAATGTCTTGAAGTGCTCTGTCTTGGTAACATTGAACATCATTATCAATACCCAATACCCATGTGATGAATTAATATTTTTTAATATTTTCGTTTTTCCCCATATATTCCACTAAAAATAATTATATCTCATCAGAAAAAGATCATATGATTTTCATATTATAATATGAGAAAATATTTTTTTTTATTTTTGAGAACTTTTATAAATTAATTGAGGAATGATAGTATGAACATGTTTAATAATACATTAAAAATATTAGAGTAATGTGGATAATGATAAGAAAATGTGACATTCAGAAAATGATTTCATGTGTCAATAACTACAATAAAACTTTTGTTTTCACTTTTATAAAATGAGTATAAAGTTATATATATAGAAAACATTAAACCTATATCTTTTTGAACCATTATAAAAAATAAAAAGACTTTTGAAATTAAATTACAAAATAATTGATTTATATAGGATAAAGTTATTGAATCATTTTTGGGAACATGGATATGGAGGAAAATTATTTGTAAGGAAAAAATTAAAACAATACATTGAAGAAAAATACCTTACATGAGTCTCTTAATTCATCAAACATTATATTACTATTGAATAATAAAATTATAATAATTATTTTTTTGATTAAATATTTTCATGATATTTACATCATCGGTAATACTTTTATATTATTTGGTACCTTATTTATTTATTTATTTAATCAATTATGTTTATGTTAGATGTTTTGAGGTCAGTTGGTTTAAAATAACTTTATCCTATGGATTGTGGTTGAAGAATTCAGGGATATATCAAACCAATGAATTTAAAAATGTTTAACTAATCATTTTTTTAATTAAATTTAAATCTAATACCATCCATTTAAGGCCTAAATTAATAATAATACATGTCATTCATAGAGTTTATAGTTCACAAGTATGCATGAGTGATGTATCCATTTTAAAATGGATAGAAAGGGAATAAATTGGAAAAAAATACATTTATAAAATAATTATGATTATATAAATATATTATATATATATAAATTAAATACAGTACTGTGAACATCCATTAGAGGTGATGATGAAAAAGAACATTGACTCTCTTCATAGAGGTCGTAATCTACATAGACGCACATGAGACGTTTACATTTTATAATAGAAGGGAGAGTAAGATGAAAGATAATATTTTACATTTAAATAAGCATAATTATTTCATTAAAATAGTATATATCAATTCAATATATATTTATAACCATTAATGATAGGTGGCGGTGAAAGAAGAAACAAATCGATATAGAGAGGAAACAGTCCACGAGTATAAACAATTGGTGTTTCCATTTTCCATAGGATTAAAAGTTTGTTAAATATAGTTTTTCAATCAAAATAATGTCCTTTTAGGGTACTATTGATGAGTATTTATTTGAATTTGTAAATTTATATGATATTTTAAGGATTTTGGTGAAAAAATAAACTGGATAGAATTCAGTTATGAATTATACATCCCCCTTATATATCTTTCTTTATATTACACTATAATAATTCTATGTTCTTTATTTTTATGACACAAGGACCTATAGGATGTGGGAATGTGATTTTGGATTTTTTTTTCGGGATATATTAGTTTATATAAAGTGATCAACAATTCTAGATAAGTTAAGAGAGGGTGTTTCTTATCATAAGTGATGAGTGGAACCCTTATAAATAGTAAAAACATTAAAATATAATAAATTTTCATCTCATAAAATTTGATTGATAATTAGTCCAATTTTGATATGTAGATATGTTAATACACTTAATTAGTCAATTTTATATAATGTTTTGAGATATCTAATGTAGTCTTTATTAGTTTGATCCCATAATTATGCCTTTTAACAATTACTAAGTGGTAAATTTTCTAACATGGTACCCATTAATAATGAATAAAAATAATATTAAATTAATTAAAAAATTATAATATGGTTTACCCATATATAGAATCCATTTTATATGATTTTATTTCCAAAATTTGTAATAATTATTTTAATATATGTCTGAAAAATAAAATGGAAAATACTTTTTAAAATGTATTTTTTATGTTTCAAAATAAATATACTCAAAAATAATATTTAATATTTATTCCCATGGAATTCATTAGATTATTTTAAACAAATGGACTTTTATTTTAAATTTTAAAAAACCCTAACATAAAAAAACCTTTCATAGACTAATTAAAAAATAATCAGGAAAAAATATTTTTTATTTGAATAAAAAATTTAGTAATAATTCAAAATATATTAATCATAAATTTATAAAATCACAATAATATTTGAAAACTAATTATAAGTAATTTTTATGTATCTTCTAGGAAACATATAATTTTACTAGGAAAATATTTCTAAAATCTTGTTTTTGTGAATATAAGAATCATTCTTTTGAATGAGTTTCCAAAAACATACATTTATAGCTAAATGATATTTTATATGTATGAATAAATATATTTACCTTTATATTTATTGTATTTAGGAATTATTTTACCCTCATGATGGAGAATATGAGCAATTATATTTTCTAGATTACTTTTAATTCTATAGTAATTATTTTATCATTTTGTTTTATTTTGAGAAGATTATCTTATCTTCTTTATCTAATATTCTAAATGATAAATATCCTTGATGATTTTATCATCCATGAAGAACTATAATTTACTATTAATTAAATCGAAAAACTAAATAATAGACAAAATATTATTCCTCTTGTCTCAATACATTTACTAATCCAAAAAAAGGTATCATAAGTAAAAAATAAAACCCAATTTTAGATGAATAAATAATTATATGAAATGTTAATACATTAATATTCAAAAAATATTCAATAAAATTCAATTCTAAACTTAAATCATTCCAAAAATAAGTAACCCTGATCTTAAAAATATCCCAAACTAAATTTGAAAAACCTAAAATCAGAACTATTTGACCACATATTGTTCTAAAATAAATATAATATTTATCTCCAAACAACCATAATAACCCATAATGTCACATACCAAAAATACATATACCCGTATCATAAATTATCTAACATATACTAAAATTTTAATAAAATAGCATAAATCCCCATGACATAAAAACATAAATTTTTTTAATATACATCATAAATTTAGATAAATATTTTTCCCATATTTTAAATAATACACTTTGACAAAAAAACAATAATATGAACAAAATTATGATATACCATGATTTTTATGATGTATGAAAAAATATAAGCAACATATTAAAAATTTACATTAATCACATTTTCATGAAGTCAATTATCATTCCCATGTTTATATATGTGACAAAATATATGCTTTCAAAAATATACTAAAATTTTATCCTAATTAAAAATATTTAAAATAACAAAAAATATCATTTTATCCAAATGTTTTTATTTAAATAATAACTTTTATACCCAACAGAATAACTTTATTTGAAAATAATAATCATTTCATATCTCAAGAAAAAGCTAAGGATTATATTTACCACGTTCTGATGTTATTCCTAGAACCATTTAAATATCTCTTAAAATATCCTTAATCCTCTTAAACATTAATTATCTTAAACATAAAAATGTTAAACATTAATTTAACAAAATAATCATCCTTAGAATTATTAACCCATGATGGTGTCCAAAACTCTTAATTTATTATCATTTTGAAGCTCATTTACTCTTATCTAATCATTTTCCCTAATACTAACTATTATGCCTCTTAACATAAGAGATCCATAATTATGATTCTAAGAGAAAGTATGTTACATTTTTTTATTCCATTAATATGATATGATTAGGGTTTTATATAATTAGGAAAAACATTACATGAAAACATA
This sequence comes from Viscum album, assembly GCA_963277665.1. NCBI lineage: Eukaryota > Viridiplantae > Streptophyta > Magnoliopsida > Santalales > Viscaceae > Viscum > Viscum album. The sequence goes on along the minus strand of OY728155.1, from coordinate 1,785,922,976 downwards.
TAAAATTCACAAGAGTGTGGATTTTATTCCAAAAATATTTTCATAAATTTACTTATATTTTTCAATCAAGACACTTTTCTTTTCATTATGGTGAGTAATTATAACTGAACAATTGTCCTTTCTGTAGTTCATACACATCCATAGATCCTATGTAAAACTTTTTGAAACATGTTAAAATAAAAAAAAACTGTGTATGAATGTAAAAATAGAGGAAATATGTTATTATAGTGAAAAACATGAAAACCTATTAAAATATTCACCTTTTTTCACAATAAAAAAAAAGATTATATAAATAAATCATTTCCACATGTGTAAATAAAAAATTTAAAAAAGAAGACTTTTAATTCTGATAAGAAACAAAACAATTATGATCAAATCTTGAGTAATCACATCCCAACTTTTTTTAATCACATTCAATGAACCCTTTCATGAAAATTATCCTAGTTCATTATCTCTAAAATATTTTCCTCAAATACCAAACCATTCCATAATTCATTTGAGAGAGATATCCTGGTCTATCCCATCATCATATATCATTATCAAGAATATTATCATGGATAAATTTAAAATCCTTCACTTATAGACTAATAAACACATTAAAAAACTCATTTAAAACCATAAGCAACAAAACATTCCTATTTCAAATATAAATAAGTATAAATTCCCTTTTTTATTTTGAACTCTTAAAAATAAGAAATTAATATATGATTGGGAAAAAAATTTTAATTTAAATCTAATGATTTATTATATATAAATATTGTTAATAAATAATGGTTTCTATATTTTAAAAAATCATCCATACAAAAACAATGGAGACAATATTTTTTAACTTTTATAAAAATAGTTAAATGTTTCCTGTATGAAAAATGTTAAAATAGTTCCTTTTTAAAACCATTGTAAAAACCTTATTGATTGGTAAAATTTAAATTTAAAAATTAATTTTATTTTATAGGATTACATTATTATAACATTTTAACAAACATGAATATGATGGAAATTGAGTTGGATGGAAATAATAAAATAATGTTCTAAAGAAAAATCCCTTACATTGAATCTCATCTTTCATCACACACTCTTTAACTCCTAAATTAAAAAATTATTTAAATTAATTTATTTAAAAATAACTTCTTCCATGTTCATTATATTTTAATTAATCCTTTTATTTCATTTATAATAATGTTTTATTTCGATTCAAAATTCGTTATGTTTATATATGGTCTTTTGACATTGTTCGGTCCAAAATACCTTCCATGTGCTGACTATTCTCAATGGGTTCACGGTTTTATCAAATATATAATACTGATAATTTTATTACTTTTTTCATTAAATATTATTTTAAATACAACCATGTAAAAATTTAATGAAAAATGATATTCGTAGTTGATAGATGTGGTAGTCTGAACATACATAATAGTGGCATTTAAATTTTTGCAATGGTTGAAAATTAAATAAAGAAGGTAAAATCATCAAATTAAATAATCATAATAATATTATGAATTTTATATTTATTCATTTATACTAACCTTATGAACATATATATTAGGTAGTGATGAAAAATTAATTGCATCACTTCATTTGGACTATAGTCTTCCCATACGGACCAACGACATTTCCATTTTCATACAGATTGGTGGGTAAAAAGGTATATATTATATTATCATTATAGAATCATAATTTTTTCTTATATATATTATATGAATTTTAATTAAATATTTATACATGTTCATGTATGGTTTCTATGAAATTTAAAACACATCATTTCATTGAGGCAATAGTATGTGTATTTTCATGTGTGATGTTTCCATTTTTTATAGGATAGAAAGTAGGTAGAATGTTTTTTAAATAAACATAATAATGCATTAGTATATTATATGTTATTATTTTTTTATTTTATTATTTTTAGAATATATTATTTTTAGAATATATTTTAAGGAGGTGTAATAATAAATATACATTACTAAATTTTGTTAATTATTAAACATCCTCATTATATTTATTCCTTATCCTAAACCTAAAGCCATCTAGAATTGATATTTTGGTGAAAAAGGACATCTATGACATGGGAAAAGATTTAAGAAGTGATTTTTTAAGATATATTTAATTATGGATTGTTAAATTTTCATGTATAAGTTATTAGAGGAGTTTCCATTTGATATGTGAGAGGATTGAGACACATAGAAATATGAAGATCTTTAAAATTAATATATTATCTACATTAAGATAAGTACCCTCCAACACAATATTTTCTGCTTTTAGTCACTCCCTCATGGTTCTTTTCTTTAGTAGGGATCACTACACACCAGGGTGTCTCACTACCCATCCCCTATTGAAAATTCCCTATAATGTGGAGTAGGATGGCTAGGGCTTTCATACCATGCCCAGTACCCCTACAGTCTCTGATGTGGGAAAGGGAGAAAACATTCACATTATAACACCCATAAGAAATTCAATGAAACCCCTACATATAGTAATAATTACTTATAGGGAACACATTGTCATTTATTTTGGACTCTAAAAATATCTACCTCTATGATTCCCCAATGAATTATAGGTCTCATACCTCTTTTGTTACCAATTTTATATCGTATATTATAATAAAAATATTTCCCATTTAAATTGTTAATAGGTTTTTAAATGTTTGTGGATAAGATTATTTTTCATTAAATCCACTTAAACAATCAAATTTATATTTTTTTTAAATATGTGAATCCTTATTTCTTGGATTAACGTCCTCATTAAACTTTTAACCATTACTAGGGAGAGAAACAACATCCATGGTAAATAGCCATTATGAATAAAAATAAAATTTACCCCACTAAAAGGAGAAATTTTGGATAGAAGATATGGATTCCATTTTCTTTGATTAAAATTTATGAATTTGTATAAATATATTTCAATTAAAGTGCATAAAATAGAATGATGGGCCATTTTATGAAAAATACCTTTAATGAATAAAAAGAATTTCAAATTATAATAAAGTATAATATATATAATCATGTAATAAATATGATCAAACTATATCAAATGAGACATATTTTAATTTATAAAAAAATAAAATCCAAATGTAACCATGTGAAAACTTGACTGAAATAGAAGAAAAAAATAGATTTTATTTAAAAACATTACACTAATTTCAAAAATTTCAAATAGAGATTTATAAGTTCAACATTATATTTTGAAATTATTTATATTAACTATAAGAAATTTAATTTTTCATAAAAAATGGATTCTTAAACATACGAGTCATTTTATAATAAGATTTATTAATAAATATGACCAATATTTTAAAACCTACATTTTCACTATTTACATCAAAATCAAAATTTTCAGAAAAATAAAAAAATTCACCATAAGATAATTATTGAGTGATAAATTGATAAATAAAATCCATTTTATTAAATAATATTCATAAAGAATCCATAAATTAATTTTAGTATTCATGAAAAATATAGTTATAAATATTTAAAAATATATATATTTATGAACCGTAAAATTAATTTATTCTCTTCCTTTTCCTAATAACATGCAATATATTATTCTCAATTTACTTTATAGATTATATGATAAAAAATAAATTCAAATAATATATCAATAGTGATTGATTTAATTTATTAATATAAAAATACTTTGGTCCATTAAAAATAATTCTGTAAATAATATCTTATTTTACCATATAATTATTTTTTCTTCATTTAATAAATATTAATAACTAGTATATGTACTTTTGTTAATTTATTTAAATTATAAATAAATCATTAAAATTAATACACTAAATAATTCAACATACTATATTAAATAAGACATATAATATATAATAAAAACAAGGGTTGTAAACAATTTAATTCTATTTGGACAAGAATTTTTTGAATGGTATCGATTGTAATTAGTTATTTATTACATGGATTTTATTGATTGATTTTACATTGATATTTATCGACAAATTGATATATTTCGTCAAAATTAATAAATTTATCAAAAATATAAAATTATCCCAATAAATAAAATTCAATTATCTATAATCTACAATATTTTCTAATGTGTAATAATACCCTATTAATTACAAAATATTATTTTTTATCTATTAAATTACATACATACCTCTCCTGATGTCTCTCATTTTGTATTGAAATAAATATTTTCTTACATTAATTCCTTTTTTTGAATTACATAAGCTATCAAACATAAAACTTTTTAAAATAAAAATAAATTCTATAATATAAAAGGGTTACATGATGTATTGAGTTCTTTCGGAAAGTGTAATATATTGTTAAAAATAATTGAAGGAATATTAATGATGGGATTTGAACAAGATACTAATATCATGGATTGGAATCTAGTTCACATGGGGTGTACATTCACTTCAAAGGGTTTTAGTGAGTCACTTTAAAGCATAAAGTGAATACTAAAAATGGACACATAGACTCCTAGGATTTAATAATAGAGTCACTCGCAATGAGAAAATGCACAAGGATATCCTTAAAATACATGATGAAACTACATTGGTGTGAGATCAATTTATTGATGATGACATTATAATATGTAATAAGAGTTCCAAGGTTTTACCACAATGTATTTTGAAGGAGTTCAAGAAAAGAGGGAAATATGATGAGATAGTGGTCAACTTGATAGAGGAGTTTTCTCCCTTTTAATTCTAATTTTTCCTTTCAATTTTTTGAAATCATGAATAATTTTCCATAAAAAATTGATTATTTCTATTGGATGATAATATTTTTTGGGAATGATAATGTTTTAATCCTATTACATTAAATAATTTTTAAATTTATTTTTTTACTAGGTTATTTCTCTCCCACATTTTCCATAATATTGATTAATTTTTAGAGTTCACAAGATTCAGAGATGGTCGATATTGATTTAAAAATCAAACTTCTAATAAATATTTTTTTAAAAATTCTATCAGATATAATATTTTTAAAATAATTAGTATCATGACATGAATGAATAATAATTTCATCTTGTAAAAGTAAATTTCATTATATTTGTGTCTTATTTAATTATTAAATAAAAGGATTACATAGTTTAACCATCTATAAGTCACCATATTAACATAATTGTATGGATAAAATGTTGTGATTTTGGGTGAAATTTAATGTAATTATTTTTTATTATAGAAGGAAGGTCATTTAATGATTATAAAATCAAAAAATTCCATTAAATTATTAATGAGTTATTTTATATTCCGTCGGTTCTTTATTTGAACTCTTACACTTTGATCTATTTACTCAATAAAAATTAACATTCACTAAATTTCTATTTTTTCACAAATCAAATCACACATCTCACTAAAAAGCCTCATTACATTATTTCTACATGTGTTTTTTTTTGAGTTTTTCGGTTTGTTTTCATTTAGGATTCACATATATTGGTTCTCTTGGCATCGAACCTACATTATACTATATTGGTGCTAAGTATGTTTATAAATATATATTTTCATAATTAATGACCCATAAACTGCTATAAACAATCTCAAAGTTGTCTATTTACCTCTAATGTAACATTTCAAGAGTATATTGTACCGCCATCATCATATAATATGGTAGATAAAGTACCAACAACTTACCAGCTTTAAGAGGATGAGGTACCGCAAATCCAAATCATAAGGTGGATGATTTACCACCAACACATAAAGGGTGGATGATGAAGTAAAAAAACTATCATAACTTTAATAAATTCATCACATATAATAATTTATATAACACTATATCTATTAGAAAATAAAAATTTTATACACCCAAGCCACTTACTCTCTCAATGTTCTCCAACTAGTCTGGAGTACCCATATCCTAATGAATTATAAAGTCATTCCATTTTTTGGAATATACATGGAAACTCTATAAGGATAATAAAAGTATGTATTAATATTAGGAACCCATATTAGTTATAAGATCATAGTGTTGTATTCAACTCAAATTGAAATAGTCATCAACAACCATTCGTGTGGTTGAAAACAACTCAACAGAACATCTACGGGAACAAATCTCATTTAATACCATAGGTAGTAATGAATTAAATTTATATTGTTTTTCTGGAATTAAATAAAATTTGTTCTTATTTTATTACATACGATATATTCCACAAATATAAAAAATAATAGGAAAATAAGGGACCACCATCCTAGGCCTGGCATGGGACATAGAAGATAAAATGATGTGATATAATAAATAAAATAAAGAAAATATAGATTTTGAGTAATTTCCATGTCCGAGGAAACCTCTTAAGATCGACATCATGTGATTCCATTTATAAAGGAATAATATCTCAGTGTGGACAAGGTTAAACCCAATGAGAATGGAGGATATGGGGATACAATGCTGAATAATTTTGGAACCCTCATTTATACTATATTATAATAGTAATTAATTAATATATATTAAAAAAACCTTATATGGAATGCACTACAGCCTGACCATAATGGTCACAGTGTGACACCAGAATTAGGGTCACCCTAGTGCCATGGACCTATTATTCATAAAATAACTCCCTACTCCTTAAATAAACATAAAAGTTATACTATAGCCTCCATAGAGGAACCTACCCTATACACATTGTATCACTCTTATAGTATCCTGAAATCACAGTAGATCCTGGATGCAACATGAGAAAATACATCCCCCTTGAACCAAACTTCATGTCATTTCCCAGTAGTTATGGCATGACTTTTCACTTATAGAGGGATTCAGTATTATATAGACAAAGAGGTATGCTTACCCAAACATCACCACCTCATATTATTACTTCATTATTTCATGACCCTCATCTCATAGCTAACATTAATCTTACCAAATCCAAAAATTAGTATCATGTAATCCATCTTCAAATTTTAATTACCATTGTAATAGATTTAACCACAACCTATAGTTGAACATTATCCTATTCATGGTCGAAACACCCTAAAAAAACTCTTAGTCCCTTGAATAATCCTAAAATATACCAAATTAATTATTACATATGATGATAGGTAAAAATTCAAACCAAATCAATACCATATTAAACTACAATATGTCACAGAAAAGAATATTCATTCAAGATATTCAACTTTTTGTTATTTAAATTGATTTTTATACTATATTTTTATCTTATAAGGATATATAATAAAAGGTGTTTTTTCATTTACCTCTAACAATTAGTTAATTGAATCTATATAATATTTTCATGATTTTCTTTAGATGAAATCCATTATTCACATGTTCAATTTTAATATTGAAATTTGAATTTTATTTTTTGATTCTAAGAGAGATATGTATTTTAAAAATTAGTAAATTTCTCATGAAAGATAAAAAATGTATCAATTTGAGACATAATTGAACATATGAAATCCTATATTCTTGATAGTTATATCTTTAGAAGATACATTATGATGGCAAATTATTCTAAATGTTATCTGAAATTTTACTAAGAGATATTTTTTATTTTTTTCTGGATTCACTATTAAAAACTTTGACTTATTGAATCAAAGGGTAATATAATTAAGGTTCTATCTCATCTATGGCCAATGTTGAAATTTTTTTTAATATTTTCATCAGGTTGAATTTTTTCTATGTTGGGAATGCCTGAATCATATATTTTATCATTCAATTTATTTGATATTTTCACGAACCACCCTGAATACCATGTTACCCTGATACTCGAGTAGTCACTAACATAGCCCTAATGTTGTTCGTGACCCCTTCTAGATGGTGACTAGAAATAAGAATCATAAAGTAAATAGGCATTATTTTTCCAAATAAAAAAACATGGAACATAAACAAGTTATTATTTTCAAAGAAAAAATATAAATGGACAACAATACCAAAGGTCAAACAATTATATAAAAACCAAACACTACATCACCAAAGTATCATAATGAAAAGATAAAGTGACAAACTTCCAATGGACATATGCAAACCAAGATCAAAAGATCAATAAACACACCATAATGTGGTTCTTTCCACATTCTTGAACCTGGAAGAATGAAATCTATAAAATCCTTTAGGAAAATTAAGGTGTGATCTTAAATCCTAGTTAGATCTCACTATGTATTCCAGAATAATAGGTGAATAATATTAAACTATCACATGATTTTAATTTCCAATAAAAAGACATGGAAGTATATTAGAATATTAAAAAAATATTTTTCATTTAAATTGATGGAAACATTTCAAACAATGGACAAATAAAAATTTTATATAAAATAATTTATATAAATCACATGGAATATATAAATAAATTTTACAAAAAATGGAATATATATCATAATAATAAATACGGAGAAACATGTTAATCTTACAAGATTTATGATGGTCCTATGTTTTTAGATCCTCACAAACTCATATAATTATTATGATAATGTGAACACATGTCCCTCTAAGAATAGTCCATAGGGGAAAACCAACATCCCCCTAGGGATAAGTTTTGTTAATAGGATTATGATAGAATTGGAAAGTGTCAATAAATTATTAGTAAAATCCCAAAATAGCTTGTTTTTTCCAAATAACTAACTAACTAACAAGTATTTCATCAGATCAAACAATAATCAATAACTATAAAATTATTTTAAAACTGTTTAAAATACAATGTCTCCATTCCTATGTTCAGTATTCCAAATTCCATTTAAAACCCAAAACATGGTTTTTAAATAATTTAATTTCATTTTAAAGGATAAACCGAGACAAATTTCTTATCAAAATAAACGAATCTATTTTATTCCAATAAAAATTTCAAATCAATATCACAATTAATCCCAAAAATTAATTTTAAAATTCCATTAATTTTCAATCACACCATAATACATTAGAATTGAAGGTTTTTCCCAAAATCCATTCCATTTTCGTTTATGTCTCAATTAACATAAAATTGGATTTTTACAATTAAATTTAAATTAATTTACTTTAAATAAATCAATGAAAGGGTTATCCAATGGTCCAAATAATGATGGAAGAACCTATCTTAACACAGAGATCATGTATCGCAACACCCACAATGGGAATAAATATTGAAGATCATCAGAAACAGTGATCAAGGAATCAAACCCAGACCCAATATAAAAAAACCAAATGGTTTAGATATCTAAAAAATAAGATGATCTAAAACCCATAAACATGGGCTAAGTAGGGAGTGACAATAAATGAAATGGTGAATAACTCTTACTAGTGAGATATTGAAAAATTTTCTCCAAGATTTAATCTGCTTTAAAATATGTTTATTGAACCCAAAAAGGGTCTTTGAGATTTCAGAATACCTAGGAAGAGTTCATAATCTTTGTAAGGTTTGATCTTTGGTATAAAAAAGGGTTTGGGGAGTTTTAAAACATTTTTTGTAATTATAACATTATACACACACTGTTTCCCACAGGGCCTAAACGGGTTTTCAATTCGTGTACTCCTATGATGGGGTTCATAGTTTCTACTAGGTGGGTGATATATTTATAAAACCATGTGTTATCCGAGAAAACCCCCACTTATTGGGGTTTCATGGTTTCCCTTATGTGGAAACATAGTTTGGGAAAACCATGCACCAACTGTGCATTACCCAAAAAACTCCAAATTTTTACATGTATCCTCCCAAAACCATTAGAGACAACCCCAAAGTAAAACATGCCTAAAATTAATTGTCTATAAGAAATGAAAAATAGTAACATGATGTTATAACCTCCCCACTATAAAAATTTTCTACGCTTATAAATTCTATCATGATGTATCCACATCAAAAAATGTTATTTCACTGCTCTTTCATCGGGGCCTCCCTCTCCCACATCTCTTGAGAATCATAATTTTGATTCCATTACACTTAAACCAATGGTATCATCCTACCATTAAGTAACTTAGTTTCTGAATCAACTATCCTTACTAGATGCTCAATCAGGAATAAATCAGGTTCCACATCAAGATCACTCCATCTCTAAATAAGTGATTGTTCAGAATGATAAATTCATAGCTAAGATACATGGAAAACTTTATGTATCAATGTCATATATGGTGGATTTTATAAATGGAAATTCACTTTCCCCACCTACTCAACAACATAAAAATGTCCCACAAAAAGAAGATAATTCTTTCCTTACCACCCAAGACATCACTGGACCAAACAAGATTAAACATCAAATGAAACTAGATCACCAAAAAAAATTACGATGGTATATAAAAAAGATATATATAATACATATAAAGAATCTATGATGCCTACATTATTTAAAGAACCATCTTAAAATTTTATATTTTCCTTTTAACCATGCTTAGTTCAATTATGAAACTATGACTGATCTCCTAAAAACACAATGGAGATCGACAATGTTGGCAATAAAAAGCCTCATAAGGATCCATTCAGATCATAGACTAGTAACTATTATTATAAGAAAACTCTAACAGCCCTATATGGTCATCCCAAGCTCTACCAAAGTCAAGAATGCAGGAATGAATCATATCCTCAACAATATATTAAATCTTTGTCTACCAATCTGTCATTAAATGATATTCTATACTCCAACCAACATGAGTTCCTAGTGCCTCCTGGAGGCCTCTAATAAAGGGTTAAATATAATGTGGATCTCTTTCAGATACTGTTGTATAGTCAAATTTGTGAAAACAAACATTCTCTTTCACATAGAGATATTTGAGTTCATTAAATGTAGTTCTATCATGAATGGGTATAAAGTGTTCTGATTTGGTCAGCTTATTGATCACAACACTTGTTGCGTTTTTCTTTCTCTAGGTATATTGCAACCCAAAAAAATCCATAGAGATATCATTCCACATCATGTAATAATTGGATATTTCTGATGTATCCTTGAATATATCTGGTGCTCAGTCATGAACTATTGGCATGTATAATAATGAGGCAAAAAATTAGTAATTCCCTATCTCATACAAGGACACCAGAACCGACGTTCCATGTCATAGATTTTTTTTCATGGTGCTTTGCTTAGTGAGAATTATTACATTCTCCTATCTCATATATGATCACTAGAAAAGGTATGATATACTAATTTTGGAAACATAGGATACCCACAGAGGAAAAAACCCACTCACGAGACAGTATACCCACCATTAAGAGAGTTCCTAATTCCAAATAATTCATCGTCAAGTTGATAATCCTAAATAATAGTCTCAAGATAAGTACATGTAAAAAACACGTTCCATTTCCACATTGGTCCCCATTTCCTAGATTTCAATATGCACATGTGTAAAAAGATCCATCAAGTGCCACTCTTCTTATGATTCATTCGTGGCCTAGGTCAGAAGATTCCTAATTAATGAATCTTTCATAAAATTCCCTTTACCTATTTTATTGAAAGTATCGAAATAAAAATATTTTAGGTACATCTCCAAATGCCTATGTAGGATATTAAAATCCTTTTAAGATAATATACAACTGAATAATTTTTTTTCATAAGTCATAGTAAATGATTTTATAGAATGGAATTCCACTAACTCTTAAGTGGATTCATCAAAAATGAAAGTTTAATGACATGGTTTGGGTAATTATTCCCATGTTTCCATATTTGTTGAGATCTATAGGCAATGACATGATCACTTTGTATAAGAACTCATCCTGAACATCAACTTGATACATCACAAATTACTAAATATCCTTACACGACCTCTGAAAGAGTCAACACAACCATTTCTATCAAAATATGTTTCATATGGGCAAAATAATTTTTAAATTTATCATCCCAAACATTCTTTACTCTATTTGGAGTTATGGAAGTCATTAGAAAATTCAACATAGAGAAATCCTTTATGAATATATGATAATATCCAGCCAAACCCCAGATTCTATGAATCCCAAAAATATAACATGGTCGTTAGCACATTATAGTGGACTTCATCCTTTCAGAATCAAATGAGATACCAAATTCTAAATAAATGTGTCCCATGATATTCACTTCCAAATCCTTATATGACATTATAAAATCATGTCATAAAGTTGGTGATTTCTCAAAAATTCCAAAATATCTACTATATGACTAACAAGATCCTCCATAGACATGGAGTAAACAAGAATGTCATCCCTAAATTCCACCATGAAGTTATCATGATAATAATTGGAGATATTTTTTATTAAATCGATAAAAACTTTAGGTGAATTGGTTACACCGAATGGAATAGAAAGGAACTTGTAATTTCAATACATGTTCTGAAATGCATTTTTTTGAATGTCAGGTTCATTTATTCTCAACTATTTATAAACTGATCAAATATTAATCATTGAAAACTACTTCACCACTTTTATCTAGTCAAAAAGATCATAAATTTTTGTTAATGAATACTATTTATTTACAATAAGTATATTGATATTTCAATAATAAACAAAAATTCAAAGCTACCCATCGACTTTCTTTATAAGGAGAACATGTGCCACCCAAGGTGAATCACTCAGGAGTATAAATCCTTTCTCTAAAAGATCATATAGTTAAGTCTTCTATTCCTCCATTTTATCTAGTTCCATGGATTCAGAAGGAATATATATCATATGAGTACCCAAAACAAAATAAAAAATGAATTCTACTTACTTTACTAGTCGAAAACCAAAGAAATATGAAGGGAACAGAAAAGGAAAATCAATGTCAACTAGATAGAGATCATTACTCGAGTATTATCACTCCATGTAAAAAAGTGAACACATATATTACTTTCCCAATATCTAGTTAAGAAGTACAAGATCTAATCAACCTCGGGACAAATTCCCATGGAATGATATGACACACCCTATTGGGAGCAGTAAAGGAGACCCATCATAGATAAACACCAAATCAGGGTTTATTTGAAATGAGCCAATCCAAAGCAAAAATGATACAAGAGGATTCATGTAAAGAACTAGAAAAACCCAAGCATGATAAATATCTAATAATGATAAAATCCAAGTATGTAAATAAATATTGTTCTATCTCTTCATTATATGTGGTGTAGTATTATCCATCACATCAGATAAATATTTATAGAAAGACATAGTATATTGATAATACAAGATGATATAAATGAATGATATGCACCTATATCAAATAAAGTGGTCCCTAAGGAAGAATCGATAGGGATCGAACCTTTCACAGTCACAAGACTAGTATCTACATCCTCTAGAGACTCTTTTGTTGCGTGAAGAATCTTTGTTCTATATGTGTGAATATAGAAACCCTAAGATCATGATGCATATGATTACACTATAATAATTTTATGTCCTTGTGAAAAAATTCCACTACATGGAGCGTAATAAACATGATAGAACTTATTCATGTGGCCCAATCATCCGTAGGAACAATATATCTTTGGTAACACATTATAAACCTATTTGGAGTACCTAATATTTACACAATGGAAGGAAATCATAGGGACTGTACACAGAACTACATGGGGCCTAAAATAACCCTAGTATAGAGACCCACAATGAGAATCATAAAACATTATATTTTCTTTGAAGGAACGCAAAGAACTACCACTGGGAGAAAAAGTAACTCCCATCAACCATGAATGGCTACTTAGATCAAGCTCGAACATCAATGCTTTATCCAAAAAATCATTATAAGAGAGGTGATTCCGCAAGAAAACTAAAAATAATATGATATTGGTGTCACATATCAAACCATTATGTCTTATTTTTCTCATTCGATACAATCACTTGTGAAAACTAAAAAATATCAACTAACCAAATTTTGTACCTATTCACAGTCTTATCAGCCTACTTGAGTGTGAATAAATCTATAGCCTTGTCCAACACTATTTAAATTGTATGAAAATGGTCAGTGAAATGAACTTTAAAGTATATGTAAAATAATCCCTCATGATTCTTCTATTCCACCATCATGTCGCACCATCTCCTAATAATTCATTACATATTAATGGTATCACATTTCACCTTGATTTCATAGGGTATCTCCAAGAACTCAAAAAAATTGTTCAATCCTACTCAGCCAATCCTTAGACTCTTGAGGAGAATTGGAGAAGTTGAAATCTGGTTGTTTCTAGGAAAGGAACTCCTTAGCATGGTTCTAGAATTCTTCCCTCTATAGTTTTATAGGTGGAACCTAAATGGGAAAAGGTGCAGGTTTCTATCCCAAAGATTTAACAATATACATAACAACATCAATCAAATTCTGGTCAATTGGAGAATTTTCACATGGTGGTTCAATAGCTGCTTCCTCCTAGATCTGATTTATGTGTATTTTTGGAAACATGATGTTATAAAAAATCAGCCAAAAACATTGAATACATCAAAATGTTACTCATATCAACAATTTTATAAGAGAAATTGGGAAATTAATACTATCTGATAGATAAACAAGATTTTGATTTCAACATATCCAAATCAAATGTAGGAGAAATGCTAGAACTAATTCTGAATATGCCTTTCCCAGTCCACCCCTAGTGACTTAAGGCTCATTATCATGAGAGATTTCCAGAAACTCACTCTTGACTACCTCATATGTATCGAAAATATTACACAACTATATATTGATGTCAAGGAAAGATGTATAACCATCATCTTTGATAAATATTTTCAAGAATCAACTTAGATTCCCTGGTACCCTTATACCCATGATAGAACTAACATAATATTAATGGTGTTCCTTTCCCCCTAGGGTTAACAACTAGAATATATAATCATACAAGATAGGGGGGGAAATTTTCTACATAATCAATATAATAAACAGAAACAAGTCCGTATTCCCAAAGAAAATCTCTATATGGAGAATAGTTTGGGAATTAATAAAGGTATACAACACCCAAATAGTACATCACCAATGTACCATTAAGAAAAGATAAGAATTCCAACTCCCAATAGATACATCACACCAGACCCAAAATATATAAATCACCACCTCCAAGTGGTGCGTTCCCCTTTCTCTAAGCTGGTAGAATTAAATCTACATATTATCAAAGGCAATGATAGGGTGTTAGATAAAATCCCAGTTGGGTCTCACCAACTGTTAAATAATAAAATTCCATTAAAAAGAAATCATCACATTCTATAAATTTTAATTAAATAGTCTGGCAGTATAAGAGAATATTTATAACAAATCAGGAATTTCATTTAAATTGGTGGGAACATTTCAGAAAATGGATTAATAAAAACTTTATATAAAACTATTTATAAAAATCACAATGGATGTGTAAAATAAATTTAAAA
Source organism: Viscum album (assembly GCA_963277665.1). NCBI lineage: Eukaryota > Viridiplantae > Streptophyta > Magnoliopsida > Santalales > Viscaceae > Viscum > Viscum album. The sequence goes on along the minus strand of OY728155.1, from coordinate 1,785,907,859 downwards.
ATAATGTAATATAAATAAAAAATTGAAAAATTCGAAAAATGGTCATATTCCAAGACATAAGATAATACCAGGTAATCATATCCTCATACACTCATATAATGATAATTGAAAGGTGAACACATATCCCTCTAACACTGGATGAAAACAACTAACCAACATCCCACTGAGGATAAGATATTCAAATAGGTTTATGATAAATTATTAAAGGGTGAATCCATTGATATGGAAATACCAAACTAGCATGTTTTTACTAGATAAATATCTACCTTCCCAGGACAACATATTTTCAAACGGAAATCAATAATTTGAAAATTATTTTAAAAAATTTTATAGTACAATTTCCAGGTTCCCAGGTCCAATATGCCAGTTTCAATTTAAAAACTAAAACAATGTTTTTAATCATTTCATGACATTTTCTTGGATAAAACCAACCGTAGATCTTATCAAAACATCGTAAGTTATTTTCCACAAAACAAAATTTGAAAACAATTTCACAGTAATTCTCACAATTCCATAAATTTCAAGTCACATCCCTATTAATTGGAATTTGACTTTTCTTAAAAAATCCATTCCAATCCAATTTTAATCCAAAATATTATAAAATTGGGTTTTCAAAATACAATTGAAAACACATTAATTTAAATTATGAAAATCAAGGTTTATTCAAATGAAGAAACATAGACGAAACTGCTTACCTTAAAATGGATATTTCATATCACAATACCCACGAAAGGAATACCCAACAAAGAACATCAGTAATAGAGATAAAGGAATAAAACATAGATCCAAGATCCAGAAAATAATAATTTAGATATCTCAACAACAATAAGATATAACAAAACCAAAGGAGAAGGGAATAAGAGAGTAGATATAGAAGGAACAATATAAGAAACCTCTCTGGAGAGGAATCGAATGACGTTCTCAATGCTTTGTTTAACTTCATAGTATGTTTGGGAGAAACAAAAACGGTCCTTAAGAGCTCTAAATACCTAGTAAGATGTCCAAAATCAAGTTAGCATCTAGTGGGGGTCCAAAATAGGGTTTGGAATATTTTAAAACATTTCTCAGAATTAAAAAAGTCTACACACACAATTTTCTAGGGTGGGATGCTATGTTTTTTAAACATTGTTCCATAACCATACACCCCTCGGATGGGGTGAAAAGTTTCTACTAGGTTAGAACAAATTTTTAAAACCATTCACAAACCATGAAAACCCACACTTAATTGGTTTTTATCATTTTGGAAAACTATTCACCAATTGTGCACATCCCAAAAAACCAAAAAATGTTCCATGTTTTCTCCCAAAACCATTCAAGACAAAACCCAAACCAAGTATATTAAGAAAAATAATTCAATGAGTACCTGAGAAAAATAAACTAATGTTACATATATTTATTTATTCTAAAAATATATCTTATATCACTTATAATTTTTAGAATATATATTTTTAATGTGGGATAAAAAGATGCAATTTTTCTACTGGTGAAGAATTGTTGTATCACATAGTTTTATTCATTACATACAAAAGGATATCTGCTAAAAAATTATATTTTTCATTAGAGATCATTATCCATCTAATATTAGATATTCTTAATCACATTATTCTTCATTAAAGTATCTTCACATTCATACATTCACCTATTTTCCCAGTTATTATTTTGAGAATATGTTCTTTAATAGTCTATTTTTTCTTTTAGATATATTTCATGAAGTGATCCAATTTTATGGAGATTATTATGTATGAAATAAAAATTAAATTTTTGGAGAAATTACTATATAATATTTCATACTAGTATATCATCATTTAATACTATGTTCAATGAGTTTTATTAGACATATGTATTAAATCAAAAACCACCATATGGGGAAAATGAAAAATCAGTACTTTGTGTTATGGAATGGTCACTTATTATATTTTATTGTGCCTATGAAATGACTTGTGAAATCATTTATAATGATATAATATAATTATTATCATGTGTTTTACGGATTTTAAAACATCATATTAAGATGTGTTCATAATTAAATTAATTTTATATTATTTTAATAATCACTAAGATAACATTTTCATTATAAATGTTGTAATGAATACGTCCAAAAATACACCTAGTTTCGGAACATATGAAATTATTTAACAATATATATATCATTGGATATCACTTTTAGTGGTTTATTTTTCAATAACCATTACATATTGGGGGACTAATTTATCTCATTTTTACCTAGTTAATATGGAATTGGTTTTACACTGATGGACGGTTCCCTCTAACTATCATCATTATATATTATGGTGAGGTTTTTAGATGAACATTCTTTTAGAGGAATGTTATAAAATGTTTATTTATAAAATTATTTCTATATTTTTGATAGATTTAAATTGTTATTTATTGGAATCTTTCTTGTGGAAATATTATAATTAGATTGGAGTTAACAAGTGATATAAAAGAATTAAAGTTGTGATTATATGTTAATGATAAAAAATTAGGGCATAGAGGAGACAATAACACTAAAACTTGTTTGAGTTAATCATATAATGTAAATACTTTACTTTCTTATATAGGGTAGTATACTTGTGTTATTCTTATGTAAAAAATATTTAATCTCACATGCGATAGATCTTGATAGAGCGCTGAGTGTCACGCTATGATGGAATAGAATGATTAATGAGTTAATATAAAGTGAGAGGCAATAAAAAAGATATAATATGATGTGATAAAGAATAAAATTTTATACGATTTGCATTGTACCATATCTAAGAGGATTGTATCCCAATGTTGAATCTAAGAGATTTTGAAGATTTTGAAAACCCAATGTAGAATCCCAAGGAGAAATAAGTGGAATGATATTTTATGGCATTAATTTACCTTGGATCATGAGATAATATTTTATATCAGGTTGTGTAAGGAGGAGAATATTACTTCCACGTAGTATAATTAACCACCCCATTATCACATAGGATATAAAGGAATGATTATTTTTTGTATGGAATATTGGAGGCAAGTCACACTATTATGCATGAACCACAACTTAATTTCTATGGATAAGGAATAAAGGTTTCTTTATAGTTCTTGATAAGTCAAAGATGATATACTAAATGAAAATTCTATGAAAAAAATACATTAAAATGTCATCAAATATATAGTAATATCATTAGGATTCATTCTTTAAAATCATTCAATTCTGAATATAACACTCTAATAAGGGTATTTAATACCTTAAATCAAGTTAAGTATATGAATCCATGTATTCTTTGATAGAGAATGTGTGTGTGAAAAATAAATATAGATAAACATATTTTATAATTATATAAAGGATGATTTTTTCTAATGGATTTCATTCTTGCAATCATTTCAATTTCATGTAAACCGACATTCCAAAGGTAGTTGGTCATTTGTACATTTCGGGTGACATCTTGAAAAACATATTAGAAGATATGATGGGTGGTTGGGCTCACCAGATCCTTTCAAGTGGGGATATTTCCTAATAAATTAATCTCTTATATATTTAATATGTATTCATGAATCCTTTTCAAATCCCAATGCGGGGTTAGTCACCTATATGTCTGTGATATGATTGAGATCATTTTTTTGATATGAGCCTTCATATATATTTGATATCCCCATATTTATCTTGTCATTTTCTGATACCTTTCTTTAAATCTAAAAAGATGGGATATATTCAAATTATTTCCATCAAGGGAGTCAATTGGGTTTTTATTGTTGGGATTAAATTTTATGAAAATTGGAAAAAAACACACAATGTTTGATTGAGTAGTCTAAGAATACACTTTCAGAGAATCCTTGCAACGGAGTCACTTTTGCCGTTATTATGGGATGATCATCAAGGATATCTAATACCGCATTTGTTATAATTTACTATTGAAATCATATAAATAATAATATCATTCGTATTTCTTTAGAGTGTACCATTAGATTTTGAATTTTTGATTTTTCATTGAGGCTACCTTGAGAAGATTAAAATTACATGAAAGTGCAGAAAAAAATAAATAAAGTGGGGATTAATCATGAGAAAAAATAAAATACCTTTCCCTACTATGTGGTCTAGGTAACGATATGTTTTTTGGTATTTTACATACAAGGATCCCAGTGTAACCAGAATGGATAAGATTTTATCACTCTTTTAAGTAGAGTGTTTGGTTCAGGATTAAACCTAAGAGGATTACCATGTATTTTAATTGAGGATAATACTTAGTGGAAGGCTAAAAAAAGTTTCATCACCCCATTTATTTGAAATAGGATGTGGAAGGGAGATAATTAAGGTTGGGTTTTACACCAAAGGATAAGGCCCATAAGGGAATCCTAGAGGAGTATCTAAACTCAATGTAATCACGTGATTTCATTTGATTTTATGCATGGTAATTCATGAAGGGGTTTCCATATAGGATCTATGTGTAGTGTTTAATACATTACATTTTCGATATGGGATGACAAAAAATCACTAGCCCCATGTGACGAGTTCATATAAGATCTTTATTAATAACTTCTAGATCAGTATAGACTCTTATAATTTCACCTTGGGATTGATTTACAACAATCCAGGAGGGATCCGCACATAGCATTGTTTTCAAAGTGATTCATGAAGTTTCCTTATGGATTCACGTCTTTGCAAATAGATTTATTTATTGACGGTCTTCACAAGAATACATTATGAAGTTCCTCTCTAGTTTTCAACTCCTGAATTTTACATAAGTGGTTTTTTGAGAGTGATTAAAGCATGGGATTCTCTGTTCAACTATTTGTATTCATGATATTTCTACTAGTATTAATAGGAATTAGTGAATAAATACTTACCTAAAATAGTCAAACACATATAGATAAAATACCTTATAGCACTTTGTGATAGAGTGAGGTCATGTTGGGAATTATAAGAGTATTCATGAAAAGGAAAGGCTATTTAAGACCTTAGTGAAGTAATTATTTAACTATGTAGGGATCAAAAAATGAAACCTCAAACCACAAATGACATTGTAATGTCAAAGGCTGAAATGTATCACCTTAGAGTACAAATGGAATCTATTTTAGGGATGGTTTTTTTATGAACCATGTGAATCGATATGTGGTTATAGAAAATTTATTTGCAGTTAAAGAAACCACTTCCTCTAAGACACCATGAAATATCATATTGTAAATGGGAAAAAGTGTTATATGAAATTTTCAACAAGGATGATCTTTCGTGAGGATAAAATTAGATCTATCTTTGAATGACCATAGAATCTGATCAGTAAGTTTGTTTGTGAACTATGAGTATTCAAATAAATGTTTGTGAAGTAAACTAGTCCCCTGCCTATGGGGAATACACCGTATAATAATGACAACTGATTGAAGAAATTATACAAAAGACCTAAAATAATTTTTTTAAAGTCATTGATGTATTTTAATCTATATTATTTGAAATCCATGGCCAATCCAAATAGGTGTTTTTCACTATAACTAAATATTATTTTGATGATTTTGTAAGGATTTTGTAAGGATTTTGTAAGGATTCTATATGCCTAATTGTTTTTTCATTCTTGTAACACATGGATATCAGTTATTCTTATACTTTGGGAATGAAGACACATTTCTACTCCAATATGAAATGTGTTGTCTATGTAGGTTTATACCATAGTTCATGTGAAAAATATAATAACATGAATTATTTCAATTCCAAAAAATATATAGTAAGAGCTCATATTGAAAACAAGTGTGTTCATTTACTCTAAACTATCATGAAACTTGTAGTTTGATAGAATCTCCTATTTACCTTTTTGATGATTTTTTATCTTATGATTAGTGTTAAAGACAAATACCATTATCCCTTCATCGTTGCATTGATAATAAATTATAATGTGGGTATTGGGATCTAAACTATTTCACACTAAGGATTATCCAACTTCTAATAGTGGTGAGTGAACCTATATGAAATCCTCTTGTCTAAATGTATTCATTTTGACTCAAAATCTCATCATCAAATCATCATAATCATGATACTTTATCACTAGCTAGTGGTGGGAATCAGGTAGCAAGAAAAGATAAATTTAGTTTCTTTCATGACCATTTACTCACCCACCCTTCCCTATGGGGGCGCACTCTCCCCAATGCCTATCAAATGTTATCATGTCATTATTTAAAATATTTTGATTAAAACTATTTAAAATTGGAGTTTTATTTTATTTTTTTTAAATAATTGATAGATAAAAGTCATGTATAATATATATATATATATCATCAAAAATAATTTTTTGATGTATGAGGAAAAAATATTCCTTATGTTAAGAGAGTTTTGTTTTGTATCTTCTATCATTAATCCTAGGTGTAAATTAACTAATAAATAAATGTGTTAATATGATGAAATATAGAATGTACATTACCTAACTAGATAAGAATAATATATATGACTACATGTGATATTTTAATTAATTACTCTCACTAAAATCAGATGAGTATTTATCACTAATTCTGATAATTGATATAGGGAAAAAAATTAATAAATTCCGAAATACCAATTAATGATAAAGGATTATGAACGAGTCTCAATTACAATGTATCCCTGCTCATTTTGTTGATATCTAAATGTGAGAAATTGAATGGGGAGTTTAATTCTTAAATAGAGTAAAAAATAATTTCTAAAATAAAATATAGGTGGAAAAATATTTTTATTATATCTTAATTAAAAATTAAAATGGAAATATTCTTGGATAAATTAGATTTAATGTCTTTAACCATTTATTTTTAAGACATTGATGAGTAGACCATTGAAAACATAAAAATACTTTGGTCACCACATCTATTAGAAGAGGGTTGTAAATATATATAAAATGAAATTAAAAGATAATTATGTTGACATAATGAGGCATAATAAATTTATTGGGTTGATGAATAATCTAGTGAAATAGGAACATGAATTTTCTATGTTGTTTTATATTTTTGTGAACACATATATAATTAGTTCAATAAGTCTTTTTGGGGATGGACGATACTATGATTATATGAGAAAATATATCATGATAAGACATTTCATAAGCTAATATGATCGATATAGACATGTATTATGCCTCCATATACTATTATTCAGTGAGAAAAGATTCCACATAATGAGATTCTATGAGTAATGATGGAAGTACGCATAAATGACTAAGATTTTGTAAATTTATGACAACTGTGATCTTTATATCTAAGTAATGCATGATTTATTTGATAAGGTTACATATATTACAACCCAAAATATTGAGAAATGTAGTTTCATTGGGAATTAGTTACATTATATAACAATTTAAAATAAGAAAAAACATTATCTTTATTAAAAACATCTGTAGATATTTTACACTTAAAACTGCATGAGATAACCAAGTGAAATACATACGAAAGGGATGAGGTTAAAGAACAATATGGGAATAGACATTTCATTACATGAAGAGAATAATATATTTTATACAAAAGTTATTTAAATTGGGAATAGAAAGAGTATGAATTATAAACATGAACAATCAGGCATGTTACAACAAGATAACATAAAGGAAACATAGGAAATATGGAAACAACTTAAAACACTACAACCTAAACATAGGTTAAGGATTACTGACAAGACATCATGATGGATGAATTCTCATTAAGGAATCATGTTTCCTCCATTTTAAAACATGACATCTCATGAGATTAAAGATTACCCAATGAATTGAAGAATTTTATAATTCTGGTCACACCCGTCACATTCATTTCACTCTCAAGATTATGCGTTCCACATAGATCATACAACATAGATTCATTCCTCATAATATTTTATTCCACATTCTATGATTTTGGAACAAATAGATGTATATATTATATAAAATAAGTATAATTTTATAAAAGCGAAAAATCATGATATGAAATGGGTAGTTACTCACTACCCAATTGTTTAGACATGTAAAATCATGATTAATATTCAGCATCATAATGGTGTAATGTGAAAATTCATAAACTGGGTTGATGAGAGTGAAATGGATATCTCATAATTAATAAATAAAATTTTCAGTAATAGGGAAATAGAAAGACATATCCTAACATTAAAAACTGAAAATATAAGGTATAATATAATAATGAAACACGAGTAAAAATGAAAATATGAGGATCCCTTACATTGAAAGTGTGATTCCAAATGCCTGTGAGGAAATTCTTGAGTGATTAGAGGCACCTTTTGAGGGCTATACACATGGGATAGTATATTAAGGATATTCTCTATGGATTTATAGTGATGAGAAATGGGGGTTGGTTGGGTTTATATAGGAAACAAGTGAGTAATTCTTTATTAATTCTCAAACTTATGGTTTAGAATCTATATAATAAAATAATCAAATCAACAAACCATCCCAGAGTTTTTCCCATAGTTTCTACCAAATGGGAGTTCATTTAATTTTTTTATATGTAAACAGGCCTAAATTAATAAAATAATACCCTTGCTGATATAGAAGTGATTCAAACTTTTAATGAAATAATTTTGAAACCTTGAAATATATTATTTGTTTTAGAGGATTCATAATGGAATTATAAAATAAAAAAAATAAATTTAAAATCACATTATATTAATTTTAAAACATATATATTTTTTCTTATATTCTATATAGAATTTATTAAATAAATTTTTGGTTATTATAATGTCATAATACACAACATATATTTCTACAATATTTAATTTTTACCCCAAAATTCAGATATCTCAAAAAATTATGAGATGTTGATAGTTGGGTAATTTTGACTTACTAATTCCAAATATAATATTAATTTTATTGAAATAATTTTATAAATTTGTGAATTTTCACTTTTATAATAATAATATATATTTATTGAGAAATATATGGTCTTTTTACAATAATAATTTTTGAACCCTTATGAAAATTACGTTTGACTTCATAAACATTGTATGATCATTAATATTAGATAAAAATTAGTTAAAAATTATATTTTAATAAAATAATACTTATTTTAAGAATCCATTAATTCGTAAAAAATATTTTAATTGAAACCAAATAATAATTAAAACACCCTTTGTGATATATTTTATAAAACTAAAAATCTTTTTTAGTTTGGGGGTGATAATATGTGATGATGTTAAACTAAATATTTAGAGTATGTTTGAGACTCTACCAAAACCTAGAGGTAAATATTGGGTCTCGATAAGATATAATAAATAGTGGTGTTTCATTCAACCTCACAACTTATCTAATATATACCCATTCAATGTTTATTGAGTGGGAATTCCTCTCAAATTTCAATGAATTGTACAGTCTTTATAAGGTTATCCACCACAACCCTTATAGTATTATTTCCTATTGATATATTCAAAATTATAGTGACAAAGTCCATGGTGATTTTTTACCATTTTAATATAAGTGAAACGGTTTCATCATCCCATTAGATATTTTCTTTTTTGCTTCCACATGATGACATACTAGATATCTTGATATAGATTTTATGATATCAATCTTCATATTGTCCCACTAATAGTGCTGGTTGAGATCATGATATATCTTTGTGCCTCCTAGAAGTATGGAGATGGTTGAGCTGTAAGAAGCATCTAATGGCTCCTTCTTTAACTCATAATTTTATAATTCACCAAGTCTTAACCCAAATATTACAAATCCTTATTTATTAACATTGAACTCCAAGTATTTCACTTTTCATATAGATACCAATTTCTTTTGAATTCCTACATCAAATATTTTATCTTCCTTTAACTTCTCTATAAGGGATGGTTGAGAAAACATTTGTTAAAGGACTGATGATGTTCCTTTCATTATCATTCCCATAACCATCTATTTCAAATCTATGATGATCAGATAAATAACATTTCTCATCAATGATAAAATTAATGGATCCTTTCTACATAGAGTGGTTTAAAATTTATTAACATTATAAGGATGTTAGGGAATTGAGAAGTCATAGTCCTTGATCATCTCTAACCATCTTCATTGGTGTATATTGAGGTATTTATGTGTGAATATATACTTGAGGCTTTTTTTATTCATATATATTACACACTTATCCCCAAATAGATAATGCTTTTATATTTTCAAATAGAAGATCTCCACATCCAAATTCAGATCATGCATTGGGTATTTTTGTTCATGATGATTCAATTTCCTTGAATCATAGTCTATGAATTTTTCATTCTTCATTAACAACCAACCAAATACCTTCTTCGAAGAATTGATGAATACTAAGAAACATTCCCCACTTGTGGATAGAGTGATTATAGGTGCAGTGATAAGCCTTATTTTTCAAATCCATGAACCTCTATTCACATTCATCATTCAAGTAAAAATTAACTCCCATGTAATTTATCTTGATTATATGTTATTATAATCATGAAAACATTATCAAAAATCAATGAAGATACCTAGATAAAACAAGGAAACTACAGATATATATCACATATGTTGGCCTTTACCATCATTCAATTGATTCTCTCTTTGAATAATCCACAAATGAATAATTTTTTTGATGATATGTTTGAATAAAGATATAATATTCAAACAAAACTCGCATTTTTGATACATTTCATAAAGCTTATAATTTCATAGTTTCTTTAGCATATTTTTCAAAAGATCCTTGTTTCACTCTTTTTTTAGAGTATCTTAGTAATAATACCATTTATGAATAGCGGTCTTGGGGGTATCCTCCTTCACCCAATCATGGTAAAATTCCAAGCGTAAACCCACCATGGATTGTTATTATTATCTACATAGCGTATTGAAAAAATCATCAATATGTGGAATATAATACTTTATATTCATCATTACCTTGTTAATATCATGATAATAAATGCAAATGGACATTGAACCATACATGTTCAAGGTGAAGAGGACAGCTTAACTCTATGGTGAAGAACATGGTCTTATCAATTATTTTTTCATATTCTCATGTAGTTGTTTCTTTAGCTCCTCATGTTCCACAATAGTAATTCTATAAGGATCTTTGGATAATGGAAATTCCCTGGTGTAAGCATTAATGAATACTCAGCCTCTCAATTTGTATGAAGACCATGAAATTATTCATAAATCACATAAATGTATACACTCACCATGGGAATTTCTTTCAGGTTGATTCTTCCCTTATAATCAATCATTAGACCTAGATATGATTTATTATAGGGAAATAATATCCATTATTGAGATATTGGTTCGAAAGATGATTCATCCTCCTCCTTACAAAGGTATCGAATTAGGGGTTTATTTAGGATACATAGAGTGATTTCTTTCTCACAGAAATATATATTGTCTCTATATAGGGAAATCCATTCCATACCCATAATTTCATAAAATTACCCCAAAGGGAGTATGATAAGGTTCACTGGGTTGTTTATGCCAAAAATTTTGATATGGGAGGAGTTGTATACTTGAGATTCCATAATTTCCCCATTTTCCATTTTTTCTAACAACTTAACTTCCATTCATTGTGGTTGTATTTGAATAGTTGTACTAAATTTTTTGTGATATGAACGAATGTGTATAACCAGAATCAAAAAGTATGTTTTCTATTATTTAATGGATAACTAGTGAAAGGGTATTCATTTTTTTGGGATCCACATTACTAGTTGTGATGGATAAATTACTCTTTTTCTTATTTGTGGTTGGTTCTTGTCTCAAAAACCCCTTATCGTAGTGCATTGCTTTGAAAAGTTCCCTAGTTCCTTGTAGTTGTAGTAATGAACAGTGTATTGAAGTTTGACTAAAGAATTCATTTCCTCTATCACATTGGTGGGTTTCTCTTACTGACAATCTCTAACCTAGTATCCTTCACTCACATACCCAAAGCATTTTCTCATCTCCCTTTGGCAATTTCTAGGGTTATTATCTCTGTACTTTTTTAAGGGGGTGTTGTAATATCTTAGCACCATTATATTTTTTATTAAAAGTGATTGAATTATACATCTGTTTATACTTTTTATCCCTATGATTCTCTTGATATTCTCCAATATCTAGCTAAAATTTGAGGTAACATCTTATAATTTCCTAATACTTGTCAAATTATTGAATTAAAATGATTTTTTTAGATTATGTTGTATCTCACCAAAGAAGCGATCAACCTTGAACTCAGAAGTAACGAAAAAGATAGTGGTGTATCATGAAATACTTTTAAAATTTTTCTCATACTCATTGATAGATTCGTCATCTTTTTCATGAGGGAAATGAAGTCCCATTCCATTTTAAGCTCGAGACTATGAGGAAAATATTTATCGAAAAACATTTTACGGAATTACATTGACTCCATTTCCTAGATATCACCCTTAGGCTTTGTATTATTATTAAATTTACACCACTGATCATCTTCTCCCTTCATACAATAAACATCTCATAGTACCCTCTCATTCTCAAAACATTGAATGATAGAAAAGATCTTTTTAATAGAGTTGATCCAGTGTTGTACGATTAATGGATATGATGATCAATTAAATTTCATAGGCCATTGTCGTATAAAGACCTCAATTGTAGTTTTTTCTTTCTTAGGGAGATTACAATGCTCCTCTTGATCTAGATTCTTATTTAGAATGTGGGCCATTCGATGGATTATCTTAAACAATATTGTGATTCTAACTCCCATTGGGTTGGGAATCTCATTGGGGAAGTCATTACAATGCATGTCGCATTGATTTTTCACTCGATTACTCCAATTTTCGACCATTAGATAGAATAAAAGAAAATAAGGGATAACTATTTTTAAACTAATAAACATATATATGTCCATCCAATTACATTAATGTTGATAAATTATAAATTATATGTTTTCCTTAAACTAATAATTTATAGGATTTAATCTAAGTTATCCATGATCTATTTCCTAACATATATTCTTATGGGTATCATTTTATTTTATTCCCTTAATAATTTTTCATAATGAGATTATGAATTTAAAAAATAATATGCACTAGGTCTTTTAAACCATTTATGTAGAATGGTCGGTTTCTATCCACCATTTCCCAATCGATTCTAGACCAACGTGGTGTTTTCAGGTTTTACCCCTATGTACATCTGTACGAAATCTACATCCATGTGAATTTTCCAGACAAGAATTTAATATCTTGATAAATCATGTAATATATACTTCCAAAAATATAGGGATGTTTTATTATATGTAGGCTTATCTCTAAGTCTTTCACTTTAGTTTTATAATCCCAATGAAAAAAATAACTAAACATTTCCTTTAACAACGTTTATATTAACACTATTATTTATTTCATATTAATACATGTTTTATTACATGTGGTGAAACATAATAAAACTCATATGATTGAGAAGTCTAATGTATTTTGGAATTAGTTACTATACATAACAATTTAAAATATGAAAAAAATCTTCTTTATTGAAAACTTCCAGAACATGCTCACTCTAAAAACTACATGGGATAACCTAGGGACATACATAATAAAGAGGTGAAATATAAATTCCATTAAGGGAATAAACAAGTAATAACATGAATATAATGATACTTATTAAACAATAGAGATATAAATGGGGTATAAAAAGAGTCTTAATCATAAAAAAACATTTAGACTTGATATTGCAATATAACATAAAGGAAACTCGAAAAATGTTTCAATAAATTAAAACACTACATGATAAACATTGGTCACAGATAATATCCAAGACAAAATGATGGAAAAAGTCCAAAAAATTAACTAGGTTCCCTTATTTCCCCAAAATTATGTTTTATGGGACGAAACATTACCTGATATGTTGGATTCCTATATAACTTAGGGTGTACCTATCACTTTCTTTTCATTCTTAGGCTTAAGTGTGCCCAATAGATCATACCAACTTGATTCATTTAACATCATATTTTATTCCATGAAAAAATATTATGGATTAAAAAAAATTAATTATGAATTAAAATAATAATATGTGTGTTAAAGTGAAAACCCTTGATAAGAAATGGCTTTGGTATTCACTACACAATTGTTTCATCATGGAAATTCTTGGTGAAATTTCAGTAGCATAGTGTCATCACATAAAAATTGATAAAATGAATTTATTACATTGAATGGGGTATATCATATTTTTGACATAAAATGGGATGTAAAAGGTATATGAAAATAAATATCCCAACATTGGGAATGAGAAATCAAAAGCATAAGATAATAATGAAACCTGAATAAAGAAGAGAAGTTCAGGATCCCTTACCTTTAGAGTGTGACTCCAAATGCTTGGGAGGAACTTAATGGGAGATTGGGACACATTGAGATGACTCTAGAGAGTGGATGGTATATTAGGGATGTTCTTCATAGATTTAGAGTAAATAAAAAAAGGGGAATCAGTGGGGTTATATAGGCAATAAGTGGGGTATTCTATATAATTTCTCAAACTTCTTTTTTGGAATCTTATAATTAAATAAGAAAAAACAGAAACCATAATGTGGTTTTTCTCATGGTTTCTACCAAAGTGAAGTGGTTTTAATTATTTTATAATTACAAGGTTTAAACCTAATAAAATAATCTCTTTTTGGATTTTGAAGTGAGTCGTAGTCTTAAATAAATGATTTTCAAACCTTAAAACATATTATATGTTTTGAAGGATTCATAATGGCTTTACAAAATAAATCAATTAAAATTAAAATAATATTATTTTAACTGGAAAACATAATTTTTGTCATGTATTCCCTTTATTGTATTTATTACATCACTTTGGGTTCATTTTTATGTTTTAATACACACAGAATATTTTTACGAGATTTAATTTATACCAAAAAATTTAAATATCTAAGAAAATTATGAAAAATTCACTATTAAATAATTTAGAAATTTTTATTCAAAAAATAATATTCATATTATAGATTTAAATTTCTAAATATTTTAATTTTAAATTTTAAATTAATAATCAAAATTTATTAAGAAATTTTGGGTTTTTTACCATAACAGTTTTTGACCCTTATAAAAATTAAAATTGACGTGATAAAAATATTAAGATTATTTATATTTTATAAAATTTATTTAATAATGATATTTTATTAATGTATTATTTTTTATGAAATAAATTAATTCATCAATATAAATATCTTAATTAAAATTTAATGCTAATTAAAAATCCCATTTATGATTTGTTATGTAAAAAAATCTATAATAAAGTAATGATGAAGAAGAAAATGTGAATATTATTTTATTGAAAAATAAAACATACATATTAATATTATTATGGTACTGATATATATCCCTTTATTACACTATAAAACACCCTAATAGTAATGTTCATGAGTGTGAGACATTCATGGGGTGGTTCAACGTACATCGTTTGGGTTGTGATCTCAATGAGCTTGAAACTCTCCCATAAATGGTTTCTCTCATGATTATGTTATTGGATCTCAAAAATAGATTGGTTAAGGGAAATTAAAATAGTTTTATCTCCCTCAAATTCTTTGATAAATGGTTTTTATAGTGCATGATCCTACCGAATGAGGCCATAACTTTCTTTGTCTGATTCAACTAGATTTATTAAACCACTATATTTATAATAATCATGTGATCATTATTCAAAAAATTTATTCTATATTGTAAAAATGTTTAACAAATTTGATAGGACATAATAATTAAAAATAATTTAATGTGTTTTCTATAATCATAATAAACAATAATTCATTTATATAAATCAAGAGTGGAATTTTATTTAAAACAGTTTGGGTCATTTCCAAATAGATCTTTTTTATTGAGGTCTATGTTATCCATTTTCTTGATGTTATTTAGTGAGAAAACATTAGAATTTTCTTGAATAATTATCTTCTATATAATAGTTTTCCATGAGAATAAAAATTAATGTTTCATTACATTCCATATTATTCATAAACACTGCTACTTTTTTGAAGATTTACTTTCATGAAATTCTCATATGAGTGAACATGAAATGACTATGGGTGTTTAATTGAAGGTGGAGTAACCATGAGTGTCACACAGAAGGTGACATGGATATTTACTAATTAAAGAGATTATAAAACCATGTGATTCAATTTAAGGTGATCTAAAGAAGATTAAATATCATTATAATTATTATTTTGAATCAAAAAAAATTATTTTTTGGTTAGAGAAAGTACATAGTAAAGAGATGAGAGATCGAGTGAAAATGTTTAACATAACTAAATAAAATATTTATATAATGATGTATCGATCAAATATTTTTTCTTAGTAAGAAGAATAAATATTGGGATATTTAACCAAGAATTTTTCATTCATTAAGTGGTACTTGATTATTTTAAAAGGAAATATAAAAAAGGTATCATGTTTTGTCTTTCACAATGAATGAATGATGACACATCAGATTAAATATATGCATCTATATATTTAAATTAACAATTTTAATAATATTTCAATTATCATAGATAGAATAAGGTATGGTTTTGATGGTATTTATTAGGAATAGTGAAATTATTGAGGTTAACATAATCTCATTATCATACCATGCATTAATTGAGGAATACACCAGGATTCATTTTCGATTAAATATTGGTTTAAAGCATAATAAAAAGGATAAATTATTTACATATTTTTGGAGGAAGAATAAATTTGTTTAGGAAGTTATTTCTTATTAAATATATTACAAATAGAGGTTCTGAATATTCTTTTAATTTTAATTAGAAATTATTTCAATAATGTTGTAAATATTTGGATAATAAATAATAATAATATTTTACTAATAATGATAGATATATAGTTTCTAATTTTAAAATATCATTAATGTATGTGTTCTTTGTATATAATTAGAGGAGGTTATTGTTCATTATTATATATGAAATCATAGAATTATAATATTTGTCTTACTTAAGGTCAAGTATAAGGAATTCAATAAGAACTATCATGATGAATTGAAGCCTATTGCTGAAGGTTCATTTTTCTGTTGGAATGTTTTTCCCATATTATATTTTCAAGGAGAAAATATACTATTAAAAGAATATATTTAAACATAGCATGTGGATATACTATTCTTGTTGTGGACCTCAAAGATTGATTTCTATAATATTTATGATCTAATATTTTTTCCATCTCATACTGATTACCAACTAATTATATTGAGTAGTGAACCTTGTAAATTCATGTCTTCCTCTAATGTATTGTGTATTGTATTTCATCAAAGTAATTAATCCCTAATTAGAGGTTAATTAAATTTTTAAATGAATAAAATAGAAAAAAATGATAGATCATTAAATTTCCCCCGTCCACTTGGTGGTCGCACTGGTCTTTATCAAACCCTTAAATTGGTATCGAATCATGTTCCTTTGTTGATGCTTGGCTAGAGAATGATTAAAATAAGAATACTATAATTGATTTTTAGAACTCAATTAATAGAATGATGATTGATGTAGTGTATGTTATGAACTATCATATCTTGAAGAATATATGGATACCCTATCACAATGCTAGAATAGGCATTTAGAGATTGTTTTTCATGGTGGTTTTGAAAACCACGGTTAAATTGTTTCCCAAAAAAATTAAAATTTCTTGAAAAACTACCAATAATTTTTTTTAAATATGTTTTTTATTTTTCACAAAAATAATTTAATTTTTTAGCAGTTGTTTATTAAAAATTACCCAGAAATAGAGACGGTTATTAAAACCACTGCTAAATTCAAGGTTAAAAACTAAAAAAATCTTTAATTAATATTTTTGAATTATGAATTATTATTTTTTATCAGATATATTACATTTATTATAATTTTAATTAATTATAATATTAATATTAATAAATATTTATAATTATTATTTAATACCAATTTAAAACATAAAAATTATGTTTAGTATTATGAAAATCAAACTTATGCATTAATTGACCATAAATTTTATATTTGGGAGTCCATTTTATATCTACAACATGTCATATCATAACTTATGAAATAATATAAACCATATTAGATTTAAATTTTGCAATAATTAAAAGATAAAAATTTATTATAGTTTCTAGAAAAGCAGGAAATCCAACATGAACTTCAGACAGTCATAACATTTGATCAAGATGACTGTTTGGGTGCAACCACATATCAAATCAAAGCCACTTATTATCTCTACACCGTGTTGACTTAGGGAATCATTAGTCCCTATTTTTTTTGAGGTGAAGTGAATCCATGTAGACCACCAAAACTGAGTTTTTTTGAGGTATCCTAATTTTTTAACATTTTATAGAATTTCATCCTCATTTAAGGGGGTTTTATTTACTTTTTTGTTAGGTAGTATATTAATTATTAAGTATTACATTCATATTGATATCATGGTTTAGAAGTTTTATCAGTTTTTACAATTTATTTTTATTTATAATAAAATATATGTATATTTTCTTATATTTTTTAATAATAAATCACTTGAATAAATACATATTTACTTAAAATGTAATTTTAAAAAGATAAACCATATGGAAATAAATTTTTTATTAATTTAATTTAAAATAAATAATTTTTCAATATTATTTACATTATAAAAATTCATTAATGTGTGTATATTTACATATACAAGTATTGATTATATATAAATGTGTGTGAGTGTCAATAAAAAAATCTATATTTATGTTTATATTTTAATATATGTAAATAAATTCATATATTTGTAAGGATTTGTGCATATCTATATACATTTTTAATTATTTATAAGTATTTATGTTTATATATTTATATATCATATATATCTAGATATATATATAGATATATTTATTTTTGTTTTTTTGTTTATGTATGTATATTTTTATATTGAAATATATATCTATGTTTTTATATATATATATTTGAAACATAAATGTGTGTTTATATATATTTATGTAAATGTTATTAAATTTATATACTTTTATATATTTTTAATGTTTTATTACTTTATTTTTTATTATTTTTTATTTTAAATTTTAAATTTTTTTTATTATTGATTGGTTATTTATTGATTTATTTTTACTATTAATTTAATGTAAAATAACTATTTACTATTTATTCATTATTTATTATTTACTATTTAATATTCATATATCATTTTTTTAATTTTTTTTAATATTTTAATTATTTATTATTTATTTATTGATTTTTATTATTTATTATTTATTATCTATTATTATTTATTATTTATTATTTATTTTTATTTTTATTTATTTATTTATTTTTATTAATTATTTTCTATTTTCATATTATTTATTTGTCTATTATTTATTTATTTAATATTAATTTATCATTTATTTACTATGTATTTCTTATTTATTTAATATTTAATATTCAATACTCAATCTTTATTTACTATTTAATAGTTATTATTTATTTTTTATTTTTTATTTTTTATTGATATTTTTTTATTTAAAATCATTTTTATCATATTATATTCATTTATTATTTATTCATTTTAAATATTTTTTTCCTATTTTTTTATTTAATTTATATTTACATAGTATTTATTTATTTAGTAAATTTTTAATTAATATTTATTTATTACGTATTACATATTTATTTTTTATTTATTTTTTATTTTTTATTTCTTTCTTTTTATATGATATTTGTTATTTATTATTTATTATTTATTTATTTAATATTTATTTATTATTTATTTAGCATTTTCTATTTATTATTTTATTTATTATTAATTATATATGACTTATTATTTTTATTTATTGTTTTATTCATTTATTTATTATTATTATTTATTTATTTATTTATTTAATATTTATTTATTTATTTATTACGTATTTATAATTTATTTAATTATTATTTATAATCTATTTTTTATTTCTCTATTAACTATTATTTATTAATTTATTACTTTTTTATTACTTTTTTATTATATACTCATTATATATTCGTTAATTATTATTATTTAATATCATTATTACTTTTTACTTCTATATGTATAAGCATAATTTATTCTATTTACACACTAGATGATGAGCTTGTTGGAGTGGTAAAGTCTTTATATTATATACAATAGGTAAGGGGCTCAAATCAATCTCGACGGATATTTTTTCTAGATATATGCATGACATTCATGGAATATGCATGCATGGTAGGATAAATAATAATTAATAATAAAAAATAAAATAATAATAATAAATAATAAATAATAAATAAATAATGAATTAGAATAAGTAGATAATAAATAAATAAATAAAAGAATAAATAAATAATAAATATGAACAAAAAATAAATACGAATTAATAATGAAAACTAAATACTAAATTTTAAATAATAGTAAATAATAATAAATAAATAACAATTATTGTGTAAATAAGAAAATTTAAAAATTAAAATTAAAAAAATCATTAAATATTCCAAGTTTCTTTAAACCGCTCAACAAACATTATCAGTAAATGATTCCCAACATGCAAATATGTGATGCTTTTTGAAAGCATTCTGCATAATTTAATGGTGGTTTAAGCCTTCACTAAATGCCAAAAAAACTGCTAGGAGATGCCATTTTTTGTAGTGTACCTATTATCTGTTGGCTATAATGTTACAGAAGCTGATGCAAATGGTTTTATTACTCTTATTGAGGGTCCTCCCTTAATATCTACAGCTAATAGTAATATAGAGAATGATGAATGAGTTAATAAAATTATTCATTTCCCACACTCAAAAATTGTATTTGTGTGGGTTAAAGGAAATTGAATTATTTATGGAATCATTGATATGTTGAAGAGTATCTATAGAGTGAATCTGGGATTTGTGGAAGAAAATTTAAAAATAAATGATATTAAAATAATGTTATTTTAAAATGGGAGATGTAATTTGGATAGTGAGTTATTCAAACGAATTATTAATATCGTAAGACATTATGATTCCTTGGAGAAAAACAAGATGACTTGATAGTTAATCAAAATAAATTAAGAATTATTCATAATATATTTTATTGCAAGAATTATTCCTTACATGATAAAGTGAATGGTATTATCTCTCAATAATATTTTCATAGTATTCTCATAACATATGAGGTGGTAAAATAAAATTCTATTAGAAGGATTGAAAATGATAATCATGAAATCTCCTAAAAATCTGATAATTAGGAAAACTTTTTGACAGTAATCATTAAAAAATTGGTCAGTGATTATAATTTAGTAGATGAAGTGACAAAAATGTTTAATGAAATAATGTCTCTATATTTGAGAAATGTCAAAATTGGAACATGTAATTATAATGGAGTGTCACCATTATTGTTATTTAACTATAGAGCTATCAGAATTTTTTCAAAATTTGACAATGTACAAAGGGAGAGAAATATAGTGATGAATATTATGGATGGAAAAAATATCATATAATAAGAATCAAAACATATTAGAATCTTATTCAAAAGAAACAAAAAATATTTCATATAAACAATAAAAGGGAAACATTATGTCTAATTATGAAGATGATAATAACAACGAAGAATAAGTGGAATTTCAGAATTCTAGTGATGAAGGTGACAAGAATATTATGATTACAATGGTATATTATGATAGTTTTATATTTAATGAAATTAGAAATTATAAATAAGAGGAAGATGAAAATATGATGTATTTTATAGTAAAATGATAATTGAAATATTGTCACTCAAAAATTGAATATAAAGATAAAGAAAATATTCAGATAAATAATGTTATTCAACCAGGTACTAATCAGGAAACAGTACATAATTAAGAATAATCATGTCATTTAAAATATGTTGACATAATGATGAATTTACATGATAAATTTAATAATCTTAACATCAATATTGAATTAAATGTGAGGGAGAATGAGAAATAATTTTATCTTATTCAAAAGACACTGGTTCAAGAAAAACATGGAATATCTAACTACTAAAATACAATATCAATGTTTGGTGAAAACTCTATGGATTATAAATCTTAAAGATATTAGAAAATATTGTTTTAAAATGATAATAAATGGATAATGATATTAGAAAAGGTTTTAGGTGAAGAATCAATCCAAGAGGACCATCATTGTTCTAGAACAAAAAAATTCACAATTCCAGAATTTATGAAAAGTAAAACGCTAAAGAAAATTCTTCTACTACTGGATACACTATTATAGATAATAAGAAGTCCAATATGAATAAAAAGATGATATAAATCTAAAAAAATGTGTATTACAAAATGGATCCATGATATATAGTGAGAAAGATATTGGAATATTAATACATAATTCTACACAACATATATAATAAAAAGAAAAATGTTATATCTATGTATTTTACTAGTGTTGTGGACACATTGGGAATATAGTAAAAATGTTTGGGTTAAATCATCAATAATATTGTGTACCTATGAGTTATTTTAGTTATAGTTTTTGTGGGTGTCAACCCACTCAAACAAGACAAACTCAAATACAATTTAAAACCCAAATTAAAAGATTTAGAACTAATTCTATCTTTATGAAACTCTCTATGTGAGGTTTGATCAGCCTATATCCATTGATGTGCGTAAGGGTTTTTGGAAACACCTATATAATCAACATAAAAGGTGATAATATTTTGAATATTTATCAAAAAAAATGATAGCATTTTCCCTTTCTGTACTCAAAATCATAGATGATACATATATTAAAAAAAATAATCTTTAAGACATGCTGAATTTTATAATGGGAATTTTTTTTTATATTATAATTTAAAATTTTAAAATTTATTTACATATATAATAGGGATTTCAATTTATTTTTTTACTAAAAAATATGAAGTTGTTTCAAATAGAATTTTTGATGTAGTAGTTTTTCATGTTGGATTTATTTAGTCATTTATTATAAATAACGAAGGAAAAATTTTGTCCATATCATCCAAGGATGAGGAAGTAAGTGATGATTAAACATATCATCCTAGATCTAGGTAAATTGTTCAATATAGAATAAAATTTATGCTATAACATTCCATGTAATGTTATGAGTTGTTAATAAATATTTTTTTTTCATAAAAAATAATTTCTTTGATATCTTGTGTTCCATTCAACATGGATTTTAACAAACCATGATTTACTATTGATATAATAATTCAAAAATTATTTTTATAACCTAGAAATTAAATTTTTCAGTGTGAATTGAAATAAACACATTTTAAAAATTAATTAAAAAAATTTCAGATAAATAGTTTATATTTATAAATAAGTACATAATTTTTATTAATGAATTTATATGCTTTGAAAATACCTTTTACTCAAAAAAATGATTTTCAATTGTTTTTGTGAAAAAATAATAAAATAAGTTTTTTACCCAATTAAAAAAATTATTTATAAAAATAAATTTAATATTTTAAATCAGCATTTCAAAATTATGTTTAAGTGAATTTTTTAAAAAAAATTTAAAATATTAGTTTATTGATGAATAGTAAAAAATACTAACTTTTATTGAAAACTAGTATTTAATTTTACATGTTTTAAGATATATTTTATGTTAGGATTGTTTTAAATATATGATTAATACAATTTAATATTTTTTATCCCAATTTAGTTTGTCAAAATAAATTTCAAATTGAAATTTGATAATAAATATTTCTCCACTTAAAAAAGGATTCTCTATGAAAAAACTATTTTTACATCACATATGTGGATTTAATTTTAAGAAACAATTTCCCACCACATTGAATGAGATTTTTCAAATTTCATTACATATTTTAAACATTATTATTTTTTCTATATTAAAAGGTCCAGAAAATTTTCGGTCAAAATGTATAGTAAAAACATTAAATGTTTATTACTATTGTTGTAGTTAAAAAAGGTATATCGGGGAATAAAATAAAACTATATGGGGTAACATGATCAATAAACTATTCTATATCTAATTAACTGTCCATATATCTACCATACAACCACTAAGATTCTAAAATTGACCTTTTTTAGACCTTGTTTCATGTGTCAAATGTGGTACACCTAATTCTTTTCAACAATGTCTTGTATGTCCTCCCCTATTAAAGGGCACCCCATATCCTCTCCTATTCATACATTCAAAACTCAATGTTTCAGCCGATTCCAAACAAAATATCTTATTAATTAATTATTTTCAACCTATATGCCTTATTTTTAATAGTATCTCATCATAAAAAGGCATTAAGTATAACCCTAATGATTCTCTTAGAAGAAGAAATAAAAAATTTAACCTTGCATTTTGTTTTTTTCTTCTTCCACCACGTTCAAATATCCATAAATTATTATGATATAAAAACACCATTATATCCTACATAATTTTATTTTATAATTTTATTTTAATAACCTATATCCATCTCCCCTTCCATCAAATGGGAAAAAATTCGCCGATCGTGTGTACAGAGGACTACCGCCATGCGAACCAATGTTATTTTCTCTTCATCCCCATCTCCCATGGAAAGATAAAATGAATTATTTAACATTTAAATATGAAATTTATATCCCAATTATACCTTTTAAATTATCGTATCACATATATACTATTATATTCCATTCCATGGGGGATATGATAACACTGTTCATGTGTACAACATGCTACCACCTTACGAAGCGATGTGATTCATTATTCAATAACGTTTTTCATGTGAAGTAATAAGGGTAAATTTAATGTAAATATGTGATATATATGAAGTTAAATGATTTTATAATTTTAATATACTATTTACCATTCTTTTTTCTCATCCTTTGATAAAATCGAAGCAAATTTCATGCATATATATGTCATACCATCTACATGAATGGTCTAATTAATTTTCCATCTCTAACATTAACATATTATATTAAATACTTATATAATTAATATATCTGATATTTATATCATACATAACAATATTTATATTATTTATCCATGATCATAATGGAAGGAACAATGATACAAAACCAAAACAAACATAAAATATGAAGAGGTTATTACATGAAACGTGATTTTCACTAGAAACTATTAATAAATAGGTAATAAAATATCATCATTAAACAATATATTAAATTTTAAATATGGTTATTTTTATTTAATATATTTTAAATAAACTTATATTTATTTTTCTTGAGTTTTGAATGTTTATTAATGAATTTGATACTTAAGGTAATATATTTTTTTCTTAAACTGCCTTTTTGAGACATATGATATGTTATTTTCCAATAATCTTTTATGATGTATATATATTAACCCATTGACAATTTATATCATTAATATCCTTATTTTAATGATATAAAATGTTTTATATTATGTTATTCTTTTATGGGGACTATGACTCAAAAGATACAATAGTCAAAAGGGTTTTATGTTACAACTTGTTTACCGGGATTGTTTTTGATAAAGTTTATAATCATGATATCTTATGAAATACCTCTCAAGAAACTCATTTATTTTATTCTCATCAGGTGATTTATTAAGGAAAAAGAATTTACATTTATTTTCTTCTCATGAAATATTAAATATACCCCAATAACATTTTTAATAAAAATAATATTTCTTTTTCTTTTTTCTCAAAAACAATTTTTCTTTATTATATATTTTATCTAAAATAGATTTAAATTAATTTTTCCTATTAAATAAATTTCTTTAATGTTATTTTTATCCATTTTTTACATTATTATAAAAAAGTTTAAAATGAATCTTCATATATATTACCAAATAATTCACATTTAGATTTTACCATGAAAATAGAATGAATCGTTGTTTTAACGTGTATAAAAAAAATAGAATTTCTCATCATCCTGAATAATAAATGTATTAAAGATTCCTTTATATGAATCATAATTTATTTTCAAATAAAATTTCTTTTAATATTATTAATCAATTTTTAGTTTCAAAAATATTTATTTTTATATATGAGAGATTATTTTCCTCAAGAAATTGTATAAATGTTCTTGAATAATTCCTTTATAAGATAACCAGGTTATTTTCAAAGAAAATTATTTTAAAAAATTAATATGTTTTAATTTTTTAAATGATATTTTCCTCAAGATAATTATTAAATAACTTTAAATAGTTCACTATTTGTTTTAATATTTATTTTCAAAGAAAATAATTACCAAAATATATTTTGAAGGTCTTTTTTGAATTATTTTAAAACAAATGTTATTTTTATAAAGAAATTTACTACGTGATCTTTCCAAATATATTTCTATATAAGTTTAAATAACATTATATTACATAAAAAAATTTAGTATATGATCCAATGATACCAAAAAAATTGTTTTGCTGGATGGATAATATTTTGGATTACATTATATTTATGAAACTGATTTCTCTTCTGTGGGTTATTCAATGATAAAGTGTTTATGATACCCATTTCATTTCATGGGATATGATATGTTAAATGAATTATTATTTACATATACATACATTTGTTTTGTTTTGATGAATTTTTTATGATTTTGTGTACACATATATAGAGTTTTCATTATGTGATGGGGTTAAATTATATCCAAAATAGTTGGTAATGTTATAACCAAGTACAATGGTCCCATTATAACCAAGGATGGCTAGGACATATGTCTCCATATAATTCATTTGGTAATACCTTATATATCATTAGATAATAGTGGGAAAATAACTAAGGGAATTGATCTATAGTGCGAAATCGGATGATGGGCTTGATCCAAAATCAGAAATACATCATTGGGATAAATCCACAATAGAAAAAAAGTGATGATTCCTGATGAACTATGATTGATGGTATTCATAGTTAACTATGAAAAATAAAATATTTTTTATACTTATGTTAGGACCACACCTTTATTAAATGAGTTTATTGTTCATGAATTTTGATAATTTAACATTATTATGAATCATTTCTTATGGAGTAATGTTTCTTGGTGTCATGACACAAGTTTATGATATATGACTGGTTGGGTATGAACATTGTAAGTTATGTTCATGATCCCATTCCATTATGATTATCTTATTAATTCATATTATTATAAAAATATATCATCAATGCTTACCCATAATGAGAATCTAAGGTCACCCTTCATTGTGTTTCCATTCAACAGGTTATGTCGAAAGGTTTTAATTAAGGTGTTTTTATGAAGAGTATAAAAGTGGAATATCTTAATTGAAAATGTTGAAGAACATTTTTTAAATAATAATATTATGTACCTAGTATCCAAATTCACTAAACCATTATGGTCCTTGGGTATGTATTTGTGAAATGTAATGAATATTCCCCTAAAATTTTGTGTTATTTATATATCAAAAGCATGGGTCCTTATAGATGAAATCCAAGGAAAGGTATAGTTATCCTTTATAAACTACGATGAGAAAACATTAGTGAGATCCATAAGATATGTATAAGGATATGTCTATGTATAATTTTATGTATAGTAAAATATCAAAAAATATAGGTAATGGATAGAGTGAGTGGTTTACATGAAATTACATCCTTGTATGAATACTACAAGTGGACATAGAACTAGAACCGATTTAGCTGGTGTTAATAACTCAAAAAAAGGAATGTCATGCATGACTTAGTGGTACCTGGTATGTGATAGTGGGGCGTAATGCATGTGTGGTTTGATTCTCCTGGGTGATATGCTTTAGAAAATCAAAAAATCATTAAGAAACCTCAGGAATCATTTCAATTGAGGATTATCATGAAAAAACTAGGTTAAAATTATGGTTTCATATGCAGAAAAGAAGTTTTCATACCCTGAAAAAAGGGTGTCATGATTTATAAATACAATAAAGGATTTTTTATGATTATGATTATTGTTTCTAACACTATGATTTTCAGTCTCAGTCAATGAATGGGACCTGAAGTAAAGATATTAATGTAGAGTGTGACGTATAGTGAAATGATTTTACTCTTAATGAACCAAATTTTATAGGGGATAGAATGAAAAATATCCATTTAATTCTCAAACAAATTTTCCCAACTACTAATCATGATGCAATTCTAAATGATCTAAGGGGGAACAATATTCTATTTACTGCATCATAAGGCAACACAAACCTTATATCAGCCATTCTGGTGACCTAATATTTACTAAATAGTGGATATGTACTACTTAAAAAGAAATTTTATGTTATATAGTTTTTGAAGCATGTAATATCCATCCGGTTTTTTATCAATTATTAGGATAATAACATCAACGGCAGACTCTAAACAATAATATGATACAACAAGAATAAATTTACTCCATGGAATAAGATGGTTTTATGAACTTATTTTTCAATAAGTACTTTCCCCAAATTCATCACATGAAAATAGAGAAGGAATTTCACGAGATAAAGAAGAATAATGATGAATATATTATTAAATATGATATGATTATTATAATACTTTTAAGGTATTATTCTTGTACAATTATCTAACCTACAAGTAAGGTCGATTGATTCATTATTGGATTAAAATGATTTATATAAAATGAGTTATCCATAAGGTGCATCAGAGGATTTTTGGAAACTATAAGAAGTAGTATAATGGTGGAAAGGAATATCTGATATAACAATCAATCGCATGACATTGAAAAGAAAAGAAATATGGATTTCAAGTGAATCTCTAAAAACCACTGGGGATAGAAGATAATCATTCCTTTATTTTCATTGTGTGGAATTAAATATGGTGGAAATTGTCTTAAGAGGACCACTATATGTTTTATGTGTGTAATAGAAGATCATGGTGCAGATAAAATATGAATATATGGGTGTAAGTTAACTAATAGTAAAAATAGATAGAAATATCCACAAAATGAACCACTCACATCCCAGTTCTTCAAGTATAGGGAGTTTGGGCATTTTTCAAATGAATTTACTAATAAAATGTATAATGGGAAAGAAAATAGGATCCTACCCCTAAAGACAAAGTAAAAAATGTAAATATTAGTAAACAACAATAGATGAATTGAATCATGATAATTAGGGAACACATATCCTCAAACTCTTGGTTGGGAATTTCATATTTAATTTTTAATGAATGTGCACAATGAAAATATTATTTTCTATCTGTGAGTGGATCTTAATTTTATTATAATAATTAATTATGTCCCTCCACATTGATTATTTATTAATGAAAAAAACTACATATTATATATATTTCAGGATAAATTTAAGCATATGATAGAAATTTTTTAGTATAAGAGTAGAGAATATTTATGGAATATTCATTGAATTGTCTTTTGGAAGTGTATATGTCTCCATATAAGATTAGAATATGAGTTCTGGATACATTTATTAGTTTATGAGTATATGGTTTATCATAAGTTTTAATTATTAGAAACCCATATTTAGATGTTATATTATCATATGATATAAATATTAAAGATATTCTGGGATACTTTTATGGAAATATAACCCTTGATTTTGTATATGATATCAGTGAAATGTTTTTTGTATAGGAGTGACATAACATTTTTTAGACATAAGATTAAAGGTATTGATAAACTTTTGGTTTTATCATATATTTAAATTTGGGACAATCCTGAGTTATTACAATTTGAAAATACTATATGAATTATATTAATATAGTTTTGAAAAAAAGGATATTGTATATATTTCGTGACAAAGTGTTGTATCTTGTAAAGTCGAGGGGCATAAACTCACATCCAACATTTGGAAATGGTATATAACCTACCAATATCCTATATGAATAAGTATTTATAGTGGAAAAACATTAAGAGAAATATTTTTGAGTATGTCTCTTGTCCCTTTATAAGAAATAATGTTAAGGCCGGGATAAAAATGTTTAATTGATTCTACAACCATATCCATAATAAAATAGAAATGGGATAATATCAACATGGATTTTGTTATCGAACTCACTAAAATGTATAAAGGGAAAAATTCAATATAGATTATAGAAGATAACTTTTGATAACCATACACTGCATTAAAATTAGAGAATATTTATTATTGGACTAGGTTTATAAAATATACTTAAATTTAATGGTAAGGTTTCATGGAGTTACAAATTTTATTGTATCTGATTGGGAATGAGATGTACCTCGATGTTATAGACAATTCTTCAAAAATATTTTGAAAAAAGTGAGATTTAGAATTTTCTATGTCCTCATAAATATTTTTATTATGAGAGAATAATTCATACTATATAGGATATGTTATAATATTTTTCTATGGGTATCATTTGATTTTTGGATCAACACCTTCCTCTTGTTAAATTTTCATACAATAATTTCTTCCACTCGAGAATTTGTATGGCTCCTAATTTTAACCTCTATGAAAAGGAGTGTATAAATCTAGTGAAATGTGATAAATATTGAGAAATAATGGTATGGGGTCCTTATTTTTCTAAATAAATAGTATAAAAATATAGATCCATTTAGCCACACATATATATTGCACAAAGTTGTATGAAAAGTGATGTTGATAATTGTCTACATGATCTAAAATTTTGTGTTTCTAACAGGGTGTTACTATGAATATATTTGTGGGAAAATGTTATGATAT
This sequence comes from Viscum album, assembly GCA_963277665.1. Classification (NCBI taxonomy): domain Eukaryota; kingdom Viridiplantae; phylum Streptophyta; class Magnoliopsida; order Santalales; family Viscaceae; genus Viscum; species Viscum album. Next base: position 1,785,877,592 of record OY728155.1, on the reverse strand, counting down.
TAGGAAATAGTGTAAAATAAATCCCTAGGTATATTAGTCAATTTTAAATTCTTCATTGTATCGCGACATTATCTTATCGATTAGCTCTTCAACTGAACCTGTCTCTAGTCCATGTTGTGTTATGTGTATCTATAATAATGAAGTACATACCCATTCCTTCACATGTAATAAACTCAGAGGTCATACAATTGGAAAATGATCCTTCTTATGAGGAACAACTAGTAAATATTCTAGATCATACAATAAAAGTGATACAAAAAAATAAACTCATCTCGTCAATGTTTCTTTGTAAATCAACAAGATTATAAAATTTGTTTGGGATCTTAAGGATGTAATAAGGAAGATATATCCTCATGTTTTTATAACGAGGAGATTTAATTTCACAGATAAAATTATTTTTAAGGAGTTATAATGTTACAAAAATATTTTTAATGAAATATTTTTATAGATAAATTAATTATCTTTAATAACTTATGTTACACAGAACACCCAGTTTTATTTTAACCATGATATTCAATCAATATTATTATTTAAACATCTTAATTATAATATAGTTATAAAATATCATGGCTTTAATTGGAATATAAAATATTATAAAATTAATCATAAATTCTTTAGATAATTAAAATTTATTTGTAAAAAACTAAATATTTTTTTGCATAGTTGTTATGTTCTTAAAAAATACATTTTTCTCAAAAGAAATAATTTTTATATTATTTTGTAAAAAAATTAAATTTTACACATTTATAAAATTTATTTGAACAAATAAAACTAATTTTTAAAATGTACATGTTAAAAGAATCTTTGAGGTATTTTTTTTTGAAATTTTCATAAAAGGATAATTTTTCGATCTATAGTAAAAAATACTCATTTTTTTCAAAAATATATTTTATCATTTTAATTAATTAAATGAAAAAATTTATTTTAATTTAGGTTTAAATGTAAAATTAGTGAAATTATAAATTTATTAATCCAATTTATTTTAGTGGAATATATTTCATAATGAGTTTTGATATTAAAACATTCCCTACTTAAGAAAATTTCTTCTTTGGAAAATTGCAATTTCATCACATTTACTTGTTTTTTAAATAAAAATCAACCAAATATGTGAATTGAATTTTTAAAAATGGATTCCATTATATGAATTAAATTAATACATATTATATAGTAATATCTTCATAATTTTTGGTTAAGATGAATAGTAATAAAATAAAAAAATACTATGGTTATGGGTAAAATGATTTTACAGAGTGTTAAACTAAAAATATAAGGGGTAAAATAATCTAAAAATTTGAAATAATACCATTTTAATTCAATATTTATATCTTATATCCTTTAACATTCATTAATTTCCCTTTTTTGTTCCTTTTTTCATGTCATAAATGTGGGTACACTTTACACTTCTCAAAAATCCCATGTGTGTCTTCTCGTTATAAAAGTACACTAAATATACTCTAATATTAACACAATAAAAAACCATTAATTATGAAAATACCTCCAACAATATCTTCCATACTTACATACCATCATCCTAGTAAAGGTTATGTTTGTAAACATAAAGAGTCTCTCTAAAGAAGAGGTAAAATTATTAACCTTTCTTTTTTTTATTTCATCCTCCAACTCGTTCAAAAACTCTTCAATTAATTTTTTATATTAACACAATTACCTAAAATATACTAAGATATTATTATTTTAATTTCATAACCAATATCCATTTACTCTTCTATAATGTTGGAAATTACAGTATCAGGCATGTGTACGATAGACTACCACCTCGCGAACCAATGTTATTCGTTTTCTGTCACCACCGATCACAACATGATATAACGATGGATTTATTGTTTGAGGTTAAATTTATTTTATATTTATATTTTTAATTATTATATCACAAAAAAAATATTGCATTCTATGTCATGGGGTATTTGAAAACATCTTTTACGTGTATAGAGTAATATCACCTTGTGATGCAATGTAATTCATTTTTCACTAACTCAATTCATATAAGGAAGTGAGGAATATTTGTATGAATATATTTGATATATATGAAACAAAAAGTACATCTTTAAAGGTAATATAATATTTATATTTTTATCATTTCATCAGTTAATAAAATGGAAATAACGTTTAATCCACCAAATGGGCTACCATCTCCATGTACGGTGTAATTCATTTTCTATCAATAAAATTAATAGATTTGAAAAAATTATAATATAATGAATACATATGATATTTATATCAAGAATAAAGTTATGGTGATGATATATCCATGATAAAAATGGACATACTAAATTTTCAAAAATAAAATATACGTAAAAATGAATTTATTACCCAAAACGTGAATTTAAAAAGGAATTATAAATTAACGGGTAATAAAAGTTCATCAGTAAAAAATAATTGGTATGAAAAATAAAATTATTATTATCATATAATATATGTATATTAATAATATATTTATTTTTAAGGATGGTTGGTTTTTTTGAAGGAAGTTGATACTTATGGTAAGAAATTATTGCCTCAAATTACCATATTTTAGATATAAGTTCTGTTATACACCAATCTTCTTCTATGAGGTGTATATACTTACCATTGGACATGTTATATCATTAAATCCTTAATTAAATTATATTTAATGTTTCATTATTATGTTATTATTTTTTTGGTCTTATGATTTAAAACAAACAATAATGATAGAAGTTTTATGTTACAATACAACTGTTTATCAGGACTCTATATGATTAAGTATCCAATGATGAAACCTTATAATATACCTCACAATAAAAACATGTATTTTTTTCTCCACTGGCCATTTTTTGATCAAACAATTTTTCCCTTTATTTTACTCTCTTAATCTATTAAATATACAAAAGAATTTTTTAATGAAAAATTATCTTTATTTTTCTCTTTGGTCAAAACCCCTTTTCTTCAAAGTCCATGTTTCATAAAATTACTTAAAGAATGTATTATTATTATAAAAATATTTTTAAATTTCATTTTTACCCATTTTTTAATATTTTAAATATGATTTAAATAGAATATTCGTTTCATTTCAAAAACATGTCCCATTTATATTTTACCAAAAATATGAATGGAATCTTTATTTTAAAATGTTTGATGTGAATGAATTTTTTCCAACATGACCACACTAGGTTTCAAAGCATAAATTATATTTTTAAAAGGATATTTTAAACTAAAATTATTTAAAAAATATTTATAAACATTTTAGTTTCATTTTTTTCATTATTGAAATGTTCTTTTACTAAAAAAGTTTTAAATAATATTTAATGATTTATTTGTATGTTTTAATTGATATTTCCAAAGTAAAATAATTTTAAAATGTGTTATGTTTTAAATGTGATTTTCAAAGTTTAAAGGTTATTTTCCAAATGAAATTTTTAAAATTATTTTTAATGGGTTTTTATATATTTCAATATTTATTTCTAAATAAAATAATTTCCAAAACATATTATGAATTTTTAGTATTAAAAAGTTATTTTCCATGAAAGGTTATTTTCTTCAAGAAATGTTCTATGTGATATTTCAAAATAATTTTCCATATAAAATGATAGCTTTTGATGTTACATATTCTTTAATATAGATATGATCTAATGATACCACATTTATTTTTTCTATGTATTATTTATTTTAATGATGATAATATGTCTTTTAAACCCATTTCTTTCAATGGGGTTTGATATTATGAAGTTTTTATGAAAAATGATTCTTTAAATTGGATATGAAATGATAAATTTGTTATCAATCCTATTTCTTTTCAGGGATTCTAACATGATGAATGTTTAATGATCATGTAGCACACTTTTTTGTGGTTTTATTTATATGATGGTGGTTATGTTATAACCAATGATGATGTTTATGTTATAACCAATTATTATGGTCACATTATAATAATGAATGGGTGGTACATAAATCTCCCTACAATGTATTGGGTAACATTATAAATATCATAAGATGAATATGGAAAAGCAGTATATGGGATTAATCCACAATGTGAAACATATAGATGGTCTTTATACATGATGGGAAACTGGCTCATGGGATTGATCCATAATGGGAAATAGGTAATGAGGTCTCATCCACTATGTTTGTTGGTCTTGGTAGTTAACCACGAAAAGTAAAAATTTTCTATAACTATGTTGGTAACACACATTTATTATTTGAGTTTATGGTTAATTAATTATGATGATTTAACACTATTGTGATTCATTCCTTTTGGATTGATAATGCATTGTTTCATGACTTGTTTATATGATATGTGACAGGTGGGATATAGAATATTATGTTTTGTTCATGATCTCATTTATTTAATCTTATCTTATTCTTTTAAATAATAATAGAACTATAACTTCAATGATTACCCTTACTGAGCATCTGGGCGCACCCTTTTTTAAGTGTCATTTCCCAAAATATTGAGGAAAGGTTTTTTAAAGAGTAAATTTTTGAATAAAAAAAGGAAGTTCTTTATAAAATATATTGAGAATCTTTTATTAAATAATAATATTTTTATACCTATTCTAAAAAAAACCTAAACAATTATAGTCTTTGGGAAAAAAAATTTGAAACAAAATGAATATTATTCTAAAAAGAGGTGACATTTATACATTAATATCATGAGTCGTTATATAACTATTACTTCACAGTTTAATCCAATAGATATCGAAAATTCATTAGTGAATCATGAGATGGATGATGTCATGAATGAAGAAATGGATCAAATTAGAAAAAATGTGACATAAGAGTGGATACCCCAACTAGAAGATAAAATTTTGATCTTAATTAATTGGGTTTTCCTAAAAAAATTCTATGATAGAGGTTATGTGGTATGTAATAAGGTATTACAACATTGTAATGGATACTCATAGGATTAATAAATTTATCTTATTGAGAAAAGTTCCCAAGATTCAAGACATAAAACCATAAAATTATTTCATGCTATTATTTCCAAATGAAATATGAACTTTTTCATACCAAATTCAAATATACCAATATTAATTTACATCTAAAAGAAGTAATCTATATTGGATAACCATGTGGTTTATTTCTAGGAATAGAAGATAACAATGTGTGTAAATTGAAGAAGGATTTATATGTTCTGAGTAAATCCCCATGATATCTGTATTCAAATATGGATTAATGTTTAAATAATTTTTACATTAAGTAGGGAAGAGTAGATAAAATCTTATACATAAAATAAAATCAACAATTTTATCTCATTTTGAATGTTTATGTTTATGATATTATATTTTTATGATAAATGAAAAATATAAGAAAAAATTACTCAAAAGTGATGAATATTATATATGAAATTTTATTATTGGTATAAATTAGGAATATTTTTGGTTTATAAATGTTTTAAAATTTGGATTAGATATTCCTACCATAATCATAGTACACAATGGAATTATATAAAATCTCATGAGAATATTATAAACATGTTCCCACACTTATGTTAGTGGTAAAAAATATTTTTCAAGGTAAATTCTGAAAGGATTATGAAATATTTTAGGGTAATGATAAAAATAATGATATATCTTAATAATGTATTGACAACACCTGGTATATATTGTTACCCTATGTGAAAGATTTCAAAAATCACATAAAATGTCACATATTTTGGTTGTAAAAAAAATTCACAGACACATTAAGTGCACTAAAAGTTTTGGGATAATTTATCATAATAAGTGAAAATTAAATTTATATGTTGATATAGATATATATTGGGATGGATGTGTTCATGATAAAAGATCCAAATCATGTAGATATTTTTTTCTAGGTGGAATTATGTGTGATTTTTCATACAAAGATGTATAGTTTAGTGATTGTCCTTATAGTAGAAGATGTGTGTGTAGCTTCCATGTATGATTTCAAAAAATTAATGTGTACAAGGAAATAGTTGGAAGATGTGTTTTTTTGATATAAAGCTTCTGCTTCCTATAACATATAATAATCAATTTTTTATCAACCTCATTAATAATTCGATGAAACATGATTGATTAATCTCATAGATATTAAATAGAACTTCAGCAAAGATATTATGGAATTTAATTAAATGGTGTTGTATTATTAAACTATAAATTAATTGGTAGAAAATGTTTTCCTCAAACAACTATTTATGGACACATTTGAGACATTTAAGTTTATAATACATGTTCGCATCGCCAATTACAAGGCTATTGTATGTTATTTCTATCTTCTATCTCTTGTTATATTTATATATTATTGTAGAAGGGGGGAATATAAAAATATAAATCTATCCATTGGTATGTGCATTCCAATTTAGGGGTAGCATATGTTTAAGGATAGTTTTTAAAAGGGGTAAGCTATGAAGTAGACATATGTTATATTATTTTGAACTTTTCTAATGTGGATACAATAACTATTTCTTTAAAGTTGAATTCAATTTCATATGTTAAAAATTAGTGAAGAAACATGTTTATAATGACCTAGGATGACTATTTATGAAAATCATGAATTATTGTTTGATGATTCTTATTTACCATCCCAAAAATATCACATGGGAATAAATTTTTTGGATTGTGACCAATATTTTATGTTTTCAATATTTAGTGATTTATGTTCCATGTTTGAAAACCAAATCCAAATAGGGGAATTATTGAATTTAGGAGGATTAAAATTATTTTTGGAATGATAATGATGTTTCTGAAATAATGACTTATATTGATTATGGTGTGAGATATTTTTTTCAATAAATAAATTATTATGTGATGTAGAGTTCTATGGGATAATGTCTAGAAATATTCCCTAAATTTTTTATATAGGTAAAGATTCCTTGAGATGATATTAAATGATTTGTAATGATAGATTTCATAAATGACTATGCTTATGTGGACTGTTCTTTCATGAGAAACACATTGGTGTAATGAGCATACATGTGTAATGATGATCGACCACATAATGGGAATTGCTCCCCAAAATAGAGCATATTCATTGATTCATAGAACAATAGTGTGTTTGAATTTAATCAATGATAATACTAAGGACCTTTGATGATAAAGGATTTTCCATACATTTGGGATTCAATAATAATCATCACAGATCTTCTCTGATTAACTTGATTTGGAATGAAAATTATTTCTCCCATGATGGTGTCCTTATGTGAATATCTTCCAATTTTGATGATTAAGTTATCATGGGCCTTTCCCAGATGAAGAATCTATTTTTAGTGTGGCATAGAAGGTGACATATATTTTGATTATTTAACTAAAGATGAAAATCCAGTGATGCAAAGTAATGTGAATAAAGGAAGTTTAAATATCCTGATAATTTCTATCATGATTCTTGTGAAGGATTTTTTGGATTTTTATAATATATAGAAAATATATGAGAGATCCTATGAAACTATTCATTTTCATTAGATTAATTTTTAAGAGAAATATGTGTTATGAAAATCTGTTTCCACGGGAGAAAGAAGAAAGATTGGTAGAGTTGGCCACAATGCTCTATTTCATGGAGAGTTACTTATTTTATGTGAAAATAGAAGATAGTATCATAGAATTTATTGCATAGATAATAAATGATGACATTCCATATTTCATCCATTCATATTAAAATGGTATCAACATATGGTGAATTTTTAAAATATTTTTTCAAGGATATGGAATGGTTTATGTTGTATTTAGGACAAAGAATTCCAAGATTGGTGTTAGAATGATCTCGTCATTATACCATGCATGTATTTATGTATAAAGAAGGATTTATTTTGGAATAAATATAGGTATAAAAGATAATGAATAGTCTATGTAAATTTTATATGTTTTCATACAATTATAATCAGTAATGGATGATGTTTATAATTGAAGTTATTATGAAGATAGGAACCAAAATCAAAAACAAAAGATTCCAAAATATTTATGTTCATTATAATTATTTGAATAAAGAGTAAAGATAAGAAGTAACTAATGATTCATAATAAATAATTTATATTTTTCGTAAATTGTTATTGGAACTCATCATTTTTTGTAGAGGTGAAATATAGAAAAAGAAGATGATGGAATTTTCCACACTTGTGTGCATAAAATCAAAGAAAAAGATGATCTAATATTCTGAAGGGAATGATTAATAAATTCTTATTTTAATGTGATGATTTATTAATGAAGTTATTCAAGGTTTATTCAATTATTGAATAATCTTTTTATCATTTTATATATTCTAGGAAAATATGTATTGTGAAAACAATATAGTGAAACATAAGTGATGGAAATAATCCATTTTCTATAAACAATATATATCAATTTTTACCAGATTTTTGATCACATATTTTCCACTTTTTTTATAAATGTGGTTACATTAATTGGTCGCCTAATTCATTCCCCATAGTAATTTATTGAAAGGAAAAAAATGTTACAATGAAAGAAATATGTGTAATGAGCTTACAACAACATGAGATCAAGGGAGGGATAAAAGTTGAAACTTCAAAATGAAACAAAAAAAATCAAGATTTGAAGTATACATGTCCAAGACATGTCATTAACCCGTCAAAAATGATCCACCAAAAGGGGAATTAGGTTTCCCATTTACTAAACCACGACTATAGAGAAAGCTCCATGACATTTCCATTTAACCTTTCTGTAACATCATCAGCAGATGTCCATTACTCATACATCTTGACATGAAAAAAAACAATGGAAAGAAAGATCACCCCTTTGTAATTATCACATAAACCCAAAAATATTGATATAATTTATCCTCTGGTTTTTATACATAAAATTTAAAAGTGTGAATAAAATGAAGAATATCAAGGTCAAAGCCTCTATCAAACATTATATCAGCCTTGTCTAACACATGGAGTAAAACATCCAAATTTTATAAGATTGATAAATTCATGATGATAAGATACAACTATTTTATGTATTATTGAAGAACACATATGTTATATTCCTTGATAATTCTTATCCGTCCGTTTGTTCATAGGCTAAAAAATTTAAGGGTGTCATATAACCAATATCCACTCCATCACTTTCACCCCATGGTTGTATGGTCCTCTAATTGGTATTGAGAAGGATTAAATAACTTTTACAACTTTAACAAAAACACCTAAAAAAGATTTTGAATCACATAAATTGATGAATTTTATAAAATACCAAGAAGGCACAACTCCTTTATAATGGTAGGAAGACCCAAAAACACTTAAAATACCAATAACTGAAAAGAAGAATCTGTCACAATAAGCAATCAAAGAAAATGAAAAGTAGAAAAAAAAAATCATTCTATTGGTATAGATTTAAAGTCAAAATAAGTATTATTTATGATCCACAAAAATCATAATGAACATCGATTTTATTATTTCAAGGTATTTATCAGGAAGTAATGATACCTTTTTGATATTTTTGGAATGTGATCCCATCTTATTCTCCCATATAGGCATCAGTGGCTTCCCCCACCTCCTCTTTATTATAACAAGCATGTATGTACATGGGATTATTTTTCCCTCTTTATTTTCCTCATCTAAACTAGAGGTTATAATTGGTTGATTAACCGCAGATGGAAGTGTTAGAGGTTCAATCTTTTTCTTAGTGGTTGTAGGTTCAATCTCATTCATAGTGGATTAAAGAGGTATTGTGATGATTGTTCTTTCAAGCTCATATTATTATCTAGAATTCCTCATTTTTCAAGAATTTTGGGTGATATATCCATCAACATCCACCATTGATCATTTCGGTTTATAGAACTTGATTTTAGGAAGGTTTCTTCAATTTGATTCGGTTAATAATCAACCTAAAATAAGGATTCACTAGAATTGGAGAGTTTACCTTGATCCTTATCTCATGTATCATGTGATTCAAGGTTTTTCTCATGTTCCTCCCCCTAGGGGGTTGGAACAGTACTGGAACTTATTTCCTTAGAGCATATGCAAAGCATGACCTTTCAATATAATTGTGTACATATTGAGAATATCGGGAATTGGATATCATAATCTCTGTGTTCTCATCAATTTTATTCCCTCTAGTAGCATAAGAGGAAGCATTATCTTCATTACTGACATTAATATAATCTATTTTAGGTTTTTACTTTCCTTTGTTGACCTAAGTGACTTTCTTGGCCTCGATATGTGTGATAGAATGGTTACACTCCTTCTTATCATGTCCAAGCTCAAGGAAAGAGTGATAGTAATCATGTAGTCTTTCATAAACAACGTCTTAAAAGATCCATACTCACCATTATGAATCCAAATTTGGTAAGGAAGACCCATAGAGACATCAGTTTCAACACAAATTCTATAAACTAATTATCTTGATATATTCCTCATCACCAAATCCATCTATAAAGGATTTCCAACAAACATATATATCTAAAATATGGATTTTTTTAAAAAAAATTGGATTAGTAGACTAGGGAATCTGATCCTTATCCAAATAATTGGAGACTAAAAATTGGGGTTGAAATTGGTGGTTTATTTGAGAACTCTCATAGAATAGTCTCAAAAAAACCAAGACTACCTCAGATAAAGCCTATAATAATCACTCTCAAAGGAAAGTCAAAAAACATTCAAAGAATTCAAAATAACAAGATGAAAACTTTATAATCTAATGGTTTCAAGAAAATTTCATAAGTATTTCAAAGATAGTATGACGTTATGAAACATCCCAACAACCACAAATCTTAAATCATATGTGAGTAGGTTTACCTTATTTTTTGAGAAAAAAATCGCCAGCTATATGCGGTGATAAAAGTGTTACGGGTTGTTGTGAATATCAGGGACAATGAAATCATTTGAGTTAGGCTTAATGAAATTGGTAGTTCTTCATACAACCACATCTGAAAAGGTTCGAGCTGGAGTAGGGTTTCTGGCCTATTCACTCAGTATCTAGTTTATCATCCCCTATTTTCCCATATTATTCCATAGAATAGCTTCCCTTTTTGAATAGTAAACCTAATAAATTACTTTTTTCTTTTGGGTGTTATTGTGTGTTTCATTTTAGTAGAGTCATTTCTCCTTAAACATGGGAGAATTTTTTTTAATATAGAAAAAATATATAGAGAATACCACTTAATCACTCTACTAACATTAGTGGTCGTATTGATTCTGACGATTCCTTTAAAAGGATACCTCATTCAATTTATGAAAAGTCTCATAATATTATGGTTTTTGGAAGTCTCATAAGGATGAAAGAGATTTTGAAGATGATTCTATTGATATTTAGGAATTTATAAATTTATTTTTTTAAAAAACTATCAGTGAGGAAATGAAAAATTTAGAGGCATTATTACATTAAAGATCATTAATATTTTTAAATTTTCTAGTTTTAATAGGTTTCCATGAGAATGAAGAAGAATGTAGAATGGATGATCAATATTGATGTCTATTTTAGATGAAAAAAATGTATATCGAATGAAAAATAGGAAATAAAATAAATAAAATGCAGATTAATTACATTATAGAATGAAAATATTCTTCAAAAAAAAATATATTTCATTTGATAAGGAAACTGAAACAAATATGACATAGGGTGTTAGGGGAAAATAACCATTATGAAAAAATTAAAACAACATAAATATTCCCTAAATAGAGAAGAAGAATAATAATTTTTTAAGGTATAAGGGATATTAGATGGTAAAATATTGAAACACATTAAAACTAGAGTGGATCTTATGAAATTACAGAATGAAAATAAAACACAAAAAGGATATAAGAAATCATTGATTATAGATAAAATCATATTTAGGAAACCCCTTTATGAGTGAAATTCTCTAGACATTTCATATATAGAAATTGAGGTAAAAATAAATATTATTGATCCCACTAAATCATTGAAAAGTGATAAATTTTTCATATTACAACTTAAAATTTAATTAACAAAAATGAGATTTCTAAGGATCATTATGGAAAGATATAAGAGTGTGGAATATCCATGATAAAAAAAACTCTGCGACAATTCATTAAAATTATTTAAAAAAATATCCCCAAAGGATATATTGAAGGTATTTAATTATATGTATCCATCTTGTGATAGTCCTAGGGTTTAATTAATAATTACTATGTAAACATTAAATTTCAATTGATAGGTGGAATAATTAATAGGTGAAAAAAGAAAGTGATTAGGTCACTTAAAAATAGAAGATACACCTACTACATTGACTGATGATGTTTTGGGTATTAAAATGGTATTAAGGTATGGAAGAAAAATAATGTTTTGAGAAAGATTAATGGAAATGGAAGTGGATAATAGAATTATCCTAAGCATGATAAAACTAAAACATAGAAGTAAATGTCCAATTAGAATGAATAATGAGTAGATTTTGAAAACAAAATTTATATTCAAGGAATTAGCTCAGATGGAGTATATCAGTATTGTGGGTTTAATAAAAAAATATGTGTGAAAAAATATTCCCACAATTCCTTAATTGAATATTGGAGTTCAATCATGGTGGATAAAATTTAGTGAAAATAAATAATATAATGTACAAAGTTAAATTTCAATGGATTATCTTGAGGATGCTTTTGGGGGTGTGATCAACCCTGAGGAACTACTAAATAGTGTCTTACTATGCTAACAGAATAGATAAATCAGAATAAAGGTTCTAAATATTTTAATAAAATTAACAATCTAGAACATGAAATGGTGGTCTTGGTGGGCTATAAGAATGTGAGATGATAAAATATATAGATCCATTATAATTGTTTTTATCACACATTGTTGGTGAAATTTTTTTTAATATATCTATAAATTTTATAGATGAATTATCATATTAAAAAATGATGGATCACTGAACGTGAGAGGAGTATGATACAACATGATTGGTATGAAAAAAAATCCATTGATGTAATCATTGTTAATTATTTGATGCTAATCTACATTGTGAATCTAAATTTTTTAAAGGCAATGAGTTCATCTCATAGAGGAATGATTTTTTCATAAAAATACTATGTAATTTAATTATTATATTAAATTTTTATAGAACTAGTGTAAGCATGATATATATTTCTGATGGTCAAAATTCTTGTTGTGGGAGTATGATGGAGGAAAACCGTCTATGGTAAAAATGGTTCAATAAATTTGGGAAGAATAATATGGATTTTATTTTCAAAAATAAATCTATGAAAATTATACCAATGCTTTATCATGAATGAATCAATACATTCTCTATATTTATTAAAGGAATAATGGTGATACAGATCCAAAAATCAGTAGAAATTCAAACTAATTAATACATTTAGTCATCGCACACTGATTTGTGTGAACCAATGATCTTGATGACAAACCATGAAGATTAATATCTCACTAATTATATCATGAATTTACATATGAGACCTATATAAATTCCTTAACATTGAATTTTAATATATTGATTTATTTAAACACATTTGATGAATCTTTTAGAATGAAAGAGGTAAATTCATCAAACTATTTTAATACAAAAAATGGATTAAAATACATGAATGATATTTTTTAATCGTGTATTATGAAGAAAGTGATATTTCTTGAATAAATCACTCTATATAGGCCCCAATAAAAATTTTGTTGATAGGAGGGATATATAATATTTAATAAGGGAATAAAAATTCTTTTATATCATGGTGCATAAAAAATATTTTTGAGACAAAACATAACTACAATTTTCAACCTTCAAAATGGGTTCCTAATCTAACCCAATTCATTCAAACGACCATATGAGTAATGGTTTATTAATAATTAGTTATTTCAAAAAATAAGGTTTAGGATAGACTATTATTTTTCAATATTTTTGGTAAATTTTTGGGAGTATTAAATGAGAGGGAAAATTGGGCCATATTTCTTGATTATACTATCAGTGATAAAAGAATTATGTGCCTTAAAAACAATCAATGATTTATTATTAACAAAATTTATGTAATTTTTATATATAAAAAATTACTCATGGTCATCTTATCTCATATATGATTACATTAAATAATTCCTTGACTGTAGAAGTATATAGTTGGGAGACATTCAATATATACAATCCTAATTTCATAATTCAATAGATGATTCTTAAAATTATAGTAGTGGGATTCCCAAAGAAATAATGTCCTAAGATAAAAATAAATAAATAATTGGGTATCACTAGAATATTCTATGATACAGTAGTAGGGGATTAAAAAAATATTAAATCTAAAAAATTACTAATCATAAAATCCATATTTCACAATTTAAACAAAATATTGTTCATAAATTCCTATAATGTGTGTTGTCGATTTCAATGATGAAATAGTAGATAAATAAAAATGAAAATATAAATAGAAATTGGTTTGATGACCAAAAGAGAAAAAACATGATCTAAAAATGGGTTTTTTTGGACAAATCATAATGGGTTAGGTGAAGTAGAACAAACCAATTATGATTTTTTTGTAAATGGTATTCTCTAAATGAGTGTAATATAATTGATTACGAATTTCCATGAATCACAATGTAATAAATAATTTAATCATTATTTCAAATTTTTCTCAAAGTAACTAAACATTTTTCAAAATCAAAATAATGGGAATATTTCATAATGTAAAACACTTTGAAGTGGTATATACTGAACAACCTAAATTTTTAATCCTTGATGGTGATGGTTCTTATGTGTGCATGAGGAAAATAAATTATATGGGTTCAAAAAATAACCAAGATCATGGAATAAAAATATAAAAAAATTCTCATATACCTAAATATTTATGTTAAAAATAGTGTATTAACATAATTTTTTTAGGTTATATAACATAAAATCACTTATTGTGACTTTGTATGTCTATAAAATTATTATTTTAGAAAAAAAAGTAGAAACATGTGAGGATTTTTCTATACAAATGAGATATAATTTTATATTGGAAATTATCGATGAAATGACATTATTTTCAAGACTAAAAATTTAGAATAAATTGGATTATCTCCATCTATCACATGAAAATTATGATACTTGGTCACTTAAAATATTTGGAGTGGAGGAAAAAACATGGTTTTCACTTCTATAAAAAAAGGGAGTAATTGTTCACTAGATGAAGTAAGTAGTGTTAATCAAATAGATTCTTAAAGCCTCATTGGATGCCAAATTTATTTAGTGATATAGAGATTAGAAAGTTTTTCTATATTTACTCTTAGTGAATGATTCTAATAAAACCCAAAGTAGTCACATATTATGCAAGAAATTTAGAACTACCTCTATATTAATGGAACTCTTTGTAATGGAATAAGGTATGTCCATAACATATAATTAATGATTTATGGATATTGTGATGTTGATTGGTTTGGAGATGTTGGAGATCAAATATTTATTTACGTAGGTGTATTATTTATCAAAGGAATTCATGATATATAGAGATCCCAGAAAAATAAAATCTTTCATGATTAGCTCAATAAAATCTAAGTATATTGCAGTAAATCCAAGAAAAAATACAAATAATAAGGATAATATCAAATATAAAATACAACATGGTTGATGTTAAATAATCATGTATTATTGGGTTTGAAAATAAAGGTATATTAATCTTATTAGAGTGTTTTTATAATAATCATTTTCAGAATATATTGACATCAATTACTAATTCATCATGGAGAGTGTGGAGTGTACTGATCATTCTGTGGAATATTTTTCAACAAAAAAATGTGACATATATTTAGATGAATTTCTTAACAAAGGATTCCTTACATAACATGATTGTGTTTTTGGATGTGTATACCTCTCCATAATAATTTTATGTATTTCTTTTCAATTTTCCATCATTCATTCCTTTTCATTTATTAAAAATAGGAGAGAATAAAAAGGACCACATCTTATAATGGTATAGACACACTAATTTATTTTTTATATTATCATTATGAGAAGAGGATTATATAATTCATCCATATTAGGAGTGTTGGTAGTTAAATCAAGGAGAATATCTGAAGTGTTAATTTTCATGATGTTAATAAATAAAAAAGGGAGATTTATGAGACTATCGAATGGTTGGTGGTTGATTAACCCTAATCAAAGTGGACTTGAAAATTGGTATATTAGACCTTATAATTGAGACATGGTAAATATGTCATTGATCATAAACCAATATATAGTTTTCTCTCACAAAAACAATTTTGTCTTTTGGTGATTTGTTTAGATGAACATCCTATTAGATTCAAGTTGTGGATTGTTTTTTAAGAAAATTCAATCACAATTTTGTGTTATATTTACTAGATTCATGCATCTAGATGAGATATAATTACAATGGAATTGAGTTTAGATACATATGATTAAAATGATTGAATTAATTTTATTAATAAAAAATCATGGTGCGAAGGAGAAAAATCAAATAATGGTCCTAATGGTCATATCATGATGTACAATATTGAAAAATGAGTTAATTGTTCATGAGACACTATAACATGGAGTTATTATGATTTGTGTAGTAGTGATTCTGATAAAGGTTGTGTTTAACTATATCATAAATGTTTTTTTTACAATGGTGAATTGAAGATATTTATAAAAATTTCACTATTTTCTAAAGAAACCCCAGTAGTGGTAAATATTGTACTTTTTTGGGGGCCCAACTACCACATGTCATGGGTCAATGTTTCATTACATAAGGAGTATGGAGTAGACGAGGACCATGATATAATAGGAGAATCCATAACACTATAACACATAATAATTAGGTTTCTAGTTTTATTTTTTAGAAGATTTAAGACATTTGACATCCAAGAAAATGATTTATTTTTTATGGCTAGAGAAGATTGTGGAATTAAATGTTCTGGAGAATTTGTGGTTTATATGCCATAATTTAAAGGAATTACAATATATTTAGTCGAAAAAATTTCAAGACTCTCTTAGATATGTTGTATTTAGTCTTTTCATATCCTTGGAATATAAGAATCATTATGAATATATGTCTGTCATTCCAAAATGGATGTTATATCTACAAATTAATGGCATCTATCATGGTGAAGATTAGTGTGATAGAAAAGTGACTCTCTTATTCAAAGATTAATCCAAGGTGGATATTTCCTGATTTTAAGGCACTGAATAAGGGTCTAAAACTTGACCACCTTTTATAGTCTCTTAAGATATGGGATTTTTATATCATTTGAAATGTTTTAACTTTTCATTTATCTTGTAATCATTATTCAAGAAAATACTCTCACTCCTTTCATTTTTCATTTCATAATAAATTGGAAAATGGTTGACATGATTGCAACCACAACACACTAAAGATTATCCACCTGATAATAAGGGTAAGTTAACCTTATAAAAAACCATCATGTCTATGATTCAATATTTTCTATCAACAAAAAACCATTACATAATCACCATTGTGATCATTTTTCACAAGTTAGTGATGTGAATCATATAATAAGAAAGTTATGGTTGGTGTTTTTAACACCTCAAGGCTTCATAATATATATTATTTGATATAATTATTTTGTTGAAAGAATATATAACAAATATATATAAACTATAGTGATTCTCAACATGTTAGATAAGAAAATTATAATAATAATAAAATTGGTGTTATATTAAAATATATTGACCAATTATAAATACATACAAAATAGAATTATGAAGAATAAAATATTAAATACTTCATTTTTCATTAAAATAAATTTATTTTTTAAAATATATGAATATATATTTGAATTTAATTTTCATAAAAATAACAACATTTTAAAATGTATAATTCCAAATTTATATTAGGATGAATTTTTGGAACTTAATAATAATTGATTTTTTGGTGAATAAGGAGAAATATTGTTTTTGCCCAAACTATAATATTTAGAAATTTATTATCATATTGGTAAGACCTAGAAGTTTATAAATCATTTTAAATGATAAAATATAAATTTAGGTTGTAAAATTATTTATTTTAAGATAATATTTTAATTCTATAAAATGTAGGATAAAAAACATAGACAAAAGTAGAATTTCATTATAATTTAAAAGTTAGTTTGTTATTTTCCTAAAATTAATCATTTCAGTGGTAATATTCAATTTTTTATTATATTTTAAGATATAAAACACTTAGTCTTTTTATAATGAATAAAATTGTATCATTAAATTAAAATACATTAATAAATTTATAAAACACAAATATGTTTATCTTCAATACTCACTTTTTCTAAAAAATTATTTTTATGTGTTATGTGTGCTAATATTTAAATTTATATTTAAAAACAATAAAAAATTAATTTGAAATAACGTGTCTCATATATATTTTTCAATCTTGTTAATAATGTTAATTTTAATTTTTTATATAAATTAGTTACAATTTCATAAAAATGAGTCACTAAGGTAAAAGTAAAAAACGTTAAAATGATTTTATCTATGTATAAATATCCAAAAATAAAAAAAACATTTTCTATAAGTACAAATGATAAGTTTATTATAAAAACCTTTTAAATACCATTATTTTATACCTTTATATCCTCTAAATATTGAATAGTGACGTTGCATTTTTGAAATGTATTGTGTATTTTTAAAATTATCCTCCAATTCTATTCTAAAATGAGATCACTCACACTACTTCTTATTTTACCTATCCTTTTGAGTTCTATCATGAAACTCTATATTTCTTCTTCTTATAATCCTTTCTCTATTTTATAATATTTTGTTCTCATTTAGTTGTCCTATGGACTCCAATTATAAGGATATTTTTCAGAGAAATTTGAAGATCTCTAAATATGTAATTTTATTTTGGAAATATTATTTATATTTGATATTGCCCCTTAAATATATTTTTTTCCAATATTATAAGATAAATTCTGTAGATATGAAATATTGAATGATTTTATTAATTGGTAATAAATATCTTATATTTTTCGTTTCCATTAACAAAAAGAAAAACAACATTTCTATGTTGGTGCAGACTACCACCTCCATGAAGATTCATATTATGTTTTTCTTAATGACATTATATGTCTCATAAAATAGGATAAAATATAGAAAATAATGAAAATATAATATAATGTTTTTCATCAGATCAATTCCCCAGAGTAATCTCACTCACAAGAAAACTATAAAAATGAAAATGAATAAATAAAATACAATATTTTTTTCAAATAAAAATATATTTAACCATTAGATAAAATAAAACAAAATGATAAATGAATGAAGTTTTTCGTATTTATATAATGTACATAACTAGTGTTAATATTACAAATATGGCCATTTGATTAGTAATTTGACTCTTTGGAATAATAATATGATCTCTAAAATAGTATCCCCACTAATTGAAGTTTTAAATTAAATGTATGTATCATACAAATTATGATAGAACATAATTATATCATGGTATAAGAACATATATTTATTAAAAATGATAATATATGTATTTGTATTTCTGTAAAACATAAATATTTTATCTTCATTTTTATAAAAATTATAAATATTTTAAATTATATAAATTTTACGAAAATGTGTTTTTAAGTTAATATTATGTTTTATTATGTTGATAATATTATTTTATGAGAACATAAGTAATTTTAAAAAGGGATTTAAAATTGATCATAATATAAATATTTTTATTTTTCATATTAATAACACTTTTATTTAAAAATTAAATTTATAATTTTGTAAAAAAAAACATTTTCATAAAATGGGTATGATATTTGGAATAAATGTGTCTAAAAATGGTTTGGGAGATTGTATTTTATTTTTCTAAAATAATTTTTTTTGGAATAATGAAATCTGACATAATACACAAATATTAAAAATAAGAAAAATGCATGGTGAAATGAGAAAGGGTTGATATAAATGGGCACTAGCTCATCCTTATATTCCCTAATTAAAGTATATAATCACATGAATCAGCATTAACTATCATCTTGTTCTAAAATAATTAAAAATGATTATATTATTAAAAACCCCCCTTTCTGCCCCTTAAATATACCACCCCTCACAACTCCTTCTCCTCACATATTATAATATCCTTTTCTTTTAAAATATCTACAAACTTATCTCCTAATTTCCCTCCCACATCCCTAAATTCCATTTTTATAATAAAATAAAATCCCTAGGTTCCTTATGGGGACACCAGAGAGTAGACATCTAAAGGACATTGTAAAAGACACAACAACCAGTTTTAATTTTTCTTCAACCACATCCTCCTAAAAAATTCCATATAACATGAAATAATAAATCCATTATTTTAAATATAATATTTTTTCATTTTTTTAATGGTATATCTATCATCCATCTTCTTATATTATCTTATCTTTTAAAAAATGAAAACTTTTTTTACAATATTTACGGTTCACCACCTAAATAATCAACATGATTTGTTTTTCTCCAATAATTTTACAGATGGTATTAAAAATAATATTATAATTATATAGGCTGTTAATTGGTATGTTATAACATATTTATGTTTTATAATGTTCAAGAAATCGTTTTATTAAATAAATATAATGAAGATCAAAATGGTTGATAAAAATGACTAATGAAAGTAAACATATAATGATAATATTTATACATAATTAATCATCCAATTGTCAGAACACATATAGATATTTGGGAACATTTAAACATATAATATGAAATTAATAAAAAAATTCACTTCTAGAGTTTTTTTCTACTTGATTGGAACATCAATAATTATCTACAAGTGATGGAATCTTGAACCAAAAACTAACGCACCCAAAATAGTTAAATTAATGATGATATTTTATTGAAATAGTTTAAAATAAATGTATGGTAATTTTATTAAATAAAATATATATGTGAAATATTATTAATTAATTAATTAATTAATGTGTATAATTTAATAATTTGGGGTGTTAAGTGCAAGTGAAGAAAGATTCCAGACCTAAGTCACAGGGTCTCTCTAAACCACTATATTTTCAATGGGTTATACTTTCTCTTTGTTTATCTTAATGTATATCTCTATTATTATTATTTAGAATAAAAATATTCTACATATATGTCTCAAACATAGCTACCTAATTTTATTTACGTTTATATGATGGTAATATTCACGTTTGAAAGGTTCCCTTATCAATCTCTTTCCATAAGCCAAGATGAATAAATGCAACATATATTTTTTCCTTCACATCATGTATCAATCAATGAAATATTTTTAACATTAAATTTGATATTATAACAGTCATTTTATTATGTAAAACTATATTAGTTAAATTTAGGATTTATTAAAATTATTTTTTCATTACCTTATTTAATGATACTTTACACTTTTTCCTAAAACCCAACTTAAATACATAATTCCTAAATTATTTTTCAACTCCTTTCCATGTACTCAATTAAATTGGAATTAATTTTCTTGTACTGTTAATTTTAATACGTTTATGAAAATAATTTAATTATTTATTCCCTACCTTCATGAAATTCATTATTATATTCCATTAATCTATGTATATGATATGATTATGTAACCCATTTCCATTCCATGGGTTTTTCATATAATTATGCCTTATATATTTTTTCCTCATGCGGAAAACATATTCATGTACATGTTATAATATGTGTGCCCATATAGTTTTCTAATTCAATGGTTAATTTTTTTGTCCCATGATATGATAAGTATGTGATTTGGTAGAAAACTTAATCCACAATGGGTCTCTATGCACCATGTGGTCAGGGTTATCCTTGAATTATATTTATGTCCAGTTTTATATTGTTTCCAAATACTATTATTTGTTTATATTATTATTCCATAATTATTATTAAATTATATAGTATTATTATTCAAGATCCATGTCTTTTAGGAAATCATGTTATTCCTTTTGACTCATATTCAATACTTCTTCATCATGATTATTCCCTTACTAGGTTTTTTAACTCATCCCTTTTATTAATGTATTCCCCTAGTAACCCTATGATGTTTTAGGAGTTAAATGTATTTAATATCACATGATGGAAATTATAATATCGATGTTTTATTTTAGTATCATTTTAATGTTTTATGTTCATAGTATCTTAATGACATTATGGCTCATAGTCCGTTGGATTCATTTATTGGATATTTATGTTAAAATATTTTTTATAATATGTGTAAGATACTTGGGTTACTATAGTTTGTTTCAAAATAATCCATAGTTATTTTTGGGTATTAGGACAAGAATATATTAGTAAAAAACTTATATATATGTCTATGTAAATAAAAACATCCAAAATTTATTTCTAAGTATAAAGTGAGTGGTTTCAAATTAATGAAATACCGGACTAAATAAAAGAATAAGATGTGACTCTATAATTGATATACATAGGGGATACCCATAAAGGGATAATTGGGTGATAACTTAAACTATACTGGGTGTGCAAGAAAGAGTCCATGAAGAACACATTATTTTATGCTACCTGTGGACATGAATTTTCAAATTCAATAAACTCTTTATGAATAATTATGAGGGACATTAATATATTTATTGGTTATAAAAATTAATAGAAAAAATATAAATTATAAAAGAAATTTAAACATATAGTCTCATAATATAGTACATACATTTTATATATATGGGTTTCCTTATATGTTCATAATTTTGTTTTAATATAATTTTTAGCATGATTATTATCATCCCAAATTTTATTTTCATTATTTTTGTTAATTCCAGTAAATATGAGAAATAGTTCCAAAACCTAATGTCATAGGTAATGTGATGATTTCCCTAAAAAGATGCATAACTAGATAGAATTTTTAGATAAATAATATTATGGTGGTACTGTCTTAACCGAATCACATTTTCAATAAAAACTCGATTTACATGGAATTACCTCCTTATCCTATAAAAGTAAAAGGTGTAAGAGTGTTTTTTATGTGACTAATGACTCCTATATTTAGTGGATATTCAAATCCCATATTCATAAAAAAATTGATTTACCTCATTGATAATATGTTATATATCCTTCAATTCATAGAACAAAAAATGTCATACTAGTTGTTTATCACCACGAATGGGAAGTAGATCCAAAATAGGCATTGACCAAGAAAATGAATCCCGAGGAGGTAATCAATTCCATGGAATTGAATGGATTTAAAATTCTATTTTTCAATAAATATTTTCATTGAAATATCTATCTTAAAATGGAGATGGAGTACCTTGGACTAATGTAAAATGGAAATTAGTGTAGCAGGTAGTATGAGGTAAAAATCACAAGGATTTCATGGTACTCATCTAGTTTTTACATTGACATTGAATGTAAGGTGGACATACTCTTTATAGGATTATTTCCATTTCATTCAAAAACATTGGAAAGTTGTGAATTTGATAGATATGAAGGGATTTTTTGATGTTCCCTTAGGTTGATATGGAGATTGGTGACTCTCAATGGTCTCATGTGGATGTAGATAAAAAGAACAAAATAGAGTTTCATTAGGTTAGATTAATATATAAATTCAATGGAGGGAAGAAATAAAAACTAACTACACATCAAAAATGTTTGAAGAATTACCACTAAAACTATCTCAAGCGAATAGGGAGATGATTTATGTGTTGAAAACAAGGAAATTATTGTAATCAATTACAATGGGAGTTGAATAATCCTATTAATGAAAATGATGAAAATGTGTTATTGATCAACACTCAATATATTGTCTAGTGTTTCAACTTTATAGAATAATCCCAATATGAAAACCACTTCACTAATCTAATTTGTTTTAATATTATTACAACATCCACAACATAAAAGATAGAAAATAAGGGATTATGTTATCACAACTAATAAGGTGGAACTCGATAATGATGTGGTGAATGGTATGCTAATTATTCATTAAATAATAATGAAAATACTCTTTTATTTTAGTTGTAAATATTCTTTTATATAAAGAACTATTTGTATAAAAATTTAGAAAACACCAGAGAACATTATAGTTGATTTATCCCTGATAATAAAAATATTGTAAAATCATTTCAACCAATGTATAGAACTCCTCTAGTGTAAATGTTTTTAGGATGAACCTCTCATATTACCCTTTAAAACATCCTTTAGTGTAATTTGATATTATATTGTGCATGGATTTGGTAACCTTATATAAATCCAATATAAACTATCAGGATACAGAGATCACTTTTCAAATATTGATTCATACTATGATTTTTTACATGTGTATGGTAGATAATGAATTCCATTCAAAATATATATCTCCATGATGGATTTTTTTTCATTATGACTAAGAAAATATAACTCAAATGAGTAATACAAAAGAGAGAATCATGATAGAATACATGATCTTTGTGATGTAAAATAATGATGTGTTCCCAATAGTGTATTACGGTCTTCCCCCTGAAAGGGATGTTTAGTTATAAATTGAACTCATTCCTATATCTCATTCCTATATCTATGCCCATATCCAAGAATCTTTATATAATTCAGACCATTGGGTTAGAAGAAGTGAAGAATCAATTACAAGAGAATCTAAAAGGGGGTTTTATATGACTGAGTGGTTCACTATGGGGTTCATCAGTCTTCTTTACCAAGAAGAGGGATTGTTCAATGAACCTCTACATTAATTATCATGAACACAACATGGTTATTAAATTTTACAAGTATCACCTATTAGGAATTGATTCCTTGTTCGATCAAATATATAAGTCCCAATACTTATCTAAGGTAGGCCTTTGACAAGGATATAAATAATTAATGTTGTAGGAAGATATTACCAATACATCCATTATAATGTGGTGAAAAACTTATGAGTTCATAGATATTCCCTTTAAACTCACTAAGACTCTAAAAATCATTACGGGCATGATTAATCGAGTCATTATTGATAACCATGAGAAATATTATGTAGTATTTTTGGATGATATTATGATATAATCTATTCAAGATAGAGGAATTATTATTATTTTAATACCATGCTAAATAATAAGTGAAATCGGAATATATATTTAATGAATAGTAAATGTGAGTTTTTTTATGGAAAACTTATCATTCTTGTGGAATTTTATTAGTCAAAAATAGATATATGTAGACCCTAATAAAAAAAGTAATTAAGGAGTTCCCTTGACTGACATTTGTAATAGTGATTCGTCATTTCATTAGAATATGTGGGTACTATATATTATTTTTGAGAAAATTATCATGACTTTAAAAACTGATAACCAAGCTAACATGGAAAGGAGTGATTTTTTTCGGAATAAATGATTATTATTAAATATCTAAAGAAATGAAAAATAAGATTATCCTAACAATACTATTACAATACCCTAATGTGGAGAACATTTCATGGTATATATATATATATGATTCAATAAAATTCATGGTATGGGTACTAATACAAAATGATAAAGAGATATCATACACCTTTAGGAAGTTTCTGATTCATATGTTAAACTTCCAAACACATGATCTGGAATTGATTATTGTAGTCATCGCATCAAAAATTTGGATGAATTATCTTTATTAGGATAAGTGTGAAATATATATAGATAACAAGATCCTCAATTATATATTCACATAAATGGAATTTAATATGAAATAGTGAATATTGTTAAAGATGATCAAGGATTATGATTGTTCAATTCATTATATTTGGGGTAAGAATAGAAATTGGATAATTCTCTTGGAAGAAAATATCATGAATATGTATCCATGATAATAATTTTGAATGATCCAATGCATTTATACTTGTAAAGGATCAACATGGGAATCATAATAGAAGGAACATAACAATTCCTTCCTAAAATTATTATTCAACCATCCATTCTAAATAAAAAAATGGATGGTCCAAGAGATGATGTAGAAATAAATAAGAAGATAGAAGCTATAAGAAAAGGGAAACCTGTTGATTTCAAAATTGATGAATAAGTTGTAATAATATTTTGATCCTAAATATGTTTACTATAAAATCATAAGATAAAGAAGGGGTTCTTAAATTAAGAAAATACCTTGACCTTCTCTATCTATATATAGAGAAAGAAGATTTTTTGTTATTTATAAGAGAACTATTTGTGGGGAAATATAATGAATGATATTTTATAATATAAATCAATGTCCATGGTATTTTTTTATGTGTACCTAGAAAGTAAATATCCCAAATTGATGATGCAACGATTACCCATCCTAAAAAATAATGAGAAAAATGACAATGGACTTAATAATTGTTTTCCTAAAGACATATATTTGAAATAATGTTATATGGGTTGTGGTGGATCGTCTTATAAATAATTATCAATTAATTTCATTTAGAGAGAATTATAACTTGATCATCTTGAGAGGATGTATATCAGAGATGTGGTGAGGATGCATGGAACAAGACTATCAATTTAATATGACCAAGATCACTAGTTTAACTCTATGTTCTAAAGAGATATCCAATATGATCTAAATAATTATTTGATTATCAATATGTCTTATCAAACACAAAATAATGGTCAATCCAAGTTAACAATTGAGACACCTAAGGATATATTGATATTATGCTCTAGGGAATTCAAATAATTAGTGTTATTTTATAATAATTTAGTTCAATACATCATCCAAATGGATCTATAAGAATCCCATTATGGGTAGAGATGTAGAACAATTTCAAATTTGGATTATGTTGGAGAAAGAAAGATTATCATACATGGAATGGGAAAAGAAACGATATAAAAGGATAAAACCATTCAGTTGCACATCAGAGCTACTCAATGTTGATAGAGGAGCTATATTGACATTCATTGAGGATCCCAAGAGTATTTAGTTGTTGAATCATTGTTCTCCCATGTATCTCCATGGAATGGAGTGAGAATATTTTTGAATAAGGGAAATATGAGTCCCGATTACATTGGCAACTTCGAGATTCTTGATTGCATCTGAGTTGTGTCCTAACGAATAGAATTACCACAAACCCTATCCCAAGTACATGATGTGTTATATGTATCCATGCTGAGAAATTAAAAAACTATATCCCTGAAATCTATTTAATTATGAGTTATCACAACTGTAAAATTAATTCTATTATGAGGATCAATTTTTAATGATCTTATATCATAGAGAGAATGTTCTACGAAATAAGATAGCTATCCTAGTTAATGTACTAGGGTGGAACCACAAGTATGAGGGTGAGACATAATAATTTTAAGAAGAAATGAATTATAAGTACTCTAACAAATTTTCACAATACAATGTAGAAAAAAATTCAAAAATTAAATTTATTAAGGGGTAATGAATATAATGACAACTAATTTTGTCAATGAAATTTCACTTATGATCATATAATTATGTAATATTTAGTAATGTGTTATTACATAAACAATAAGAAACACATAATATAAATTAGAAGAATTTATTCATTTTTCCTTCTACATTACATTTATTGCATAAAAATGGAAATGAAAATTTAATGTGTTATAATGGGGGGGGGCGAATAAGAAAATAATAATATGAATAGTTGGATCAGGTCGATCCCCTAAAAAATCACACTCATAACCGTGAAAATAAATTAGATTGTTATTAATGAAATATAATTTATAGAAAATATAATATAATTAATAATTATTGAAATACGAGGTATTTATATAAAGAAGAAAACCAGTATGACTATTACAAATATGACGCTTGAATAGTAATATTACCATTAAGAATAGAAACATAACCAATAGAATAAATTCCTCCCCAATGGAAGTGTAAAATAATATTTATGAATATCTTAAAAATAATATATGACATATTTATATCATGATATAGGTAAATAAGTTATTTAAAAATGATAAAATAAGTGTTTTTATTTTTCTAAAACATGTTTATTTTATTTTCATTTTAATAAAAAATATAATGATTCAAAAAAAAATATTTTCAAAAAATGGGTTTTTATATTATTCTTATTTTTTAGTATACTGATTTTATAATTTTTTAGAACACAATTAATTTTCTAATTGGTTGGAAAATTGATCATAATATTAAAATTAGTATTATTCAAATAATTAAGGATTTTTTATAAAAATTATATTTTGAATTAAATGATTTTTATTTCATAAAATATAATTAATTTTTTGAATATACTTGTCAATAAATAGTAATGATGAATTTCAATTATTTTTCTAAAATAGATGAATTTTTTGAAATAGTAAAATGCGGTAAAATACAGTAATTTTAAAAATAATAAAAACAACTGAAAAATGATTCATGGATGTTGCAAGTGACAATTTCATCATCCTAATATTCACTAGTTACTATATATATTCACAGGAATCAACAATATGGGATATGTTGATCAAAAATAATAAAATAATGATAATAATATTCAAAAACAACCCTCTCCTACGTTTATGAATACAAACTGACAAAACCCCCTCTCATCATAAAATATAACTTCATTACCATACCAATGATCTATTAAATTCTATTCCAATATATCAGAAAAATCCAAATAATCCTTGTTCTCCCCAAAAAAAACCATTCAATGTTACCTATGGGAAATCCTAAGAGTAGACATCTAAAGGAAAAATTAATTCACTCTACTGAGCCTTTTAATTTTTTTCATCCTAATCCTCCAAATATATTCCAAAAAGAATCGAATAATGAATCAAGTATCAAAAATAAAATATACTTATATCTTTTAAATGAAATATTTTTCATCCATCTTCTTCTTTTCTCTTCACTATCTAAAAATTAAAATAGGTGTTCAAAAAATGCATGACTCACCATCTCCACAAACAACATACTGTGTTTTTCTACACCGACTTCAAGGATGTTAATAGGAATTATATAATTGTTAAATATAAAGATAAAAATTATATTGTAACTTATTTTAGGTTTATTAATGTATTAATAAAAATTTAATTAAAAAAATTAATCTTGTCCATGATGATCAATAAAACTGCCTAAATGAACTAACTATATAATGATAACATTTATACTAAATTAATTAACCCTATGCCTAAACACATAAGGATATTATGAAACATATAAATTTCAATAAGGTAATTAATACCATTTCATTTCAACTCTTTTCCCTCACATTAAATTCATTATTTATCCCTAAGTGACTCAATCTTAGTAACGTGAAACTAACTACCTAGGAAAAATGAAATTAAACATCATATATCATAAAAATTGTTATAAATTAGGATAATATATGACAATCCATCTTTTTATTAGAACTTAAAAGTGATTTATTACATAAAACATCACTTGATAAAATAAAAAATATCGAGAGGTTTAGTGTCATTGGGGCTTAGGATCATTACATAAAAACATGAAACATGAAATACAACATCTTTATTGAAAACTTCTTTTACATGACCACTACATTCCCTCGTACTTAGAATTGCATGGGATAACCTGAGGACATGCATAAGAAAAGTGTGAGATATAAAGCCCAGTAAGGGAATACACATGGAATTACATGAGGAGTACAATACATGATAGACATTAGGAATATCAATAGAGCACAAGAGAAACATGAACATAAAGGCATGATAAATCATGATAATCATTACATGGAAATGTGGCAACAACACTTAACTTGGAATTAGCATGAGCAAAGGCTCATTGCACATAGAGCATGAGTAAATCCTCGTTGAACATGAAGCACAATTAAACCCACGTTGCACTTGAATTAGAATGAGTCAATACTAATTGCACATGAAGTATCATGATACTATACTTTACCCAATGCATTGGAGCACTATAACGGTGCACCCTTCTTAAACATTTCATTTCATGCATAAGTGTGCCATATGGATCATAAAACATGGATTCGTAAAACATAATGATTTATTCCATGATGAAGGAATGTGGAATTAATACATGAAACATTATAATCAATAAGTAAATGTGTATAAAGGTGAATAACCTTGATGGAGAAATGGGCGTGGTATTCACTACACAATGGCATTGGCTTAGAAAATCGGTGGAATTTCGGCAGCGTAACAGCGTGACATAAGAATTCATAGAAATGGTTGATGAGAGATAAATAGGTTCCTCATAATATTTAAATGTAATGGACATTAAGTAGTTCATATTGATACATGTCCCAACAATTTTAATGGAATTTAGATTCATGATACAAAAGTATTGCTTGAATGTATCTGAGGAGAGAGAAGTTCCTTTCGGAATTTTGGCACAGTAACAGGTGTACATGGGAGGAATTTAATGAGAGAGAAAGGGGTCCCCCATCATTCGAACATAAATAGGGAAGTATGAGGGAGGCTTGAAACCATACCCCAACATTCATAATTTAAATTAAAAGGGAAAAACAACATAAAACAAATTGGACAAAAATGAGAATGGAAGAAAAAATATTTACTTGGAAGTGTGCTTCAAAAGGCTAGATAGAGGCTTGTGAGAGGCTTCCTGGGAGTTTGGGGCCCCTTGGGAGGATTTTACAGATATTAGGGAAGAGTTTGGATGAACTCCAAAGGCTTTGAGTGAGTAGGAAGTTGGAGTTTGGGTGGTTTTATATAGGAAAGGTGGGGGAATTCTTTATTATTTAGGTTTGGGTCCCCTTACATTAAATTAATCCAAAACACAAACCATCCCATGGTTTTTTCCCATGGTTTTTTTAAAAGGGAAGAGGAAAATAATATTTTATAAGGCCAAAGTCCTAACTTCTTAAAATAGTAGGGCTGCTTATGTGGAGGTGAGTCACACTCCCATGGAAATTAATTTAAAAAGGAAAGGTGTTTAATAAGTCTTGAGGGGTCCATTATTGCTTTGAAAAGTAAGTCAAACAAACACAAAATCACATTATTTTAAGGTTAAAACATATATTGGCAGAAAATAAAGCTTACAGTATTTTATTACATCATTATTGGGTCATTATGATGACATAAAAAACATTATATATTTAAACAGTATTTAATTTTTACCCAAAAATTTGACTGTCATAGAAAATTATGAAAAATTCACCATTGGATAATTTCGACGTCCTGATTCCAGAAATAACATTTATTTTATCTAAATAATTTTCTAATTATTTTAATTTTCAATTTTTAAATAAAAATCGACATTTATCGAAAATTCACAGGTTTTGACAAAAATGGCTTTCAAACATTAATAAAAATTATAATTGCATTCGTAAAATTATAAGATCATTTGTATTTAATAAAAATTAATTTAATAATATTATTATTATTCTATTAAAATATTATTTAATTCAAAAATCCCTTAATTTAATAAAATATAATTCTTAATAAAATAATTACTAAAAACACTATTTGTACTTTAAAAACTATTTACAATGTATCAAAAAAGAAAAGGAGGTATATTCATTATTATATAAAAAAATATTATACATGAACATAGTACTAGCGATTCATTACGTAACCCCTTAAAATAGCTGCATAATACCTAAGGGTAAGGTGTGCGATGTTGACAGACTCTTGGGGTGGCTTGGATAACATCGCTCGAGTGGTAATCTCTATCAACATCCAATTTTCCTGTAGACGGTCCCGTTCAAGCTTGACATGATGAAGCTCAGCTTGGTATTGGTCAAAAGTGAAGCCCAAGGATGCCACCTCTTTTCCGAGCTCCGACAAATGGGCTTCGTATGGAGCCATTCTACTGGATAAGGCCATCGCTTCTTTTGTCTAAGTAAATTGGATTTGTTAAAGCACTATATTTATACTAATCATGTGATCACTGTTAAACGAATATATTAGCAATGGTCAAAATTCTTAAAATAAAACCAAAGAATTTGACATTTTATATAAACATAAAGAGACATTTAATTAGATCAAGAGGTATTTCCATTAATGAAACTTTGGGTCGTTACAATATTCCCCCCTTAAGAAATTTTGCCGTCGAAATTTTCCTTTTCCCACACTAAAACAGATGTGGGTAACTCAGCTTCATCATTTCCTCCGATTCCCATGTTGCCTCTTCAAACTTGTGGTTTCTCCACAACACCTTGATGAGGGGCATTGTCTTATTTCGTAGAACTTTTTCTCTATGATCTATGATCTTCAGTGGTTTCTCCTCATAAGAAAGATCATCTTCCAATTGTACCACCTCATAAGAGATTACATGTGAAGGGTCCGGTATGTACTCCCTTAAGAGGGATAAATTAAAGACATCATGTACCTTGGCCATGGTAGGTGGAAGTTCTAGTCGATAGGCCATAGCCCCGACAGGATCAAGAATATTAAAGGGTCCTATGTACCTTGGACTTTACTTCCCTTTATTTCCAAACCTCATGACCTTATTCCATGGAGATATGCGTAGAAACACCATGTCTCCAACTTTAAAATCAAGGTCTCATCGACGGTTATCTTCATAACT
Source organism: Viscum album (assembly GCA_963277665.1). Classification (NCBI taxonomy): domain Eukaryota; kingdom Viridiplantae; phylum Streptophyta; class Magnoliopsida; order Santalales; family Viscaceae; genus Viscum; species Viscum album. The sequence continues at coordinate 1,785,845,492 of OY728155.1, read as the reverse complement.
CTTTTGTCGACTCTGGGTTTCCTTGATATGCTGCTGAATGGTTTTCACCTTCTCCACCATTTCTTCGACAATTTCCAGTCCAAGCAGCTTATGTTCACTTACCTCATCCCAACACGCTGGTGTTATGCACCTTTTCCCATAAAAGTATTCATATGGTGCCATTTGGATTCTTGAGTGGAAGTTTTTATTATAAGAGAACTCAACCAGAGGAAGATGTTGATCCCATCCTCCTTTAAAGTCCATTTATCTTTCTCTCAACATATCCTCAAGTGTTTAGATAGTCCGCACAGATTGGCCATTAGTTTGAATATGATAGGCCGTATTGAAGTTCAGTTCAATATTCAGAGCATGTTGAAGACTCTCCCAAAACTAAGAGTAGAATCTTGGATCTCGGTCAAAAATAATAGATAGTGGTACTCCATGCACCCTTACCACTTCCCTGATATATATTCGTGCCAGTTGATCCAATGAGAAATCCTACCGAATAGCAATGAAGTGTGCAATATTTTTAAGACGATCCACAACAACCCAGATTGCATTGTTTCCATTGGATGTCCTTGGAAGTCTGGTGACAAAGTCCATGGTGATGTTCTCCCATTTCCATTATGTCATGGGCAATGGTTGCATCATCCCCTTAGACTTTTGCCTCTCTACCTTCACTTGCTGACACACCAGGCACTTTGATGTATATTCAGCTATCTCCTTCTTCATATTATCCCACCATTTGTTTTCTCGGAGATCTAGATACATCTTTATGCTCCCTTGGTGAATAGAGAAATTTGAACTATGTGTGTCATCCAAAAGTTCCTTCTTCAGCTCCGAACTTGATGGAACACATCGTTTTTTCCCAAACTGCACAGTTCCTTCTTCATTAACATTAAACTATGAGGATTTCCCTTTTTCGATAGCTTCCACGTTTTCCTGAATTCCCACATCATCCTTTTGAGCATCCTTTAACCTTTCCAAAAGAGACGGTTGAGTCATCATTTGTGAAAGGATTGATGATGTTCCCTTCTTTATGATTCCCATGTCCATCTTTATCAAGTCTAAGAAGATTGGATCCTTATAAATTCTCATCATTGATAGAATCGCTGGGTCCTTTCTACTTAGGGCATCTGCCACCTTGTTTGCTTTCCTAGGGTGGTAATGTATTGAATAGTCATAATCCTTGATGAGCTCTATCCATATTCTCTGGTGCATATTAAGCTCTTTCTGTGTGAATATATATTTAAGACTCTTGTGGTCAGTATATGTCTCACATTTCTCCCCATAGAGATAATGCCGCCAGAATTTCAAAGAAAATATCACAGTTGCTAACTCCAGATTATGCGTTGGATAGTTTCGCTCATGGATTTTCAACTACCTTGAGGCATAGGATATCATTTTATCATTCTGCATCAGCACACAACCTAATCCCTTCTTTGAAGCATCACTGAATACCACAAAAAGTTCCCCACTTGTGGGTAAAGTGATCACGGGAGCAGTGATAAGCCTCCTTTTCAACTCCTTGAAACTTTCTTCGAATTCATCACTCCAAGCAAACTTTAATCCCTTTAGAGTTAGCTGGGTAAGAGGGTTGTACAATTGTGAGAAATTTCTCACAAATATTCGATAATATCCAGCTAACCCCAAGAAGCTACAGATATCCAAGACTGATGTTGGCCTCGGGCATCCCTCAATTGCATCTGTTTTTTAGGGATCCATAGATATCCCATTGCTTGTGATGATATAGCCCAAGAATGAGACCTCCTTCAACTATAACTCACACTTTCTGTACTTTTCATAGATCTTCTCCTTGCGCAAAGTCTCTAGTACAGTTCTTAAATGCTCCTCATGATCCTCCTTAGTTTTGGAGTATATTAGAATATCATCTATAAAGACTACCACAAATTTTTCTAGGTAATCTCTAAAGACTCTATTCATCAAGTCCAGGAATATTGTTGGATAATTGGTGAGTCCTAAAGGCATGATTATGAATGCATAGTGCACGTATCTTGTACGAAAAACAGTCTTGGGGATATCTCCTTCTTCACCCTTACATGATAATATCCCAACCGCAAGTCCACCTTGGAGAAGTACTGTGCTCCACGCAGTTGATCGAACAAGTCATCAATTCATGGGAGAGGGTACTTGTTCTTTATCACGATTTTGTTAAGTTCACGATAATCTATGCAAAGCCGTATTGACCCATTCTTCTTCTTGACTAAGAGGACAGGTTCACCCCATGGTGAAGCACTTGGGCATATAAACCCTTTATCCAGATTCTCCTGTAGTTGTTTCTTCGGCTCTTCAAGCTCTAAAACCGCCATTCTACATGGATTCTTGGATATTGGTAAAGCCTCAGGTATAAGTTCAATTGAGAATTCAACATCTCTTCTAGGAGGAAGATCAGGCAGTTCCTCAGGAAACACTTCAGCGAATTCCCTCATAATAGGCATTTCTTAAAGGATGGTTTCTTCCTTGGACTCAATCATCTGATCCAGATACGCGTGCTCATAGGGCAGTAATATCTATGCTTGAGATGATGGATCTAAAGAAGATTCATCTTCCTCCTTACACTTTTAATGAATTAGGGGTCGATTCTCCATATGGAGTGTGATTTCCCTCTCCCAAAAATTTATGTTGGCTCTATATAAGGAAATCTAATCCATGCCAAGAATTGAATCAAATTCCACCAGAGGGAGTATGACGAGGTTCTCCAGGAAATTAAATCCACATATTACAACAAGGGAGGAATTATATTCATGGGATGAAATGATTGACCCATTTTCCGCACTCACTGACACCATCACTTCCATGATTTTTGGTGGTGTTGGGATTGTTCTACTAAACATTCGAGATATAAAAGAATGCGTAGAACCTGAATCAAAAAATATGTTTACTATTCTTTAATGAATAACTGGTGTACCTATAACCACTTAATTTTCGGAGTTCACTTCGGAATAAGTGATGGAAAAATCTCTTCTTTACTACCTTGGAGGTTGTTGGTTGCCTTCTAAAACCCTTGGATTAGGGAACTGATTTGCAAAATGACCCGGTTCTTTGAATTTTTAGAATTGAACAATGCATTGAGGTTAGAACGGAGCGTTTCTCTCCTTTGTCTCAGCCGCGGGTCTATCTTGTCAACAGTTAACAACTAGGTGCCCTTCTCTTCCACACCTGATGCATTTCCTCATCCCCTTAAGGCAATTTCCAAGGTACTTCTTTCCACACTTTTGTCAAGTGGGGTTCTGGTTCTTCTTAGCACCGTCGGATTTATCCATCAGACCACCAGCATTGATGTCCACCTTATGCTTCTTATCCCAATGATACCGTTGTGATTCTCTGATATCCATTTCGACCTTGAGGGCACATTGGACAGTTTACTCATAGCCGTCGAAGTCACGGATTATTAATGCTTTCTGTAGGCTTGGCTTCAACCCACCAAAGAAGTGGTCAACTTTGCATTCTAGGGTAATGAAAAATCAGGAAACGTATCGTGCAAGCCTTGTGAAGTTTTCCTCGTTTGCTCCAGAAGATTCTTTGTCTTTTTTCTTGAGGGAAAGGAAGTCCCTTTCCATCATAAGCTGGAGGGTGTGCGGAAAATATTTATCGAAAAACATCTTCCAGAAATCCTTCCATTCCAAAGCCTCGATCTCCACCTCAGGCTTCGTATTTTTGATCAATGTCCACCATTGATCAGATTCACCCTCCATATGATAAGACACCAGGAGAACCTTCTCCTTTTTAGAACATTGAAGGATGGAGAAGATCTTTTCAATGGAGTTGATCAATTATTAAGCGATCATGGGATCAGATGATCCATTGAAAGTAGGAGGCCTTTATCTCATGAATCTCTCGATAGTGACTTGTTCTTTCTTAGGGGGGTTAAACGTTCCTATTGACTCATGTTTCTATTCAAAACATGAGTTATCTAAGAGATAATAGTGACAAAGTTCGCGATTCCCACTCCCATTGGATTGGGTATCTCATTAGTACAGTCATCACACTGATCTTCACAACGGTTGTTAGCCTGAGTCCTCCTATTACCATCCATTGGCTAGAATAAAAGGAAAGTTAGGGGTAACACATTAAGGGTAATCTAAAGACAAAATTTGATGACTTATAAATAAACTTTTATTTCCTTAACACATGAGTCTATAGGCTTTAATCTAGGCTCTTCATGATCTACTTTCTAACATATATTCTTAGGGGAATTTTTTTTAATTCCCTTAATAAGGGTTCATACTAAGCTTGTGAATTTATCAAAACATATCCCTCGAGAGTTTAGTAACCAAGAGTAAAGCAAGGCTCGTTGTTGTGCACCAGTTCCTGTTCGAGTCTAGCTCAAAGAGGTGTTTTCGGGTTTTACTGCTAGGATACATTTGTGCCAGAGCCACCTCTACCTGCTCGTATCTAGACAGGGATGTATTTTCTTGATAAACCACTTACTCAGTACTTACCAAAACTTAGGGATGATTTTATTATACTTATTCTTATCTATAAGGCTTTAATAGGGTTTTCTAATCCTAATCCCAAGAATAACTAAACCTATCCTCTAATACCAACTATGAAAACCCTGCTTTTATTACAACTTAAACATGATTTATTACATAAAACTTCACTTGATAAAACAAATAAGATCAAGAGGTTTAGTGTATTTGGGGCTTAGGATAATTACATAAAAACTTGAAACATTAAATACAACATCTTTATTGAAAACTTCCTTTACATGACCACTACATTCCCTCGTACTTAGCATTGCATGGGATAACCTGAGGACATGCATAAGAAAAGGGTGAGCTATAAATACCAGTAAGGGAATACAAATGGAATAACATGAGGATTAAAATACATGTTAGACATTAGGCATATAAATAGAGAACAAGAGAAACATGAACATAATTTCATGATGAAGCATGATAATCATAACATGGAAATGTGGCAACAACACTTAACATGGAATTACCATGAGCCAAGGCTCATTGCACATAGATCATGAGTAAATCCTCATTGCACATGAAGCACGAGTAAACCCTCATTGCATTTGAATTAGCATGATTCAACACTCATTGCACATGATGTATCATGATACTATACTTTACCCAATGCATTGGAGCCTTATAAGGGCACACCCTTCTTAAACATTTCATTTCATGTATAAGTGTGCCACATTGATCATAAAACATGGATTCATAAAACATAATCATTTGTTCCATGTTAAAGGAATGTGGAACTCATAAATTAAACATTATAATCAATAAGTAAATGTACATAAAGATGAATACACTTGATGGAGAAATGGGCATGGTATTCACTACACAATGGCATTGGCTTAGAAAATCGGTGCAATTTCAGCAGCATAATGGTGTGACATAAGAATTCATAAAAATGGTTGATGAGAGAGAAATGGGTTCCTCATCATATTTACATGTAATGGATATTAAGGAGTTCATATAGATAAATGTCCCAACAATTGTAATGTAATTTAGATTCATGATACAAAAGTATTGCTTGAATGTAAATGAGGAGAGAGAAGTTACTTTTGTAATTTTGGCACACTTACGGGTGTACATGGGAGGAATTTAATGAGAGATAAAGGGGTCCCCCATCATTAAAACATAAAGAGGGCAGTATGAGGGAGGTTTGGAACCATACCCTAATAATCATAATTGAAATTAAAATGGAAAAACAACATAAAAAAATTGGACAAAAATAAGAAAGGAAGAAAAAACCCTTACTTGGAAGTGTGCTTCCAAAGGCTAGAGAGAGGATTGTGAGAGGCTTCTTGGGAGCTTGGGGCACCTTGGGAGGATTATAGAGAGAGTATGGAAGAGTTTTGATGAACTCCAAAGGCTTTTAGTGAGGAGGAAGTGGGAGCTTGGGTGAGTTTATATAGGAAAGGTGGGGGAATTCTTTATTATTTAGGTTTGGGTCCCCTTACATTAAATTAATCCAAACCACAAACCATACCATTGTTTTTTCCCATGTTTTTTGAAAAAGGGAAGAGGAAAATAATATTTTATAAGGCCAAAGTCTGAACTTCTTAAAATAATAGGGCTGCTTATGTGGAGTTGAGTCACACTCCCATGGAAATTAATTTAAAAAGACAAGGTGTTTAATAACTCTTGAGGGGTCCATTAATGCTTTGAAAAGTAAGTAAAACAAACACAAAATAACATTATCTTAATGGTAAAACATATATTGGCCGAACATAAAACTTATAGAAATTTATTACATCATTATTGGGTCATTATGATGTCATAAAACACATTATATATTTAAACGGTATTTAATTTTTACCCAAACATTTAACTGTCTTATAAAATTATAAAAAATTCACCGTTGGGTAATTTTGATGTCATGATTCCAGAAATAACATTTATTTTATCTAAATAATATTCTAAATATGTTAATTTTCACTTTTAAAATAAAAACCGACATTTATCGAAAATTCACGAGTTTTGACAGAAATGGATTTCAAACCTTAATAAAAATTATAATTGCATTTATAAAATTATAAGATCATTTATATTTAATAAAAATTAAATTAATAATAATAATATTTTATTAAAATATTATTTAATTAAAAAATACCTTAATTTAATAAAATATAATTCTTAATTAAATATTAACTAAAAACACTATTTGTACTTTAAAAACTATTTACAATGTATCAAAAAAGACAAGGAGGTATATTCATTATTATATAAAAAATAATATACATGAACATTGTACTAGCGATTTGTTACATAACCCCTTAAAACAACCGCATAAGACCTAAGGGTAAGGTGTGTGATGGTGACGGACTCTTGGGGTGGCTCAGATAACATTGATCGAGTGGTAATCTCTATCAACTTCCACTTTTCCTGTAGACGGTCCCATTCGAGCTTGACATGATGAAGCTCAGCTTGGGCTTGGTCAAGAGCGAAGCCCAAGGATGCCACCTATTTTCCGAGCTCCGACAAATGGGCTTTGTATAGAGAAATTCTACTGGATGAGGCCATCGCTTCTTTCGTCTGAGTAAATTGGATTTGTTAAAGCCCTATTTTTATACTAATCATGTGATCACTGTTCAACGACTATATTAGCAATGGTCAAAATTCTTAACATAAAACCAAATAAGTTGTCATTTTATATAAACATAAAGAGGTATTTAATTACATCAAGAGGGATTTCCAATAATGAAACTTTGGGTCGTTACATAATATAACTAATATAAATAAAATATAGTTCTATAGTATTCTGAACATTATAATTCTTTATTTTGTTTTAACTATTCATGATATTAAGTTCATGTGTAGAATGATTCTAGACATAAGGTAAGGGTTCTCTACAAACCACCTCATTCCCTTTAGGTTATGATTTATCTATCATTACCTCACTTTATTTCAATATTATTCTTTTAAACTTATTTTATATTATATATATGTCCCAAAAATATATTACTAGTTTAATTCACTTTTCTTTTATAGGGATATATATGTTCTAAAGGTTCTCTCCTCAATCTATTTCGGTATGTAGATCTGATTTAAGGGAACTTCTCTTTTTCATTGCATAACATTAATTAATACAAAATGAAAATTTTTAACCTAACATCAATTAAAAAAATTATTATGTAAAACCATATTATTCTTATTTTGGTTTTATGGAATGTATAGTTCCCTTTCCCTCTTTAATGATTCTTTAATATTCTTCTTAAAACACCTCTTAAAATGATTATTTTAAAAATTATTTCACCACTCCCCATATATTCAATTCACATAGAATTTATTTTCATTACCATTTTTTATTATTTTTATTAACATAAAAGAATGTTATAATCTCATATTTTATATAATTCATTATGATATTCAATTTTCTTATATATAAGACATGATTAGGTAACTAATCTCCCTTCAAGGGGTTTTTCTGATGTTTAAAAATTATTTATGATTTTCTTATGTGTAAAACAGATGCATGTATATGTTATGATTGGTATTCCAATATATCACTCTAATTTAATGGGTTTTGTTTTTGTCTCTTATTATGATATGTATAGGGTAAGGGAGTAAATTGAATCTATGTTGTTACTATATCAACCATGTGATGTTGTCCTAGATGTTATCCATTATTTCTACTTATGTTATGTTTTATGTTGATTCAATATTATTATAATTATATGATTATATAATTCCATATTATTTATTTCATTCTTCCATATGATTATTTATCGGCCTAATATTTTTTGATATCATGTTATGACTTTTGAATCATATAGTATGCTTACTTCTCATTTCAACTCTCTTAAAGAGCATTTTTAGATCACCCATTTTTTTTATGTATTACCCTTTTTATCCAATGAAGATTTAGTTTAGAGACTAATTTAATATCTGATTCTGGTGATTATCATAAAAATATTGTACTTTAGTTTAATTTTTATTTTGTTTGTTCCAATACACCCAATGAAACTGGGACGCTTAATCCATTAATTATTTTTATCTCATATTTAAGTTAAAATTTATGTAATTATATTTTAATGGTAATTGGTTAAATATATTTATGATTAAATTTTTTATAGAGCAATTATTCCAAACCCTACAACTGAGATAAATATGATGATTCATAAATGATCAACTTATTAGGACAATGTTGGAATAATGATTCAATATTATACTTGTGAAAATGATAAAGAAGAACCCATGGAAATGTATAAAAGGAAGAGGATGATGTTTTATGTAATGAAAATTGGGGAATATAATGACATGTTTCTAATTAAAAATAAATAGTTTGGTTAATATGGTAATGGGAAATGAAATACATCATAAGTCACCATTAATTGTTATATGTTTAAAATATAGGGATTGTATTATAAATATTCATGGTTTAACACAAGGTATAATGAAGATATTAAGAATGAGAACCCTCAAGAATAGGGAAAATTGTATAAAATGAATACCCTAGATAATGATAGTGATATTTGATTTATACATACCCTTTAATCTAAAATTATGGATGTATTATATGAATTTAGTTCTAGATTCACACGTAAATCTATGAATTTTTCTAAGAGAATATAATCACCAATACATTGTTTTGATATTTTATTACGTATGGAAAACACCTAATGTTGTTACTATTATATCCCAAATAATGATTATGAGAATGTTCCTTTTGAATAACTTAATATATATCTATTAGATGAATTTCATTGTAGTTTTATAAATGGATTGGTTATTTATTCCTATTGGAATTTGTTTTGATCAAATAAGGATATTATATTACTTGTGATCGTATGATAGTATATCCTTTAAAGGAAAATCATGAACACCCTTCCGAATTAAATTATAAAATGTGGGTCTTGATACCAAATATTGATAAACTCTTGGCTCAAATGGTTGGGAAAAATTAAACAACGGGTATTGGATTACAATGATGAAAAATAAATATTTTTCTAGATTGAAATTATATAATTATTATTCTCTATAACTAAAATATTCATAGATATATTATTTATTGAGTGATAAAATAAATTATGAGGATGCAATTTTTTTAGAATGTTACACTGTGAGACTTTGGAATATATTTTCCTTTAAATAAATATTGTATCATTAGATTGTTTAACCAGATAAATGAAACTAAAATAATGTAATACATATTATACAATGAATTTATAATATTAATAAAACCCATGTTTTGTAAAAATATATTAATTAATGAGAAATTCATACAAAATACGATTAAGAACACATAATGCTTAAAGAGTTAATTTTTTCTAAAATATAAATTTTATTTTTCAAAAAAATCATATAGAAATTATAGAATGTTTATTTTATAAAATGAAATTATTTTTTGAATATATAATTCCAAAAATATAATTGGATGTATTTTTGGGACATTTCTAAAGTATTTAAATTTTATGTGATTATTAAAAAATAATGTCTTTAGTAAAAAAATAAATTCTATAAATTTATTAATATATAATAATGACCTAGAACAATATAAAATATATTAATTGATCAAATATGTACTTAAAGACTTATATTATGTATTTTTGAAAAATAATTTATTCCTAGAATACCAATGTTCATCATTTTTGAACATTAGTAACATTTCATTAAAATTTAAAAATAAATTCTATATTTTCATTTATTTTTACATTTAAATGGTGATATTTTTGTGTTTTCATTGTTTTTGATCCAAAAAAATTGTATTATTTACAATAAAATAATTTTTATCATTAAAATCAACTATTTTGAGAAATTTATAAAATATATAAATTTTAAGCATAATACACGCGTTGCCTACAAATGGGTTATAGGAGCGATATACCCCAATAATAATATTAAATTTTTTAACAATTAGATGTTTTATTAGATAAAAATGTTTCCATATTTTTTAAATTATAATTTAAAAATTAGATAATAATGAATATTTCTATTTTTATTATTTAAAATTAACAAACATGTATATAAAATGAGTTAATACGGTTAAAATTAAACGGGTAATCAAGGATTTTTTAATTATAAAAGACCAAAAAAATTAAAAGGTGTACCTATTAGTGTGTGGATGATAAGTGGACTTTCACATACTCCTCACATCCAATATTTCATATTTTTTTGTCTTTTATCCTTGACTTGATATGTACCCTTGTTGAAATGTAATGATTATTTTGAAAATTACTCTACTTCTATTAATAAAAGGAGATCACTTGCACCACTTCATGTTACACATATAATTTCTAATTTTCACCCAAAAATCATTGATTTTACTCCAAATATAATCCCCTAAAATTTTCATGATCCTATTGTCTCAATGATTTATCCTATGGCCTCTACATGGAAGGTGATTTGTAAGGGGAATCTAATGTTTTCAATGTAAGTACTAACTTTTCCCTAACGTTATTTCCTTTCTATATTTCACCTTAAAATTAATTTGTATCATTAATATATGATTAATTTAGTATTTATTATATAATTAATGTTCGTCTATGTTGGGTAAAACTATTATCTATCTTTCCCCTCTTCCCCTAAGAAAATTGAAAATGATATTTGGGCATACATGCTAACTACCATCATCATAAAGTGTCCCTATCTTTTTCCTTCTTCATCATACAATGTAGGTACTAATGTGGAATTTAATAGATATATATTACTTCAATGAAATTATTAGGACTATTTTAATTCAAATTGGAAAACCTATGAAAAATATGATCATCAAATGGTCATTATAAAATCATTAGTCTAAAATGAACTTTCTAAGAGGGAAAAAATTGTATTCATACTATGTAATAGTTTTTAATACGTTAAATATTTTTCAAAATAACATAATGTTTAACTTACCACACTTATAAAACCTAAAAAATTTATTATTCCTCTGGTAAAATGATATTTAAACTAAATCACATCATAATCATCCATTAATTATTGTATATTCATGATTGGGTTGGGCTAACAACATACATATATAATTATATAAAATAATATAACGGATTAATATGAGAACATGATTAATAATAATATTTGATTTTAATAATTGTATAATTATGTTTTTTTTGTTGAATAGAAATATTAATATTAATCTCACTAATTAAGATACAAAAATTAATTCATTAAAAATCATTGAATCATACTCATCGTGAATTTCATAGTTATGGATCATAAAAAAATCTACCATAGAATTAAATTATATAATTTTCATTAATTATAAAGTGTCAATTATAGTACCTTTAATGATATTTAAATAATGATATTTGGGAGAATAATAAATAAAAACACAAATATTGTGAATATTGTTCAAAATGACCAAGAATATTCACACTTGATACTGAACCAAGGTATGGGGTTCTTTGTCACAAATTTAATTTCTTCAGACATATTTCATATTTTGAACCATAATATAACTGATATTGTGTGATTACATCCTAATGTATTGCAAAGACCTAGAAATTTTAGGGAAATTTTTTGAAAATACTTTTGAATTTTACGAGTCTGTGGCTTTTGACAGCACCAGATTCCATGGCCCGGTGTGCCCGGGATCAATTTCCGACGTTTAGCTCAGGTACGTTCAGTGAACGAACGAGCGGGTTTTTCTAAATTTTGAATCAGTGTTCGAAATTAAAATCTGTGGGAACTGTTAAACTCGCAGTGTGGGTTTTCACTTAAGAATACTTTCACCTCGATGGCAGATGATCGGGTATGAAAGTTAGTTTTAGGGGTTTTATGTGGGTTAATAAAATAAAATAAGTAAACAATTTATTTTATCTTGTTAAACACATGTCGTGTGGATAAAGTGTTTAGAAGCTCCACTTTGGAGTTCGTGTTCGGGCCCACTGAGATCCAACATCCCATGTGGGGTTGATTATGGTGGAAATCACACGAGGCCTCCCCTTAATGGGATGGGAATCATAACTTCTTGACTCCCTCTCATTTTTGAGGGAGAGACTCTAGGTTTAAATCCCCCTTTTAATTGAGGAGGATGAAACCAACCTTTTTAATAAGGGGACTTCCCACACATTAACCAACCCCCTTTCCTTTTTGTGGTTAATTAATGGTGGGGCCCGCCAGGAAATATCTTCCCTTTGGAGGATATTTTCATGTGGGGACCACCCGGGCCAATAACCCCTTTTGACTTCCTCCCCGTTTTAATGCGCCACAACAGCAGATTAATTGGGTGGAGCCCTCTGTCATAAATCCTCCATTTATGACTTGCGTGACAATGATGAATCCTCCAACTACTATATAAATAAGGCTAGGGGAAGGAGTTCTAGACGGCTTTTTCAAGCGGCAAAACGCTAGCAGTGAAGCACGACGCCTAGCACTTGGAGAGTATTCCTCCTCCTCCAACAAAGAATGAAGAACAAAGAACACCGACGCCACCCTCGGAACCTTCCCTCCCAACGTTGACAGAACAACACTGTCTTCTATGACTTTCCATCATTTAATTCCATTTTACGAGGTTTTGGAAGAACGTCGGCCTCCGACGAAGAACAACGAAGAACACCGGTTCCTCAAAGAACAGCGACACACCACCAATCATCTTCCCCACGACGCCGTCTAATGCGATGTTTTCTACCACGACACCATCTACTGCAACGCCGATGTTTGTCTTATTTGTTTAGGTAGGGATTTTTGTATAAATTTCTTTATGTGATTTTTATACCCTCGTTATGGCGTGCTTTTTGTTTTGTGAAGACTAACGTGGTTGGCGCAGACTAACGAAGAAGTCCAAACCCACCGCTACTTTGTTCATGATATGTGGGATAATTGGAGACGATGAATAAAGACTGAATTGGCATTTTGGAGGCTGTAATAATAATGTATGGGTCCTGAGATGACCACAGGCGCAGACAGAAGTAGAATCAGACCACCGGAATGACTCCGGTGGCCCGTGGAAATCTCCAGCGACGCGGGCCGCTAGCTCCCCGGCGCCCCAGCGAGCCACCGGAAGGAGCCCACAGCGGCTGAAGTCGCGGCGTCAGGGGCCAGATCTTTCGGCCGCACGAGATCCGGGGGAGACACGACGTCAATCTCCGCGTCCGCGGAACAAAGGGGGGGACCACGTCCCCCCTGCTCGGCCTGCTGGCCGAGCCAGCGCACCCCCTGGCCGGGCCGGGGCGAGTCGCGCGGACCGGGCCGGGCCGGGGCGAGTCGCGGGGACCGGTCCGGGCCGCGCCCAGCCGTTCCGGGCCCGGACCCGGGTCGGGTCCACCCGGTTCGGGCCGACCCAGGAGGGTTGGGTCGGGTCATGCCGGGCCCAGACCCCCCACTTCAGACCATTTTCGGTCTTTTGCCAATAAATTGAGTTACGAACCTCTGATCGACACACTTCCAATTACGTAGGAATCCTAGGATCAAGACGGTCATTTTGGTATATTACACTCAAGGTTTAGGCAAAGTTTGTGTATGGCCGGGTTGGTTCGAACCTAAAACCAACCAGACCCTTGGAGCAGAAACGCTTATATCTTAAGGACCGGACATCTGATTGACATGATGTCAATTGCGTTGGGATCCTTTTGTTGAGATGGTACTTTTTTCTTCCTCCACTTGAGGTTTGGATGTAGCTGGAGTACTTTTGGGGTGGTTTTAGCTTAAAATCCTACCGGGCCCCTGGGACGGAAAAGCCAATAACTCTCGGACCGGGCGTCCGATTGACGCACCGTCTATCGCATTGGGTTTATTTTGACAAGATGGAACTTGGGGATACATCAACTCTAGAATTCATGATAGTTGATGTATCGACTCTCTCTCTCTCTCTCTCTCTCTCTCTCTTTCTCGAGGAGCGGACCGTCCTGGAAATGAGTGTGCTGTGTGGAGGAACCCTAGAGGTGGCTGCGACTGCGACGGTGAAGGATGTACATGGATCCTCTGTGGGCTCGGCAGTGAAGACAATTGCACTTGGATCCTCCGTGGGTTCAGCAGTGAGGATGAATATACTTGTATCCTCTGTGGTTTCAGTAGTGAAGACTACTATATTTGGATCCTCTGTGCGTTCGGCAGTGAGGATGACTGTACTTGGATCCTTTGTGGGTTCGGTAGCGAGGATGACTGTACTTGGATCCTCCATGGGTTCGACAGTGAGGAAGACTGTACTGGGATCCTCTGTGGGTCTGATAGCGATGACTACTGTTCTTGTATCCTATGTGGGTCCGGTAGTATTGACATCTGTACTTTTATCCTGTGTGGGTCTGGTAGAGCAGCTGGTCTTGTATCCTTTGTGGGTCTGACAGCTTAGCTGGTCTTGTATCCTATGTGGGTCCGACAGCTTAGATGAATCAATGGATACATCTGATCATATCTATCTCCTTACGAAGTGTATATGTGTGTGAGCTGAGTCTTGATTTTCAATCATTATCATTGATGTGATTGTTGTGTTTTCCTGTGTGGACTGAGTTGTTCTTTCCTTTGTGGACTAGGTTGTGCTTTCGTTTGTGGACTGGTTTGTGCTTTACTTTGTAGACTGGGATGTGCTTTTCTTTGTGGACTAGGTTGTGCATTCCTTTGTGGACTGGGTTGTGGTTGGCATTGGGAGCTGGAGCTGAACTATAGCTGATGACTTAGGTATATGTATGGGCATATACCTAAGTAGTGTTGTTGATACTTCGTGATTGTATCTTTCCTTTGTGGTTAATCCTTCGTGGATTCTGATAGACCATTGAGAGTCTCGAGGTCCCTATTGAGTATCATATACTGACCCCTGCACGGGCTATGACCGCACTACGTTGTGTTGGATGCAGACGACTGATAGCACTGATTGAGGTGGAGGCTTGTGGAGCTGGACGGTACCCGGAGGTGGGCCACTTGGCGGGGCGTACACGGTGCGGACGACCGGACCCGTGGAGCTGAGGAGACTATCTGTACCCACACAGCAGGTGGGATTCCCAGAGGACGACTCGGTGTTTCTATTTTACTTACTACTGTTGTACTTTCCTTTCAGTTTTTCTGTACTTTCAGTTGGGTTTGTATACTGACACATTTACTTTTTCAGCACTTACCTTGTAACTAGTTTTACTTAGTGCTTACTTCACGTGCGTACTCTGTTGTGCTTTTCTTTACGTTATAAAAGGCGATTCCTTCCCCTTTTTATTGGGATTTACGCCTTTGGTGCTAGTCTCCAGCCCCTGGCCTATGGAAGGCGGGCTTGGGGTAGTCACGGAACGGGCCCCGAGGACGGTTCGTGACAAATTGGTATCAGAGGAAGGTTCTACCGCAGAACACAAGACTCTGATCTTTGTTTCTATTGAGAAATAGTGTTTAGGGTATTGAGTGTGGTTATCAGTCCAGGGAGTCCAGTGTTGGTGTGGCAGTTGATGTATCCATAAACCAGGACCCTGACTTCTGATTTCCGACTCAGTGCTCAAAAACACTGATTGCATGTGTGTTTCAAAAGTTTTCTTTGTGATTTCTTTATGTCAGCTCACCAGGTATACTTTATGAACCGTGGCGCACCAGTTTCTTCTCAGGATTTCCTCACTAAGGCATCCAGCTAGGGTTACTAGTTACGAGCAGGATGGCAGCCCACCGAGCGACGAGGCTCCGGTGCAGGGCCATGTTGCTATGTTGGCACCTTTGGGTGGTGTACCAGAAGCACCACCACCCATTAGGCAGCAGATTCCATCAGTCGTACTAGTGGACAGTGCATGCTGACAGAGCACATAGCACGATTTCTAGCAGTAGAGGCCTCCGATGTTACGAGGTGATGAAGATTCTCAGGCAGCAGTGGACTGGATGGAGATGATTGCTAGAGTTCTACACCTAGTTTAGACACGAGTAGAGCAGATGGTGATCTTAGCTACTGGTGTTTGCCAGTGAGTGACCATGATGATGTTCCGCATAGTTATGAGGCTTCGGTATGTGGACCGATGCCTGAGTTAGTACCTTCGTGTAGTGTGCCAGCTATATCACTACCTTTTGGTCAGCAGTTTTAACCGACGGTACCAGTAGATGACACATGTAGGTTCAGTTCCTTACACGTGTTACAGCATCAGATACCCCTCAGGTTCCTAGGTGAGCCCGACATACAGGCGGCTGAGGACTAGCTTGAGAAGGTGGCTGAGATTTTTCTAGAGCTATACCGCTTCAGTAGGACGACATGTCGGTAGCTAAGTACTCATCGAGGCATACCGATCGTCCCAGTACTTGATGACTATGATTCAATCAGTGTTTTAGATCTCGGACCTCTGATTGAGGTGTGTTTAAAGGATATCTAGGCCAACACTTTTCCTCTATGCATTCCTACTTATTTTAGGGTGCTAGAGAGAACTTTTGTGGTTTAGAATTCTTTGGCTGAGTGGATACAGCCAGTAAAGGCTACCAGTGAGAAAGCAGGAAACTAGCGCCAGTCTCAGATACTTCAGTGTGTAAAATGTTTTAAGAAGAAAAAGTGTTAAGGACAGATGAATCTGTATAGTAGCAGATGTGGAATCAGAGCTTGGAGAGAAACATGTGGTGGTGTACTTTTCGGCATGTTACAACCACCCACTTTTGTAGTCCCCGCCAGGATC
The DNA here is from genome assembly GCA_963277665.1 of Viscum album. NCBI lineage: Eukaryota > Viridiplantae > Streptophyta > Magnoliopsida > Santalales > Viscaceae > Viscum > Viscum album. The sequence continues at coordinate 1,785,828,532 of OY728155.1, read as the reverse complement.
TGGGAGCAGGAGTGCAGGGGAAGAGAGTAGCTGCACGTGGTCAAGGAGTGTGACCCAAGGGCTATAGGAATGATTCATGGTACGGTCAGTGTCTACTACTAGTTATCGTAATAACAGACATTGATACTAATCATCCCTTCCTTCCACAAATCTTGTCCTAGACCTAGAGTTTTCGGTTAATCCATTGACTTGAACCTCACGTCTGGAGATACCTTGAGAGGAGACTCGATAATCACACTTATGCTGATGGTGTGATCTGACCCTAGAGGCAATATTTTCGGTTGGCACCTCTTGGTGGAAGAATCGAGGCCTTACGACGTTAGTTTGGGTATGGGCTGGGAAACCATAGTTCATACACAAATTGACTATATTAGGAAAAAAAGGGTTGTGGTTTACCTACAATGTTGGTATGGGTTTTTCCATGGTCCGAAAAAAGGGAAACCCAGGTAGCACAGGACAGAATCATTCATAGGAGGGTGCGGTCGATCAGTCTTGAGTCGGCCAACCTTACCCTCGTGGCAGTAGGAGATTTTAAGTTTTCAGTTCCAAACAGGGAATGAAGGCCTCCGGAGTTCGAGGGTGATGACTGCATCTTCATACGGGTCTCACCTTGACTAGGTCAATGGAGATTTGGTCGGGGCGGAAAGTTATCTATGCGCTTTATCGGGCCTTTTCAGGTCATTATCAGGGTATGCGAGGTGGCTTACCGCCTAGCCCTTCCACCTCAGATACACCGGGTGCACGACGTCATCAACATATCTCAGCTGAAGAGATGTTTGCACGACCTATCCATCATCATCGACCATGGGGAGTTTGACATCGATGACATGGCGACTTTTCTGGAGGACTCAGTGGAGATCGAGGATCAACAGGAGTGGGTCCTACATGGATGGTCGATACCTCTTTTGTGCTTTCGTTGGCAGCACGGGAACCTCCAGGAGAGCACATGGGAGTGGGAGGCTCAGATGCATTCTCAGTACCCTCATTTGTTCCCCTAGTCTATGTTGTAGCTTTACGGGGATGTAAATACCTAAGGTGGGAGTAATGTAAAGACCCGGAAATTTCAAGGAAATTTTTTTTTAAATACTTTGGAATTTTACGATTCTGTGGCTTCTAACGACACTAGATTATGAGGCCTAGTGTGCCTGGGATCAATTTTCTAAGTTTATCTTGGGTACGTTCAGTGAATGAATGAGCTGGTCTTTCTAAATTTTGAACCGGTGCTCGAAATTAAAATTTGAGGGAACGTTTGAACTCGCAGCGCGGGTTTTCGCCTAAGAAGACTTTCACCTCGATGGCAGATGATTGGGTATGAAAGTTAGTTTTTGGGGTTTTACGTGGGTTAATAAAATAAAATAAGTAAAAAATTTATTTTATTTTGTTAAACACATGCCGAGTGGATAAAGTGGCTAGAGGCTCCACATTAGAGTTGGTGGTTGGGCCCACCGAGATCTAACCTCCCATGTGAGGTTGATTATTGTGGAAACCACACAAGGCCTCCCATTAATGGGAGGGGAATCATAACTCCTTGACTCCCTCTCATTTATGAGGGAGAGCCTCTCTGTTTAAATCCCCCTCTTAATTAAGAAGGATGAAACCTCTGTTTCTAATGAGGGGACTGCCCACACATTAACCACCCCCTTTTCTTTTTGTGGTTAATTAATGGTGGGGCCCACCAAGAAATATCCTCCCTTTGGAGGATATTTTTCTGTGGGGACCACCCGGGACAATAACCTCTTTTGACTTCCTTCCCATTTTAATGCGCCATCGTAGTGGATTAATTGGGTGGAACCCTCTGTCATAAATCCTTCATTTATGACTTGCGTGCCAACGATGAACCCTCTAACTCCTATATAAAGGAGGCTAGTGGAAGGAGTTCTGGACGGTTCTTCAAGCGGCGGAACGCTAGCAGTGAAGCACGACGCCCAGCACTTGGAGAGTTTTCCTCCTCCAACGAAGAACGAAGAATGAAGAACGTCGATGCCACCATCGGCTCCTTCCTTCCTGAAGTTGACAAAACAACGCTATCTTCCACGAATCTCCATTGATTAATGCCATTTTACGAGGTTTTGGACGAATTCCAGCCTCCGACGAAGAACGACGAAGAACGCCAGTTCCTCAAAGAACAACCACGCGCCACCAATCCTCTTCCACCCAATGTCGTCTACAGGGACACCATCTACCGCGATGCCATCGACCGTGACACCGACATTCGTCTTCTTTGCTGAAGTAGGGTTTTTTGTATAAATTTCATCATTTGATTTTTATTCCCTTGGCAAGGCGTGTTTTCTGTTTGGTGCGGACTAATGCGGTGGGTGTGGACTAACGAACAAGTCTGAACTCACCGCTACTTTGTTCATGACATGCTGAATAATTGGCGATGACGAAGTGGGACCTAATTGGAGTTTGGAGGTCATCGCAGTAATGTACAAGTCTCGAGACAACGACAGGCTTAGACGGGAGCAGAATCAGACCAATGGAATGACTCTGGTGGCCCGCAGAAATCTACGGTGGCGCGAGTCGCAGGCGCGGAGGCACCCCGGTGCACCCCGACAAGAGCACGCCGCAGCTGAAGTAGTGGCAGGGGAGGCCGGATCCCGTAGCCATTCAGGATCCGGGGGAGAAGCGGCATTGGTCATTGCATCCGCGGAACGAAGGGGTGGACCGCGTCCCCCCTGCTCGGCCCGCCCGGCCAGGCCGGGTCGGGTCGCACAGACCGAGTCAGGATGGGCCGCACCCAGCTGAGTCGGGTCATGCCCTACCAGGCTGGACCCAGACTCGGGTCAGGTCGACTTGGTTCGGGCCGACCCAGGGGTGGTTGGGCTGGGTCGGGCCGGGCCCAGACCCCCCACTTCGGACCATTTTCAGTCTTTTGCCCATAACATGAGCTACAGACCTCCGATCGATGCACCGTCAGTTGCGTAGGAATCCTTGGATCAAGATGGCCGTTTAGGTTTATTACACTCAAGGTTTTGGTAAATTTTGGATATGTCTATGTTGGTTCGAACCAGAAACCAACCGGGCCCTTGGAGCCGAAACGCTTATATCATAAGGACCGAACATCCAATTGACGTGTTTTCAATTGCATTGGAATAATTTTGTTGAAACTGTCCGTTTGGATTACTCTACTTGAGTTTCTTATGTAGATAGATTATGGTAGGGTTGATTTTAGCTTAAAAATCAATCGGGCCCCTGGGACGGAAAAGCCAATAACTCTCAGACCAAGCATCTGATTGACGCACCGTCTATCACATTGGGTTTCTTTTGATGAGATGGAACTTGGGGATCCATCAACTCTAGACTTCGTTAAAGTTGATGTATCGAATCTCTCTCTATCTCTCTCTCTCTTGCTCGAGGATCGGATCCTCCTAGAATCGAGTGTGCTATGTGCGAGAACCCTAGAGCTAGCTACGACTGGGACGGTGACGGATGTACATGGATCCTCCGTGGGTTCGGCAGTGAAGACGACTTCACTTGGATCCTCTATGGGTTCGGCAGCAAGGACGACTGTACTTGGATCCTCCATGGGTTCAGCAGTGATGAAGACTGTACATGGATCCTTCGTGGGTTCGGCATCGAGGACGATTGTACTTGGATCCTTCATGGGCTTGGAAGCGAGGATGACTGTACTTGGATCCTTCGTGGGTTTGGCAGTGAGGACAATTGTACTGGGATCCTCTATGGGTCCGACAACGATGACTACTATTCTTATATCCTATGTGGGTCCAACAGTATTGACCTCTGTACTTGTATCCTATGTGGGTCCAGTAGAGTAGCTGGTCTTGTATCTTTTGTGGCTCCAACAACTTAGTTGGTCTTGTATTCTATGTGGGTCCAACAGCTTAGATGAATCAGTGGCTACATCTGATCATCTCTATCACCTTATGAATTGTATACCTGTGTGAGTTGAGTCTTGATTTTCAATCATTATCATTGATGTGATTGTTGTGCTTTCTTGTGTGGACTGTGGAACCGAGGAGACTATTTGTACCCACCCTTCAGGTGGGATTCCCAGAGGATGACCTGGTGTTGTTGTTTTACATTTTCAGCACTTAACTTGTACCCAATTTTACTTAGTGCTTACTTCACTTGAGTACTCTATTGTGATTTTTTTTACTTTATAAATGGAAATTCCTTCCGCTTTTTATCGGGATTTACGCCTTTGGTGCTAGTCGCCATCCCCTGGTCTATGAAAGGTGGGTTTGGGGTAGTCACGGCACGGGCCCCGAGGACGGGGCGTGACATGTATGTCTCCGACTTTAGTTATGTAATTATTGTATTTTTAATATCTATAACATGTTTTATAACTAAATTGATTTCAATTCAATATATACCAAGTTTAGAATAGTAATAGAAAACCTCGCTTCCTTTATTGATTTATAATAATTATTCATGAACATCTATCATCTATATTTCATTTCCCCCACACTATACTTTTAAATAATGAAACATTATCTTCCTAAACATGGAGAACTAATTTAAATTTAAAATATTTAATCTATTTGAAATTCTTCCTCAAATAATAATTCATTGTTGAAAATAATTCCCCTCCTCAATAATGATGGTGTCCCTTACATGTCCTCATTTTTATATCCCACTAGTGATCTACTTTATAATTTTAAATGTAATTTTTTGTATCTCACATGACCATCATATTTACATTCTCCAATTTTCTAAAGGAATATCTTTTACTATCTTTATGATTTGTGTTTTTAAATAAAGTGTTTCAAAATATTAAAATGGTTTTACATCCTTTAAAAAAATTATCTTTCACTATACATTTCTTTTTTATAACCATTATATATTTTCCACATGATATTATATATTTAAATTTATAAAATAATTTTTCTCCAATATTTTTACTTTATTTTTTTGAAACATTTTTTCTATTCAAGTATCTGACTAACTGACTGAAAATTTTTATTTTATAATTAGTATAAACCCCCTTTTGAAGGAAATGGGGAACCCAACATACTTCAATGACTAATAAATTCAAACAAACCCTCATGGTCCAAGATTTCAAAGAAAAAAACAACCGAATTCAATACAAAGAAAACTCCTCCCCAGCATCAATCACGTTAATACCAGCTTTCACCATCACAACATTGCTCCGCAAACATCACATGCAGGACTGCACAGGCCTAGTACCGATGACAATTGGCATACCCTCTCAAACTTCCAAATCCAAAAAGCGATGGATAGTGAAAAATCCCTGCTCTAAACCTCTTATGATGTTGTACTGTATGTGAACCGATTTCCTTTCCCCAAAAACCAAAGATCTCAGGGCCACAACCCAAAACCTCTCAAAATTCAATCCACACAAATCAATGACCAAACTGCAAAATCTTCACAGAACGGACCAATCAACAACATGAAGACTTCCATACACCATTTTCAAATTAAAAGAAACTATCATGATGAAAACCAATGCCGCTGTGAAAACAATGTTGCCACTACAATTTTGGTGAAGACCAACTGAAAATCATGAACCGAGAATTGAACCAGAAACACATCCAAAACTACAAAAACAATAAAGAAACTCAAACAAAAAAATTGACATCAAGAACCTTCACTGAAAACAGCATCGAAACAAGATCTGTCGCAGGCCTAAGATGCAAATCATGTCGCCGCGTTCAACTCACACAGAGACCAGATATGCTCAACTTACTCGAAACTGACGTAAGACAAGGCGACGACCTTCATCGCAGCGGCTGGAGCATGAACAATGAGCCCTCACTACGCCGCCATGAATAAGGATGAAAAATGGTGAGATTTTCATAGGTCTTCAATCCCAAGGATCGATGCTGCTACAAGAAGAAACTGCATGCCATGATGTCGCTAGGCCGAAGCACTGAGGAGAGGGCCACAGTCGATCCGCAGTAGGGGAGGAAGGCGGTGAGGGGGGGAACCCTAGCACAGAGCCCCTTACGGGCCCATCCAAAACTCTATTAAATTATCCATTATTGTTATTTCATTCAAAATATTGATTTTGAAATATTATTCTTTTAAATTTATTAAATGTGACCATTTAAAAAATGAAATTCAAAAGTCACATTAAAATATTCATTAATGTTGAAAATTAAATAATATTCTAAAAAATGTTGTATTACTTCACTTACATATTTTTCATATTCATTAAAGGATTTATTTGTAAGGAATATATTTTTCTATGAATTACCCTGTAATTTTTTTAAAAACAACTATTTTTAGATGATTAAATTTTTTGTATCAACAATTCATTTTTTTGGATAGTTTGTGTGAAACAATCTAAAAATGTCACAAAACTTATTTTTTATTCCAGGAATTTTTATGATGTGATTAATGTTACAAAAAAATATTATATAATTATAATATAAACATTGTTACAATGTTGATTATTTTTCCCTTACTAAGAATTTTTGCTCACCAGTTTTTCATTTTTATATTCTATAGTTTACTAAGATGATAATAACTATGAAGAATTATAAAAGGGAATCTTGGTGGGTTGGATTATGGAAAATTGTTTATAAATTTTGTAATATATTTTTCCTATGTAACTCAACATCAAATATACTAAACCCCACATTCAAGGGATTCTTTGATATTTTGGGAGTTTTATTATTTTTCTTACAAAAATGATGTCACATAAAGTTATGTTATTCTTGGATAATTATAGTGTTTTTGGGGAAAATTGATTCCCCCCATCAATAGTGGGGGACCCTTTCTAGGCCTAACACTCCATTATTTTATGAGTAAGTTCAATTTAAATAATGTTCATAATCATAAATTTTGAAACAAGTGATTACTCTCTCAAATGTCACGGACCTGTCACATTATCCTTACTTTATTTTCTATGGTGGTGGTTCTACCATGATTTTTAAAGGAAAATAGGTCTAAATAAATCATTTAGTGATTTTATTTTATTTTTGGGATGGATTTAGAGGTTTAACAGAGTTTATTGTACGTAAGGATCTCTATCAGGCTTAATATTTTATAATATATCACATATATGGTGAAGTATGTGCATATGGATGAATTTTATTTCATTTTATCTTTTACACGCCATGTTAATAGTTAAATATTTTTATGTTTTCTTTGATAATATTTGGGTATAGAGTTGTGAAATTGAACCATTTAGTTGTATTAGATCTAGTTATGATGAATAATAAGTAAGATAATGTTTGAAATGTTGAGTCTAAATTAATTTTATTATAAAAAAATCCATGTTTTATATAACCATTATTGGATTTTGATAAATTTTAATTAAAATGGAATGGTTTTGGAAAACGTTTCTGTATTTTTTTAAAAAAATATAACATTGTAAAATATTTTTCTCCGTAATGTAGATTAGTACCAAAATAGTTATAATTGATGTGAATGTATTTTCCATGAAACAATGATGATATATAAAAGATAAAGAAATAATAATTTTTTCTATGACCATTAATGATATCTCTAGATAAAAATGTTTATGAAAATAATCAATGGATTGGTTCATAGGGTTATTCCAATGAATTTATTTTCCTAAAAATTATTTTTTAATAAAACATGTCATCACTCTTAGAGATGGTTTTTTTAATGTTAGAAAATATTCTCAAGAATTTTTTATAAAAATTCAATTTGTATCAAAATTAATCTTTATTATTATATTATTAAATGTTATTATATCTCATTATTAATATATGATATATTTACATGTTTGTTTATATTTATTATTTAAGTATTAATTTATATAGATTTTTTCTATTATGAATATTTTGTTTCTTTATTTTAAAATTCTCAAATGATTCTTATAATTTCCATACCATTCATTTAATATTCATGTCCTAGCTAAGATATAAATATTATTCTTTATTCAAAGAATAATATGATTGTATATTTTATATATAAATTTAATAATAATTATTTACTTTTATTTTTACATTCTAAGTGTTATATGTGTATTATAATTGAGGAATATATTGATTATTAATCTATTTATAGTGGGACATTGGGTCATAATATCCAAAAAAAATTGAATAATATGCACTATTATAGAAATGTGGGTGATGTTTATCTTTTTCAGTAAACAATATCTCAAGGAGATTTCGGTTTTCTATATAAACCATTACATCAATAGGTTTCATCAAAATTATGAAAGTGAATTATTTGGATATTTTTATTGATAATTAGATTTTATTTTTGGTTAATTAGAAAAATCACCTCTTATATATTGTGTAATATATTAATTTCTTTCAAACATAATAACTTGGTTCAAAGTATATGATGATGTAAATTATAAAATCATACATATATATAGGTAGTAAAATATATGTAATGTTATACATTAGATATATATAGAATTGGTGGTGTTTTAGCAGACCCTAGAAATACAAAGAGGGACATTCCTCCAAGGTGTATACATGAAATGATCTCGGTCATTTAAATGGGTGGGCTCATTATATAGTTATGTTTCTATGGATTATATTATGAAATTTATGGATTAAATAGATAAAAACATGATTTTGGTAATAATTTCTCATTATGATATTTTGGTTTCAATTACGAAGAAAATTTTAAAGATTTAGGTAACTAGAGGAATAGATTTAATAAAATTCATACAAATAATATAGAAAAGGATTTATATGATAAACCATTAAATGATCATATTAGATCATATTAGTATAATATACTACCTAAATAGATAATTTTTTAAAGTACAAATAAATTGGTCTCAAATTTTAGTAAAATATGGATATTTTCATGCTAATATATATAATGCATGGTTTTAACTATTTAATTGGGGTGTCTTAAATAAAAGTTCATATGTTATTGATTGAATTCATGATACTCACCTAATAAATATAAATTGTAATATATTATAGAATTTAGTTTATATATATATTTTTTATATTTTATAGCTTGTAAATATAGTTCAATTTATAGGAATTTATTTTTTGAATTTATTTATAATGAAAATAATATAGGAATAACATTGTTATTGCAATAGTAATCAATTTCCCTAATTTATATTCATGTCTATTGTATATCAGTTATGCACAACATATTTCTTTTGTTGTCTATTGACTTATAAATATGATTGAATTGAGGAATGTAAAGGTAGATATGTGAATTGAAAATGGGGAACTGTTTTTTGTAATGTATGTCATTTCTTTGATATACGTGTTCCAAATAGATTATTTCATAAAAATGAATACTATTATTTTCATAAACCTATATTTATAAATCTATTTCTAAATCCATTTTCTTATATAATTTTATTTTTGGTCATGATAAAGAACAAAATTTACTTTTTATAGATGATTGAAATATTTTATAGAATTAGGAATATGGTCAATGATTTATACATTCTAAAAATTGATAATTCAATCATAACAATCAATATATGAATGTTATAGTATTTGATTCTAGGACTATTTATATTTATCATTTCTATATTAAATATATAAATGAGAAAATAATTCAAAGTCTCCAGAGAGACAGATTCTTTAAATGCATTGGTTATGAATTTTTTAATAAATTAAAATCCTGTTTTTTTGTAAAACTGTTCTAAGTATATGTTACCATAAAAGGTAATAAATCTAAGGTAATATTTGAAAAAATCCATCAATATATATATGTAGATTTAGGAATAAATAGGTTAGTTGTGGTTATATATAATTTGTATAATTAACTAATTACATTATCTTATATAGTTATATAAATGTCTTGAGACATATGTCTCAAAAAATCGGTGATTTCAAGGAGTTCAAAAATAATATATAGAATCAAATAAGTAAAATTAAATTGTATTTTCAACGTATCTTGTGTGGTGAATACATTATCCTAAAATTAACTGATCATCTATAAGATAGTAAAAAAATTCATAACTCAGTCCTCTTGGAATACCATAGTAGAATTATGTATTTCATAATAAGAATCATTCATTTTTTAACAAGAATTTTTTAATTTACTAGATCTTACTTATAATGTTTTTAATATTATATGGAATTATTTTGAGACCATACATTGTGACAGCTTATGATTCTGAGTCCCACAGTTCCTAGAATAAATGTTTGAAATAAAATAAACTTTTAAATAGCATTCACGGGTGATTTTAATAATAAAATATATAACTTTTAAATGGGTTCCCAAATAAAAAATCCTTGGACATAATTTCTTTTACAGTAGCGAATTTACCTTATGTGAGGTCTAAATTTGATTGGCGTGGGTTGGGTGAAAAAGATAATTTTTTTAAATTTTAAAAGAAATAAAATAAACTAATTTTTTTTATTTTAAACATTTTAATAACACAACTATGTGTTTTTAGTTTTAAAATAACCAGGATCCAATATTAGTTTCATATCATAGAAAAAAATCCATGGAAAGTTTCTAGAGCTTCTGAGAGGATCAACCGTGGGAGAAATCTCAATGAACAATGACAAACAACAACACCTAGATCATTGTGTAGCAAGATAGAATCTCACTAACAGTAGCATCAGATATACCCTTCATCGACGATCAAGGTAGGGGTTTTTATTTCTATTTTTATGTTCCTTGTACTTAGTTTTAAACAAAAAATGTGGATCAACCCACAAACAAGTTGATCCACAGATTGTTCAATCTTGTGGGAGGGTTATATTTTCGGGTTTATTTTGGGGAATTGATTTCATAGTTGTTTGTTTTTTCTTGATCCTTCTAATGGGAGCAGATAAATACCGTAACTAACAATAGAAAAGGTTTGTTCCTGGATTTTTTATATGGGTTTCTTCCCCCTTTTTGACCCACACGTTCTTCGTGTTCTTCATAGGGTATGAATAACGAATCATTGCGCAGCTGTGACACAATGAAATGATCTAAAATTTTAGATCCGAAATATTGATGAACTAGGGTATGTGGGACGACGATGTTTGTTGATGAATCGACGTGGTTTGGGAGAAACTATTCTTCGACCATTCTTTGTGCAGATGAGAAAAATGAGTTTTTATGGTCGATCAAACACCTAAAACCTACTGAAACATTGATGGCATGATAAGAAAATCTTGGATCTTGATATTTGAGGTGAAAATATGAATAGATCAATATTTGGAAGATTATCGGATGTAGCTGATGAGGAACTATGATTTTTGGAAAATCACAACAAACATGGTGTGTTCTCCAAATAACATTGCCTGTGGGGCTGGCTCAATGGCGGTGAGGGTTCCACATTATTGAAAGTGATGACATGGTGTGTGAACCTTATAACATTTTGTGTGGATCCTTATGTGGGACTCATCATGTATCTCTGAAAATAGATGGACACGGGGTGGAGTAAATGGAATGTACTCCACTACATGGCCAGACTAGGCCAGATACACATGTTACCCCATATACAAGTACATGGGTTGGAAGACATGGGTTGAAGTTGTGTACAGGTACACCAATATTATACATGGAGCGGCTCCTAGATAGTGGTATATCGCATGTTACTCTTTTACAGTCCATGTATATATTTTTCAACATAACATGCTCTTTTTGACATGGGTTGTTATTCCTGGGAGGTACTCAGGGTCAAAGGACCCGATGTGTGACACCGCTACACACTGTTTACATTATTGTACATGGATTGATCTCCTTTTCAATTGTACCTTGGTCAATTCTAATAAGTGTTTGTTACCCTTTTCTTGTTTCCCAGATGTTCAGGTACCATTTCCATCCAAAATAGTAAGAACCCTTTAGAAGTACTTTCTAGATTGAGTCTGAAATCCCCTCCGAGAGGTCCGGAGTAAGATCCTTTATCCCTTATTGGACCTAGTTAGAGTCAAGTATTGACATGAACAATCCTATAGGACACTGATCCTATACATAGTTGGTGAATATAGATGAGTCGTGGTGTATTCCAAGGCCCTAGTAGTGATCCTCATTCCTGTATCATGATATTTCCCCACTCAGGAGCATGTTTTCCTAGAATGAGTGCATATGTTCCCTCTTATGATCTATCAGTGCATCTCTATATCTCTTGGGACACTTCCCAATGAATGATACATCTCAAATGGTAGTCATCAGAGCTTTCAGACTCATGGAGTGAGTTCTACCTGACGAGTGCTTCATGTAATCTTTGAAATGAATCCCTAGCATGGGTATGTGGGTCATTGTGACCCACCTCTAGACTATGGGTATAGGATTTCAGTATATCTAGATATGTTTCTCTTTTTATATTTGTTTTGTACATATACTCTGTCTAAATTATTGTACCTTTACTTTGAGTATTTCTTTGTGCTTATCAGGGTCTACTAATGAGTATTGTTATACTCACCCCTGCACAAGATTTGACTGAACCATTCATGTCTTGTATAGACGAGCACTATTTTGATAGAGTCTATAGTAGACTAGGACAAGATAAATTTTTGTGAGTTCTAGATAGATCAAGGACTTATTATGGATTCCAATATCAGTTCAGGTACCATTTTTATTTACAGGTTGGACCTTATAGTTTTAGACTCTTTATTTTGGCAGGCTTGTATTTTGGACATGTTTAATTTTCACACATTACTTTATATTGTACTCTGTTGGATGGTTTTAGTCTTATGCATGAATTTCTTTCCTTAGTGTTTCATTATTTCAACATTTTTGGGCTTGGATATGTGTGGGGGGGTTACTAAGGCAATGCGTCCCATGTTAGTGATATGCCTACTCGGTGTTAGTCACTAGCCCCTAGCCTATTGGAGGTGGGCTTGGGGAGTCGCAACACAAGCCCTACTAGGACTGGTTGTCACAGAGTGGTATCAAATGTGATCGAATAAACCATAGGGCCGAGAGTCTATGAGATTGGTTTGGGGAAATAGTGGTAAGTTTCTTAAGTTTGGATTTTAGACCAGGGGATACAATGTTTTTGTGGGTGGCCGACAGATCTATATACTAGGACTATGATACCCTTATTTTCAACTCGGAACATGAGAACACTAGTTGCTGGGTAACAATAATGGTACGTGCATCATATAAAAATGTGTTATGGATTCCATGTCTTTGTTAGTTCAGATCATTAGATATACTCATTGACCGTGGTACATATTTTTTATTTAATGGATGCCTCAATTATGCAGACCATCTATGATTTAGCAGCTCGATCATTAGGATGAACTCCATAGTGAAAAGGATTTTATTTATAGGTTAGTTCCCCAAAAGTTTCCATCATTTGGTGCACCAGCTATGCCACCACTAGTGGAGGTGCATTTGTAAATGTATTACAATTATACGAGGAGCATAGGCTAAGTGCATTCGAGCTGTTTCAAAGGAAGAGACCCCTCATGTTCTGAGGTGAGCCCGAACCTCAGGCGGATAAGCACTAGCTTGCTGCATTGACTAGTTTTTTCCTTCTATATAGGACACAAGAAGAACATGTGTTGATCCTTGAAGGATCCTTCTTTAGGCTTTGGTCGGACAATGATAGAGTTTGACCACACATACTCATGAAGAGCAGACTCTTTCGTGGATATAGTTCGAGAAACTCTTTAGGGAGGAGTTATCTCAGGTTAATCTTAGGGCGGTACTTATCCAAGAGTTTCTTCAGCTTCAGCAGGGCTTTATGACAGTGACTGACTATTCGTTGTTGTTCACCAACCTCACTTGGTGCTTGATGGATATGTTTAGGGATTAATAATACAAAGATATAACCTTCGAGCAAGGCATGTGATGAGATATATGAGCTACTGTTGTGACTCTATGCATTCCAACTTATGAAGGATTGGTTGAGTGAACTTTAGTGGTTGAGAACTTCTTGGCTGAGTAACGACAACCAATGGGAATCAGTTGTAAGTAGACAGGTGTAGAGACCTCTATAGTGGGAATCTGATTTCAGGAATAGGGATCGGGATGTGGGAGACATCTTAGGAGGTCCCAGGATAGGGGATCAGTAGTACATGGCTCCCATCCTGGATCTAGTCAACCTATGGAGATGGGATGCTACTCATTCGATGATAGAGGAAATCTCACAAAAAACTATCCAACCTGTCGAGATGTTGATAGGGAGTTGATGGATGGACCACCAAGGCAGAGACAAAGAGTGGAGCAGGTAGACCCACCATGTGACAGACTTGGTAGGGGTGAAGAGAGTTCTATAACATGTGGCATAATCTTTGACATACTACCACCACCACACCTAGGTGGTCCGTACCCCACTCAAGGAGCTATAGGACAAGGGTGGGGACAACTATATGTCATCAAGGCATACAACCTAGGGACTCTAGAGATGATTTGAGGTATGATATGTGTCTTCTATACCTTAGTTTTCATCTCAGTAGAGACATTTTCAAGTTATTCTTTCCTCAGCACATTTCCTATCTGAAACCTTGTGATTCCGGTAGAGTCGTTGACTCAACCCTTATTATTGGAGACACCTAATAAAGGAAACTCGTTGATCACACATATTTTCCAATAGTTTGATCTTACCCATGGAGGTGAATGTTTTTGTTTGAACCACATGGTGGTAGTGTTGAGGCCTTTTGACATCATTATTGGTATGGATTAGTTGTCTTCGGTTCATGCCCAGATTGATTGTTTTTGGAAAAGAGTGTGGTGTGTCCACAATGATGGAATGAGGTCTTTCTTTTTTTGGAAAAAATTACAAATAGGAAGAATAGGAGGGGCTCATACAGATGAGGTTACAGATGATCACTAATGTGTTGGATAGCCTTACACTTGGAGTGGTAGATGTTATGAGCATTTAGTTCACCACAGTAGTGGTAGAGTACGTGGACCTCTTTCCAAAATATGTTTCAAGACTACCTCCCAATAGTGAGATTTACTTTTGCATTGAAATTCACTCGGGGATGGCACTGATATCCTCACTAATGTATCAGACATATCCCATAGAGAATTGTGAGATGAGAGTGCACTTAGAAGATTTGAATAGGAAGGGATTTGTAAAACCCAATGATTCACCCTGCGTAGTACCCATTTTGTTTTACTAGAAGGTAGATAATATTTTGAAGTTGTGCATGCATTATCAGTGCATGAAATAGGAAACAGTGAAGAACATGTATCCACATTCGATGATCGATGACCACTTCGACCAGCTTAGAGGGGAGAATTTGTTCTTGAAGGTTGACCTTTGATATGGTTATCACCATCTACGAGTATGAGATAATGATATAATGAAGACGTATTTCAGGTGTCGCTATGGTCATTATGAGTACTTGGTCATGCCCTTCGGCATGAAAAATTCACCAACAATTTTCATGGGACTCAGGAACCGGTCATCCAACCATACATAGATCTTCTTTTATAAGTCTTCATTAACTGCATCCTGGTGTACTCGACATCAGAGGAAGAGCATGTAAAAAACCTACAGATGGTTCTGGACATACTATGGGAGAACTAGCTGTATGATAATATATAGAAGTTTCAATTAATTATTTAGGATGTCTTCTCCCTTGGAAATGTCATCTAATTATATAGAGTAGTGGTGGACCTATGCAAGGTCGAGGCAGTGTTAGCATGGGATCCACCTAGGAGCATGACAGAGGTGTCAAGCTTCCTTGTTCTAGAACAATTTAATCAAAGATTCATTCCTGATTTCTCCAAGATATCTACACCAATGAAATCTTTGATCCAAAAGGGAAATCCTTTCATTTGGATGGATAAGTGGAAAGAATATTTCCACCAGTTGAGGAAAAGTTTGTTGAGCGCACTGATATTGAGATTACCATAGGAGGGTGTCGAGTGCGTAGTTTTATGTGATGCATCATGGAATGGATGTCATCGTGTCCTAATCCAGAGAGAAGCGATGGATGCTTATGTTTTTCACTATCTGATGCCACATGATTAGAACTACATGACCCAAGATCTTGAATTAGCAGCGGTGGTCTTCACATTTAAGATATGGGGGAAATACCTAGTTGGCGAGCAGTTTATCATCTAATTTAACCCCAAGATCTTGAAGTACATCTTCTCACAGAAGGATCTATATATAAGGCCGAGTAAATGTATATTGTTCCTCCAGGATAATGACATAAAGATCATTTATACTTCTGGTAACGGGAGCATTGTGGTAGACAATCTCAGTAGGAGATCGAGTTTGTAGCTGCTAAGTGAAGTGTCCGAGAAGTTGGTCTCACTACAGTTATCCTTCATGGATAGAGATAATGAATATTCCCATCAGTTGATGATTATTACCTGTCCACTCTTATAGTCAGTTTGGGAGGCCCGTCTTGGGGATGTTGACTGTGAAGTTTTTCTTGCTTAGTTATCCATAGGACAAGATCATGTTGGATATTCGCAAGGTGGGGTGTACATAATTCATTTTTGAGGATGTAACATTGTACCAGTGGTGTTATGGGAGGAGGTTATAAGGGATTTTTATACATCCCCCCTTGTAAATACATCCTGGAGTGAAAAAAATGTATCGGGGCCTCTGTAAACAGTTATGGTGGATAGGAATGAAGAAGATAGTTGCAGAGGTCTTTTCTCACTACCTTATGTTCTAGTAAGAAAAATCTTAG
This sequence comes from Viscum album, assembly GCA_963277665.1. Lineage (NCBI taxonomy): Eukaryota > Viridiplantae > Streptophyta > Magnoliopsida > Santalales > Viscaceae > Viscum > Viscum album. The sequence continues at coordinate 1,785,812,096 of OY728155.1, read as the reverse complement.
CACCATGTTCCAGCGGGTTTGACTCACCCCCTTGAGGTATCATAATGGAAGTGGGATGGACTATTTATGGACTTCATGACGGATTTTTCATTAACGTCCAGGGAATACGATCCCATCTGGGCAATCATTGACTAACTCGCCAAGTCGACCCACTTCCTAGACATTAGAGAGATAAGTTTAGTAGACAGCTTATGATGCCTATATGTGCAAGAGATAACTCAGATTCATGGAATCCCATCAAGGATAGTATTATATTTTTCTTTATTCTTGACATATCTATTATTGAGGGGATTTTAGTAGGCTTTTGGGACTCTTTTACACTTGATCACATCATTACTTCCCCAGAAAAATATCCAGATAGAGAGAATCATTTGGGTTCATGAGAATATGTTGTGGGATTATATCTTGGACTATGGTCACAGTTGAGAGGACCACCTATCACTGGTGTAGTTTGTGTACAAAAATAGTTTCCACTCAACCATCGGTATGGAAACATTCGAGCCTTTATAAGGGTGACCCTTCAAGTCACCACTATGCTAGAATGAACTTGGAGAGTCAGCACTCAGGGGTCCAGAGCTGGTGTGAGCTACAATAGATAAGGTGCATATCATTCAAGAGCAGATGAAGATTTCATAGAGCTGAAAAAACTCTTGTATTGATATATGTCGGAGGCCTCTCAATTTCGAGGAAGTAGACCATTTCATCCTTCGTTTCTCATCTTAATGAGGGTTGTGGGGATTTAATCAGCGTGATAAGTTATCTGCAAGGTTCGCTAGCCATTTCTAGATACAACGCAGAGATGGTGAGGTGGAATACTGCCTAGATCTACTGCCATAATTAGACCATGTACATGATGTATTCCACATATCGTAGTTGAGGAGGTACATGCATGAACCATCCTACATCATAGACTATAGATAACTGTACATCACGGATCTAGTGACCTTTGATGAGCACCTAGTATAGATCTTAGATCATCAGGAGAGGATCCTTCATGCATGAGTGATTCCCCTAGTGTGTCTGGTGGAAGCACAAGAATCTTTAGGAGAGAACATGGGAGCCAGAGGCTCAGATTCGTGCCCCGTACACATTATTATTTGAGTAGACATTGTTTCGGATGTTTACGGGCGCAAATCCTTATGGTGGGTATAATGATATGTCCCATATTTTTTGAATATTATTTTAAAATATTAAATGGAATTATTTTGAGACCAGACATTGCGACGACATGCAATTATAAGGTTGGGAGTCCCTAGAAGAAATGTTTGAAATAAAATAATCTTTTAAAGAGTGTGTGAGAGTGGTTTTCTTGAAAAAGTAGAATAACATTTAATTGGGTGCCTAGATAATAATTATGAGGTCATAATTGCGTTTAGAGTAGCAACATTATCTTAGGCAAGGTCTAAGTTTGACCGGTGTGGGTTGGATGCAAAATTTGATTTTTGGACGTTTTAAAGGAAATATAATATGATAACCATTTATATTATTTTAAAAAATTTAATGACACAATAATTTTTTTTTAGTTTTAAAATAACCAGGATCTATGTTTAGGATCATTACCCTAAAAAAACTCCCTGGAAATCCTTTGGAGATTTTGAGAGGAGCCACCCTTGGAGAACTCTCAATGAATGACAATAAACGACAATGCGTTGATCATTGCACCGCAAGATCGGATGTCACTGATGATGGTAGCAGATCCACCCTTCATCAAAGATCTAGGTACGAGTTGTTTTTTAGATTTTTCTTTTCCCTGTTCATGGATTTAAATGAAAAATGTGGTTCAAACCAAGAAAATGTTCTCTTATTGATCATTTTTTCTTGTAGGAGGGTCATATTATAGGGTTTATTTTGGGGAATAGATTTCATACATATTTAATTATTCTTGATACTTCTAACAAGAGAGGATAAACATCATAATAAAAAATGGCAGAGGTTTGTTCCTCGATTTTTTATATTGGTTTTTTCCCCCTTTTGAACAGTGTGTTCTTCACATTAATTGCGAGGCATGAAAAACAGATCATTACAAGTCTGTCTCAGAATGCAATGATCCCAAATGATAGATGTGGCATAGTGACAACCCAGATTAGGTGGGATAGGGATTGCAGCTGACAAATCGACACAATTCATGGAAAATAGTCCTTCGACCAATATTCACATGGATGATCGAAACGAGCTTTCAAGGCTAATAAAATATCTAAAACCTCCTAAAATGATGATGGAATAATGGTAAAACCTTGGATAATGTGATTTAAGGTGAACAGATAGCTTGACCGATTATAAGAAGATCTCCTAAAATGGTAGATGAAGAACTTCAATTCTAGAAAATTGCAATGAACACATCGTGTTCTCCAAAGAACACAATGTGTGGGGCTAGCCCAGTGGTAGTTGGTGTTCTACATTACAGAACGATATGACATGGCATGTAACCCCTATCATATAGAGTGTGCGTCCTTGTGTGAGACTCAGTGTGTATCTGAAACGATACGCGGACATGGGGAGGATTACATGTAATGTACTCCACCACATGGCTAGACAAGGCTGTTTATATGGGTTACCCTCTGTACTAGTACATGGGTTTCTAGACATGGGTTGAAGCTGTCTACGAGCACATCGACAACATACATGGAGCCACCCCGGTATAGTAGGACATGGCATGTTAATCCTATACACACTGTGTATATTTTTTTCTACATGACATTCTATTTTCAAAATGGGCCTTTGTACATGGGTTTTACCTAGGGTCAGAGGGCACGACATGTGACACATCTACACGCCGTGTACTTTCTTGTACATGGATTGATCTACTTGTCCACTGTACCTTGGAAAATACTCCTTGGGGTTAATTCCCCTTTTCTCATCCCCCTAAAGGTCATGTATGATTTCTATCTGTAGTAGTATGATCCCTTCAATAAGAATTTCTAGATAGAGTTAGGAATACCTTCTCATAGGCCCAAAGTTGGATGTTTATCCCTTCATGGACCTAGTAAGAGTCATGTATCAACATAGACAATCCAATAAGACTCTGATACACTACATAGAAGATGTATTCAGATGAGTCATGGTATACGCCAAGGCCCTATTAGTGATCCCCATATGTGTATCATGATCTTTCCCCACCTAGGTGTGAGTTAACTCGGAATGAGTGCTTCTGTTCTCTATTCAGATATATCAGTGCATCTATCTCTATAGTGATGCTTCCCAAAAAACAATACTTCTCGGACAGATGTCATCTATGCTATCTTACGTGTGGATTGAGTTATCCTAGATGATTCATTCGTGGAATTGTTGAACTGAATCCCTAGTATCAGATTGTAGGTCTTTGTGACTTACCTCTAGACTACGGGTTTGACTGTCAAGTATATCTAGATATGTTTCTCGTATTATATGTGTTGTGGACATATACTCTATAGAGCTGAGTATACCTTTACATTGGGTATTACTTTGTTGTTTTCAGGGTCTCTTATTAAGTATTGTTATACTCACTGCTGCATGGCCTTTGCCCACACATGTCATGTCTTATGCTGACAACTGGCCTTTTGATGGAGTCTAGGATAGACTAGGACTAGACAGAGCTTTGTGAGTTCCAGAGAGGCCAAGGTGTTACTATGACTTCTAGTAGTAGTTCTAGTATCGTTCTTCTTTACAGGTTAGACCTTGTAGTTGCAGACTTCTTCTTTTGGTGGGATTGTATTTTGGCCAAGATTAATATCCACACATTACATTCTATTGTACTTCGTTGGATGGTTTAATAGTATTCATTCATTTTGTTACTTGTGATTTTTTTATAATTCACATTTTTGGTCTTAGAGATGTGTTTCTGTGTGTGTAGTTCATAGGAAATTCCTCCCACGTTAGTGATATGCATACTCAATTCTAGTCACCATCCCCTTGCCTATTAGAGGTGGTCTTGGGGAGTTGCGGTGTGGGTCCCAATAGGATGAGTCAAGAAAACTTTATTTATGAATGGTTATTGTGACATTCATGTATCATTATATGGATATTACCTAATAGATATAACTTTCATGCTAAACTACAATACATCCAAGCTAGTCCTGAATATTCGATATGATAAATTGATTATAAGACATTTCAATTTGTCATTTATAAGGATATGGGTTTTTGAAACATATGTATGATTTATGTATTCACAAAAAATTATCACTGAATTAGATTAAAAAAATTATTTTTAGTAAACCCTACAAAGGGTAGGTTATTATTTCATAATCCCTCAGAAAGAAAAGTGTTTGGGTCATGATGTTGTGTTGTTATTATGAAAGGTCACACAAATCAAGTATTTAGTGGGTTGAAAAATAAATTCAAAGATGTAAAAGAACAAAAAATATGAATATTTCCACTTATAGGATATGATATATTTTTATAAGAGGTTATATAAATGGAAATGATTCATGATAAACAAGAACATTACATGTCTAGAATGATTTGACAAAATCCTGGGAGATATAGATTTCCTATAGCCAATGATAATGATGTAACATTCATTTATGACACATCTCTTTTCAACTATGATAATATTAATAGTTAAAATTTTGAGAAATGTTTAAAGACCATGAAATTTGTGATAGGATCCATATGTACTAAAAAGGTGTCAAACATAAAATATTCTCTTCAAGGGGTATGATCTATAGGGTAAAGATGAGTCGACATTATAAAACACGCATGGATGGTAGAGTGTCAACCTATAAATCATTTATTTTAGTAAAGGACAATCAAAAAATTATTATTTTTTATCAGGAATAATGTTTTTCTCCAATTTCAATGATGAATTAAATTGGGATATTGATCGACATAGTATCTATTTTTTGATAAAGTTAATAATAAAATTATGGTGAAAATAAATTTTTTGTAATGGGAATACATTCAAGAAAATATGATATAAATCTATACTTTTTATGGTATAAATAGTGAATCTAAGAATTGATAGTTATGATGATATTTATATGGGATAAATTTGGCTCCTTAGAGTTGAAATATTTTATTTTATGATACAATCAAAGAGATTAGTTTCATTAAGAAGTTAGATGAATCATATATATATATATATAAGTTGGTTAGATTTTGTATTGTGTTACATTTAATATAGTATGTGGATGAAATTATAATTATCAAAGATTATTTCCAAATTATATATTTGGAAAATCTATTATAGGGTCCCATATTTCCAAACACCTCCCTTTGTTTTTTCCAAAGTGTTTAGAGGTGTTTTGGAAAGGATTTATAATTTTGAGGCTTTTGAGAGGTGTTTAGAGAATGACTGGGAATAAAACAGCTAAAGAGGTCATTTCAGAAATAATTTTTCCTAGGTAAACCATCTTAATTAAATTGTCTAAGTAAATTCCCAATGATATTGTTGTGTTAGTACGATAGGGTCTAGTTGGGTTGATCGCAAGAGTGAAAGAGGGAAATAAACTGCCAGTAGGGTATCTATTACATCTTCTTTAGCATGGATAGTTGAAACTATTAATGCACATACACTATGCCATGGAGGATTTCATTTGGTTGTTCAATTGAATTATATAATTCATGTATCATTACTATTGGTCTCACATTAGGGTAGATTGGGATCACTGATTATAATGTGTATGTAATTATTTAGTACCATGTATGGGTAGTATGTGGTTTCATTTGTGTGTAAAGGACATCATAGACTTTTGTAAGTGTAGTTTAATATTAACCTTATATATATCATGTTTTTATATAAATGTAACTTTTATATTGAAATTTTTTATTTTCCCTTCTTAATCGGTCTATAATGTTTTTAGTGAAAGGAATTTGGAATCATTGGTCTCTAAATATATTGTATAGATAAAGGTAAACCCCATAAATCTTGATATACACTTCGATATTAAGAAATAAATCTTGTGAAGTTGATTAATTAGAAATCTAATTAATATAAAATAAAATATAAGAGTATATCCATTATTCTTTAAATATCTCCAAACAATATATTTTATTATCGAAAATGAGATTCTTGAAAAATATCATCATTGATATTGGGAAATTCAATCTCCTTTATTTTAACTCTACCGACCTTCTTCAACCAGTCTTAGTTATTTTATATGTTTCAAGGCCCGTGAATTTAACCTCTTTTTCTCACTGTTTGGGTGAAACAAATTCTGAAAATTCTTTTATGAGGTACGTTATTAAAGACATTGTTAGTCATTATTGTAAATATGGGGGACTATCATGATTATATTTTTATAGGTGATTAGTAAGATTAAATTAAACAAGATAAATAAATATGGAAAGATGGAAATCCAGAATTAAATAATAGTGGATGTATTTTATTAATGTTTAACCATAATTCCCTATTTTATTCATGTTTATACTCTCATATTAAAAAATATAATAAACAGACAAATATAAATGAGACTGTAAAATAAGTTTCAAAATAATGAAAATAAATTATCGAATGACTGTTTAATAGTTTTTTAATATTTTTACCAACTTAATTAGAGGAACTTGTATGGTATGATTCAATTATTAGTATGTGACCATTTAATTTTTTTTATTCCTTGTTGTTGATATCCTAAGTTTTCACAATATTCACATAGAGGAAAACCCATACAAAAATTAGTAATAGTTTTATTTGGTAATTTAATCGAATATATGGATAATCAATAAATAAATAACATTGAGATGGGTATTGTTTTTGATTGGAAATATGATGGTGGAATAATTTAGTGTGGTCTGTGAAATGTGAGGAAGTTCATAACTAATTTTTTATTCATTACTGATTCCTAGTAGCATGGTATGATATTAATTAATTAATGTGAATACTTGATTGTGGATGAAATAATATTTCATGGGTATTTAATAAAATCTAGATAACTAACATGGATTTAAATAAATATAAACATGTCGTAATTGAGATATTAATCTAATAGATAAATTTTTAATTGATGGGAAGAAATTTAGGTGATTCTTGAGAATGATTTTCCACTGAATTTGGGAAATAAAATTTAATAATAAACCTCATATTAGTATATGAATAAATATTTGAAATTGGTGGAATGAATGAACAAAAAAGGAACTATGGATCCTTTTTATGGTTATTATTGTGTGTTTGTTGGTTGTTATATTTTATAAAGGAATTGAGCAATGTAGATGTGCAGTGGTGATGAAATGGTGGTAAAGTGGGGTTTTTAAATTTATTTCTTTTTCACCATTGGGATGGGATTTTTGGGAGACTACAAATTTAGGTAGTCTGTTATTATTTTTTAAAATAGATTAACTAGGTAAATTAATTTATACTTAATCCAATATTTTCTGTTATAATTGTTTTCTCCAACATCCTTGTTAGTAAGAGTGGGTAGTAGACTGTCCCAACTATCCAGGTCTCCCATTAGTAGTAGATAGGTTCTGATGGCTTATAGTTTGTATGATATTTTTATGTATGGGAGTGGCATGTAGTGTACTCAGTGATGAGTTCATGATGGGATAATGGTTATGTTGTGGGGGTCATTCCTGATATGAGGTGGGGTATGAGGCTGATGTTCTTATTCTATATGATACCATACAATAGTAGTTATGAGGAGATGAATTTGGATGTGATAGTTTTAAGATTTGACGATGGAATATGTGGTTTTTCCAGATTCCAACATGATATGTTTGATATTATGTTAGTTGGGGTAGGAAGGGTTGAAACCTGAACCACAAAAGTATGAATTAAATTAGATCATTAGGCATTTTAAATTAGAATATGAATGTTTTAAACATAAGGGAAGTTGTTATAGGGTTCTTATTATTATATTATTCTATTAATGTTTTAGTAGATTTGGATGTGATACTTGGAAAGAGAACCATAGTGAGGGTGGTAATGGGTAGTTTACTTAATATGTTTTGATTTATACTAATTTTTCTTTACAGTATCATTAGTGTAATTTTATAAAATTTTAAGGATAAGTAATAAGGAGGATACTAAGGTATAAACAGGTTATTCTCACCCATATATATATTTTAGGATTTCATTACTAGTTTTGGTAGTTGATCTGAACTCGGTGATATTAGAGTTATAGTTGGTGTTAGGAGCATTTGTTTTGTAGTTTCTTTCATTTAATTTCATTGTTTAGTTTTCTATGACATGACATGAATTTTTTTAATTATATCATTGGATCTAAATTTATTTCACCTAATGTGGTATTTATCAGTATATCTATTCTTAGATTATGTATTGAACTTAAATTGTGAGGGTAATTACCCCCGCCATATCTTTTATATCCTTGATACAAGTTTCAAACATTGGGCCTACCGGAGGTGGCTTCCGAGGTTATCATGTCTCTTTATTTCCATCACATTAGGCTTACCAGTAGATGTGGGTTGTCAAAGAGTGGTATCAGATATAATCATATATATATGGGAAGAAAATTGAAGATTTAAAATTTTCAAATTCCATGGGTTAGTAGGGAAATTGTATCAATTTATAATGGTTAATGACATAAGATAGGGATACTAGTTATAAAATCATAATTTAAGATATAGTTGGTCTGAAATTTTTTATTTTAGTCTATTGAATGACTATTTTAACTTGTAATAGTAATATCATAGAGACATATTAAAGGTGTATAAATAATATCAATTTTTTCTTTTGTTTTCCTACGGTGATATTATGAATTAAATAATCCTAACAAAATAAATTTGGATAAATTCTATGATATCAAGTTTAGTTATTTTTCATATATTGGTAATGTTTTTTATATAAATGAGCATATGAAGACTGGGGATACATATCCCAACATGATTCATCATTTAATGAGTAATTTTAATGTAGTGTGGGTGATTGAAAGACAATTAATGTCCACAACATCATTTTGTGGTGGATAGACTCCATTGATTTGTATTTTGGAGGTGGATCTATTTGTGTTGTTTTGTTGGATATTATTTTTTGAGTATTATAATGAAATATTTAATTAAAAAAATAATACATAATGACATTTAACATAGGTAAATGAAAAATGATGAATTTTTTTGAGTGTTTTTTTCTGTTTTTTATAATTGTTTGTATTTTAATAACTTGGAGGATAATTAATCCTGATAAAATGAATTTTTTTTACCCTGTATTTTAATGCATGGTCATCATATTTATTTAATTATTTATAAACTATTAATAACTATCATTTAATGACTTTTAAGGTGTCTAAATTAATTATTACTGACATATTTAATTTCATTAATACATTATGTGTTGTTTTTTAATTGGTGTTAGGTTTTCATTTAATAATGGTTATAATGATTTCCAAATTATCATTTAACTTGTGTGTTGTTTTTATAAAAAGTTTTCATTTCTACTAATTCTAAATAAATCCTTTCAATATTTATAAAAATTTTTATAAAGAATGATTTAAATGTTATGCATTAGAATGATTTTGTTTAATTATAATTATTTAAATGTATGGGTTTCAAGGGAAAATCATGTTTTAATACTTCTTTAGGGTATCTAAAGTGATTAAAATTCTAAGGGCCTCCACATCATTTTTATAGGATATATTTAAATTAAAATATGGTTTATAATTATGTTTATTATATTTATTTTAGTCCTTATAATTATGTTTAATTTTTTTAAATAATTAATTTTATTATTGTTAAAGCATTTGTACTTAAAAATATTCACAAGATATAATTCCTATTCTACCTTTCATGATATAACAAAAAAATTAAGTTAAGGATAAAAACATAATAATTAATTATATTTGGAATAATGTTAATAAATGTTAAAAAATTGTGTACATACACCATGTAAATATTTTTTTCAAGAGGAACACAGAAAAGATTAAAATTTTCATGACTAATTATTCTATAAGTTTTTTCGACTAAATCTATTCATTAATATTAATAACTAATTAATGTTAATGATTTTGGAATAAATTTTTGAAGAATAATATTTTAGATTTTAATATTTCTCAACATAAAATATTAAAAAATTTGTTATGTTGAGTTGTAGATTTAAGATGTTTTTAAAACCTATTTCATATAATATGTATAAATATATATTATTTTAAAGAAATCTAGAATTTACGAATTATTTATTATATTAAATGTATAAATCTGAAAAATTTATTGATATAAGCCAAATATATTTCATGAATATATGGAATTATATTCACATGATTCAAGTTGAGTATAATATATCTATGAATTCATTTTTTTAACACCATTTAATAAAATGATTAATATCATAAATAAATTAATATGAAAGTATGAAAAATTATGTGACATTTAAATTGAAAAACATTAAAGTTTAAACATGATATATTCTAAATGTTATGAATTAAAATTATTATATTAATTATAAGTATTTTTTATGATAAATTATAAATTATGAATGGAGAACCTGAAAAAATTAAGTGATAAATTAAAATTAGGATATCTAAGGATAAATAATGTGAATACTATCATTTTATAGCATGCTAATGTAAAATTTGTAAAAGTGTCAAATAAGTGTTATGAATAGCCCATGATGTCTTTTTTGAATAAAATTTTTCCTTGAAATTATAATATGATTTTTTGAAATTATACATTCTAGATTATGAATCTCTATGCTAAAATTAGTTGACACAAAGTATTTTCCCTAATAAAATCATTTCTCTCATGTTCTATGAATTATTTCTTAAGGTTTGTGCAAATTAGTCTTTTAAATGATATTTAATGATCTATGGTTTATGTGATAACTCAATTATAGTGTTGATAAAATAAACTAACTTACAAATCATACTTATAACACCTTGATGTTTTAAAATAAAACTATGTTCAATGGCATATACAACATCAAACACTAAGATTAAACATACTGCTACATATTATTTAAATATTATTATTTTATTATTCCATTATAATAAAGACATTAATTTGGTGTGTATGAATAGTATTAACTGATTTATAAAAAATATTTGAAGGTTATACTAAATATTAATATATTAATATATTCATAGTTAATAAGAACCCAGTTTTAAAAAAATATTTTTTCTACAAAACTAGTTTTTATGATAAATTGTTATAATAAATTCATATATTTTTTATTAAATTAATTTGTTATAATAATTATCATTTCTGAAATCTTCATATCAATGTTAAACTAGGGTGAAATTTTTTTTTTGAAAATATTTATTTTTTAGAGAACTATGGAAAATATATATTTTTGTAGAACTTTTATCTATTATTTTGTGTATGGAATAATATATATTCTTCTCCTCTTCTGTCAAATGGGAAATTAAACCATCATTCGTGTCTATGGTGGACTACCGCCTCACAGACTAATGTAATTGATTTTACTTCATCATCTCTAATGGATTTTAATATTGATGAATTTAATTTTTATATAGTATATTAATGAAATATTAATCATTTATTAAAATTAAAATGTTATAAAGCTTCTTATCTTACAATCTATAGGAAAATGATAACATCATTCGGGTGTACGGTGCACTACTGTCTCGCGAAGTGATGTGGTTTGTTTTTTATTACCAAATCACGTGGATTGTGTATTTAAGTGTATTTAAAGAAATAATTATAAATTTTTTTATATAAACATAATTATATAATGATAAAATAACACTCATCATCTTTCCATCATGATTTTCAAAAAATGGAAATATTAATCATGTATATGTACGACATATTGTCTCTATGATTGTAATATAGCTCATTTTTCATAACCATATTTCATGTATGGTTTTAAAATTATAATTTATATAAAAAATACATAATTACATCATTATTATTATTATTGATATTATTTAACAATTTCCCCTTTGACCACTATCAATGCATAATTATCTTTTTGAAATGATGAATTGAGCATCCTCGTGATATCGTATGTAGACATAACTAAATAAATATCTAATTAAGATAGATGGAGTAAGTGTTTTATGTATAAGGTATTAAACCTATAAATTCTTATGAAAAAAATAATATACATTATTTTACTATATAAAATATAAAATACAAACCAGACAATTTATGGACTCAAGGTAAGGTTTTTCATCTCAAAATTTCTTTCTTTGATAGTCATGTTATTTTTGGTACCAAATTTATTTAAATGGTGTATATAAGGTATATTTACATATTATATAACGAATGATTCATAAATCCTAGTATATTATGTTGCAATTCTTTTACTTCAATCATGGGATGTTATGATTCAAAATTTACCAAAGTGGTAAGGATTTTTATTTCAATCTCAATTTCAGCAGGATTATTTATGCTTGAATTTACATTATTAGAAATTATTTGATAATTTTACTATAAAACCCTTTATTTTTTTATCCTATAATTATATATCAAATTTTCATGTACTCTTACCATTTTTTTCTCTTTGATACTTAAAATTATTGAGAAACTTTTTCTATGGAAAGATGATTTCATTTCTCTTTTCAGTTAAAACATTATTTTTCTTCCATATCCATGTTTTCTAAAAACAATTTCAATAATATTTTCAAAATCCCCCAATATATTTATTAAACCAATTTTACTGATGTTTGAATTTCTAAGAATTGTTTTGAATGAATTCTGTATGTCATTTTTCAAATAAGGAATCTTATAACCATTATAAGATAGTGTGATAGGAATGCTTCATTTAAATTATATGAATTGTACATAATTACCCACCATAATGACTATTGAAGTTATTAAAGAATATATTATATGTTTGAATGGTTATATTTAGTGAAAATGGTTACTATAATGATTCATAAATTTTATTTTTCAAAAGTAATTTTTAATGAGCAGTGGTTATTTTCCTCAAGATTACATTTAATATATTTGAAATAATTATAAGCATCCAAAAAGAAAAAAACAATGTTATATAATTATTCAATATTCTTTATATATGTCTCTTGTATATTTAAATATCTTCTCATTATTCTATTTATGAAGAAATATATTCCTTATGATCATTTCTCAAATAAATTCTTTAATAAATATCTTTTTGCTATGACATGAAGCAATATTATGCAACCTAATTTATTTCCATTGTTAAATATTATGTTTATTCCTAGTTATTTATTTCATTATTTTCCATATATATTCATGTACATGATATGAATGAGATAATTGGAACCATAATTATATATCCCACCAGTGTATTGGGTAATGTTTTGGTCTCATTGGATATCAGGTATGGGTTTTGAGAGGAAACCAAATGATATATGGGACTTTTTCCACCATGTTATATCATCTTTTATGTTATTCTTGACTAATTTATATGTCAACATAAATGTTACTTCCACAATTCATATGCTTCCACAATCTTATGATACAATTTTATTTATGTTATAATCCCATTTGATTATCCTAGAACCATCCCTTTTATGATATCATTTTATACCGTTCACATACACTTTATGTTTTCTTATCATGTTTTTTTCTTATTGGGGTTTCACGATCACATGATTTATCTATGTATTCTCTAGGTTATCTCATGCAGTTTTAGGTGAACAGAGATCAATAGAGATAATAAAATAAAGAAGTTTTATTTTATCTTCACTTTTATGTATTATGAAACAATTCTTGAAAATACAAAAGGCCTCACAATCATTGTGTTAAAATTAATATATGATTTTGTTAAAATTCATGTAAAAATATGTTTAAAAATATTGGGTCAATATAATTGGTATTATAGAAAGGACAAGTTATTTTGGGGTTTAGTACTAGACATCATCTGTGAGAACCCAATGGACATGAATAAAGATAATTAAAAGTGTTGTAAAATATCCTAGAATTTTGGTGATGTTTAGAGCGAGTGGCTTCCAAGAAATTAGATCCCTTTTTGGATACTACAGTTTGATATGATTCTTGAATAGTTATACATAGGGGTAAGATAATAAAAATTTACATATTGGGAATTGTCTTGATCACCACCTAGTGTATAACAACGATCATTTATCTATACCTTATTTGACACACATAGGGTATATATTTTGGAAATTCAAAGAATCTTTATGAACCCCCATGAATGACTTGAATATATTATAATGATCGATGACCTAGGTTAATCCTAAAGTATTTTGGGTTGATTAGTCTATCATTGATCATTTGGTTTCAAAAATAAATAACCTTTCTCAGGTTATATACTTATGAAGTCTAATACTATAAAGAGAAATTTTGAAGATACCTGTTATAGTATAAAACTTGGTTTCAGTAAAAAAAAATAAGTTATTTGAGGATTAATGAAACTGTATTTTTATGGTCTTATGAGTAATGGTATTGGAAACCATAAGGGTTTAACCATTATTTTATGTTAATGTAATAATATTCCATTAATATTATTTTATTTAGTGGAAAAAATATGTTGTATAAAAACCCATTTAGTTTTTATATTGATTTTATTATTAATGTTATTTTTTAGATTTTCATTATGTTTTTGGAAAATTAATTGTGATTTTATTAATATAGTCTTAGAAAAAAGAAAAAATTGTATGTTGTCTCAAATCTCATCATATATAGAAAGGTGGTGGGGATGAAAGTCAGAACTTAATATGATAAGCATTTAATTCCTAATAATAAAATATCTAATGTAACCATAGTATTCCATTGTTCATATATATATATATGATTTGTCTAATAAAATTTATGTTGATTTGGTGAAACATATTAGAGTATCAAATCATTTTGATTTTTTAGTATTGTGACGGGATTAATGATATTTTGGGAAAAAAAATTATTGAGTTAAAATATATATATATATAAACATTAGTTTTAACATAAAGGATTATTTGGGAAGAATGGTATTATGTTTTTAGAGATGTATGTTGAAGGGTAAGAGATATTATTTGAAGTAAAAAAACTTATTTCATAATGATTTTTTGATGTTATTTGGGATATATGGATCTTTATTAAAGGGATTGTAAAGACCTGTAAATTTCAAGGAAAATTTTTTCTTAAATTCTTTGGAATTTCACGAGTTTTTAGTTTTTGACGGCACCTAATTCTGAGGCCTGGTGTGCCCAAAATAATTTTCTGAAGTTTTTTTAAGCTTAAATTAACGCGCGTAAGCAGTTTTACTAAAAAATTGGAATAACTCTCAAACAGTTACTCTGATCAGAAATCTGAGGGCACCTTTGTGCTCAGGATGGCCATTTTACCCTAGACATGACTTATGTTTAGTCGGCGCGGGCCACCTGTGAGAAATTCCAAAAATGGAATAACCGTAAATAAAATAATTAAATAAATTATTTTATTTTTCAAATGGTAATAACTCACAAACAGTAGCTCGGATTAAAAATCTGAGACCACCGCTGAACTAGTGAGGGCATTCTTTATTCAAGTAGATACTAACTTTGGCCGCCACAGGCCAACAGAAAAAGTTAGTTTTTGGCCGCAAATAAAATAATTAAGTGAATTGTTTTATTGTAAAATTCATAACTTCTAAACGGTAACTTAGATTGAAAATCTGAGAGCATCGATGGGTTCGTTGGGGCATTTTTTACTTAGGCAATGCCTAACCTGACCAACGCAGGTCGAGGGTGACTGATAAAAATTTTCCGAACTTTTTTTCAGGTATGTTCAATAAACGTACGTGAGGGTTTTTCTAACTTTTGAACTGGTGTTCGGAATTGAAATATGAGGGCACCGATGAACTCGCAGTGCCGGTAATTGATTAAGGGAACCTTTACCACAGTTTCGTTTTAAGCGGGTTGAGAATTAATAATAGGGGATTTAGAATTAAATAAATAAAATTGGTGGTACTAAATTTTATTTATATCTATGGTTGTCATACCCTACAATGGGGAGTTAAGGGTGAGACTCATAACCACCAACTACCCATATGTGGATAAATGAGAGGTGGGTCCCACAAGAGCCCCAACCTCTCATCTTCCTTAACTCTATCCAACACCCTTTAACACCCCTTCAATTTAATGTGACAACCCCATTAATTAAGAGACCATCTCTCTCACTATTTAACGGTTCCAACACTTTAATTAAATAAGTGTTTTGAATTTGAAAAGGCATGGCATGTTTATTAATAGGGAAAGCCTCTTTTTAATATGGGTTGGAAAATATTTTGGAGAACCTTGAGGATCCACTGGAGGATTGGAAATAAATGTGTTTTTCTCCCGACGAAGAATACTCTACGATTCATAGAACGCGAAGTCACCGATGACGTGCCTTTTCTTCTTCTTCCTCCGTGTCAAGGAAGAAGACACCGCCGCAGGGGAACATCGCCAATGAAAATGTTCTTTCTTCCTCCGATTTTGATGGGATCGATACCGTTCTTCCTTAACACCATTCTATAGTGACGCTTTCCTCTTTCCACGGCTCGACGACGTGCAACGTCCTGATCGAGGTAGAGGGTTTTCTTATATAGTGTATATGTGATTTATACCTCGTGCATGGGTATTTTAATTGCAGGGTATTTGTATAATTTATTTTGAACAGATTAAACCCTTTTCATTGATGAATTTTGGATTGAGCCTCTAATACGGGGGCACAACTAATGAACAAGCCCAGACCCTCTGCTGGTTGTTCTTTTGTGCGCGGATTGACAGGCGACATTGAAACGGGCTGCAACGGCGATTCGAAGCCGGTATGATGTGCAAGAGGATCCCATGGCGCGGGTCGGACGAGGGTCTCGGCAGTCCAAGGCGATGGTTCGGTTGGGTGAGTAGGTGACCGTGGATGTTGGTTTAGGCGGAAGGCGGCGCGACATGGGGTCTGGTGCGTGGTAGCAGGAGATGGCTGCTAGGGTAGAGGTCATGTGAGGTTTTTGGAGGAGAAAGGAGATTGTAGAGAGAAATAAGGAATAAGAGAAATAAATTAAAATAAGAAATACGAAATCAATAGGAAGTGATGGGGAGTGAATCCATGTTTTAAAGGGAGGCACTACTTTTGGGTGGTGCGTGGATTTGGGGGTGCGATATTTAAAGAATTAAATCAAATTAAAAATGATAATAATATAATAATTTTATTATTATTTTCATTAGGAAAACTGTATTTTGACAGTATCTTCCTCGTGCGACCTCAGTTTCACGAACCGTTAGCGGAAATGTGACCCTGACTCCGAGGCGGAATTTGTGAGTCCAATATTGGATGACTTTTTGGGTTTTTGGATCGGGTACCCGAAGTGCTCAAAAAATAATAGATTTAATATTATTATTAAATCTTCGACCTGCTATAACTCATGCATGCGACGTCTGATTGGCTTGCTGTCAGTGGGGACATTATCCTGTCTTTAAGACGGTTGATTCAATTCTAATGTTTGATACTAAATTCTGGTTCGTGGCTCGGGTCCACGAAACACCCAATGATAATAATAATATTATTATAACGGGATCTTGTATCTGACATATCTCTCTCATTCGGTGTCGAAATGATGAGTCGTCTGTGAAGTTGCGACCCTGGAATTAAGATGGATGTTTCAAGACCAATTTTGGATATTTAAGTCGAGGTCGAGGCGTGGGCCCCATGAGGCCCGGTTCGCGCGTGTTGCGGTGAAAGGAAAAATTTTCACCGGTTATCCATTTTGGACCAATGGGTAGTCCATCTCATGTGTTTTTCAGTATGTATCGCAATGGTGTGAATGGTTTGGTTAACCGGTGTCATTTGAAGTATGGTTGGGTTGGTTCGAACCCGAAACCAACTGGGCCCTCGGAGCAGAAATGATTATTACTTGAGCTCCGGACGTCCGATTGAAGTGTCGTCGACTTTGTTGGATTCCTCTTGATGAGACGGTTCTTTTGGAATACTTCACCTGAGGTTTGGACGCAGTTCGATTATGGTAGGGTTAGATTGTACCCGAAATCCAATCGGACCCCTTGAGCGGAAAAGCTGATAACTTTTAGACCAGTCTTCTGCTTGACGAACCGTCAGTGGAATTCCTAATCACGTTGAGAAATGGTCCATATGAGTATACCCTATGAGATTTCGGGGTACAGTTGAGATACGGTCAGGTTGGTTCATACACGAAACCAACCGGGCCCTCAGGACGAAAAGGCTAATAACTCACAGACTGAGCATCCGGCTGACGCGCCGTCTGTTGTATTGAGACTCTTGTGATGAGGAGGTCCTTTGTGATACTTTTTTGTGGGACTTTGTGATACTTGGATTATCGACCAGTAGCTCGTGGAGCAGATCCTCTGGGAGACGAGCGTACGGAGTGCGAAGACCTTTTAGCTATGGACGTGATGACTGCTTGACAGATTCGACTTGGAGTGAGTCGACTAGCCCAGTGGACAGAGCGCCCGATATTTGGAAGTAGACCCACGGAGGACGGAGCGCCTGGTAGTTGGCAGCAGAACCGCGGTACATGATAGGAGGAGTACCTCTATAGGCTATTAGGGGAACTGCTACTGTGTTTGGGAGGCAGACCCTTGGCGGGGAGCACTACTATGTTTGGGTGCGGACCCGCGGTACTCAACCTGAGGAGTACCTTAGAAGTATAAGGTTAGTGAGTAGCACCTCAGAGTCGTGACAGGACTACTGTACTCGACAGAGGAGGAGTCCTCCAGCAGTTCTAGTTTCGGTATCATTTATGAAAATCTTGGTTTGAGTTGAGTCAATGACCTTTGTGTTTTCCTCATGATTGAGATGGGTTACTTGATTACTTAGGTATATGTATGGGAATATACCTATGTAAAGGTTATCTGTTGAGATATTTCTTTGTGGTTTATCCTTGTTTGATTTAGTGAGACCTTGGGGGTCTCAGGGTCCTTACTGAGTGTCGTTATACTCACCCCTACACGGGCTATAACTGCACCTCGTTGTGTTGGATGCAGATGACGAACAACGCTGACTGAGGCATAGTGTACGAGGATTGGATGGTACCCAAAGGTGGATATTCGGCGTGACAGCACACGGAGTGGACCAATTGACGTGGAGTGCTGAGGAGGACATTTGTATCTATCCTTTAGGTAGGAACCTAGAGGATGATCCAGGAGCTGCTTCCATCTTTAGGTTGTTTGTCTTCGAGTTGTACTTTCATTCAGTTGTAGTTGTACCTTTCTGTTGGGCTTGTATTTTGGCCCCTCTGTACTTTCATCACACTTGTTATACTTCTTTACTTAGTGTTTTCTTCAACTTGTACTCTGGTTATGTGTGTGTTTTTACATTTTATAAAGGCAATGCCTTCCCAGTTATAGGTATTTACACCTTTGGTGCTAGTCGCCAGCCCCTCGCCTATGGGAGGCGGGCTTGGGGTAGTTATGACACTGGCCCTAAGGGATGGGTCATGACAGGGATGATCTATGTTAAAAAATTAGTTTTATAGTTTAATTTTAAAGACTAATATATTGATATTTATATTGGGAATTGTCTTACATTTGGATTACAATTTTTTTATAAAGATAGTATGAATAAATTTCCACTATTTGATGGGTCTTATGATCCATTAAAAGTAAACGTTTGTGGTTTAAGAAAACAATTATATTGGATATTCATTCCTATGTATAAGAGGATAAGAATAAATGGATCGAAGAAAAATAAATATATGAAATTATACTTATGAGATGAAAAATATACAGTTTTTGTATATTATTTTTTTCTCAATCGTGATAGAAAAATAATCATTATACTCTTAGAAAATGATCTCGAAACAAAATGTTACCCTATTCTTTTCATATTTGATGAATCAATGTTCTTTTAAATCATCATAGGTTTTTGGTTTTTTGGTTTTTAATAATATCTTGATCATTAACATTACGGTTATAAATGATTAATAAAACTCTCTTTAATTACATATTATATACTTCCATGTTAAAATTTTACTTCCCACCAATGTTCTTCTATGTGTAAATCTAGTTAATTGATGTCCTTTATATTTATCTTTCCCTATTTTTAGAGGAAGTTTAATGAACCCCTTTTCAAAATGGGTTTCAAAAAAAGAATTTTAAAATTTTTAAACCTTTATTACTAATCAAAAGTAGATATTGTAAAAAAATATTTTTTTAATGTTGGAAGAATGCAACACCTTGATATTTTTAAAGAATGCTATTTTAGATGGCATGTACCACACACAACACTTATATTAAATATAATGTGACATATTATCAAAATATTATTATTAATTTATAATCAATATAACCTATAATTTACATTCAAAGGTATAAATAGGATAAAAAAATTTATAATATATATCTAATATCTAATAAATATAAATTTATTTATAAATACTTCATAAATGAGTACTCAATTTTAAAAAATTATTTTTCTTAAAAAAACATTTAGTGGGTAAATATTAAAATTATTTTATATAAATTTTAGAAAAAGTATTTATTTTAAAGGAACATCATTTATTAAATCGTCATATAAAAGTTAAAATGGGGGTAAATTCTACAATTTTTTCATAAAATATTGATTTTTCATTAAATACTATAAAATAATTATTTTTTTAAAAGATTCATATATTTTCAATTAATTATATAATTTAAAAGTTACATTAATATTTTAGTTTGATTTAAAATTTAATTAATTTATATTTATTTATATTTAATCCAGTTAATTACATTATAGTCATATTTAAGTAGGATTTTAGTATAAGTTTATTCATAGGATTAAAATGCATTTTATTAAAAATATTTTAATGTGAATAATATTTTTCCTTTTCAATTAATTATAATAAAAATTGATAGGTAATGAATTGAAATTAATTTATAGATCATTTATCTATCCTTGTGGATTGAATTTATATAATTATTATTGTAATCATTATAATTTATATAATACTATCTTTTTCATGAAAAATTTCTTTTAAAAAATCTATTTTTATTGTGCTTATATGTTTTATTAGAAATTAAATTATAAAAATTAAATTTGAAAAAATGGATTCCATATTTTTAATCACCATAATTTATAATATATAATACGGTCAAATTACTTTCTCTTCATAAAAAAATAGTAAACACAATAAAAAATTATCTTGGAAAAAAATAAGATTATAATTGTGTCTAACCTTAGAGTCATCAAAGATAACAGGTTTAAAACTTGCTTATTATTAATATTAGAGGTTTTTATTACCCTTTTATCTCCTCAACTACTTTATTTTCAAAAGTTTAGGCACTATGGTGGAAAGTTACTTCGCACTATGGAATAGTTTTGAGTATTTACAAAAATGTCACTCCTCAATTTTTAAAGGGCACCTCTCCCCTCAAATATTTACACCTCTCAAAAAAATTTCTCAACAAAACCCAACCAAAATTACACCCATAAAGAATTATAAACATTATTGATATTTTTTTCTTTCCAAAATACCATCCTTCTTGTATTTTGTTAGGAAATCCAAAGGGGGTTCTTCTAAACTAATGTAATTATCTTCATTGTGCTCCTTCATTCAACATATTATTTTTCCCACCATAAATATTTTATTAAAAATCAAAATATAATAAAACTATTATATTCAAAATAATTATATTTTATTATTTTTATAGAATATTATTTATCCATATTTTCTACAATCGTCTATGAAATAAAACAATTATTCATGTGTACAGTTGACAGTCACCTCTTGAAATGATTTGATTTATTTTACATCACCTTCTATCATGGTAGCTCATTATTATTTATGTAATTTTTATAAATTATATTCATGAAATAATAATCACTCTATGAAACTATAATATCATATAAACTCATACATAACCATCCATTAAAAAATTATAACATTGTTTGTGGGTACCTTGGACTACAACCTCACAAAGTGATGTGGTGAATTAATTACCAAAACACATGGACAATATATTTAAGTATATTTAAATAAATTCTATGATATTTATTATATAATTATCATATTATAATGTTAAAATATCCCTCACCTTCCTTCTACCATGATTGTTGAAAAATGGACCTGTTATTCATGAGTACATAAGTCCAATACTCTCTAAGATTGTAACATTGTTCATTTTCCCATACAATATTTCATAATTCATTTAAATTTATAATTGATGTATAAATATTAAAATTATTTAATTATTATTATTCTATATATAATGTAACAGTATCCCCCTTGACCATTGATTGCACCTAGATGTCATTTTGAAATTATTAATTGGGCATCCTTAAAACTCTTGTCATGGAAAGAACTAATTAAATAAATCATTAAAATTAATTAATTAAATAGTTACTTATAAGGGATTATAAATTTAAATGGTTATTATTAAAAATATTATGTATGTATGTTTATTATAAAATATATAAAATACATATAAACCAAATATCAGACTCAAGGTAAGGTTTTAATCTTAAACATTCCTTCCTGGAGGGACTTCTTATATTATGCACCTAATTTCATTTAAACTATGTATATAATGACCCATTAAATATTATATAATAAATCAATCATAATTCAATGTGTTTTGGGTTACAATTAATGTACTCTATTCATGGGAAGTTACGATTTAAATGTTACCCAACCTGTAAGGGTTTATGTTTTAATCTCAATTTAATCCGGATGGTTTATGCTAGAATTTATGTTATCAGATATTTTTTGATATTTGTAAAATAAATTAATTAAATTATCTTATTTTATGATTATTCATTAAATTTTTATGGTTTACTACTCTTTTCTTCGCTTTGGTATGTAAAATTACGAGTAAGATACTTTTAAGAAAATCATACTTCAATTCCCTATTCAATAAAAATTAATTTTTCTTACACATTAATTTTTTGTAAATATACATTCAAGAATATTTCTAATATTATAAAACATATTTATTACTTAAAATTTTATCCATGTTGTGATTTTTAACAAAATTGTTTATAAGGAATATTATGGTCATTTTTAAATGAGAGACTTTTAACATATTTAAAACAGTTTAAAGAGAATATTTAATTTAACATATGTGGAATGTATAAGATTACCCACCATAATGAACATTTACCTATTTGAAGATTCATTTATATGTTTCAAGGGTTCTTTTTAATAAATTTTTTTCTATAATATTTATGAATTTTTTATTTTTTTAAAAGGAAATCTCAAATTGAAAAGTTTATTTCCCTAAATATTTTTTTAAATGTTTTAAACATATTTCTATTCATCAAAAACAACAACATATATTGTTATAGAATGAACCTATTTTAAGTATGTATTGAAATATATAAATATTTCATTATCCATTCATTTTATTGGGTAATTCAATAATTATGATAATGAATCAAATTCATACTTTAAGAAATCTTTTTATTTTATGATTTGAGGAAAGATTATGCAACCTATTTTCTTTCCATTGCTAATTATTATGTTTATTACACATGATTTATTTCTTTATGTGGAACACATATACATGTAAATGATATGAAAATTATGGGTGGCCCTATAATTATATATCCCACCAATTCATGGGGTAATGTTTAGTCTCATGGAAAGTCTTGTGTGGGAATAATGATTAATCCTAATCCATCACGACCATGAGATATTATCAAAGAAGTTATCCTTGAAATAGGTTTTTGTTATGTTATATGTATCTTAATTTTTCCTATGGTTCCATGATATTATGATACCATGTTAATTATGGTATTATCCAATATGATTAACCTTTAGCCTTATAATTTATGTTATCATGTTATATATTTAAATCAGGTGTTATTTTTTTATAATTTTTATTCTATTACTAGGTTTTTTCCCTCACCCCTTTTTTTAAATGAATTCCTAAGGTTATCCAATACATTTTAAGGTTACTAGATATCATTAAGTCGATCGAAATAAATAATTATTATTCTCTCATCACTTTGATGTATTGTGAAAATAATTATATAAATAAATTAGTTCTCACAGTCTTTAAATTGTTACTAATATATGTTTATTTTGAAAATCATGTAATAATATGTGAAAAACTCATGGGTCATAATAATAATAAACTAAAATATATTAATATAAATTGATGTTTTTTGAATTGATTTTGATTATGATTTTCTTATTTTTCATAATTACTTTATTTGAAATGAAAAATAAAGATGTAATTAATATATTTTTATGGTAAGTTTTATATGACCGAACATGTGGAATTTGTTTTAATTTGTGTGATGTAATTGGAAATTTTAATGGCCATGTGAAATCCTTAAACCATTGAAATTATATTATCCCTTGTATATTATTATTAGTGTTCTTCCATTATGAGAGGTATCTTCTCTGATTGTGTTATTAGGGATATTTTTCCCCATTTTTTATTTTCACCATCCTCCGTAATCTGTAGTTAATTTTTTTATTGAATGTTTTATAAGAGTTATCTTGAATGTTATATGTTCGGATCCCATTTATATTTCTTTTATATATTATTATTTAATTGTTAAGGATTGTAATTATTTGACAGGTTTCTAGTGTAAGGTACATGATTTCTATACTTCTCTGTTTGTATTTCTTTAGGTGTTTATATTCATTATTAAAGGGGGTGAGAAATTAGGAGTTCTTGTGAGGTGATAGATGAACCAAGGGGAGTGAAATATCTAAGGAGACTATTTTTAAAGTATTTATCCTCTACAATTGACCTATGAAAAAATAAGAAATGGAATCTCCTAAGGCAATGGTAGTTTCATTGTGAGGGACCATGATGAGGCTGAGTGCATGAGTGCAGGAGGAAAATAGTGATAAATAGGGTCTCTATGAAATTTTCTTCTTTATGGTTTGATTAAATGGCTAAATTCCTTTCATTACATTATTGTGTATGTCTTAGTGGCTGTCAGTTGAAGTCTCTACATCATGAATGGTTTTGATCATGCTCATATAAAGTTATAATGGGAGTCCTAATCATTGGGTTGATCGTTTGGATCTGTATTAGGGTAGTATATTGTTTTATTATTTCTTAATGTTCTTCTATGAGTTACGAAACTATAGTTTCCACAAACCCTTATACAATGGATGTTTTCATATAAAGGTAATATTTGTTTATAAAACTATTATTTTTTTATATACATTGATTTATAATGTTTATAATGAATATAAATGGGTATAATAATTTAAAATGAATATTTTTTTAATAATACTTTGAAGAAGTTGTGGACAACCTTTAATCATGATAAATTTGAAGACATTCAATATCTATTGTGTGATTTGAGTTAAACCAAAATAAAATCAACATAAAATAAAATATTTATGTTATAAAAGTACTCTAGAAATATATATATAAATATATGTTGATTCAATAAGGTTTTCCTTATGACTTTTCCATTCCTTCTTGTTTTGAAAATCACAAACACCTTATACTTAAGATAATCGATATTTTACTTATCTAAGGAAAATTTCCTTATGGATATTTACCCTAACTCAGATTTCCTTATACATATTAATATTTTTCTTAAGTATTAAAATTGGATTCATACCTAAATCCTCAGAATCATATAATACTTAGATAGGAAGCATTCTGTTTTAGCATCCGAATTCTGGATACGAACTCTAATGAAGTTCAACTCCAATTTTTGGATACGAACTCTAATAAAGTTCCACTCCGAATTCTCGATACGAACTCTAATGAAGTTCCACTCTGAAATCTGGATACGAACTCTCATATAGTTCAATTGAAAATTCTGGATATGAAATCTAATGAAGTTCTACTCCGAATTCTGGATATGAACTCTAATAAAATTCCACTTAGAATTCTAGATATGAACTCTCACAAAGTTCAACTCTGATTTCTGGACTTCGAACTTTTACTAGTTCAACTCCGAATTTCTATGAGTTCGACTTCGTACTTCTACTAGTTCGACTTCGAACTTCTATGAGTTCGACTTTGAACTTTTACTAATTTTACTCCGAACTTCTATGAGGTTGACTCCGAACTTCTACTAGTTCGACTCCGAACTTCTACTAGTTCGACTCTAAAATTTTATGAGTTCGACTCTAAACTTTTACTAGTTAAAATCTGAAATTTTATGATATTGACTCTGAACTCTGTATGTTTAGATTCTGAATTCTAGTGAAACCAGACTCTGAATTTCCTTGGAAATTCAAACTTTAGATTTCTATAGAATTCAGGTTCCGAATTCCTATAAAATAGAATCTGATTATCTCTTTATTATAGACTCCAAATTCTATTTTGGTTAGACTCCAAAGTTTTATTTTCTTACATTACGAACTTTAGTGTTACTTATTCATACAGTTGTTTCATTACAAAATGATGTCGTGCTTTCAGTTATTAACTAACCATTGGTCAAGTGTCACATGTACAGGTCCCTACAAAATTCATGGAGAAATATGACCATTGGAGGAGGGAGCCGACCGTTGGAGCTTCACCAATAAATAGAAGTTCATTTGAAATGAAGTGACAACTTTTGTAATTTCGGTGCTCAGAACTTCTTGAAGTGATTTCTAGAGAGAGAGCCTCTTATCAACTCTCAAAGCTTCATGCAGAAAGTTTGAATTGCTTGTTCAAACTTTTACTTGTGCAGACTTGCTTCTTGCGACTCCGATTGTTGGTGATTACAATCAAGGACTTCCAGAGATAGGAAGACAGAGGTTCCAACACCTTGAAGTTGAGGGCTTCCTTGCTGAGGAAGACAGAGGTGTCGACTACCTGATAGTTGAGGGCTTGTGGGGATAGTAAGACAGATTCTGGTCTTCGTATCGAGGGCTTACCCTGGTGTGGGTAAGACAAACGTTCATGAAAGTATAAATCAAGGTACCTTTATCCAAGGTTGTTGGATACCCTTCTCTTTGGGTTAAAATATTTATTGTTTGTTACTTGTAGTTTTTCTACTTGTTTTCCACTGCATTTTGTATTTCTAAGGAAAGTATAACATTCTTATACTTCCTTACTTGTACTCTGATTTAGTTAGATTCTATACACTTTAAGGTAGAATCTCAATATTTTTAACGTTTGTTAAGTTTCATTTTGTGAATCACTATTCTATAATCTAGTAAGTGATTAGAACTTATAGTGGTAGTGTGAATTATCTTGTTTAACTTTCTTAAACATAACCATCCTAAAAATTTCTTTAGGGAATTTTTAAAATGTACAATTCACCCACCCACCCCTCTTGTATCTAGGAATCTCATTTTTATTTCGATCCTATGTTTGGTATTTTATTGTATATCATACTCAAAGACATACCATCCTAACAATTGGTATCAGATCAGGTGAACTCCTACCTTGTACCAATCTAACACTTGGTAACAGAGATTTAGTTCCATCTGAATTAATCCCACGATTATATTTAGAAATTTTATATTCTCCCTTATATATCTTAGAATTGATTTTTTGGATTCATACTTTCCATATTCATATTTTTCTGAATCATAGTTCAGATTCACTTTTTATTAGAGTTACAATTTTTTTTTCTTATAATATTTTCATTGTTTTCAAACTTTTACTTATAACAGGTTTGTACACCAAATATATTCTTAAGGATGGAAGGTTTAAATGTTGGTTCTATTGACAACTTAAATCCTACCAGACCACCTATATTTTATTGTAATGATTATGAGTATTAGAGAGATCAAATTAAGACTTTCATTATCAACACTAGGGTAGATAACATTTTCATGCTTACTGGAGGATACAAAATTCCGGATAAGGAAGTAAGTGCTTTTACTAATCAAGAAAATCATGAATACCAACTCAACTATAAGGTACACAATAATATACTTTGTTCAATGAATAGGAATATATATATATCCAAATTCCTTTTTTTAAATAGAAAACAGTATATGGAAGAAACTTGAAGTTACTCATTTTGGTACATCTAAAGTGATTGAGACTAAAAGACCTATGCTTAGAGCTGAGTATCATGGTTTCAATTTTCCTTATAGTGAACCCATATGAAAAGTACAACAGGGATTCATGAACATCATGAATAGATTAAAATCTATGGGAGAGAAAGGTTTATATGATGAAGACCTTGTGGATAAGATTATCGATATCATGCCAAATGAGTGGGAATCAAAGAGGACTGCAATCAATGAGAACAGGAAAGTCAGTTAGATTTCGTTAGATGAACTATTTGGGACTCTTCTTCCACATGAGACTAGAATGAAGAGAGATGCTAACAACATAAAGAAGAAGAATGAGAATGGAAGTGTTGATTTTACAACTACCTCAAATCACATGAAAGCTAGGACTCTTAAAAGAGTTACTAGATCCAAGTCTAAGAAGGTTATTATCCAATCCAAATATAGTGAGAGTGAAGTCTCAGAAAATGATTTATCTAATCTTGCTCGAAGGATGAAGAAGATATCCGGACAAAGGAATTTACACTCCATGTATAAGAAGAAGGAAAGGAAATATAATAAAGATTCGAAGGTAACATGCTATGAATGCAACAGAGCTGGACACATAAGACCTAACTTCCCTTTTCCCAAAAGAAAATAGAGAAAAGAAATGCATTCAGAAAGGAATATAAAGAAGTATTACAAGTCAAAGCTAAGAATGTTTTGAATGCTAATGACACCTGGAAAGCCAGTGGTGGTGACTCTTCAGATGAATCTTTGGATTATGAATCTTCCTGACAGAAGAATCTTGGGCTTATAACCAGGATACCTATTGATAATCATTGATTTATGGATAAGTTACACAATACTGAATCATTGACCAACGTTTCTTTTAATGCTAATGATATTAAATATTATAACTCTTTTGATGAAGAATCCTCTTCTGATAAATAAAATACTTTACCTACCTATGAATAAGTTCCTGGGTTTTCTAAACTTCTTGAGATTGAGAACTCAAAACTCATGAAAAATCATGATAAGGAAAACTCTGAGAATATTATTCTTACTAAGGAAATATCATATATTTCTAATGATCCTGATAAGAAAAATGCTGATTTAGAAATTATTTCAAAAAATCATGAGAAAGTAAATTCTGAGAGGAATAAACATTCAAAAGAACTAGAAAACGTAATTTCTAAGAAAGATGTTTTTGTGCCTAGCTCTAGTTCAGATGCTTTTGAAAACAAGAACCTTGTTATAAAACTCAGATCTGAAATATTTTCTTTAAGTAAGTGTTTGTCAAACTTTACTGATGGTAAGGAAAACTTTGATAAAATGTATTCACAAATTTGACATTGAAGGAATACTTATGGTTTTGGTTACACAAGTTCTAAACCTATTTTTAGTAACAACTACTTTATTCCTCAATGTGCCCCATTTTTCACAAAGTGTCAATGTGGTGGTCACTGGGCAAAGAATTATTCATTAAAAAAAACCCAATCTTTAGGATTTTATAAATCTTGTTTTTATAAGAAGGTGTGGGTACCCAAAATTTTTCTTTCTGACATTTTCAGATCCATGCAAGTCTAGATTCTAAAAACCTAACTTTTCTCTTATTTTCATCAAAATAGGGAAAGTACCAACAATAATACATGGTATATGGATAGTGGATTTTCCCAGCATATGACTCGTAACAAAAGATATTTTGAAAATATTATCAAGCCGAAAGGAGGAAAAGTAACATTTGGAGATAATGCTTAGGGAAAAATTATTGTTATAGGAAACATCATTCTTCTTGAAAAAAATTTGATTCCAAATGTTTTGTTTGTTAAAGGTCATAAGCACAACCTCATCAGTATAAGTCAATTATGTGATGAAGGATACCTTGTGAATTTTAGGAATGATTAGTGCTTAGTACACAATTCCAAGGAAGAGTTTATTCTTTCTTCCCATAGGCAAGAGAATGTACACACTAAACTTAGAAGACCTTAGAAGCCAAGGCTTACCATGACTTGGTGAAATGGAAGATAATTCTTGGTCATGCAAGAAGCAACATTATGTAGCACTATCCACTACTAAAGATGAATATGTAGCAACTGTAATTTGTTGTGCTCAAGTGTTGTGGATGCAACACACACTCACAGATTATGATTTGAGTTTCACTAAGATTCAAATTTTGTGTGATAACAAAAGTGACATTCCCCTTAGTAAAAACCCTTCACATTACTCTTGTGCAAAACACATAGATATTAAGCATCACTTTCTTAGGGATCACACACTAAAAGGATATATCATTCATTAGTTTATCAGAACACAAGATCAACTTGCTGACATTTTCAAAAATATATTTACCCTCTGATAGATTTGAATACATTAAACAGAAGTTAGGAATGATAACTGTGAGGTAATCTTCCTTTATTAACATCATGTTCAACCATTCTCCTTACAGTAATAAACTCATTTTCATAGGGGGGGTGCATTTTATTGTAATTCTTTCAAAAAATTTCGTAATGAGTCTTTGAAATGTTTTCAAAATCGAATTTTTCGTTATGAAATTTTCGTACTGGAAATTTCCGTAATGAAATTTTCATACTGGAAGGTTTCGTAATGAAATTTTCATACTGGAAATTTTCATAATGAAGTTTTCTTACTGAAAACTTTTGTAATGAAGTTTTCGTACTGGAAATTTTCGTAATGAAATTTTCATACAGGAAACTTTCGTAATGAAGTTTTTGTACTGGAAATTTTCGTAATGAAGTTTTCGTATTGGAAATTTTCATAATGATAATTTTGTACTAGAAATTTTTTATAATGAAGTTTTCGTACTAAGAATTTTCATAATGAGAATTTTCGTAATGAAAAATTTTCATAATGAGAATTTTCGTAATGGGAATTTTCGTACTCATATTGTTTTATAATGAAATTTTCGTACTGGGAATTTTTGTAATTATAATTTTTGTACTGGGAATTTCCATACTCATATTTTTCGTAATAAGTTTTTCATAGTCAAATTTTTTTCATGAAGAATATTACCTATTACGAATAATCTTCCTAGCCAATCTGAAATTCATGACTTCCTTACTCAAATTTTCGTAGTCATTTTTAGTTGCTGGTAGTTTCTTTTTCTTAAAAAATTTCTCAGATTCGTTTCTTCTTAAATCCAAATGTTTTTAAAACCTTAAAAGATCGGATTTATGTTTTCCTTGTAGATATCTTTTCAACCGTCAGATCAGATCAGAAAAGTTTTCAACCGTTAGATTTGGTTTTGAAGTTCAGAGGTCAGCTCCATCGCCTATATAAAGGGCACCCCCATTTTGTGTCCCACATTGTTTTCAAAGCTCTCTCATTCTGAAGCCTTGCCTCTACTCTTAAATCCCGTTATGAATCTTATAGTGCTCCTCCATTTCGAATGTCTGTAGAAGCTACTTCCCAAGACATGTCTTCAATGAAACCAATATCAAAATGGTTAGTCTACAAGGAATGTTTAGTCAATCCGTATTTCTTCAGTGAGTATTATTCACTAATTTCCAAGAATATCAGACTCAATGGATGGGAATATTTTTTATATCCAAACCTAGGGGTCAGGATGTTGTTTATACTGATTTTCTTGAATATTATTATGAGTCGGTTTCCTTCTATGAAGAATATGGAAGAGAAAAGTTTTCTTTCAAATAATATGGTAAGACTTACAGGTTATCTTACACCAAGGCAGCAAGCTTGGTGGGCCTCTCATATGATGGTGAAGCAGAATTTTTTTCACATAAGCTTCCGGATGTGCAAGTAAGTTTTATCAAAGTGAAGGCAATGGAATGACATGGACTTAAAGATGACAAAACAATAAATATTTCTCACCTTTCCACCAATAATTTTATTCTCCAGTTGTGGGTTCAAGGGTTTTTTGTTCTGAGGAGAGGAGATAAGGATAACCTAAAGAAAAGTGATATCTAAATCTTAGATTTTTTGGTAAATCTAAGGAAGATAAATCTGATGAGGCACGTTCTTATTACAGTTCAGAATATCAAGAATGGAACTTTGAAGGCTCAAATCATTATTTATCATGCTCTTATCTCCAAGATTATTATTCAATGTCTTGATTTGTTCAAGGTTTATTGCAACTCTAAGCTGATAATTTCTAAGCTGATTTTGGTAGGTGATGATACTTTAAAGAGGATTAAAGCTGCTTTTTCAAAGGAATCAAGTGAGTTTTACGATCTGCCAGAAGAACAGGTAGGAGTCGCTCTAGACAATGTTGAGAAGGTGGAGCCAGTAAATAAGGTTGCTAAGAAGATGAAATTGAAAGAAGTGGTTGCTAAATACAAGACTCCCAAATCTATGTAAACCCAATCCGCACCTCCCAAGCCGAAGAAACAGAAAGCATATCCAGATGAGTTGGCTACTAAGTGGATGGAAGATAAGGAAAAAAGGAAAAAAGGGGATCCACAGTTCGGATTGGACCCTCATGAGGCTAAGTCTTTAAGAGAAAAATATGTAGATGAGTTATAGAAACATACCAAAGAGAAAAAGATGAAGAAGAAGATGTCAGAGTAAGAGATTTTTCAATCTCTCTTAAAATCCATAGAAATAGACTCTGAAAAAATTCTCATTCTGGAAACCTTTATTGGTTAACCTTTACCAGAGACCCCTAACAAAAATTACTTTACTCTTAAAAAGTATAAAGGTAAAGAGGTTGTTGAAGAAGTAGAAAAAGGATCTGGTGAAGAAGTAGAGGAATAAGTTGTTGAAGAAGAAGAATAAGAAGAATAAGGAAGTGATGATCTGGATGACTTGATTAAACATGTTGAGGATTATCAAGAAAAGTATGAATCTTCAAAGATGGTCACTCCAGGAAAGAGATATGACAAAGAAGGTAAGAAGATGATTTCAAGGAAGAAGAAAAAGAAAATGAATTGTCTGATGAGGAAGTAATCTATAAGAAGAACTTTCTTGAAGAAGGATCAGAGAAGGATAAAACATATTAAGAAAAGATATTTCAAGTATCTGAAAGCGATGAAGAATCTCTTGATGAGGAAATTCTGAAAGTTGATAAGGGGAATCAAGTTCGTATAGACACCCCAAAAAAAGATTTCATCATGAAGAAAGATGTTGGTGGTCTTTCTAGAAGAAAGCTGGTGGATATTGAAGAAGAACAATCCCCAAGCAAGGTCTCAGATTCGGAATCATCAGCATTGGGTCATGACATTGTTGTTGAGTCTTTGAAAAAGCTGGTGGACACCATTCTTGTTTTTCCCACCATATACTCCAGATTCCAGATGACGCAACATAGTCTGAATCAAAAGTTAGAATCCTTATCTATGGGGATGGATAAGTGTGTAAAGATTGAAGCAGATCATAGAAATTTCCTTATCAATTATGATGTTCACATAAAATCATGCAGAAAAATCACTTAGTGGTCTAAGAAAGCTGATGATGACTTGGTTGAGTTTGATCATTTTCAAAATGATGTTAATGATGCTTTTGACACTGAGGATTCCAAGATTAAGAATATTTAGGAAAAGATGGACCCTGAGAAAAATTCTCGAAATCAACAAGTGAAGGACTTTAATGGGAAGGTTAACTCTCTTGCTCAAAATTTTAAAAGGGATAGAGATCTTTGGAATGAGCTCAAAGAAAAGCTTGTAAAGAAAGATTAATTTCTTAAAGCACAATATGAGGCCCTTCAAGATCAAGATGAAAGGATCAAAGCATTGGACAACCAGTTGAGGAGGACCAGAAATACTTGAAGAATCTGAAAACCTTGTTAAAGAAGTTAATCCCCAAGGAAAAGAATGACAAATAGACAAATTTGATTTTTTGTTGTAATGATTTTCCTTGTAAAAATTCTTTCAACTCTAATGAAATATTTGGTTGGTTGTATCTTGTGTTGTATTTACTAATATTTCAGGTACCAAATTTCTTTTCCATTCCCTTAAATTATTTCTGAAAATCACAAAGGGGTAGAAGGAAAAATAACTACTCAAAAGGGGAGAAGGAAAATTTTAAAAAGGAGAAGAAAAATTTCTAAGTGAAGAACTATCCTTAAGTAAGGGTGAGTTCTCATTATGAAGTTTTTAATTCCTATAATAATAAAAACTACATTTCGAAAATCCAGAAAACAATCCTTAGAGTTTCAATGGCTAAGGCCGAGTTAGTTATATTCACCATCATCTATGAAAAAAGGGAGATAAGTTTTAATTTCAAAGTCTAAAGAAATTTTTTTCTAAGTCCTTATATTTATTTTTCATAAGGTTGTGTGTGCTTTACAAAAAGGGTGAGATTGTTGATTCAATAAGGTTTTCCTTATGACATTTCCATGCCTTATTGTTTTGAAAATCACAAACACCTTATACTTAAGCAAATCGATATTTTAGTTCTCTAATGAAAATTTCCTTCCTTAAGTAAATTTACCCTAACCAAGATTTAATTATACATATCAATATTTTTCTTAAGTATAAAACTCGGATTCATACCTAAAACCTCGGAATCATATAATAATTAGATATGAAGCATTCTGTTTTAGGATTCAAATTCTGGATACGAACTCTAATGAAGTTCCACTCCAAACTCTAGATACGAACTCTAATAAAGTTACACTCCAAATTCTGGATACAAACTCTAATGAAGTTCTACTCCGAATTCTGGATACGAACTCTCAAATAGTTCCATTACAAATTCTATATACAAACTCTAATGAAGTTCCACTCTGAATTGTGGATATAAACTCTAATTAAGTTCCACTCCGAATTCTGGATACAAACTCTCACAAAGTTCAACTCCGAATTCTGGACTCTAAACTTTTACTACTTCGACTTCGAACTTCTATGAGTTCGACTCCAAACATCAACTAGTTCAACTCCAAACTTCTATGAGTTTGACTCCAAACATTTACTAGTTCGACTCCGAACTTCTATGAGTTCAACTCCGAACATCTTCTAGTTCGACTCTGAACTTCTACTAGTTCGACTTCGAACTTTTATGATTTCAACTCCGAACTTTTAGTAGTTCAACTCCAAAATTTTACGAGTTCAAATCCAAACTCTGTAAGTTTAGATTCTGAATTTTAGTGAAACCAGACTCCGAATTTCCTTAGAAATTCAGACTCTGGATTTCTTTAGAATTCAGGTTTTGAATTCCTATAAAATAGAATCTGAATATCTCTTTATTATAGACTCTGAATTTTATTTTGGTTAGACTCCGAACTATTATTTTCTTACATTCCGAACTTTAGTTTTACTTATGCTTACACTTGTTTCATTACAAAATGGTGTCATGATTTCATTTATTAACTAACTGTTGGTTAAGTGACACGTGTACAGGTCCCTCCGAAATTCAAGGAGAAATATGACCGTTGGAGGAGGGAGCCTATTGTGGGAGCTTCACCTATAAATATGAGTTCATTTGAAAAGAAGCGACAAATTTTGGAATTTCGGTTCTCAGAACTTCCTGAAGTGATTTATAGAGAGAGAGAGGCTCTTATCAACTCTCAAATCTTCATGAAAAAAGTTACTTCGTGTGACTCCGATTGTTGGTGATTACAATCGAGGGATTTTAGGTATAAGAAGACAGATGTTCTAACACCTTGAAGTTGAGGGCTTCCTTGCTGAGGAAGACAGAGGTACCGACTACCTGATAGTGCAGGGATTTTGGGGATAGCAAGACTGATTCCAATCTTCGTATCGAGGGCTTACCCTGGTGTGGGTAAGACAGACTTTCTTGAAAGTATAAATCAAGGGACCTTTATCCAAGGTTGATGGATACCCTTCCCTTTGGGTTAAAAGAGTTATGGTTTGTTACCTGTAGTTTTACTACTTTTTTTCCACTTAATTTTCTATTTATAAGGAAAGTATAACTTTCTTATACTTCTTTACTTGTACTCTGATATAGTTAGATTCTATACGCTTTAAAGTAGAATCTTAATCTTTGTATCTTCTGTTATGTTTCATTTTCGGAATCACTATTCCGAAATATAGTAAGTGATTAGAACTTATAGAGGTATTTTGAATTATCTTGTTTACCTTTTTTAAACATAAATATCCTAAAAATTTCCTTAGGGAACTTTTTAAAGGTACAATTCACCCCCCCTCTTGTATCTGAGAATCTCATTCTTATTTCCATCCTACGTTTGGTATTATAGAGTATATAATAATCAGAGACATACCATCCTAACAATATATACAATATAACTATTATATAATAAATTGAATGAGAAATTTTTTATTGAGTTTCAACATTTCTTCTTTGTGTCGGGGAAAAATGAACCCCTCCATTCAAGATATTCTAGAATTCTTTGATCAATTTTTTTTTCATCCTATATTTTTAAGCTTGTGTGTTTAACCCCATTTTATCTCCTTTTTGGGGTACAATAATTCATTAATATTTTTAAATTAGTTAAGAAATTATATACTTCTCCCTTTATGTTCAGAAATATATGGTATTATCGTGCTTCTATTTTTCTAGGTGATTAGTCTTAAGAAAATTATGAAGTCAAATTAATTTTTAAATATTATAATTAAAATTAGATATATTATACATTTATTTTATTCATGTTTACTAATTATATAATTTATTTCTAACACTTATAATACCTCTAATAAAACAATATGAATAACCAATGAGAAATATGATAGTAAAAGTGGTGGGTGAATTATTTAAATAAGTATTTTATAAATTTCATAAATTTTGGGGTTATTTTGATTCTATTAATTTGAATGAAATTATATATCATGTTTCAATTGATGGTTTTATTCCCTCGAATGATGTGAATTTTTTTAGAGCCTACATATTTTTAGTTATTTTTTTCTAAAAATACTTCACATAATTGAATAATAATTACCCTTAGTAATTTATGGGATATTTATAAAATTATTAGTTGAATGGTGTTTTTAATGTATTTTATATGCTTGAAAATAAGATGTTTTCTTAATATTATGTGGTTTATTAAATGTGAGTTTTTATCTCTATTATGTGTGGTTTGTTAGTGATACCTAGTATCTTGTTATGGGATGAATTAAAAAATCTTGAAATAGGGTTGTTACTACATTAAGATTTTGTGTGTTGTTAATTAACTCTAGAGATGTAACGTGGTTGTAAATAAATAAATTTGAATTTTATTTGGGATATAAATTCATGGTACAATTGAGTTAAAATTTGGAATTAAGTTGTTTGATTCAGGATAATGGTGTGTCTTTGAATATGAGGAATAAATGTCTCAATGAACTCAGTATTGATGAATGAATTGAAATACGGAATTGGATGAATGAATGAATAAAAATGGAATTTTAAATGGTTTTTATGGTTTTTTGGGTGGTTTTGGATGGTTTTTGAAATGCAATCAGTGAAGATAGTGGATGAGTAGTGTTAATAAAATGGGGAGATATATGGGTTCTTTTATGGCCATTTGTGTGCACCCATAGGATGGTATTTATGCGAGACTCTCTATTCAGGTGTTTTCTTATGATTTCTAAATGCACCCAACCTTAATTGAGTCTTTTATATAGGAACAAAAATCTTTGGGATTAGGTGTTCTCATAAACATCTATGTTAGTGAGAAAATATGGGTGACTACCTCCTCTTCCCCATTATTCAACTGGTAGTGAATTTTATGTGATGGGCCAAGGATGGTATGGTCATAAAATGTATAGGGGTGTAATTTGGTCTACCTAATGATGTGATGATGATGGAATTATTGTAATATGGTGGGTTGTATTCATGGTGAGGGGAGGGAATACAGTTTATGTCCATGTACATGATACGATATTTCTCTTGTTTTTGAGGTGATGTATGCGGATGTGATATGGTTAATATGTGATGATGTGATATTTTTTTCATGGTGAAAATCTGAGAAGTTAGACCTTGAGAGAGTTAGGGTATGTAGGGTTGTGAGCCGACCCACATCATGTATGATGGGATGGGAGAACAATTTATTCGAAGTTGTGGTGTGAGAGTGGGATTCTAGTGGGGATGTTGTTGTGGGGATACTAGGATTTTATTTTTCAATTTATTATCATATTATACAAATATGGGATACTTTTTAGTGGGTCTTAGTGAGTACCAGATTGGGAAATTTACCTAATATGTGAATCTTTGATATACTCTTTATTTACTAAATCATTAATATCCTTTATTAATAATTTCTTGAGAGGTCATGTGGTGGATCAAACTATGTATATATGTAACACTCAACCATATAAATGTTTTTGGTGGATAAAAGGGTTTTTGTTGATCAAAAATGAATGACCTAGCTTTGGGTAGTAGTTTCTTTTTAATTCTTCCTCTTAGAGTAGTTATGGAATTTTATTTTTCATTTTTTTAGTATGACATTACCATAATTGTGGTATTTATATATATAACTCTTGGGTTATTTTGTATTATGTGGGATTGATTGATATTTATCCAAATAAAAAGTTTTTTATAGAGGATGTCATGGAAAAGTGGACAAGATAAAATTATTAAATTAAAACAAATGAGGATTACATGAGTCTAAAATAAGGGATTTTATTACATTATGTCACATAAAGAGATACAAATTTAGTAGTAATTTCATTGTACCAATTAATCTCCATGTTGATTCCCTTATTGGAAATCATATCTACCATTGAGTTAACTTCTTGGTATGCGTGAGTGATGATAAAGTGGAAACTCAAGAGGGAATCAAGACATTTCATCCATGTAACAGTGAGTTTTCCATTCCATGTGTATAACTCCGTTTCGGATTAATTTCACCACAGTGATGGATTCACTTTCAATCTAGAAGTTTTTCACACCTTTATAGAAGGAAAAGTAGACAACATGAATGATACTTAATATTTCATCCTTGAGTGAGGATAAAATAACACATGTACTGAAGTGTGATAAGTAGCCTATATATAGGGTATAAGGATAGACAAATACAGATCAAAGAATTTTCTTGTTCTATGTTAGAACACATACATTGGTAAATCCCTAAAGAGTTGGAGCATAATAAAATCCTGGTATTGGTCTTTATTATTATTTCTTTGTGTAAGTATTGTGAAGGATCAATGACCTTCCAATGAGTTAAAAGGAACATTAGATACTATATTCATCATGAATGACATGTTTTCTATTCGATCTAATTTCTTGTATTATTTTATCATTACCAATAGTTACCAATACAATCTTTTTGAAGTTTATTGGATTATTGTAAAAAATATACTTAAGAACTCTAGATAGATTAAAGATTTATATATAGTTCTTTGAATGTGATGTTGAGCTCATTCTAGTGAGTTTCATTAAAAAATTTCATATTAGTAATTTTGATTAAATATCTAAAAGTATTTTATGTTTTTTCTAAAAATTGGAGATATTATTATAATAATTTAAAAAACACCACCATGGTGGACTGGGAAAAGGGAGAAATTACAATACTGCATCAGATGTTTTGAATCATGATTTTTAGATCAAGAATTTTATCAAAACACTAGGTTGGTTCCAAGAATAATCATTGAAATAGAGAAGTACTATGGAAAAAATAGAAAAATTATTTAGTTGAAGAAACTCTAATATCACAAAAAGACCAAACACATCCTTTAAAAATACTACCTTATTCGATAAATCCTTGATAGTGTTAATGTAAATATCTATTGATTATTCATATAGAATATTATAGATAATATATTGATAAAACTATTATTATGGAAAAACATGACATTTTTTAAATTCACAAGGTATCGGATTCCTGAGAGACAAGATGTAATTGGTATTCCAAATTAGATGTATCATTATTTTGTAAAAAGTAGATCATATTAATCTTTCATTCATGTTTGTTCTATATTTTACATGAATTGTAAAATAAATAATTTCTATCAATGTATGAAATTGATAACTTCTTTATTGGCATTAATCATTGAGTATAATGGATTTTTATTATATGTTAATATTATTTTGATTAGATTTTTATGTATGATATATATTAGGTTCTTGAGATAAAAATGACTAACTTATTATTTATATTTACCTACTAAAGTATGACTTATTTGATATTAAGTATTTATGAATTAATATTCATGGGGTTGAAAAAATTTATAACACTTATTATTTATAGTTATCAAGATATCTCACATTTATACCTTTAGGATTTGATATATTTATTATTTCATCTTTAAGGGTGACTAAATCAAGGGTGGTTATATATATTCTAAATTATGTGGTAGTTATTTATTAATCTATATGATATTTTTTCTATTGTATGACTATTAGGAAATGTAATTCCTTAATTAAAATAGATTGAGGAGATTAGTGTCCGTTAATTTCTAAGTCATATGTGATTATATCATTTAATTTTATTAATGTTATGTGATTAATTACTTCAATTTGGACCATCTATTTCAGATAATTTAGACTAGTTTATTTTTATTATAAAATAATGACATGATCTATATATTGAAGTTTTCTACATGGATATTAATAATTTATTGTATGAGTATACATATTTTATATAGATATACATGTTATAGTAGAAATTTTTATATGGAGATATAAATGTTTCTAATAGAGATATTTCTATACCACTTTATTGATTTATTAGAAATGATATTTTTGAGAGTATTCTATTTTATTATATTTTTAAATTATGGAATTTTTAATTATTTTTAAAACTAAAATATATTTTAGGTTTAAAAATTATACCATAAAAAATGAATGATTATGGTATAATGTGTTTGTGAAATATTTGAGAGATTTTATATGATAATCACATACGATGGGTTTGTCATTGATTCAAAGAGAGTAGTAAAGATTTTCCTAAACTCAAAGAGGCTTTAATGAAAGTGTTTGATTTGATGACATGTGAAAAAATTTATAAACCATGTCATAGTAAAATCCATTTTAATTATTTCCATTATGAAATTGATTTTTATGTCACGCTATGTTCTTTGTGAAATGATATGTGATTGTATTACATACCTCTTTTATGATAATTTTCATATTTTAGGGCTTGTAAAAAATTATACGACCATGTTTTAAGTATTATATTACTATTGAAGGATTTTATTATCCATATAATAAATGAGATGTTTCCATAGCTGGATCCAAATACGTGGATTGTTTTGTAACATATAAAATTGTTAAACACCATGAAAATAATTTATTAAATGAATAATGTTTATATAGAGGGAGTTCATAAACTTATTTTTTAATAAAATATATTAATATCTTATATTAAAACCCGCTTTTAAATTATCCTCTATTTATTTATATTTTTAGTGGTGTTATAATTCTATTTAAATGGAAATAATTACATTTAATTCATTATATAATTATGTTTTTTAGTGAATATATTTTGATGAATGATTTATTTTATTACTACTTTTTTGATCTCTATCATGCTCATTGTTGTGGATGATGTTACATAGATGGTGAAGTGTATATGAATAATTTATTTTTCAAGAAACTTTATTGTTTTCTATTTGTGTTGTTGTGTTTTTTTTTGTTTTCTTATACCTCTTTTTGGTAAAGGTAAATCCAATAAAATTTAATATCCCCCACGAATTGAATTCAAAGGGGTTGAGTTTTGATTTTATCTTAATAGAGATTTGGTTAATGTATCATGGATACATACACCAATGTTATT
The DNA here is from genome assembly GCA_963277665.1 of Viscum album. Classification (NCBI taxonomy): domain Eukaryota; kingdom Viridiplantae; phylum Streptophyta; class Magnoliopsida; order Santalales; family Viscaceae; genus Viscum; species Viscum album. The sequence goes on along the minus strand of OY728155.1, from coordinate 1,785,770,934 downwards.
AAGAGATCTAAAAAACATATGAATATCCTATAATGTGGGGTTTAAATAAATTCCACATTGGGATAATGTTATAATTTGTATCTTGAAAACATTAATAGTGACTTTTTAAGGATAATTAATATTGTATTTATTGAAAACATAATCATAGATGATTTGGAATCAAATTAGTGGTGGGATGTGAAATAGGTATGTTGTTTCTCTATGATGGACGAAATAATGGTTCTAAAGGGGTTTTAATCCATGATTGGTTGAATCTAAGAGTATTATACTCTTGTGAAGAAACGCTACATCATAGTCCCAGATGTTTCAACATGAAGAGTTCAATCTAAGGTCTCTTGGGAACAATATCATTTAATAATTTCATGCTGTGAGTTTTAAGAGTGGGGTTACCAATGGGTACTAAATATAACTATTCTTCAAGAAAACACCCACACCACAATGATTGAGTTTATTCCATAAGGTGATGTTCCATGATCAATTTATATGAGAATTCTTAAGAAAACTAACCTCCTCACACTACAAGTTAATGGTGGTACTTCATGAATTGTCTATAATTAACATGTGTTGATATAAGGATCACATTATAATTCTACATATAAAACCATAATGAGTAGTAGATTTTGGGGATATTTTTATGGATTTATTATGATAATTTTTGTTCATGGAATCATGCAAAAATGAATAGTGTCATGCCATGATTAATGTAAATACAACAAATATAGGATTGATGTTATAGAGAAATGATTAAATAAACTTTTAGATAACAAAAAAAATTATATTAAATATTTCAAATAGATTTTTATAGGTATTAATCATAAGAAAAAGTGTTTAAACATGATATATAGTATAGAGAAATATGAGTTGGTAAGTTAATATTGATAAAATTTTTAACCCTAATAAAATTGTTTCTTATAACGGGCATTCAAGAACATATTAAAAATCCCTTAATTTTATATTTTGATATAAATTAAAAAATGTATATAGTGGGATAAAAAATATTGGACATCAAGTATTATCTCCTCAAGAAAATCAAGTGAGTGGGCCCAGTAAAAGACCATGTGTCATGTTTTCTCTTTTTATCTCTATCTTACATCATTTCATTAATTCATTTTCATCTTTCACACTAATTGGAGAAAATTAAATGGTTTTTATATTTGTTTATTTTTTAACCAATGATTCAACCTTTTTTACTCTTAGTGGTGGTTTAATTTCATGTGGGATTATCATTTGGTATTAGATAATATTATATCTATTTTCATTTGGTATACAATATAGTTTTTATTTAAAATATTTTCATAATGGTTCATGTTATTTTCATTAGTATCCAAATTATCATTTTTATTTATATCATTTTTAGATTTATTAGATATATATAAATAATAAAACCCACAAAAAACAAATGAGTTCCCAATCTTTAGGGGATTGGATTCCTTCTATTGAAGAAGCGTATGGTTTAAAATCATTTATCTCTTTGTTTTACCATTATTGATATCACTAAGACAAAATTTCATATTCTAAATGGTAGGATATACTATACATTATATGGTACAAAAATAATATTGAATAATGTGGGAGAGTGTGTAATGTGTTACACTCATCCTTCATGAACATGGATTTGATATACGTAATTGGTGTAAATTTTATGAATGTAATCTTAAGGAAACTCCATGATTATAAAGAGTGAGACAAAAAAAGAATAATGATTAAAAAAAATTCAAGATTAAATTTAGGATATTAAAATGATATATGTTGAATTATTTTAGGATTTATTTATTTGGGTGAAAATAATTGTTAGCTCAATATGAAGTTATGGTAAGTTTATAGGGACTCTACTATGGTAAAAAAATTAATCATTATTCTCTAAAAAAATCAGATAAGAATATCATTTCCTTAGAATATAAATAAATTTATGAGTGGATGATTGCTAATGTCAACAATTTAATAAAATCTTGTGAAATGAGGTTAAGTATAACTTGAATGGCAAAAGAAAAATATAAAAAGGGTATTATTTTCAATGACTCAAATGTTTGAAAACACATTTAAACAAATAGGTATCATTCATTTTAAAAGTGTTATCAATATGACACCATGAAAATTAATGAAAAATTTTCATCCATTTTTAAAAAAGTACAGTAATATAAAGGTAAATACAATAGAAAATACCATTTTAATTATTTAGATTATGGAATGATTGGAATATTTTCCTCTAGATTCCCTATTATCTTAAAAAGTTGGTAGTGGTGATCAATCTCAATTATCATCATGTAAAATTATGGTTTCAATAATTTGAAGTTGAAGAAGATTATTTAAATGAAAGGGAAAGAATATTTATTCATATAGAAATAATTTTTTCTCCATGCATAAGGAGACATCTTATACTGAGGAAATAGAAAAGGAGAAGGATGATTCTTGTAACACACTCACCATTATAATTTCAATGTATTTTATAACACCCTGAACAAAACAAGAACATTCAAATTATATATCTAGACTTACCAAGACATGTTATAATAGAATATGGGAGTTTTATTATGTTATTATTTTATTTATAAGTATTTAATGATTTCATTTAAATAATTAATATTATATTAAAGGCTAAATTTATATTTTCTTGTACGTTATTTGTGTTATTTCTGGAATGTGATTTTTTCCATAATAATGATTTTTAAAAAATATAATTATCCAAAATATATTGAAATGCAATTATGAAATTAGTATTTTTTGGTAAAAGAAATATGGAATGATAATTTATAATAGGAATACTAAGGATTTCATGAATTTTACCTAATAATTATTCTTAAATGAAATTTTTTAAGAAATTAAAAATGAAATTCCCTTCTAAATGAATAAATTAGTTATTAAGAAATATAATTATAGAAACTAAAAGGAATTTATTTAATTTGTTATTATGGGCCATTATTAAATATTTCCAACATTATTAGAAAAACATAAAGTTCCATTATGTAACCTTACCATTGATAATATATTTATTCTACCATGACTATTAATATTAGTATATATTATAGGTTATGATATGATCTAATTTAAATAGAAGGAAGAAGTAGTGGCCTCAACTAGTATGATCGAATCCTATGGATATCCCTTATTAGATCTTCCATGGTAGGTGGCATCACTTGGTTTTACCCTTGACTAATTCAATTAAAGATTAAATAGATGAAAAATGGTAAAAAAAAACTATTTATAGGAGAAGTTTGAGCTCATAGAGATCACCAATGAAACCATGCTCACCCAGCCATCCTATAAAAGAACTATTGTTAGTCACCATACCCTAATAGAATACACTAGTGAGATAAGGGGTTATGTATCCTAACCATAATATAATTAATTATTCTATATTTTTAAAAAGTAATGATTATTTTCATCCCTTTTAATTATTAATTTATAAATATGATATTAAAAAATAAGACGGTTAAAAATTATATGTTGATATAATAAAAAAGAAATTATATTTTTCAGAAATATTTATTTTCAATTAAAAAATTAATTTTTATAAATTCAATAATTTTGAGATAATTTTAATTTTTTGGAAATTTTCATATTAAAAAATATTTTTTAAATAAAAATGATATCATAATACAATAAAGAACAATGTTATTTTCATAATGGTCAAAAAGTTGTTATCATTGTAAGAACATGTAATTTTCAATAAATAAGTATTTATATTTGAAATTGTAAAATTCAATATTTAAAAAATTATTTTGGAAAAATACATATCATATTTGAAATTATCATGTCGGAATTATTTAATGGTGTATTTTTCAAAATTTTCAAATATAGTTAAACATTGGGTTAAAAATTCATTATGATATAAATATATATTATATATTATGACATTTTTATAACAAAAAGGTTAATTAATAAATAATATGAAGTGGGTCCATTATTAAAAATATATTTCCCATTTAAAATAATTTTTTAAAAGTTTATTTGAGATATTTTACTAACACATTATGAATATTCCAAAACCTATGTTACATTTTATTTTTTCCAAAATAGTTATTTATGAACAAGACTCACAACCACATCATGAATTGTATTATTTTAGAATGTTATTTTCTTAAACCATATAAATTTCAAACCAATCCACTTTTATAGAAACCATTGTTAGAGTAAAATAGAATGTTTTTTGTTTTTATTATTTTACTACATAACGTCTGAATCCTACATTTAAAAATTCATAGAGTTTACCTATATTTTTCTATAAAACCCCACCCAAAATCACATAACTCTTAACAAAAAACCCATTGACCATGAATTTATCATTCCTCTCCCTCTCTGAATCCCTCACAAGGATTTATCTTTCACTTAATAAGTACATCCAATGACTTTAGAAACACCCTCTCAAGGTAATAGATTCTCTTCTATTACATTTTCTTCAACTATTTTCTTTTTATTAATCATTTTTATATCCAATTGTTTTAGTTTTAATGTGATTTTACACATACCTTTACTATCCTTATGATTCAAAATTAATGATATAACACCATTTACACTCATTTAATCCTTCCATGAACCTTTATCTACACCATTTACGCCACTAAAATGATCCTAAGATGTTACATGCCAAAATATTTTTCTTAATACCCACACCGAATTCCATTAAAGGGTATTTAAGTAAACGTAAAAAACATTGTTATTTCATAAATATATTTATTTAACCCACACTCCTCTATCGTGGGATTAAATTTGATGAAATGCATTCATATATTTATATGATCTATGTGAAACAAAAATGCTTGTATTAGATATAAATGTGATGGGTGGTCTTGGAATTATAAATCCCTATAATGCATTAGATAATATTTTATCTCATCATATAACAAGTATATTGCATGGGAAGGTATCATAATAACACTAGGTTATTATTTATTTTCTATTAGACATATCTTATGTTTAATATTTCATGTTTTATCTTATTTTTAGATTCATATGATTCCATGATGTTATCATCTTATCCCATTCCTCAATATTAAATATTATGATTATAACCATTCTATTATGCCTCTTGACTGACATGTTCTTCTTACATTATGATATTAATTTTTTATTTCCCCATTGGGATTAATATCTCACCCCTTCCTTTTATACATCCCCAAGTTATCTTGTATGATTTTAGATGTTAAATTGAATTTTAAGGGAATGTTATAGTGTTCCTAAATAATGTTATCGTATCCAGATTTCATGTAACTATGATATGTGTATAATTACAAAACACACTAGGCATCTCAATATTTTAAATATTTTTGATTTGTATCTTAATGTAATAGATCCTTAAATAGTGATATTAATAGATTTTTGTTCTCATAGTTAGTATCAGATCCATGTCTTATTATTTTTACTTATTTATGTTAGAAAAACATAGGGAAAATAAAATATATAATAGAAAAAATTTTAATACATCCCAAAATTTTGTTAATAAATAGATTGCTAGATTTTCTTAGAAAATTTATTTATATAATGATAATGTCAAGTAAATAAAGTAGTGAAACATATGTTTCTATAGGTAATAACTATGATTTGGATAATTGGTTACTAACATTATTTATATGTAGTGCACGAAAATGAGTCATAAAACTACACACCAATCTAGACACATGTGTGGGACATTATTTGGTGAATCATGTTCTTTTTAAGAACCATTTTTAAGGTAATGAAAACTCAAAGAAATTTTTTTATTAGTAAATATAAAGTTGATAACTTTGATTAAAACCTAGAAATCCATGGCATATAGAATACATGTATGATATGCATAATCCCATCAATGTTCATAGTTTCCCTTTTGTATATTTTATAGTTTTGCAAATATATCCACTAATTTTATTTTATTTTAGTCAATGAATTTAAATAAGTGGAACTAATTCAAGAACCAATGTGAAGGGTGATTTTATAAAATCCCAAAGAGATTACCAACCTAATTAAATCAGGTGTCGTGAACTTTCTAACAATAATTAATCAATTATGTCAGGGTTATAATAGAAAATTGATTTATGAGGAACAATCTCTTCCACCTAAGAAATATAATGTCTTAATTGATAATTTTCTATGATTAATGCCTCGAAATGTTAGGGGAACATATGATACCTTAATCATTGAAAAATGGATCAACTATATTGAAAATAATATTTTATTTCCTTAAATTCCTTGAAAATAAAAAGGTCAGGTTAGATGTTCATCACAAGATAGGTGAATCTAAAAAATTTTGTGTATTATTCATGAAACAAAACCAATAATTAAATAAATCCATTGGACTATATATAATTCTGGAAAATGTATTTTGTTAAATGATTTCCTCACACTTTCATACTGAAAATAGGAGGAGAGTTACATAGCCTCAAGAAAAAGGATGATGAATCCATCAGTTAGACAAGGAAATATTCACAGGACTTGTGTGATACAGCTCTTACTTTGTTATTGGCCTTGAAAATAACGTTGAAAAATATTTTAGTAGCTTGAATCTATTTTAATTGAATTATTTGGTGATTCGATGCATTTATAGCTACTAAGAATTTTTTTATTTTACCTCAATAATAAAATGGTGATAAGATAATCTCAATGGTTCAATGGGTTTGGAGACATAATGAATAGTATGGAGGTTAATTTTGGTGATGAAATGTAGAAATATCATGGTGGAAAGATGTTCCAAAACTCTAATTGAAAATTATCATGGAAGAAACACCTCAGATATTTTCTATATAGGATAAGAAAATACTTTCTGTGTGGTAAGGTGACGCACTATGTAAGTGAATTCTGACAAGAGTAACCCAATATTGTTACGGGTAAAAAGAATGATCATGTAAATATTCATCTAGTTTTCCAATGATTTATCTTCATGAAACAAGGAAATTGTCTAAAATAAATCACTAATATAAGGGTTTCTAAAGATAAAATATAATAAAAATAACCAGGGCCTATATAAGAAGGGTGGGAATATTCCATCGCAACTGCTTAGATCAATCCTAATAATGATTTTTTGAGAGTTATGCAAGTGATTCATTAAATAATAGTGAAAATAATATTTGGAATTAGATCAACACATTATTTCATATCAGGTATTTCTAGTATAACTATTAAAATACAACTCAAAATATTAAAGTCAAGGTAACAGTGAAAGTTGAAAATGGATAAAATATTACTTCCCAAGTGTATAAATTCCCCCTTGCCAATATATTTCAGATGAATTTCCTAGTGATCCTTTTGAAATCACTTTACTGAAATTGGATATTATAATGTGTATGGATTGTCATTAATTTTAAAAATCAAATATTCACTATCATTAAAGGAAATCACCCTTAGTATCATGAATATCTGTACGATTATATATAATTGTAATGATTATGATGAATCTACTTTGGAATCATCTTATTAATAATGGATATTATTTCTTTATGAGAAAACATACTTTTATTAAATGATTAGGACTAAGGAAAATATCATCCTTGATGAGATAATAATTTTAAGAGAATACACTGATGTGTTTCTTGATGAATTTACTAGTCTTCCCTCAATTTTAGGGGTTGAGTTATCAAATATACATATACTTGGAGTATTAAAGAATTTTAAGACACCATTTATAATGGAAACTATTTAAGATGAATCTCTTAAAAATAAACTATAAGAAAATCATTATTGAGGGTTTTGACACTCAGGTGCTTCACTATGGGGCACTTAGATCCCTTTTGTTAGGAAGAAGGGAGGGTAAATTCACCTATGAATTGATTATCATGACCTTAACAAGATATTGATAATAAAAAATTATTCTCCAACATGGGATCTTAACTTTTTTATTCAGTAACATATAGACTAGTACTTATCTATGATTGATGTTTGATCAAGATATTATCATGTAAAGGTAAAGAAGCTGGATATCCCCAAGATTATATTTCCGATAATATATGAACTTTATGAGTTTAAAGTGATTTTATTTGAATTAAATAATTCTACTTCCATGTTTATATATATAATGAATAGAGTCATTAGTGATCACCTTGAAAAATGTTTAATAATATTTATATATGATTTTCTTATCTATTAAAAAATGTTCGGAGGAATATGATGAGAATTTCAATGCATAACTAAAGACCATGTAAAATGAATATATATATATATATATATATATATGTAATATAAGTAAACACAATATTGGGATGGACCAAGTAACATTATTGGAGAATGTTGTTACCAAAAATGTATATATATTAAACATTTGATAAAAAATGAATATTTAATGATGTATTAGAACATCATAGGTGAAGAATATGTATATTTATCTTTGATATACTCGGTATTATCATCGATTATTATGAATATTCTCATGATTTCCAAACCCACTAACCATAATAACATGGGAAGGGTGATGTTTTTATTGATTGATGGATGTGAAGAGATAATTAGATATTTAAAAATGAGATTTATCGCTACATCTATTCTCACATTACCCACCAATGGGGATGGATTTATGATCTACAATGATGCATCCAAAAACATTTGTGGGATGCGTTCTCATGAAAAATGAACAGGTGATAACCTATGCCTCCCACCAATTAAATATACATAAGAACAACTACATAATGCATAACCTGAAATTGGATAGCATCACCATTAAATATAATATTTGGTGATATTATCTCTATGGATAGCAGTATGATAGATGTACTATTTATAATAGCATCAAGTATATATTCAAATAAAAATTGATTAACATGATCCAATTAATTTAGTGATATATAATCAAGGATTATGAATATTTAATCCATTACCATCCTAGAAAGGTGAATAATGTAGTAGATTTGTTGATTAGTTTAGATCCCTCAACCCTGTCTATGTTAAGGATTGAAAGGGATCAAATATTATTGATAATGATAATGATGGACATGGGAATGATAAAACAAACATTATCATACTTTTATAAAATAAATACTCAAAGTTTCATTCTTAAGAGGATCATATAGGGCCAAAAATATGATAAGAAGACACATAGAAAGGTAGAGAATATTTTAGAGATTGAAATTTCTAAATACGAAGATATAAGATATATAACCTGGATATGTGTCCTATAAAAACCAAAAATGAAGAGGTAACTTCTTGATGATAAACATAGCTCATACATATCTATTCATCCATGAATTGATAACATGTATAGATATATTAATTAAAACCTATGGTGGAATAAGATCATGTGGGTGCTTATAGAATACCTATCTTGATTATTGGTATAAAAAATTAATGTATTAATAATAAAATTCTAAGGGTATTGTGTAACCATTTTCCATAGCATTATATAAATAGGAAAACATAACCATGGATTTTATCATAGGAATATCTAAGAAGTCTAATGTAAATAACACCATTTTTGTGGTATTATGTTTTCTAAAAAATTCATCAAATATCTCTTCTATATGTCTAAATGATCATGATATACATAATATAATGGTAACCTTCCCTTATTGAAGTTTTTATATAAAAATATTTTTTATTCAATCATTAAAATGGAACCTTATGAGTCACTTTATGGGATAAGGTGTTAGAATTCAACATGTTATGAATAATATGGAGAGTAGAAGCTGGTGGGACCTCAACTTATCCAAGAGATAACAAGGAAGGTTCAAACCATTTATCATTATATTAAATCCATTAAATATTGATAGTGAATCTACATACACAATCAAAAAATAGACCTAGAGTTTGAGGTTATAGATAATATGATCCTTAGTATATCATCGTCGAATAAAGTAATGATGTTTTACAAAATAATAAAGATTATTCAAGATAAATCGGCTCTTTGAGATCTATAATAGCCTCAGTGTTATGTCCCATCGACTCGAACTCATACCAAATCAATCACATGAACATGATGTTTAATGGCCCGGACCTCTCCGGTCCACTACTTTGTGAAAATGTGGTGTTGGAGGTGTTCCGAGAGGTCAAGGTGACTTATCCCACAGCCGCTACCTACCGGTAGCTCGGTCTACCGGTAGCTGCTGCCTACCGGTAGCTCGGTCTACCGGTAGCTGCTGCCTACTGGTAGCCGCCCCTTACCAGTAGCCCGGTCTACCGGTAGCCGCATCCTACCGGTAGCTGGGTTTACTGGTAGTCGCGGCGTACTGGTAGCTCGGCCTACTGGTGGTCGTAGTCTACCGGTAGCTCGTCTACCACTATCAAATTTCTAGTTCTGGGAACAGTGTTTCCAGTTTTATGAACAGTATTTCTATCGGTGACCTTCTATCGGTAGACTTGAATAATGTTCTATCGGTGAGGATCTAACGGTAGACTTGTGTTTCTATCGGCAAGGTTCTATCGGTGACCTTTTCTTTCCTTTGCCAATTTTTGAGTTCTGTGAACAGTGTTTCCAGAATTTTAAGAGCTACTGATTCCTTCCTTTGCCAAATTTCACGTTTGAATAGTGTTTCCAGAATCCTAAGAGCTACCGATTCCATACTTTGCCAAATTTCACGAATGAACAGTGTTTCCAGACTTCATAAGAGCTACTGATTCCATACTTTTCCAAATTTTTGAGTATGTGAACAGTGTTTCCAGCTTCGCAAATTTGACATTTTCTTTGACGTAAAATACTTTTAAAACCTTATTTTTAAGGACTTTATGACCGATTCAAAGGCCATAAATTCTATATTAATTATTCCTAAGGCCGGGATGTATTTACTTGGTCAAACCGTGTGGGTTAATACGATCCGTTTTTAATGGAGAATTAACCGGATCTTAAACTGTCTCCCCATTAAATCTTCAAAAAGGGACGAGATATCATTATCCCTTGTTCTTTCCCTTTGTTCTCAACTAAGAGGCACTAGGATTGGTTCTGCTCTGTTTTGGATGCAACCGAGCCGTGTCGATCAATCTTTGATATAAGGTATGTTGAATCGTCGTTCTTTTGGGGTTTATCTTCTCCTATCCTCTTTTCCATAATTATACCATGTAATTTCCAAGATTCTAATGGGTTTTCTTGGGGTTTGGTTGGTTGGGACTTACCGTGGCATCCTCGGGTGGATGCAGTTGTCGCGAGAGAAGGATTGTGGCCCGTTGTGTGGATAAAGGACGTCAAGAACTCTTCGAGGTAGGGGATTCATGGATTCTCTAATTGTATATGTGCAATCGTAGAATGAGCATGATTTATCCCTTTGGATCACAATGAAATTGACCTAATTAAATACTTGAACCGGATTAAAATAATTGGTTGATCTTATAATGTTGCTTTATACCGTGGTAACGGTTTGCCTCATGTTTTCCTAGATATAGTGATATCTATGTTTTCTTTGATTTTTTTCGTTCATGATAGAAATTGATAATGAACATAAAGCCTGAATTAATTGTTAATTAATTGGCTAAAATAAAGAGGCATGTAAATTAATCTGGTTATTGCCGTTGTTGTAGTTGTTCTAATTTGAGGATAATCAAATTAGGGAAGGAAGCATGGTTATTTAATTGTGATAGCTTGGTGATTAGGTATCCGTGATTTGAACCTACGAATAAAAAATATTCTAATTAAATATGGATTAAATAATAGATTATGTGGGAATTTCTAAAGGGGTTCTGAGTTAACCTCTTATTTTCTAAAGGGTCAAGAGCCCATGGTTGTGATTGTAGTTTTTCTGCTGCTTGTGCTGTTATGTGAGCCTGGATGGCTATTGTGATATATGGAGGCGTGGAGGCCTTGTGGTTATGGCAGTGGATGACGCCTAGAGTGGCGATATGCATCAGTTATGCATGTGGGTGTCGGGGAGGACACCAGGGGTGATGGAATGGGATGGATGCAGTTGTTGGATGATTGTGGTTTGATTTGAATGTTAATATGCTTTTCTTTTCCCCACTGCTCAAGGAAGCTGGTCTCGCTACCCTTCTTCCGAAGGAGGCAAAGACGCACGGGGAATGCCACGTGCTTTCTGTGTTTAGCCTCTCGAGGTAGAATGGGTTTGTGCTCTTTCTATAGGCGGAAAATACTCGACGGGTAGTATATCTACTCCCCGTGTTGAGCCTCCTTTGTGTTTAGTAGCATAGGATGCTTTTCTAGAATGCCCGAGAATGTGGGAAAGTAACTCTATAATGAATGTTTGATTAAATGGTGAAAATCCACGGGGATGGAGATACGGGAATTTAAAGGTGATGTGAGTATTAAAAGGAGCAGTTGTTTTTGAATGTGATGCCAATTCAGTTTAATGTGGAATTGTTCATTCTTAATTAATGTTTAAATAATTAAATTAACGTACAGTTGAACTGATAAAATGAGAATGGAGTAATCTAATAAAGATCTTCAAATTTTGTGTGCTTATAGGATACCTAGTCTTTAAAAGTAGCAGTCTGGAGTCTGAGAGACGTTAGCTGCAGTTATATCTAAGACTAGGTAATGCCCATAGTGTGGATGTGAGTTACATATATATTCTGTACTTTTTGTGTTTCTATACGCTACTCCACCCTGTTGGTAAGGGAAACTGACACCCCGGTGATTCTGAGCCCTGGGGGGTGTTTTCCCCAACATTCTGATGGGAGGTTGAATGGCTGACTACCCCATTTGGCCCCGCTCTCTTCTCTTGGTAGATACTTGTGCCATGAGGCACAGCGGTTAGTTACCCCATATATGTGTGTAGAGGGCTGTAATGGCTTGTGGTTATTCACACACATATATTATGGATATAGTATCCTATGGACTACTATATGTGTAATGTGTATAGGATATGATGGCTTGAGGATCCTTACTCGAATTATGGGCTGTAATGGCTTGAGGTATTATACCCGACGTATGATACATGTTATGCGGGATGTGGTGGATCTCGGAAACTACCTGGTTACTTTTGGTTGTGAGGACGGTGTGGTGCTTCGCCCAGGTGTCTCCGGGCAAGCCTATGTGGTGCACGAGGTGCAGATTGTGGAGCTTAGCCCAGGTGTCTGCGGGCAAGCCTTTGGAGAGAGATGCACAGGACGTATGTCGTTGGGGAAAAGCGGCAAACCAGTGGGGAAGTAGTAGCGGGGTACCCTTGATATTCTATTCTATATGCTATATTATTGTATGTGTTACTTGGTGATAGTATCCATGGTGAGGTTGGGAACTTAGTATACCTATTTAGGTAACGAGTTAGTTTCACTTGTTGTTCACTGGGCTTTAGCATGCTTTCTTTACTTTTGCACGAGAGGCTTGGGGAGGATCCTACTGAGTATACTGTTATACTCACCCTATGTATATATAAACTGTTTTTCAGGTCACTTGGAGCAAGTTAGATATCAAGCTGATTACTACTAGCTTGCGGTTGGAGGAGGAGCTGTTCGGGCTTGTGGTCACTGCCGTTTTACTTTCTTTTGGGTACTTTTAGTTTCCCCCTTCAGTTGTAGTACTTTTGCATGACATTTCATATATGTACTTGGATTTATTTTATATCTCAGTTCTGAGTTGGAGTTGATTGGAGTCTATTCTATCTCTCTCTTTTTCTGCATGTGTTCTCTTAGAGGGTAATGCCTCCCATTTGTATGTTTATTATACCCTCGGTGCTAGTCGCCAACCCGGGGCCTACTGGAGGCGGGACTCGCTGGTCATTATCTCCCTTCTCACATTGCTGGCCCAGGAGGAGTACACTTTGTGGGGAGGGGGTCGTGACAGAGTGGTATCAGAGGTCTGGTTGAGGGATAGGATGGAGTTTGGAGTTAGGCACAGGTGAGGATGCATGGGGTGGTAGGGCAACGGTGTCATTCATGTTTAGCAAGTGGGGTAAACACTGGAGACCGGCAGAGACATAGGCGTTCAGGGCCCCCTATGATCTGTTGCACGGACCTTTAAGTTTACGATGGCTACTAAACAAGGTGATACTGGTTGCAGGGTAGAGACCTAGGAAAGGATCATGCATCATTATTCTTTGCGCCTGTGTTTGAATGGGTAGAAATTGGGATAGGTAACCTGAAATTAATAAAAAAACAATTAATTAATTAATGTGAGTCTTCCATATTCCAGGCTTAGGAGTTCTAACAGTTGTTATTTTACAGGTATGGCTCCAGGTCGACGTCCTCATCAGGTTTGCGCAGAAGATGCCAATCAGGCTGTTCCAACAGATCGCAGCCAAGTAGAGGTTAACGATGATGACACTTGGAGGAAGACACTTAGAGAGTTTTAGCACCAGAGTCTACAGAAGTACGAGGGATCCGTTTCAGATGCAGTCACAGAAGACTGGTTGGAGGAGATCGAAATAGGCTTCAGTTCGATTCGTGCTCGGAAGGAACACTGGGTGTCCTTGGTTGTGACGATGCTGCGTGGAGCATCGAGGCAGTGGTGGTTCTTGTTCCTCGGTGATCATGAGGAGTCAGCAATCTCATGGGAGGAGTTTCGAGGCAGTTTTAAATTCGAGTTTCTTTCTTCGACTGCGAAGGCGTCTAGTGAACAGGATCTTCTTACCCTTCGACAGGGGAGCTCCAGTGTTCGAGAGTTTGGAATCCGTTTCAGGAACCTTATACAATATTCTTAAGACCTGTTACCAGATGATGAGGCCAGGGTGAGGCAATTCGAGGAGGCTTTGCGTCCAGAGATCCAGCGCCAGGTCACCCCATTTATGCTGAAGACATATCTTGAGGTGCTGGCGAGGGCAGAGGTTATTGAGAGGACTTTGGCCAGGACTGGATCTTCACGAGAGGGGAATCATCATGATTCCTCACGAAGCAGAGCTGTGGTCCGGGGTTCCCAGTTTTCAGGACAGAATAATTTCCGTTCACCTGGGGGTAGGTCCCAGCCCTTCCCATCTCGTTTCTCCGGAGGCAGAAACTCTCAGACCTATGCCAAGGGATCAGGCGCTTGTTTTTCTTGTGGTGGTCATGGTCATCAGCAGCGGGAGTGCCCGACATTTCAGAGCAGTCATCGCGCACCGGGCGCTCCACTCCAGGTTCCTCCGTTGAGGCAGTTCCAACTGAGGCAGAAGCAGCAGGTTGCACCAGTTTTAGATCACCAAAGGGTAGATGGAGCAGGCAGAGGACAGCCCCATGAAGCTCCCCGTCCTCAGAGAGCAGAGCGCAGCCGTGGTGTTGGTCATCATCAGGGTCAGAGAGGCCGTGGAGGAGGTCGTGGTCAGCTTCATGCTCTAGCGCTACCAGCCCCAGGCGAGCCAGATGTCGTTCGAGGTACCCTTTTCTTGTTTTCTACCTTGGTGTATGCCTTGTTTGATTCAGGAGCAACACACTCCTTCATATCACCTACCCTTGTCCATGCTTTGGGCCTTGAGGTAGAGAGGCTTCCAGTTCCCTTGGCATTGACTACGCCAGTTGGAGGTAGAGCTGACTTGTTTGAAGTATGAAGAGACTGTGAGCTAGTGTTGGGGCAACACCGCTCTTGGGGAGATTTCCTATGTTTGTGAATACAACCATATGATGTCATACTTGGCATGGATTGGTTGTATTCGGTGCAGGCTGTTGTGGATTGCTATAGGAAGAAGGTCTTTTTCTTTGATGATGATGGAGAGAAAGTGGTGTTTGTTGGTGAGATAGATCCTCGGATGAGTCATAGACGAGTTCCATCCTTATCATCCATGATGACTGGGATGACGCTGAGTTCTTCAGAGGTTCAACAGTTGGCGTTTCCTAGGGTTGTAGAGGAGTACCATGACGTCTTTCCAGAAGAGGTTGTATCCTTACCCCCTCGACGAGAGATCGAGTTTGGGATCGAGCTACAGCCAGGAGCGTCTCCTATCTCTATGTCTCTGTATAGGATGGCCCCCTCTGAGTTACGAGAGCTACGTATTCAGCTCGACGGTCTGTTGCAGTGTGGTTTTGTTCGGCCATGTGTGTCACCGTGGGGTGCACCAGTTTTGTTTGTGAAAAAGGCTGATGGCAGTTTGCGGTTGTGCGTCGATTATCGTCGGTTAAACAAAGTGACAATAAAGAACCGCTATCCTCTCCTGCGGATTGATGACCTATTCGATCAACTGAAGGGTGCAAGTTGGTTCTCAAAGATAGACTTGCGGTCAGGATATCATCATATGCGTGTAAAGGATGAGGATATCCCGAAGACTGCTTTCCACTGTCGTCATGGGCATTATGAGTTTGTTGTAATGCCATTCGGCGTGACGAATGCTCCAGCTGTTTTCATGGGGTTGATGAATGATGTGTTCCATGAATTCCTGGACAAGTTTGTTGTGGTTTTTATCGACGACATCCTTGTGTACTCCACATCTGAAGAGGAGCATGAAAAGAATCTACGAGCTGTTTTGGGAGTTCTTCGCCAACATCAATTGTTTGGGAAGTTGTCCAAGTGTGAGTTCTAGGCTCAAGAAGTTCGTTTATTGGGACATGTTGTGTCCCAACAGGGAGTAGATGTGGATCCTTCGAAGATAGAAGCAGTGGTGTCTTGGCCATCCCCCAAGACCATGTCAGAGGGGCGAAGTTTCCTTGGTCTCGCAGGATATTATAGGAGGTTTGTAGCTAATTTCTCCCGAGTTGTGACTCCTCTGACAGCTTTGACCAGGAAGGATCAAGTGTTCATATGGACTGATCAGTGTCAGACAGCTTTCGAGTATCTAAAGGAGAAGTTGGTAAGTGCACCCTTCCTTTGTCTTCCAGCGGAGGGAGTCCATTTTGATGTTTTCTGTGATGCTTCACATCTGGGGCTAGGTTGTGTTCTCATGTAGCAGAGGTCAGTTGTTTCTTATGGGTCTCGGCAGTTGAGTCCCCATGAATGCAACTATGCCACCCATGATCTTTAGTTGGCAGCCATGGTGTATGCTCTAAAGTTGTGGAGACATTACCTCATTGGTGAGCACTTTGTGGTTTTCACCGATCATAAGAGTTTGAGGTATGTTTTCTCCCAATGTGACTTGAACTTGATGCAGCATCGGTGGATGGAGTTCTTGCAGGAATACGACTTTGAAATATCGTATACACCTGGAAAAGGGAATGTTGTAGCTGATTCACTAAGCCGAAATACACGTAATGATGTTGTGCGTGAATCTGGTGATTCCTGGAGAGTGATGGAAGAGCTATCAGCTTTGCATCTTGATATTGGAGAAGTTGGGGGTAGAGGTTGTCTTTTCCAGATGACGGTGTAGTAATCCCTGATGCAGAAGGTGGAAGAGTCTCAGTTGGGTGACCTAGAGGTGGAAGTTTGGAGAGACAGAGTTGTATGTGGTGAGGCCGCTGATGGTTGGTCGGAGGATGAACAACACCGAGTGTTGTATCATGGCAGGCTTTTTGTTCCCTTGGCGATGCGCGAGACGGTTCTTCGAGAGTTCCATAGTTCACCCTTGGCGGTACATCCTGGTGTGACGAAGATGTACTGATCCTTGAGGAGTCAGTTTTGGTGGTTTGGGCTGAAGCGTACAGTTGCAGAATGTGTGTCTCGATGTTTAGTCTGCCAGAAGGTGAAGGCCGAACACCGTGTTCCTGGTGGTCTTCTCCAGCACTTTGAGATTCCTCAGTGGAAGTGGGAGGACATCTCAATAGACTTTGTTACAGGTTTACCTCGAGCTCCGGGAGGACATGATGCTATATGGGTGGTAGTGGATCGTTTAAAAAAATCATCACACTTCATAGCGATCAAGGAGTCGAGCTCAGTGTAAGTTTTGTCGAGGCAGTATCTGGAGGAGGTGGTGAGGCTTCACGGAGTTCCTAAGATGATCATTTCTGATCGAGATCCTCGTTTTACCTCCAAGGTGTGGAGAGGTCTCCAGCATGCTTTTGGTTCTCAATTATGCCTTAGCACTACTTTTCATCCTCAAACGGATGGTCAGACAGATCGAACCTTCCAGACTCTTGAAGACATGTTGCACTCTTGTGTTCTTGATTTTGGAGGTTCATGGGTGAAGCACTTAACCTTGGTAGAGTTTGCTTACAATAATAGTTTTCACTCTACCATTGGTATGGCGCCGTTTGAAGCCTTGTATGGCCAGCCATGCTGTTCTCTGTTGTGCTGGACTAGGGTCGGAGAGTCATCAATTCTCGGACCAGAACTAGTGCAGAATACAACAGAGATGGTTCGGGTGATTCGTGAGAGGATGAAGACAGCACAGGATCGTCAGAAATCATATTCTGATCAAAGAAGGAGACCGTTAGAGTTTAATGTTGGGGATCATGTGTTTCTAAAGGTGACTCCCCGTCGTGGGCAGTGAAGGTTTGGTCGTGGATGTAAGCTTTCTCCCCGGTATGTTGGGCCTTTGGAGGTGTTAGCTCGTGTTGGAGCTGTGGCGTATCGAGTAGCACTTCCCCCTAAGATGAGTCGGATACATGATTTTTTCCATGTATCACAGCTTCGTCGTTATCTTCATGATGAATCTCATGTTATTGATTGGGGAGAGATCGATATTGACGATGATGCAACCTTCGAGGAGCGACCTGTGGAGATCTAAGACCACAAGGAGAAGGTGTTGCGTGGGCGTTCTATCCCCTTAGTTTGTGTCTTGTGGCGACACGGTGGCATGGAGGAGAGTACCTGGGATCGTGAGTCACAGATATGTGCTCAGTACCCAGAGTTGTTTAATGTTTAACTCTTTCCTTGTAATGACGTTTCCTTTATGGTTAGACCTTTCATGTTTTATTTATGTACCTTTGATGTGATGTTATGTTTGAATCGTTTGGATATGGATTGTTTGTTTCCATATTCTCGGATGTCGTAGTTTTGTCCCAGCTTTCGAACAACTCATGGTGGTTTTCCCTCTGAGAGGTATCTTAAGGGGTGGTTGTTCGGACCCCTCTTTTCTTCTGAGTTGGTGTTTTTTTTATTCTCGATGACGATAATGTTTTGAGAGGTATCTAATGTAATGGCCCGGACCTCTCCGGTCCACTACATTGTGAAAATGTGGTGTTGGAGGTGTTCCGGGAGGTCAAGGTGACTTATCCCCCAGCCGCTGCCTACCGGTAGCTCGGTCTACCGGTAGCTGCTGCCTACCGGTAGCTCGGTCTACCGGTAGCTGCTGCCTACCGGTAGCTCGATCTACCGGTAGCTGCTGCCTACCGGTAGCTCGGTCTACCGGTAGCTGTTGCCTACCGGTAGCCGCCGCTTACCAGTAGCTCGGTCTACCGGTAGCCGCATCCTACCGGTAGCTGGGTTTACCTGTAGCCACGGAGTACTGGTAGCTCGGCCTACTGGTGGTCGTAGTCTATCGGTAGCTCGGCTAACACTACCAAATTTCTAGTTCTGGGAACAGTGTTTCCAGTTTTATGAAAAGTATTTCTATCGGTGACCTTCTATCAGTAGACTTGAATAATCTTCTATCGGTGAGGATCTAACGGTAAACTTGTGTTTCTATCAGCAAGGTTCTATCGGTGACCTTTTCTTTCCTTTGCCAATTTTTGAGTTCTCTGAACAGTGTTTCCAGAATTTTAAGAGCTACTGATTCCTTCCTTTGTCAAATTTCACGTTTGAACAGTGTTTCCAGAATCCAAAGAGCTACTGATTCCATACTTTGCCAAATTTCACGAATGAACAGTGTTTCCAGACTTCATAAGAGATACTGATTCCATACATTGCCAAATTTTTGAGTATGTGAATAGTGTTTCCAACTTCGCAAATTTGACGTTTTCATTGATGTAAAATACTTTTAAAACATTATTTTTAAGGACTTTAAGACCGATTCAAAGGCCATAAATTCTATATTAATTATTCCTAAGGCCGGGATGTATTTACTAGGTCAAACCGCGTGGGTTAATGTGATCCGTTTTTAATGGAGAATTAACCGGATCTTAAACTGTCGCCCCATTAAATCTTCAAAAAGGGACGAGATATCATTATCCCTTGTTATTTCCCTTTGTTCTCAACTAAGAGGCAATAGGATTGGTTCTGATCTGTTTTGGATGCAACTGAGCCGTGTCGATCAATCTTCGATATAAGGTATGTTGTATCGTTGTTCTTTTGGGGTTTATCTTCTCCTATCCTCCTTTCCATAATTATACCATGTAATTTCCAAGATTCTAATGGGTTTTCTTGGGGTTTGGTTGGTTGGGACTTACCGTGGCATCCTCAGGTGGATGCAGTTGTCGCGAGAGAAGGATTGTGGCCCGTTGTGTGGATAAAGGACGTCAAGAACTCTTCGAGGTAGGGGATTCATGGCTTCTCTAATTGTATATGTGCAATCGTAGAATTAGCATGATTTATCCCTTTGGATCACAATGAAATTGACCTAATTAAATACTTGAACCGGATTAAAAGAATTGGTTGATCGTATAATGTTGCTTTATACCGTGGTAACGGTTTGCCTCATGTTTTCCTAGATATAGTGATATCTATGTTTTCTTTGATTTGTTGTTCGTTCATGATAGAAATTGATAATGAACGTAAAGCCGGAATTAATTGTTAATTAATTGGCTATAGATAAAGAGGCATGTAAATTAATCTGGTTATTTCCATTGTTGTAGTTGTTCTAATTTGAGGATAATCAAATTATGGAAGGAAGCATGGTTATTTAATTGTGATAGCTTGCTGATTAGGTATCCGTGATTGGAACCTACGAATAACAAATCTGCTAATTCAATATGGATTAAAGAATAGATTATGTGGGAATTTCTAAAGGGGTTCTGAGTTACCCTCTTATTTGCTAAAGGGTCAAGAGCCCATGGTTGTGATTGTTGTTTTTCTGCTGCTTGTGCTGTGATGTGAGCCTGGATGGCTGTTGTGATATGTGGAGGCATGGAGGCCTTGTGGTTATGGAAGTGGATGACGCCTAGAGTGGCGATATGCATCAGTTATGCATGTGGGTGTCGGGGAGGACACCAGGGGTGATGGAATGGGATGGATGCGGTTGTTGGATGCTTGTGGTTTTCTTTGAATGTTAATCTTCTTTGATTTTCCCCACTTCTCAAGGCAGCTGGTCTCGCTACCCTTCTTCCGAAGGAGGCAAAGATGCGTGGGGTATGCCACGTGCTTTCCGTGTTTAGCCTCTCGAGGGAGAATGGGTTTATGCCCTTTCTATAGGCAGCAAATACTCAACGGGTAGTATATCTACTCACCGTGTTGAGCCTCCTTTGTGTTTAGTAGCATAGGATGCTTTTCTAAAATGCCTGGGAATGTGGGAAAGTAACTCTATAATGAATGTTTGATTAAATGGTGAAAATACACGGGGATGGAGATACGGGAATTTAAAGGTGATGTGAATCTTAAAAGGAGTAGTTGTTTTTGAATGTGATGCCAATTAAGTTTAATGTGGAATTGTTCATTCTTAATTAATGTTTAAATAATTAAATTAACGTACAGTGGAACTGATAAAATGAGAATGGAGTAATCTAATAAAGCTCTTCAAATGTTGTGTGCTTATAGGATACCTAGTCTTTAAAAGTAGTAGCCTGGAGTCTGAGAGACGTTAGCTGCAGTTGTATTTAAGACTAGGTAATGCCCATAGTGTGGATGTGAGTTCCATATATATTCTGTACTTTTTGTGTTTCTATATGCTACTCCACCCTGTCGGTAAGGGCAACTGACACCCCGGGGATTCTGAGCCCTGGGGGGTGCTTTCCCCAACATTCTGATGGGAGGTTGAATGGCTGACTACTCCATTTGGCCCCGCTCTCTTCTCTTGGTAGATACTTGTGCCATGAGGCACAGCGGTTAGTTACCCCATATATGTGTGTAGAGGGCTGTAATGGCTTGTGGTTATTCACACACATATATTATGGATATAGTATCCTATGGACTACTATAGGTGTAATGTGTATAGGTTATGATGGCTTGAGGATCCTTACTTGAAGTATGGGCTGTAATGGCTTGAGCTATTATACCTGACGTATGATACACGTTATGCTGGCTGTGGTGGCTCCTGGAAACTACCTGGTTACTTTTTGTTGTGAGGACGGTGTGGTGCTTCGCCCAGGTGTCTGCGGGCAAGCCTATGTGGTGCACGAGGTGCAGATTGTGGAGCTTAGCCCAGGTGTCTGCGGGCAAGCCTTTGGAGAGAGATGCACAGGACGTATGTCGTTGGGGCAAAGCGGCAAACCAGTGGGGAAGTAATAGCGGGGTACCCTTGATATTCTATGCTATATGCTATATTCTTGTATGTGTTACTTGGTGAGAGTATCCATGGTGAGGTTGGGAACTTAGTATACCTGTTTAGGTAACGATTTCGTTTCACTTGTTGTTCACTGGGCTTTAGCATGCTTTCTTTACTTTTGCAAGAGAGGCTTGGGGAGGATCCTACTGAGTATACTATTATACTCACCCTATGTATATATAAACTGTTTTTCAGGTCACTTGGAGCAAGTTAGAGATCAAGCTGGTTACTACTAGCTTGCGGTTGGAGGAGGAGCTGTTCGGGCTTGTGGTCGCTGCCGTTTTACTTTCTTTTGGGTACTTTTAGTTTCCCCTTTTAGTTGTAGTACTTTTGCATGACATTTCATATATGTACTTGGATTTCTTTTATATCTTAGTTCTGAGTTGGAGTTTATTGGAGTCTATTCTATCTCTCTCTTTTCTGCATGTGTTCTCTAAGAGGGTAATGCCTCCCATTTGTATGTTTATTATACCCTCGGTGCTAGTCGCCAACCCGGGGCCTACTGGAGGCGGGAATCGGGGGTCATTATCTCCCTTCTCACATTGCCGGCCCAGGAGGGGTACACTTTGTGGGGAGGGGGTCGTGACATGATGTGTTCCATGAATCCCTCTTAAGAAATTATACATTGGATCCCTCACATGTACTAAATCTAAATGTGGTAATTTAAGAGAATCATCATTAATAAGTGGAGTAACAAATAAAGATCATAGATCATAGAGTTAATGTTATATGAAATAATCCAACTCATCTAATAGAATTGTTGTGGTAAACCCAGAAGATTGAGGGGGAACCATGGTAACCAGAAGAGGTAATGAAACATAAGTACCCTCATATATTTTTAGTGTATTAAATGAAATCTGGAGGGTTGAAATTCTAAAGGTGGAATAATTAAATGAACCAATGTTTTATAAATGAATTCCCCTTATGTATAAATAAATGAGTTATAAACTATTGTAGTTATAGAAAACACATGCACTATGTTTCAATAATTATTACAGAATGTTCTAAAATATAGATATAATTATATGGTGGGATTAAAATACCATTACGCATTATGAACATATATAATATAGTCCTTATACAATTACCATTAACATTAGTATATATTATATTTTATTATATGATCTAATTAACCAAAAACAATGAAATAATTGACACATCTAGATTCTTCACACCCTATAAAGCCCATTAATTGGAGATTTTGATGGACAAGGTATAAATGTACTCTTCTCATAAATAAGATAATGATAATATTTTAAAAAATAAAACACATGTAAAATTATTTACTTTTGAAGTTAAAGAATACATAAATCACCACCCAAAACATGTTCGTCGAACCACCAAAACAATGTATTATTTTCACAAACCATACACTTTGTACATACACTGGTATAATAAGGGCTTATACACCTATATCTGAATAGTATGATTTTTTACATTTTCCATTTAATAAATTAATTATTACAGTTATTTATTTTCCTTATTTATTTTTATATATTTATTAATATATAATAAGTTTGATGAGATAATATTTTTATATAAAGAAATAAAAACTGTATTTCCAGAAAATATTTATTCTTAATTAAAATGATTTTTTTGATAACTTTAGAAATTTTTAAATAATTTTTCTTTTCCTAAATTCATCTTATTAAATAAACTATATATAAATATAATATATAATATAATTTATTTAATTATGAAGTAATTTTTTTAAGGTTTAAAAAGATAAAATAATTATAAAGACTATTATTTTACAGTAAACAACGATTTTTTAAAGTGTAAAATGTCATATTAGTATAATTATTTTTGTAAGATAAATATCATATTTGAAATTACCTTTTTAAAATTTTCGAATGGTAAATATTTTATAATTTTTTTGAGATGGTCAAATTTTAGGGTAACAATTTATTATAGTATAAATATAAGGTACGTATTGTCACATCATAATAGCCAAAAATAATTATAACAAATAATATAAAATTAATCTAAGAAAAAATATATTTACCATTTAAATAAGGTGATTAATATATTATTTGATTAATTTTACAAAACTATAATGATTCCACCAAAACCAATATTATATTTTAAGCATTTAAAAAATGATTATTTATAAACATGACTCACTTATACATCATGAGAGGAAATATTTATATGTGTTAATTAATGTAATAAAAAATATATTTAAATCCACTCCCCTTTAGTAGAAACCGTGGTTATAATCCATGAGAATTTTTTTGGTTTCTATTATTTTATTACATAATGTCCAAAACTTATGTTTAGAAATTAATTAAAAAATACACACTATTTTTCTATAAATACCCTCTTATCCTCTCATCACTCTTCAATAAAAAATATTTATTATTATGTTCCACTCCACCCTCTATAAATCTCCACCAATTTGTTCCCATGTTATTAAGAGTGTAACACCCTTTCCTGGGCTCCTTGAGTTGGTGTGTCACGTGAACTAAGGCATGGATCCTCATATGCTATAAGTTTCCGACTAGAAGAAATGGTCTAATATTGATCTTGGGGATAGTATACCCAATTTTATTAGAGTAATAAACCATTGGAAAACAAGAAACATTGACTAAATAAAAAATAACTTGAAATAGAATAGTACCAATATCACAAGATGACCAAAACAGGAGAAACAATATCAAAACTGATCTAAAAACATGTCATACAAATGTATGCTTCATGATTAAAATTGAAAAAAAAGAAATGAAATTAATGAATCCTAGGTGGGTCCTAACCCACTTTTGATTCCCCCAACCAAGATCCATCTGGACTCATCTATTTAATATATGTCATTTTCCTTTACCCTATCCTACAAATATGAAATCTATTCAGGTACCGATCATGCAGTCTAAGTAGGGTGTGAGTACAACATAGTAATCCACCACCAATGGTGTCTAAAAAAATATCTATCCAATAAAAGTGTATTATGTTTTGTAAGTAAATAATAAAAATGAATAAGTAAATAGTTATCACATTCTAATTTTGTTGTTTATTCAACAGCATAAACCACTATGTTCACGAGGATACCTGAACCTCAATGCATATTTCATACCATGACTGATTCTAAAACATTTCACATTATAACTTCAAAATTTATTTAAAAAATGGGATTTTATTATCCATTTTAATAAAAAATAATTATATGTCTACTTGAAACTGTATTGCAAATGAATAATTTCAGGCATAGATCTTTAGGTCTAACACCCCATGAGTATTTTGAACATCAGTCCATATCTCAGTCATCATGGGTATTGGGAGCATAATTCCATATCCCATACAATTTTCATGCACGGCTTGGGTCTAAAAAATAAAGTTTAGGACCCCATGGATATTTGGAGTGTCAATAAATGTCCCACACCCCATTTTCTCAAACAGTGACATATATCACATGTATCACATATCTAACATGTGTTAAAAATATCACATGTATCACATTAACTAATTTCAACAATTAATTAATCATATAAAGTTCATTAATTAATTCATAAATTAATTTATCATGACAATCCCTTCAATTAATTCATCAATTAATTTTTCACATCAATTCAATTAAATAATTCAATAGTTAATTAACTAGGTCAAAAACATTACTTATTAAACTATTAGATTATCAAATAAATTATATAAATTAATTCACCCATTAATTAAATTATACAATTCCAATAATTAATTCAAAAATTCATTAATGAAATCCCCAATCACAAATAATCCCATCATTAAGTACTCCATTAATTATCCATATTCATCAATAAAAATATTCCAATAATTAATTCAAAAAAATAATTATTCTCAATTAACAATACAATATTTTGATAATTAACTCACAATAAATTATCCCCAATTCAATAGTTTTATAATTAATTCATAAATGAATTATCCAAATTCCACAATTTCATTATTCAATCATGTCCCCAATTTCATAATTAATTAATTG
Organism: Viscum album; assembly: GCA_963277665.1. NCBI lineage: Eukaryota > Viridiplantae > Streptophyta > Magnoliopsida > Santalales > Viscaceae > Viscum > Viscum album. The sequence continues at coordinate 1,785,745,017 of OY728155.1, read as the reverse complement.
GCCATGTTAATTAATTAAAATTAGAAATTACTATTTCTAAATTGACCCTAATAATTATATAATAATATACATGTGTTTGATATCAAGAATATGGGATTTTAATAATAGAACACATACCTTGATTATTTGATGAAAAAATTCCCAATAGAAATCTCCAAAACATAGAAAAGTAACGACATAGAATGAGATCTATATTTATATCCAAAATTAGGTTTGAAAAAATAAAGATATTAAATTCATGATATAGATACCCAAGCCTAGATCTGGATTCATTTTATATAGATCTATATACTACAAAAAAGGATAAAAACAATAAAATTAATGGGAGAAGAATGGGAGATAATTTGGGAAAAAACACATACCCAAAGAGATGAAGATCTATTAACCAAGCATTGAATATCCATGAACGGTGGTCGGAAGACCATATAATATATCTTGGAGGCTCTAGAATTTTGGGCAATCATTTATGGGATTATATGTAGTGTTTAAGGGTATTAGATGGGTGTTAAAGAGTTTTTTAATAATTATTGTTGGAATATAATCTTGTACATAATATTTGATGCTTGGGGTGCACAGTTTCCTCTAATCATGTGCCTGACTGTGCACTATTATTATAGGGTTTCAAAATTTCTCATAATTTGGCAGACGATTTGAAAAAGCATGTGAAAATAGTTTAATTAAAATCTATTTATGGTTTCATGGTTATCTGGGTTGGGGCACACTGTTAGGGAAACTCGTTCACCAACCATGAACTTCCCTTATCCCTTCCAATTTTCTCAAATTTCTCCCAAAAATTGTTCAAGTTATGACCCAAACAAAAAGTACACATATATGGAAAAAAATAGTACAAGAAATAAAGCTTGAGACAACTCTTGAAAAGTTCATGATCTAAAAATATTATCATATTATAAAAAATTACCATCGAGATGCACTTCCATACATCTCTATGATTTTGAGTCGAAATGGTTGTGTCATTGACACTGAATATCTGCATATCTTTCCCACATCACCTCCTGTACCTGACCATGTTTGCCAGAATACATGAACTATTAGTACTTTCTTTCCCTACAAGGATTTCTCACTTCAATCCAACACACATATAATATGATCCTAAAATTATGAATCTATCTCTATCTCAACACCATCCACGTTAATCACATGATAATGGTTGGGGTGATAACACCTTAGTTGTGACACATGGAAAACATCATGAAAAACACTTTATATCTGTGAAAAATAAAATCAGTACACCACCTACCAAATTCATTCCACAAACTCAAACAGTCAAATGAACCTATGAAATAACATTCCCTACCTATGTATCCTTTGGTGAACCAATCTAGGAAACACCCAATGGAAATAGGATCACCCTTTGTATCTCTAGAGGTTATCGATGTCTATCATCACATAACTTATCTCTTCTCTAGTTCATACCCATATGTTTCAGAATCAGTTGTACCTGATCTAATGTCTCAAACATAGGACTAAATCCCAGCAACTCAGACTCAGCTACCAACATCCAGTAGAGAGGTGATCTACATGAACAACCATAAATGTCCTCATATAGTTTTGTATGAATAAATTCTTAATAACTATTGTTATAGAAAAAATCCATTATATAGATGTGACACTAATAAGGCCTACCAAAGTCAAGAACACATCCTCATATAATATCTTCAAGAACCTTTATCTTATTCTCCTAGTTCCCACATATCCATTGGTGTAAATCCATACTCAACAAAACTCGGATAGCAAGAACCTTCTGTAAGAACTTCTAGAAGAATAAAGTAATGAGTGATTCGTAGTCTGGAACAATAGTATGTGGCACCCAAAATAGAAAAATTATCTCTGGAACATGAAAATATTCTATATTTTCTACTAGAAAAGTCTCTTATATAGGTAATAAATTCAATAATTTCATTGGTTTGTAAACAATATCCCAAATATCATCATTATTTTGAGGTGTCCTTTAGAGACCAACAACAATTTACATGTCCATGTTGTCCCACTTTCATTATGAAATAGGAAATTACTATAGTAAAAATCCCATTTGTTCATACTCATCTTTTAGAAACTAACAAGTCTAGAATCATGTCACAAACATTGTTATCTCCTTTTTCATTTTTTGTCACCAAAAATGTCATTAAATGTCACAATAATTTTTTTCTACACCGATATGTACCAAACACTTTGAGGCATGAAACTACTACATAAACTCCTCTCACATTATTGTAGGAACAAAAACCCAATTCCTTAAAAATATGATCTCATCCTCATATATGCTCCAATATGAAGGTTACCCCCGTCCTTCAAGGATTTCACCCACTTTAAAGAACTATGGATCCTCATACTGTATTTCTCTAATCTATCTTAAAAGTTTAGACTCCACCAAAACTTATATGAAATTCATTTAATCCTAAATCTCTTAAACCACCACATTAATCTCCACTAGAAGAGTCATTATTTTCTACTCAACACTAGACTCATGAACTGCATGAGTCTATGTTTTCATGCTCAGAGCCTCAGCCATGCTGTTTCCTCTATTGGGAATATATGCTTGATCAAAATCAAATGATTGCCTATGCTCATCCCAACTCCACTACCTAAAATTAAAATTTCATGGTGAAAAGACATAATTTAATATCTTTGATCCGTATACACTGTAAACATTTCACACAACTAATAATTCCTCCAACACTTCAATGCATAAACAACTGCTTCCAATTCAAGGTCATTTTTTGGGTAATTCCATTCATGTGGTCTCAAATGATGAGACCCATATGCCCAAAATCTATCTCATTAGATCAATACTACACTAAGTCCGATCCTAGAAGCCTAAAAATACACCATATAGTCCTCACCTATCATTATTAGGATCAAAATTGGTTTCTATGTCAAACAGTTCTTTAACCCTTATAAACAATTATCACAAGCTTCTGACAATTCAAAATTTATCAAATTTCTAGTCAATATTGAAAGAGAAGTTTTGGAATAATAAAATTCCATGATGAACCTCCATTAATATCTATTTAATCCTAAAAATATATAGATATTGAACACATTCTTGGGCTATCACAAGAGACCACTACCTTAAAATTCTCTTTTTCCAATGAAATTCCTTCCTCTAAGATGATGTGACCTAGGAAGTGTACCTGATCGATCCAAAATTGGGACTTAGTCATCTTATCATATTTCATATGCTCTATCAGTGTACTCAAGATGATTTCAATATGTTGGGAATGATTTTCAAGATTCATGGATACACCAAGATGTTTTCCACAAACAATACAAAAAACTGATCTACATACATATGGAAGATTATTTTCATCAGGGCTATAAATACTTATAGTTCATTTTTTAACCCAAATAATATTACAAAGAACTCATATAGGTCATACCATCTCCTGAAATCTATCCTAGGTATATCTGAAGTCTAAAATCTTAGCTGATAATTCCCTAATCTCAAATCAATCTTTGAGAACCCACAAGCTCCTCTACTGTCTCATTGTGCGTGGATAAAAGGGCTCCAAGAATGTCTCCTGAATGTTTGTCCACTCTATAGTCTTTAACTGTCCATATTAATCCTAGATTCCCCACCATCATTTTTCTTTACCATGCAACATATAAGCATCCAACTTATCTCTATTATCAATAGGCTTCTTCAAATGGTCATGTAGAGTCTGGATAGAATCAATATATAACTAAGATCCCTTAGTTCCACCCTCTCTAGAAAACATCATAGGGTGATACCCCTAGAAATCCCTCATCAGACCAGAAATGCTTTTCATAACCTACTATGGGTATCATTACATGAATTGCATGAATTGGGAAATTTTATCTCATAACTTCTCCCATACTTCAACAATTGTCTCCATTAATGACTCTAGTTCCACTACTTATAGAGAATATCCATCCATAAACTCTTATCATCCTCTCAATAATCATCATCATGGGGGAATATCTCAACAATTCGAAACACACTTTAGTGCATAGTTCACAAAATTAACACATTTACATAAGATGGAAACATAATATGGCACAAAAATTAAATCCCCCAACCTCTCCATGTGATTACAACTAAGGTGTTATCACTAAACTTAACCATCATACACCTAGGTCCTAGTTAACAAGGGTAAACACATTATCATATTTCATATTTTATTAATAGACAAAAAATTGTTTACATTTTTCATAATTTTTAAATTATTGATTTCATATTAGAAACCATTTTCAACTAAATGTCACCTGAAAATAAAAAAATTTCAAGTATAATAACATAACCAAAACTCATTTTCCCAAGCGTGCCTAAAATTATACATGTCACAAAATAATTATAAGTTCTTAGAAAGATGAATGGATACTCAACTATCATGATATACCAGGCCACGAGTCAATTCTAAACAATTTCTAAAAACAAAAAACACATCACATAACAAGTGAGTCACCCATGGTCATATAATATTCAACTGTAACAACCAACATAAATAGGAATAATCCCACCATGGGTACCTGGGGTTTTCTCTCATACATTGGTTTGAAACTCCCATACACAAGCTCATAACCAAGGCCTGAATCATCCTAATATCCATTACAACTTTCCCAAAGAGTAATAAAAAAGAAAAATAAATGAAAACTAGGTTCTGATGCCACTTTTTAAAGTCTCTTCATGGGTTCCATGAACTGGTTCCCTAAGTAGGTCAGTCACATGACCTCAAGCATGCCTCACCATACACCAGAGGATGCCGAAAAGAAGTGAGGGTATAATATCGATTAGAAGAAGACTATATCATTTTTTATCAGAGTAATACACCAGTGAAAAATAAGAAACAATAACTGAATAACATATATCCAAAAATAGAATAGTACAAATATCTCATGATTACCAAAACTAGAGATACAATGTCAAAACTAATCTGAAAATATTACATGCTAATATACATTCCAAGTGTCGAAATTCCTACAAAAAAGTAAAAACACTGATGACAATGAAGTGGGTCCCAAACCACATCTACTTCCATCCATCATGATCCATCTTGACTCATCAATCCAATACATGGAATTTTCACTTATCTTTTCATACAAAAATGAAATCTATTCAGGTACTGATCATTTAGCCTGAGTAGGGTGTGTGTACAACTCGATTAGTCACCACTAATGATGTCTAAAATAATATCTATTCAAAAATAGTTTATGAGTTTTTGTAAATAAATAAGTAAAATTCATAAGTAAATAATTGTCACATTATCATTTATTCTTTATTTCACCACATAAATCACCTGGTTCCTATGGTAACCAAAACCTCAATACATGCTTCATCCCATGATAGAGTACGAAACTTTTCACATTATCAATTAACAATTCATTTTACAAATGGTATTTTATAATCCATTTAATTTAAATTCAAGATACATCTAATTGAAACCATATGCTGATGCCACTATTTTAGGCATAGATCATCTAGTCTAGTGACCTCTGAGTATTTGGAGCATCATTCAATATCTCACACCTCATCAGTGTTTGGAGTATCAGTCCCTAACCCTAACAATTTTCATACATTCCATGGTTCTATAACACCATTTCTATGACCCCATTGTATTTAGAGCGTCATCTTGTGCCCCACAACACATTTTCTCAAACAATCACATATATCAAATGTATCACATATCTCACATGTATCACATATATCACATGTATCACATTAATTAATTCAAAAATTAATTAGTCATACAACCTCAATAAATTAATTCAATAATTAATTAATCATGATAAACCATTCAATTAATTCTTCAATTAATTAGTCACATCAATTTCATAAATTAATTCAAAAATTAATTAACTACATAAACAACATTACTAATTAAATAATTATTTTATCACTAAAATAATATTAATTATTTCACCAATTAATTAATCTATACAATTCCATTAATTAATTCACAAATTAATTAACTAGACCCACAATCACAAGTAATCCCATAATTAATTTATCAATTAATTATCCCTATTCATAAATCTGAATATTCCAATAATTAATTCAATAACTAATTAGCCTCAATTCACATTTCACCATTATGATATTTAAATAAAAATACATTATCTTAAATTCCACAATTAAAAAGTTTGATAATTAATTCATCAACTAATTATGTGAATTCCACAATTCTATTCCTCAATCAAATTTATAATCCCTCGATTAATAAATTAACCACATTAGTTAATTCTATTTAGGAATTAAAATTGCTAAAAAACACCAGAATTCAACAATATCATAATTTTTTTAGATATCAATACTATGGTATTTGAATAATATACCACCCACCTCAATTATTTGATGAACAATCACCTAACGTAAGTCTCAAAAACTCAGCAGAGTAATGGTGTTGAACGAGATCTGTATCTATAAACTAAATCAAGATTGAAAAAATCAAGATCCTTTAATTATAGATCTATATCCATAATACTAGTTCTAGATTCATCAAATCTATATCTAGAATCTATAAATAGTGGATAAAATCCCACCAAAATAATTGGAGACAAACATGGGACCATTTAAGAAGAAACCATGTACATGAAGTGATACAGATCTGACAATCGGTCCTCGAATCACTAAGAATAGAGGTCATACAACCTTAGAATTCCTATGGGCTGCTCTGGAAATGATATAAATCATTTAGGTATTAATATATTGATTTTGGGGGTATAATATGAGGAAAATGAAATATTTTAATATTTTTCAAGGGATTAAAATCTCATATGAAGGATTTGCTGCTCTAGGTGCATAGTTTCCTCTAACCATGTGCCTAACCATGATCTTTTTTATAGGGGTCCACATATACTCTAAAGAGGGTACATATTTGAAAAACAATTATCCAAACTTGAAATTCACCTATGTTATGTTTCTCATGGTTAGCTGGACTAGGGCGTATGGTTAGGGAAAACTGTGCACCAAATGTGTACTACTCTTCTCCCAAACCATTTTCACAAATTGCACCCAAAAACTCTTCATATTATAACCCAAACAAAATATAATAAAATATGGAAAACATAATACCTGAAATAAAGCATGATATAACTCCATAAATGGTTGTGATCTTACAAGGTGTCTCCTCCCATTCATTTAGAAGCATCTTCTCAATGTAAGGGATTCTCTTATTTTTCCTTTTTATTCAAGAAATTTTTTTATATTAAGCCTATTAACTTCAAATTTATTATTTTTTAATGTTTTCAACAAATCTATCTTATATCCATAGGATTCTTAGGTAATAATGTACCACCTTTATCTCCCATTAAATTTTTCCTTGAACACTCATGTACTCCCATTATGATGCTAAAATTATCCCTTGATTTTACATCCCCAATATTTTTATCCTAAATAACAATCCACACTTCCACTCAAGGGTATGGACAAAGATTTAATAACCCTTACATAAATGTGGAAATTAATTTATTTAACCCATTCTCATTATTCAAAGGATTAAATGTGATAAAATATGTTCTTATATTGTATGATCTATGTAGTATAAAAAGTCATGTTTACTATGTTAATGTGTCAGGTGGGATCAAAATTATATATCCTCTTAAATAATTGGTTAATATTTTTATCTCATGAGATACAATGTATATTCCATGGGTGGTTATCAAAATAAAACTTCGTTATGATGTCTTAGTGTGTATCCTAATCCTATTCTTATGATGTCATGCCTAATGTTATTTCACATTCTTATGATGAATTAATGTTATCATATTACATCAGTCTATGATAATCATGATAATGATTCTGATGTTTTTATTATTCCTCTTGGTTCACATGTACTGTAGTACATTACCTTATACATTTTTTATTCCCTTAATGTGATTTATACATACCCCATTTCTTACATGCATCCCCATGTTATCATGTTCATTTTTATAAGATAATTAAAATTTTAAGGAACTGTTATAGACTTATTAAATAAATTAATTATATCAATATTTAAATTTATTGTTTTCTTACATAATTACCCAAATACACTATTCCTATAGATATTTTGGGATTTCATTATGTATCTTAATGTAATTTATTAGTGATTAATTTTGATAAAAGATATGGGTTTTCATATTAGAATAATTTTATCATTAAGTAACATTTCAATGAAAAGAAAAACACTCATCATCATCTCCTCTATTAACATGGCACATCAATAGAGTGATGAGGGAATTTCTATTATTTTATCTCTTTATGTACAATATAAATCTCCATTACTTATCCTGGACACTCTAAGAGACAATCTTTAATCCTCCTCCTTTTATACTTCCTTAACTCTAATCCTCTTCAACTTGAAACTTTCTTCCACATACTTTTCATATTTTATAATATTCTACTAAGTAAAGATGAAATTACAGGAGACCATAGGGTTTTTTTCATGGGATTAAGGGAATCCCCCTTTGGTTCATCTCCACTCTGATGGAGACAATATACCTAACATATGGGTGGTATGTAATTTTTCACACACCCTTGGTCCCAAAAAATTGTATTAATTTTTTTATTTTGGGTTTCTCTTTAAATTTTAGTGATTCCTTTTATCCCCACTCAGTTTTTTTATAGAGAATACCTATAGAATTTATTTAACTATATTTAAGGGTATGTGTATTTAGGGTATTCCCCAAATTTATAAAACCAGTAGAATTTTTTTAAAATTATTTTTTTATTTAATTTAATGTTATAATTAATGAATATGATTAATTTTTTTGATTTCTTTTATCTAATTTTGATTTATAAATGATTTAGGTAAGTGGACATATTAGAAGATATAAAATTAGTTTTTTAATATCCACATGAATTGTTTGTTTAAATGAATCTTATGATTTAATATGAATTGATGAGAAACTATTTATGGTATTGATTTATAATGAATTGAAATGATTTATGCAAAAAATATTTAAGAAGGAATCAATGGAATATGGTCTTATTGGGATAAATTATATCATTTTTATAAAACATATAATATTTTTGTTTAATATCTATTACATTGACAATACTACATAGGGAACCTTTGGGTACATTAGTGGAGACCTCAGAAATGAACAAGATTTTCTAAAATCACTTCAATATGGAAATAGTGCACCAATGGATACATCATATAGGGACATGTCAATAAAATACATATATTAATTCGTAACCTATAACTCTTATGAATATTCAGTGACATAGCACTCCCCCTGATTCTAATACCATGTGGGTATGGTGCTTTTATTGAAACACACCCCATGTAAATAGAACTCCAAATGGGATCATGGGTTTTTTATAGTACTGTTATATTGGTTCAATCCAATGATGGTTCGATATATCTAGAAACAAATAATTGGTATACATTCATTTATTTATTATCATTCTAGAATTCTTTTAATTAAACATGTACAAAATATTTTGTCTTAATATATTAAATGTGATGCCTTCGTAATACCATTTTTTACAAGAAAAATTTATTTATTTTTTGATCAAATTAATAGGATATGGTTTGTCAAATAAAAGAATTACAATTAGTGTGCGAGGGGATTGTTTTATTAAATGAGTCGTGTGCTTCCTTTTTTTGAATATATCAATGTAATTCATATGAATTTTATTTTACATGAAATTTTTGTGTTGTTATATTTGATATACATAAATGAATTTTGGATAAATAAAATTATAGTCAAATTAAAATATAAATATAAGAATATAGTGTTACGATGTTATATGATATATTAAATTTATTGGATATACGATCATTGTATAAGTGCAAGAATAACTGAATAAAAATATGAGGTTCTAAGATTTTTTTAGAATATAATGAAGAAACATACAGTTCAATTAAAAATAATATCAAATAAAATTTAATCTGAACATTTTATTTTTCAACAATGTTGTATATAAAAACATTTTTACCTTCACAGAGAAGAAGAAGTCACATGACTCTTCGAAAGTCTATGGTCATTTTTAATCTATTAAATAGATTTTTACCTTGCAAGGGATTTCAAGTAGTAATAATTTCCTTTTTAATAATTTTATCAAAGCGAAAGTTTTTTGAAATTTTTTTCATAAAAAATCCTTTAGTAATCACTATAATCATTGATTTTCTGATCATTATAATCATGGTCCTCCAGTAAAAATGTTGGTCCTTCAGATTTATGAATCATGTAGTTGAACTACTAGTCGATGGTTCTAGGGATAGGAAGAAATCGATTCCTTTCATCTAGATCAATGGATTCTAGAGATAGGAATATAGATCACCTTTTTATATGATTAAGTTAAGGTATTTTGAGTACAGGAAGATAAATCATCCTAAATTTATAAAATCAAGGATACCTAAAGTTAGGTTTAAAGAATTTTATACATCTTATTATTAATGAGAGTTTATTTCTGTAATTCTATTTTAGGTGTGTTCTAGTATTTATTTGAAACACTGAATATTTTTAAAAAAATTTTTTTAAAATAATTGAGTTTTATCATATTTAAAATAGTTTTCATTTTTTAAGCTTTTAAATTAGTGTTATAATAGTATTTTAACATGATCTGAATGGTGTATTTCTAATATATATAAAACCTAAGGGTGAAAAAATTAACTCTACATTAAACTAAAATTCAGCCCATGGATAGTGTATCTACCCAACATATCTAGAAGAATTTATTTTCACAAGAATTGTTATGCTCACACCCTACATACACCTAATGGTGTATGTAAATTAACATTATTGATTTATTTTATAGGTTTATATAGTTGTTCTAGGTGCCCAATGGAGTGTACTAGTTATGTAATTACCAGATATTTTATTATATATAAATCCTAATCTACTATTTTTTATAGCTTTCACCACATGTATCACCAAACTAAATGACCTATGGAATATTAATTGAATATTATTAAGAAAAATAAAAGAATAATAAAATCCTTAGTATATACACAGATATTACGTGACTAAAATATCTTACATTTAGTGGATAAAAAATTAATATAATTTTATAGTAAATAAAATTTTTTATTCTCAAATAACTATTTCTTGAATATTGTATATGTTATCCTAATAAATTAAATTTAACACTTTTAAAATATTATTGTATATGTTCTAATATATTACTATCTCTTAAAATTAAAAATTGATATTATATAATATTAAGGATACTAAAAAACATCATTTTTCAATAAAACAAATTTCTCTAGATTTTATATATTCATTTTAGAAATATAACTAAAAAATTTAATAATTTCAATGAAAAATAGTTGACTTTAATTTGAGTTAATCATAGAAATATTATATTATGAATATTTTTTTAAAATTTTATGAAAATATTTATTTTTAGGTTAATATTGAAAAGCTATTTTTGAGATGTGGTGATGGCATTACTTCAGTGGAAAGTGGTGTACAAGGTGTGGGCGATGATCAGTGAGGCGATGGATTCACAGTTGGTGATCTATGGAAGACCATTTGGTCACCCTCTCCATGCATGCTCAAAAAAACACTTTTAAATCTCAAACCATTATTATCTATATCTTTACTAGTATAGACCATGGAGATTCCCTATTATGTTATACTCATCAATTTTTCATTAGACTTCATGAGTACACTAGATATAGATGAAATAATCAAAAAGTAAATCTTGAACCTGTCACTAATGTGTTTTTCATAGTCTAGGAACTCCTCATCACTTGACTCTTTATTAGGTGTATAAGATAAGGAGGATTCTTGCACGTTAAATTTTCATCATGGTGTGGTACAACCCGAAAAATATTTAACCACTCTTATAAGTTACTTCCAGTTAAGAGGTTGTCTTTATCTAATATCTATCATGGGGATAGTGTGGATTATAAAATTTTAATTTTATTCTATAATTTAAAGAATCATATTATCAGTGCATTTTTTGATTAAAAATTATGTGATATATAGTAAATTAAATATTTTTATTAAATTTATCAATATTTTATAATGTTATAGTAGTCCTCACTATTGAACTCTGAGTTTCATGGTTTTTTATATTATAGTTCCAATAATCCCTATTACATTTTTTTAATGATCGAAAAATTTTCCATGGAGACGATAATATGGAAATTAGGTAGGTTGTCTTCCCAAATTCGGCCTTACAGCTCCATGATCCATTGAGTGGATTCCCCTATCCTAAAATCATTACTGGGAATTCGTCAACACTTGCCTCAAATATTTATTTAACAAACATTGGATATTAAACTCAATTAAGGTTTAATTAATTCATATGAAATGGAAGGATTAGTTAGACATAATATTAGGTTGAGGGATTTAAATTAATTAAGTATAAATACAATATTGGTTTATAATTTACATATATTGTTGATATTAAGTTGATTTCACATAATTAATTATCCATGTTGGGTAAACAAATTAGGTATAATATATATTTTTAAATTTATTATTTTAATATTAACTCATTTATTTATGTGATTTTAGTATTTCATAAATAAAATAAATAATACATATATATAAGTAAACATATAAGTTAAAATAATTTATTATGATCTTATCGAATGGTTGATTTAATGAGAAGAAATTGGACCAACCACTGACCAATGGAAATAACTCCATATACCTATCTTGGATTGAGTTGCAACATTTTAAATTTATATCTTTGTATCAATGAGTTAGAATCATCCTAGTTACATCTTTAACTGCCTCTGCACACCTTATGATGCACTATTAATTACATGTATTTATTACTCACATGCATGTGAGGTGAACATAAGTATTGGTTAATGTGGAATATATAAATATCCTTGTACATGCAGGTCCTACATAATAATGGAGAGTGGGATCATATGTGGGCATTCATTTTATTTAATATTAAATAATTAAAAACCCATTAAATAAATTAAATGATATAAATTACAACACATTTGTATGTATTGGTCAAGCTCGTGATGTTTGTACATGCAATGAATATGAAAAAGAAACTAGATGAAATTCATTTTGTTATATGTTCAATATTATTAGGATAAACAAGATTTTATTAATTAATAAATTAATTAATAAATTAATTATATTTCATCTTTTGGATAATTCTAACTTAATTGGATATATCCATCAACTGTGTAATTCATTGAAAATAAATGAAAGAAACATTAATTGAATATCTATTATAATAAATTAATTGAGAATATGAAATTATTTAAATGTGTTATTAAGTTAACAAGTAAATAATGGTGTTCTTATCATTAAAATAAATTTTTAATTTGGAAATTTTCAAATTTTCAGTAGATTTTAATTATTTAATTTAATTGGAGACTACACAGAATGTGCGTTCAACTTCATGCCAAATATTTTGATTTCTGTCAATTTGAGTCACATTCCTGGTTTGACAGGGTGTACCTTGGACGAACATCATGGTGTATACATTCTAGATACATGTCTTGTATCTGAATTTTGTGTTTTGAAGATGAACAACTGAGTCTTTGATCTATGTCTTAGTGGACTACACAACATGTATAGGCTAACTACATGTTGTGTATCACTCTGTGTCATGTTTTTATTTTCTCACAGTGTGGCTTGACGTATTCTTTATTTATGGGATTTGATGAACTACATGTCATGTACACCACAAACACATCGTATATCTCATAAATTCTTCCGGTTGTTAGTATCATACGGTTTTGACCATTTATAATGACCACATTAATTGTGCCACCTACACCACTAACCTATGTAGACTACATGGTCAGTACATTGATACACGTTGTGTAACATGAAAATTTTGTGCCATGTTTTATGGTCAACACACAATGTACACAATTTTTAATTACAATTTCATGTGCTATGTATCCCTTTTCCCATCCAAATGTCATTCACAAGGTTACATGGTGGGTACTGTGGAAGTACGCATCATGTAACCCTATCTTGCCTACTAAAATTTTCCAACACTTGATAGAATAGGAAATTTTTCATTAACTTTATATTTTATTTAAGAGAACTAAACATCTTTAAAACATTATTAATATTTAAAATCAGGATAATTAGAATTGAATTATAGAACTAATATCATTTAAATGAAAATATATCCATCATTTCTCATAGATCAAATAACAAATAATTATTTATAAATATAAATTTGACCACTCTGGTACAACTAGGAGGTTCAAAGAATAGTAAATGTTCATGGTGGGTGATATTATTATTAAATTTTATTTTAATTTCTGTTACCTAAAAACCCAATAAATGATATTTCATTTAATTAATTTAATTTATTTTTTGAAATCAAATTAACTTTTCATGTTTTTTTATTTGTATTTATGTTCGATCATCTAAAAAGAACCTTTCTAATTTCCTCTGTTACAATTGTGAGGATCCAATGGTAGAACCCATCTAGGGTTATCCACATGTGTTTCAATGATCTCTGAGAAATGCCACTATATCTCCAGGGGATATCATGGTGAATTGAAGGTTTTGTGCTTTTGGTTCTTGATATATTATTCTTCGGTCATGAATAAATATCCCTTTTGTTCTCATTCATGATAATAAGAGAGAGAGGATTCAAGAGAGAATTCGTTGTGTGAAGAAATTCTCTATTCCCGATTTTGGATACACTACACAATAGAAATAACAACATATTTATAGATCTAGGATTTTTGATAATAAATTTATTAAATATCATGAAATCCATTAGATAATATTACATCCAATAGTAAAACCCATTCCATATAATAATAATATAATTATTATTTATTGTTCGGTTCCATCTTGAATAAAAATAAAACAATATTCAATTTGAAATAAATAAATATTCATCACCATTAATGGTTTTTCTCCATTAAATAAATATTTATTCACCACCATGTGAATAAAAATATATTTATCTATTTTATTTAATATTTATTAGCTATATATTCACTTATGATATTAGTATAACATGAATAAAATTACTCCTTGGTCTTGAGAAAAATATATATTCCATTAATTAAATTAACATATAATATAGTCAACATCGATTAAAAATTTTTGTGTGTGACCCTCGAAGATTTTTTCTCATTGGAATTTGGTAGGTTTGCCTAATTTCAAATATTACTATCCAAAAATGAGTCAAGGAAGCCAAGATAAATAACTTAATTTCACAATATCCACAACAATATATGAACTCTCACAATGTAATATAATCCCTTCTTCACATTATCTCACCAAGAAGGTTTCACATACGTGTCACCGGTCTATATGCTTGATATGTCCTTCTATGACTATTTGAAATAAATTGTTCATTACACCATGGTTAGTGAATCTAATGTGATGTTTTTATTCAAATAAAAGGGTCAATATATAATCTTTCTTCCTAGACTTATTTATTAATGAAATTTTACTCATGATGCACCCAACATATCAATATTCCCCATGAACTATTATTTTCCTTATTTACGAAATAAATATAAATAAAATAATTATAACATGCATTAATTAAAACCTTAAGGTCCACGGACCATCACAAATTTGTGCATATAGAAATATCCAGCGACACATAGACATGAAAAATTCATATCAGTGGGTCGGTTCTCATAATCTCCCATCTGAGAGACTACCAAGTGTGAACTTCATGAGATGAAGCCTAATATCTGTAAAAGTAATCTCACCTAATAGTCTATATAATATGTGTCCCATCATAGTACATTATACTTATGTGGAACCTTATTTAATAATATCATTTTACTAAATCTGGGTTCTCATCATTGCGTGGAACTACTATGACCTTATCATTGTGATGTATACTCTAGAAAATTAGTATATTACAGACATGTAGAACGTGGATAAAAATTTAATATATAGTTTTATGAATATTAAATACTTTGAATATACATGTAATCAAGTTAAAAATAGTTGGTCCTAGGAAACCAACTATAAAAATAATTGTGTCCACACAAAAACGTAACTTTTAGGGTATGTAATATAGATGATTCTCTCTAAGTTTTCCCCAAACAATCTCTACATTAGTTTATGATCCCCCCATTATTTATATTATATGATAATGTCATCCATGAAACAGACCATGATTAAGTACAGATATGTGTGGGAGAACAAACTCATCGGGGCTACAAACACTATAAGCACATTCATTAGATAAAATAGAACTACTAGGTTAAAGTGCAGAATATAAAAAAACCTAAAATTAGTGTGAGAAATATCTAAATATCATTCTCTCAGATGGTTGTAACACAATCACATGATAGTCATTAATAGTACATAGTTACCTTAAAATAGATAAAAAATATTATCAACAATTGTATTCAAATATTTTTTATTTACCATAACCTTGTTTACCTTCTGAAAATCCATGAATAAAAACAAGTAACCATGTAGATTTTTGGAAAAAAAGAATAGAGGTCCTCAAGGTGTTATACTCATTAATATAAAACTATTATCCTCTAACTCTTAAAACTAATCAGTGTGCTCCTATTTATATACTATTACATCCTACAAGACATAATAGAAATAAACTATGCACAGAGTAAATTTAGAATAAGAAGATCATACTCTATTTAGTGTGAAATTAAATAATTATTTAGGAAAACATTCTCTAACAGGGCTACCAAAAGAAAAAAAACCATTTTATACCTCTTTTCATCCAAAATAAAAATATAATCCTAATATAAAATCCCACCTAACTACTAACTATCATGTACTTCTTGACCGTATCGAATATACCACTCTCAAATATGAATAACCACCACCCATGGGAAATACGAAGATACACACCGATGGGAAAAAACAACGTGGTATTATTATAATATTAAAAAATTTATTCTTATAATAAGATCAAAATTAGTAAAATTTAACATGAACCAGTCCTAAGGAAACTATAGCCTCCAATCTCTAGGGAAGACTTCCTAAATTTTGTAATTCTCACTGACCATACCCATAATGGTGTATCAAATAGCATCACTCAAAAATATTACTCAATGGGTAAACCTAACCAATCCCACAACTGAACTAAAATGAATGAATGTAACACTATCATATCTAATAAGTCACAAAATAGGGTGTAATCCAAGAGTAAAATAATTTTTAGAGTCAAAGGTCCATCATCCTGATATATGGGAGTATGTTGAATAACATGTAACTTTCTCATGTCATGACGTTAGGGAATGACCAACATTCCAAAAAAAGAAATATTCTATTTTCAATGTTTCTCATAACTTGTAGTATCATATCATTTTCCTCGATATGATTAGTTGGTGGATGTTTATCTATGTGTATTTATAGGTGTAGCTATTACATCATCCAATCCATTCTCCTTCCTTGATCCTCCACCACTATCCTCCCTATGACCCCTCTAAGAAAACTACAATAGGTTTTTCAGTATATGAAAATTCCTACACTATATTGGTGGTTGGGTACTTTAGGGATGAGTATGGCCCCAACAAATACATAGGTATCACATTATAGACAGGTCTTCTTATAGTGGATAATATATAACACCTCTATTTATTCTCTAACCACTACCGCCCTATTATAAAATCCAAGGATTTTTTTTCTGGATTCACAAAGATGTACCTATAAATATTATAGAAACAATTGATGGTTTTGATCCTCCTCCCATTCCTGGGATTCTATATGTAATATAGGCCTAGTTCACAACCTCTTAAAAAGATAGAATCTAAAAAACATTCACCTTGGTATGTATGTCATACCTCAAACCTTCCACATAATGTCGTATCCTAGCTATTGTTTATGCAAAAAAATCATTCCTAGAGACTCCAAAATAGAAAAAATATAACGTTGTACAAAATTAACATTTCTACCTATGTCAAATGATTGAAATTCCCATACCTATAAAACCTCATAAACTCTAGATATATGTTATTGAATAAACACTAACATAATTACTTCTTGGATAGACTAATAATACCCGATCTTGCTAGAAAGATATGTCCCACTAGTTCTTCATTGGTCATAAATGCTTATATAATATGACTATTACCCTCTTCCCTTGGGGTGTCTCTAGGTAATCAGAAGTTATTAGGATGAACTCAATCCATAACACAGATTCTTTGGTAATTTACTTCGTAGTTAAAATTGATGTGATCTATAGTTGAACATTCCTAGTCAACTCAAATATCACATGTGTCTCTCATGGATATTATCACTCCATTGACCACCAAACTCATAAAAATATCTATTGGATTCGAATATCCATCCCAAAACATAGTAGTGAAAGTTGATTTTTTCCCACCACCTCTAGGGAATGCTCATAACCAACCTCATGGAACTCAACTAGGGGACATCACAGATTAATACCTTTATAATTCCAAACACACACCTAATAACACATTTCAAAGACATGTCTTTTTATTACGATTTAAGGAATAAAATAACAAGTGTAGTATCCTATGACACTTCCCATCCCATCACATTAATATATCACATCTTTGTTTCTTTCTCTAACCCCATTGAACCCTAAACATTATAACAATCTACGTTTTTAGGAAATACTATTTCTAAATAAATTTAATTTCTTTTATAGCTTGTGTTAGACGAAATATCAAGTTTTAATAAATTCTGATATATTATTAGTATTATTATTCAATCATGACCATTACAACCCCGCTGTTAAATTTATAGGTGTCTATAAAAATAACCAAGATTTGAAAATTAAGTATAAGGGCTTTAGAAAAAAAATATTTATCAATAATAACTTAATTTTAAGTAATATCTTTATGTTCCTCAAAAATACATTCTTTTAAAAACAATGAATTTTGTTGATTTTTGAGAAAATATAAAATGATTGATTTTTTGAAATGTAAAAAAAATTATTCTTAAATTTAATTTTTTTTATAAAATATACATTTCAAAAATTATCTTTGAGTGAATATTTGAGAATTATTGTAAAATAAAATATTTTCAATGAATAGTAAAAAAATGTGACTTTTTATTAGAAGTTGCCTTATCATTTAAATTATTTACTATATAAATTTCATTTTAATATGGTTTAAAAAGTAAAATTACATCAATTATATATTTACTATTCTTATTTTGGTCATTATTAACAATTTAATACTTAATTTGGATTTTAAAACCTTCTCTACTTATATGAATTTTCTCTTGGAAAAAACCCACCTTTTGTCAGTATTTCGGGTTTAATTTTAAGATAAATATTTTATATTATGTGAATAATATTTCTTTATAAGAATATTTTACGTTATATAATAATTTAAACATAACATTTTATCAAAATAAATATTAAATATGGTAAAAATAAATTTTTTTTGGACAACAAGCCTGTAACCTAGTGGTAAAGGCTCCTACTTGGCATCCAGAAGACCCAGGATCGAATCTGTGTAGGGACGAATTTTCTAGGGTACTATAGAAGTACTGTAGCATGGAACTATAGAAGTGGCAGACTTTAGCAGTGGTGACACTGTAGCGAGGAGGTACTATAGCGGTGGTGGTACTGTAGCATGTAATGTGGCAGCCCGGGTACTATAGCAGTAATATTCACCGAGGGGCCTTTGGGTCAAAAAATGGGCTTTCAAGCATTTTATTCCTGCCAATAGGTATTGTGGATTTGGGAAATTTAATGGGTCTCCCTCTACCTAGTAAAAAGAGTTCCTTTCTATAATAATAAAATGAGGCTTTGACCCCAACCTTTAAAAAAATTATCATACTTAAGGTTAAAACGGGTTTACTTAGTGGTAAAGTAAAATGATAAGGGGTAAAATGATCTATAAACTTATCCAACACTCATTTACCTAAAATATTTATATCATATAACCAATAATGTTTTTGAATTACCCATTTTGGAGCCCAGTAGCAAGTAAAAAATTGGGGTACACTTTATTCATTTCAAAACTTTCTTTTATGTCCCCCTTTTATAAAAGGCCACACCCTATCCTCTATAATTAACACTTCCAACATACATTATATTTTCCAATATACTCAAAAGTCTCTACTTGAAATCCCTAAACTCATACTATATAGGCCTTATTTTTTTTAGAACCCCTCCCATGAAGTATTTAATTTTAAACATAAATAGGATCTCTGAAGAAGTGCTAAAATTCACAACCTTTTGTTTTATTATATTTCATACTCAAACTCATTAAAATATTATTTAATTATTATTATATTAAAATTAGTATATCCCACATACTAATATTTTCTTATTTTAATTTCATAATATTCATTCATATTCTCTTTCATTGAATTGGAAAAGAAATCATCACTCATATGTACATCGGACCACCGCCTCATAAAATGTTGTTAATCATTTCCATCAACACCTCTCATGGATACATATAATTTTTTTAATATTTATATATTATCTTTTTAACATAATTATACTTATAGAATTATGAAATCACTTATAGCTTCATATTTTCGATTCTATGGGGGATATGATAATGCCTTTTTGCGTATGGTGGACTACCGCCATGCAAAGCGATGTGATTTTTTCTTCAATAAATAATTTTATGGAAGGTAATAATGGTAAATTTAATGAATTAATGTGATATATATGAAAATAAATGATTCTGGGAAGTTAATATATTATTTACCTTTTTATTGTTTCATCATATGAGAAAATGGAAACAATACTAATTTCTACATATGATCAACTGTCTCCATGAATGGTGTAATTCATTTTCAATATATAACTTTATTGTAAATAATTATATAATGAATATAAATGATATTTATATCATGGATATAATTTTTAAGGTGATAGAACCATGATAAAAATTAAATTATCTAAGAAACCAAACTAAAACATATGTAAAAGACAATGTAGTTATTACCTGAAGCATGGTATTAATAGGGGTTGATAATAAATGGTAAATAAAAGAACATAAGTAAATAATATATTGTATTATAAATATTATATGGTTTTGTGATAGATTTATATTAAACATATATTTATTATAAAAGAGTTTTGAATGTATACAATGGAATTTGACACTTAAGGAAACAAATTTTTATCTCAAATTGCCTTCTTTTTGACATAAGATATGTTATGAACCTTTGTTATTTTATCTAATGTATATTCTTTTACATTGTCATTTTATATCATAAATATCAATATATTCTTGATATTTAGTTTTTAATTTATCTTTTCTCTTGGATGGGTCTTGTGATTTAAAAGATATAAAATTGGTAAATGTATTATATTACAACCACATTGTTTATCAGGATTGTTTATGATTAAGTATATACTAATGAAATAATATGAGTTTAATCTAAAGGAAAACATTTCCTTTCTTATCTAATAGATACTTTTAGGGGATATATTTCTTCCCATTTTCCTAGCATAAAAGATAAAACAAACCAAATTAATGTTTTTTTAGAAAAAACGTCTTTATTTATCTCTCCGGCCAAAACCATTTTTCTTCCATCTCCAAGATTTAAAAAAATTATTTAAAGAAAGTTTTACAATTACTCAATGATTATTTAAATTCATTTGTACACATGTTCATGTTTTTACAAAAAAATGATTTAAAAATAATCTTCATGTCATTTCCCAAACAAGTCATGTTTGGATTTTAACAAAAACTTGAAATAAATATTTGTTCTTATATGTGTAGAATTAATGAAATTTCTTACCATCATGACCACAAATGTTTTCAAAGAATCCTTCATTAGTCTCAAAGGTCATTTTTAATGAAAGGGATAATGAGATTGTTTAATAAATTTTTAGTTTACAAAATTATTTTCTATGTTGATAGTCTATTTCTTATAAAAAAAATTAAATGATATAAAATCTTCCACTATGAGTCTCTAAGGTTACATTAAAAGAAAAATATATTGAAAATAATTTTTTTTAAAGGCTGATTTTCAATTTTAAAATATATTTTCCTCTTATAATGTTTTACATAATCTTTAATTATTACTTTATAATATTCAATGCTTATTTTCAAAGAAAATGACTTCTATAATATATTATAAATTTTTAGTTTTAAAAAGTAATTTTTTTTAAAAAGTTTATATTCTTTAATAAATTCTCTGAGAAATCATTCAAAATGTTTTTCTATTTATGATTACAACATTTGATGTTACTTAAGATTTACTGGAGATATGATCTAATGATACCACCTTTAATGTTTCTTTATATGGTTTACGCTTATCATCAGAGCATATTTATGAAGTCTATTTACTTTTTGTGGGTTATGCACAAATGGAGTGTTTATAAAACCCATTATTTTCATGGTTTATGATATAATAATTGCTGTTGAATCTAATTTATTATCATGGGTTCAAATATGATGAAGTTTTTATGATGTTTTGGATAACCTATGTCTTCATTTAATTATGTGATGATTGTTATATTATAACCTAATATGGTGGTGATTTTATAACTAAGGATGGTGTTCATGTTATAGCCACGGATGGTGTCCATGTTATAACCACAGATGGGAGGGACATATATCTCCCGCCAAAACATTGGTTAAACATTTATATATAATTAGATGACAATGGGAAACAATTCAATGGTCTTTATGAACAATGGGAAACATGTTGATAGTCTTGATACACAATAGGAAACATGCCAATCTTCTTGATCAACAATGAGAAATATGTGATAAATCCTAATCCACTATGTTTTAGGGTATTTTTGGTTAACAATGAAAAATAAAATGGTTTTTGTATCAATGTTAGTGCCACACTTTTAACATATGATGTTATAGATCATGAATTATGATGATTTCCCACTCTTATGAATCAAGTAATTTTGAGTGATAATGTTTTATGTCATGGGTCATTTTTTATATATGATAGGTTGGGTAAAAAAAAATTATGTTATTTTTATTATCTCATAATCTTATACATATCTTATGATTTCATATGATCATAAAATGATATCTCTAAGGTTTACCCTTATTTACCATCTGATCTCACCCTCTCTTGTGTTACCTTTTTTTAGGTTATAAAGATTTTTTTTAAGTACGTTATGTTTATAAAGAGTATAAAATGGTGAAGATATTTATGGGATATATTGGAGATCTTTCATTAAATATAATGATTGTGTACCTAGAATCCACGGTCACATAACCATTGTGGTCATTGGGTGTGTATTTTTGAAATTTATTAAATATTTACCAAAAGTGACATGATATTTATGTATGAAAATACAATGAAAATATAGTTGGTATCAAAGGAATGATTTATTTAACATTTGGAAACTAGGATGATAAAATTTTGTGTGATCCCTATGGATATGTCTAAGGATAAGTCTAAGGACAATTCTAAGTATAGGATAATATACTGAAATATTGGAGAAGGGTAGAGTAAGTGGTTTCCATAGAATTACATACCATTCTAGAAAGTAAAAGTGGATATGGCCTAGGCATAGATGTATATAATGATAATAACTATGAAATGGGCATATTGAGATTGACATAAATTCTACCTGGTAAATGACAATGAACTGTACTACACACCTTTTTTTCACACTCCTGAGGGATATGATTTAGAAATTAAAAAATTAATTTTGAACCCTAGTTAAGGATATCAATTGATGATTAATATTAATGAATTAAGATAAACATAAGGTGTTATATATTGAAAATAAGTTTTTATGATATAAATATCTAATAAATTATTTTTCTTGATTATGATTTTTGTTTCTTATAATATGAATTTTTGTTATAGGGAATGAATAGAACATAAATGAATCTTGTTAATGCTGAGAGAGAGAAAATACACACTAATTTATTCCTATAAAACCATAATTTAAAGGGATATAGAATAAAAAAACTCATTTTTATTCTCTCATAACATTCTCAGTCTATGAATCAAGATGAACATCCAATTAAAAAAAGAGGGAACAGCATTCTATTAAGTCCTTCTTGAGAAACCATCCACCTTGTTTTAGTCATTTATCTAATCAACTAGTTCCTGAGTAATTTATTATTACCTCAGAAAACATTTTTCCCATTTCCTAGTGTTCAGAACATAAAGTATTTATTTTCATTATTCATCATTTTAAAGGAAAATTAGTTCAACGGTGGAATAATAGAATTACTATAATTCAACAAGATGATACTAACTCCATGAAATGGGATGAGTTTAACAACCTAATTTTTAATAAGAAATTCCCTTGTATGATTCACATGAAAATAGAGAAGTAACTCCTTGAGTTAAATTAAAATAATAATGAATCTTTTGGTACCTACTAAGAATTTTTTACAGCACTTTTATGGTATTATTCTAGTATTATCATCCAAAATAAATTTGTAGTATATAATTTTTTTATTAGATTAAACGAAGTGTCAAAATGAAATTATCCATAAGATTCTTCAATATTTATATATAAATTGTTCAATGTTCTATAAAAGTGTAAATAGAGGTTGGATTTACCCAGAAATATCAAAATTTTAATAAGAAAAGAAAAATTTTAATAATTAGATAATCTAAAATCATGGAGAAAAAAATATGGTATTTCATCATTTCTCAATGTTTTGATGTAAACATGGAAGAAATTGTATTAATGGGGATAATAAATATTTTACATGTGGATAAGAAAGTAAACTTTTGGATGAATTTCGATGTAATGGGATAAATTTTGTTAATAATAAAAATATATAGAATGCTCCATAGAATGAACCACCCAAAATCTATACTATTATGAGTAATTATTTTGGGAATTACATGAATCAATCCCCATATCCAAGGTAAAATTAGTACAAAAACCCACAAAAACCTCTAATGATAATTGATAAAAGTAAATCTTATAAAATCTAAAAATATGGGGTGAATAATGATAATTAAGGAACACAAATCCTCTACCAATTATTTTGGAATTTAATATTTTATATTATATAAAGGATCCCAATAAAAATCTTATTGTTCATAATTTAGTGGAACCTAATGTTATTCTAACCAATGAGTATCTCCCTCCACATGGATTCTTGATTAATGAAATCACATTTGATGTTCTATCGATGAAAGGATGAACCCAATATTCCAATGGAAATATTTTTTTCTAATGTATGAGATTATTTACAGAATATGGGGTGAATTATCTTTTGGAAGCATATAAGTCTCCATGTAAGAGTAAATTTGGAGTTTTGGATACCATAATTATTTTATGAGTTTAAGGTTGATTATATGTTTTGAGTCTTATAAAGCCCTCTTGAGGTATTATGTGATGGGATACTATCAATATTAAGGATTTTCTGGGGGAAATTTAGAGAAATAAAACCCTTTGTTTTTGTTTTTGTTTTTGTTTTTTTTAATTTTATAGTTATATAGAGAGGAATTTCATTACATTTTGTGGAAATAAGATTCAAGGTATGGGTAAACTTTAGGGTCTATAATATATTAGATTCTAAGATAATTGTAGGTTATTTTAATTTTGGATTCTTATAGTAAGTATATAAATATAGTTTTAGAAAAATTATAACCCATATTTTTTTGACAAACTGTAACATTCAGAGATGTTTTGGGGCTTGAGCCCACAACCAATGACCAATAAGGGTATATCACTTACCCCTATCATACATGAATGAGTATGTCCAGTGGAACAACATTAATATATATATTTGTCAATATGTATCTTAGTGCTTACTATTTCATCAAGTTATGGTGGAGAGATAAATGATTTAGAGATCCTACAACCATTATCGATAGTCAAATGGAAATGGAAAAATATCACCAAGGATTTTGATATCAGACTCCCCAAAACATCTAATGGAAATAATAGTATATGGGTTGTAGTCAATCACACTATGAAAATATCACACTTAATTGTTATAATATATTATTTCCCTTTGTAAAATATTTCCATGATATATATTAATGAAATGGTATGGTTTCAAGAAGAACGGTATTTTGTTATATCTGATTGGCACCTGAGGTTTACCTCAATGTTCTGGTGATGTATTAAGCAATCCCTTGATAAAAAATTGATTTTTAGAGAAACCTGTTATCCTTAAAATTATTTTTGATCTGAGAGAACAATTAAACCCCAAAAATATATTCTAAGATATTTTTCTATTTATTTCAAATGTATTTTTAACAACACCTTCCTCTAATTGAATTTTCCTACAAAATTAGCTTTTTATCAAGAATTTGTAGGGATATTTATTATTCCCTATATATAAAGTGGTTTAGAACACAAATTTATTTAGAAGAAGTTTGAGAAATAATTATAGTGGGATATTATTTGGTTTAAGAAAATGAATGTATGATTAAAACCTTTCAGAAACACATATGGTATGCACAAAGTTAGAAGAAAAGTTACACTCGTAATTTCTGATGTGATGTGGAATTTGATGTTGGGGAAAAGGTGTTTCAAAGATACTCTCCATTGAAAAAATGTATTTATATTGGGAAAGAAGGTAAAATTAATCCCCATTTATATAATTACCTTTTAAATTCTTGATAGTATCAAGATAGTCGCTAATCTATTATTTCTTCCAGCGAACCTCTCTCAAGTCCATAATGTGTTCCATGTATCTCTCCTGAGGATGTACAAACCTAATTTTTCACACGTACTGAACTCATAGGCCATATCATTACACCATAGTATTTCTTATGAAGAATAACAGTGGATATTCTTTATTATACAAGTAATTCTCTGTGAAACAATACCACAAACCTTATCAATTTTTTCTAGTGAAACCACTGTCTTGAGGAAGTTGTGTGGAAAACTTAGGATGTAATGTTGTAGTAGTATCCTCAGTTTTTGTTCAAAATTGATGGGATTTGTTTAATAAAAATGGATTTATAAAGGTATTAAAATGACACACCCAATGTTATGATGAAATATTCTTTTTGAATAAATTTAATATCTTTGATAACATCTCTTATACAAAGCATAGTGTTTTAACAAATCATGATATACTATAATATTTTTATTTAAATTTGAACATTATAACCCAGTCATTAGATTTTTCAGTTTGAATAAGAAATAAAATGTATTTAAATTATGTATAAATTTTTTAGGCACTTTAAATATACTTATAATTATTTAATTAATTTTTAGTAAAGTCTTTTTGTGCTTTAAAAATATATTTCTCTCAAAAAACTGATTAGTATTTATTATTGGGAAAAACTAATAGAATAAATTGTTAATGATTTTAAAAAATTTATATGAAAAGATAAAATTAAAAAATTAAAAATTATCTTTTAGTGAATTTTTTATAATTTTCATAAAATATTTATTTATAAATGAATATTAAGAAATACTACTTTTATTAAAAATTGTCCTTTATTTTAAAGTATTTACAAGAACCATTTTATTTTATTATGGTTTTAAAAGTAAAATTAGTAAAATTATATATTTATAATTTCAATTTATTTCACTATAATGGATATAATATTAAATTTTTATATTAAAATATTTTATACTTATGAAAGTTTTCTCTTTGTAAAACCACTTTTTCATTGCATCTGTAAGTTTAATTTTAAATTATAATTTTCTATTTATATAAATGAAATTTATAAAAATTGATTCCATGTTTCAAATATGAGAAATATATATTATATAATAAGTTAAAATTAATTTTTTTCAATATTAATTGTAACAATAGTAAAAATCAATTACTATGATTTAGGTTAAAACTCATTTACTGGGGTTTAATCAAATAATATAAAGATTAAAATGATCTAGAAACATGTCTAAATACCATTTTGAGGAAATATTTCATTATTATAGCCAATAGGTCTCTAAAAGAACCCATTTTTATCCTTTTATAATGTTAAAAAAGTGGTTAAACCTATTTCTTTTCAAAACTTCCATTTGAGTCCTCCCCCACCCCACTAATAAAAGGCCACCCACCTCTCAATTTTTCACACTTCAAAACCCATTTTATTTGTTAAACCCCTATACAAATAAATTACATAATTACCTAAAAACTTATTATATTCCTTTTTATTATTATTAAATCCTCCTAAGAAGTATTTTTTTATAACACAAATAGGATATCCGAAGAAGAGGTAAAATTAAAAACCATAAATTTTTTTATTCCTTCCCCCAGCAACATCAAATATTTTTCTTTTTTTGTGAAATAATAAAACTAGTAAAATACATATTATAATATTGTATTATTTTAATTAGTTACCTATATCTATCTCCTCCTCTATCAAATGGAAATGAACCCATCAATCCTGTGTACAGAGGAATATCATCTCGCGAACCAATGTGATTTTTTCCATCACAACCTATCATGACATGGTGTAATGATATATTTAATTATTATAAATGATATTTCTAATATAATAATTCATCTATAACTATTATACTACATATCCCTTCATAATTTACATTAGGTGGGTATATGATAACATTATTCATGTGTATGGAGGACTACCGCCTCCTGGAGTGATGCCATTTGTTTTTCATTGATGCTTTGCATGCAAGGTGATAATGGTAAATTTAATAAATATATGTAATATAAATTATATATAATTGAATCTATAAATTTAATATATTATTTACCTTTCATTCATTTCATCCATCAAGAAAATGGAAATAATTTTCATGTATGCATATCGCCTACCATCTCCATGAACATAATAATTCATTTTCAATCTCTCACATTAATGAATTACTATAAATAATTATATAATGATTATATATGATAATTATATCATGGTTAAAATTATATATATTAAATAACAATGATCTCAATGAAAGGACTAAAGATACCAAATCAAAAACTACTTAAAAGTGAAGGATTTAACACCTAAAATGTGATTTTAACTCTAAATTATTAACAAACATGAGATGAAAGGTCATAAATAAATCATATATGGTATGATACATATGTTTATAGTTCATTAATATATATAAAATATACTTATATTTACTATAAAATGGTTTTGGATGTTTATGATGGAATTCAATTATGGTAATGAATAGTTTTCTCGAATTTCCTTATTTGGGTCATAAGTTTTGTTATAAACCTATATTTTTTATGAGATGTATATACATAACCATTGAAATTTTATACCACGAATCTCTTTATTTCGTGATATTTAATGTTAATTTAATGTTTAATGTTTTATGGGTCTTGTGATTCTAAAGATATAAAAGTGGTAAAGGTTTTATGTTATAATATCATTCTTTAATGGGATTGTTTATGGTTCGGTTTTTTGATGATGTAATATTATGATTAACTTCTCAAGAAAATAATTTATTTACTTATGATATGATCATTTCATGTAGATACATGTTTTCCCCTCATTTTTTTAATTAATTATTTAATGTGACTAAAATTATTTTTTAGTAAAATTCCTATTTATTTCTTTATTCAATCAAAACCCCTTTTTCTATAAAATTAATTTAATAAAACTTTAAATATTATATAAATAATGTCTAAATTTATATTTACCAATTTTAAAAATTATAAAAAAATTAAATATGAATCTTCAGTTCATTTCCCAAACAAGGCTCTTTTAGATTTTAACAATAATAAAAAATGATGATTTATTCAAGATTTTAGTGCATGCATGGAATTTCCCACCATCATGATCATAAAAAGATTCCTTTATAAGTTTTAAAGATTATTTTCAAGGGATTGGAATTTCAAAAAAAATATGAATTATTAATTTTAAAAATATTATTTTCAAAGGTGGGAGGCTATTTTCTAGAAGAAATTTTTTAAATTATCTTTAAATATTAATTTATAAGATTAAAATATTATTTCTAAATAAATGGATTTTAGAAAAATTATGTTTTAAAATGTTATTTTAAAATTTCAAATGATATTTTCCTCAAGAAAATTTTAAAATTATTTTTAAATATTCATTTATTAGTTTCAATGTTATTTTAAAGTGAAATTTTTTCAAAATATATTAATAATTTTTTGTTTTAAGAAGTTTTTTCAAAATAAATATTGTATTCATGAATAAATTTTAGATAGATATTTCAAAATAACATTTCATATATGTTTAAATAATTTTATTTTACTTATGCCTTAATGGGTATATAATCCAGTGATATCACCATAATTCATTCTCTAAATGGTTTATGTTTATAATGAAAATATGTTTATAAAACCCATTTAATTTATATAGGTTATAAAATGATGAGGTTTTTATGAAACCCATTTCTTTTCAACGGTTTTAATATGATAAATGTGTTATGGAGTACATTTATTTTCATGTTTTATGATGTGATGAAGTTTTTATGATCTTATAGTGATTTTATGTATGGATTTTATTATGTGATGGCGGTTACATTATTACCGAGGATGGTGGTTATGTTATAACTAAGGATAGTGGTTGTGTTCTAACCAAGGACGGGTGGGACCTATATCTCAATCCAATTTATTTGGTAAATTTTTATATCTCATGTGATAACAATATGAAACTGGCTGATGGTCTTGAACCACAATGGGAAATGGTCTGATGGCCTAAATCTATAAGGGGAAATAGTTCGACGGGATTGATCCCCAATGGGAAAGAGGTGATGTTGTCTGATCCTTAGTTTTTTATGTTCATTGTAGTTAACCTTGAAAAATTACTTCTTTTTCTATACCTTTGTTGGTGCCACACATTTATTAAATGAATTTATAGTTTAATAATTATGATTATTTCACACACTTATGTATTATGTAATTTTGAGTGATAAAGGTTTATACCATAGGTCATCTTTATGATATCTAACTTGTTCAATATGAACATCGTATGTTATATTCATGATTTCATACCATTTTCATTATCTTAATCTTTCATATGATCATTGATTTTTATCTAAAATATTTCAATTTATTGAGCATATGAGATCACATTTTCTTATGTTTCTTTTACATAGGTTTATAATGAATGGTTTTAAGTTGGTTATATTTATAAATAGTAAAAAACAGAAAGATATTTTTGGATGATTTTGAATATCATTCATTAAATAAGAAATTTTTTTACATAGTCACAAAATGCATAGAGCCAACACAGTTCTTAGGCGTGTATTTAAGAAATGTATTGAATATTCAACTAAAAAGATTTCATATTTATGTTTTTAAAGCTTAGGTAATTATAAACATAGAAAATATACATAAATTTAAGATCCATATTTCATTGTTTTATTTTCAAATTTAATATGATTTTCCATAAAATAGGATCAATTAAATAAGATATTAATTTCAAGTTATTGAGGAAAATATTATAAAAGTCATAATATGATTTTTATTTAGCTCATTCAAAAAATTAATCAAAACTACTAATCTTATAATTTTATTTTATCCATTTTGAATATTAGTTAAGTAAAAGTCCATCATAAATTTATATTGAGAAATACTATATAAATTTTTTCTAATACATTAAATGATAGAAACTACATCATTATAAAGGTAAAAAATCATTAACAATCCTAGAAATGTCTTTAAAAATCCTAAATTACTTTCATGATGCATGAACACACACATTCATTCCATTGTAACAAATACATAAAAAATGTAAAAGTCATAAATCCAAAATCATGTGTGTTATAAGACGTGAAATAATTCAAAATTAAAAGATTAAAATAAAACATAAATAACACTCCTTGAAGCATGAAATTACCATATATGTGGGTTACCTAATCTCCGGAACGAGTTCAATATCAAGTCAAAATAATTCAATATATTCTATCTATATTTCCCTAATATTTAGAAAAAAAGAAATATATCTTATACCATTTGGTAACATTGCACTTCATCGGGCCATGTGACAGTACATTGATCATCGATTACTACATGACATCAAGCACACCTCCTCCTAATCTAGTGGTTTTTTAACAAAGATAAGGATATTATGAATAGCTTGAGGATACTTACCATCCCATTAGAGTAATAATTTTATCACAAAGAAATAGAATAATTTAAAACCAAAAGACATCATAGAAAAATGAAATTTCAAACAAGGTAATACCAATATCACATGTTTAAAAATATGAGGGATAATAAATATGAACCATGTAATACATACAAATGATCATATATCAGTAGGTTATATAAACTGATATACAAAAGGGAATAAATAAAAAATACTCATATACTCTACAAAAATTTTCTATATTCTAAGCCAGGTCTAAATCAGTCATGCTTTACCCAAGATATCCAAATGAATCATCAGTCATTAGATACTTTCCCATGTCCCACATTCAAAACATGATGTTTAATAGGGTAAAATAAATTCACAAGTACTATGTGAGTACCCCTCAGTAGGATACCACAAATAGTATCAGATAAAATATCTTTTATGAGTAATGTTTATGATGAAATAAAAATGGAATGATTGTTCTATAATTACTAAATAAATAAAAATCACTTTCAACCTTTGAGTTTGAATATGACACCTGTAATTAACCATACCTTCCTTGAATAGTTTCATATGTCTCTAAATATTAGTATCCCTCATAAATGAGTATATATATTTCCCAAATTTTATTACCACTTATTTAAATTTACTTAACTCGGAACATGAAAATACACTCAGGGAAATATTTTGTCCCAAACGAAAATACATCTGAAAAATATACCTAAATCAGAATAATAAAAATACACCTTAGTAAATATATCAATCCTCAAATTATAGAATCTTCTTAGAGAATTACCATACCTTGAACTGTTAATTTAATTAAGTCACATTGAAACATTTTATATCTAATCAATTCTTAAACATGTCTTTAAAATAATCATTTAATATTTTTATCAAAGCATCATTTCCCTTAACACATATCATCATTTAACCATTTTATAAAACCTCATTATAACATCATAATAATCAATTTTCATTTCATAAGACATTATTTCCATTCATCAATTCCATTTTTTTCAAGAAAAATCTTTCTAGGTTTTACGACTAGGGTCATAATTCATAAACCACAAAATTTATCAAGTCTTTATATTATGTATCTATTAATTTATTGAAAATTTTCAGTTAATAAGTGTATATTATCAATATAAACTATATAATTAATCTTTTAAATAATAATTGTGTCAATGACATTGTAGGTAGGTGTGTACGCTCAACACACACATATTGGAAGAAAGTAAGATATTAATAATAGTTTAGAGACTATAAACATTAGACTTCCAGAATCCTAATCATTTTATATTAGCCATTGATTTGGTCTCAAATAGATAGAATTTAAAAATTATACAAAAATATTAAAATAAGTGACAAATTATAATGACCCCATTAATTCATACAAAAAAATCACATATTTTATAGATGAATATTGAATTCATTCTAAAAATACACACCCAAGGGAAGTAATGGTTTAGTGTCTTTGGATACTGGGTACACAATATTCTTATTTAATGAATGATATTAAAAATATAACATAAATATATTCTCCTTTTATACTCTTCATAACCAAACCCAACATTAAACCTTTTCTTCATAACATGGGGAAAGAACCATAAGATCAGGTGAAATCAGGTTCTTAGTAAGTATAAATGTTGGATACATCATCATACGATAATATGAAAGAATAATATTGGAATAAGGGTATGTGATCATGAATATAACATACAATTTTCATAAAAATAATATCATATATGATAAACATGATTCCTAGAATAAAGAATTATCCCACCAAAATAAATTATTTAATATAGTGTGAAGTCATCTACATTCATTAACAATAAACATGTTTCCTAATGGTGTTTCACTAATATAGGTATAGTAAAATTTTCATTTTCCATGGTTAAGTACCAAGAACATCAAACATGGTGTAGAACCCCATACCTCAAGTTTCCAATTGTAGATAAATCCCATCAGAAAATTTCCCATTATGGATCAATCTATTCAAAATATCTCACATTGTGGATAAATCCCATTGGCATATTTCCAATTATAATATTGTGATATAAAAATCTATAACCCATTCGCTAGAGGGACATATAAGTCCCACCCATTATAGGATATAATTTCACCACCATCCTTGGTTAAAATATAACCAATAACCTTGGTTAAAATATAACCAATAACCTTGGTTATAGTGTAACAACTATCACATAATGAACTTCATACACAAATATGCCAAAATATAATAAATTGTCTATAATATTAGAACCTGAGAAAAGAAATAATCATCATAACACATTTAAAATATCAAAACGCGAGGAATGAAATGGGTTTCTTAAACACTTCATCATACCAAAACCCAAAGAAAAGAAATAGGTTTCATAAACATATTGTAAGCATAAAAATAAACCATCTCGAGAAATAATAGAGGTTGTATCATTTTACCATGTCCCCATTAAATCATAAACACCATCCAAGGATGTCATCTTATATGGAACAAGATTTTGAAATATGACTTAGATCATTTCTTGATGAAATTAACCATTCTTTGAAAATAAATTTTAAAAAATAAGAATTTATAATATAGTTTGGAATTCATTTACCCAAAAACTAAACATTAAAAATTATAAATCAAGCATTAAATATCATTTAAAAAATTTCATGACAAAAATTGACATTCAAATTTGAAAAACATCTTTTAAAACATAAAAAAATCAAAATCCATTTCATTGAAAATACACATGAAAAGATATAAAGGAAAAATTAAAGAATAATTAAAGAAATTAATTAGTAAAATAGTCTATTAACACTGAAAATAACATTTTAAAACATAAAAAGGTTTCAAAATACATTTCCTTAAGAATAACTTGGAAACATATAAATAATATTTAAATATAATTTAAAACATTTATTAGCGATAATTTCCCTTAAAATTTGAAAATAATTTTTTAAAACTAAATATTCATAAAAAATCAATAATCCTTTTATTTGAATATAAATTTTGAAACAAATAATTTAATCATTAAAACATTGTTCAGTTATGATGATAGAAAATAATATTCATGTCATACATGTTAAAACAAATATTACTTTCACATTTTTATGTATAGGCCAAAACAGCCTTGTTTGGGAAACTATAAGAAGATACCATTTAAAATATTTTTAGAAAATTAATACATTCATAAAAATAAATTTAATCCTTTTTTAATAAATAATAAAAAAATTATGAAAGTTTTTTATAAAACACAGTCATGGAAGAAAAAGGGTTTTTGACCGACGTTATAAATAAATATGATTTTTCTTAAAAACATTATCTTGGTATATCTAATCCTTTAGGAGTAGAACATGAATGGAAATAATGTATACACCATAAATATATTGAGAATGAGAAAATACATTTTTATATTAAGAGTTAGCTCATAATATTTCATTATTGTAAACTTAATCATAAATAATCAAGATAAATAGGGATATTGTAACATAAAACCTTCACAATTTTAGTATAATGTAAATCAAATGACCCTTGAAAGGGTAAAATAAAGTTAAAAAATTAAATATCATTAAAATAATTAGATTCAATATATAAAATTTCAATGTGTTATTATATACACCTAATAAAATAATATTTTTTCATAACAAAACTTATATCCCAAAAAAATAAAATTTGAGACAAAAATATCTTACCTAAAGTATTGACTACCTTCATAGACAATAAAAACTAATATATAACAAATCAAAAGTTATTATAAGAATATTAAATAACCATAATTATCCTTATAATATCATATATGATATTATTATAACATTTTATTACTAATTATTAATAATTATTTGTTAAAATCATGTTTCAGGTAATAAGTGGTTTGTTTTTTTACTTATCTCATGGTTTGGTATCATTATTCCATTAATTTTTATCATGATTATATCAACTAAATAATTTTAAACATGATATATCTATAATATATATTCTATTTATTATTATTTTCAGTAATCTATAAATTTTAGAGATAGAAAATAAATTACATTATTCATGTAGATGGTAGGTCATACGTATGCAGGAATATTTTTTCTATTTTATTAACTAATGAAATGAAATGAAAGAAACTTTATATTATATTTATATAATAGTGTTTTTTATATATATCTTATATATTCCTAAAATTTACCCTTATTACCTTCCATGGAAAGGGTTAGTGAAAAAATAACCACATTGCTTCGCAAGGTGATAATTCAGCATACATGTGAAACATGATATCATATCCCCAACATAATGGAATGAAATAAGGCATATGAGATATCATGAAACTAAATGTATAATTATCTTAAATTATTCATATATAAAAATTAAATCAATCATTATATCTAGACATGAGAGGTGGTGATGGAATACGAGTAACATCAGTTCATGAGGCGATAATCTGTCGTATATAAGACTGATGATTTTTTCCCACTTTTATGGAATATGAGATTGATATAAGTCATTAAATTAACATAATAACATAAATTTAAACCTCATGTGACAATCATATATAATAAAATGTGGTACATTATGAAAAATTACCATTTCATTACTCTCTTTATAAGATTATCCAAAGAGAAAAATTCTATGATATAAATGAGGTGTTATTTTTCACAATGAAATTAATGATAACCTATATAGACTTATTCCCTTAAGATGTCTTGGGGTTTATTATTATGACATACAAGTTGATATGTTACCATTTTTATTGTGGTATGGATAATGGTTGAATCATAACTTAAACTTTTTTCTCTCTACCTTAACTTGCTGACATAACAAGCATCAAGGTACATACTCAAAAATATCTCTCTTCATGCAGTTCCACCAAAAAAAACTAATTCATTTGGACCAGTGGTTGGAACTATACCCTTGTCCCCATTTATTTGTTGGTTCACTCCCTATGACCTTATTGGACATAACAGGTTTTCACCCACATATAAGTGGCCTTCTTTGAAAACAATATTAATATAATTCTTAAACAAATACCACATTTTAATAACCCATAATTATCTCAACATAGAATATATGATAAATAACAAATATTTGAAATACCTTTGATATTATATCCATAAAATGTAAAGGTGTTATTCCAAAAATAACTTTTTAACTAAAATTATATACAAAACCAAAGGTTTTTATTTCTATATATCTCACCCAAAATATCCTTTTTCTTTATAAACTTTTATAACATAATACCTTAAGAGGTTTTTCTAATACATTGAACTTATGATAAACCATAAAACCATAATATAATGATGTTATCCACAATTATTAAGTTATTCTTACATGGATACATATACACTTCCACAAGATAATTCACCTTTTATACCATATATAAGCCCTAATAATAGGAAAAAAACATTTCCATTGGAAGACTGGTTTTCTCCTTAACACAGCAGAATATCAAATGTGATTTCATTAATTCAACATCCATGTTGAGGGAGAAAATATATTATTAGAATCACAACATCTTCCACTAAAGTATGATCAATATGATTTTTATAAGGATCATTCATACAAAATCAAATATGCGATTCCCAAATAAAGAGTGGACGTTATGTGTATACTAGATATCATGATTTACTTATTATATTTTGATTAAATAATATTTCCCTTTACTATTTTTCCTCAATTGTTTTTATTTTTCATCTTCATTAGCCATTGGATTGGGGAATTGATTTTTTTAATTTCCAAACTCTATAAAATTGAATAACTTGAGTGTGGATGGTCAATTATGTGGATATTTATCTCTATTTTCATTATTATCAATAATATTCACAATACATTAGCATTAATTTTCTTGATGAACTTACTTTCCACACTTAAAACATTTAGTTTTCCCCTTAAGATAATTTCCTCTTTGTTTTCTTCAATACATAACTCATAAAAGAAACATTGTCCATTTTTCTCTACGGTATTTAGAGTCACCCCTAAATTTTATTTTTCTTTTATAATCCAAACCATGTGATTGATGAGTTACTATAATATCTATTTCCACCATGATTGAATATTTTTCAATTAATTCATAACAACAGAAGAACAAATCGATAATTCCATGAGGATAATTTTTCATTAAACCACATAGTAATCGAGAAACCATAATTCTAGGTTGGATGAATATACCAGAAGTGTACCTCATGATTATTGTAAAATTAACTTCACTGTTACAAAATAATAAATCATCCTTCTAGTTTAACTCATGTAATTCCTTATCTATTTTCATAAAAATATTATATTGAATTTTCTTATTGAAAAATATGTCCTTCAACACATTTTATTCTATTGATTCAATTTCATCTTGTTGAATAATATTATTCAAAAGGGTTCTACATTAATCATATTTTCCATTCAAATTAAAAACATCCAAAATGACTTTATCATGCTTTGAACACTGGAGAATATAAAACATATTTTTAGTGATAAGGATCCATTCATCCATAACTACTAGATCAGCATAACCACTAAAAGAAGGTATATTTTTTCTCTTGATGGACTAAATAGAAAATTGTTCCATACTTTTCTATTTTGTAACATTAACATGATTCATATCTTGAGAATGTTTTTTGATTATATCAATGATATTTTTCATTCCTCCTCCATTAATAATAGGTTTTGAAGAAGAAAATCATTTATTTTTTTATCTCACTCCGCATTAACAAGGATACATTGGGTTTCACCCATTAACTAAAACCAAAAATCATAGTGTAAGAAAAAATAATCATAATAATGAAAAGTCACTTATAGGATATCTAAATAATAACACCTTTTTTCTATCTATGACATCATTGATTTAATCTATTCCATTCATGGTATTGATCAATTGAAATACTTCATAATGGTTCATAAAAATTTTGTAAGTTTATAAATCATATCCCCTAGGTGTTTCAAATCTGATATGCAGTTAGGACCATTTTCTTGTACCATGTGACACTAAAGTCAATCCCAACACACCTTTTTTGGAGTTATTATGACTTGGAACATCTATTACAGAACCATGTTCATAGGTATTATTTAGATAGAGATGTAATTTCATAGATTCCACTACCTATGTCCTTCAATAATATTTGATTATATTTTACTAGTCCTATAATTATCCTTAGGCTTATCCTTATACATATCCCATGGAATATTTATAACATTATCTCATCCTAGTTTATAATGGATGACAAAAACTTTCCATTGATACCAATAATAATGTACCAAGGATTTTCATATATAATTATAATAATTTTTTAGAATAACATTCAATGCATTTCCCAAATACATTCCCAAGGACCATAATTTATTATTCTCTTTGGAGACTAGGAATATAATCTCTTTATTTATTAAAATATATTCAACATCTCCCATTAATATATTCCTCTTTTTTACTCATTATCAAAATACCCTACTTAAAATCATTCCTCGTAACCTAAGGAAAGGAAATATAAGATAGGATGATATTAGATTCCTATAAACACTACATATATCATTATATGATCATATAAAGAATAATATAATAATAAATGTATGAGATCATAAACATAATTAAAAAACTTTATACCCAACCTATCATATATAACAAACATTAGTAATGGAAAAAAGTATTATAACTCAAAAATACTAGATTTATAATATTTTAATATCATCATAATTCATAATACATGAAAATATGTCATAAAACTATTGTAGAAAAATATGTATATAAATAATTTAATTTTTTAAGTTCAACTACCAACACCATAAAAACATAGTATATCAGGGATCAATAGTAGTTCCCCAATGATGATCAATCCCATCGGCAAATTTCTCTTTACAGATCATTCCCATCATCCTATATCCTATTTTTGGTCAACCACATTATCTTGTTTCCAATTTCTTTCCCTTGAGATATAAATATTTACACAATTCCTTGGATAGAGATATACATCCTACTAGTTTTTGGGTATAATGTGACTACCATCCTTGGTTATAATGTGACCACCACCTATTTTCAAAACATAACCACTATCACATATTGAAAATTATACATAAGTGTTCAACAAGATCATAAAACCATGATCATTTTATAATCCTTTAATATTAACAGGATTCATAGCACATTTTTCATATTATAACCCATGAAAAGAACTAGGTTTCATAAACACATCATCATATCATGACCCATTAAAATCAAATTAGTTTCATAAACCAATTTCACCATAAATATAATCCATCTAGATAATTAATAAATTTGGAATCATTTGGTCATATCCCTGGTAATTCTTATTTCACATCAAACAATGCAATCATATATGGAAAATGATTTTAAAGGATCACTCAGAACATTTCTTGATGAAAATAACCTTTCTTTCAAAATAAATTTTTAAAACTAAAAAATCGTAACATATTTTGGAAATTATTATTTTTATAATAAACTTTTAAACTTATAAAAGAATTTTGAAAGACAATTTTAATCATTTATTAAGGAAAATATCCAATCAAAATTAAAAATATCCTTTTAAGTAATAATAAAGGTTCATAATCAATTTCATTTTAAATAACCTTAGAAACTTACAAATAAAGCTTTTAATCTCATTTAAAAAATTTGTTTGTAAAAAATATCCATTCAAATTTTAAAATAAAATTTTAAACCATATAACATTTTCAAAATCATTTTCTCTTAAAATAACCTTGCAATCTTATAAAATAGGTTATAAAGATCATTTAAAACCTTTCCTGAGAAAAATAGAATTCAAACATTAAATATAAATTTGTCTAAACCTAAAATTTAAGTTCATATTTTAAAAATTATATTCAATTAAAATAACAATTAAATGAGCAATTTAATATTTTAATTTTATTTGGTCATAATGGTAGTATATTACATTTACCCTATACACATTAAATTAAATATTCCTTTCAAATTTTTAGTAAAATACAAACCCACCTGGTTTGGAAAATAATATGAAGATTATTTTCAAAAAAATTATTTTAAATTAAAAAATTGGTAAAAATGACTTTAAAAAATATTTTTAGAGGGTTAGTATTTTCTTTGAAGAATTTTTAGAAAATATTGATATTTAATTATGTCATGACTCATCCTTATGGGCCGTTTCATGACTACCCCAAGCCCACCATCCATAGGTCAGGGGATGGCAACTAGCACCAAAGGCGTAAATCCCGATAAAAGGGTAGGCATTGCCTTTATAAAAGTAAACAAACACAAAATAGTACACAACTAAAGTAAGAACTAAGTAAACTGAGTACAAAATTAGGTGCTGAAAAGTAAATGGGCCAGTATACAAACCCAACTAAAAGTACAATACAACTGAAAAGAAAGTACAACAGTAGTAAAGTAAAGCAGCAACCGCCGAGTCATCCTCCGGATATCCCACCTGAAGGGTGGGTACATATGGTCTCATCAGCTCCTTGTATCTGGTCGTTCGCTCAGTGTACGTCCCGTCTTGTGGCCCACCCCCAGGTACCATCCAGCTCCACAAGCCTCCACCTCGATCAGTGTTCTCCATTGTCTGTATCCAACACAATGTAGTGCAGGCATAACCCATGGATGGGTGAGTATACGGTACTCAGTAGGGACCGCAAGACCCCTGAAGGTCTCCCAGAATCCACAAAGGATAAACCAAAAAGGAAAGTTACAATCACAAAGTATCAACCGACTCTACTTAGGTATATTCCCATACATATACCTAAGTCATCAATTCCAGTTTGTCTCCAACTCTCGAGCCCATGTATAACCCAGTCCACATAGGAAAGAAGTCAATCACACCAATGGTAATGATTGAATAGTAAAGACACACCTCACACAGGTATACTACTCATGAAGAAGGGTAGAGATGATTATATGTAGCCTCTGAATCATCTGCTCTGTCTAACCCATGTAGGATCCAAGTATAGAAGTCGACACTGCTGAACCCACGTAGGATCCAAGTATAGTAACCATCACAGCCGAACCCACAGAGGATCCAAGTACAGTCGTCATCGCTGCCGAACCCACAGAGGATCCAAGTATAGTCATCATCGCTACCGAACCCACATAGGATCCAAGTACAGTCGTCATCATCGTCGAACCCATGGAGGATCCCAGCACGGTATTCGTCGCAGTCGCAGCCATCTCTAGGGTTCCCGCACACAGCACGCTAGATTCTGTGAGGGTTCGTTCCTCGAGTCAAGGGGTTCGATACATTAACTATCAAAAAGTCCAGAGTTGATGTATCCCAAAATTCCGTCTCGTCAATAGAAACTCAACGTGATAGACGGCATGTCAATCGGAGGCCCGATCTGTGAGATATTGGTATTTTCGTCACAAGGGCCCGGTTGCAAATATACTCATCCAAACCAGGTCATTTTCCAAAGATGACCAAAACTCACATACAGTATCGCAAAAGGACCGCCTCATCTATAGGGTCTTAGTGCCACATACAGCGCGTCGATCAGACGCGCGATGATTGAATTATTCATCTTCATGTGAATACGGGCCCGACCCGTTAAGCCCAGTGGGCCGACGGGTCGGGTTAACCTAGTTTAGCGGGTACGACCCGATAGGGGTGTCGGACCGGCCTGAAGAAATGCATGGACTTGCCCGAAGGGACGTGGATTATCCCGAAGGGGTTTGGCCCG
This sequence comes from Viscum album, assembly GCA_963277665.1. Lineage (NCBI taxonomy): Eukaryota > Viridiplantae > Streptophyta > Magnoliopsida > Santalales > Viscaceae > Viscum > Viscum album. Next base: position 1,785,702,719 of record OY728155.1, on the reverse strand, counting down.
GCCCTAAGGGGCGCAACCTGGCACGAGGGGACGCGGCCCGGCCTAGCGGGGCGCGGCCCGGGCCAGCGGGGCACAGCTCGGCCCAGCGGGGCGCGGCCAGGGCAGGGGGGGCATGGCTCGGCCGGGCATGGTGTAGCCCAATTAGGCGCGACCCAACTAGGCATGTCATGGCTGGGCGCTGCCCTGCTGGCGTGGCCCAGTGTTCGAGCGGTCTGAGGGGGCGCGGCCCATCGCCTGCCCAAATCGGGGGAGCCATGCGGCGCCGCCCTCCCTAAATGGTTGGCTGGAGCCGGCATGCCTTCTATCTCAAGTGGCCCACCGTGCGGGCCGTGGGTTCTCCAGCGTGGTTCCCTCCTAGCATCGTGGAATTGCTCCACCCGTCCGGCTGATGGGCCAACCGGTCCTTCCGCCGAAGTGGCCCGTGTACCGGGCAGCGTTTCCATCCGCACAGCCAGTGCGACGGTGCCGGATTCCTCCGCCGTAGCCTACCCTGGTTGTGGCTCTACATTCCCGGCACGACGCGATGGAGTCGTGCTTCCTCCACTACGGCCCACTTGGTCGCAACTTTCTTTGCGTGTGTGATGGCGGCCCTTGCGCCGCCGGCCTCTTCTGTATTCTGCTTCCGGTCGTCGATTCCAAAAAATCAAGTTCTAGCAGAGGGTCGTTGGGCCGTCTTGATTCGGCCCGTGCTCTCCGCATTAGGCTGTAACACATGACCAAATTCGTTTCAGAGAAAACAGTGAGGAACAAGTACAATTTTAATCAACTAAAATTGTATAAAATCCCTCTACCTCGAATAATTGACGTCGCACGTCGGGCGTCAAGAAAGACGGCGTTGTTGGTAAATGATTTGTAGGGGACGTTGGAGTGCGTCTGAGGAGGAAGTGGCATATCCTCACTTATCGTGGAAAAAGAAAGTAAGGCATGAAGATCATTCTTTGTGGAACCGGAATTCTTCATCGAAGAAGATGTCGTTCTTCGTCGGATGGTTGATGTTCTTCAACAAAGGAGAAACTCCCTTCTTCTTTCACAAGAGCTCTCTTTCCAATCTTTCCCCCAACACAACATGTGCCAACCCAATTAAAATAATTCTACCCCTTATTTTAATTAAAATTTCCAATCATTCAAAATTCAAATCCCTTAATTAAATAATTTAAGAGTTTGATTGCATTGACTAGCATGTGTTGGAAAGTAATAAAGGGAGAGAGGGAGAGGAAGAGTTTACAAAATTAAAGAGGATTTTACAAAATAAAGAAGGGGGTTTAAGGAGTTTAAGGGGAAGGTGAATGGTTGGGTCTCATGTGGGCCCCACCTTTCAAATATCCACACATGGGATGTTGGATGGTTGTAGGCCCCACCAATAACTTCCCCTAGGAAGGATTAACTTCCAAAGTTATAAAATAAAATTGTTCTAACAATTTTATTTATTTTAAACTAATTTCCCAAAAAAAATTCTCAACCCGCTTAAAACACAACTATGGTAAAGGTCCCCTTAATCAATTTCTGACGTTCCGAGTTCATCGGTGCCCTCGGATTTCAATTCCGAACACCGGTTCAAAAGATAGAAAAACTCGCTCGTTCGTTTACTGAACATACCCGAGCTAAACATCGGAAATTGATTTCGGACACACTGGGCCTCAAAATCAACTGTCTTCAGAAGCCACAGACTTGTAAAATTCCAAAGTATTTAAGAAAAAAAAATTCTTGAAATTTTCAGGTCTTTACAAAAAAAAATGGATTTTTGGTCTATTAGATAAATAAAGATAGTTTTCCTAAATGAAATTTTTTTCCACATTAATATCTTGAGAGAGGAAAATAAATGGAAAAAATCTATCCTAAAGAAATTTTCATTGGAGAATAAAATATATCATATTTATGAGTATTATATAACAAGAAATCATCATTAGAAACTTAATAATAAATAATCATGATAAACAATGTTATTCTAACATAAAAAATTTACCAATTTCTATATTTTAAATCATAATTCTCATCAAATAATAAAATAAAATAAAAAATTAAATATCCTTAATATAAGGAGATTAATTATATAACTTTTCAAAGGGGTAGTATATACACTCCATAAATGATAATAGCTGTAAAACATAACTTATGACCCAAAAATGTAATTTGAAAAAAGAATCCATTACATTACATATCTAATTCCTTTGTACGCATTGAAACCTCATTTATAATAAATATAAGTTTATTATAAATATATTAAATAACCATACTCATATTATTAATAACATATATGATTTACTTATGACCTATTATTACCTGTTTATTAATAATTACTTGTTAAAATAATATTTTAGGTAACAACTACTTCCTTTTTTTACATATGTTCGGGTTTCTCTTCTTCATTAATTTCATTTCGATCATGTTTCAGTAATATAAACTATGTTAACCATGAAAAAAATAATATATATATTAATTACAAAATTATTTATATTAATCCATTAATTCTTTATAGAAAAAATTAATTACACCATTTAGGGAGACTGTTGGACGTTTGTATGCTTGATTGTTGTTAGAATTTTCTCAATGAATGACATGAAAGAATGTTTAATAATTAATTAAACTTATAGAATAATTTTTATTCCATATATATATAATATATTAAATAAATTTACCCTTATTAACATCCATGAAAATAGTTAATGAAAAATGAGTCACATCGCTTCACATGGTGGTAGTCCACCATACACACGGACAACATTATCATATCCCCCATATAATTGAATGTAAGAAGGTATATATCATATAATAATTAAATAAGTATAATTATGTTAAAAGTTTCTTATATAAACATTGAATCCATCATTATATCTCCCCATGAGACATGGAGATTGAAAAATGAATCACATCAATTCGTGATTCAGTAGTCCACCTTATACAGGATCGATAGTTTTGTTTCCCATTAGATGGAATAGGTGATGGATATTTCATATAACAGTACAATAATAATATCTGGGTACATTAGATAATATTTTTTTTATATCTATATAATTTTGTAATATTCTTAATAATATTATGGATAAATAAATCAAATCACAAGGTTAATAATATTACATCTTCTTCAAAGATCCTTTATATGTTTATATCTAACAACTTTTTAGTAGGGGTTTCTAGTCAAAATAGGGAATCTAGGATGAGGTTTATGAGTTAAAGAATATAATTTGGTAGGTAATTGATAAACCAAAAGGTTATGTAAGTGTGAATAATAGAATAGAGAGTGTGGCCTTTTATAAGTGGAGGAGGATTCACATAGAATTTTTGAAAATAATAACATGGACACACATTTTTCACATTCCACAAGGAAACAAATAGGCAACTATAAATACTTAGGGGATATATTGTTAATATACCATCATTAAATATAATTTTGACATGTTTATAGATCATTTTACCACACATCATTTTTGTTTAACCCCACGGTAAACCTATACTAACAAAAACTATTGTAAATAATTTTTACTATTTTTATATTTCATTTTAAAAAATGTTCACATTCTTATATAACATAAAATTTTATGGTTATAAATATAAAATTAATTCTTCCAAATTTCATTAAAAATTGTGTAAAAATAATATTTAAAAGTAAACATGTATATGCGAGGAAAATTTGATTTTCTAAAGAAAACAATTTCATAATTAGAGAAACTTTTAAAAAACATAAAAATGAAATTCATTCCAATATCCTAAATTAGGTTAATAAATATATAATTGAACTAATTTTACTTTTATTAACATCATAAAATTTAATGGATATTTTAAATAATTTTAGCGGAATTGAGTTTTAAAATAAAAACATTTAATTTTTTCTATTCATTAGAAATTAATATTTTTATAAAAAATATCAAAAATTGCCTCAAAAATAATTTTTTCATATAGATTCATAATATGAATTTTATTTTTCCAAATAAATTTTATAAAACATTCAAAATTATATTTATTTTCTTCTCACAAAAATAAATACAAATATTTTTTGAGAAAAATCAATTTTCAAAATACAATAAGACTTCACTAAATATAACTTAATTATTAACATATATATTTACTAAATATAAAACCATTGTAATTATTTTTAAAACTATTTTTTATTCTAATTCACACCACTAGATTTAAAATCTATGTTATAATTATTTTTTCTAAATAATAATATTTATTGTATATCACTATTCGATAAAACTCAATATTGCATATAATGCATGCTATTGATGAAATTTAATTTCTTCAAAAAGAATATTTCATATAAATATAGGGTGTTACATAAATAGAAAAAATTGATGTGATATCTCTTAAAAAAACTATAGATGGAATATTAAATTTACTATAATATTCTAATAATAATGAACATTGGTTGATTCCATCAATCAAAAATGGAGAAATCTAATTAGAAGGGGAAGAAACCAAGAGGTTTGGGGGATGTGTATTGTATAATAGGGTAACCACCATTTTTTATTTTAGAAACCAATAATTAATCAATTAGTTAATCATAAAAACTCATCCAATGCATTATTCATAGTAGAATCATATAGTTCACACCATGTCCTGCCCAGGATAAGGCCTCCACCCATTCAACATAATCTTTATATAGAGTTAACCCACATTCATGTCGTGGAGCCTAAAGTTATAAGATTCATACTGTGAGACCATATTATCATACCATGAATGCTTATAATCTACAGCTCCTTGACTATAGGCATGACCAACCTTCCTTAATTCACTCCCAATCAATTAAAAATACCAGAAACACTAATAACAATAGAAAGTACATGAGTTTCAGTAAAATTTAAAAGGATTAAAACCATGAAAAAGGTATAGAAAATATTCCTCATTGTAATATCTTATTGAATAACCTTGTATCTATTAAATTTAAATTTAATAAATATAACTTCCTTATCAGTTCTTCTATTCGTTACATCAAACATCAACCTAATTTTTAATTACACACAATCATTTTAAGTCATATTCCCATGGAATGTTTATATTCTATATTTTATTAAACTAATTATAATGAACATCATTTTTTATTATTATATTATTATTCTTCAGGTTAATTTTTACTCTTCCAATAGAAAAGGGCAATTACATTCTCAAAAAATCGAAAATTATTTTCAAGATTATTCAGAGTTTTCTTTATCAAACTCATCATTCTCATGAATTCATGATTTTTATTATTAATTTAAATTATTCATTAATGTTGCCATTTTTTTAATATATTCTATCAACTTTGCACAATGTTTAATATAAAATGTTAGTCTATAAATTACTTTATATTTCCATTTAGTATTTTAATTTACATCATGCATATTCTTTGTTTATTATTGGGATGTAGAATGCTTATCAACAACTAAATTAATTAAATCAATTTCATTTTAGATATTATAAAAATGTTTAAAATAATCCTTTATAAAAACAATGTATCTTATTGTTCTTATTTCCTTAAATATCAATCTCTTATAGAGCACCTTTATGCTCTAATTTTATATCAATAGTGAAATATTTGTATTCTTTATCATAATTTTAATTTATCCTTTATCAACTATTTTAGTCATTGAATATTTTTATATCATATTCAAAGTTTTTTTCCCTGGTAATTTAAGGAAGGATTAACCAATATCTTCATCTTTTTTCTTGTATCTTAATCATGGAATTGTTTTTTTAAAGATCAAATCATTTTTAATAGTTATTTTAATGGGTGTACTTATTTTTAATTATAAATTATAAATAAATATCTTCATATTATTCTTATTATTTGTATTGACACGTTACGACATTTTGAAAAACATTTCCATACTTAAAGAAAAAAATAGTAGTTTTTTCAAACATTCCAATACCACTTTATAATTTTCATGCACCTAGAGATATAAATTAAACACAAAAATCTTTATCTTATCATTAGTTATTATAAACTAGATTTTATGTATCCTTGGAATTTATTATTGGATAAAAATTCTCAATAACTATATTCTAACCTTATATTTCTATAATATTATTACCATGTCATCAAATGATACTCTACTTATGTCACAATCATTAAGCATGGAAACCATTAAATTATGCAAATTTATATTGATCTTAAATAATTAATACCCAACTTTATAATCATCAATACTATTTTCAAGACCTCATATTTGGAAAAATATATAATTAATAATGACAAATTATCCACTAATTCTTTAGTTTGAGTAACTCGATATTTTTTTTGGTAAAACACATGAAATTTTATGTCCATTACTATATTATTAACATCACAGATATTTTAATCTTTTTCACATAAAAATTTATAGTGATAACAACCATGAATTTAATTACCTAGAGTAAGTGTTAAAATTATTACATTGGTACATGTTACAATATATTGTATCCTAAAGGATCAAACATTTTATCTAGTTTGGGAGACAAGATAGAATTATGGTCCTCATAATATATTAGAAACATAAATTAATTCTTTAGGAATTCATAAAAAACATAATTCATTTATTACATCATGAAATAATTTAAAGGTCCTTTTATAATACCTTGGTAAAAGAAAACATTATAGAGGGTGAGCTCATCTGGTTAGTAAGGGTTGTGTACAAAGAAAGATATCAATAATACATAAGTGATAAATTATATAAGGTTTTGGATAATATGTAAATGTTATAAATAAAAAAAACTATGTCATTAAATTTTTATAAATAAAATTTAAATAAACATATAGAAAAAAATAATAGATTCCAGGCTCTATAATGTCAAAAATATTAATCTTACCATCAAGAACTCTTTTCCAAGACATCTATAAGGTGGTTATGGCCTATTATCCAATACTACATACATAAAATTTTTAAATCTCAACCAATACATCATATGTTCCATAAATTCATCTCACCGAAAACAATATCATTGTTTAGACTAATATACATTAAGAAATACCAATTCTAGTTCATTATATGTGAATTACTGATGTATTAATGGCCTATAATAGACAAAATCCATCACTTACACATATCCAATTCATTACTCAAATTTTGAATGAAAAAAATAAATAATAAATAGTCTATAGTAATAAATATTTTTATTAAATCAGATACATGGAACATTAATATTTTCCCATATAATAGATAAAATTTCTTAGGATGCTTACATCAAATCATGTAGTATATAATAATGGGTATATTGTTTAGTCAACATTTAAATGATGATAAAAAGACCCATCATAATAAATAACATTAACATAAAAGAGATAATAAATTCAACATAAATAAAGAAGTTGTAATAAATATAATTCCTTTATAATATTGAGAAAAAAGTTGGAGCAAAATATTAAAAAGAATATTATTAAAAATTTATATATTATTTGTAAAATTGTTATTATAAATCAATTCTGAATCTCATTTCATAAGGTTTTTTGATAATATGTTAATTTTTTAAAAAAATAATTCTAAATAATAGAGTCTTATAAGTAAATCATGATTTAGTCATAAAATGATTAGTGGAAGATAAATATATTCATAAGTGAAATGAAATCCATTCTAAAAACCTTTAACAAATAAAACTACTTTTCTAAAAAGAAAATATTCAGAAAATAATTGTAATTAATTTTACATTGGAAATCCATAAAAAGCTAAGAGGAATCTAAAAAATGATTAATGGTCATGATTTTGGAAAAAACCTTCATATATAAAATATTAAAAAACAATGTTTCAAACATTTTTAGGGAAATTAAAAATGACTTATATGTGTAAACTTAGAATACACCCTTTAAAATTTTGAAAATAAAATCATGTTTTATTAAAACTAAATATTAGAAATATTTTAAGTATCGAAAAGAAAATATTTTTATTCGAATATTGAATATAGACATGGAAGAGAATGATTCATATCCAAAAAAAGAGAAATAATTTCAGTTTTTCTTATAAACATTACATTAGTGGATTTCAGTATCAGATAAAATATAAATTTAATGAATACTAGACAAAAAAATCATAGGATGAGAAATATATTTATTATATTTAAGGGATATAGTGTATATTATTCACCCATAAACTAATTAAAAATAAATAATCTCAATTAAAATTTATATTGTAACATAAACCCATACATTGAAATTTTTCTTAGTCATGCCCTCTCAAATATTCTAATATAGTAGAATCTCAAGTATTATATTCTAATACCAATATATAATTTTATCATGAAATTTTATATATGTTATTTCTTAAAAAAATATGGGTAATTATTTTTCATTTCATCTTCCAACTCTAATGTTTCCTTTTATAAACTGTGATTTTTTAAAGAATGTTCACTAGTTGGGCTATTATATTTCCCAAAAAATTATCTCTAGTGTAAAAAAATTTAATAGTCTATTCATTATAAGAAAATTTAGGTTCAAATACTATTTAAAAAAGGTGAGTCTGAGCATTGGTTCTGAAATCTATTTCTCATTATTGAAACATAGAAGGTGTAGTTCTCTTTATATATATAGTCTAGAAAACCAAAAGGGTAGGATAACATTTCAGTTCACTCAAAAAATTTAAAAGGACCAATGTACCTTGGACTTAATATCCAATTTTACCCAACCAAATAACTCATTTTTGTGTATATATATTTTATAATACTATATCACCCACTTTAAATTCTAAATACTCACTGTGATTTTCCATGTGGAACTTTTTTCTACTATGAGAAGTCTTGATATGGTTATGAATAGCTTTTACATTCATAGATTTTTCCTCAACTAGTCCTGGTCTTACTAGCATCCTTTCTCTAACTATAACCAGAAAATTTTGTGTATGAAATCTATTCCCATAAAATGAATCATATGGAACCTTATAAATTATTGAATGAAAACTATTATAGTAAATAAAAGATTTAAAAATGTTAATATTGATCCCACATAACTCAAAAGTCAAGGTATAATGACCGTAGTATTTCCTCTAATGTTAAAATGGTTCTTTCAGATGATCTATCTATTTGAGGATGATAGTTAGTACTAAAATATTTCTTAATGGTGATATATTTATGAAGACTCATCTAAAATTTTGATGTGAAATTTGGGTCAGGAACTGACACAATTTAATTTGGTTCAGCATGAAGACTCGCAACTTTATTAATACATAGATATGAATTACACTCTAGGGCTAGATCCTCTATTATAGAATAAGTGATCAGACATGGTAAGTAGATCCAAAATCACCAATACAATATCACTCATCATAGGAATCATCGAAACCCTGGTGATAAAGACCATTGTAATACCATCCCACTTTAACATAGCTATATGAAAGGGTTACATGGTAGTAATATGTTGTTTTCTTTCAGATTTTACCTATTTAATAACAAACAATATTGATATATAATTATAATGTTCTTAATATATATTATCCTAAAAAATATTCTCTTAAATACTTATACATCCTAGTGCTACCTAGGTTTAAAGAGAAATTTAAACTATGGGCTCAATCAATTAATTCCCTCTTTAGATCACCTATAGATGAAACAAATAACCTCTTTCCATATTTCAATATACCATCTTCATAGATAATTTCCTCCAATTTCCCATATTTCACAACTTTCAATTTCTTTTGTAGACTAGTATCATCAAGTTATGATATTTTTATATTCCCTAGTAATGATATTTGGTGATCATTTATATAGAGTATGATCTATCCCCATTTATAAAAATTCTGATAACACTTTTTTATAAATCAATAAATTTAATATCCTTATCTATCCTTATCATTTTTAGAACTCCATATTGCTTCATACACAATGGATCACCCACCTTGTTTTCTTTATCTGTTTTCTTGTGTATAATGAAATCATAATCCTTGAGTAGTTATATGCTACTCCTTTCTTTCATGTTGAGTTCATTTTAAGAGAATATGTATTTTAAAGTATTTTAATGAATATATATTTAACATTTATCTCTATAGATATAGTACCTCTATATATTTAGGTAAAATTATGAGGATACTAACACTGGATCATGGGTTAGATAATTCTATCCATGGATCTTTAAATTCCTTGATGTTTAAGAAACAACCGTGTTTTTGTGAAAAATCACAAATCTAGGTACATTCTTTGATGAGTCACTATATATCACAAATCCATCATTTATAAATGGTAATTTCAATATTGTTCTTCTAAACAATATTTTATTTAACTCTTCAAAACATTTTCACACTCCTTAAACCACAAGAACATAGATTATTCACATATCAACAAGGATAGTGGGTTAACCAAATGGGAAATGTTTTGAACAAATAATTGATATTAACCTTCTAATACAAGGAAACTAAATTCATTGGTTTTACTCATTATTGTGGGACATCATTTGACCACCTTTTTCAAATAATTGCTAACAAATATCCCATCCATATTGATAATATTGGTATGAAATAAATTTTCTCAATAAAAATTCCACCCTTATAAAATTTACTATAGGACTCCTTTTTTCAATGAGACTTAATGATAATTCCTAAATAATATTTATGTACCTCATAGATTTTCAAGTATACCAATGTATTGTCAAAAAATAATCTAAATATTATCAATATAATATTTTAATACTCAGTTATTAATTTCTAAAAACATAGATATTGGATTATTCGATACGAAGGGAATTATTGTAAACTCATAATGTCTAATTCATGAACATCTATCATTGATATATCATCCTACTTCACTCAAAATTAATGATACCAGAAAAAAAAAGATCAATAATTTAAAAATATTTATCTCTTTAAGTTTTATAAAATACATCATTATTTGGATGAAGAGGATATTTTTTCTTTGTAGTAATGGAATTTCTCTCTCTATAATCAACACATAACTTCAGAGAACCATCCTTATTTTTAATAAAATAATAAGGTATCCCCAAGGTGAAATACTAGTGTGGATTAATCACATATCAAAAAAAATCATGTGCTTGTTTATTAAATTCAACCAAATCTATTGGGGACATTCTATTAAGATATTTTATTTAGGTATAACATCTTTAATAAGTTCTATAAAAAAGAACATTATTCTTAGGTGTAGTTCTAGTAATTTATATAGGAAATAATTCAATATATTCGTTCATATTGGATACATGATTTTTTATTTGGTTTCCTTTCCAATGAATTGACTACATTGACTCATCTTCTCTAATAATTTAATTAAGGTGACCCATTTTTTGTGGATTTAGACATGACACATATAATGAAGTCTCCACTATAGAAAATGAATCTATACTTACTTTTCCCATCATAATTTCCTTATTATGGTAATAATGTTTTTCAATATTATTTGGATGAAAATCCATACATATGATTATGTTAATGTCAGCCATATGTAAGATAATCAGGATGGTAAATATGGTGTGTTTATGATTCATAATGGGGGTATAGATTTTAAATACTTTTTGTAACAATATTCCCATTGGGTGTCTCGATTAACCAATCCATTCTTATAGTTCCATGGTACATTTTAATATTCTCACAGAATATGCATGGCATAAAAGAGTATGAAGATTTAGAACCAAATAAATTATTAATTTAATTTGATTTTATGACCAATGTTCCAACTATAAAATCTTTAGGTATATTTAAATTTCTATATGGTAATCACATGAGCATGGACATTCTCCCTTGTCCTCTTCTAATGTAAATTTTCTTAAAGGTTGTCGATATAATTTAATAGTTCCATATCTCATTACATTTTACGTACTACATATTGTGTCCTTTTCATTCCCTTGGACTCATGAGCCTTATACCATTTATATTTTCACAATAAATACACACTCAATTCCATTAAAAAAGTTCCATTGTGTTTCCTTCTACAATTACAACATATTGAAGGTTCCACCCTTACCATATTCTTCTTCTTCACCAAATTTAGTATCCCTTGGTGCTCAGCTGACCTCATCATTCTCTCACCTATGTAATTTTTTTCTATATCGATTATAATTGATATTATACCTCAATATTATTAAAATATTTACGTGGACACTTATCTTAAAGGAATATATTAATCCCACCAAATAAATTCTTAATATTTCATTTTCAATCAACGTTTTAGTCCATGGAATGATTGGATAGTCTTTTGAAAATAGAAACATATTCAGAAACACATTATTATTTAATTTATTTTATATTTTTAAATTTACTTTCTATATCATATTTTTTTTCTCATGGAAAATATTTCTTAAATAATATCACCTTAAAAGTATTAAATCTTATTCTATCTATATTTCCATCCTTATTATATTTAATAAATTAAATTTTTTGATTAATATATCGATTTAATTAATTTAATACTAACATAAACTTATCCATCTCATTTACATACCAATCAATGGAATATCTATTCAAGGTACATGATCTATTTCTTAGCTACACATGGATTGGTAGTTCAATTAATGGATGGAAGTTTTTTCACCTAATGTTTCCTAACACTATTCCATTATCCAATAAGGAAATTGGTTTCACTATACAAGTGAGGTTATTTGTAATAACAAGAGAACATTTCCATACCAAGAAATTCTGTCAGAGGTAGGCCTCTGACTATTTATTAAATAAAAAGAAAAGTACAACGAGTGCACAAGAGAGTGGTTACATATCATAAACATCATAAGCATCACATCCCCCAAAAGAGTCTCCTTCCACAGTGGTCATCTCCCATTCCAAGCTTTCATAGTGCTTTAGGATCTTGGCGTACTTCTTTATGAGATTCAATTTTTCCCAAGATATCAGTTCTCATGGAGATTTTTTGAGAGAGGACCTCGTGGATAGCGGCTTCGGCTAATCAGAGTAATATCTTCTCGCCCTTCTTTTCGTTGTGGCGGTTACCTCCTGTCCATATTTCCCTTTACCTTCCTTGAGAATCTCACAATAGGAAGGTCTAACCATCCCACTAAAATTTTCTTTATCACTGTCCAAGACGTCCCCCCAAAATCCAGTTACTATGTCGACATTGAAGCCATTATCCACCCCTCGGGCCTGTTCATTACCTCTGTTCCAGTCAATCGCATCCAGACGTGGTGGCTTCCCCTCCGTCACTTGGCTGACATCCACCACCTTCACTCCATTTAATGCATCACTCTCTTCATGTTGTCCTTCACTCACCCGGCTAGAAGCCACCTCCTCCACTGCATCAATTAATACACACTCTTCATTCTCCAAAACATAGAACCGGTTGCAGGTGGTAACATTGCTCCCTGAGACAACAGGTTGCAGTTTCACCTTATGCCTCTCACTGCTCAGACCTGTAATGGCATATGCTATTTTCCCACATCTCTCCGATTGTGAAGGCATCCCACCCTCATTCTGCCCAGCATGATTGAATCCAGCATCAACCACACCTGCAGAAACCACATCCACCGGCTGATCTACAACAGGTTCTTGCACAGCGCCACTGCCAGAAGAGCCAAACCAAGCAGCACCTGCAAGCTAAGCTGCAACAGGTTCCTATACAGTGCCACTTCTAGAAGAACCCACCTTTAAGTCCTGCTTCATTCTCTCAAAAACCGCAACAACAGAAGTATTTCCCAAGCCCATCCCACCCACACAGTTTCTACTCTTTGTAACGCCATCAGTCTTCTTCCCCTGACCCGCACCTCTGCCATTTCTTCCCACTGGAACTGGGAGGGATCCACTATGAAATTTCTCATCTCAGTGGCCCAATTGGTGACACCCCGGACAATATTCAACCCAGGATTCGAAATCCACTGCTTTCTTCCAGCGGTATTGCTCACCAATCGAGATACATATCCATTGCACTAGCGCCTTTGAAGCGTCCACCTCAATGTATAGCCACGGGTTTACTGGGTGACAAACCGACGCAGTGCGGGCATCAGCGTAGAGAAAACACCCTACAATATTCCCTAGGATATGGAGAATCGTTAGATTCTAAAATGGTAAAGGGAGATAGGGAAAGTTTACCCAGGTCGCTATGGAGGGTGAGTCCCGGTTCATGCAGAGATCAATGCTCAATCGGAGAAGGAAAACCCAGCATCCATTGCAGCACCAAGGAGCTTGAGAACAACCATAAATAAGATCTTCTTTAGAAGAAAAGTGTATCATCAAAAGGCGTTCGATCCTATAAATCCCACTTACCGAACATGAATCTTTCAAATTCATCTACCGAAGGTCTTCGGTGATCAAATCGGGCCACCAGGGTCAAATTTTGGAGTTTCGACGCTTCTGAGAACTCAGATAATGATATTTTAAGCTGAGGATCTCCAAGGTGCAAATACGAAACCTTTGGGCTCAAAGAGATTGATGGAAATTCAGGAAGGAAACTAGGGTTAGAAAACGGTACAAAAGCTGATTGTGTCATCGAAGGTTGAGGAAGAACCTCCACCCCCCTCCCACCTTCAGGAAGGGGGGGGGGGAACCGTCCGCACTCATAGTCTAGGGATTTTCGCTCACAAGAGAACATTTCCATAATATAGCTAGAAACTAATATGTTCAACACCAGGAATGGAAAACTTTTCACTAGGGAAATTCCAACAATTATTATGAGAGTTGATATGATATCCTCTCCTTATATTAGGTTACACCTCCATATAATGGAACATAATTATACAAATCATAGAATTATGAATATTTATCAATAATAAAAAAATCTTATATAGGAAAAAGTTATTGAGGATTATAAAAGGTTTATTATCATGCTTGTTCTATGAATGTTCATTAAAAATCTAGTTCCTAAGGCTCCTACTTAATCTATATCGATACCAACTATAGAAACCCTATTCTAGTCCTCAAAATATAATGTTTAATTTAATAAATTATTATAAGGTAAATTATATCACATCCCAAAGGGTCAAAATTGAGTTGTTATAGGAAACAAGATACGTACATTGTAGAGACCCGAAGCTTGACGTACATGGACATTACATTACTTTTGCGGAATACTTAGTACATAAAAAAAAACACACACACAAGGATCGTAATAGTTTAGTGTCTTTGGAAACTCAGAACGTAATCTTCTAATCGTGGTGAAAGATCTTCAATATCTCCCATAAAGATCTTCCCTTTTTTTTACCTAAAACCTTTCTTTATATCCTGGGGAAAAGGAAACATAAAAGGGTGAGCTCAAATGCTCAGTAAGGGTATACAAAAGAAAAATCAATCACATCATATTTATAAGAACATAACTTTTGTAAATATTAACCTGCAAAAGAGAGCATAATTTCATAACATGGGATAAATCATAGTAGTGAAATGAAATCCCAATAATCATAAATTAAAACATGAAACTTTGTGGCATACACACATAATCATATAGAATCATTTCTTGTTAGTCAAGACTCATTGCCAAGACTATCTTAGTGGACAAAGTCCCTTTCTGAATCGAGTAACCCTTGTTTCATTCCTGTTTCACTGAATCGGTATAACCTACCATTTCAGCCATGTCTATCTCATGAGATATAAAATCTTTACCCAATGCATTGGAGGGAGATATAGGTCCGACCCATCTTATAATGAATCCTTTCTTATGTGTGCCACATAATCATAAACCATACATCATAGCGTAACCCATGTAATAAAAATGGAATTCTTAAACAATATGACATCATAAAACAATTCATATAAGATAAAGGAATTCATAAAAATATTTCCATCACAACATAATCAAACCAATGTAATAATAGGGATAAAAATAGAACCCTTTTATTATCTTAGATGGAAAATAATTTTGATAAAATACTTGAACTCCATTCTTGAGGAAAATATCCTTTCTACTTCAAAAACATTTTTCCTTTCATAACATGTCATACAACTTTAAAATAAAATAAGTTGATTAAAAATAAACATGAAAACATGTAAAGGAAGTTTCTTGGAAATAATTTTTTAAAAATCCATTCATTCCGTATAAGTTAAAAAAACATTCTTCGTACTTTTGTCGGAAAAGTCAAAAAGTACCTCGTACGAAAAACGACAAAAGATTCCTTTCATACATATTACTAAAAACTCACTGAAGGGTAAAAATGGATTTAAACAATTGTAGGTGGATGGAAATAATATTACATATTGATGAAACATGGATGTGGATGATAAAATACACCCCAGTAAATACATACGAATAAACAATCTCAGATAAAAATGAGATTGTGATATTTCCCTTACCTTAGGTCCTATTTGCTTCGTATGTGTCCGAACCTCCTGTATAATGATTTAAATAATTTCATTGACTTATTACAGAATCATATTCATTGTTATGATATCATATATGGTTCACTTATGACATTATATTACCCGTTCTTTTGTAAATTCCATGTTAAAGAAGCGTTTTGGGTAAAATCGTTTCATTTATCATAGGTGTTTTGACTTATTGTTCTTGACATTATTATTACTTATATCATGATTTACATACTTCCAGAATATAAAATATGATTTATATATCATATATATTCAGTATATATATATATAATAGATAGATAAATGAAATGAAAAACACCGTTCATGGAGACGGTAGTCCGTACGTACGCATGAACGCTGTTTTCCTTTCCTTATTGTCTTGAATGGAAGTAAGTAGATGACATACATATATATATATACATAAATCGAGTAGCTTTATAATGTCATATATTTCATTATTATTTCTTTTATATACTTTATAATCATTCTTAAATGGTTAACATGGAGAATGAATCTCATCGCGTCGTGGAGACGGTAGTCCGTACGTACGCACGAGCGATGATATCATTTCCATAAATATTGAGTTGAATTGGAGTGGATTATACAATATATCAGAATCAATATGATGTTGTAACAACTATTCATAGTTATTCTCTACACCATTATACCCATCCATGTAAGGTGGTGGTGGAAAATATATTACACCACGGCGTGGAGACAGTATTCCGTACGTACGCACGCGTGGTGATTTCTTTTTCCGTAGGATGGATAGATGGTAAAATAGGGTTCTTTCATACTTATAATAACATATCAGTATATGAGTGATACTGATGTCATTACTTCATAATGAAACAACCTAAGAAGAAGAAGTGGAAGAAGAAATAAAGATGAAAGAATTGGTAACGGTAATTACCTCTTCTTTGAAGCGCCTGTTTGAGACCTCCTCTTAGGGCACTAAAATTGGTCTTTGAGGAAGACAGGAACCTCTAGTATGTTTCTAGGGAAGTGGAGAAGAGATTTTGGCAGGGTTTGGCCGATCTTGAGTGCTCAAATTTGTGTGAGGAGGGGGAGGAGGAGGTGTCCTTTTATAAGGGAGGAGAGGGGCACCTTAGGAATACCTCAAAATATTATTTTATATTAATGTCAAAATCGTTTTATAATGGTTCCAAAGGGTCTTATTTTGAAGTTAAAGTGGGGATGGGTCGAAATCCTATCATCAAATAAGATTTAGACAAGTTTAGGGTATTATTTTAACCTTATCAATTAGATTTAACTCTAAGTTAAATAATTTAACTTTTACCGTGTCTTTTTTTTTCTTTCACTATATGGTTAATACACTTACTATAACATGCCAAACGAACCCCACATTGTTTATTATTAATATATATATCCTTATCTAAGTCATTTGGCCGAACCTTAGATTTTTAGGAATAAAATAGCATTTAATAATATAATATTTTATTTAAAAACTATTTTGTGTCAATTTTGACACTATTTGATATATGGTTTTTGTAAAAGTCATAACAGAATTATATGTTCAAACAAAGTTTCTTAAATCACCACTAATATATCATAATAACCTAGAAAATTAGTCGAATTCATAAAAAGTCTCAAATTACATTCATTTGAGCATTTATAACATCAATTATGTTAATATTTCTTTAAAAAGGGTAATTACTGCATCATCGTTGTGTCATAAATAAATAAATTTATTTAAAGTCTAGAAATTATAAATAAAATATCATTATGTAGGAAATCCTTTTAGCTTTCTAATTAATATTTATAGTCTAATTTATCTTATGTAAAACCCCATATTGAAAATGTTTTAGTTATTAAACTTTGATTTTAACTATTTTAACTATTCATTAAATAAAATAATATTAAATGTCATAATCTAATCCAAGTGGACCTAAATGGTCATATTATATTCATAAGGTTGTTTTTGGTCGAATTACACTTATCCAATAGAATTAGGACATGTGTTAGGGTAATAGTAATATCATATTTACCCTTAGTTACCCTATTTACTATTAACCGTGGTAAAAAAAAGTAAAAAGTTACTATTCCCAAAAAATTATTTTCATCTCATTGAACCAAATTTTAGTCCTTGATATTAACCGTGTCTGTCGGATTTTCGAAATTCCATTCACAGAAGTGGTAAAATTAAGTTTTATGCAAAATTCAGTTTTTAACCTACCACTTAGTGGTTTCACTATTCATCAAAAATTGAAAGTTTTTAGAAAAGTACTAAAATTTCACCCTAGGCTATAATTGATATTCCGAATTCAAAAATGATTTCTATTTTACAAAATTCCCAACATATAAGTTTAATTAATTAATTTTATAATTAATTTCCGCTGTCACAACAAATAGCGTGTTTTTAAGAGATAATAACTATCAAAAGATTAACACTTGTTTATGTCTGGTGTAAATGTGAAATTACATACAATGAACAACATTGTATTGAATTGTAAAAATATATTCTAAATATACTTTAAAACCACTCAAATTAATGATTTATCACTATTAATTATTTCGATTAAAAAAGTTGTTCTTAATTATAATTTAGTAATTTTCACTATTCAACAGAATATGAAAGTTATCCGAAAAGTACCAAAATTTCACCTTAGGCTAAATTTGATACTCCGAATCCAAAAATGAAGTCCATTTTGAGTGCTAAAATTTATAAAATTTTAAAAGGTGGTTATTACTATTCATAACGGCTAGTTATAATAATATTTTAATAGCATATCGTTGTTTAGTGAAACTCGGTATTGCGTACTACACACGCTATCGAGGAAGGTCGTGATTGCGTGTAATGCAAGGCAAGTCAAGGATGCGTGTTGTGCAAGCTCCTTTTGGTGTAGCGTACAACACAAGACATTAGTGAAATAAAAAAGAATATTTTTCATAAAATCTCAGGCTGTTACATTCTACCCCCCTTAAAATGAATTTCGCCCTCGAAATTCGTCGAGGTTATAAATGGTTTACTATTCGAAAGTTTCTTTAATAGAATCCCACATCGTAAAAAGGAATACCAAAACTAGGCTTTAAAAACTAAAGTATGAAATGTAACGATTACCCAAATAAACTAATCACTGGGTTTCCACATAGGTGAAAATATTGATATGGAAGAGAAATCTAACCATCATGTTCTGATGGAGAGTGGTAGAGAACATGGCTATAGAAAATCCAGTAATCACAAATCCATAAATTTGTGACGATCTAAGGTACCATCTGATTCATCAGGTATAAGATCACTAGGACAACATTTTTGGTTTTCAAGATCATTTCCCTAAAGTTGAAAATTTGAATTAGAATAAATACTTTCTTTATTTTGGTACAATCTCACTGTTGTTCATGCCTTAAACAATTTCCACTTCATCTCTTAAATAAATGAAGTTGAATTTTTTATTCGTGAAGTGTTAGAAGATCTTGTGATAGAATGACGGGTCATTCCATCTATCTCAAACAAAAGGTTAGCAAAATTTATATACATAAGTCGATCTATAGTGAGATTAATCACATATGGTTCCTAAAATGGACTTATACTTCATATATCATACTGCTTAATATAATAAAACTAGTTTCTACTAAACAGGGACTTCTTGTAGGCCAGTGGTAGGCGATAAAGGTCAGTCGCACTTCGGTTGTGGGTTTGATTCCCACAGCCTTGTCCGAAGCGATGGGCTGTCGCCCGTCCTGCAGGTTGTCCTTTTTCTAAAACTACATTACTATATCATCCCATCAATAATATCAAAAATCTTCTATCCTTAAACAATACTAACTTATGTCCAACGTAATCCATTCTAATCTTTAGGATTATCCATAATACTACAGTCCACTCTCATAAAAACGATTACCAGAGATTTAATATTGTCGTTAATCCCCCTATATCATAAGATATGTCTTGTTGGTCACATTCCAAACATTCAAAGACCTTAATCGTGTATTCTCTTGAATACCTTAGTGAAAACATGAATGCAGTTAAAAGTTAACACTTTCCACATAACAAAATCCAAAAATTCTATATACTCAAACCATGATATAACCTTATCCTTATATCAGTCATGAGCTCATGAATACTATCAAACATTTAATTTTCTCCTTATCCCTTCATTATGCGCATATTATCTACATTCCAAAAATATATGAATAACCTTTCATGGATACTGGTAACATTAATCAGACAACAGTGTAACAATCCTTACATGTCTCTTTAATCCATAGTACCATGATATTACTTATAAAACATTACACATGATAAACATGTAATCATTTCACTACATTCCTAAACCATTGACCGAGCTTCAACAATTCTTTCATCTCACATATCATTTGTAGTCTCTTCATCATCATCCACATAAATACTTCCCATACGACCATACTGATTATCTTCATGAGACTTTCCCTTAGGGAATTGGTTTGCATAATGCCCGTACATTCCCCATTTAAAACATTTAACCATTGTTGATGTCGTAGCAATACCATTAACCTCATCCATGGTGTTAACTGAACCTTTTCCTTTGCACTTACTTGCTTTGTGTCCTTCTTTTCCACACCCAAAGCATCTTCCAGTTCCTTTGAAACATTCTCCTTGATGCCTCTTCCCACATGATTTACATAGGGGAAAATGAACTTTCTTTCCCCTATGATCGTCATGAAACTCCATCTTTCTCTTATTAGCCGAGTCAGGAAACTTACCAAATTTTACTTTATTGATCATATTATGAGATTGCTGATTCGACATAATAATTATGTTTGGACTTCCAAATCCCATTTCATTTGATTTCTTATGAAGAATATCATTCCATTGTCCATCATATTCTCCATTATCGTGAATCATCTTGTTTCCAGCCATTTTCTAAAACCCAAAAAGAAAATAGTGTGAGAGGAAAAAATCATAATAAAGGGGGAGTAACTTAAATATATAACATCTTTGATTTAATATAATATCGTTACCATAGTTCTAGGACTATATCCTATACGTATACTTATCCTTAGGGGCATCCCTAGACATACGTTAGAAATATCTCTAGGGATCTCACTAACGTTTTCGCATCCTAGTTTCCAAAGGTTGACTAAACCTTCCCTCTGATACCAACTGTAGAGACCTGAAGCTTGACGTGCATGGACATTACATTACTTTTGCGGAATACTTAGTACATAACAAAAACACACACAAAAGGATTGTAATAGTTTAGTGTCTTTGGAAACTCGGAACGTAATCTTCTAATCGTGGTGAAAGATCTTCAATATTTCCCATAAAGATCTTCCCTTTTTTTACCTAAAACCTTTCTTTATATCCTGGGGAGAAGAAAACATAAAAGGGTGAGCTCAAATGCTCAGTAAGGGTATACAAAAGAAAAATCAATCACATCATATTTATAAGAACATAACTTTTGGAAATCTTAACCTGTAAAAGAGAGCATAATTTCATAACATGGGATAAATCATAGTAGTGAAATGAAATCCCAATAATCATAACTTAAAACATTAAACTTTGTGGCATACACACATAATCATAGAGAATCATTTCTTGTTAGTCAAGACTCATTGCCAAGACTATCTTAGTGGACAAAGTCCCTTTCTAAATCGAGTAACCCTCGTTTCAGTCCTGTTTCACTGAACCGGTATAACCTACCATTTCAGCCATGTCTATCTCATGAGATATAAAATATTTACCCAATGCATTGGAGGGAGATATAGGTCCCACCCATCTTATAATGAATCCTTTCTTATGTGTGCCACATAATCATAAACCATACATCATAGCGTAACCCATGTAATAAAAATGGAATTCTTAAACAACATGACATCATAAAACAATTCATATAAGATAAAGGAATTCATAAAAATATTTTTGTCACAACATAATCAAACCAATGTAATAATAGGGATAAAAATAGAACCCTTTTATTATCTTAGATGGAAAATAATTTTGATAAAATACTTGAACTCCATTCTTGAGGAAAATATCTTTTCTACTTCAAAAACATTTTTCCTTTCATAACATGTCATACAACTTTAAAATAAAATAAGTTGATTAAAAATAAACATGAAAACTTGTAAAGTAAGTTTCTTGGAAATAATGTATTAAAAATCCATTCATTCCGTATAAGTTAAAAAAACATTCTTCGTACTTTTGTCGGAAAAGTCAAAAAGTACCTCGTACGAAAAACGACAAAAGATTCCTTTCATACATATTACTAAAAACTCACCGAAGGGTAAAAATGGATTTAAACAATTTTAGGTGGATGGAAATAATATTACATATTTATGAAACATGGATGTGGATGATAAAATACACCCCAGTAAATACTTACGAATAAACAATCTCGGGTAAAAATGAGATTGTGATATTTCCCTTACCTTAGGTCCGATTTGCTTCGTATGTGTCCGAACCTCCTGTATAATGATTTAAATAATGTCATTGACTTATTACAGAATCATATTCATTGTTATGATATCATATATGGTTCACTTATGACATTATATTACCCGTTCTTTTGTAAATTCCATGTTAAAGAAGCGTTTTGGGTAAAATCGTTTCATTTATCGTAGGTGTTTTGACTTGTTGTTCTTGACATTATTATTACTTATATCATGATTTACTTACTTACAGAATATAAAATATGATTTATATATCATATATATTCAGTATATATATATATATATAATAGATAGATAAATGAAATGAAAAACACCGTTCATGGAGACGGTAGTCCGTACGTACGCATGAACGCTGTTTTCCTTTCCTTATTGTCTTGAATGGAAGTAAGTAGATGACATACATATATATATATACATAAATCCAGTAGCTTTATAATGTCATATATTTCATTATTATTTCTTATATATACTTTATAATCATTCTTAAATGGTTAACATGGAGAATGAATCTCATCGCGTCGTGGAGACGGTAGTCTGTACGTACGCACGAGCGATGATATCATTTCCATAAATATTGAATTGAATTGGAGTGGATTATAAAATATATCAGAATCAATATGATGTTGTAAAAACTATGCATAGTTATTCTCTACACCATTATACCCATCCATGTAAGGTGGTGGTGGAAAATAGATTACACCACGGCGTGGAGACGGTATTCCGTACGTACGCACCCGCGGTGATTTCTTTTTCCGTAGGATGGATAGATGGTAAAATAGGGTTGTTTAATACTTATAATAACATATCAGTATATGAGTGATACTGATTTTATTACTTCATAATGAAACAACCTAATAAGAAGAAGTGGAAGAAGAAATAATGATGAAAGAATTGGTAACGGTAATTACCTCTTCTTTGAAGCGCCTCTTTGAGACCTCCTCTTAGGGAACTAAAATTGGTCTTTGAGGAAGACCAGAACCTCTATGATGTTTCTAGGGAAGTGGAGAAGAGATTTTGGCAGGGGTTGGTCGAGATTTAGTGCTCAAATTTGTGTGAGGAGGAGGGGGAGGAGGTGTCCTTTTATAAGGGAGGAGAGGGGCACCTTAGGAATACCTCAAAATATTATTTTATATTAATGTCAAAATCATTTTATAATGGTTCCAAAGGGTCCTATTTCGAAGCTAAAGTGGGGATGGGTAGAAATCCTATCATCCAATAATATTTAGACAAGTTTAGTGTATTATTTTAACCTTATCAATAGGATTTAACTCTAAGTTAAATAATTTAACTTTTACCGTGTCTTTTTGTTTTCTTTCACTATATGGTTAATACACTTACTATAACATGCCAACCGAACCCCAAATTGTTTATTATTAATATATATATCCTTATCTAAGTCATTCGGCCGAACCTTAGATTTTTAGGAATAAAATAACAATTAATAATATAATATTTGATTTAAAAACTATTTTGTGTCAATTTTGACACTATTTGATATATGATTTTTGTGAAGGTCATAACAGAATTATATGTTCGAACCAAGTTGATTAAATGAACACTAATATATCATAGTAACCTAGAAAATTAGTGGAATACATAAAAAGTCTCAAATTACTTTCATTTGAGCATTTATAACATCAATTATGTTAATATTTCCTTAAAAAGGGTAATTACTGTATCATCGTTGTGTCATAAATAAATTAATTTATTTAAAGTCTAGAAATTATAAATAAAATATCATTATGTAGGAAATCTTTGTATCTTTCTAATGAATATTTATAGTCGAATTTATCTTATGTATAACACCATATTAAAAATGTTTTAGTTATTAAACATTGATTTTAACTATTTTAACTATTCATTAAATAAAATAATATTAAATGTCATAATCTAATCCAAGTGGACCTAAATGGTCATATTATATTCATAAGGTTGTTTTTGGTATAATTACACTTATCCAATAGAATTAGGACATGTGTTAGGGTAATAGTAATATCATATTTACCCTTAGTTACGCTATTTACTATTAACCGTGGTAAAAAAAAGTAAAAAGTTACTATTCACCAAAAATTATATTCATCTCATTGAACCACATTTTAGTCCTTGATATTAACCGTGTCTGTCGGATTTTCGAAATTCCATTCACAGAAGTGGTAAAATTATGTTTTATGCAAAATTCAGTTTTTAACCTACCACTTAGTGGTTTCACTATTCATCAAAAATTGAAAGTTTTCAGAAAAGTACTAAAATTTCACCCTAGGCTATAATTGATATTCCGAATTCAAAAATGATTTCTATTTTAAAAAATTCCCAACATATAAGTTGCATTAATTAAGTTTATAATTAATTTCCGCTGTCACAACAAATAGCGTGTTTTTAAGAGATAATAACTATCAAAAGATTAACACTTGTTTATGTCTGGTGTAAATGTGAAATTACATAAAATGACCAACATTGTATTGAATTGTAAAAATATATTCTAAATATACTTTAAAACCACTCAAATTAATGATTTATCACTATTAATTATTTCGATTAAAAAATTTGTTCTTAATTATAATTTAGTAATTTTCACTATTCATCAGAATATGAAAGTTATCCGAAAAGTACCAAAATTTCACCTTAGGCTAAATTTGATACTCCGAATCCAAAAATGAAGTCCATTTTGAGAGCTAAAATTTATAAAATTTTAAAAGGTGGTTATTACTATTCATTACGTCTAGTTATAATAATATTTTAATAGCATATCGTTGTTTAGTGAAACTCGGTATTGCGTACTACACACGCTATCGAGGAAGGTCGCGATTGCGTGTAATGCAAGGCATGTCAAGGATGCGTGTTGTGCAAGCTCCTTTTAGTGTAGCGTACAACACAAGACATTAGTGAAATAAAAAAGAATATTTTTCATAAAATCTCGGGCTGTTACATACATGATTCCCATAATAGATTGGAAATGAAAACCATTGCTTGTAATATTCATAAAAAACCCTTATTTCCATTATTACATCATAAAAATCATTCAAATATAACGTATTTATACCCTATGTAAATGAAATAATATTAAATGGTATTCTAATATTCTAAGTAAGGGTTTTTTACATCAGCATATATCAAGAATACATATGGCATAAACAATGTCGAAAGGTAGATAATCAAGAAATTGGATATCTAATCAAAGACATAAGTATAAAATATCTCAATTGATAATGTAAATAATCAAGTGAAAAATAATAATAGAATTCATGGTGAATAATGTTTTAAATCTAATCCTTACTGTCGAGACCTCATAACTAAGACATCTTGAATACCAGAAAAGCCTCTCACCCAAGGAATCTTGCATACCATTAAGATGTCATAACCCAGACAACTTTATTTTTATCAAGGCCACTAAACAAATAAATTATCATTATATGCATTGGAATACACCTCTAAATACCAGTTATGGTTTTCTTATCGGATGTACTGATGCATCAAAGGGTATAATAGACCACACCCACACCCACACTATCATGAACTGGTTTGGGCTTCAATCCAACAAGACACTTGACCCAACTCATGGCATGTCTCAATGGGAATTCACAATCACCACGGGATAAAAACTAGTGTATAGAAATATAATAAAACTTTTGGGAATGATTTTTCATCATTTAAATAATAATGAACATCAATAATAAAAACCATGTAAATCTTATATCATAGAAAACAATAATATAAGGAACCATATATACTTTTTTTTGTTTACATACACAACCAAAAACCTATAATGAACAAAATAATGGTGACTATGGAGAGTACAAAAAAATCCATATGACATAAGGCCCAGCCACTCATCATGTTATCATCGATGCCTATCCCCAAAAATAATACACTTATAAGATAATTTTCTACCATTATAAGAAGACTTCCCATTAACTGATCAGGAAAAAACAAGGTTTACATATTTTCATTTTATGAATGTAGGATGTGAGATCACATTTCAAGTAGGATATCACCTAGTGTTCCATGAATAACCATTATAAGACCAAAAAGGAATATTTTTTTAAACATAAAGGAAAAAATTATTATTTTAGAACATACTTTAAGATTTATATGAAATGTAAAGAAAACATGAGTAATATGATAGAAGTTAAAAACACAACATAGTCACCATGGGAGGTCTATATGTAGCTAGGGTTATTGGGGTCTTAGGATCCTTGTACTCTTCTTAGTCATACCACAGACATGAAGTTACATTCCCATGCTTGATCCATTCCCAAACCACATCATTATTAAGAGTTTAGTTAGTGTTTTAATGTAATACTAGTAGGTAGGGAGGTGAATTCCTAGCATAATTTTCCTAATGTTTCCCCCTCAATACCCAAAATTTCCATGTATGTTTTCCTCTTTTAAAACCATAGAAGCCAACATTCATGATATTTCAACCATCACATTCTAAATAAAAATAGTTTCAACCATATCAATAGTGAAAAAACAATACTATTTCACAAACACATTAAAACACCTTGAAACCACCCATTTACACATCAAAAACCATTAATAAATCATTGGATTTATAGGAAAACACAATTAACAAATTAAATAATGGACAAACATGAAACAACCTAACTTTTACCTTGAAACCACCATGAACCAGTTTAGAATCACAATCCAATATAATAGGAGGTCCTATATAGGAATAAAATTACCACAAACATCAAAAATCAAGCAATAAAATTCATATTAGACCATCCTGAGTTCATCACTCCCACTAGCTAGAAGGAAGATAAAAAAGAGATAGGGGATAAGTGAATAAAATAAAAGTGAATACACTAACATAGAGGATCCTCGAAAAAACTATGCCAAAACAACCCATAATCAATCCATGTGGGAGAGGAGGAAGAGGGATATCATGCCGAGGGATAAAGGAATCAGGAATGGGGTAATATTAGGTTTGACCGTGGTTCAATAGGGGATGGATAATTTAATAAATTCTCTATTTCTGATGTCTAGGTAGGTCACAGGTTTATTCTAATGATTTCACAAACTATTCACTAAGTTGTATTAGCACACTAGATCCTCTAGCCTAGTGGGTGTGATTTTTCCCCCAACATGTCACTTTCCACCCCTAAAAATTCAATCAATTGACTGGTTAGAATGTAAATGGGGTCAATAATTGTCCACACACAGATTTTGATCCCTTGTTTACGTGTTCATAATTCTCATGCATCCATAAGAACCAAACCAACAAAATAGACTTTTCTCAATGAAAATTCACCTAGGATTCCACAATCTGGAATAGTTTATTGGTCACTAACAAATAGGGTTCCAGCTCATGATACTCACAACTCAACATATGGGAAGGATTTCGATCATTTTTTTCAATAGAGAGAAATGGAAAATGTTATGAATCAACATAACCATGGATGTGCATTCCTAGTGGTATTAACCATTATCAATTGTATCATTGATTTTTAAATATTCAACATGCCTCATAGTGAAATCCCATACTTCCCAGGTGGTGTCCCAAACAATTTGGCACCATTATAAACATCAAATCAACCATTGAGAGTCCCGATGTTTTAAAGAATAAGAATTATAATAGATCTGAGTTGTCTCCAAACACTACATTACCATCTAAATGATTTCATTATTCCATTTCACAGTGCTTAATCCCATTAAAGACATCCCTCCCATTTCTGTCTAGCATAATGGGGACCAACAAGGCTAACCATATTGGGATTCAAAGGGGAAAAATCCAAATTGAGGATTGGTAACTATTATCATTGGAAATTATACCAAACCTAGATGGTTATACTACAAACCAATGATATCCAAAACACATGTATGATTAATGTATTTTGGTATCCATTTCACCCACCCTATTTGGCCATCGGTTTGGGGATGTTATGTTCTTATAATCTTGACATGTGGACACATTTCCTATTTAATTTCCTCCCAAATATGAGATGGAAAATAGGGTTATATATCATAAAAAACAATATATGGCACATTGTACGGCCTCACGATCTACTGGACATAAAACCTACACAATTCATCTACTTTGGTTTTCTATCTAACAATAATAAAATGTGTATATTCGGTTAAAATATCAATGAACACTAAATAATAATTCATTCCCTAGGGTGTATAGGTTAACCTGATAATGAAATACAAGGATAACTCATACCAGTTCTGGGAAGGAATAAGAAGGGGATGAATCAAGCCTAAGGGACAATGATTCTCAGATTTGACTTGCTAACAAGTATAACACCAAGAAAGAAAGTCAACAATATCACTAAAAATGCTCGAAAACCATAACCAGTTTCAATCGTCATAGAATATATTACTGGCATTGGGATGTATATCCTAATGAAAGAGGTGATAGTTTTTCTTCGAAATATTCCTTAGATACAATGACATCACATAGTGGCCTTTGAATAAAAGTACTCCCTTGGAATTCAATGTTAACTCATTACACACCTCCAAACATTTAAAAATTTTCAATAAATCTAAAAAACAAATACATTTGTTTCTCTTACCTAAAAAATTCTATAATTAAATAAATAAAATTAATACTAGGTAAAAACACACCCTCGGTCTCTTATTTGGATTCAAGGTGAATCCATGGGAAAATTCCCATCAGATCCCACTCAACACTATTATCTATTAGAGCCTAAGTTGAAAAAATCATATGTAGACAATTAGAGACTACATTCACATTACCTAGGATATGAAAGATGTTAATAACAACCCCTATTAGATATTACACCCACTATCAAGGCTTCATATTTAATGTTTCTATGTAAATATATATCTTATGTTTTTTATACTAAGTATATGGTGAATTTTTCCCAAAAAAGGTATTGGTGCTAACACTTAAGGGAATTCATCAATTATTAAAGCATAAATCCATGGGTTGGGTAATTTATTCATATGGATAGAGTTTTTTATAGCCATATTCCATCACATGGTCACCCTAAAAAATCACCCAAACTAAGATCATACCTAAAATATCACAATAGAAAACATAACCCACACCTACCTCGGTTAAAATATATCTTGAATATGGTGAAAAGAGTATTTATTCAAAATTTTAACGAGATTTATCTTTTTATAGTCAATACACAACAAAAGAGACCAATCATATTTCTTGGAAAAGAGTATCAGATTATCCCATGGATACAAGGTTAGATGAATGAAAACTTTAGAATCCAAATTTTCCAGTTGAACCTTTAACACCATTAATTCAATAGGGTCTATATTATTTGATGTAAGAGATACCAATTTTTTCCTCATTACTAATTTAATAGTGAAATCCACATCTTGTTCAATATAAAATCCCAAAAAATCTTTCATAGACACTTATACACACTCAATAACAATATAAAGAAACCAAATCTCTAATCTTTCTCCATGATAATCCAAAAATATTGATGATTCATGAAAATAAATCTTACCTAACTCATGAAGTATAGGCCCTACTCATCCTAACCATATATAACATTCTCTATACAAAACCCAAGTGCTCCCACATGGAGTAATGAAGGTAACCAGCTAAGGAAAACAATTTACATATTCCTTAAATAACATCAACAAATCCATACCTAGGATCACATCAAATAGTTCCCCATTTGGGACATTGAAGTCCCAATATAGCTCAACTTATGATAAGGAGGAATCACAAGATTGAAATCAAAAACCCTTCTCATCCCTCATTCCAAGAGGTAAACCAAATCCATTAAATATGGTATAATATCAATCAAGAGTTTCATAAATTATATAAGGTTATAAGATATTAATGAGATTCAGGAACCAATTTCAAAAAAGAATAACTATAGATGATTTAACAAAAATGGTAACACTATCTATCATGAGACCTGTATAATAATCCATTAGTGGAGTATATATAGCATGTAGATTCTTCATCACTATCTGAGCCTATGGTCAGATGGTGATATTTTGAACATCCTAATGCTGATTTTTCAAATATTAATATCTATCCTTAACACCACACCAACTAGAAAGGGATCCCATATACTTTTATGCATCAAACTAAGATATAATTCTTCTAGGAGCTGTGGATATTTCTCTACTATGAGAAGGGGGAGTTCCTTCAAAACCATTGTAGCTATCCTATAAATCCACAATGCTAGAACATAAATTGTGTGACCAATAATGTGGAATACATGTTTCTTATCTTTCCACAATAATGGAACATAATATCCTTACCCTTTGTAGTTACTGAAAAAGTTGGGCAGGATGGACATAATAAGA
Organism: Viscum album; assembly: GCA_963277665.1. NCBI lineage: Eukaryota > Viridiplantae > Streptophyta > Magnoliopsida > Santalales > Viscaceae > Viscum > Viscum album. The sequence goes on along the minus strand of OY728155.1, from coordinate 1,785,671,958 downwards.
TACTACCACCCATTTTACCTTACTCCTCTCACTTTCTATTTTTTCTGATGTGATCATCACACTATATCCTAAAATTCAAAGTATCCTAGTAAAAAACAACCCTTACTTGTAAATTTCCACTATCAATGCATATTAAACCACTTTATTTTATGTCTTTACCTTAAACAAGAAGAAACAAGTTTAAACATTAGGCCTTACTCCCATTTACAACCTTTAGGCCTTCAAAATTTTATAGGTGATAAGCTCAAGAGAAATTTGGACTAGATCTTCAAAGAAGTTGGTATATTCCAACAACGAATAGTCCCCCTGTTTGAGGTCTGTGAACTCTCAATAGTTGAATAGGGCCTATGTCTTGGTGAAAACTACTCGATGAAGATAGCCTTGAAATCCATCTAACCCATTTTGCCATATTTCTTAACCTAAAACACTTCTTCTTACCACCTATTACTTGTACATTCTAATATAAATTCAACACAATTTTCTTTGATGAACTTTGTAGTTCCTAGGAACTCAAACAAACTCTCAGTTTTCTATACCCCATGATTCACTTGTTATAGATTAGTTCATTCTGGGATGGAAGGGGGATTATACATAAGGAACTCTTGATTCTCGTTCTTATCTGTACTAAGTTTAAATTTACATGCCTACAAATTTCTGGAGCCCACATCCTAAAACATGGATCATATATCCTGATCCATCACCTTTATCAGTCTTATATCAACTATTGGGTTAACTGAAGGAGAATTCTCTCCATCCACCACACATGGATATACTAGAAGTCTCCATAGTGGAATGATACTACACAAGTCAAATTGGAAAAAATCATACAATAATAAATATGTAAAACCATAGGGAATTTAGAGAACAACATATTTAGTCATTCACATGAATTGTAATAAACTCACAAAGAATCAAAATAATCTATCATACCTTGGTTCTCATGCCAATGTGTAGCCTACTCTTGACACCTCATGAAGGATCCATACCAGATTCATCATATCCAATGGAGAACCAAGGCCATTCAGGAGGTGTGTTGACCATACACCCCACTTGAAACTAAAACATATATCCCCAACACTCATGTTTCTTGCCTATCCAGAAATTATGAATCACAAAACTGAAGAAAAATGTTGAACTATGATCTGATGCCATTTTTTAGGAACCATTCCATGCTTCCATATTACCATACACCTAGCATCTCCCATGGGATGGTTGGAAAGTAATTATTGATACCCATGTTCTAGAAATTAGTTCTTGGGTATCTAGGAAATTTTCTAGGAATCATTTTTCCAATTATAATAATAATCAAAATAAATAATAAACACTATAACAATCATCCATAAAAAAATTATAACAGAAAGAACCATATAAATGTTTTTATTAAACATCAATAATGACATTCCCAAAATGAAAAAAAAAGTGAAGAGAACAATAATAGTATGAAAAATCACCACATGAAACATGTTCAGACTACCCATATTGTCACCAAAAACATCTATACCAAAAATAATCCACCACTAAGAGAATCTTACTCCTATAAAGGAATCCTTTACTTTATCAGATTTTAATACTATAATGTCCACATATAAATAATAGATTTATGTTGGGTGTCATATTACATACCTATTAGGATATGACCAAGTGTCTGATGAATATCAATTATACAAAAAATGACAATATTAGTTTTAAAAATAAAGGAAATAATTTAATTTTAAGATGTCCTTTAAATGTTACATGAAAATATCATAAAATAGGTGTTACTTGAGTGTGGGTAAAAAAATATAAGAACCCTAGGAATTCACTAAATATCTAGTGTTAGTGGGGACATAGGATTGTTATACTCTTATAGATAGTACCATGTACATGAACGTCCATTACCATTGTTGATCCATCTTAAAACCACATTATCTTCAATTTTTTATTTAGGGTTTTTATATAATAATTCTCAGTATAGTGGGGCATTCCTCGAGAACATTTTCTAGTATTCCTTCCTAGGTAACTAGGATTCCCATATTCCTTTTCCCATTTTGAAACCTTACTTTCCCACTTTTATCATAATCCAAGAATCACAATATAAAGTACAACATTTACAAACATTTCTATAAGGAAAAACTAATTCACTACAATTTCACACACACATACAAAAAATCCTTGAAACCGCCCATTTACACACCCATACCCATTTATGAAACAATTAGACTTAGAGTAATTCACAATTATATCATAAAATATTGGTGTAATTTTAAACCATCTACCTTTTCCTTTTAAACCAACAATAACCAGTTGAGTGTCACTATCCAAGATGAGATAAGGTCATAGGGAATCAAGAATGAACCACAAACATCAAAACTCATGCCACAAAATCATATTAGACCAACCTTAATTTATAAAAACCCACAGTATAGAATAATTATCAATATGGTTGGAGAAACCAAAAAAAGTGGAGAGGAGACACTTACTTGGATGTTTTTTAAAAAATCCAAGAAAAACCCACTAAAACAATCTTACATGTGGAGGAAGAAGAGGGTAGTGTGACTTGGGATGGACCAATTGGGACTAGGGTAAAATAATAAGTGATATGGGATAAATTAGAGAGGGTAAGTTTAATAAATTCAATATTTTTACAATCTAGGTAGGTCACATGGTTTTCTCACAATGTTTTTCAAACCATGCACCAACCATTTGGGTGGCTTTGTCTCTACTATAGGAGGCCACAGAGTTTGAGTCATATGATATTAGAATATATTCCCATAACAGTGTTTGTATACTAGTCTATCGTCCCCTAATCCCATGATTTCAACAAGACGTCATATGGTTTCCTCTAATAGTTAACCAACAATTTGCCACCATCTATCTCCCTAAAAAACATTAATCCGAAGTAAATATTTTTGGAAAAGATATTTTTTAGATAAAAGACAAAAAAAAAATTATAAATAACTAAAAATATTACCATTTTTGTGATATATATATATATACAATAAATTCCACATATATTTAATTAAAAATAAATTACTAAATCAATATTTCATAGTAATAAATATTTGTATTGAATCAAGTATACATAATATAAAAATTTCCCAAATCATTGAAATAACATTCTAAGTAAGCATCCTTGAATTAACAATATATATAATAACGTCTATATGGCATATTCAATATTGTTATAATGTAAAAAATATCCATGATAATTAAATAATGGGAATGAATGACACCATTAATTCAATTTTAATGACAGATTTGTAGTGAAAAAATTCTTTTACAAATTAAATAAGAAGATTGATGTCAAACATTAAAAAGAACTTGTTTAAAACTATTAAAATTTTATTATAAATTAAAAGAAATAATTCACTTCCAAATCACATTTATTATATTTTCAAGTATAATTTTGAAATATTATTTATAAAATAATATAAACAATGGAAAATTTTAAATAAATTATTCAAAATTAAGAAATTCTATTGTACAAAATAAAAATATTTATAATTTAAATGAAATAATTTTTCAAACATTTTATATAAATAATATCCTTTTAAAAAAAATATCAAAATAATTGGAATTTATAATACATTTTAAAACAATTATAATTTATAGAGTAATCTCAATAATTATTAAAGTTCAATATAGATGGAAAATCCATTAATATGGAATATTTAAAAAAAATATTCATTTCACACTTTTATAAAGAACATAAAAATAACTTTTACAAAAAATATTAAAAGGATTTTATTTAATAATTTTAAAAATAAATTATATTTTTATAGAAATTTCGATTTTGAAATAATTTAATGATATAAAATATCATTCTTGAAAAAAAATAAGTGGCTTGGACATACAATAGAGTGATTCCTTTCCAACCAGGAAAAATAATGTTAGTTTTTATTATAATCATTCTTTAAATGGTTTTGAGTACCTAGTAGAGGATAAATTTAATAAATACATGAAAAAAAATATTTGAAGAATATAATTGAGATTTAAAAAAAAAATTAATCAAGTTACCCAAAAATGATATTTATAGATAAACCATCTCAATTAAATGATATATAGGAATATAAACCCTTCCGTTAGAATACTTCCTTATAGAGTCTACTCTAATCTACCCCTATAGTAAAATACTGGGTATTATAATTGTAATTTAAAGTTATCAACAGTATAAAGATCTTATTTTAGTTTTATTTAGATAACTAATATTGAATATTTTTAGAATAAATTAATAACACCTTGTCTGGACCTTTCAGGAACATTTTTATTATATCACTAATTTAAATTCCATTCATATCTAAAGAGTAGTCATATGAGTATATATATCTAAATTATGATCACATAAAGATCTTACATATTTGATATTACATCCTTTTAAAAATTGTTACTAATTTAAAACTCCTAGAGACCATAATATTATCATAAATTCATATTTTTATCACTTGTATTAATAAATTCTATCAAAATGAAACTTTTGGTATTCATATAATTTTATTTGACCATTGTCCTAAACACCCTATGAAGGTATGATGTTGGGATTGAAATTTTTTAATGAATCCATTTAATTTAACTTACTACCATGTTATGAATAATGATAAATTTTCCATGTATTCCAAACAACCATATCAACAATATAATGAATGTTAAAAAACATTCAAATAAGAATTTTACATAGATTAACAAATGGAATATGTCTAAGGATAATTTTCATACAAATTTTAATTTATATTTAAGACTCATTAATACACTATGATGTGATTACATGTTTATGATTAATTCACGAAAAATTAAAAGGGTTAATTGATCTTCTTCTCTCTCCAAAAGTTAATTTCAGAAAATAATAAAATTATGAATTGTAATATAGGAAATAAAAAAATGGATCAAGGGATAAAATAAATTTATCCAAAAATTGTTTTTGTATTCATATTCACGTTATCATGAATAGTTTTTTCCTCTAGTTTTGTTTTATATAATTTTAATAGAGCATGATTTTGACTAGTAATTTCTTTTTCTGTGGATGATCCCAAAATGACATGATGGTCTCTCTCTATGTGTCCTATTTTTCATATATTGTATAATACATATTTATCTTTTATGCTTCTAAAATATAAACAATATTATATAGGATCTTTATGATATTATCTATCTTATTTAATGATTCATACTTATTAAAGGGCTATCAAAATTTCAATAGGAGTTTAAATTTATCTATTAAAATTATCTCTAAGAATTATATAATTTAATAGGTTATATTTTCTAAAAGAGGTTCACTGATATCTTTAAATTATTCCGTAGTTATTCTTCACCATAGACATAATTATCAAAGTCGATGCATTGATTCTATACACCATGTAATAGATATCCTTCTGGAATAGGATATTATCCATGTACAAAAATTTAAATTATATCATATTTTCATCACCACAACATAGATTCCATGATAATAGCTTGGTTTTATCAATCCATGTTCTATATTAAATTACTTAACATAGATGATTAGTAGACCGCCTTTATAAAATAATTTATTATGTTCTTCCCATTTTCCATGATATTCTTGTATTATCTAGATTTTTTGTAAACATTTCCCTTTAAAACACATTATATCATAATGTAAAATTATATATCATTATATTTTTGATAGTATCACACAAATAACATTTATTCACAATGAAATCTATCAAGTATTTATTTTTTATGATGTTTTGGTTTCCAATAACTTTTGAAAATGTTCTCTTAAATTAATAGGTGAAAAAATATTTAAAAATAATGAATAATATATAGAGGATATATTTGTTATCTCATGCAGTTCCTGTATAATTTGAAGAGTAAAAATGGATAAAAAATTAATTAATTATGTGAATAAATATCTTGATCAATATATAAAAAAACATGGTGGATTTTATATAGGACACAAGACTATAATGTTATTTGACCTAAATTCATATTCAAGTTAAAAATTGATCTATTTTGAAATATAATTTGAAAAATAATCATATTATATAATATTGATACAGAAAAATATAGGCTATTGACACATAATAAACATTTTCATCAATGGAATGAATTGAATCAATTTATTTATTCTTAGTAGTAAAATTTAAAAGGTAATACAAAATCTATAAACTAGACGTGTTTTTAACATTCATTAATAGATTTATCTAGTGGGAAGTATATATTGAAATATAAATAAATTATAAATTGATGATTATTCCATAGTTTATATAATTTATAGACGAATATATATATATATATTAATTTAATATCTATAATCTTATTATTCTTGATTAGAATCATTTTTAACGAATATATATTTCAGGAGAGGTGGTGTAAAATATGTTTTTTTATGAATTCTATATCGAAATTCCAATTTATGGTACTCATTTTTGATAAATATATATATTTGGAAAAATAAAAAGTTTAATGGTATCATTATTTTGAATGTTTTATATGATTTGGGATTGATATTACATTGATTGGGGTTCCCATTTATTTCCTTAGGTTATATGTAAATAAAAAATGTGACAATACATATATATATATAAATTTAAGTATTCTAATAGGATATTGAAGAAGTTTGGAATTTAGGATAGTGAACAAGTTTCTACAACCATTATAGTTCGAAAAAAATTAGAAATAATGAAAATTTGAAATCATTAAATCAAAAATTGTATCAGATAATCCTTGGAGGTTTTCATTACTTTTATGATACATATAAGAATACACCATATGCATCTTGTTTGTATATTCATTTTAAATGAAATATATATTGGTAACACCTGAAAAAATTAAATATGATAATTATGTCTATTAAAAAACTCATGATGTTGAATTATGTTTATAAATAGAAGAAGAAATAGTTAATGGTATATAGTGATGCAGATTATCTATGAAATGTTATGAGAAATAAATCAATAAGAAATTTATATTTATACATTTAAAACATAATAATTTGTTGACTGAGAAAGATAAAATAAATTACCTCTAATATCATGGATAAATATACATATATATTTCCTAAAAATCAGAAATAGTTATATAATCAACTGGAGGGAGTAGATATTCCCATGGTGACTTTATATGATATAAAAAATTAATCATTATTATGAAAACACATATAAACCGATCCATCAAATATAATATTGAGACTTAGTATCATTTTATTAAAGAGAATTTTGAGTAATCGGTTGTTAAGTGAGGTTATATTAGAATAAACGGACAAGTCATGAGTAAAAAATATTTTTTTATGTTAATTTTTGTGTTTTCAACATCGTTATTTTAGATGACGTTATTGTATTGAATATAAAAAAATTGAATGTTGATTATTATAAAAATGGGTAAATACCTTTTATATAAATTTTAGCCCAATTATTTTATAAAAACATAAAAAGTTACATTTAACATTAATTATAAAAAACCGATGTTGAATATGAGTCTCTGTGATAGTTGTATAATAACTGAGAAAAAATAAAAAAAATATTTGTTTTCTAATTTTTCAATAATGATTAAACCCTCTAAGGAAACTAAAATGGAAATAAATGGTAAAATAACTAGAATCAAAATTAGATCTATAAAAAAACTTCAATGTTTAAAATAATTTTCAAGCTTGTTGTAGTGTTCTTTGACATAATTTTCTTTAGTGGAATAAACTCATCAGGTATCTAATGTTGTGTCTTGGTTGAAATTTTAGAATTGAAAAAAAAATATTTGAAATTTTAATATGATACACATAAGGATTCTTTATTATAAAGAAAATAATCATCAATAGTTGTATTAATTATGAAAACTATTCATAAAAAATTAAATCATCAAAAAATAATTAGACAAACCACGATGAGATAGTTGGAAGAAGAATTGGTAGAATAATGATGAAGATAAAAATAGTTTATATGAAATTAATACATGTGGATTTTGAAAACATTCAAAAAAATTGTAAAAATATATAGTGACATCATAAAGTTTAGGTGAAAATTTAAATTTTCAAATTTGAGCTATCCTAAAATGGAACACCATATTGGACTGATACAAAATTTTAGCATTCACACTTCTTATATTTTAATTAACATTAAAAATGACTTTCTGATAATTATTTTTACCTATAAAACTTTATAAATTTATTTTTTAGGATAATTTATTTAAAAATTTATGGTAAAAATCATTATTTCACATTGATTATTTTAAAACTGATGTTAAAACCCCAACTGGAATTCTTTTAATATTAGTTATATAAATAACCAACATTAAAATATTTTTAATGTAATTTATCTAAAAACAATTTAACCCACAATATAGAAGGTATTTTTTGTATTAGTGACTAGTGAATAATTTTATAAAACCTCTAAATACATAGGAATTTTAGAATCATTGGTTGATTATTAGAGTTTAACCACCACTCCCCACTTAATAAGGCTTGAAACATATCATCTCCTGATGTATTTTACTTTAAAAATTCCAGTTCTATATGTTGAACTATTCAACGAGATATCATTTGTCTTTATTTTAATAATGGAAGAATATTAAAAATATATGAATTACAAGGAAATTTTGAAAATAAAATCCATGGGGATTACTTTTGTTGGTAAAATAATCTTTTTAATTATCAAGATAAAAATTGTTACACAAGGGGCACAATTTAAAAATTAGTGCATTATATCAAATGAAAAAGTGTTATACATTTATGGGGAGATATTTTCATACTATATGGTATAATATATAATAAGGTGATAAATTTTATTCTATTATATTTTTTCTAGAAAATTATTCATTTTTAAAATATGTTTGACACAATAATTTATATTTAAATAGATGTTGATTTTTTGTTAATAAATATGTTTTTTAATTTGGTGTATTTTTATGTTAACTCGCATAGATCAAGAATTAAGTTGTCTTAATGTTTACTGAAATGATATCATTATCCAATTATATTTTTTAGAAGGATATGGTTTTGAATTATAGAAGACTGTCATTCATGAATTACTTACGAACCTAAATGGGTATAATGATAGAACCTTATAGAGAATGTTAAAAGTATATGTCTAAACAAATATGATATATTTATAATATTTTGTTTTTTCAAATTCATATATTATTATGAAGGTATTATGTGTATATATTGTATCATGTGATGAGGAAATGATTGTTTATATTTAGCACAATTTTAATATGATTTTCTTGTGAAGGTTGGCTAATCAATGTCATGTAATTGATGATTTACACTATCATGGATTAAGGTTGTTAATATTTAATTCCTATTTAAGAATTTGGTTTAAAACTGGATGGGGTTTGAATAAGTGTAATATTCTCTTACTATTTCTTCTATATAGAAAAACCTTTTTTACCAATTAATACTAGGACCCACTGAAGTAAATTCACCCTCACCTATGTATAGAAAATTATGAATGTGAAATGAAAAACATTGTATTTTTAAAAGGTTCACCCCTAATGTGGGAAAATAAATCACTATTGTGTTTGTATCAAGTCCATTAAACTAATTTTTTCACTATTTTAAATAGTGAATTTAAGATTGTGGGAGGTACCATTCTTTACCCATGTGCAGATAGCACCCAAAAATTGATATCTACTAATAGATCATTATGTTGGTTCCCAGTATTTACAAAAAAGTCATAAAAAACAAACAATAATATCACCATTTAACTTCATCATTATTTATCCTCAATTATATATCTTCTAAAAGAAATAATAATATTCAATAAGAAATTTATGTTTCAACTTCTTTATGTATAAAATATCTAAGATACTCTGTAAAAATGAATCAGATTAGAATTGTATTCTCAAAAATCAGTCTTTTCAAATTCTCATATAATTCTTACTCTAAATATGTATTGCATTATCTATATCTAATCACCTCATCATTTTATATTTTATATTTTCAGATGATCGGGTAAATTAATCAATATTTTTGAATTCATGAATTTTAAAAAATCTCTTCTTAATTTCTTTATATTCTCTCAGTTTATTTTCTCTAAATTATTCCCCTTGATCTTATCCCTCTCACTGAACATTTGTGTTTTTTCTCAATTATCCTCAGTTAAATTTTGAAAAATGGATGTATTTCTCATTCAAACTAGTCAAGAGAATATTTTAGTAATTTCTCAAGTTGTGACATTAATTAATGATTTATGAATCATTTTATTTAAAAATCCCGAATTATTCAAAGTGTGATATTATTCATTTATTTTCATTAATTCCCCTTTCTGACTCATCTTGAATCAAAGCTCATTCTACTGAAATTTATTTATTTTTTCACTTGAAGATCATCAAAGAATTATTTATTTTTTTTCAAAAATATTCATATTATTCAAATTAATAAACCTCATATATGAAATGAAATATATTATGTATCACTCCCTTGAGATCAATTATCTTAAGGAGTATTAAGAATATATTACATATAATCGTGAGAATATTATACACTTTTCACATAATCTAACACATTAAATTCCATAAATTCCCCATCAAATATAATATTTTTTATATCATGTCACTTCTGATACTTTAACTAATTTCATTCTATAATATATTTTCTATCATCTAAATAAAATTACCTAAAACCTGGAAAATATCACATATTCACTTGAAAACCATTCATATGATAAAAATTTGTTACATATCACATGGTCATTGATTTCCTTAATTTTATTTCATCATTCACTTTATTATATAACATTAATGTACTTAAAATAAACTATGAATGATCTATAATATAGTAATTATCTACAATATAATCATATATAGCATATAAAAAATGTTACATATCACTCTATGCAATAGTATTATTCCAAATTCTCTAAAAACACTTTCAATCCAGAATTCTTCTCTATCATTTTCAACTGAGATTTAAGAAATATCAACCGTAATATTCATATCTAATCACATTAGTGTGGTTTTTCATAACATTAAAACATTATTAATAACCTCCAAATATCTTCACACATTTTAAAAAATATATAACTCTTACATAACAGTTCCATGGGTTAATTGATCTCTAATTTTGGATCTTTTTTAACTCTTACAACTCTAAATATATTTTATCAAATCACAACCCTTTTCAAAGAGAAATTTCTGGAAACCGAACTAATATATAAAGATTTGTTTTGGGATATTTATACCTCTCTATGATAAGAAAATTATGGAAATTTAATTTTGATCCACTCAATCATAAAAAATTCATTCATTTCTACATATTTTTACAAAAAAATATAATTTTTATTTAGGACAGTAACTTATAAGAGTTGTTCACCTTTCTCACACTTTTAAGGAAACATACAATAATAATTTAGAGAAATCCAAATATTTATCATGTGTAAAGGAAATATAAAAAAATAATATCCAATCTCAAAACATAAAATATAACATTTTCCAGGGAATTTTTGAAAATCTCAGTAATTTAAATTCATTTATGACTACCTTCAAGACTTACATCTTTTTCATAAGTCTACTCATTGATAAAATGGTTACTATTGTCAATGTTTTTGGATCTAGGGGGCTTCACTAATTTCTTGGAATGATTCATTGTAATTTGATTATCAATTGTAATTCTCAATGATTTCACAATTATCACTCTAAATTATTTTTTATTTCACTCTAATCCAAATAATTTCTATAAAATAATGTTTAGAAATTATGTACTCTCGCTTAATATTTCTTAAATACTTTGAGTTTTTCTTTTCTCAATGATATAAACACACATTATACAACAAGGAATATACCATCAATCTATTACTTATGATCATTGAAATATATATCCCAATCAGTATCAATTTATCCAAGTGTATTCTAGTGATCACCAGATATTTATATATTCCCATAATTAATAATCCATGTGTTTTATGTTTGAATTTTCTTATCATCCATCAAGTGTAATTCATTTGTATTACTTTGAAAACTACCACATAATGTTACTGTATAAAATGTTTAAGGTCTAGATGTAATGGGAAAAATGAAAAAAATAATAATTAATTCATTTTTTATTTTCAATCTACTCTAAAAAATCTATAATCAACATCACCACAACTATAATGGGCATGGACAGCACTTTGGGATCCTCCATGCCAAATGTCATAAAGAATTTCTTAGAATATTTTTTTTTCAACTAGAAAAATTGAATATTATTTTTATAAAACATACGTTCATAAAAAATAAAATAAAAATATTTCAATACATAGTCATTTAAAAATCATTTTTAAATTTTCAAGGAAAATTCACTCAATTATACCCTTTATCACAATAAAAAAGGATATCATTAACCTAAACAATGACAATAAGAGTATTTTTTTCTCACCTATTTTACATAAATATTATTGCACACTTTCCCATTATTGAAAATATTTTCCTTAAAGTAGTTTTATATCTTGGAGTATAAAGGTCTCAGGTAATGTTTTAAAACATATAAGAATTGCTTCAACCTAACCACCATATATCTATCACTAGATTGAATAAATAACCAGAATTTTGAATATAAAATTATTCTTGTTGTTAATTATTCAAAAATGTATTATTTATATCCATTTGCTGATTATTTTAATATGTGCGAGCATATACATGAATATTAAAATTTATTATGTACAATAAAATGATATTATTTCTCCTCCAAATAAATTCCATCATCCCAACAATGGCCTTTTCAATCTTATATTTATTTTTTTCTTTAAACATTGAATTTACCATTATGCATTTTTTAGAAACCCCCGTAATATAAGGTAATTTTAACATTTATTTCTATGAAAAATATCCCAATTTGAATTAATTTTTCTTCGATGCATCTCTTTATTCATTACATTTATCCACTCTTGGTTCTAAAATGTTTCAGAAATTGATCATTCCTCAACTTAAGAAATATGGGTTTTTTAATTGTCATGTACCAATATTAGTCTTGTTAGAACTAGTGGATTCTAATTTCATTTTATATTTTATAATTCCAAATATGTATTCACCCTTAAATGCTTCAATTCATAATTCTCAATAGATCCGTCATTATTAGGGGTCCAATTTTAATTAATATTTTCATTTACCAATTTAATTCAATCTTCATATTCACTCATTTTGATAGAGAATACTCAGTATATTCATTATAAATTATATAATATGCTTCACTTAACTAATCAAAATAGTGTTTATTTTCAATATTTCTAATATATATATATATATATATATTCTATTGTCATGTGAGTATTATCGTTCCATCAAGTATACTGTATTTAATTGAGAAAATAACCCATTAAATTATTTTGTGAGCCTTTTAATTATACTCTCCCAAATCTATATTTTTTATCTTTATAAAGTATGGATTTACAAAAAAAATTAATTACATCATTATAGACTTATTTTTTCAAAATTTCATAAGTATTTATGTAGAAATAAGGCCTCTAAAATAACCTATTTTTAATTTCCATATTGATACTTGTAGTTTATCTCAAAAAATACCTTGAGATCTTGAATATTTATGTCATAATACTTCACATATCAATAAAACTTATATATTTCCTCTTTGGAAATAAAATATTTTAAGGTGTATATGAAAATTTATTTTGTTGTTTTCTCCTATGGTTTATAATATAGGATCGAAATGAATTTATATTTAACTCACTTTCATTATAAGTTCACAACTTCTTGATATAAACCCCCAAAGCTTTCTCAGAATCCCTTTTGGTTACTTTAAACACTTCCAAGGATTCATATGTGTGCCTTATAAATATAAAATTTTCATTATTGTAATATAATAAATTACAGCGATGAAATAAATATCACCTTTATAGGATTAATGTCTCATCGTCCCACATAAATCTAAATCAATCGTTTCAAGTGGACTCATAGACTAAATCTCAAATCTTTTATGAAATCATTGTATGATTTTTTATTTTTTACATGTTTCAACAATTTATTATTTTTTAGTTTATATTACATAAGTATCTAACCACATTACATTTTTAATTTTTCAAAAACTCTTATCAATGAAATAGAAAATTATTTTATTCCATTTAATATTCTTATATTATGATATCAAATAACATGTATCACTGGAATATATAATTTGGAAATGGTTATAAAAAGGATCATTATTCTTTTTTTATAACTCTTTTATCCATTAATAAATGTATGATGAAAGTATTCCTCTTGAATAAGACTTCATTCTCATCAAAAAAAATTAGACTAGAACTAAAAAATTATTTTGGAGCCCATAAATAAATATATCATCTTTGGACATTGGTTTTTGTGATTTAATAACAATATTAAAAATTCCTTCTACCATTAAAGAGTTATTATTCCGAAAATTAACTATAACTACATTATCTTTTTCAACGGTCTTTGATAGAATTACTTCATTTATACATTTTTAAATATAAAATTTATTATATTAATGATTAAAATTTATCTTTTTTTCCCATATTATTATTGTTTAATTTATTCTATGGAAGGATACATGTGAATTGGATTTAATAGAAATATAATAAAACATGGTCATTATTCAAATAATAAATTTTAAATTAATTTTCTGATATATTAAGAATATGATTTCATATATAAAATAGGAATAAACAAGTTAAAAGGGACAAAAATAATTGAGTTTTATTATTTAACATCCTAAAAACCATATTCACAATGTGAATATTTCAGATTTCAAATCCTAAGAAGAACTAATGAAAGAAGATATTGGGAGTGAAGTCCCAAACTTTCATGTCATGATTCTTTAATAATTTTTTATATCTATTTATGTGAGACGAATAGTCACTATTATGTATCCATGGATTTCTTCTATTTTTTACATTAAGTGTTTCTTTAATAAAAACTAAATTATCAGTTTATTATCATCTATGAAACTTGTCATCCCTAATAACATAGAGTGGTTGTTCTAGAAGTGTTTTCACACATTCATTATAATAATAAATTATTTTTAATATACTTTATATATTTCACTTATAACATAAAATATATTATATATAAAAATCTTGATATATTTCTATTCACATTTTACTTATTCTCAGAATTGTTCTTCATTTTCTCAAAGTTTCTCACCAAACTTCATACCTCATGTAACCATAATAAAATTTAATATTTTACCATTGTTATATTTTATTCCCATTGTTTCTACGACACTAATAATATCATCAAAAACTACATTTTCAATTAATATAATGAAATAATATATGAAATTAATATTTTTACCCATGTTAAATTCAATGTATAATTTTTCCTTTTCCTTGGGGGAATTCCCCTTAATAGAAATTTTAAATTAATATTCATATGTAATTAAAAATTTCATGGTTTTTATTAGACCAAATATTTTATATTTTCATTTTGAAACTACACTTTTATCTGAATTAGATTTTACTTTTTAGTTGTTCATAGGTGAAAATGTTACTTAACATCTTTATAAAAAAAATTCATAAGTTTGTGATGAAAATATAATTACTTAAAAATAACTTTTATAATCATATCTCTTATTTTTATGTCCTTTTTATCTTTAATATACCTTTATTATGTCTTCATTAATTCATATTCCCTTACATTCTATTTACCTTAAAAATATTTTATTATTATTTATTGTTCAAAAATTATCAATTTGAGAAGTATGGTTTACATAATGTAGTAATGATCATTGTTGTTAAATTAATCTTCATAATATATCTTCTTGTAACTCTCCTTTATTCTTAATCTATTTTCTCTCTTGAGTCATGTGTTTTGGTTAACACGTGATTCAATATCAGTATTCATTATGTGTTCAGTGTAAGTCTCTTCACCTTCTTCATAACTTTATGAGGTTTTTCATGATTCTAAACATTATCCACAATTTTTATAAACATTTATATAAAATATTAATCAAATTTATTACATTTATTAGAGTGTCCATTATCTTCCTTTATGAGAATTATTCTTCACATTCATATTGTAAACATCTTCTTTCTCTTAATAAAATTATTTACATATTTAGCGATCTTACCACATGTATTCTTCTTTTACCTTTCTTCAAAATATTTATCTAGAGAATCAAAAATTCTATTATTGATAAAATAAATTTCTAAGTCCTTGATTCTACAAAATTTAGAGAATTTCAATAAAATATATCATTTTTTTATTCTCTTTACTATTCTAAAATTCATTGAGATGAGAGAAATTATTCTCTTATATTCTTCACCCCTTTAAAATTATATGGTTGAATAAATTTTCCTTTCTTTAAGCATTATATTTTCAATATCATTAAAATAAATTTCTTTCTCCACTTTGAAATTATTATTAAAAATGGGCGCCCTTCACATTTCATAAGAGATAAGAAAATTTTGTATCTTACCAAAAGATAAATTATCACTACCTTTAAAGAATGTATCTTCACAAAAAATCTATATAGAAATTTTCTCATAAAATTCTTAACAATGTTTGATTCTTTTAAATGTTCCAAAAATCATATGATATTACTAAAAATTTAATTCATCCATGGAAGATAATAAATGGTAGTCCCATCTTGGACAATTAAAATTTATTATAACATCTCTCTCCAAATATATATCTCTCATTTATTAACTTTTAAATTCCTTTAAAATATATTTTAATTTTTTTCATATATTAATTTGGACGTTTTAATACTCATAAAATTTTTATAAATCTTTTAGATAATGATATTATAATTGTGTTCCATTATTTTCTATTTGCCTCAAGTTTACTTTTATCAACAAAACTAATGGGGGAATCTCTTTTAAGTGTATTAAAACCCAATGTAAGAGAATTAATGACTTATAGGTAATGATAAAAAAGTTAAATAATCATTATATTTTTCCAACAATGTTAATTATTTCGAAGTAATGATGGAACACCATTATAATTAATAAAATTGATATTATTCATTATAAAATTCAGTTATAAAATATACTAGTTGGAGGGAATCAAGTTTTGTTTTTATTGCACATGAAATACATTGGAAAATACTTATGTAGCACTAATAAAGTGTTGTTCAATCAATGTTACTATCTATTAAAATTTTATCCATGTTAGAAATCAACCTCTTTGATAGATTAAGAAAATTATATACTCACATAAATAATCCATCACCTATATATAGTAATTAATTAATAAGAAATTATTGAAAAGTAATTTATAGAATCTTTACTCCATTGTGGGTGACTATGTCCTTACTTTGTTTCGATCAAGTCTAACACTATGTTTTTATCACTAATATCAAAATTGATTCTAAGAGTCTGGAAGATTTAATCCTTTACCCCTATGAATATATCTCAATATAGTTTCTATCTCATAGTTAATTTATTTAAAATCTCCCCCATTTTACAAAATATAATAAATCCTCAATGAAAAATATCACCATAAATATTAAGAAGTCTTTAAAATTAAATAATGAACTCCTCCAAGCCTTCAAAATAGTCACCAAAAAATATGGTATTTTTGTTTATTTAGATATAAGAATTTAGAATATTCAACAAAAAAATTTGAGATGAAACATGTATCCTCAAATACATTCTCATATGAATATTATATTATTATATATTAGAATATATAGTGAACTCTTAAGTACAACTCATCTCATATTTTTTCTCTTTATATTATAATTAGACCACATGAATTCATCTATAATTATGAATTATAAAACTTTTAGGAAATATCAGAACTCAATGAATTCTAAAATTTTTTCTATACTAATTTAAAAAAATATTGTTAATTGAAATATTCTCCCACTAACTGGTCATATAGGCTTTCTTTCAATTATCCTGAACTAAATTTATGAAAATTATTTCATTTTTAATTCAATATCGCCAAGATAATCTTCTAGTAAATTCTCAAACTATGACCTTAAATATAGGTTTTCAAATTAATGAATTTGAAAATCCCAAAATAATTAGGTAGTGATCTTATTTATTAATTCTCATTCATTCCATCTTATAAATTCTATTAAATAATAGCTCAAACCCCCATTATCATAAAATTTATGACTTAAAGATCAATAAATCATCACATGAAATAATTATCTGGAATCGTCTCATTTCTTAGAAAAATAAAAAATATGTAAGAAATGCCATATCTAAATTATCACTTCAGTGAAATCAAATACCACCTTTATGCTCAAGAATATCTTTTGTATGCTCATGATAATTTTGTATATTCTTGATATAGTCTCACACATTCCTTTTATAATATTCTCTAATAAAATTATGTATCACAAAAGTTTTGAAACATTACAAAATTTTACTTTATAATATCTTTCATGTCAACTGAATGTTATTATTTACCACCTAGTAAATATTATGCATTGACTTAAAATCCTTATGTATGATCCAAATATATTACATATCGCATTTAGGTTTTTATTTTTCCTTATTTAAATATATACTTCAGTATATATCTTTTAATTTGTTAAATTATATTCTATTTTCACTTGACTATATTACATATTATCAAGAATATCATACAAACCATTTACAAGATGTTTCATATCATAGAATTCTCTAGTAGTTTTCTAAAATTATTCCAAAAAATATTCCATCAAGAATTATTATCTAGTATTTTCAAATGTACATAAAAAACATTATTCAAACAATTTCATCTCATATCCCCTCTATGATGTGTTTAACTAATAAAAAAATTCTCAAAAACCAAAAAATATCATCTCATGGAGTGGATAAAAACACAAAACTACTTCAATAATTCAATGGGTTCTTTATAACACGTAATAGATAATTTTAATTCTATACAAAATGTATTGGAAACCCAATTTTTCATCAATGTAACAATATAATGGTGGGATGGATCACATTGTGGTCTAAGGACTTTAAGATGAGAAGATTTATTCAAGTCATTAAATTCTATGAATTTATAATAAATCCATTAATCGTAATATTTCCTAGTTAATGAATATTATTGGATTAATATTATATGTGGAAATTTTATCAATAAGATCTTGTCATGGTGTAATGAATTTAAAATATAAATTTTAATAGTCTCATTGGAGGCCATAGGGATATTAAGAGAACCAAACCATAGAACATAGGAATTCCAAAAAATAATCATTTTTGAAAGTGTTTTAATAATTATTTAACAAGAAAAAATAAATTTGATAAATGTATAGAAAAAAATATATCATAGTAATTGAATCCATGTCATAGTAAATTAAATAAGATAAAAAAACATGTGTGTGAAATGGTAGAAAATATAATTTAGATTTATATCAACATAAATGATCTTTTATCTGTATAAATCAACTTTATGGTTTTCATTTTATTATCATATAACCATTAATAGTGGAATAAAACCCAAACATAAAAGGATTTATCTGTATAGAATCAAACAAGAAAATATATTTTCAAAATACATTATAAAATAGGGTAGATTAAATTCATAAATATCATAAGTTTAAATGTACTTCTTCGATTGATTTTCATTGATGATAATATTGAAGATAAACAGACATAAGTTTCATTACTCAAATGGGGAACAATGTGAATAAGATTATTTAATATTTCTTAAGGATTCCAAAATTTTTATTTTGTAAAAAATAGTGTTTCGGGAAAAAGATATTATCAGTTATAGGTAAATGGTATCTAACATACCCAAGTGGAGAGGAAAAATCCTCTTATATATCCTTCCTAGATACTCTACATTAAATTAATAGCATCAACCATATTTAACATCTCTAGTTCCATTTCATGGAATCTGGTCATTTCATTTTTTTGTTTTAATTATCTGAAAACATCAATGAATGTTGCATTTCATAAAATAATCAAACACTTCGATTAATAACTATAAAATCAGGTTGTAGTAGTGCGACATTGTATATATTTCATTTATGTATAATGGAAATTGTGGAAACCTTTTCTTCCAACAACCATGGAACCAATATACACCTTTCTCGAGACCATGATGTGGAGTTTCTATGAATCTCATTTTAGTTTGCATCTAAAAATAACCAAATTTTATTAAAAATATTAGAAATTTATTCAGAACATCAAAACATTTTCAGAATATGTCTATAAAATCATTTTGAATATGTTCTCATCAAACTCTCTATATTTTTTTACAAACACATTACCAAAACATAATCCTTATCATAGGGACTTACTAGAGCTTGTGGATCTTAGTGGTGTTAAAAAAATCAATATGAGATCCCTATTTTATATGTGTTAATAAATATCTACCTTTATCAAAGAATTCGTGTCACTTAACCATCTAAATGATCTGAAGTGATCTCTATCAAATATACTCTTATCATATATTGAACATTTCTAACACCTGATGTATCATATACATCATATGTATAACTATATAATCATTTTTCTTGGAAATCATGTGACCTATAAAAATAAAATATGTCAATCTAGTATAGAGAATCGTATCTTTACATAATTCTATGAAAAATATAGAACAAGTCATTTAATACAACATATGTCATTCATATAAAATATGTGTGCATCAAATTGACCTCATAAAAGTGGTTGAACACATAATATGTATCTCTAATATGCATGTCCATGAACTTCGTCAGTCTAATTAAATCAAGGTTCTGATTTATTTATTTTTCATACATCTCATAGTGGTTTCACACTAACTGGTGACATTGTTGGTAACATACCCAACAAACCCATAATAATATAAGTTTATATTTTGACTTGCATAAGTGACATATCAATGTATGATAGTTGTTAGAATATATAATGGACTAGAACTCTTCGGCCCATTTAATTATGAAAATCTAGTGTTTTTAGAATATGTAATTGACTCCATGTTTTTCAAGTTCTCGAACAGTGACTCCTAGAGGTCACTCAGCAGCAGTGACTCACTGAACAGTGACTCACGAAATGGTGGGTCTCCAAATAATGACTCGCCAGATGGTAGCTCACCGAATAGTCACTCGTGGCAGTGACTTGGGATAGTGACTCACGATGGTGACTGGTATTGGTGACTCGCACTAGTGACTTTCACCGGTGACTTGCAACAGTAACTGATCAAACTGTGAGTCATTCCAATAGTTTCTTTTTTCTGTATTTTTTCCAATTTTCTAATATTTCCATTTTGATGATCTTTTTTAACATAAAATGTGTTTAATACCATATTTAAGTGTTTTGAGCCATTTAAAGGAATATGAGTCATATATTTATATTTACTAAGTGTATAGGAGTTTTTAATTAGACAAAGCATGTAATATTGATTGGAATTGACTTTAATGGAAAACTAATGGTATATCTAAATGTTGGCTCTATTTTAGATCTTCCAGTGGATAAAAAATCTTTCCCCTTGTTATTTACATCTTATTATCTCTTGGTACAAGGATCCTAGAACATTTCTACCCATAGGATTCATGGAATTTGGTTTCACCAATTGGTTCATGTTTTTATCGGAGTTTACTTCTGTATGTGTGCCCTATGTTTTGGCCCAATAAGAAAGTGATAATCATGTCTTCTTCCATGTAAGATCCCATCATCCCTCTTAATTTTGTATCACGCGGTGATGGTTTATGAATATTTCTCATGTAAATATAGTTGAATAGAAATTAAATAAATATAATTGAATATGTTTAAAATCAATATGCATGGGGTGGGGAAAAGTGATGCATGATCTGCTTATTATTCATTTGTTGTTGTTTTTGTGAATTATACAGGCCAAACATCCCACAATAATCATTGTGGTTGTAAGTCATTGGATGTGCACAAAACAAGTTGCATGATGTTTTTTTCATTGAATGACTATATATGAAAAATTATTAATCACATACACCTGGATAATAAATGGATTCCCAATAATTGAATAGCTTTGGTAATAACCCCTGAATTAATAAGTGGAATTAAATAGGGATGCCTTATTAAATCTCAAATTTATGTTTTCTGGTTAGTGTGAGGATATGGTTATGAGAATAGTTATGTGTTGTGGGGTAGTTCTAAAGGTTGAATGGAATCTTAGGTTGATAGATTGCTTAATTTTGGAATGTATTAGCAGTATTGTGAAGCAGGGTAGCAATCAATCTATTATTTGGTAGTGTTTCTAGATGTGGATGAGAGTTAGGGACTTGATTTGGTTGGTATGTGTGATTCACCTTGACTTTCTCCATGTGTGACTTTTGGTGCATGGATTGGGTCTGTTGTGCTCATTAGTTACTGAGATAGAAATGTAATAAATGAGTAAATATTTGGTTAATAATGTTTAGAACTATCTTGGTATTGTTTGGTTAATGGAAGGAATAAATTATTTTTGAGTACAGAATAGTGATGGTTTAGCAAAATTAGTTGCAAATTGGAAAGATGTTGTGGATTTTTGTGTGGTGATTGCATTAGATGGAGGATAAAAGTTGGAAATATTGTGATATAGTTGTCTTTTTGAGACCCTTAGGTTGGGTAGAAGTGTTCGGCATTATATCCATATATAAATGTATTTAATTTGGTATTTTTATAAGCACACCACCCTAGTTTAACAATACATGACAAACACCCCCATCATCATGGGGGTGTATTTCCAAAAAATCTCAGTGGGAGGATGGATGGATGGTCACCCACTCTTCCATGATCCTTCATCCAGGTTGCGGTAGCCCAAGATTATTTGGGAAGGTTTTGGTTTGTGAGGACTAGGTGTGTGCAGGTGAGTTGTGTTTTCCCAATTTCATAGGGATGAGATGTGTTGTGTTTTTTTAGATGTCTTTAGGATGATTTGTGTTGTTAATTCCTATGTATTTTCAAGATGTAACATGATATGTGGACAGAGTCTCTAGGAGTGGGATGTGATGTGGTATGTGTCCCAAGTATCTGTGAGTGATATTTGATGTAGTTTGTGGCCCTGTTAATTAGAAAATCTATGGTTGTGAGGCCTAGGTGTGTATAGGTAGGTAGTGATGTGGTGTGTTCGGAAGCAGTGGGAGTTCAATGACATTTTCTGTTAGGGTATGGGAGTGGAAAATTTATGGGAAAGTGGTGCGGGTTATCCTATTATTGATGTGGATTATATTACTTTACTTGACTTGCGTTTTTTAGTGAGCATGCCTTGGTGAGGTTGGGTCATTACTATACATTCTTACCTATTGTTTGGTTCTTTTGATTTCTCACATAGAAATTAGTATTCTTCTTTTAAATTTGAATGAGAGACTTTGGTTTTCCTACTTAGTATACATGTATGATCACTCTATTTATAGAAAAATGTTTCTAGGTTTCCAGGAGGACTTTGTGGATTGTGTTTGATTTAACTAGCTTGGATCTTGATAGTTCTTGTGTTTCTACCTAGATTTACTTTTGGTACTTACTTTGGAGACTATTGTATTAGTAACAGTTTTGTTTTAAACATGCATGTGGGATAAATTTGGATTTATTATATATATATATATATATATATATCTTGGAGTTTTTTGGGGCATGAACCATCTTATCTCCCAATATTTTTTATTTAAAAAGGGAAATTCCGCGCATTTTTTAGATTTGTGTACCCTTGGTGGTGGTTCCCACCCCAGGGCCTACTAGAGGCTAGACTTGGGGTGTCATTCTCTCTATTCATTATTAACTCTGGAGGGTAATCCTTGGAGGGAGTGGGTCAGGACAGAATGGTATTAGAGGTGATGGTTGAGAGATAGGATGGAGTTTGGATATATAAATAGTGAGTATTTAATGGGTTGGTTGGGAAATAGTTTCATGTGATTACGGTGTGTGACATAGGTCATGGAAGACAAAAAAGGACATGGGATTTTAGGTCCCCACGTGACATAAATGAAGGACTCTAAACCTACCGAATGAACAAGTGAGGCTACACCATTTGTATGGTAGAGACCTATGAAAGGTACATCAATCATAATGACTTGTGTTCTTATCTGAGTTGGGTTTTTTTGGGATGGTTAAAATGAATAGGATGAAAAGAATTCAATAATATATATATTAAATAAAATTCCAAATTATGCAGGATAAGGAATTAATTGTTTACCTTTTAGCTATGGCACTCAGTCATCATCTATATGTGGATCGGGTTGTGGTGTCTTAGAAGACTGATCTGGTTGATCAGTGGAGTGTTAATCTAGTGGAGGATGATGACCAATGGAAGAGAATGTTACATGATTTCTATCAGTAGTCCATGGGAAAGTATGAGGGCAATTGTTTAGATAAAGATATGGATTGATGGATCTAGGATATTGAGATCTCCTTCAGTTTGATATGGGCTCTGATAGAGTACTATGTTTCTTTTTTGGTTATTCAGATGTAGGGAGTTATTCATCAATGGTGGAAAGTTTATCTAGGGGAGAGAAAGGAGGCAGACGTGTAGTGGGTCAACTTTCTGAATGAGTTCAGGGAGGATTTATTTTTGTCAACTATGAAGGCTTAGAAGAGGTAGGAGATACTTTTCCTTCAGTAGGGGAGTATGTTAGTGTGGTAACATAGGATCAATTTCAAATATCTTTTTATATTCACCCCATATCTCTTTTCAGATAATTTGTATCATGTGTGATGGCTTGAGGAGGCACTCTACCCTTCTTTCTAATATGTTTTTACTCTTTTTCCATTTCGAACATATCATGAGGTTTAGAAGAAGGAAGTGGTAATCAAGTGGATGCACTCGTGAAGAGGTATACTATAATGAGGGATCTAGTAGTGTTCTTATAGGGGTAGGGTTATCAGTGTTAGGTTTCAAGAACAAGGGCATTAGAGGTTTCAACCAATAGGGAGTCGACCTCATCATTTTCCTTTCTGTCTTCTAGTACTAGTGGTTCTTGTGCCCTTTCAATGGGCTTGGGGATGAGGTGTTTCATTTTTTGGTTCCGTGTCTATATTCATAGTCAGTGCATATTAGATATTCATGCTTAGTTTGGTGGAGGAGGATGGGTTCAGCTCCAGCCTTAACAGCAGTTTCCAGTGAGGCAATTTCAATAGTAGGGATAATAGGCGTTTTCTCCGCCAAGGGGTGATGGAGTAGGTAGTGGCCAACCATAGTGATTTCTTCAAGGACCTCAACCTAAGTGTGGTTATAGATGTGGTTTTCATCATAGGGTAGAGGATAAGGTCATGGAATGTTTCACGTAGTTGAGGTAAGAGTTCCGGTAGGACTAGAGAATGTTAGAGGTCTGATCAGTCTATTTAGTACCCTTGCTAGTGCTTTGTTTGGTTCAAGAGATTCGCACTCCTTTGTTTCACCTGCTCTATCCTGTGATTTTTGAAAAGAAGTTGAGAGGATTATCATGCCTCTAGTATTGATTATATCAGTCATAGTTTGTTCCAACTTTTTTGATGTGTGTCAGGGATGTAGACTGATGATGGGGACCGCATAAGTCTTGTGGGGATCTTTTTGAGCTACATGTGTGACAATATGATGTCATTATCGATATTTATAGGTCATATTCCATGCATGATATTATCTATTACTTCCAAAGATGATTTAGGTTTTCAAATATGGATGTTCGGCACCTCGTTTTCATTGGTGAGTGGAGTTTTCTGGTAGACAGTTGGAATATATAGTATCTTCTTTCTTTATTGGATGAATTTTTGTTTGAATTAGTAGACGTTGGGATGGTGGAGGTTCCTAGAGTATTTTGGGAGTCCCAAGATGTTTTCCCTTAGGAGGTTGTGATGCTACCCCCTTGATGTGATGTTGAGTTCAGGATGGACCTGAAGCCTAGTGCTACTGTAATTTTTAGGGCTTATTATTGGATGAAATCTTTAGAGTTGTAGGAGTTGAGGATTTATATAGAAAATATGTTGGAGAAAGGTCTTATTTGACCCAGTGTGTCACCATCGTGTGTTCCATTCTTGTTTTTAAAGAAGGAAGATGGTGGTCCGAGGTTATGCATAAACTATCAGAGGTTGAATCAAGTGACTGTCAGGAACTATTACCCTCTCCTGAGGATAGACTATCTTTTTAAGCATTTGAGATTAGATAGTTTGTTTTCTAAGATTGATTAGTGTTTTGGATATCACCAATTAAGGGTGATGGAGGGAGATATTCCAATGACTTATTTCAAATGTAGGTATAGACTCTTAGAGTTCATATTCATGTCTTTTGGGGTTACAAACACACCAACCATATTCACGAGACTCATAAACTTCATCTTCTCTGATTTCATGGATTATTTCGTTGTTATATTCATTGATGATATCTTCATTTAATCGAAGTCAGAGAAGGAGCATGTTGGGCATCTCAGAACCATACTATAGTTTCTTCAACACTACCATCTATATAAAAAGATGTAAAAGTTTATTTTTTGGACATATTATGTACATTTCCTCGAACATGTGGCATCTCGGTAGGGTTTAGAGGTGGAAGCATTTAAGGATGAAGCAGTTTTTTCATTTGCAGCACCCAACAGTGTGGCGTAAGTTCATAGTTTTTTTGGTCTCATGGGATATTATCATAGGTTTGTATCTTATTTCACATGAGTTTCATCCCCCTTTGTCATATCTAACTAGAAAGGACCCATATTTTGGGTGGGGTGATCAGTGCCTTGTAGCATTCAGTTAGTTGAAAGATAAGTTGGCTAGTGCCCCAGTTCTCTGATTTCCAAAGGAATGGGAGATGTTTGAGGTATTTAGTGATGCTTCTCATATAGGTTTGGGATGTGTGATGATGCGGTACTGGGGTGTGATCTCTTATGGTTCCATGTAGTTATGTCCCTATGAGTGTAACTATGAAATCCACTATCTATAGTTATCAGCAATTGTATTTTCACTGAAGCTAAAGTAGAATTACATCATTAGGGAGCACCTTGTGGTCTTCAGGGACCACAAGAGATTGAGGTACATATTTTCCCAATGTGATCTGAATATTTTGTAGTAGAGGTGGATGTATTTTCTTCAAGACGAAGATTTTGAGATCTCCTACACCTCAGGAAAGGGGAATATTGTGTCTGATGCTTTGAGAATAAGGACGTGGAAGGATGTTGTTTGGGAATCTACAAATGCTTGGAAAGTGATGGAGGAATTTGTATCCTTCCACATATATGAAAGAATGGATGGTGGTAGAGTCTATTTATACTAAATTAGAGTCCAGTATTCTTTGATGAAACTTGCGGAGGAATCTCATTGGGGAGACTTGGAGGCAATGGTGTCAGGCGATAGTGTTGGCCATGGTGATGCTCTGGAGGGATGTTCAGAGGGTGGTCGTAATCGGATGTTTTTCTGTGGGTGGTTGTTTATTCTAGTATAAATTCATGAGGTAATTATTTTTTAGTTTCATAACTCACATTTAACAGTACACATAGGGATTTCTAAAATGTATTGTGTCTTCAACAAGCAGTTTTGGTGTCCGATGATGAAACAGAAAGTAGAGTACTTTTTGAAAGATTCGTGGTTTTTTAGTAGGTAAAGGTTGAGCATCATGTTCTTGATAGTTTTTTGAAGCCCTTCTATGTCCCTGAGTGGAGGTGGGATGACATGCTAATGGATTTTATCACAGGGATACCCAAAGCTCATGGAGGCTATGATGCAATCTAGGTTGTAGTGGATTGGTGTAAAAAATTGGATCACTTCTTAGCAATCAAGGAGTCAGGAAAAATGGTTTCCTTAACAAAGAGGTATGTGGATGTGGTTATGTGGTATCATGGAGTTATGGGATCGATTGTCTTAGATTGGGACACATAGTTTACCTCAGGAGTCTAGAGGAAATTGCAGCATTATTTTAGTTGCACCTCAAAGCTTCACCCCACCCTCAGGTAGATTAGCATATGGAATAGACTATCTAGACATTGGATGATATGTTTTAGTCATGCACCTTAGTCTTTGGTAGATCATGGGCATGACATTTTCCCATGGTAGAGTTTCCTTATAATAATGGCTACCACTCTTACTATTTTCATGGTTCTATTTGAAGACTTGTATGGAAGACCGTTTCGTTCACCTTTGTGTATGACATAGGTTGGACAGACAACTGTTCTTTGTTCTGAAGTAGTGCAGAGCATGAAAGAGAAGGTTCAGCTCATTTATGAGAGGATGTAAGTAGTGCAAGACCAAAAAAAGTCTTACGTCGATCACAATAGGAGGAACTTGGAGTTTCAGGTTGAGGACCACGTGTTCTTGAAAGTTTCCCCTTGATATCGGTAGTCGAGGTTTGACAGAGGGAGAAATATTTCTCCTATGTTTTTGGGACCCTTCAAGGTGTTGGGATGAGTTGTCGAAGTAGAATAACAGTTGGAATTTCTACCATAGTTATAGAGGATACATGACGTCTTTCACATCTTTCAACTTCGTCAGTATCTTCATGATGACTCTCATTTCCTTGACTGGGGATTGTTGGATATGGAGGATGACACAACATACTTGGAATGACCGATAGAGATCTAGGATCATTAGGATAATTTTTTATGTCTAAGGATCATTCCTTTGGTTCATTTGTTGGGGATGCATGGTGGCCTTGAGGAGAGTACATGGGAGTGAAAAAACACAGATGTGTTCCCAGTACCCAGAGTTTTTTTGAGTTTTAGATTTTTCTATTTTTTTAAAACGTAATGTTTGAACTTTGTTTTTATGAAATGAGTTTTTTTCATTTGGTTGAGATGTGTGTATTTTAATGCGTGATAATGTCCTAGCATGTGAAAAATATAATATGAGACTCCTAATTAATACACATTAATGGTGATGTGATTAAACACATGGGGGAAAGTTAGTGCCACCCAGAGCGAATAGTATCTTGACATAGAGGATGGGATTCCCTAGTTCATGTGTTTGAGAGGACATGGTTGTTTTCATTTCATGGATTGTTTCGTTAATCTATTGTTTGACTTGTTAAGATAGTGGTAGTGCATGATGAGTTATGTTGGTCTTTAGAGGTATCTTACATGGTGGTTGTTCAAACCCCTTTTCCCTTCTAAGTTTGGTTTGAAATTATTGAGGTCAATAATAGTTTGAGAGGTGTCTAATGTAATGTCTCAAACCTCTTTAGTATATTAATTTGTGAAGATATATTGTTTTAAGTGTTCTAGGAGCTCAAGGTGACTTATTTAAACACTTATAAAAATATCCCATTTTTTCAAGTTCTCCAACGGTGACTCCTAGCGGTCACTCTTCCAGCAGTGACTCACCAAACAGTGAATTTCTGAATGGTGTCTTGTCAAATGGTAACCCACTAAATGGTAGATCACTGAATAGTGACTCATGAAAATGACTCGTGGTGGTGACTCACAATGGTGACTCGCACTGGTGTCTCACAATAGTGACTCAACTAACTATGTGTTATTCTAAGAGTTTCCCTTTTTCCTATTTTTTTATTTTTCTAGTTTTCTCTTTTCGACAACTTTCTTTGTTATAAAATGAATATAATACCACATTTAAATGGTTTTGGATCCATTTAAAAGGATATGAGTCATATCATTAAATTACTAAGAGTCTGAGGACTTTTAATCTGTCAAAAAATGTTTTCTTGATTGGATCTGACTTCAATGGATAATTAAATATGTATCTAAATAGAGGCCCTATTTTAGTTCTTCCATGGGTTGAAACACCTTTCTCGTTTTTATTACCTTCTTCTTATATCATGGTACAAGGCATCCCAAACCTTTCTCCCCATAGGATTCATTCCATTGTTCTACACTAATTGGTTCATGTTTTCCTTGAAGTTTTATGCTTCATTCACACCACATAATTTGGGATAATAAGAAAGTGATAATCATGTCTTCTTCCAAGTAGGTTTCCTTTGTCCCTCATAATTTTGTATCATGCGTGGCTGGGGTATGAATTTCTCCTATGTAAATATAGTTCAATAAATATTAAATAAATATAATTTAATCGATTTAAGATCTATATGTAAGTGGTAGGGAAAAGTGATGTTTGATCTTCTTGTTATTTATTTATTTTTTATTATTGTGAATTATACAGGATAAATG
The DNA here is from genome assembly GCA_963277665.1 of Viscum album. NCBI lineage: Eukaryota > Viridiplantae > Streptophyta > Magnoliopsida > Santalales > Viscaceae > Viscum > Viscum album. The sequence continues at coordinate 1,785,642,197 of OY728155.1, read as the reverse complement.
CCCTACTGAAAATTATAGGCATTAGTGGTCCTTGGTTTCCCACTAAATAAGTTGTGTCATGTTTGTTTCTTGTTGAATGACTATATAATAAAAAAAATTAGTCACGTACACCCAGCTAATCAAATGATTCCCCACGAATGTACAACTTCTTTGATAACCCCTAAATTAACATGTTGAATTAAATCATGGATTCCTTATTAAATCTGGATTTTTTGTTTTTTTTTGGTTTGTCTGGTGATACCATTGTGAGCAGGGTTGTGTGTGTGGGTTGGTTCAGAAGGTGAAATGAAATCTCAGGTTTAGATATTGATGGATTATGGAATAGAAGATAAGTATTGTCGAGTAGGGATACAATTACGTTGTAAATTGGTTGTGTTGTTTGATGTGGTTGAGAGTTGGGGACTTTTTTTGGTTGGTATTTGTAATTTTCCAAGATTTTATCCATGTAAGACTTTTGGTGTGTGGATTATTCTATTTTGTTACTGGTATTTTCCTAGATAGAAATGGAATAAATTAATAAATAATTAAATAATAATGTTAGTAACTAGTTTCGGTTGTTTTGGTTAACGGAAAGAATAAATGAGGTTTGAAAAAAGAATGGTAATGGTTTAACAAAATTCTTTGGGTATTGGAAGGATGTTGTGGCTTGTTTTGTGATGATTGAATTCGAGGTAGATGCGATGTTAGTAGTATTGTGAGTTGGTTTCTTATTTGAGAACCCATAGGTGGGTAGGTGTGGATGGTATTATATCTGAATGTATATGTATTTCCATTGTGATTTCTATACGCATCCTAGCCTAGTTGAGCAATATGTGATAAACACCCCCATTGTTACAAGGGAAGGGGTCTTTCCCAAACATCCTGGACACTTTCTCATCCCTACTCATTATTCTATATGGTTATAGCCTAACATTCATTAGAACGTTTTTGGTTTGTGGGGCCCAGGTGTGTGCGGGGGAGTTGTGTTTTCCTAGGTGTCTTTGGGATTAGATGTGTTCAGTTTTCATATGTGTCTTCAGGCTAAGATGTGTGGTGCTTTTCTAGGTGTTTCCAGGATGTGACGTGGTATGTGTACTAGGTGTATGTGGGTGGGATTTGATGAGGTATGGGTCCTAGGTGTATGTGTGTAACACCCCAAGCCTTCACCGTATGATTATCTTTGAATAATGCAATATCTTGCGATGTATGCATCTCTGAGTTATAGCACACCATGACCAATCAAACTACCCTTTAAAAAGCAGTTATGAATAGTAATACACCCATTTTGAAATTTTATAATTTTTTTCTCAAAATGTGCTTCTTTTTTGAAATTGGAATATCAAAATTACCTTAGGGTGAATTTTTTTTGTTTTTATGAGAACTTTCTATTTTTGATGAGTAGTAAAAAACACTATGTTATTGTTTAAAACCGAATTTTTATTTAAATAATTACTCTTAAATTTAAATTTATTTTAAATTCAAAATAGATACATAATACTTATATTAATCCAATGTAATTAATTTGAGTCATTTTATAATTAGATTAGACAGATAAAATTTTATTTAACTTTTTAACGTCTTTTACCCACCTTCTAGGCACATTTGAAAATTTTCATAAAATGTAATTTTACAACTTCTATGAATTGAATTCCAAAAATCAGATAGACACAGTTTTAATCATTAAGTAAAAAAATTTCAATATGATTAAAATATTTTCTGATGAATAACAACTTTTGAATTTTATTTACCATGGTTAAAAGTAAATAAGTTAATTAAAGGTAAAAAGGATATCATAATTACACTAACATGTATCCTAATTAAATTGGATAAGTGTTTTTCGACCAAAATCAACCATAGGAAAAAAATATGATCCTTTTTGATCCACTAGTATTGGATTAGGATATTTTTTATTTTTTATTTAAAGGAGAGTTAAAAGTGTTAAATTCAATTTTTAATATCTGAACCATTTTTAATATAGTGTTATACATATAAGATAAATTAGACTGAATATATTCATTATAAATATAAAAATATTTCATACATCATGGTATTTTATTTATAATTTTTAGACATTATATAATTAAATTTATTTATGACACAATGATGATACAACAATTACCTTGTTAATGAAAGATTAAAGTAATTGATATTATAAATATTAAAATAAATAGAAATTGAAAATTTTTATGCCATCCATGAATTTTCTAGGTGAATATGACATTTTAGGGTTTATTAAAATTATTTTTTTGGAAGTAATAAAGTTGTGATGAGTTTCAAAAAAACAAAATACAAAATATTGTAAAAATTGACATAAGTTAGTTTTTAAAACAAATGCTATTTTAATAAATGATATAATATTCCTAAAAATCAAAGATTTTGACAAAGGGATTAAATAATTTTTAATATGTTATTAACTAACCAATTTAGGTCTTTTGGAAATTTAATTTAATTTTATTAACCATATAGTGTAAGAATATAAGAAGACATGGTTAGAGTTAAACTATTTAACTAAGAGTTAAATCTAAAAGAAAAGGTAAATATGGTGAACTAAACAGTCTAAAACCTTTTGGTTGAGAGGATGTTGACCCATCCCCACCTTATCCTTGAAATAAATCCATTTATATCTATTATAAACCTAAAATTTTTTTATAATAAATTAATATTTCAAGCTCTTCCTAAAGCACCTCTCACCACACTTATAAAGGGGTACTTCCCTTCTCTCATATTCAAAACTCAAAATCCATTTGGATAGGCTAAACCCTACTCAAATATCATCCCAAATACCCTCAATTCATCTTAGAGTCCTTAATTTTATCATAAAGCAAACCTAAGGAGCCCTTTTGTTCAAATCAAAAGGAAGCACCTAAAGAAGAGGTAATTATTTCATCACCTCTTTCAAAGTTCTTTTCTTCTTCCACATACATTTTCATTGTTATTTCCATAAAAAAATAATAAATACAGTACCTTCTACATATCTTTATGTTATTATAAATATGTTACAACCATATTCATTATTCTATCCATCTTATGAATGAGGAAGTCACCATACATGTGTATATATGGATTACTGTCTCCACGTCATGGTATAATTTGTTATTCAACACTTCATTGTTTGGATTGGTATAATAATGAATATAATTGATGTAAATAATAAATATATCATGTTAATTATTCTTTATATATAATATAACATCCAATTATATATGATTTCTTTGTCAATATAATGATATTGTCGCTTGTGTGTACGTACAGCTTACAGTCTCCACGATGCAATGAGATATCATTCCCCATCGTAACTATTCAAGAATAACATTCATTATATGATGAAAAAAATAGTTTTTAGGAACTTAATATCATTTTGTATATGAATAAAATACATCTTACCCATAACAAACAAGACTTACATAATAAAACATATAAAGGAAAATGAATCAGGTAGCACCAGAAATAATGATACTTATGAAATGTTATAAACAAAGCAATATTAGAGGAAAATATTTGATATCATATTTATGTATGTGGTTCTTGTATAATTTAATAACAATAATTTAACCATTATACATGAGGTTAACATAGCCTCAACTAAGGAAAAGTACAAGGTAAGGGTTAATTTTATAATCTCTTTATTATCTGAGGTTGTTTATACGTAATTATCTTCTAAGACTTATTTATCATACACATCCGTGTTTCATAAAAATGTATTTAAAAACATTTTTACAATTTTCTAGACTATGGGTTAAAGTCATTTATACCCTTTTTTATTTTTTATAAAAAAAATTAATGGAATCTTTCTGTCATTTTCCAAACAAGGTCCTTTATGACTTTTTCAACAAAATTAAAGAAAGAATGTTTTTCTAATTTATACAGTGGGTGCAGCTATTTTCCACCATTACATCACCTTTGAAGCATCCCTTAAAATCTTATAAGAATATTTTAAAAATAAAATTTTTCTTTAATTTTAATTTATTTTAAACTAGAAAGATATATTTTGACTCAAATAGTTTTTGGATTGATTTCATGTATGTCAACATAATTTGTTAGATTTTATGCTTGTTTGAAGTTGATTTATTACGATACAATCTTTCATATCTTATTGAAGGTTGTGTGATATTTTTTACTATGGATGTGGTATTTTTATACCATTCTTTTTTTATGGTTAAAGTATTATTATTTCATATGTTAATTTTAATATCAATTTTTATGTTATGTTTCAACCTTATCATATGAGGAATGCATTGGATGTAGTTAGTGTTTGGTGGGGTCCAATATAGCCCCTCGATGCAGCAGTATTTCTAATAAGAAAAACTAAGTTTCTTGGCATAAGACCTTGATAGAATTCATATTTAGGGTCTTGGCACAAGGCATTGACGTTGTGGTAAAGATGTCTGGAATTACGCATTTCATTATTATGAGATTAGTTATAGATATTATATGTGATTATTTTTCTAGTAGAATATCCATATGAATAAGTAAATGGAATTATTTGATTTATATTTTCCATATTATTCTAAATTTTATGTTTAAAATTATTGTGTTTAATCTTATACATTGTCTTAAATGTTTATTCTTATTTATGATAGTTTCCACTATATTTTTATCCTTACTAAGTATCTGAGCTCACCCTTTTCTTATGTTTTATTTTTCCCAGGATGTTAAAAATGATATTTTGATTGACCTACAGTGATAGGCTAAGGGATATGAGTGTGTTCAAAGGAGACACAATTTTGTTTCTTCATTTCATAATTTAATATAAAACTTAGGTATGTATCGAGTACTTCCAAGGCTACTAAATTGATCAGTCTTTCTGGACGTGGTCTCTTGTGATCAATCCAATATTATGTACTAATGCACTGACTCTAGGTACTTAGGGTAGGGGTATTATATTTGGTATCAGATGAAGTTTAGTACGAACTGGGGAAACTATATTTAGAAAAACATAGATTAGAGAACAATACCCTAAGATAGAATTTAACAATTAGTATCGAAGAACATCCAAAAATCTCGGTAATGTAGATATTATGTGGGTTTTCCAAGAAATACATCCCTTTTTGGATACTATAAGTGGACTTAGTTCTGGAACAGATGTACCTAGGAGTGAAAAATCTAAAAAGGAGTTTCAAGCTTGACCTAGGGTATCCTGGTACACAACAACAAGCAGTATTGCGCACCTAGTTTGACACTCATGATGGATATACTTAGAATAACTCAAATTTTCATTACAAACCATGAATGACTTATGAGTAAATACTTCCCCAAAGATAACATTTTTATGATGATGGATTATATACATAAACTATTCAATTTATGTTAGGTATTTTACAAGTTTGGAATTATGCATTGTGATTCATACACTAAACTAGTGTATGTCATTGTTTAGAAATGGTGCAAAGTGGAATGAATGGAATCCGTATCAATACACGTAATCCATTTCAGGATTTCCTTCTAACTCAAGATAATTATAGTGGATATGGTGATGCAACTAGTGCTGAACAACTTATAACCATACTGGGACAACTCACTCAGGTTATGAATAATAATCCTACCCATATGAAGCACCCTGATCCACAATACAGAGGATCAATGTTAATACGCTTCATGAGGAAACAACCACCAACATTCAATGGGACTAAAAATCCATTTTTAGCTATGAAATGGATAATTTCCTTAGAGAAAATATTTTATCCTTTGGAGAGTAGCGAAAGGGAAAAAGTTGTCATCGCAGTTTATCACATCACTGGAGATACAGATCAGTGGTGGTTATTAATTCAAAACATAATAGAGGATGAATAAGTACCAAATATGTAATAGAGGGAGTTTAAAGATATTTTCTTAAAAAATAATTTCCTCATGAAAATCGAGCGGATATAGAAAGGAATTTTCTAATTCTGATGCAAAAAGAGGATGAGAATGTCGCAAATTGTGTGGAGAACATTAAAAGGTTAGAAAGACATGTTTCAGATTATATGAGTAACCCAATAACTATGATTGATCGATTATTTTATAGGTTAAAACCATTTCTTTACTGGGCATTAGTCTCAAAATCCTTATCATCATATGAAGGTATAGTCCCATGTGTTATCAATACACAAAAGTAATTCTATATTTTTTTTGACTTTAAAGTGAAATAAGAGAAGAAGAGATCTATTGAACACTCTAGATGAGTAAATAATGGGAAAAAGAGAAGATTTGAATTTCCATCCTGCATTAATAATGGGAATAAACATCCTAGAACATGCCTAAAGGGGATGGGAGTTTTTTACAGGTGTGGAGAAAAAGACCACCAAGATCATGATTGCATGGGGAAGAAAGAGGTTTTCAATGTTCAATGTTATAATTGTAAAGATATAGAGTGTTATGAAAAAAAAAATTTTAATTGTAAAGTAAACATACCTCAAAAAAAGACCAAGGGATTAAGGTCAAGCTTATGCGATCACAAATGCTAAAGTTGAAGCTCCAAATGATGTGGTGGAAGGTACTTTAATCATTTCCTCAAAATTTAAAAATTCTTTATTTGATTCTATATCATCACATTATTTCATATCTTCCCAATTTTTTAAAAAAAAATTAGATATTTCCAATTTGAAATATTAAGATATTTTTCATCCAAAACTCCTAAGGAAAGTATTATTGCAATAATGTTTTTTCAATCAGTTATCATTATGGAATATAGATGCACTTTATCTGCAGATCTTATTTTCATACCTTTGATTAAATATGACATATTCCTTGGTATGGATTTTCTTTCAGACCATGATGAAAAAATTTATTGTAATAAGAAGTAGGTAGAAATTTTTTATGATGATAAGGAATACTTTATCTTTAGATCAAATACATCATCATCTGATTCTCATCCAGATCCACCCCCAATAGCTTTACTAAATTCAATTATTGGGGAGGAAGGGAATGAAGTAACTATGGGTGATGAAAGAAATGTTCAAATAGAGGATGTTACTATTGTGAATGAATATGTTGATATGATTCCAGAGGATTTACCTGGACATCCTATAGAATGAGAAATTGAGTTTTCCATTGAATTAATTCCTGGTTTAAGGCTCATATTGAAGAACCCTTATAGAATGGAAATTGTGGAATTAGTGGAACAAAAGAAAAAACTATAAGAACTGGGTAATAAATGATTTATTCGCCAAAGTGTTTCTCTGTGTGGGTCCCCTATTCTTTTTATAATGAAGAAAGATGGCTCTATGAGATTGTGCATTGACTATATCAATGCTACAACAATAAAGAACAAGTATCCTCTACATTGTATTGATGATTTATTTGATCAAATTCGTGGAGATAAATATTTTTCAAAGATTTAACTTCAATCTAGATATCATTAGTTGTGTGTGAAGAAGTAATACATTACAAAGATCTCATTTCGAACCAGTTATGGTCATTCTGAGTTTACAGTAATGCCTTTGGGACTGCCAAATGCATCCTCGGTTTTCAAGGATCTAATGAATAGAATTTTCAAAGAATATTTTCATGAATTAGTAGTGGTATTTATTGATGATATCTTGGTATGCTCCAAAAGTAAATAAGATCATGAAAATTCATTTTGCACTATTATAAAGACTCTTAGAAGAAATGAATTATATGGGATGTTTAGAAAGTGTGAATTCTGGCTTCAAGAGATTTATTTTCTTGGTCATACTGTCACTAAGGATTTAATTTTTGTTGATCCTTAAAAGAAAAGGGCAATCCAATAATGTCCATAACCAACGAGTATAACCAAATTACATAGTTATATTGGTTTAGTAGGTTATTGTCAGAGTTTTGTCCAAAATTTTGCCTGATTGGCTAACCCATTAACCTAGATCGCACGTAAAAGGGTTAAATTTGTTTGGACAAAAGAGTGAAGAATTTTTTGAATAATTTGAGAGAATATTATTCAACGCTTCTATCCTGAATGTACCATTAGGGAATTATGTGTTTTTTATTTATTATAATGCTTCAAATAAAGGGTGTGGTTGTGTTCTTATGCAGAATTATAGAGTTATGTCTATGCGTCACGGCAGCTAAAAATTCATGAAAAAAACTATCATACTCATGATCTTGAGTTAGCATATGAAATCCTTTCTATGAAGACCTATAGACACTATCTCTATGGTGAAAATGTGAGATATATACTGATCACGAGAGTTTGAAGTAATTTTCTCAATGAAAGAACTCAACATGTGGAGAGGGTGATGGATGGAACTACTCAAGGATTATGATTTCACAATACAGTACCACTTGGGGAAGGAAAATAAAGTGGAATATTCTTTGAGAAAAATGGATTAGGGAGTCTTGAACAAGATGATAGTTGAAAGGGATCCTATATACATGGATCTAGTAAAGATGGATAAGGTAATAATCATGGAAGGTGAAACATCGATACTTTTTTCCAATGGTTTCCATATCAACTTTACTAGAAATGATAAAAAGATCTCAGACTGATGATGTGGAGTTTCCAAAGAAAATTAAATCTGTGAATGATGGGATATTGGTTGACTTCGTATATGAAGATGGAATTTTAAAATTGGGGAAGAGGATTTGTGTTCCCGATATACCTAATCTAAAAAGGGAATTGTTGGATGATACTCAAAGATACAGTTTCTATATAAAACCTAGTCATACTAAGATTTATAGAGATTTCAAGGAACATTTTTTGTTGGACAACATAAAGAGAGATATTGTTGATTATGTGTCAAGATGTATTGGTTTTCAATAGGTGAAGGCTGGAAGACAACATCCTAGAAGAGTCTTGAAAACTCTTCCCATACCTGAGTAGAAATGGGATGATACTAGGACAAGATTTTTCATAAGGAAACCAAATAAACCTAGAAAGAATAATTCAATATAGGTCATTGTTGATCATCTTACCAAGTTATCACATTTTCTTACTATAATAGAAGATTTACCACTTGAATTTTTAGCAATAGTTTATATTAATGAACATGCAAGACTTCATGGGGTACCCCAATCTATTGTTTCTGATCACGATCCCTGATTTTCAGCATGATTTATAAAAATTCTTCATAAATCCCTAGATATTGAACTTTGTTTGAGCACTTCCTACCACCCTCAAACTGATGGACAATCAGAACAGACTATTCAAACCTGAAAAGACATGTTGAGATCTTGATCACTTAACTTTCAAGGTATGTGGGATCAGTAGTTACCAATGGTAGAATTTTCCTATAACAATAGCTTCTATTCAAGTATTCATATTGCACCATATGAATTGTTATATGGTAAGAGATTCTACACAAAACTTGTTGGGATGATGTTGGTGAAAGAAAACTGGTAGTCCCAGAACTTTTTGAGGAATCAATGGAAAAGGTGAAGATTATCAAAACCCACATCAAATCAGGTCAATGTTGCAAAAAGAGCTATGACGATAACCAAATGAAGGATTTGTAATTTCAAGTAGGTGATCCTATTTTCTTGGAGGTAACTCCATGGAATGGTGTTATAAGATTCTATAAGAAGGGTATATTAAGACCCAGGTACATCGGACCTTTCAAAATTCTAGAAAAAATTGATGTTGTAGTTTACCGTTCGGTAATGCCTCCAAGTCTCTCCAAAGATCATGATGTGTTCCACATATCATTGTTGAAGAAATACATGCCATACCCAATGCATGTACCCACCTATGAAAAAATATAACTTGAACATGATCTATCTTATTATGAAGATCCATTCAAGATTCTTGATAACAGAGAACAAGTGTTGAGAAACAGGACCACTCATCTGGTAAAAGTTCTTTGGAAAAACCATAAAATTGAAGAGGCAATTTGGGAACCTGAGGAACATATGATGAAGAACCACCTGAATCATTTTAGGAAGTCATATTATAGAAATTTTAAGGATGAAATTATTTGATGTAGGGAAGAACGTAACACCCTAAGCTTCCACAATACGCTTCTCTTTGAATAATGATATAACTTGCAATGTATGCATATCAGAGTCCTAGCACACCATGACTAATCAAATTAGTCATTTAAAAAAAGTTATCAATAGTAATACCAACTTTTTAAAATTTTAAAAATTTTATTTTTCAAAATGGACTTTGTTTTTGGATTCGGAATATCAAAATTAGCTTCGGGCGAATTTTTGGTATTTTTTTGAAAACATTCAATTTTTGATGAACAGTAAAACACACTGTGTTATTGTTTAAAACCAACATTTATTTAAATAATTATTTTTAAATTTAAATTTATTTTAAATTAAAAATAGATACATAATACTTATATTAATCCAATTTAATTCATTGGAGTCATTTTATAATAATATTATACATATAAAATTTTATTGAACATTTTTACATCTTTTACCCACCTTCTAGCCACATTTGCAAATTTGAATAAAAAGTAATTTTACCGCTTCTGTGAATTGAATTTAAAAAATCCAATAGAAACTGATGTCATCAGTATGTAAAATGTTGTTCAATAGGATGAAAATGATTTTTTTTGAATAGTAACTTTTGAATTTTACTTACCACAGTTAAAAGTAAATAGGGTGATAAAAGGTAAAAATGATATTATAATTACCCTAACACACGTCGTAATTCTATTGGATAAGTTTTTTTTGAAAAAAAATAATCCTTAGGACAAAAATATGATCCTTTTTATACAATTAGATTAGATTAAGACATTTATTATACTTTATTTAAAAAAGAGTTAAAAGTGATAAATTCAAATTTTAATAGCTAAAACATTTGTAATAGAGGGTTATACATTAAATAAATTTAACTATAAATATTAATTAGAAAGCTGAAAATATTTCATACATCATTTTATTTTATTTATAATTTTTATACATTAAATAATCAACATTATTTAAGACACAATGATGATGAAATAATTATCTTATTAATGAATGATTAAAATTATTGATATTATAAATATTAAAATAAATGTTAAGTGAAACTTTATATGCCATATAAAAATTTTAGAGGTGAATATGAAATATTAGGTTTGATTCGATGTATTTTTTTGAACTAATCAAGTTTGTATGACTTTCACAAAAACCAAATACTAAATAGTGTCAAAATTCAAAAAATTGAGTTTTTAAAACAAAAACTATTTTATTAAATGATAAAATATTCCTAAAAATATAATATTCAGAAAAATAACGTAAATACAGCTATATATTTCATTGATTAACCTCTTGAGGTTCTCTTTTAATTTTATAGTATGTTTATTAATAATATAGTGTAATAATACAAGAAGACATTGTAAGAGTTATACTATTTAACTAAGAGTTAAATATAAGAGATAAGGTTAATATGGTGAACTAAACTTTTATAAAACATATTGGTTGAGAGGATCTATACCCATCATTACGTTATCCTCAAAATAAATTCATTTCTAAATATTATATACTGAAAATTAATTTTAAAATAAATTAATATTTCAATCTCTTCCTAAAGTGCCCCTCACCTCTCTTATAAAAGGGTACTTCCCTTCTCTCAAATTCCCACCTCCAAATCCATTTGGTTCGGCCAACCCATACTAAAGGATCCTCTCAACTACCCTCTCTTTTACCTAGAGGCCTTAAATTGATCATAAATTCATCCTAAAGAGCCATTTTGTACAAATCAAAAGGAAGCACCTGAAGAAGAGGTAATTATATCATCACCTCTTTCAAAGTTCTTTTCTTCTTCCACTTCCTTATTATTTGTTGTTTACATATCAAAATAATAACTCCAGTACCTTCTATGTACTATGATGTTATCATAAATATGGTACAACCATATTCGTTCACATATCCATCCTATGAATGAAAAATCCATTGTACGTGTGTACGTACGACTTACCGTCTCCACGTCATGGTATAGTTTGTTATTCAAAATACATTATTATTTGGATGGTTATAATAATGAGTATAATTGATGTAAATAATAAATATAACATGTTAATTATTCTTATATATAATATACCATCAAATTATATATGATTTCACCATCAATAGAATGATATTGTTTCTCGTTCGCATGTACGGCTTACCGTCTCCACGACGTGATCATATTTCATTCCCCATCATAACCATTCGAGAATAATGTTCCTTTGATGATTAAAAAAATAATGTTTACGAACTTAATATCATTCTGGATATTAATCAAACACATCCTATCTATAATAAACTTGACTTACATAATAAAACATATAACGGAAAATGAATCAGTTAACAGTTGAAATAATGATACTACTAAAATATTATTAACAAAGAAATATTAGAGGATCATATTTGATATCATGTTTATGTATGTGGTTCTTAAATAATTTAATAACAATTATTTAACCATTATATAGGGGTTTAATGTACCTTCGACTAATGAAAAGTACAAGGTAAGGGTTAATTTTACAATCCCTTTATTATTCGAGGTTGTTTATATGTAATTATCTACTGGGAATTCATTATCATCCACATCTGTGTTTCTTAAAAATGTATGTCAAAACATTGGTAATATTTCTTAGACTATGGGTTAAACTTATTTATACCCCTGTTTGACTTTTTATAATAAAAATTAAAGGAATATTTTCTTTGTTTTCCAAACAAGGTCCTTTATGTCCTTTTCGATAAAATTATGGAAAGAATATTTTTTTAACTTATATGGAGGGTGAGGCTATTTTCGTCCTTTATAACTTCTTTGAAGCTTCCCTTAAAATCTTATAAAAATATTCTCAAAATAAATTTTTTCTTTACATTTAAATTATTTCAAAGTACAAAGATATATTTCACTCAATTAGTTTTTGGACTAATTTCATCTATGTCAACATCCTTTGTTGAATTTTATGCTTGTTTAAAGTTGATTTATTATGATGCAATATTTAATATTGTATTTAAGGTTTTTTGATATGTTTTAATGTGGATGTGTTATTTTTACACCATTCATGGTTTGTGGTTAAAGTATTAACATTTCGTATGTTAGTTTTAATATGAATGTTTATGTTATGTTTCAACCTTATCATATGAGGATAGCATTGGATGTAGTAAGTGGCGGTTGAGGCCCAATATAGCCCCCTTATGCATTGGTTGGTCTCATGATACAAACTAGTGTCTTAGAATAAGGCCTTGAAAAATTTTATATTTAGAGTCTTGGCACATGGCCTTGAATTTGTTGTTAAGATGTCTGTTATTATGCACTACATCATTATGAGATTAGCTATTGATATTCCATGTGATTATTTGTCTAGTAGAATATCTATGTGAATAAGTAAATTGAATTATTTGATTTATCATTTCCTTATTATGCTAAATTTTATTTTTAAAAGGCTTCTATTTTAGTATTATATGTTGGATTAAATGTTCATGTTTATTTATGTTAGTTTCAGCTATATTTTTATCCTTACTGGGCATCTTAGCTCACCCCTTTCTTATGTTTTATTTTCTCCATGATCTGAAGAAATCTATTATGATATACCTATAGGGATAGCATAAGAGATATGAGTGTGTTCAAAAGAGACACAATGTTTTTTCCTTTCATAATTTAATGTAAAACTTATGTATGTATCTAGTACTTCCAAGTCTACTAAACTGATTGGTATTTTGGGACTTGATATCTTGTGACCATGCCAATGTTATGTAATAATGAAGAGACTTTGGGTAACTAAGGTCAGGGTGTTGTAATGTGGGAGAGATGTAATGTGGCTCAAGGCACTAGTGATGGGACAAGGTGTAGTTGTGAGGCCCAGGTGTGTATGGGCTGGTAGTGATGTGGTGTGTTTGGATGAGGTTGGAGTGCTAGGACGTGTGTCGTTAGGGTGTGAGAGTGGCTAATCAGTGGGAAAGTGGTGAGGGTACCATATTATCTATGTGCATTATATTAATTTACATGACATGTGTTATTTGGTGAGCGTTCCTTGGTGAGGTTAGGGTAGTTAGTATACCATCATATGTGCTTCTTGGTTCATTTATTTTCTTATAGGGGCATTAGTATGATTCTTTCACATGTGTATGAGAGAAGTTTGTTTTCCTAATGAGTATACCTATATGATCACCCTATGTATAAAAAACGTTTTTTAGGTTTCTATTAGTATTTCTTAGACTGTTCTAGACTTTAAGAGCTCAGATCTTTATAGTTGTCTTGTTGTTGCTTATCTTTACTATTGGTACTTATTTTCGAGACTTTTTCATTTTTAACAGTTTTCTTAAACATGCATGTGAGATGGAGTTGGATTTCGTGTGTGTGTATATATATATATTGGAGTTGTTTTGGGATGAACCATCTTGTCTCCTGATCTTGTTTCACTAAAGAGGGAAATTCCTCTAATTTTGTGAGATATATATACCCTCGATGTTGGTCGCCACCCCGGGGCCTATTGGAGGTGGGACTCGGGGGGTTTCATTCTCTCTCTTCCTTCATTTCCAGCTCAGAAGGGGCATCTTTGGAGAGATGGGTTCATGAAAGAATAGTTATCTCATCTACCTCATATAAGAAGTATTAATCATAATTATATATCCCTATATATATAAGTGATTGTATGACATTACATTTGATACACTTTAACAGATCAATCTATGTAATAAGACTATACTTATTTACTTAATAATCTATTATTTCTATCTTAAATACAAATATTTGTAATGATTATGTGAATTTATTCAATCTGGCCATATCTTATCATCACAACCTATAATAAAACATAATTATCATTATTTAGTGAAAAATAAAAGTCATATATTGAGAGTAATTGTTCTTCATCCAATCATGTATCCTAAATAGAAAAACACCTTAATAAATGATAAATATATATTGTATTTATATTAATAATATAATATACATAAAACCATTACAACCAATATCTCATGGGTCCAACATTGATATATTTTACATGACTCTCATATTGATGTTGTGGTAACAAATTAATCATCAGATATGTTACAATATCCTATATATCCACCCAAATTGTTTTTTAGGTCATGCCTCTCAATAATCTATAATATCCTATGGAATTATTGTACGATGTGTTTTGTACTTTGTTGAGATTGGGGTTCCTTATCCAGAAAAATAGTACCATCTTCATTACAATATTGGTTATCTTCACCCACAATTCTATGAACCACTCCATATTCAGTATGAACTACTTGACCCAAATAGTTTCTTTCACTTTATTTAAATTTTTGATGTATTATTGTTTTCTTTTGGAGTCATATATGGTGTTCTATTTAAAACTTCTCAACATTATAGCTCCACCATTTAGGAAAAAAAAGAACCCAGTTTGTTATTTCAATTCATCTTTATTATATTTAAAACTTATGTTTCTATAACCTTTTATAAAAATATCATCATCTCCCCCCAATGGACAATATCATATATGTATTCTATCCCAAGTACATAATAATGTTCTTTACAGTAATCTAGTGACTCTCAATGGGATTGGATTGAAATTTACTAGTAATTCTCAAATCATAAATGGAATCAATTTAAGTACACAACATGGAATACATTATCAAATGAATGGAAGATTTATAAGGAATTCTATACATCTTTACTATTAATTTAGTTAGATTATAAATATTATCAATAGTCATTGTGTGAAACACTAGTAAATACACCATTCTATATCTCTCCCTACAAAATAGCTTTAGTATTATACCAATATATGCGTTCTAGATCAATCTAATAAACCTATTATATCAATCCACTATATATCATTATACCCATAATTTATGAAGATTTACCCATGTCTTTTATTGAGAAACAATTCCTTAGCCACATCTTCAAGAATTAGGTTTTAGGATATTATTTATAATAAGTAGTATTTATCAATATAAAAAATAATAAAGACTACAACACTTCAATTAACAAACTTATATACACATTTGTCATACACGTTTTTTATGAAACTAAACTGTTCAATTGAATCAGCAGATTAGTTATTTCAACTTAGAGAACCTATCTTCAGAACATAAAAGGACCATTACAACTTAAAAACCTCAATAGACTCATTTATAACTTCAAAACCATTAGAATATATCATATACACATCCTCATATAAATTTTATTAAGCTAACCATTTTTTACTTTCATCTGACATATCTTATATTCATAATGAGATGCAATGGCTTGAAAATCAGAAAAGACTTTATCATTGCTCAAGATGAAAAGGTTTATTCAAATACAATATCATAAATTTTTTTTATTACCATTTAAAAACAATAATCCCTTATAAGTAGATACTCTACCATACATGTCATCATTCATATTTAAACACCCTCATACACCCTATGGGTCTTACCACATTAAGTGCATCCATTGAATTCCAAACATGGTTAGTCTACCTGGAGTTATTTCAGATTATATGGATTTTAACAATTAATAAATGGTACCTTGGTAGGTAATATATTCATCTCCAATGAGCACTATTTATTAATCCTTCTCAATGATAAATCCATACCTCTCAGGCTACTGATAGATATAAATTTACCATTAAATCACTTATGTTGTTTTATTCTATTCTTATCCCATAAATCTTTAAAGAACTAGCTTAACCTTGACCTAAGGAATATTTTAGATTGTTTTTTCTTGATATCATATATTTTAAAAATTACTCCCAATGAATCATCCACTTATGTATTATTTCTCAAGAAATATATTTCTCTTCGGCCACAAACACTTTGTGTTTATTTGGGTTATATAAATAATATTCCTTAGATTCCATAGAATAACCTACAAATAAGCATTTTTCTATCATTGGATCAAGTTTATCATAATACAATAATCGTAAGAGTTATTTGAAACATGAAATTTATAGAAAGTTATTACTAGTATGTTTCTCATACCATATCATATATAGTGTCTTTTTTATTAGTTTAGATGGGAAATAACTAGTAAAAACAAAGCAGTATATAGAGTGTAACCCCAGAAAATAATTTGACGGTCACATAGACTCATAATCAACATAACCATATCTAATAATGTATGATTCTTCATTTTATACATAAAATTTTATTGGGGGTGTATCAGGAGGTCTAATTGTGGAAAAAGTTCCACAAACTCTTAGATGATTTGTGAATTCATAGCTGAATTATTATCTACCATGGTCTGATTAGAGAATCTTTATACACTTTCATAGAAGATTTTTTACATCTATCAACAAATATTTAAAGTTTTTAAATGATTCTTACAATTTTTCATGAAAAAACACATATCTATACTAACTAATGTTACCTATAAAAGTAACAAGGAAACTATAATCACTAATGTTTTTTATGTACTCATTGGTCTACAAACATAATTATGTATTAGATCCAATTATCCAGTATACCTTTCAATAATTCTCTCAAAATTTATATTTTCTATTTTTTCTAATAAACAAGATTCAAATATCTCAAATAATTCAAAATTGGATGAATAAAAAATCCATCGTTATAGACTCTTTTTATGCTTTTTTATCTAATATGTCAATGGAGATAACACCAAAAGAATGTGAGATTATAATTACCCATGACATTATTATTCTTAATGTAATAAATTTGATTATATATATAAAGAAAATATATCACATTCATTATATTCCCAATTCAATAAAACATTTCATTCTTATATATAAAAGAACCCTTGTTCATGATAATGAGGGAAAATATCATCTTTTCCAAAAAAGTTACAAAAATTATATTTTGTTATAGTGTGAACATGGAAATAAGTTATTAAATCTAAGATTAATTTAATTGGTAAAACCAAATCATAAATGATAATTTATAATTCAATAAATCCTGATCTAATGCCAACATGAAGTTTTATTTCACTCTTTTTCTATTCCCATTTATCATTGAGTCTATTTTTTCAATAAAAAGGTGTGACACCCACCTAGTATCTGATATACATGAGTCATAGTTAGTATAATTGAACCATATTACATTCACATTCATATGATTGGAATATTTCTCTATGATAACTCTACTCAACCCAAGATAAGATTGATTAGCTATTTTATAGGTTATACCTGTTATTTATCTCTATATGAATGCTATAAATAATACCATTTTCTACAATAATGACATATGAGTTAGTGAGTATTATTTTTTATATATTTTCATTAATGAATCTTAATTATAGTGATCTTACTAAAATTGATGACAACATATATCTTATCTATTTGTGATCCAGGATCCATATTTCATTAATGAATGATTCCTTTATGGAATTTATCTAACGAAACTGTTATTTATGAGAGTCATCATATTAATCCCAATAGTTATGAAACTTCGATAGTTGAGTAGAAAGAACTTCTTCAATATATATTATATGGAAAATCAAAACTCTATTCCTCCAGTTACAAATCCTATTAGGGTCTCTCGGCTAGGGTTATCCAATGAAAACACTAATAATAGGTAACTGATGGTTAATATTTGAGCACCCAGCTATGGCTTGACTTACCCAAGGATGATTTAATTTCACTCATTACTATTTTAACAAATGAAAGATAATACTTGGGCACTAATATGTGGCATATTCTACTCTTTAGGATGATCGGGTTCTTTTAAAATTTTATATTGTAAGGAATATTAAACTTAGTATTTTAGGGGTTTTCATTTCAAATTATATCCAATTTAATATAAATAAGACACATAATAAATTCATAACTATTACTTCTCATATAGTTGTTATCCTCTCTTATTTTATTCATTTTTTTATAATTCCTTCAAAAATTAAATTATTATAATCATAATTCCAACTATGAATTTAATGATCTCACACCACATTAATCTATAACTCTTTAAATAAACCATAGTATGTGTTACTGTTGGGCAAAAATCCCTCAAGGTATCGTTGAAGCCTTTTTGAGGTGATTGTGTTTGTTGACAAAGTGGACATCTACGTTGTGATTGTTGACAAAGAGGATTTCATGGTTGAATGTCGAGTTCAAGAGCTGAGTTCAAAGATCCATGTTTGATTCAAGAACGTCGATAAAAGGAATGGATGATCTGGAGGCGGTACAAAAGAACAGATACAAGGTGGCGCCGTTTTCCAGTGTTTGCCAAATTTTTGGGCCTGAAAATCGGCAAATGAAGAAAAGTGTTTTTGGCAAAGGGACTTGCACGCCGCGAACATGGTGTACAGGAAACTTGCGCGCCACATGTTTTTCAAGATCAGAAGATCAAAATATGGCTAAGGAAATAGGATCGCGCAAGTTTGGGAGTTGGTCGCGCAAGTGTCTAAAGGAGAGGAGACTTGCGCGCCAAAACTGGGTCGCGCAGGTGACTTGCGCGCCGTCGCGCAGGGTGGTTAGATTGCCTATAAATACCGGACCACCCCTCCTCATTTCTCACCGGAGTTCAAGACGAGAGCTCCCGTCGCGCAGGTGTGGTGGTCGCGCAAGTGGTGTGTGTGGTCGCGCAGGTGGGACTTGCGCGCCAGTGGTTGAAGTTGTGCGCCGGTGTTAGAAGTTGCGCGCCGGTTTGCAGTTGCGCACCAATGGTGGTTTGGGCGTAAAGGGAAGAGAGTCGCGCAAGTTTGGAGTTGAGGAAGCTTGTGTCACGCAAGTGTCAGAGGAGGACTTGCGCGCCCGTTGTGACTTGCGCGCCGATACTTGCGCGCCGAGGTTGACTTGCGCGCCAAGTAAGGTTTTGTTCCCGCAGTGATTTTCAGACTGTGTGGAAGCTGGAAGTTTGCCCGATACCTTCGGTGCAAAGAGATATTCATCAACGGGTGAAAGTTAAACTTCAACAGAGCATCTACATACAAGAGAAGATGCATTCTTTCAGAAAAATGAAGAGACCTACAGGTCTATAAACTGTGAGTGGATTCCATCCAAGAGCAGTGAGCTCAGGAAGAGGAAGAAGGTGATCCTCTCCACCGGCAGTGAGCCAGAGAGAGAGAAACAGGGAGTGACCCTTGGGAAAGCAGTGAGCTGACCCTAAACATTGTAAAGGCAGTGAGCCTGGGCATAGAAGTGATCTAGCCCGAATCTTGTAATCCACAGCTAGTGAAGATTAGTGGAATTTGGTACGACCGGCAACCTGTCGGCGTATGCTCCTTGGACGTAGCCCTTAGCGGTGAACCAAGTAAAATTGATGTGTCCTGTGCTTGCTTTACATTCTGTTTATATCGTGCAACAGGGAAAAGAGAGAAGAGTGTTTTGCTTAACAGCGAAACAAGATCAGAACGGGCATTAATTTTTAATTAGTCATACCCTGATTCACCCCCCCTCTCAGGGTATCCAGCCTAGTGGACCTAACAGTTACTATCCTATAAATAAAATCCATGAATACTCACCCAAATCCAAATTCATCTTATATCTAAGGTATATTCACTTTTCATGTAAATACATAGAGTTATATGAGTTTGTTAATATACATGTAACTAAGCCTAAAGAAATAGAGATCCAACCCCATTCACCTTTCATTACAAGACATAATCCTCCAAGATAGTACATATTCTTTACCTAAATTCTATATCCCCATGTAGAATATAATTTCTACATTATTCCATTAAGGATATCTCTAACTCTTAATGAACATAAACTATTCCCAATGAAAAAATTGGAACTAATAAACTTAATTACAAGTTGAGGTCATTGTAATTGAAAACTATTTTTTATGGATTCATACCTTGAATGTTATAAAAAATAACACACTCCTAGATTATTTTTTATCAAATAAATTAAGCATACACATTATTAATATTTTATAGAAAAATTATCAACCTGAATATAAAAAGGAATCTAAAAAATTAATAAAAGTAATATTTATTTTAAAAATCATCAGATAAAAATATAATCTATTTATATTTATATATTTTATTGTATTATTATATTTTATTACATGAATTATAAATATTATTATATTTTAAGTTATACGATCAATTTATATAACAAATATCAAATACATTATATTATTTAAACCTTTAAACATATCAAACATCAAAAATATATTTGGTATGGTCTAAACAATATCTTAAACAATGAATTTATTACATCAAAAAAATAAAATAAAATTAATTATTAACATATCAAATTTATAAATATAACTACCCTTAAATATTTACACTTTTTTATATAATTTATTTTTAAAAAAAATTACGCTATTTGATTTAATAATAAACCTCTTTAATTCCAAGATCAAAATGTGTTTCATATAATATGGTGAAAGGTAATTTAAATATTAAAATTTATTATTTGTGAATATAAATGTTTCATAAAAATTAAATTATTAATTATAAATCATTTAAAATTTTTTAATTTATAGAAATTTTAGAAGTCATATAAATCAAAAGTGGTATAAAAATATAATTTTTCAATTTAACCTTACACAAAATTCATATTATGTGTGATGGTATACTCTCATTACCCTTACACATAAAATGAGTATAAGGGAAATCTTCCCATTATCCTAACACATATAGTTTGTGTAAGGTTAGATGACCAGGACCCTTATGTGATGAAAATAATTGTAAGGGTTCCATAGATTTACCATTATGTAAAACCCCTCAAGTAATGGTAAGTCACAAATTACCTTTACATTAAACATACATGCAAGGGTTGGTCACATACTACCTTTTTGTGAAATATTCACCTAATGTTATGAAGATACCATCATGTATTTCCCTACCATGTAGTCATAAAATTTTGGATGTTTTAATGGAAAATAGGGAATCCTATACTATAGATCCAATCATGGTTCCAATAAAATCTCTACAAAGTAAGACAATGGGTTGTTCTACACCATAGTGATGGCCTAATTTTTTTAAAACATGGATTGAACGTGTTTTATACAGGAATAAACATACTCTAATACAAATGATGAGTTTCATTTGATTATCAAATGATAATTTCAAAAAAAAAGAACCCAAAAAAGAGAATGACTTATCTCTAAGGAATCGAACATGAAAATATATTTCAAAAAGAGCCCAAAATGTTTTAACATAAATTCAATAATATCAGAAGCATCTATTTTATTCTTCAATGGAGTGCACTTGATAATTATCATGAGAATAATCTTCCATATTCCTCCTACCTCTGAGGTGGTAACAATAGGTAGTATGTCCAAATTTGTTTTTAATGACTCTGAAACAACGAAGCAGTTCTAGAACCATCAATATATAAAAAATGGGTATTTAAGAAGAATATATTACTAGATATGGATCAATATTATCTCACACACCGAATAAAATAGTACCAAAACCAATTATATAACCACCCTCAACACACTTCATTAAATGAAGAGCTTTGGTTTTATGTAATTGATCAGTTTCCATCACATGGAATATGAGAATTTCAGTATATTGGTTTTCAATCATTAAACACATAAATGGATTTTTTATGACATAAATGAATCAAATTATTTGATTCATAAATAGAAAAATATTAGATAATTATAAGGTGGTGTATGCATTCCATGAATAAACCAAGGTGATCACAGTAACCATTTCGATCATCGGCCATAAAATGAATATGTACCATAATTATTACTAAGATGTGGTGGAGCTATACTTCCCATGTTACTATACATATATAACTACACACGTCATTTAGGATATTACTTTATTTCAATTCTGGATAGTTAATTATTTAATTAATTGTTTGGGTGTTAAAAAGGAGTTCGAATCTAAATAAAAAGGAGTATGTAGTAAATGAAAAACAAATTTTGGGTGCAGAAAGGAGAACATGGTATAAAAGGATTTCTACTAAATACCCTCCGGTATCTAGTAGGATTTGAAAAAACACTTTTCTTATTAACTAGTACTTGGTGGCCACAATATAGTCTTTGGTCCACCACTGGGTTATTAGTTGAGCCTATATGGGTTTTTTTATTAGGTGAAAATAGGTAATTCTGGTTTTTATTTTAAACCCTCAAAAAGCCTTTCATTGTGATTTTTAAAAGAAAAAATACTTATGTGAATCCTTTTTTCCCAATCATCCTTATTATCTTCCTTAATGTATAATTCATCATCAAAAAATGATCAATTGTTCACCTAGATATTATAGGTTCTCTACTACGGTGAGCCTATACTATGTCCCCAAGGAACCTTAAGAGAGGCGGTGGATCATAGTATAACAAATTTAAATATTTTTGGATATCATAAATTAGTTTATCATAATTGGATGTCTTTACCACATAGGTAGGAACTGTGTTCAACAAAACTCTAAAATTTTCAATTAAAACTTCATTTAATTCTAACATGTAAATGTAGTAAAGTAAATTTGCAATGGAAATGAAGATTTTACTTGGTTCATCCATAGTATGATACATCAAAGAAATAATAATTATATACTATAACAATAGAACAAAATCTACTACTTCTCATGTTCAGTGTATACAATGGAAATTATCATTCCATGTTTATTCTCATAGCCTTACACTTTTTTCCGACTATCACCCATGGCTCACTTCTCTTCCTTCTACTTTGTACACTTATCTAGGGAAGAACACCCACTATATATAAACAAGTAGATCTTCCTATCATTAGAAAAAAAAATAGTTTTTTGAATCCTCAGTCCTAAATGAATGTATATTTAACCTTCACCTATTTCTATCATAAGTTATGAACACCTTCACACTTTTAGTGTCGCAACTAGAACATCACTATTTACATAACTATAGTAAGTATTATTCTCCATTCAACCAACACATGTGTTAGTAAATGAATTTTTCCTTCAATACTATTTCTCATCTTTAATTATCCTTCTTCTTAGAAAAATAATATTTACAATGGTGCAGGTTCATCCCTCCTCCGATGTATAGGTTTGTTTTGGAGATAGGTACTGGTTTACCTTCTCTTATTCCTTTTGTTCTTCTTATAGAATATAGTACTCATGTGATATCAATTTTACACATTTTTAAATTTTGAGGCCTCATTTTTTGACTTCCCCCTAAAATTCTATAATATATTTATTTTAATGATATTTTTATCCTTATTTCACACTCAAAAAATATCAGTATATAAAAATACACCCTTAACACACTACTGCAACCTAAAAATCATAATCTAATTTTCTTTGTTTTATTCTGTGGTCAAATCCATTATTATAAAATCAATATTAGTAATATTTTAAAATAATTCAATTGGTTAGTCTCAATTATAACTTTTATTATTGATCATTTATATCCATTATTTCACCCATATTTCTAGGTCTTCCTTCATATGAATATTTCAATATGAAATATCTTGTGATAAAATACAGAAACCACATAGGAAATAAACCATTTATTGTCTTCCATAATATTTCCAATTCCCAAAATTTTGTAGCATTAGAAATAAAAAACTAACTAAAATAATAATATTAATCGATTTATATCATGCATGAAGCTTCTTTGTGACTTTATTGCATCGTGGTATCTATTATAAAATAATGTAAGCACAATTATGTTCTTCATTTTGAGGTTAAATAATAGATATATCTATAACCAATATATTAAAATTATTGAAGAATCATATAAGCCTCATTTATTTTTAGGAAAACATCAAAAATATCATAAGAATTAATGCCTTTAAAATTAAAAATAATGTCCCTAAAAATATGGCTTGAATTCAATCATTCAATTTTTTATAAGATTTTCCCTTTAATATTGGAACATATTCTCTGACTCAAATATTCAAATATATTCAAATGAAATATCAATTTTAAATTAAAATGGACATTCATCAATGTATTCCATGTGGAACACTTTAATTGGATGTAAGCATGCTGATATGGAAACTCTATAATTCACATTACAATATAAAAACCATAAATAACTTCCACTGAGCTACCTATAAAAAAAATTACTATTAAGGAAATTGTTGTTAAAAATATAGGAATAATTCAAAAAAAATATAAATTCTCATTACATAAATCATAAAATATTCTTATGAATGTCCCAGATGATGTTTACGCAAGACAGAGATGATATTTACACAAATAACATTCATTCTTTAGTAGTGCCTTAATGCTTTCACAAACCAGGTTTCATACTTATAAATATTGAATTCAT
Source organism: Viscum album (assembly GCA_963277665.1). Taxonomy (NCBI): domain Eukaryota; kingdom Viridiplantae; phylum Streptophyta; class Magnoliopsida; order Santalales; family Viscaceae; genus Viscum; species Viscum album. The sequence continues at coordinate 1,785,617,312 of OY728155.1, read as the reverse complement.
CCAAATGAAACAATTTTTTATTATTATATAGATTATTCTTATGTGGTACAATATATTCATTACACAACCAAGACATATCCAATTTCCCAAAATTCTACTCAAAACTCTATTTCACATATTTCACCTGAAACACCTCCAAACCTCTTTCATCCTTCACGATATGAACTTCACAATCAATATTTGGTTTTTTAAGATTATTTTTCAATAACTAAATATGATTCCAACACATCACTTACCATTTCGAAATATTTTCAAAAACTATAATAAAATATATATTTTCAACAATCCATCATTAACCCTTGGTATCTCAATAATTTATACATTTAGATTTTATTAAAAACATCTCCTTAAATTAAAATCAACAATCTTATCCATGTTTAGTTAATCATTTAGAATAAATATGTATCCAAGTTGGATTTTGTTTCCCCATTATTGGTAATAAAAACAAAGAGTCGGAATTATTCTTACCTTATCACCCTCAGTGAATAGGGTTGAACTCTCCATCAGTTTACAGTCCCTGTATACTATAGAATCTAAAAGTGTTTCATTACAAAATTTATTCTCCCTATTTTTTTTAAAAATAATTGGTATAAAATCAATTAAATAAAAATATCCTCCTTTTTTGTAATCTAATTTCATCTTTTGTCTATAGTCACTTATTAATTTGCCATTAGCTCTACTTACCATTTGTTGTAACTTATTTTTTGAATATTACAATACTTGATAACTTCATCTATAAAATTCTAAAAATATTTCTCAACGTTAACAAAACTGAATCAAACAATCCTAGTTACTGAATTTACCACAGAGAATTTTACTTATCGAAAAATACTCAATTACTACTAACCTCGATATCAGGATAGGAAATAATAATATTTTTCTAAAATGTCAATTTTTTTTTGAAATCACTAGCATTCAATTATATCACATGTGGTTAAAAACTTTTTTGTTCCTTGAACAAAAACACCACATGTGATCCCATCATAGTTCCTTACCAAACCATTTGTAGATAGGTAGGAAATCACTTTGTGTGGAAAACATAACACTTGTTAAATCAATTAATTACACTTATCACTACTAAACATGTAATATCACTTCAATTTATAGTTCTTAAGGGATCATAGAGTTCTTTTTCTAACATATAAGGTTAAAAATCCTTTAATAACTCTACATCATCTCCCACTAAATTTAAGCATCATATTTCATAAATTTCTTCATTAATTTTGGAGTCTTACTAGTTAAAATTAACACCTCAAAATCTTTATATTGGAATATATTATAACCATTAATAGTTGATACCAATTTTTTTAAAGTAAATAGACAAACATAAGGTTCTCATATGTTATTGATTCATAAAATTTATCCACTTCCTTTTAATAGTCTTATTCCACTAATTTTGTGGCCTAAAAACATTTTAAGATTATTTTAGAATAATCATACCAGTAATAATATATAGGATATGAAAAGTATTTTCTTCTCTCATTAGGACCCTTTTCATTTTCCATATTTAGTATAAAATTCTATGTTGGAAAGAATGTTTTTTCATCATGTTTATAGAATCATCCCAGTTGCATAACTCCCCTGGTTGAGTCATTTTCTACCTTATTGTTGGTAAAGAGGCCTCACACAAAATGTTATAAAAATTCAACTCACTCAATATTTTATATGAATTTTTCATCTTTAATAGATATTAATTAAGTTTCATAGATTTTCTATACCCTAAGAATTTTATAGCCCTTATATTTCTTCTCTTATTTAAAATATCTAGAAAAAATTGTTGGATATGTGGATAAGGGCACCTTAATATTCCAATAATTATTTTATGGGTCTGATCATGTTGGTCCAACCCTTCATATTTTCATCTTCCTTTTCCTTTTTGAATATTAGGGAAATTAATGAAACAAAAACATCAATCACTTTTTCTTATTAATTTTCCTCTATTATGATCTTCTCAAATTCCCTACAAGTGGGAGCCTTTTTACTAATACAAAATAAATATACTTCATCTCAAGTGTTGTACAATGTATATTCCTATATTTCCTTAGTATTTTTCTTCATTTTGATATTAAATCCACTTGCACATATATCATCCTTTTCTTCCAAACTGGGTTTTCCATATTCGTATTAATGGAAGTTCTCCCTAAATAGTGCTTCTTTATTGGTGATGGTTTCATCCTCATCATCTTGTCATTCCCTCTTCAACATTCTTGATTTTTCTAGATGTTTTCCTTCATCGTCAGCCCCCTTACCTCGGTCTCATGTGCTTCTATTCTCAAAATTAGGGAATATTATTCCCTCCACATCATCTCTTTCTACAAATTCCATTGTGTATGAATCCACTTCTATTCCAATCCAATTGAGTTTAGAGGTGGCTTGGGATTGTGTTGGTGGAGCGAATTGGTAATATTCTATTGCTATTGTGTGGGGTTTTTTTCATGCGATTGTTTCTCAGTTAAAGATCATTTTCATCCCCTACCCTTATCTTGATACTTTTCCCACAATTCAAGACCACATTTTATTCTAGTACATTGGTGCATGAGGTGGTTTTTGGTTTTTAATGGTGGCATCAGAGACATATCAATACTATATGACTCTCATTTTTTTCATCATTTTTTTCTTAGATAGTTACTTGGTGGTTTTTTATGTTTTCTATTGATTCTAGTTTCATTATGGTTTTTTTGTGTTGGTTACCTCATATTTTCATCATTCAGTCATCTTTAATCTAGTGATGGTTTCATGGTGTACAGTGGTGACAGTGTTTTGTTGTCAGTGGTTTCTTTGAAAATGGTTACTTTTCATTCTCTAGTGGGTATAAGAGATTTATAGAAACATGGTTTTTCTATTCAAGGATCAGATTTATATGTGAGTGTTGAATAAAGGTGTACTTAAAAAGGGTCTTGGATCAATTGATCCCCCACTTCTTGCATCTATCATCTAGTTTTTGACTCTATGGATCATTTCCTTGTCAGTCTGATGAAGTGGTTTTCAAAGATAATCTAGGTTGTTCTATTCAAGTTCTTGATGGGATAAAGTAGGCATGTCCAACATAGGGTTTATCACTATGGTATTTTGAGGCTCCGGTGTTGATGAGGGTGGTGAATATTCTATCAATTTTGGATGTTATTTCATCTAGTCTTTGATGGTTTTTAGTTGGTTTTATCTAGTTTTTTAGATCATGGAGGATCTCATGGCTCTAGGTATGATTTGTTAGAGGTAGTTATTTAATTTTTTAATTATAATTTTAAACTTGTATTTGGGTCATTGTTGTCATGGGGCACTACAACATCTCGGTGTTGTAGTTTTGTTTTGTTAAATTTTTTTTGTAAGTGGTATTGAATAGTTTGTGGTTACTAGTGGTATGTGATTGGGTTTTTTGTGTTTGTTGTAATTTTTCCCACTAAACATTAAATTGTGTTTATTATTAAATACCAAAAGAATATTTGGAAGAGGTATGATAATTTTTTTTCTTAATGAATTTTTTTTAACTTTACCTTCCTACAATACATTTTTTTAGTTTAACATGATTATTTTAAGGATAAAAGTATTCCTTGTATCTCATAGGAGAGAAGTACCTATATATGAATTCTATTTCCTTCCTAAATGTCTTCCAACTACAATGAATCTACATATAATAATGTTTAGATCATATAAAGAAACTATCATATTAATCATACATCAGGTGATCTATTTTTAGTTAAGATGTGGAGTCATTAGATTTTATTTCTTCAAAAGTCCTTGGGGCTTCAAAACACAATCTCATAATGTGTAAAAATCATCTACAATATTGGTATTTTAAATCCAATTTTCTTTTATGGGTCATTCCATCCAAATTTTCAAAGAATATTATTGTTATATTCATATTTTAGATATATATTTCTTCATAAATATTATATACATAAGACGTTAATGGATCTATTTTATGAGGTTAAAATTGAGGTTTCCTCTTACTCCTCCTCTCTTTAAGTTGGGAAATGAAATTTATATCATGTTCATTGATCTTTTCAAAAATATTATTTAATTCAGTATACATTTATTTTATTCCAAATAAAATTATATTCCATATTTTATTATTCCTTTTGGTTTTTTTTACTATAGAAACAATAAAAGTTCTTAATAACTTCTCAATGATTGTCTTCTTGATTATATATTTTGACATTTATTTATGAAAATAATGTTAATATTTCATCTTTTTTCCCATATTCTCTATGGGAAAAATCAAGAAAACCATATCTAAATTTATCCTTTTTATTATCCATGTCTATATCTCCTTTCAAGGAAAAGTAAACTTCATTCACAACTTCTTTTTATTACACAATCTCTTGTAAGGTTGTGATTTACACTTGCGTACTTCATGAATATATTTTTTATTATAAACCTAATGTTCTTAACATCCAATAATTGGGAACCATGATTATTTCAATATATATGTTTAAATAAAATTTTAAATATTTATATACAACCTTCAGTACATGGTTAGGGTCATATAAATATACAGGTTTAGAATAAACCACCTCTTATGGTGATTCCTTCTTCTAAAGGTACTTTTTTTATACTTCTCTTTATTATTTAATTTATACATATGGAAACTTTCATCTAATTTTATACAAATAATTTTGTATTTCTTAGTCTTCTAATATTACATAAACTTAGATTTTTTATTATTTAACACTTATCAGTTTCTCCATATATCCTTGGAAAAATAACCATGAGAAAACTTATAAAAAATATATTTTTTTGATAAATTGTTAATGAATACTTAATAGAAAAATCAATTACCAGATTTCCTTGATTAGACTACAATTTTAATTCTTATTAATTAAATTGAATAATTCCTTCCTATAAAACTTCACAAGAGACCTCTATACCACCTTCCATATAAGTTGTGAACTTTTTCTACCACCTTTGTAATCTTATAAATTGAAAAGTGTTTGATCAAAACTTGTCTCCATATGTGAATGATCTCCAAAAAATATCTTACTTAGTTAAACCCAATGAAAGAATCATTGGGATCCAATTCTACATGTTATGTCCCCAACACACCCCAAGGTGTGGGTAAATTAAGGTGAACCCAATTTAAAACATATTATCACTCTAAACTTATTTTATGTTTATTGAATATTTTCCTTGAACATATATGAACATTGGTCAGCTGATATATCAAATATATTTCTCACAACCTCAATGAATTATCATAGGTTAATTGAGTAAAGTAAATACACAATGGTAGTGAGAATTTTACATGGTTTACTTGGACTAGGATACATAAAAGGATCATGAAATTAGTAGAGTATGAATGCACTAAAATCCAATATATAAAAAGTTAGGTGGATAAAAAATTTGGTGGTCACTACATAACAATGATAATTTCCCTAAACATTTTTAGGCTAGGATCACTATTTCAAAAGGCTCACTACACTTAATCCTTTTTGAAATTTCTGAAAGAAGAACACACGTAGCTTATAGATGTGTAGTTTTATCCATTATTATAAATAAATAAATAGTTTTTGTTTATATTAGTTCAAGATAAATTCATTTTTATATTCCCTTATTTCCGGGAAAAGTCTGAAACACCTTCAACCATCCAGTGATGCGGCTATAATAACACTCTTTTAAAATCTATAGTAAAAAAATTTATCCCCATGAACACTAAATGTGGTAATAAATTCATTTTTCCATTAAAATATTGTCTCATATAAATTTATCCTTCTTGGAAAAACAAATCTTCAAGAGGGTGCAATATTCTCCCTCCTTCAATGTATTGGTAGTATTTGTTAATAGAAATCGAGTTACCCTCTCGATTTCATTATTTACACAATATATAAGTTAGGGAATATGTGGGAGAACTTTTTCGTATTTTAAAATATGAAATACTCTTTTTCTAAATTTTTATAGTCTAGAATGTTCCCATTTTGATAATATTTCCTTTTTTGGTTTTAATATTCATAATAAGTTTTTATTTAAAATAACATTGACATGCTACAGCAACAACCACATTTCCATCATATTTTTTGGTGGTTTGTGTGATCTAAACTAAATCCACTAAATCTAACATAGTAATGTGCTAAATTAATGAATGTTTTGGAAGGATTATCACTTTGAACATGTCTTCACTCTCTCGATATATTTTTCATCATTCTCAGTCCTTTTTTGCTTAAATATTTCTATATGAAATATATTTTTATAAATTATCAATGAAACCTATGAAATTATCAAGCTTCCATCATCCGAAATATCCATGATTCATAAAATCTCACATCATTAAAAATAAAAATATGAAAAATATAATAATATTAATGTGGATCTATTTATCCCTTGGGTGGAACTAATTTGAGAAATCCATTCATGATAATTTTTTAGACATAAAATTTCCTAAAAATTCCTTCCTTCATTTTTGTAAGGACTCCTATTTTTCTAGAATGACTTTTTACACAAAAAATTCAATTTTTCCTTAAAATACTTATAATATGTAAAATGGTAATTTTTCCCTAATAGATGATCTATGATAATTTTTTTACCACTCAGTTGGTCCCAGAATATGGTGTTTACCCAAGAATAGTTGTTTGGTAGAAATCTGAGTCATTCAAATTTTTGCAGAATAATTAATATTTACATTTTAATAAATTAAATATTAATTTATACATGCTGGTTAGTTTGGAAATATATTTTTAATGGAGAATAATATTGAAATAAAATATCCTATATTGAATCTATAATGTGAATTTTTTTCCTAGGTGGAGAATAAACTCAAGTTGGGTGTTGGGGTGGGCGAAGGATTCTTTTATTCTTCTTCATTTTATTCTCTTTCTTTTCTTCCATCCACATGGATTCTCATGAATCACCCGTGAAGGGTTCCTCCTTCATGGTATAGATATAAAATTGTGATATAGATAAGAATAATTAGATATGTAGATAGAGATATATATAGGTACCATCGCGGAGCTTAGGATGCGCCGGATAATCGCACAGTAACCATGGACCGCAAAAACGTGTGAAGTTTTGGAAAGTATGTCCCAAAGGCTGGACATTTTTAGCTTTTACATAAATCCCCATAGTTTTATTTTTTTCAGGTTTTAAAAACTTTATATTCTTTTTTATGTCCTATAATGTCCCGATCTATTGTTTTTTTGGGTGAAAATGGGGTTTCAAGACAATTCGGGGGTTCTACATTGGGGAAACCTCATTTTCATGGTGTGGGGTTTTGAGAACATACATCATGTATTCTTCATACATGGGGTAGATGAAGTTTTCTATGTAAAATCCATTTAATAGTGTGTAAAATCCATGTAATTTTACTCGTTCGTTTAGCCGAGTACCTAGCCAAGCAGCCCATGTAAGAGCACATTATCATACAGAGTACACATCCAAACCCTGTGTGGGTCGCACAACATGAATAAGTTCATGACCAAGAAAAATACATTTCAAGTATAGTAGAGGTACATGGAATGATACCCCATGTAGGGTTTTTTTGTGTACCCTTCTTGAATGATGTGTACTTGGGAGTTTACACACCCAGGCTGACAGAAGTACACACCAAAGTGGGGCACTAGGAGTACCTGCCATGTACTCAGGGAGACACATTTTGTACTACACCTTTTTTACCCTTTGATTTTTTTTCCTATATATTCACCTAGGAGTAGAAATTGGACTCATGGGTTTCCAAATATTTTTATCTTCTCACATAGATCTCAATGGAACGACCCTTGAAATGTTTTGAGGACTCCTATGTATCATTTTTTTTATTTTCCAAAGTGGATATATTTTTCATCTACTAATTGAATCCAGTGTGTCTTGAGAATGAGACCTATTAAGATATTATCAGTGACATATCTCTCTTCACAGATTCATTAGTATTGTTTCCCATGAGAATGTCTCCCTTGTGAGATGAGACCTTCTGTCCTAAGACGTCACAAGACTAGTTGTTTATAAGAATCACCTCTAGGATTAATATTATTAATTTTCTGACTAGGAGGATCCCATGTAGGATGCCTCTATCTTCATTTTGTACCAAGGGTCCCTTATGGGATACCTTTTCTTACATGTTGGCCTAGGGAATCCGTCATATAATCCCTTTACCTATATCCCGTTTTGAGGATCCCATGTAGAAATCCTCTGCTTCTTACACAATATTGAGGGCCCCATGAAGTAAAACTTTTCATAAGTACCTGTAGAGACCCAAAGCTTGACGTACATGGACAATACATTACTTTTGCAGAATACTTAATACATAACAAAAATAGACACACAAGGATCGGAATAGTTTAGTGTCTTTGGAAACTCGGAATAAAATCTTCTAATCGTGGTGAAATATCTTCAACATATCCCAATAAAGATCATCCCTTTTTTTACCTAAAACCTTTATATATATCCTGGGAAAAAGAAAACATAAAATGGGTGAGCTCAAATTCCCAGTAAGGGTAAACATCGAGAACATAAAACAATCCATAAACATTTGAATGCAAAAACGTGAACATAAAATCTAAACATCAAAATCTTGAGCAAGGATGTGAATCATGGAAGTACGTAAGGCATATATCATAAGGGAACATCAATAATGATAAAATATCATGGGAATAAATCATGTAATTGTGTAAACCATTCAACACTTGTTATGATTTCTATAGTAGCCAAGGCATTGCTGCCATGACCATCTTAGTGGACAAAGTCCCTTTCTGAATCGAGTTCACTCTCGTTTCAGTCCTGTAACACTGAACCGGATTAACTTACCGTTCCAGCCATGTCTATCTCATGAGATATAAATCTTTACAAAATGCATTGGAGGGAGATATAGGTCCCATCCATCTCATAATGAAATCATTCTTACTTGTTCCACAAAATAAACATACATCATTCATAAGAACCCAATAAATAAAATGGGTTTCATAAACATCATCCCATCATCACATAATCCATATAAAAGAAATGGATATCATTTCATAATAATAAAATTGAAACCATGTAAATCATAGAGACATTATACTTGAAACATACACATATGAAATAATGTCATCTTAGATGGAAATTGGTTTTGATAAAACACTTGAAATTAATTCTTGAGGAAAATAACCTTTCTTCTTCAAAATCATTTTGTTTTCACAAAATATCATGAAATTTTAAAAGAAAAGGATTTTGTTGAAAATATTTATGAAATATTTTGGAGGAAGCTTCATGAAAATAAGGCTTTATAAAAACGTAAAAATCCGTTCACGCCGTATAAGTTAAAAATAACAATCTCCTCATACTTTTGTCGGAAAAGTCAAAAAGTACCTCATATGGTAAAAAAAGAAAGATTACTTACATAACATGTAGTAAAAGTCAAAAATGGGTAAAAATGACTTTAAACATACATGAAAACAATTTTAGAAAACATGGACATGGATGATAATAATAACCCCAGTAAATTCTTATGAATAAAAAATCTCGGATAAAAATGAGATTTTCAAAATTATCCCTTACCTTATGTCTGATATGCTTTGTATGTATCGAACCTCCTGTATAATTATTTAAATAATGTCATTGACTTATTACATAATCATCTTCATTGTTATGATATCATATATGGTTCATTTATGACTTTATATTACCCGTTCTTTTGTAAATTCCTGTTAATGTAGCGTTTTGGGTAAAATCGATTCATTTATGGTCTGTGATTTGACTTATAATTATTCCTATGACTACTTAGATCATGATTAATTAATTTCAGAATATAAAACATGATTTATATATAATATATATTCATAATATACATATATATAATAGATCAATAAATGGAAAGAAATATATCGTTCATGGAGACGGTAGGCCGTACGTACGCATGAACGTTGTTTTCGTTTCCTTATTGAGTATAATGGAATTAAGTAGATGAAATAAATATATATATATATATATAAATCCAGTAGCTTTATAATGTTATATATTTCATTATTATTTCTTATATATACTTTATAATCATTCTTTAATGGTTAACATGGAGAATGAATCTCATCGCATTGTGGAGACGGTAGTTCGTACGTACGCACGAGTGATAATATCGTTTCCATAATTATTAAATTGAATTGGAGTGGATGATACAATATATCAGAATCAGTATTATGTTATAATAACTATGTATAGTTATTCTTTACACCATTATACCCATCAAAGTAAGGTGGTATTGGAAAAATAGACTACACCATGGCATAGAGACGGTATTCCGTACGTACGCACGCGGGATGATTTCGTTTTCCATAGGATGGATAGAAGGTGAAATGGGGTTATTTCATAATTATAATAACATATCAGTATATGAGTCATACTGATTTTATTACTTCATAATGAAACAACTAAACAAGAAGAAGTGGAAGAAGAAATAAAGTTGAAAGAATCGGTAACGGACTTTACCTCTTCTTTGAAGCGCCTCTTTGAGACCTCATCTTAGGGCACTACAATTAGTCTTTGAAGAAGACCAGGACCTCTAGGATGTTTCTAGGGAAGTGGAGAAGAGAATTTGGCAGGGGTTGGCTGAGCTTGAAGGCTCAAAGTGGTGTGAGGAAGAGAGGGAGGAGGTGCTCTTTTATAAGGGAGGAGAGGGGAACCTTTGGAATAACTAAAAATATTATTTAATTATAAAGTCATATTCAGTTTTAAATATCTCCAAACTGATTTATTTCAAAGCTAAGGTGAGGATGGGTCGAAATCCTCTCATCCAATAGAATTTGGACAAGTTTAGGTTACTATTTTAACCTTATCATTTAGATTTAATAATAAACTTACTATAACAAGCCAAACGAACCCAAAGTTGTTTATTATTAATATATCTAACCCTATCTAAGTCATTTGGCTGAACCATAGACTTTTAGGAATAAAATAACAATTAATAATATAATATTTGTTTTAAAAGCTATTTTATGTCAATTTTGACACTATTTGGTAATTGATTTTTGTGAAAATCATAACAGAAATATTAGTTCGAACAAAGTTAATTAAATCAATACTAACATGTCATATTAACATAGAAAATTATTTTAATTCATAAAAAGTCTCAAATTACATTTATTTGGGTATTTATAACATCAATTATGTCAATATTTCATTAAGAATATAATTACTGCATCATCATTGTGTCATAAATAAATTAAATTATATAAAGTCTAAAAATTACAAATAAAATACCATTATGTACGAAATATTTTTAGATTTCTAATGAATATTTATAGTTGAATTTATCTTATGTATAACCCTATATTAAAAATGATTTACTTATTAAACTTTGATTTTAACTATTTTAACCCTTCTTTAAATAAATCAATAATAAATGTCCTAATCTAATCCAAGTGGGCCTAAATGGTCATATTTTATTCCTAAGGTTGTTTGTGGTTGAATTAAAATTATCCAATATAATTAGAAAATGTTTTAGGGTAATAATAATATCATTTTTACCCTTAATTACCCTATTTACTTTTAACCGTGGTAAAAAAAAGTAAAAAGTTACTATTCACCAAAAATTATTTTCATCTCATTGAACAAAATTTTACTTACTAAAATCAACCATGTCTCTCGAATTTTTGAAATTCCACTCATAGAAGTGGTAAAATTATTTTTTATGTGAATTTGGAAATTCTCCTAGGAGGTGGGTAAAAGACGGTAAAAAGTTCAATAAAAGTTTTATATATCTAAAATTATTATAAAATGATTCTAATGAATTAAATTGAACATATATAGGTATTATGTGTCAATTTTTACCTAAAATAAATTTAAATATAATAAATAATGATTTAAATAAAAATTCGATTTTTAAATAGTAACCTAGTGTTTTCACTATTCATCAAAAATTGAAATTTTTTAGAAAAATACCAAAATTTCACCCTAGGCTAATTTCGATATTCCGAATCCAAAAATGAAGTCCATTTTTAAAGATGAAATTTACAAAATTTCAAAAAGTGGGTATTACTATTCATAACGGCTAGTTCTAATAATATTTTAATAGTATATCATTGTTTAGTAAAACCCGGTATTGCGTACAACACACGCTATCGAGGAAGGTCGTGATTGTGTGTAATGCAAGCCAAGTTAGGGTTGCGTGTTGTGCAAGACTCTTTTGTTGTTTCGTTATAACAGAATCCAACCATTTTTCATTTATACATTGAATATATATATATATATACTCAATGTTGCGTAGAATGACTATTATCAAACAAACTTGAAATTGTTTATAACACAATCTAAGAATAGTGTTGCCTATACTTCACGCTAAAACGGTGTTGTATAAAGTAAAAGAAAATCTTATTGTAGCATAAAACACATGAAATAAAATAAATTAAAAAGAATACTTATCATAAAATATCGGGTTGTTACATTCTACCCCCCTTAAAAGGAATTTCTCCCTCGAAATTCATCGGGGTTATACATGGTTTTCTACATGAAAGTTTCATTAATTGAACCCACATCGTAAAATAAAATACCAATACATGGCTTTAGAAACTAAAGTATGAAACGTAACGGTTACCCAAATTAATAAATCATTGGGTTTCCACATGGGAGAACATAGGTGAAAATATGGATATGGAAGATAAATCTAACTGTCATGTTCTGATGGAGAGTGGTAGAGAACATGGCTATGAAAATTACAACAATCACAAAGTCATAAATTTGTGATGATCTAGGGTACCATCTGATTCATCGGATATAAGGGCACTAAGACAACATTTTTAGTTTTCAAGATCATTTCCCTAAAGTTGAAGAATTTGAATTAGAATAAATACTTGCTTTATTTTTGAACAATCTCACTATTGTTCGTGATTTGAACAATTTCCACTTCATCTATTAAAGAAATGAAGTTTAATTTGTTATTCGTGAAGTGTTAACAGATCATGTGATAGAATGATGGGTTAGTCCATCTTTTTCAAACAAAAGGTTAGAAAAAGTTATCAAATATACATAAGTCCATCTATGGGGAGTTTAATCATATATAATTCTAAAAATGAACGTATAATTCATATATCATACCGCGTAATAAAATAAAACTTGTTTCTACTAACCAGGGACTTCTTGTAGGTCATCGGTAGGCAATAAATGCCAGTCGCACTTCAGTAGTGGGTTCGATTCCCACAGCCTTGTCCGACGCGATGAGTTGTCGCCCGTCCTGCAGGTTTTTATTTTTCTAAAACTATATTACTATAACATCCTATCAATAATATCGAAAAAAAGATCTTTCCTTAAACAATACTAACTTATGTCCAACATAATCCATTCCAATCTTTATCTAAAATACTTCGATCCAAGCTCATTGTATAAAGAAAATGATTACTTGAAATTTAATTAACTAACCATCATTTATCCCCCATTATCTTATTGGTCACATTACAATTATGTGAATACCTTAATCATGTATTCTCTTGAAAAATGAATACCCATTAAACCTTAGTGAAAACATGAATGTTGTCAAAATTTAACTCTTTCCACATACCAAAATCCAGAAATTCTATATACTCAAACCATGATATAACCTTCTCCTTATATCAGTCATGAGCTCATGAATACTATCAAACATTTAATTTTCTTCTTATCCCTTCATTATGCTCATATCATCTACTTTCCTAAAATACCGGTACCATTCATCACACACCTTTAAAACTTAAGGAAAGACAACAGTGTAACAATCCTTAGATGTCTCTTTATTCCATAGTACCATGAGATTACTTATACAACATTACACTTGATAAACATGTAATCATGCCACTACCTTCTTAAACCATTGACCGAATTTCAACAATTCTTTCATCTCACATATCATTTGTAGTCTCTTCATCATCATCAACATAAATATTACCCATACGACCATACTGATTCTCTTCATGAGACTTTCCCTTAGGGCATTGGTTTGCATAATTCCCGTACATTCCACATTTAAAACATTTAACCATTATTGATGTTGTATCAATACCATTATATTCATCCATGGTGTTAATTGAACCTTTTCCATTGCACTTACTAGCTTTATGTCATTCTTTTCCACACCCAAATCATCTTCCAGTTCCTTTGAAAAATTCTCCTTGATGCCTCTTCCCACATGATTTACATTGGGGAAATTGAACTCTCTTTCCTCTATGATCATTATGAAACTCCATCTTTCTCTTATTAGCTGAGTCAGGAAACTTACCAAATTTGAGTTTATTGATCATATTATGAGATTTATGATTCGGCATAATAATTATGTTTGGACTTCCAAATACCAATTCATTTGGTTGCTCATGAATAATATCATTCCATTTTCCATCATATCTTCCATTATTGTGAATCATCTTGTTTCCAACCATTTTCTAAAACCCAAAAAGAATAGTGTGAGAGGAAAAAATCATAATAAAGGGGGAGTAACTTCAATATCTAACATCTTAGGTTTAATATAATATCATTACCATAATTCTAGGACTATAACGTATACTTATAATTAACCTTAGGGACATCCCTAGACATACCTTAGAAATATCTCTAGGGATCTCAATAAAGTTCTCACATCCTAGTTTCCAAAGGTTGAATAAACCTTTCCTCTGATACCAACTGTAGAGACCCAAAGCTTGATGTACATGGAAAATACATTACTTTTTCGGAATACTTAATATATAACAAAAATAGACACACAAGGATCGTAATAGTTTAGTGTCTTTGGAAACTTGGAATAAAATCTTCTAATCGTGGTGAAAGATCTTCAACATCTCCCAATAAAGATCATCCCCTTTTTTACCTAAAACCTTTCTTTATATCCTGGGAAAAATAAAACATAAAAGGGCTGACTTCAAATGCCCAGTAAGGGTAAACATAGAGAACATAAAACAATCCATAAACATTTGAATGCAAAAACATGAACATAAAATCTAAACATCAAAATCTTGAGCAAGGACATGAATCTTGGAAGTACGTAAGGCATATATCATAAGGGAAAATCAGTCATGATAAAATATCATGGGAATAAAACATGTAATTGTGGAAACCATTCAACACTTGTTATGATTTCCATAGTAGCCAAGGCATTGCTTCCAAGACCATCTTAGTTGACAAAGTCCCTTTCTGAATCGAGTTCACTCTCATTTCAGTCCTGTAACACTGAACCGGATTAACTTAACGTTCCCTCCATGTCTATCTCATGAGATATAAATCTTTACCCAATGCATTAGACGGAGACATAGGTCCCACCCATCTCATAATGAAATCATTCTTACTTGTGCCACAAAATAAACATACATCATTCATAAGAACCCAATAAATAAAATTGGTTTCATAAACATCATCCCATCATCACATAATCCATATAAAAGAAATGGATATCATTTCATAATAAGGAAATTGAAACCATGTAAATCATAGAGACAATATACTTGAAACATACACATATAAAATAATGTCACCTTAGATGGAAATTGGTTTTGATAAAACACTTGAAATGAATTCTTGAGGAAAATATCCTTTCTTCTTCAAAATCAGTTTCTTTTCACAAAATGACATGCAATTTTAAAAGAAAAGGATTTTGTTGAAAATATTCATGAAATCTTTTGGGGGAAGCTTCATGAAAATAAGGCTTTATAAAAACGTAAAAATCCATTCGCGCCATATAAGTTAAAAATAACAATCTCCTCGTACTTTTGTCGAAAAAGTCAAAAAGTACCTCGTATGTTAAACAAAAGAAAGATTCCTTACATACCATGTAGTAAAAGTCAAAAATGGGTAAAAAGGACTTTAAACATACATGAAAACACTTTTAGAAAACATGGAAATGGATGATGACAATAACCCCAGTAAATACTTACGAATAAGCAATCTCGGATAAAAAGGAGATTTGAAAAATTATCCCTTACCTTATGTTTGATATGCTTCGTATGTATCCGAACCTCCTATATAATTATTTAAATAATGTAATTGACTTATTACATAATCATATTCATTGTTATGATATCATATATGGTTCATTTATGACTTTATATTACCCGTTCTTTTGTAAATTCATGTTAGTATAGCATTTTGGGTAAAATCGATTCATTTATGGTCCGTGATTTGACTTATAATTATTCATATGATTACTTATATCATGATTAATTAATTTCAGAATATAAAACATTATTTATATATAATATATATTCAGAATATACATATATATAATAGATCAATAAATGGAAAGAAATACACCGTTCATGGAGACGGTAGGTCATACGTACGCATGAACGCTGTTTTTGTTTCCTTATTGAGTATAAAGGAATTAAGTATATGACATACATATATATATATATAAATCCGGTAGATTTATAATATTATATATTTCATTATTATTGCTTATATATACTTTATAATCATTCTTTAATGGTTAAAATGGAGAATGAATCTCATCGCGTTGTGGAGACGGTAGTCTGTACGTACGCGCGAGCGATGATATCGTTTCCATAATTATTGAATTCAATTGGAGTGGATGATACAATATATCAGAATCGGTATGATGTTATAATAACTATGTATAGTTATTCTTTACACCATTATACCCATCCAAGTAAGGTGGTATTGGAAAAACAGATTACACCATGGTGTGGAGACTGTATTCCGTACGTACGCACGTGCGGTGATTTCATTTTCTGTAGGATGGATAGAAGGTGAAATTTGGTTGCTTCATACTTATAATAACATATCAGTATATGAGTGATACTGATGTTATTAATTCATAATGAAACAACTAAAGAAGAAGAAGTGGAAGAATAAATAAAGTTGAAAGAATCGGTAACGGACTTTACCTCTTCTTTGAAGAGCCTCTTTGAGACCTCCTCTTAGGGCACTAAAATTGGTATTTGAAGAAGACCAGGACCTCTATGATTTTTCTAGGGAAGTATACAAGATAACTTGGCAGGGGTTGGCTGAGCATGAAGGCTCAAAGTGGTGTGAGGAAGAGAGGGAGGAGGTTCCCTTTTATAAGGGAGGAGAGGGGCACCTTTGGAATAACTAAAAATATTATTTAATTATAAAGTCATATTTGGTTTTAAATATCTCCAAATTGATTTATTTCAAAGCTAAGGTGAGGATGGGTCGAAATCCTCTCATCCAATAGAATTTGGACAAGTTTAGGTTACTATTTTAACCTTATCATTTAGATTTAATAATAAAATTACTATAACAAGACAAACGAACCCCAAGTTGTTTATTATTAATATATCTAACCTTTTATAAGTCATTTGGCCAAACCTTAGATTTTTAAGAATAAAATAACAATTAATAATATAATATTTGTTTTAAAAACAATTTTATGTCAATTTTGACACTATTTGGTAATTGATTTTTGTGAAAATCATAACAGAAATCTTAGTTCGAACAAAGTTAATTAAATCAATACTAACATGTCATATTAACATAGAAAATTATTGTAATTCATAAAAAGTCTCAAATTACATTTATTTGGGTATTTTTAACATCAATTATGTCAATATTTCATTAATAATATAATTACTGCATCATCATTGTGTCATAAATAAATTAAATTATTTAAAGTCTAAAAATTAAAAATAAAATACCATTATGTATTACATCCTTTTAGATTTCTAATGAATATTTATAGTTGAATTTATCTTAGGTATAACCATATATTAAAAATTATTTACTTATTAAACTTTGATATTAACTATTTTAACCCTTCTTTAAATAAATCAATAATAAATGTCCTAATCTAATCCAAGTGGGCCTAAATGGTCATATTATATTCCTAAGGTTGTTTTTGGTCTAATTACACTTATCCAATAGCATTAGGATGTGTGTTAGGGTAATCATAATATCATTTTTTCCCTTAATTAACCTATTTACTTGTAACCGTGGTAAAAAAAGTAAAAAGTTACTATTCACCAAAAAATAATTTCATCTCATTGAACCACATTTTACTTACTGACATCAACCGTGTCTCTCAAATTTTTGAAATTCCACTCACAGAAGCAGTAAAATTATGTTTTATGTGAATTTGTAAATTCTCCTAGGAGGTGGGTAAAATACGGTCAAAAGTTCAATAAAATTTTTATATATCTAAAATTATTATAAAATGACTCTAATGAATTACATTGAACTTATATATGTATTATGTGTAAATTTTCACATAAAATAAATTTATGTAGAATAAATAATAATTTAAATAAAAAGTCGATTTTTAAATAGTAACCCAGTGTTTTCACTATTCATCAAAAATTGAAAGTTTTCATAAAAATACAAAAATTTCACCCTAGGCTAATTTCGATATTCCCAATCCAAAAATGAAATCCATTTTGAAAGATGAAATTTAGAAAATTTCAAAAAGTGGGTATTACTATTCATAACAGCTAGTTCTAATAATATTTTAATAATATATCGTTGTTTAGTAAAACTCGGTATTGTGTACAACACACGCTATCGAGGAAGGTCGTGATTGCGTGTAATGCAAGCCAAGTCAGGGTTGCGTGTTGTGAAAGACCCCTTTGTTGTTTCGTTATAACAAAATCCAACCATTTTTCATTTATATATTGAATATATATATATATATACTCAATGTTGCGTAGAATGACTATTATCAAACAAACTTGAAATTGTGTGTAACACAATATAAGAATAGTGTTGCGTATATTGAACACTAATACGTTGTTGAGTAAAGCACAAGAAAATCATATTGTAGCATAAAACACATGACATCAAATAAATTAAAAAGAATACTTATCATAAAATATCGTTTTGTTACAGTACCATTCTGACGATCCCTTGTAGGATGCCTCTATTTTATTTTCATTTGAGGATCCCAAGTAGGATTCCTCCTTTAACTTTTCACCTAAGTATCCCATTTAGGATGTCTTAAATTGTTTTTAGACCTTGAGGATCCTAGGTAGGATGCCTCTTTAGGGATTTGACTTTAGGGACCCAACGGGTGCCCATTATTTGACTGACCCTGAGCTTGTACATCAGTTTTGGGTAGAGATCGTAGTGGGTGTCACCTTAGAACATGTTATGTTCTTGTAATCCCATGGGTCTTAGGGTGTAGTGTGGGGTTTATTTTTCACTAAACCTAACTCTTTCTTATCATTCACATATTTATTTCTAATATAGTGATGTTAACTAGATATGTTTCCTATATTGTGGTTTTTGAGCCGGATGTGAGATGTCTTCCTTTCCCTTTGGGTTTCTTAGACATTTTCCTAAAATCTAGATTTTGAGCCATGTTATATATGATACTTAATGGTATACCCATAGGTATTTCCTGTGATTTGGAAATTGAGCCTATATATTTTATTATTATTTTATTGAGATATCCAAAAGAGTTTCTTGGAATCCTATTGTTGAGACTACAACTATGATATACGGGTATGACATCTCTAGTTATGACACTCATGGATGATTACTCTCTCCCATGTGATATTGATGATTATTGTAACAACCTGAGATTTTATGAGAATTATTCTTTTTAATTTATTTCATGTCTTTTGTTGTATGCTATACCAATATTATCTTGTGCTATACACAACAACGTATTAGCTTGAAATATACGCAACACTATTCTTGGCTCGTGTTACACACAATTTCATGTTTGTTTTGTGGAAATTATTTTATGCAATATTAAGTATAGATTTTGTTTAATGTATAAATGAAATAAGTTTTGATTATGTTATACACAACATTGGGTGTATATATATATATATTCAATGTATAAATGAAATATGGTTGGATTCTGTTATACGCAACAACAAAGGAGTCTTTCACTACACGCAACCCTAACTTGGCTTACATTACACGCAATCGCGACCTTCCTCGATAGCGTGCGTAGTATGCAATATCGAGTTTTACTAAACAACGATATATTGTTATAATATTATTATGGACTAGCCATTAGGAATAGTATTAACTACATTTTAAATTTTATATCAATATTATTAATCTTACATATTTTCTAGAACATGGTACGAGAACAAAATAAATTTTTCGGGTAAAATAAGTATTTTTCAAAAAATGCAGTTTTTCCGCCTTTTTATGCCGCACCCACTTTAAATATAGTTTTTGACATGTTTATAATTAAAATTTGACAAAATAAAATTCTTCCATAGAATCAGGATATAAAAATTTAATTTGGATAAATTTTTCATATTATTCTGATAACTTTCATATTTTGATGACTAGTAAAAACACGCTATATTTTAATTAAAAACAACTTTTTTTCAATAATTTATATGGCTAGATTATCTTTTTAATATATTTTAAAGTTTAATTAGAATATATTTTTACCATTTAAACCAATGTTGGTCATTTTAATTAACTTCACATTGAATTTGGACATAAACAAGTGTCGATCTTTTGATAGTTATTATTTCTTTAAAACACGCTATTTGTTTTAATAACGGGAATTACTTTTAAAATTAATTAATTCCACTTCTATGTTTTGAATTTGAAAAAATAGACATCATTTTTGAATTAGGAATATCAAATATAGCTTTGGATGAATTTTTGGTATTCTTCTGAAAAACATCAATTTTTGATGAATAGTGAAAACACTGGGTTTTTGGTTAAAACTGACATTTTATTTAAATAATAATTTATTTGATTTAATTTTTTAGGTCAAAATAGATAAATAAATATTATATAAGTTCAAGGAAATTCATTGGAATCATTTTATAATAATTTTAGATTTATAAAAATTGTATTGAATTTTTCACCGTCTTTTACCCACCTCCTATGAGCTTTTGCAATTGTTCATAAAATATAATTTTACCGCTTCTGTGAGTTGAATTAAGAAAATTTGAGAGACACGGTTAATATCAAGGAGTAAAATGTGGTTCAATTAGATAAAAATAATTTTTGGTGAATAGTATCTTTTTACTTTTATTTACCACAGTTAAAGGTAAATAGGGTAATTCAAGGTTAAATGAATATTATAATAATTCAAAATTACCTTAACACTTGTAAAAAACATATTTGATGAGTAATGTCCGACCATGGTCATCCTTGGGTAGATTTTGGGACCCCATGGAGCCACTTATGAAAGACAATGACACATTAGATTAATTAATTTAATGTAAAGAAAAAATCGGCATTAACAAAAATCCTTTAGTAATTAATTTTTATAAGGGGCTATATAAATTATAATTTCGACTATAAATATTCATTGGAAATATAAAAATATTTCATACATTTTTTTATTTATTTTATAATTTTTAGACATCAAATAAATTAAATTATTTATGATACAATAATGATGCATTATTTACCTCATTAATAACTGATTTAAATAAATAAGATTATAATGATTAAAATATCATCCAAAACCTATCTAATTCCTACTGGATGATTTTATTTCGAATATTAGTCGTCTTATCTTCTACATTAATGTGTTTTGGACCTCTTTAATCTGAATATAAGTTTATAATAAAATAATGTTTTCACACTTTCCTAAAGAGCCCCTCCACTCCCTTATAAAAGGAGGCCAATTTTATGCAATTCCTCACACCTCTCAAGCCTTTTGGCTCATCCAAACTCGACCCAAATAATCTCCCTACATCCCTATTCTCCACCTAGAAGCCTTAAATTATGAATAAGGCACTTCAAAAAGTCCTTTTGGTTCAAACCAAAGGAAGTTACCCAAATTAAAGGTAATAGTTTCTCTTAAGTTGTTTTATTTTATTCTAATTCTCCAATCCCTAAACTCTTTTTAATAAATTCTTTTGTGGAAACACTAGTATCCTAAAAATACTATTATGTTGTTATGAGAAGGATTATAACTACACTTACACACACCTCCATCTAATGGATGAATAAAATAATGTTTCTGTGATGGAAAACTAACGCCTCACGAAACGATGATTGTTCAATTTTATCCTACCGCCTCTCATGGTGTCCATTATGATGGAAATATATTTATATATGATATATATTATGTTTATTATTTCCTTATTCTTCTTTACTTCCCAATTATATCAAGCCTTTATGGTTTCCATAGTTGGTAAATACGATAATCTCATTTGAGGAAGTGCGGACTACCGCCCCCTCAAAGTGATGTGATTCGTTAATTCCTTCTGTGGGATGTATAAAGGATGGATTTAATGATATTATATATGATATTATACAGGAATTATAATATACCTATGTATAATTATGTTTTAATTCCATTAAAATAATAAATATAAATAAAAGTAGTGTTCATGCGTACGTACGGTTTACCGTCTCCATGAATGGTGCATTTCATTTCTTACCTCCATATGTTATCTAATATTATAAATACATGTATATTCTAGATATATAAGGAATATATATGATATATATTTCATGATTTACATTCTGGAAGTAATTAAATCATGATATAAGTAATAATAACATCAATAACAACAAGTCCAAACACTTACGATAAGTAATATGATTTTACCCAAAACGTTGCTTTAACATGGGATTTACAAAAGAATGGGTAATATAAAGTCATAATTTAACCATATATGATATAATAACAATGAATATGATTTTTTTAATAAGTCAGTGACATTATTTAAATCATTATACAGGAGTTTCAGATACGTACGAAGCATATCAGACCTAAGGTAAGGGATAACTTTTCCAACCTCATTTTTATCTGAGATTGTTTATTCATAAGTATTTACTTGGGTTATTGTTATCATCCAAGACCATGTTTTCTAAAAAAATTATGTATGTTTAATGTCCTTTTTACCCATTTTGTCTTTTACTACATGGTATGTAAGGAATCTTTCTTTTGTTTATGTTACGAGGTACTTTTTGGATTTTCCGAAAAAAGTACGAGGAGAATGTTTTTTTATCTTATACAGCATGAAAGGATTTTTATGGTTTTATAAAGCCATATTTTCATGAATATTCCTCAAAAATATTTCATGAATATTTTCAAAAATATATATTTCTTTTAAAATTGCATGACGTTTTGTGAAAAGAAATTTATTTTGAAGAAGATAGGATACTTTCCTCAAGAATTCATTTCAAATGTTTTATCAAAACCATTTTGCATCTTAGATGACATTATTTCATATGTTTATGTTTCAAGTATAATGTATCTATGATTTACATGGTTTCAATTTTCTTATGATGAAATGATATCCATTTGTTTTATATGGATTATGTTATGATGGGATGATGTTTATGAAACACATTTTATTCTTTGTGTTATGATGAATGATTTATGTTTATGTTGTGGCACAAGTAAGAATTATTTCAATATGAGATGGGTGGGACCTATATCTCCCTCTAATGAATTGGATAAAGATTTATATCTGATGAGATTGAAATGGCTATAATGACAAGTAATTTCGGTTCAGTAATACAGGGCCGGAACGGCAAGTAAACCCGGTTCAGTAAGGGACTTTGTCCACTAAGATGGTCTTGGCAGTAATGCCTTGGATACTATAGAAATCATTACATGTGATTAATGGATTCCACAATTACATGTTTTATTCTCATTCTATTTTATCATTATTAATGTTCCTTTATGATCTATGCCTTATGTACTGCCATGTTTTATGTCATTGCTCAAGATTTTGATGTTTAAACATTAAGTTCATGTTTTTAAGTTCAAATGTATATGATTTGTTTTATTTTATCCATGCTTAACCTTACTGAGAATTTTAACTCACCCTTTATATGTTTTCTTTTCCCCAGGATTTAAAGAAAGGTTTTAGTTTAACAAACAAAAGGGGAAGATCTTTATGGGAGATGTTGAAGATCTTTCACCATGATTAGAAGATTATATTTCGAGTTTCCAAAGACACTAAACTATTACGGTCCATGTGTGTCTATTTTTTTTATGTATTAAGTATTCCGAAAAAGTAATGTAATATCCATGTACGTTAAGATTCGGGCCTCTACAGTTGGTAACAGAGGAAAGGTTTAGTCAACCATTGGAAACTAGGATGCGAGAACTTTAGTGTGATCCCTAGAGATATTTCTAAGGTATTTCTAGGGATGTCCCTAAGGTTAAGTATATGTATAGGTTATAGTCCTAGAATTACGGTAACGATCTTAGAATTAAACCTAAGATGTTAGATATTGATGTTACTCCCCCTTTATTATGTTGTTTTACCTATCATGATTTTTGCCTCTCACAGAATTCTTTTTGTGTTTTAGTCAATGGAGGGAACCAGAAGGAATTTTGTTAACATTGAATTGAATGAAAAAATTGGTGATTATGAGAAACAAAATTGCGTAATTCCTAGAGAGAATGATATTGTGATTATGCTGAATCATTCATCGCGATATATGATTGACAACGTGAAATTTAGTGGTATTCATAATTCATAAAATAAGAAAAATATAGACTTTTATGCATGTTCACGTGTTGAGGAGCATAAAGAAATGAAGATTGATATTTCTAAAGATGGGAAGAAGAACCTTGAGGAATACCTCAAATGGAGGGGAAGATGTTATCTGTGTGGAGAGAAGGGTCATAGAGTGACAGACTGTTATGGAGTTCAATGTCTTATCTGTGGAGAACATGGGTATTACCCAACTTAAGCCCTGACCTAAGAGGTTACTTCTAAATCAAGGAAGGACTTATTCCATGACAATCATTAAAGATGATGGTTTGAAGTGTTTATGTATTGGTATTCATAAATAATGTTATTGAGTTTATTTTATGGTATATTGGAATATCAATGTATTGGTCCATTGTGGTTTTCCATAAGAATATGGCATCGGTAACCCAGAAAGGTGATTAAAATATTTTTGTAAAGCAGATGATATTCACATAATGAAGGGATAAAGAGAAACTAATATGTTTGATAGTATTCATGAGCTCATGATTGATATAAGGACTAAGTGGTATCATGGTTTGAGTATATAGAATTTTTGGGATTTTGGAATGTGGAAAGAGACAACTTTTGACAGCATTCATGTTTTCAACTAAGGTTCTATGGTAAATCATGTTGCAATAGAATAAATGATTAATGAATTCACATGTTTGGAATGTGACCAACAAGACATATCATATGATAAATGGTGTTATTCACGTTCTTGTTATGTGACCTTTCCAGTAATTGTTTTCTTTATACTATGAGCTTGGACAGATGTATTTTGGATAAGTCTAAAGATTGTAAAGGGTTATGTCAGACATCACATAGTATTGTTTATGGCTAGAACTTTTTTTCGAAATTATTTCTGTAATGTTATAATAGTGTAGTTTAAAAAAAAGGACAACATGCAGGATGGGAGACAACCCGTCACGTCGGACAAGGTTGTGGGAATCGAACCCACAACCGAAGTGCGACAGGCCTTTATCACCTACCACTGGACTACAGGAAGTCCCTGGTTAGTAGAAATTAGTTTTATTTTATTAAGAAGTATGATAGTTGATGTATAAGTCCATTTTTGGAATCATATATGATTAACCTCACCATAGATGAACTTATGTATAAATTTTTCTAACCTTTTTATTAAAACAGATGGAATGACCCATCATTCTATCACATGATCTGTTAGCACTTCATGAATAACAAATTCAACTTCATTTCATTAAGAGATGAAGTGGAAATTGTTCAAGGCACGAACAACAGTGATATGGTACCAAAATCATGTAAGTATTTCTTTTAATTCATTAACTTTAGGAAAATGATATTGAAAACCAAAAAAATGTTTTCCTAGTACTCTTATATATGATGAATCAGATGGTACCTTAGATCATCACAAATCTATGGCTTTGTGATTGTTGGCTTATTCATATCCCTGTTCTCTACCAATCTCCATCAGAACATGATGGTTAGATTTTTCTTCCATATCCATATTTTCACATATGTTCTCCTATGTGGAAACCCAGTGATTAGTTAATTTGGGTAATCATAACATTTAATACTTTAGTTTTTAAAGATTGGTTTTGGTATTCCTTTTTATTATGTGGGTTTCTATTAAAGAAACTATCAAGTACTAAACCATTTATAACCCCAGCGAATTTTGAGGGAGAAATTCATTTTAAGAGGGGTAGAATGTAACAACCCGAGATTTTATGAGAATTATTCTTTTTAATTTCTCTAATGTCTTTTGTTGTACGCTACACCAAGATTATCTTGTGCTATACGAAACACCATATTAGCATGTAATATACGCAAAACTATTCTTGGTTTGTGTTACACACAATTTCAAGTTCTTTTTGTAGAAATTATTTTACGCAATAATAAGTATAGATTTTGTTTAATGTATAAATAAAATAAGTTTTGATTATATTATACGCAACATTGGGTGTATATATATATATATTCAATTTATAAATGAAATATGGTTGGATTCTGTTATACGCAACAACAAAGGACTCTTTCACTACATGCAACCCTAACTTGGCTTACATTACACGCAATCGTGAACTTCCTCGATAGCATGGGTAGTACGCAATACCGAGTTTCACTAAACAACAATATAATGTTATAATATTATTATGGACGAGCCATTATGAATAGTATTAACTAAATTTTTAATTTTATAATATTACTATTAATCTTACATATTTTCTAGAACATGGTATGAGAACAAAATAAATTTTTCGGGTAAAATAAGTATTTTTCAATAAAGGAAATTATGTCGCCTTTTGATGGTGCACCCACTTTAAATATAGTTTTTGACTTGTTTATAAGTTCAATTTGACAAATTAAAATTCTTCCTTGGAATCAAGATATAAAATTTTAATTTGGATAAATTTTTCATATTATTCTGATAACTTTCATATTTTGATGAATAGTAAAACACGCTATATTTTAATTAAAAACAAATTTTTTCATCGCAATAATATATATGGTTAGATTATATTTTTAATTGGTTTTAAAGTTTAATTAGAATATGTTTTTACCATTTAATCCAATGTTGGTCATTAGAATTAATTTCACATTGAATTTGGACATAAACAAATGTCGATCTTTTGATAGTTATTGTTTCCTAAAAACACGCTATTTGTTTTGATAACGGGAATTAATTTTAAAATTAATTAACGCTACTTATATGTTTTGAATTTTGAAAAATAGAAATAATTTTTGAATTTGGAATATCAAATATATCTTAGGCTGAATTTTTGGTATTTTTCTGAAAAACTTCAATTTTTGATGAATAGTGGAAACACTGAGTTTTTGGTTAAAAGAGACTTTTTATTTAAATAATAATTTATTTGATTTAATTTTTTTAGGTCAAAATAGATAAATAATACTTATATAATTTCAATTAAATTCATTGGAATCATTTTATAAAAATTTTAGATTTATAAAAATTGTATTGAACTTTTCACCGTCTTTTCCCCACCTCCTAGGAGCTTTTGCAATTGTTCATAAAACTTAATTTTACCTCTTCTGTGAGTTGAATTTAGAAAATCCAATAGACACGGTTAATATAAAGGAGTGAAATGTGGTTCAATTAGGTAAAAATAATTTTTGGTGAATAGTTTCGTTTTACATTTGTTTACCACGGTTAAAGGTAAATAGGGTAATTCAAGGTTAAAAGAATATTATAATAATTAAAAATTACCTTAACACTTGTCCAAAACTTATTGGATGAGTTATGGACGACCATGTTCATACTTGGGTAGATTTTGGGACCCCATGGAGCCACTTATGAAGACAATGACACATTATATTAATTAATTTAATGTAAAGACAAAATTGGCATTAACAAACATCCTTCAGTAATTAATTTTTATAATGGGATATAAAAATTATCTTTTAGACTATAAATATTAATTGGAAATATAAAAATATTTCCTACATTTTGGAATTTTTTTATAATTTTTAGACATCAAATAAATTAAATTATTTATGACACAATAATGATGCAGTATTTACCTCATTAATAAATGATTTAAATAAATAAGATTATAATTATTAAAATATCATCCAAAACCTATCCAATTCCTATTGGATGATTTTATTTAGAATATGAGTCATCTTATAATCGACATTAATGTGTTTTGGACCTCTTTAACCCGAATATAAGTTTATAATAAAATAATGTTTTCACACTTTCCTAAAGAGCCCCTCCACTCCCTTATAAAACGAGACCACTTCTATGCAATTCCTCACACCTCTCAAGCCTTTTGGCTTGTCCAAAATCTACCCAAATAAGCTTCCTACATCTCTCTCCTCCCCCTAGAAGCATTAAATTATGAAGAAGTCACTTCAAGAAGTCCTTTTGGTTCAAACCAAAGAAAGTTACCCAAATTAAAGGTAATAGTTTCTCTTAAGTTGTTTTCTTTTATTGTACTTCTCCAAACCCCTAAACTCTTTTTAATCCTTTATTTTGGGACAAAACCAGTATCCTAAAACTACTAGGATGTTGTTATGATAAGTATTAGAACTACACTTACACACACCTCCATTTAATGGATGAAGAACATAATGTTTCTGTGATAGCAAACTAACGCCTCACGAAACGATGGTTGTTCAATTTTATCCTACCGCATCTCATGGTGGACATTATGATGGAACTGTATTTATATATGATATATATTATGTTTATGATTTATTTATTCTTCTTTAATTCCTAATTATATCAATCCATTATGGTTTCCATAGTTTGTAAATTCAATAATCTCATTTGAGGAAGTGCGGACTACCGCCCCCTCAAAGTGATGTGATTCGTTAATGCCTTATGTGGGATGTATAAAGGATAGATTTAATGATATTATATATGATATTATACTGTAATTATAATTTACCTATGTATTATTATGTTTTAATTCCATTAAAATAATAAATATAAATGAAAGTAGTGTTCATGCGTACGTACGGTTTACCGTCTCCATGAACGGTGCATTTCATTTCTTACCTTCATATGTTATGTAATATTATAAATACATGTATATGATGGATATATAATGAATATATATGATATATAAATCATGATTTACATTCTGGAAGTAAGTAAATCATGATATAAGTAATAATAACATCAAGAACAACAAGTCCAAACACTTATGATAAATAAGATGATTTTACCCAAAACGTTGCTTTAACATGGGATTTACAAAAGAAAGGGTAATATAAAGTCATATGTGAACCATATATGATATCATAATAATGAATATGATTTTTTAATAAGTCGCTTAAATTATTTAGATCATTATACGGGAGGTTCGGATACGTACGAAGCATATCGGACCTAAGGTAAGGGATAACTTTTCCAATCTCGTTTTTATCTGAGATTGTTTATTTGTAAGTATTTACTTGGGTTATTGTTATCATCCAAGACCATGTTTTCTAAAAACAATTATGTATGTTTAATGTTATTTTTACCCATTTTGTCTTTTACTACATGGTATGTAAGGAATCTTTCTCTTGTTTACGTTACGAGGTACTTTTTGACTTTTCTGACAAAAGTATGAGGAGAATGTTTTTTTTAACTTATACGACATGAAAGGATTTTTATGGTTTTATAAACCCTTATTTTCATGAATCTTCCTCCAAAATATTTCCTGACTATTTTCAAAAAAAATCTATTTCTTTTAAAATTGAATGACGTTTTGTGAAAAGAAATTGATTTTGAAAAAGAAAGGATATTTTCCTAAAGAATTCTTTTCAAATGTTTTATCAAAACCATTTTCCATCTAATATGACATTATTTCATATGTTTGTGTTTCAAGTATAATGTATCTATGATTTACATGGTTTCAATTTTCTTATGATTAAATGATGTCCATTTGTTTTATATGGATTATGTTATAATGGGATGATGTCTATGAAACCCATTTTATTCTCTGGGTTATGATGGATGATTTATGTTTATGTTGTGGCACAAGTAAGAATGATTTCAATATGAGATGGGTGGGATCTATATCTCCCTTCAATGCATTGGGTAATATTTATATCTCATGAGATAGACATGGCTGGAACAGCAAGTAATTCTGGTTCAGTAATACAGGGTTGTAATGGAAAGTAAACCCGGTTCAGTAAGGGACTTTGTCCACTAAGATGGTCTTGGCAACAATGCCTTGGATACTATGTAAATAATTAAATGTGATTAATGGATGCCACAATTACATGTTTTATTCCCATTATATTTTATCATGATTAATTTTTCTTTATGATATATGCCTTATGTACTACCATGTTTTATGTCATTGCTCAAGATTTTGATGTTTAAACATTATGTTCATGTTTTTAAGTTCAAATGTATATGATTTGTTTTATTTTATCCATTCTTACCCTTACTGAGAATTTGATCTCACCCTTTATATTTTTTATTTTCCCTAGGATTTAAAGAAAGGTTTTAGGTAAGAAAACAAAAGGGGAAGATCTTTATGGGAGATGTTGAAGATCTTTCACAACGATTAGAAGATTATATTCCGAGTTTCCAAAGACACTAAACTATTACGGTCCTTGTGTTTCTATTTTTGTTATGTATTAATTATTCCAAAAAAGTAATCTAATGTCCATGTACTTCAAGATTCGGGCCTGTACAATTATACTCTCTTCATCTCGTGGGTTAAATGAGGATGTTTATGATCTCTTAAAATCAGGGGTTTTTTTGGATGATTATGATCGCCTCAATTTCTGGACTATATAGGATGATTAATCTCTCCTAAACTTGTGGCTTTTGGAGGATGACTTTGATCTCCTCAATTTTTCATATGATGAGGATCTCTAGACATGGTCTCTAGTATCAGGATTATGAGCCTTTAATTTTCCAAGGTTCTTGATCATGGTGTCTCACATATATGGTTGAGAATCACATTTTTATCTCAAGGGGTGGGAATAAATTCTCTTTGATGATCTATACTTTCATACCCAACATTGGTCAAACACTTAGGGTTCATCTGAGTCGCAATGTCATGACCGCTTACAAACTAGGACCTAGGAATCAGACATTAGACTGCATTTACATGACTTGATTAGATTTACATCTATCTCTGGTCCATTCATAGGATGTCTGAATGCACTTCCCTGGAATAATTTTTTATAGTGATTATAGGTGAGTACGGGTGAACACAGGTATAGGATGAGTATCCACATGTGGTGACATTTATTTATAAGAGGTATTTCCATTGTCGGTATAAGCAGGTATATATTAATTGGGATTATGGACACAAGGATTGACTTATTGATACAAGGATTGAGTTTCATGATGTCCAGATCAAATCCCTTTCACAGGATGACAAGTTGATCATTTTTATGGACCAAGGATCAACTATCCACTGGTTTATGCTATTTAATTCACCATACTCATGAATATTCATATATATATATTTATAGGTATATGACTATACATGTATACACATATAGACATGGACATCCATGGTGGAACTTTCCCTGTTGATCAGGGATATTGAGAAACGTTTTAAATGTGGTTTCACATTTTTTATCTTTACTTATCTTTTTAGTTGCGTCTCATCTAGGCTATGAAAAATTCTTTTTCATACACTTTTAGTAGCATATTTATAGGTTCATCATTGGGGTGGCCTATTGATATTATTTCTCAACCATAGATGTGATCCTTGGTGTACGTGTAGACTATATGTCTTCTTTTCAAGTTAATATAAGTTTCATGGTGGATAGGGATGAGTCCCAAAGTTTCATGATCGAGCGAAACTACAAGAGGGGGTTCTTCTGATAATGTTGGTGTAGTTCGATAGTGACTATAGACCGGGTATGTTGTCTTGCACAGAGTTAGTAGTAGATCCTTGAACAATTATTTCTGTTTCTTTTGTATTCGTGTATATGTATAGTCATCTCGGTGGGTGACCAATGTTGTATGTATGGCATATCTATTCGATATTTTTATCATTTTCATTAATTATTATAGCATCTTCTATTTCAGTTATTTGTTACATCCAAAATCGGTTTTACTTTCTAACATGTATAACACTTATCTATTTCCACTAATTTATTACTCTAATATGAGGTAATTTTATCACCACTATCACACCCTATGCCCTAATTACTATTCAATAGTCTCTAGAATAAGGGAAGGCATGGATGAGGCCTTATAACCAACTGGCTCAGAGCACCGTTTTAGTGGCATTTGGGTTAGGATGTTACAAAGTGGTATCAGATAAATTCTTTTTCAAATATATTTTATTTGGTTATATGGAAAACAAGAGTATTAGGAATGTATTTGAACCTCTGATGGATATCATACTTGAGTTTCAAGAACACTTTTTTTGGTAATAAGTCTCGGTTTCTAGGGCATGGGATTTCTATTCTAATAAACAATGTTACAATTGTATATGATTTTCACCTTGAGTGACACAGATGTTGTGTGAATATTATAATTTATTGTGTATTTCTAGATATCTTCCATTGGAAAGAGGCCAGATATGGATTTTTACTCTTTTACAGTGAAGTTAGGAGGCTTCTCATGCATCATATTTGACATATTGGATTCACATCATATAGCCTTTCTAGTGTGTGATTGTTTCAGATGACTGAGTCCTATTTAATTGTTACTACATACATACATACATATATATATATATAATTATTATGCTCATTTATGTGGATCTATGTTGAGGAATTGGTGTGAGCCTGATGACTCGGTCCTCATGCATAGGAGGTGCAGTGACCCTAGTAGGTCGATATGGCACATGATGTCTTTCTTTTTACCCATTATAGGGTGTTATTTCAAATAACAAGGTTATCTTAACATATCATTTAGTATGATTACTATGGATACAAATAATTTTCTTATGAATTAGTCATACATGGGAGTACTACTCTATATAGATGCTCATTGAGGGTCAGTTCATTCTCTTTTGTGTTGGTATCATGACCTTGAGGGAGTGGTTCCTTAAGAGGATACTCAGCGAGGATCACAAACTTGTAGGACATGTTTACATTTTTGGAAATTGTAGGTTGTTTTTATATTTACCTTCTTCATAGAGGTTTGATATTTTGGGTTAGGAGGTTATATCATCTAATCTAGTTGTGATACATGATCTATAGGGTTATGTAGGAGACCTAGACACCCTTAGTTTTGACTTAGAATATTATAGGTAAACATCTATTTTGTTTGATGGAAACCTATAAGAGAGAGGTTGGATCATGTTTTCAGATGCCTTTTTAGGAAGTGAGTTAGGATTTATACTTATTTTGGGATTGAGGCACAGTAGGTGTTTGTGTTTTGAGTTATAGGAAAGTTGATTCCTTTAGATTTTGACAATAACCTGGAGTGATTTTTTTTAAAAAACTGGATTTGAAAGTCAGGGTTGTTTGACTACTATGTATGTTTGACTAGTGTTTTTATATCTTCTTATGTAGTCAGAGTGTGGGTAAATGCTCATTATTGTAGTGTCATTGGTTAACAGGCTATCACGTAATAAAATCATGGAATAAATGAGGTGCTCAATTTTAAAGAGGTGTTACAAGGATTCTTATGGATTAATGAGACTAATGTGTCATGTGTCATGGTCATCCTATCCTAATAATGGACTTCTCAGAAGATTATGAGTTGGGTTATAAAGGTATATGTTGGTTGCTCATAGTGCCATTAAATAATAAATCGTTATGTGGATAGGTGTTAAACGAGGACTAATGGTTAAATACATGATGTAGGAATGGTTTCTCAGGACTTATGGTTAAGTGACCAATGTCCCTCTATGGTAGATGTGAAATTTTGAATAATACGGGTACCACATGATGGTTGGCCTGTGGCCGGATCAGGACATGCTATATTTATTGATGTGGTGTTAGATGATGGTTAAAGGTAGGTGTGGAATGCTTTATTGTGAGTGTGGCTCAAAGAGAGTTGTGCATATATTTTGTGGAATATTAGTGTACTCTTGTTTAGAGATGTTCATACTCTATCTTTACTTATTCTTGAATATATTGAGAGAGCTCTGGACCTACACTGATATTTTTTAATTTTAAATTTCATTCCTAGTTAGGAAGAGGGAACATGTTTAGGTTGTAGTCAAAGGAGTGGTGTTCGGTAGTCCATATGTTGGGGAGTGCACCATTGGCCTCTTAAGGGTAGTGATCCTCAATTTCAGTTGGAAATCGATGTTTTTTCTAGGCTTTTGGGATCGAAGTTTGGTTTTGAGATGATGATTAAGGTATTCCTATGGTTAAGAGTTCTATATCAGTCATAGTTAAAAATCATCCATATAAAAGATAGTTGTTAATGATATGAGATTTGGTCATTGGAGATTCCTAATAGATTTTTATTATATATTATCAAGTTGAAAATTATGGACTCTAGCCATACCACCAAGGATTATCGGGAATGATAATGTTTGTGGTTGGGAGATTACAAGGACCTGTGTTTTTTCTGACTTAAGTATTGAACATAAATTCAATTTTTTTCTTTAAGATGCATATAAGGTGTAAAATGGTAATTTTATCCAATCAAATGATATAGGATAATTTTTTTAACCACATTATTAGTCACGAAATAGGGTATTTACCCTATAAGGGGGTTTTGGTAGAAATATGGGCCATTCAAATTATAGAAGAATAATTAATATCTAGTGTTTAATAAATTAAATATTAATTTACTCACATCGGTTGATTTAGACATATATTTTTAATGAATCATTGGATTGAGGTTGTTTCTCTAACTTTTAGTTCGAAATAAGATGTTTTCCCTATGTGTTCATAAACTTGAGTTGGGCATCAGGGATGGGTTGGGCCCCATTTTCCTTTTCTTATTTTTCTTTTTTTTCTTCTTTTTAATTTCCTCCATTTATTTAATCCTCCTAGATTTCCTAGGATCCCCCCCCAGTGGGTTACTATTAATCATGATAGGGATAATATAGGTAGAAGGATATAGTGAAAGGGAGAGGAGGAGTTAAATCTACCATCGTGGAGCTCGAGATGCATCGGGTCATCATACAGAAACTATGGACCGCAGAAATGGGTGAAGCTTCGACGGATTCTACCCAAAGATAGTATGTTTTTTTAAATACCTGTAAATTTTTAAGTTTTACACCACTTATATGATTTCATATGGCCACTTGTGGCTGGATCTACTATTCTTGGGTTGAAATGGGGGGTTCAAGGTGATTCAGGGGGTTTTTGTTCAGGAACACGAGTCTACATAGAATTTTTTCAGGGAACACATGCCATATGTTCTTTCTGTTTAGGGAAGATGATGTTTTCAAAGAAAAAATCATGTACTAGGGTGTACACATCATTTAATAGTACTCAATAGCTTATCTGAGTACTTGGATAGGCTACCAGTGTTTGGATACATGGCTGTGTAGAGTACATGGCCAAACCCCGTGTGGGTTTCATGCCATGTATATGTACATGGAAAAGTTTTCTGAGGTACACAATCAAGTACCCCATGTTGGGTTTAAATCATGTACTCATCATGAACTTCATGTACATGGGAATTATCACTCCCAAGCCGATTGAAGTAAATGGCCAGGTTGGGCCTCAGAAATACACACCATAGACTCAAGGAGATACATCATGTACTAACCCTTCTTCACCCTTTGAGGTTTTTTATATCTACTCACCCTAGAGTTGGAATTAGACCCCTGAGTAGTCTATTATTTTTATATTTTTTTAGCTCATAATGGAAAGACCTGTGAGTTGTTTTTAGGACTTATTGGTGGTGTTTCTTATTGTTCCTAAGCAGAAAGGTTCTTCCTCTTGTAATTGAGTCTAGTGTCTCCTGATAGTGAGACCTATTCAGAGATTAGTCAGGATCTATCTATCTTGGCTAATGTTTTTTTAGCTTTTCCCTTGAGGATGTCTCCCTTGTGGGATATTTCCTTATGACCTAAGAGGCCATGATACTAGTTGTATTTTAGGATCACCTAAAGGATTCCTCTACTTACTGTTCGACTTAGAGGGTATCATATAGGATTCCTCTTTATTCTATATGTACCAAGGGTCCCCTATGAGATGAATTTTCTTAGTGATAATGTAGGGAATCCATCACATGATTCTATTAACCATATCCCATTTAGTGAATCCCAGGTAGGATTCCTCAACTTCTTATGTTTTCTTTAGGGGCTTGTGTGTGGAACCTTTTCCTAAGTACCATTTAGAGGATCCCCTATAGGATGCCTTCATTTTTTTCCATTCGAGGATCCCATGTAGGATTATTTCATTACCTTTTTAGCTATATATACCATGTAGGACACCTTATCTTGTTCTTGAAACTTGAAGATCCCATGTAGGATGCCTCTTTATTGTTTTGAATTAAGAGACCCTATGGGTTCCCATTGTTTGACTAACATTGAGATAGTAAAATTGGTTTGGGTAGATATGGTAGGGGGTGTCACCTTAGAACTTGTGGAAAACTTGCAATCCCGTGGCGCTATGGACATAGTGGTTAGTTTAGGAATCCATCCACCCTCCATCATGGTTTATCTTTCACATGTTTATTTTTTATGCAGAAATTTTAGCCAGACATTCTTCATGGTTTTTGGTTATTAACCCTAACATGAGGCATTTCGATTTCTCTTTGGTATGCTTGGAAATTCTTCCTTGGATCTAGATTTTGATCCATTTTATTTCTAATATTTACTAGTATACCTAGAGGGGATTTTTTTGTAGAGCATGTATATTTTATTATTATATTGATGGGATGTCTATAGGTGTTTAGTAGAATCTTTATGTTGTTCATATTACTATTATATATGGGTATGACATTACAGTCTATAGAGGATGATTAAACTCTTCTAAGCAAGTGGCTTATAGAGGATGAATATTCTCTTGATTTTTCATATAATGAGTATCTCTATACATGCTCTCTTGGATCTGTATTATAATCCATTAATTTTATAGGGTGGTTTAGCATGGGGTATCACACTTATTATTGAAATTTGAATTTACATCTCAATGGTTGGGAATGACATCTCACAAGTGATCAGTTTTTACATGTCACCTAAGTGACAGAACCTTTGGTTTAATCTAATTCATAATGTCATGACTGCCAATGGACTAGGAAAAAAGGGTCAACCATTGGACTATATTAAAATGGAATGAGCATCTTGGAATCTAGATATTTTCCATTTATAGAATGTCTAGATGCACTTCTGTGGAATCCTTAATTATAATGAATGGAATCAAGTATGGGTGAGCCCTTGTGTAAGAAGAGTATCCCCCTTTGGTAACGTAGATGGAAAAGATTAATTTTTAGCATTAGATGAAGAAGATATATGTTTATTTAGATTATAGATCTTGATATTGACTTAATGATACACAGATTGATTGGAATGACTTCGAGCTCAATACCCTTTCATAGGATGTCCAGGAGATCCGTTTTATGGACCATGGATCGATTGTCGGTTAGTTTATGTTATTTCATTTTACCTTAATCATGAATATTAATATTTATGTATATATGTATAGGTATGGGACAATAAATGTATACATATATAGATAGGGAAATCTATTATATCACTTTCCCAGTTGAGAGGGGTTTCGGACATGAGGATCGACTGTGGTTTTACATTTTTAGCTTTACTTGTATTTTCAGTTGTGGCTTAGCTAGGCTGATCATATTTCCTTTTTGAGAAATTTTAGTAGCATATTTATTGGTTCATCATTAGGGTGTCCAACTGAGATTATTCCTCACATCAACACAAGAACCTTGGTGTATGTGTAGAATGTATATCTAGTTTTTAGTTTGAGAATAATTACATAGTGGATAGGGATGAGTCCCAACGTTGCATGATCATTTAGAGTAGCTCAAGTAGGTTCTTCGGATTGGGATGGTGTAGTTTGATAGTGATTGGGTACTAGGTGTGTGGTTCGGCTTGGAGATAGTAGTATAGACATGTACTTTTATTTCAGTTTCTTTTATATTCCTTTATTTGTATGGTTATCCCAATAGGTGACCATTTTTTATTTACGGAATATCTATTCAATATTTTGTAGCTTTTTCATTTATTATTACATCATGTTCTATTTTATTTAGTTGTTAGATCCTCACTAGGTTAACTTTTTATTGTGTATGAAACTTATCTATTTCTGATGTTTTATTACTCTAATAT
Source organism: Viscum album (assembly GCA_963277665.1). Classification (NCBI taxonomy): domain Eukaryota; kingdom Viridiplantae; phylum Streptophyta; class Magnoliopsida; order Santalales; family Viscaceae; genus Viscum; species Viscum album. The sequence continues at coordinate 1,785,579,451 of OY728155.1, read as the reverse complement.
GTGGGAATAGTCTCTCCACTATCACACCCAAGGCCCTCACTTCTAGTCAACAAACAATGGCATACAGGGTGGTCCTATTGTAGCCACATTGCCAACTATCTTAGAGAATCATATTTGTGGAAAATCGGTCAGGATGTTAAAAGTTTTTCCTTGATCATGATTAAAGTGAGAACCATGATATTTAAATAATTAAAAACTATATAATCATCATATTAATAATTAAAACTTCATTAATATAATAAGTATTATTACATTTTAATTTGAAAAATTATCCCTGAAAATATTATGTCAATCCCCTCATTTAATTCATTAAAATAGTATTTCTTTAATATATGCATGGATTATCTATCTAGAAACATCGAATATATTCTATTTAATTATCAATAATAAATTATGATTGATATTCTTAAATTTGATCTGATGTTGAAAACTTTAATAGGTTTCCTTCATAATGATATGTCAACATAAAGATCCATATTACAATATAAATGATCCTTATGACCTTCCCTCAATCCGACTATAGAATGCAGAAATTTTATTAGGAAATGATCCTTAGGAAGCATAGAATCATCATTATAAAGATCAAAATTATAATTATGCAAAAAATAAATGATTCTTATGTGGGTTTGATGAGATGTTTATGTAAACTTGATATTCCATTCATGTAGAGCACATTCATTATTACATAGTTCCATCATGGTTATGTTGATTCAGTTTCATGATTATGAAAATAAAATTAATATTTTACGACATTTTATAAAGTTTTTTCAAATGTTTATTACAAGTAACAAGATGATCCTCATGCATCCCAGACTGAGTCAAATTTAAAAAATTCTTCCTCAAAACATATTTCATATGTCTTATACAATAAACCTCTAATGCTTTTTTACCCTTCATTATATGAACTTCCCACACCATAAAAGTTTGTATGGATGATTACTTGTCTAAGATTACAGCAAATTCCAACTCGACACATATCATTATCGTTTATTGTAAATAACTGTAAGATAACATATATTTTCATTAAATCAAACAAAAACACATCATGTGTTAATAGTATTAGGTGTATCCATATTTTTCTCTCTTATTTTATATTTTATATTTATCCTATAAAAAAAATTAAATCTCTTCTCTTAAAGGTTATAAAATCCTTTAAAGTAGTGGAATATAACTTCTTCTAGTAGAAATAATTAGACTAAGTATCTTATTTGGAAGTTAACCCCTCTATTATCCCATACTATTACTATGTTGACATTAGTAGCATTATAGGGTTATTTAAGATATAACTAAAAAATTATTTTAATATAATAACACTTTGATGAACTACTTTCTACTTTATTTAATTTTATTAAATGAAATACCTTCAATATTAAGATTATTATCATGTTATTATATGAATACTTGTGTTAGTATATATTTCTAATTGATATTAATTGTACATGTATATTTCCTTATTGTTGTATGAATAAAATTAAAGCATTGGTTCTGGGGTAAAATCCATTTTATAGATTCTTTAATCCAAAGATGATGTTGTCTACAATTATATGTTAATAATTAATTACATTGTTGGAAATGGTATTTTTATGACTGAATTTGATATATATATATATATATATATATATATATTAGTTATGGGTTATTTCCCATTACTGTAGATCAATTGAGGATGTAAAAACTATAATTTTTCCTCTTATAATATTTAATTAGGATTTTTTATTCATTTTATTTTTTATTTAATGTTTTTCTCAATACGAGTGAAATTTTTCTCCCAAGTACTCATTTCATCACATAGAAAAAAACCAATTGTAGTAATTTCATTTATTTTTTTAAGTTATATATTATATTGATCATTATTATTCATTTATGTCCAAATTAATTTATGTTTCCATTACCTATACTTAATATTATTGTACATAGATATGGGTTTGGTGGTGACCACCTATAGGGTATGTTAAACCAACTCCCAACACAAATCACTTGAAATATTTGTAGATATTCTTAATAGTGATATATGTGAGTGAGATGCCCCATCACTTGATTGGTAATTAGCCTTGGATATTGGAAATATAGTGAGACTTCGGGAGAAGGTAGTGGATGGTTCATATGGATGTGTTCTAGTGTATTTTTTTGTTTTTTATTTATATATTGTAAATATGTGTTTACTTAAGTCATGTCTTATTCTTTATTTTCATGCATATAATCTCATCTATAGCTTTGTATAATTTTTTATCAAATTTCCTTTATGTAAAACATGGTTGTTATATCAATATATTGAGATTGTTTTTATTTAGTTATTAATTAAGAAAATATATTGTGACCAAATCATTTAACCTATTATTATATCATATTATTCAACATTCATGTCAATGTCTATAGATTGAAAAAATTTCATCAGACATTGTAGATATTTAGTTCAGACCATTTGATATCAATTGGGTCACTAAAAAATGGCATGAAATATTTTTTGGTATAGCCCGAATGGCCCGAAGGCCTTCTTTTTTTATTTATTTTTGAAAACCTGCATTCAAGGGATGAGGGGGAACCCTTACAAGGCTCGTAGGCTCATAGATTACAAGGCTCGTAGGCTTAGAAGATTACATGACCCAAAGGTCTTAGAGAAATCAACTAGACTATCTACAAGGAACTACCCCTCCCCAGCATCTGTATCATGATTGTAGCTCTCCACCTGCGCATATCCATCTATCTAGGCTTCTAGTGCATGAATAGGCTGGTCCCGATGCCATAGTCATACCCTCTTATTCTGAAAATACATTTTTCTATTACTCTGGTGAGTGAACCTGATCTGAATCCTCTTTTGCAGATGCTCCTTTTTTGTAGAGTCTGTCTGTGGCAACTGCATATGGCCTGAAGGCCTTGAGGTGGCCTGAAGGCCTTGAGGTAGACCAAAGGCCTTAAAGTTGGCATGTATGCCCTACTGACCCAAAGTCCTAGGTGGCTCAAAATCCTTAAGGAATCTAATCCTAAACTGATGGCTCAAGGTGAATAGTTCCAACTGCTACAGTATTGAACAGTACCTGCTACAGTGTCTGCTACGATACCCATACAGTGTATAGTTCTACTAGAGTATACCACACAGTGTATATCCTGCTACAGTACCGCACAGTGTGTGGTTCTGCTACAGTACCGCATAGTGTACAGTCTGGTACAGTGCCTACTACATTACCTGTTATAGTACTGCTACTGTGTCGGGAAAAAATGCCTCTGCCTAGTTTTGAACCTGGGTCTGGTAGATTCACTTAATGATACCTCACCAACTAGGTTGAGGCTCATGTGCTTCTTTTTGGTATAGGATATTACTGATATATAAGAGACTTGATTGTCATGAATTAGAAATTAATCCTTAAATATTCCAATTCCATAATAATTATGGTGGTAAATTGAGTTGTCTTGGTAGACTGAAGGATATTTATTTCACATATTAATTCAAAATTTTCTATTAGATTCTCATGTATCATTGGTATAAAATTATAAGAAACATGGTATTGGGTGGCTAAATTTTCAAATATAACTGGTTGCTAATGTCAAATAGATACCTAAATTAATAAAAACTAAAAGATAAATAAATAATGAATTACTACTTATTTATCTTTGGTGAATAAATTAATAAACTCCATCATTCTCTTAATGTGGTTAATTAATTAAATATATTATTATTATTGATGAAATATTTTATGATTAGACCTATAATAACAATTTTTGAGTCTATAGATTATTAATTAATAATATTTATGGAAAGGGCTCATGAAAATAAAATTGAGATGGATATATGATTTTGAATTTATTTTCACACATTTCCACATGTTTTTTTATGAATTAATTGATTTTTAATGTTATAATAGAGTTTTTAAGAGATATTTAAGAGTTTTTGAAAAATTTATGTCAGAACTGGTATTTTGTGGGAATCTTATTTTAGTGTTGGTTTTAGAGGATGTTGATTGAATTTAATTTGGATATTTTAATTAAAAAATATATTTTTCAAATTATTTTGATGACCTGTGAATTTCTCTGTGATTAATTCATTCAAAAAAATTGTTTGATAACAAAATATTTTTATGTAATTAATTTTTTTTAATAACTATTTTTTAGTTGAGATTTAGATTTATTTTCCTCAATTTAAATTTTTTTTGAGAAATTCTAATTATAAAAATTATATTCTAGTTTAGAAATTAATTTATATGAATTCATATTCAATAATTCCTTTAATATAATTTAATAATTTTTCTAAAATTCCAATTTTTATTATGTTTTTTGGTTGATTGTTTTTTTTATGAAATCATTTTTTCATCTCAATCTCATAAATATATCGATCTTTAAATTTAAAATTATCCTAACTTTGTCCATTGTTCATGGTGCTACTGTTATATGACTCTACCACTACCAACCATTTACTATTCTGCTACCGCTTAGCTCCCTAAAAAACTAAGGATCTACTGGTTTGTAATCTATATCGAGTCCGCCCCAAATCTACCATTCCACCATAGATAAATTTTTCCATCCCTCAACATCTACCTAAATCTTTGAAATATATCACGAATTTCACCAAACCACTTGTAGATCGAGATCTATTAGACTGAATCCCTTCTAACATTGGCCTTCGTCCTTGTTACAACTTCCATCTATCTTTAGAAAACCATACCATAGGTATATCTTAATCTACCAGTCCATCCACCCTTCACTCTAGATCTACTATCGACATAGCCCCTTTATGGAATAACAACCTAACCAAAACCTTCTACAGATGAGTCTCACCATGAGGATCTAGAACCCCTGCTAAAATACCAACAGCATTAGACCAAACAAGTGGGGAGACTCCACCAAGATAAATTATAGAGAAACCTCACCACACCATTATGAAAAAGATACTTGTTGTGCAAGCCTAAAACATTGGATGATGAAGTACAATTCTATGCAAGAGGAGGCAAAGCCTCCTAAATCCACTTGAGCCGCCCTGTAGAATATAACTCACAACAGATAATTTAGAAAACCAAAAAAAAAATAGTAAAACATAAAAAAAATAAAAGTGATATATAAAATAAATAAAAATAATGATAATACATAATAATGGATTATTTATACATATATCTAATACTATTATATATTACCTATAAATAAGTATTTATGTTTGTAAATGTTTTTATATTTATTTTATACTAATAATAATGAATACATATATATCAATGCTAATAATTATATTGATATTAAAATACATTTACATATTCATATTACTATTTAAATATTTATATCCCAAAAGTTACATGGGGCTAGGGATGAGCATTTTCAAGGACACATGGATTTAAGCATCATGTTAGTTAGGATTTCAATGTTTTTCTATGTATTATTTGAATAATATGATGTATTCTCCTCTCTCTTTTTGTCCTTTAACATGGGAATCATCTCGAATCCATGAAATGGGTAACTTTTATCCTCCCTCTCATCTTCTTTGCATTTTATTTCAATTGTTTCCTCATTTTTTACTTATCATTTCAATGTTTATGTTTTTTAATACAATTATGATATTTTTTTGCTCATCTATTCATTATTCCTCCATATAATTTGTGATATAAAATCTCTATAAATGGAGAACTACTTTTTAGTTCCTAATTCATAAATTGAAACATCATACTCCTAGGATATCTTCACTTCATTATAATTTTCAACACTAAATATTTCTTCTTAATATATTGTTAATGTGAGTTGGGGTGTGTGAGAGAACTCTCTTTCATAGGAAAAAATTTCTACCATTTTTTTCTCATTTACTTTCCCATTCCTCTATCATTTTCTCAATTGAGCACCTGAGTTTAGTTTTTTGATTTGACAATATCAGTATGATAATACTATCACATGAAATATCTTATCCAGAATGAGTCTGTAGAATGACTCATTTTACAATCTAGAGGAATTCTTATACTCTAAATAACTTCTATGTTTGAATGTTAATTTTTTTGGTGATAGAGATGTATATTGAGTGATTTCAGAGTTGATACAATCCTATAGTAGATCTAGAAAAGGGAGCTGAGGGTGGACCGACCTAGACTTGGATGTGTTCTTACTAATGTCCTCTTGTTTCTCTTCTAGTTTTTCTTATTATTTATATTTTTTCCATTACATTGTTTCACTCTAATTATTATCACAATTTTTAATATTATAATTTCATTCTTTCCAAATATTTAAAATCACAAAATGATTTTTAGGAATAACACTTGGTCAATCGAAACTTCTTCCTTGAGAATGACCCTAAGGTACTATGTTATATCTATGCTGTATAAATATACTTTTAACAATACTCATGAAAATGATGCTATCGTATTTTGGTTTCGTTTCTATGGAAGCAACATTTTCAATAGTGGTTTTTCCACTTTTTGAAAAAACAAATAAAAAATGATGAGACTACCATGACCCATAGAAGAAAATGTGGGATTTATCTCTTATGGAATTAAGGAATAGTTGAATATATTGAATTGATAATATTTTGAAGAAATAATTAAGTAATTTAAATAATAATTTAGACCACAAATCTAGTATGCCTTATTTAAAGAATGTAAGGGTTTTTCTCACATTTTTCTTATGTTTTATGTTTAATTACTAGAGTTTCCCACTTTTTCCATTAATATACCCCTGGATTCATGGATGGAGATTAAAGGTCTTTATATTGATGAAATTTTCATGAGTTGGAATGATATAATATAATAAAACCTATAAGAACCATGATAAAATCAAGAAGATAATTTTATTTTAATAATTTTATTTCATGCTTTTTTTATTATGAATTGTACAGTTATTTTTAAATAATTAAATGCGTTGAATAAGAATAATAATTTCACTCATTTACCTTGGAAGACACCACACTAGAGGTGGTATTTTTAAGAGAGGATATAGGAGTTTTTCTAACTAACTCTTTTTGTGTACATAATCCTAGGATAATTGTTCTATATTGAAGAAGAAAAAAACTGCACCAATTCAGAGAGTTTAAAATTCATCGAAAGAATCTATATTTCTATTTGAAACTAATTATATTTAAGCTTATTTAAATATGGTTTCTTATGTTTAATTAATTAAATATTTAGTTCATTTATTTGGTTTCTAATGGATTAAATAAAAACTTGAAGTTCCACCTACAAAGGTACTAAGGGAACTTGAAATTCTATTTTAAAATTTATTTTTAGGGGATACTTTTTAATATGAGTTGTTAGAGATATAAAAAAGATCAAAAGACGGTTGAGATTCATATATATTAGTCATAAAATAAATGATACATTGACATAAACAAAAAATTACAAGTGACACCAAATAATTGATTTCTTAATACCTGTGTACTCTCATCCTAAAGTCGTATATTTGGTACTCCACCAAGGGAAAATCACCAAATATATAGTGAAGAACATGTTGTGGTTCTTGGAAAAGAATATACGTCCTCTGTAAAACTAGGTTTGATAAAAATAATTTCCAAATATGGACATTCAAAAAAAATAACCCCTATGGTGGTTTTCTCAATTTTATCCTTTCAATTTAATTGTTTCATTTTCTTAGTGCTTGTATTTATATGTTCATATTTTTTATAGGATAATAATCTAACAGTACATACATAAGGGGATTGAATATTGAAATACACTTAACTGAAATGTGATGAGGGACTATAATAGAACCATTCTAACACTCATGACCCAGAGGATATACATACTTTAGAGAACTGGATCAAACTCCCAAACTCATTTTTTGGTTGCAGTAGAATTTAAATTTATAAAGTTTACCTATTTTGTTAATATGTTTAAATTTTGGGAACTATAATGGACCAGGTAGGGATCCTACACAAATAAAACATACGAACATTTCATTATACAGAACAAAAAAATTAAAAGCCTCAACACTGGGGGATTGATTTTTTTTAATTATATGATTTTAACCATTTTAGAATTATTTTGTGAACTAAATATAGGGGAATACCCCCTGATAGTAAGATATTGTGTTTTTATTGAGGTAGAGATGTTATTTTTTCAGTTAAAATTTTTTACATTCCTTTTTGGATTAGACACTAGGTCCGTTCAAGGTCCGGTTTAGTTCTTTGGGGAAAAGGGTAAAACATGATGAAATCTGGTTGCATGTCAGGTACACGTTGTGTACTTTGTCTACACGTTGTGTACTTCAAGTACATGTCATGTACTTGGCCATCGTGATGTGTATCCAGTCTAGCATAGAAAAAATAAGTTGAATTACATGTTGTTTACTTGATTTACACTCCATGTACTTGTCCAGTGAGGTTTTTTTATAAAAGAGGTAGTAGATTCAATTTATGATGCACAAGACAGCTTCCTCTATTTTGGAACGCAAAACACCTATAAACTAATGTTTACAATATTGAAGCCATCGAGACCCCAATTCGATAACCATATTTCATGTTGGACCATATCGATAAGTACTCGATTACTTTGTAGTCATTCTTGATTCATCAGAACAATGACTGCTCTATTTGGATTTAGGCTCGCATGCCCTAATTTTTGATTCTCCATCCATTATAGAGATTTCTTCCAAACCAAGACAAATCAGGACACGATATTAGAAGATATGTATACTACATAGGATTGGTAGGTTGTGTAAACTTCCCTTTCTCTTTTATTGGTGGTTTTCAAGCATTCAGCTGAAATTACATTTTCCGGACTTTCTGACGAAGTCTTGTTTTTTAAAGAGTGCTTTTAATAGCTGTCGTTGGACCTTGTGAGGTCGATCATGGTTTCTATTTGGGTGTGTTGGCATCCGTTGCTCATTTCAAGTTCCGAAGAGGGGTGTGACTTAAGAAAAAATATCTTTTTATTCCAATTTAAAACATCCAATGGGTGTGTTCTTGTGCTTTCCTAGTTAGAGTAAGGCCTTATATGACTTGATATCTTGAGTATATTTTTCAGGATATGTACTACCTCCTTGTATATTGATATCTGGCGATTCCATACCTATTTTGATATCTTGGATTAAATGAAATGTGTTTATATGGGTGGGTATAACTATATGTAAAATTAATAATGGTGTTTTGAATGGATTATATGGTAGGGTAGGCTCATATTCTTACGATAAATGGTTAGAATGAGTGTGTATACTCATGGATTATTCATGTTGACGTGAGTGGGTTTACTCACTTGGTTATAAATTTTTAACTTGAATGCTTGAATGGTTAAATGAATTTTTTGATAGATGCCTTGGACTTCCCTCTTTGGATTTGTAATGTGGTAGTGTATTCCATGGGTTGATTGTACCCCTTGGGTCTTGATTCTGTTGAATGCCTCGGAAATGGCCCAAGAACATTTTTTACATACGAAGAGTCTTGGGGATAGCTAGTTACTACTTGTATTTTATACCGAACTTCTCATGCTTAGCAGCACTATTGATGGGATTAACTAAGAAGGGTGTGAATTTTTTGTAGTGAGAATCTTGCCTGAAAGATTTTAAGAGATAAAAGGAAGGTGGACACTAGCACTAGTCCTGATACTGCCCGAGCAGGCCTAGAGTTACACAGTGTATTGTGGTTCTTCAGGTATTGGGATGGGGGCAGTACTGATACTGGGGGGTCGAGTAGTGGAATATGGGTCTCGGTAGTTGAGGCCTCATGAGAAGAATTACCCTATGCACTATCTCAAGCTAGATGTAGTTGTTCATGTATTGAACTATTGGAGGTATTATTTACTGGGATAGTATTTTTTAGTATACACTGACCACAAAATCCTCATGTATATATTTATATAGCGTGATATAAATTTGAGGCAGAGAAGGTGGGTGGAGTACCTACAATCCTTTGACATCGATCATGACTACACACCTAGTATGGGAATTGCAGTAGCTGATGCACTGAGCAGGAGGACTCAGATACAGGCAGTGCAATATGATAGTAGAGAGTGGAAGCTTATGGCGTTGTTTTTTTAGATGCATCTGGTGGTGCATGACAGGTAGGGGAAGACATTGTTTTCATCCTTAGTTGTTACCTCTACCCTGTAGGACATAGTTAGGATGAGGCACCTATCAAATTCCAAAGGCCTAGTTCTACGAGAAGGTGTGGTAGGTGAGGACACTCCTCCTGGTTGTATGGTAAATGATGATGAGATCTTGTGTATCCATGGATGTGTCTGGGTTTCAGTGGATATACATGAGGTGTTGATGCAGGAGTTTCATGCTTTAGCTTGGGCAGTGCATCCCAGGGTTACCAAGATATACAGTGACATACGATGTTAGTACTGGTGGATAGGAATGAAGAGAGAGGTAGCTGGCTTTGTTAAGAGGTGTTCCACCTATCAACAGGTGAAGGTGGAACATCAGCGGCTGGTTGGGATTTTACAGAAGGTACCCATTCTTTAGTAGAAATAGGATGATGTAACAATGGATTTCTTGACTGGTTTTCTAAGGTCTTCTTGAGGTAATGATGTTGGGTTGGTTGTTGATGATAGACTTATTCAAGTTGCACACTTCTTTCTGATCAAGGACACCTTCATTGTTGATGAACTTGGAATTTTGTACATCTGAGAGGAGTTACGACTTCATGGGGTCCCATGCACTATCATTTCAAATAGGGATTCCCACATTAAGTATAGTTTCTGGAAGACGTTTTAGAGGGTTTTGGGTACACATGTGGTTCTAAGCATAGCATACTGCCCTCAGATTGATAGCTAATCAGAGCATATGATATAAGTTCTAGAGGACATGCTGAAAGCATGCGACCTAGATTTTGGGGGCTCTTGGGAGAGACACATTCCCCTAGTTTAGTTTTCCTACAATAATAGTTATCAGGTGATGATATAAATTGAACCTTAAGATGATTTATACGGTATTCCATGTTGTTATCTCTTGTGATAGTTAGAGGCAGGTGAGGCAGCTTTAATGTGACCATGTCTCATGTAGAAGACTTCTAGGCCAGTCTAGTTGATTCAAAAGCAGATGGATACAACAATGTCTTGTCAGAAATCATATGTTGATCATCATAGATGACTTTAGAGTTTGAGGCCAGGGATCAGGTTTTCATACGTGTTTCACCGAGTTTGGTACAAAAGTAGATCAGGAGACAAGGTAAACTTTCACAGAGATATTTCGGGCCATTTGAGATTCCAAAGAGAGTCGGGTTTGTTTCTTATTGGCCTTAATTACCTAGACATGCATGATATCTTCCATGTATCACTATTGTGCCATTATCACTCAGACCCATCTCACATTTTTCAGCCCGAGGAGGTTGAGCTTTAGGTTGATGCCTCATTTGAGGAGCATCTGATTCGTATCATTGAAAGAAGAATGAAGGTTATTTGAGGCTGTTCAGTTCCTCTAATATGGGTTTCGTGGCAGCACGGCTCTTTACAAGGTGAGACTTGGGAGAGGGAGTCCAATGTACGTGCTCGGTGGCCGGAGTTTTTCTCAAACGAATCTTGACCACCCTTCAGAGATAAAATCATTGATTAATTGCTATAAGGGGGAATATTGTAAGGTCTTGGGTTTTTCTTGAGGTACAGATCTTCATTTTTGGGTTAAATGTGTTTACATTATTTTTTTTATTAGGCCCTCGGTCAGTTCGTGTTTCATTTGGGTTGATTTGGAGAATGAAAGGGGGAAACATGCTAAAATATGGCCACAAGCCAGGTACACGTTGTGTATTTGGTCTACACGTTGTGTACTTCAAGTACACGCTCTGTACTTGGCTGTCACGACCTGTAGCTAGTCCTGTTTAGAAAAACAATAAGTTGGAGTACATGTCGTGTACTTGTCCCGTGGGATGTTTTTATAAAAGAGGCAATAGATTTGATTTTTAACACAAAGAATAGTTTCCTCCTTTTTTGAACCCCAAAAACCTCTAAACTAGTTTTTCAAGTATTGAAGCCATCTGAACCCCAATTTGAGTATCGTCTGTCACATTTGAACCATATCGATAAGTACTCGATTACTTTTTAGTCATTCTTTATTATTCAGAACAATGATTGTGCTATTTGTATTTAGGATCATAGGCCATAATTTTTCATTCTTCGTCTGTTATTCATATTTCTTCTAATCTGGGATGAATCAGGACACAATACTAGATAATCTTTCTAATACCATGATGAAGTAGGTGGTATATACTTTCTTTAGTCTTTTCTTGGTTTTTTTGAGCATTTGTCCAAAATTCCATTTGTCATAATTTCTAGCGAAGTCTTGTTTTTGAGAGAGTTTCTTTTAGTAGCTATAGATGGACCTAGTGAGGTTGACCATGGGTTTTTTTTGGTGAATTGGCACCCATTTCTCATTTTAAGGTCCCTCAAGGGGTGCGACTTAAGGGTAATAGCTTGTTTCTGACTGTTTAAAACACCCAAGGGGTGTGTGATTGTGATTTCCTAGTTAGAGGAATCCCTTTGATGACTTGATATCTTGATTAGCTTGTTTTGGAGATGTATTTCCCCCTTTAACATTGATATCTAATGACGCCATACCAATTTTGATAGCTTGGGTTAAATGAAATGTGTTTATATGGGTTGGTATACCTATATGTAAAATGAAAAATAGAAGGTTAAATGGATTATATGGGAGGGTAGGAACATATGTTTATGATAAATGGTTTTCTTTAGTGGGTATACTCATGACTTGTGGTTGTTGACATGATTGGGTATACACACCTGGTTATAAATGATTAACTTGAATGCTTGAATTCTTGAATGCTCAATTAATTTTTTTGATATATGCCTTGGACTTATCTCCTTGGATCTAGAACTTGGTAGTGGACGCCTTAGGTTGATTCTTCCCCTAGGTCTTGATTATGTGAGATTCCTCAGGCCATGCTACCCCCGGGATCCATATTACTTGGGCTTTCAAAAGACTTTCTATCGCCATGCTCCTAGGACCCCAACCAGTGACTACCCGAGTTTCCACCAAAGACGCCCATGGGACTCGATGAGATGCATTGGATATGATCCTTGGATCCATCCCTCTGTGGTCTAGATATTTATTAATTGGATGCCATGGTCGGCTGACACCTCAGATCCGACACTTGGGGTCTACACTTCACATTACAGAGTGGTTGTGGGATACTTGATTTCTCTATACAATGTGGATGTGGGTTACATGATACGGATAGACATACAACATGACTATGTGACTTGCATGTTTAATTGGTTATAATTGCATTATTAAGAGAAGACTCTATTTTGCAGGTAGCCTTGAGGGCTATTCATTTTTACATTACAGTAGACTTATTCTGTGGTCATATTCACTTACTTACCAGTTGTTTAAACTTTCTAGAACCTTTATAGAATTGTTGTTAGAATTGTATATAGCTGGGTGGTTTCTTACTAGTATGTTTATCTCACACCCTATTTGGGCCTCCTTGGGGACCCAAACAGATTATATGTTTACAGGTGATGATAGGGTAAAGGACCCTAGTATAGGTTATTGATTGTGGCATAGAGAAGGGGAGCGTAGAACCAAGATGAGGCTTGTAAAGCTGAGATACCTTTTTAGTGTTTTGTTCTTTTTGGGATAATTTTATTATACTATATTTCCATGTACCTATTTGGCTACTTTCTAGATACTTGTACCATCAAGATAATTTGGTATATGAGACACTTCTTTATATTGATATTTATTTCTTTCTTGCATTATATTTAGTTGACTTCTTATTTATTATCTTTCTCTATTTACTATATGTTTGACTTCAGTTGTGATAATCTAGTAATGAGGGCACAATCTCCCCACTCACTCACCTAGGCCCTCACTGCTAGTCGGTGGCCTCTGGGATCTGGGGAGACTCTCTAAAGTCCATGTGTCCAACCGGGCTTAGGGCACCATAGGTGGGAATTCGAGTCCAGTACGTTACATTGGTCTTCTTAAAATTTTAAATCTAATTTCTTTATTAGGTAATATCATACTAAAGAGTGAAAAATTAAGTTTACATGTGTTCTGAATCCTTCTTACACTCATGCAATCAGTTTTATTCAACTTCCACTATCAAATATTGTCCATAATTCTAATATTTGAACTACATTAAAAATTATTTTTGTTATTAAATAATGGTTAAAATAATGTAATTTAAAAAAATATATATTTTTAACATTTTCATGAATATGTGGAGATATGATTTTTTTTTCATGTAATCTCTTCAACATTATTTAACTTTTAACTTTTCAGTCTAGTTAGAATGAAATTATATCGATCCTAAGGATTCAAAATTTGAGAAAATGTTAATTTAAATTATGGGGAGAGGTTTATTTTTGTGATAGTACATTCTTTAAATTATGGACATATCAAAATCCTCCTCGGTTTTTTTCCTGAAAATGGTCAAAATAATTCTAATTAATTCACAAAAAATGGTCTTAAGATTCCATTTACATCGTAAATTTTTCCTTCTTTTGTATGATAACATACTGGATATTGAAGTATGCATTAATTCTATAATTTTTGGGGATACATGATTACTAAGTTTTGTTAGACACTATTTTTATAGATATTCTATTCTAGAACTTAGAAAGGGAGTGAGAGAGGATTGATATTTTGGATTTATGTTGTTAACATTAGAAAACTAGAATTTTGAACATGAACCTTTGGGATACACCTTTTGAAAATCAATCATCTTAGGGAGACAACTCAATTGATAATATTATAATTATATTGAATTCGGAGTAAAAAAGGGAAATTGAGAACCCATGGTGAGTCTCTAAAATGAGGGCAATGGGTGTGTTTCAATTCTTAAATAAAAGATATTTTCAAATTAAATAAGTGTTTATCATAGTTCTATGATCAAGAAGTATGGATATAAAAAACACTGGGCCTTGTTAAAAATTACCTCATTTAGATGAGGGTAATTTTGAATCCAAATAAATGAGGGGACAACTAAATTATAAAAAATTCATTTGACATGTATCAATGAAGTGAAAAAATGGGAAATGAATTTTTGGAAACGAGTGGAAGTGAAAATTCAAGGAACCCCTTGTTAAGATTCTCTTCCACATAGATATATTTTTTATCACTCTCATAATTAGGAAATGAACTAGAATTGATGTTGGGTAGTAGGTGGCTTAGTCTAGGAGGCATGATGACTTCAATAGTAAATAAGTCGGTCTTCCCTTGATTTCCACTATGTATTTCAGAATAGGTAGGACCTACTAGGAAAATTTATTTGAAGAGCCTGATCCACCATAGAATTTGTTCCTCTTTGATTAAAAATTTTAACATCCTTCATTTTGATATAACTATAGAAAAATTATTGTTGTTTATTTTAACACTTTTACGAAACTTTTTTGAGGAATTAATTATTTTTTAGTGCTAATTTTTTACGAGATATTTATTTTATTTTTTTTTGATAAATTGATTCTGGAACTATCATTTTGTGAAAATATTATTAAAATATTGATTTTAGATGATTTTTACTGAATTTAATTTTTTTTATTTATTAAAAATATAAGTTTAAATCATTTTGATGACTTGTGAATTTAGATGAGACTAATTCTTTCAAAAATTAAATATTTTTATTAAACATTTTTTGTGTAGTTAAATTTTGTCTAGAATTTTAATTTTTTAATTTGATATTTAAATTAATTATCCTAACATTGAAAAATTTTATTTTGAGAAACTATAATTGTAAAAAATATATTTTATTTAGGAAATTAATTTCTGTGAATTCATATTCAGTAATTCCTTGAAATTAATTTCATTATTTTTGTAAAATATAAAATTTTATTATGTTATTTCATGGATTATTTTATTTTTGAAATAATGTTTTATATTACCATTCTCACTAATTTA
Organism: Viscum album; assembly: GCA_963277665.1. Taxonomy (NCBI): domain Eukaryota; kingdom Viridiplantae; phylum Streptophyta; class Magnoliopsida; order Santalales; family Viscaceae; genus Viscum; species Viscum album. Next base: position 1,785,563,704 of record OY728155.1, on the reverse strand, counting down.
TTGATCTATTAATTTCATATTATCTTTCAATATTCCACTATTCACAGTGTTATCATTGGGTAGTTATGTCCTTGTCCACCATATACTGTTCTACTACTGCTTGACTCTCCACAAAGCATAGGTTCTACTAGTCTATAAACTACCATTGGAGAAGATTTATAGCCATTCCAACCTAAATATATCATTCTATCCAAAATCTACCATTCCATCCCCCAACATCTGCCACTAGACATCGACATATACCACCCATGCCTCCAACCCATCATAAGATCACTAGTTCTCATCAATTCTGCGATAGAGCCTCCATTATTACTGTTGTTTTCTTTTACCATTGGCCACACTTACCACTAGTATATCTTAATATACCAATACACCCACCCTATACTCAAGATATAACATCCCCACAACTCGTATAAGTAATAACACACAAACCACATACCATCATGTATTAACATCACCATGCAGATCTAGAATCCACGTAGAAATACCAACACTATCCGAGAAAAATAATAGTGTGACACTGCCATTGATAATTTTATAAAAACCTCAAATCATGTAATGACACTGATCCTAACAGCTCAAAGCTGGTATCTTATTTATTATAATATCATAGATACATTGAGTAGAATCAATATTGACCTATCAATATAGTAGTTTTGGAATACCGGATACATATATGACACCCATTTTACATTGGGTATAGAAAATAAAATGTAATACATACAAGAATAAAATTCTCAGTGTACTTTTAAACTCATTAAATGGATTCATTTTCATAATATATGGAATGAAAAAAAAAGGGTAACCCAAATGATCTTTAAAGGTTAAATACAATAGAATCTATCAAGAATCAATGAGAATAATAAATATGGAAAGGTAAGTAATATAAAACACAATCCATTTAAAGTAATTTATTGTAAGAATAGATAATGAATAATAAATATTCCATGGTAAATAACTGAAACACATGTCATTTAATCAGTAAAATGAGCATAATATGTTAGGAATAAATATCTCTGTGTAAATAATAACTTGAGCTTGAAACATGACCCTGGGTAATCTAACTCATCGAAAAATCACATGGAATATAAATAAATAATGAATTCACAATGTCAGATATTTTAACAATAAGGATTTATCCTCAAGACAGTTATGGTCATGATATATCCTCCAAAGAGTTTATTCTTTGTGTAAAAGCCCGTCTGATTTGGCCAACTGATTCATCTCAAGAGGTTACCAATACATAGAGGGGCTTGCATTAACTAGTTACCAACCCTTTTATCTCCTGTCAAAAACATTCATCGTATATCAAATAATTTATTTACTTCATAAGTAATGTTCTTTATCAATTATATGTATTGAGTAAGGGATACAATTTTATCAATATTTCCCCCAGTTAATCAAATATCATTCCAAGTAAACATTATATGAAATAATAAAATATGATTTAGGAAATGATCACATCTATAACAAAATAATATGGATATTTATGTGAAATTTAATTTCTAATGAAAAATTAGTACAACAAATTGATTTTTTCAAAATAAAGATAAAAATCACAAAAGAAAATGTTATTGCACAATAACTCTTACCATTTGGTAATTTTCAATTCATGTATTTTAGGAATAAATAGTTAAAATGGAATCATAAAATACTATGAAAAGTTATGTATTAATGATATTAAATTTTATATTTGAGGTTTATATACAATATAAAAGTTAATTGGTGAAAAATAAAAAATAAGTCTCAATGGAATGTAAATTGAGATGAAACTGCTTACCTCACACTTTCTTTTAATTGTAACTTACTAAAACTCTATTTAAGTGGTATTAAAGATTTTATTTTCTTGGATAATAACTATATTAATATATATAATATCATTTATTATCCTTTTATAACATCATATCACTCATTCAATAATAATAATTCAATATTTTCATTGTTTCAGGAGTTAATTACCATATTTTCTCTTGTGTGTTTTTTCATTAAAGATCTGGTTCTTGAACATATTATAGAGTTACATAATCTCCATAATAATAATAATTATATAATTATCATAGTATACATTAACTATTCTTTTTAAACAAATAATGAATGATTGTTATGAAAATGAAGTATTTTACGATCATGGAGATGATCAGTTGTATATACGCAAGAGTAACATTTCCATTTTCATAGATCATTTTGGAACGGAATAAAGTAATATTTTTTTGTTATATAATGATCATAATATAATTAAAAACATATTATATACTAATATATTTTATCCATTTGGTGAGATTACGAAAATAGATTCACGTCGCTCCGTGAAGCCGGTAGTTCACATGTTGATGAAGGATGACATAATCTTTAAATTAGTCAATATGAAAGAAATAAATGATATATATTATCTTTATAAAATTAAAAATATGTCATTAATATCATTATTATATCACTTATATCACATATAATCATTAAATGTTTCTTTATCACCATGCACATAAAGCATAAGTGAAATGCAAATCACATCGCATCGCAAGGCGGCAGTCCGCCGTACACATGATTGACATTGTTGTATATCATAGATAATGCAAGGTAAAAATATATATATTATATATTGAATATAGAGGTATAAATATGTTATAAAATTAATATATATAATTTTCATCCATTATCATACCCGACTATGACTATTGGAAATGAAAAAACGAACAACATTGGTTCGCGAGGTAGTAGTCCACCATATGCAATAATGAGGATTTCATAACCCGTTTTATGGAAGTGGATAAGGTTTTAGGTAATGAAATTATTATAAAAACAACACATTATCTATAATATATTGAGTTTAATATGTGATTAATAATTAATATAAGTTTTAATAGGTTGATAAATAAGTAAAATAAAGATGTTCATTGAAGAACATAACCTCTTCTTTGGGTATCCTCCTTAGATTTGAACTAATACCTTCATATAATGGATTTAATCCCTAGATAAGGATTCTAAAATGTATTAAGGGAATTTATTAATTAATTTGGGATGATTTTGGATGATCCAAATGGCTTGAGATATGATCAACTCCACCACATAATGAGACATGTGTTTTAAATATCTTGTTCTTTAACTTCTATGTTTCCTTATTTTTTGAATATTTGGTTTTTCAATATGATAACTAGTTTTATAACCAAGGTAATTTATGAATTAAGACTAAATTATCGTGATACATAGATGAAAATTCAGAAACAATGATTCTAAATATTAAATCCAATTTATTATATGAAAATCGTATATCTATTAAAAATTAGTTTTACCACAATCCCACAAAACTAGAAACAACATTTCTTTAACCATGACCGCACTAACAACTTTTTTACTAATTAGAAGTCAATATATTTATTATAAAATAAAAATTGGTCCATTAATGGGACATAGATGATGTTTATTAAAATTTATAAATCTCTTGGAAGAAGATAAGTTTTCTAGAAATTTTGAATCATTTAATAAAATATAATTTATTATAAAATAACATTAATGTCAATTTTGATTTTATTAAATTAATTTGAATTAAAAAAATAAATTCAATTATGTAATTACAACATGTTATGAAAACAAATTATATTATATATTCATCTAAAAAATTAATCTTACATAATAATTCACTCAATTTATTTCAATTTTAATATTTTTAGTATCATTTATTTTTTTAAGGATTTTAAGTAATTATTTCATATCTAAAAATTAATGATAAATTATTATGATAAAAAACTTATTTATGTTTCCAAATAATATCTATAACCTATCCGATGATGTTTTTTCCTTAACACAAAGCTTTATATAAATTAAAATGGAAAAAAATTATTATTTTTTGTATCTTTCTTTATTAACATATTATATCAGTCATATTAAAATTCAAGGGGAAATTATTTTAAAATTTTGAATTAATTGTATGTATAAGGTTCAAATATACTCATTAAATTAAATTAATATAATATTTTAGTTTATTTTTACTCATATCATTCTAGTTTGACCTCTAGTAAACCCATTTTTACCGTAACCCCAATAATTAATTTTAACTATTTTCATTAATCATTATGTTAAAAAAAATTGTGTTTATCTTATTATATAAAATAGATTATTATTATTAAAAATTTGGAATTCATTTTTAAAAATTCAACTCAAATAAGTTTCTTAATGTAATTCAAAATTAATCATGCAAATGACATGATGTATTGTGTTTTTAAAGTGAAAATGTTCAAAAGATTATAATGATTTTATATCAAAATTCAATATGAAAATTATTAAAATGACAAAAAATTTATTAATGGGTATAAATTTTTACTAATTTTACATTAAAACCATTGAAAAATATAATTTTTTATTATACATTATTTGTACAAAATGGTGTCTTTCAATTAAAATGCATTATTTTTTTACTTATCATAAAAAAAACTCATTAAAAAAATCCCAAAAATTCACCCTAAGATAGTTTTGGTATACTTATTTCATAAATGATTTTTTTCAAATAAATATTCTATGAATATTATAAATTAACTTTAAATTAAGTGTGAAAAGAGTGGAAAAATCTTGTTTTTGTTTAAATGTACTGTTGCGTGCATCAAAATCTATCGGTGAGATTAAATTTATTTTAATAATTTTTTCATGGGGTTTTACATTATCCCCACCATAAATAAAATAAATCTTCACAATTTAAAATTTATCCAATAAATAAAGGGTTTGAAATTTTTAAATACCATTTTTTAAAATACCCACATCATAGAAAGTGTTTCTAAAGTATCTTCTTAATAAGAGAGAAAGGGAAGCCGGAATTTCATCTAGTTTAATCCCAGAACTACGATTAAAAGTTGGATAACATAGGTTCCAAATGAATACATGGACATGGAAGATAAAAATAACACCAAAATTCTGATGGAGAGTGATAGATAATGTTGATCACAATAAAGCGGGGGATCCGGGAATGGTTAATGACCACAAAACCATAAACAAAATAATTGGGAAAAAGGTCATTCACGTTATCCAAATTTACTAAAATATGATAACATTTTTTTCAAGATACTTTTTATAATGTTCAAAAAAATTTAGGAGAAGATGTAATTACTTTATTTCATTCCATTTCATAAGAACCATATAATCCTTTGGTTGTGCCTTGAAAAATTTTCAATTTATCCCTTACACTAAGAAATGAATATCCATTAATGATATTTTTATTCATAAAGCACACTATTCAATTTTAACAGGTCATATGATCCCTAAAAAACTGAAAATTATTTCGTTCTATATCAAACTATTTTCAAAACCCAATATTGATAGAACAAGTTACCCAATGTGCATAAATATTCATATGATGAAGTAATACATTAATCTTTAAAACCCCATAAAAATTAAAATTAAACCAATCTCTAAATAGTTAACTTTATGACCATCCAAAAGATCAAGATATATAAATTTAGAAATAATTTCACTGAATATCCAAAAGGATATTTTCATTAATGAAGTAAATCTTAATTATCATATTCCAAACATGTGAATACTTTTGTCTTGTAATCTATTAAAATATGGTAACAACTTCAATTACCATAAAACCATATTGAAAACTTAAAATATTACTTATTAACAAAATAAAACATAGATTATTGGATATATTCCTCAAATACATAAATTATTTAAACTCCATCAAGAAAAAAAATATTTTTAAAAAAATCATTAATCAGTTCCTAGGTGGTAAACATAATCAAATTTACTTTATACCTATCCAAAATATCTTTATCCAACCATTATTATCTCAAAATCAGCAATATATTATGGTCTTCAATTAGGTGTTTTCCAAACATTAAAATTTCTATAATGTAATTTGTATTTTTAATTGGTATTATTCATCGTATGCTTAAAAATCCTTAATGAAACAGTATTGTAGTACAATCCCTAAACATTTCTTAATTCTTATAAATGGGATATCATCTATAAAATACTTTTACATCATATTTAAAGATTCAAAATTCACAATAAAATTAATTATTCAACTTCTTCTATACTAATAACATAAGCTTGACCTTATTCCCTTATCTTATTATGACGTATATTACCATAATTATTGGGACCTTCATTTCTGTAGTTCCCCATATCCTTACAATTAAAACACCAAATAGTAGAGTTTTCATTCTTCCCTTTTCATTATTTCTCTTGGTGAGTATTTTATCCATGGTTATAACAAAATTCAAATCCCTTCAAGCATTTCTTATGGTGATTCATTCTATAATGATCACATGTGTGAAAATCCTTTTTTCCTTTCTTTCTTTATCCATTTTTTTTTATTTCATCATATTCTTCTCTTTATTCTATTCAAAGCCATAAAAATTAGAAAATTATTTCTATATCTTTATTGAATATAAAAATATTTCGTCATGTGATGAAAGATAATGAGAGACCAGAACCCTTAAGACACTAAACTTAATCCCTTCAAATAAATAGTCAATTTATCACTACATTCTGCGTATGTAATCCGTGTAATAATTAACTATCCTGGAGAAGGTAGCTACATACTCTACAACCCTTTCTTATTAATTTTTTTTTAAGATAATGAAATTTATCTTTATATCCAATTTTTACTCATTCAGGAAATATTTTTCAAATAATATATCCATAAACCTTCCAATTCCATGAGTTTTATTTTTTCTTCTTCCCTAGTATTATGTATAAACTACCACCATTGATCAGTATTATCCTTGAAAAAATACGCTGCAAGCACAACCCTTTCCTTTTCACCATATTTTAATTCCATAAATATATTATATAAACACTTAATTCATTGCTCAACTTCTATTAGATCCGTAGATCCACTAAAGGATGGGGGCCTATGTCACATAAAGTGATCCGTCATAAGATAATATCACTATGTAATAGGTTTCTACATATGGGAAAGGTTATTATTCATAACCCGATTATGATGACTTAATATATACATATCATTATTATGTAAAATATCAGTCATATTGTATTCATCATCATGGAATCCTCTCTATTTTCCTTGAGCATTGATACACTTCTTCTTTCTAGGTACCATTTTTAAACAATAAAATACTCTATATTAGATCATAACATTTTTAATCATACTATTTAATCCCAAAACTAGTAAAATACTTATAATAAATTGAAAATTTTGTTCATAAATAATCTCATAATCATAGAAATGGTTTCATTAGGGATACCATTACATTAAAATCATTCACAATTGTTCGTAAAGAAAAATTAAATTATCCTATGTATAACCCCATTATGTGTCAAAATTGGTTCACAGTAGGGTACATTGTTGGATAATAGGTAACACTAGAGTCAATATCAACGTGCCTATTTTAGTATTATTACCCTTAGGTATCTCTGTTACAAAACCATGTCCACATATAGTATCAAGACAAGAATATATTTCTAAGAAAATTAAAATAATCTTGACCTTACCAAAAATTTAGGATGTCCTTCTATACATACCCTCAAACATATCATAGGGTTATGTTCCCTACTCTATAACCTCTTAAATATAGTTCCCAAGGATTATACTAAACATTCTAAGATTCCAAAATTAATGTCTCCGACTCCGGTATCCCAGAGTTGGTGTCTATTTTATTACATTTCCATATATACAATTGGTATAATCTCGAAAGACCGATCAGTATATTAGCTTTGGAAAACTAGATATATACATGATAACCATTATAAAATGGTAAAAGAAAATATACTTTTATACATAAAAATATTCTAAACATTCTTTAAAACTCATTTAATGGATTCATCTTAATAATAATGGGAACGGAAACAAAATAAGGGTGAGCTCAAATACTGAGTAAGGGTTAAGTAGAGTGGAAGATAACCTGATTCAATAATCATAATCAACATGGAAAGCTCCATAACTAAAAATAATATCATTTAAATAACTTTCCTTCAATAATATATAATTCATAATCAGTATGGAAAGGTAAATATATGAAACACATTTTATTTATTCAATCACACGTTCATAATATGGAAGGAATATAAGAAGATCAAGTAATGTCATATAAATAATCACTTGAGATTGTAACTTCACCATGTATATTCTAAATAAATAAATAATCACTTGGAATATCAATAATTATAGAATTTATAATGTTGGACATCTGAGCTGTCGTGATCTGTCCTTAAGACAGTTACAGTCATGATCTATCCTCAACAAAGTTTATGTTTGTGGGTAGAAACCTTTTTAATTTGGTTAACTGATTCATCTCATGAGACTATTGATGCATCAAGGAGATTGAATTTACCCATCACCAACCCATGTATTTTATGTCCAAAACATTTCTCATATAAAAAATAATATATTTAATTCATAAACAATGTGTCTTATCAAATATCTATATCTAGTTAAGGATACATATTTATAAATATTTCCCTTGTTGGTCAAATTACGTTAAAAGTAAAAACATTATGTAAAATTGGTATACGGTTTATGAAATTATTAAATCCATCACACATGAATATGGATATTTAATATTAATGTAATGTCCAGAGAAAAATGAATATGATAAAGTGATTGTTTCAAGATAAAGTTAACAATCACAAAAGAAAGAGAGATTGTAAAATAAATATTACCATTTGTTAATTTTCAATTCAATCACACTTGGATGAAATAATTATAATTGAAACATAATATACCCTAAATAATAAATTATTCATGATTTTACATATAAAATGGGAAATATATACACCCCATAAAGTTGAAATGTTTCATAATAACTAATAAGTCTCAATGAAATGAAAGTTGATACAAAATCTCATACCTTATGCTTCATTTGGATTGTACGTTATTTAGTCTTCTATATAGTTGTTTTAATGAATTTATTAACTTAAACCATAACATTATTAATATTTATAATATAATATTTTATCCTTTTATAACATCTTATAACCCATTTATTAATAATCATTCGCTATTTTCACTATTTCTGGTGTGGATTTACTTGTTTTTTAATATGTGCTTATTCATTACAGATTTGGTTCAGGAAAATTTTATATAGATTAGTAATATCCATAATAATAATAATTAAGTAATTATAATTTTATTACATAAATTATAATTTTAAAATAAATCATGAAAGAGTGTTATGAAAATGAAGTATATTACGAACATAGCCTATGCATGAATAATGCTTTCATTTTTCATAGATCGTTATGGAAAAAACGTAAGTAGTATTTTAACTCTAAAAATTGATCATAATATCATTAATATCATATAATATAATTATATATTTCATCCATGTGATTTGGTGATGAAAATAGAGTCACATCACTTCGTGAAGGTGGTAGTCCACACATACATGAACGATATTATTATCTTTACATTAGTGAAAATTAAAGAATGAAAATGAAATATATTATTTTTAAACAATTATAAATATATTTTTGATATCATAATTATTTAATTTATGTCTTATATTATCATTAAATTTATATTCATCACCTTCCACGGGAGGCATTAGTGAAAAACGAATCATATAACTTCATGAGGCGGTGATATGTCGTATACACAAGAGATGTTAGAATAACTACTATATAATGGAAAGTAAAAGTTATATATTATATAGTGACTCAATATGATTAATTTAAATCATATATATAATTTATATCTATGATAATACCAATCCTTGAGAGGAGGAAATGGACAAATGAACAATATCGGTTCGTGAGGTGTTAATCTGTTGTACACACGGACGATGATTTTGAAACCCATTTGATGGATTTTTGGATGGTTTTTTTTATTCCATTATTATTAAAATATCCCATTATATAGAATATAATTATGTTATTATATCATCATGTTTTAATAAAAATTTAAGGACGTAGAAAATGAAGTAAAATAAAGATGCTTGTTGAAAAACATTGCCTCTTCTACGGGTATCCTCTTTAGGATTTCACAAGTCCATTTTTAATTTGAATTATTACTAATATAATTCTCCTAGTATTAGTATAGGGATATTTTTATGGGATTTTTGTATGTTTTTTCTTATCCAAATAGATTTATATGGGTGAATAAGTGAGTGGAGTGAGTACACTTTTATTGTTGAGGAGTTGGGGAATTCTTGTAAACACGCAAAAGTATTCACTATTGGGAGGTCAGAATTACCTAAATTTCCCCCATAATTGATAATTAGATATAATTTTAGTAATTATTTGGTAAATACATACCTTACAAAGAAATTAAACACATGTTTTAAACCTTTTTCTATTAACTTATAAATTTTTTTATTTTTCCATTTTTGGATTTCATTACGGTAACTAGTTTTTTAACCTATGTAACTTATCCTTTAAGAAAGAATTATAGAGAATATTATAAGTAAATATAGGCCCAATTAATATAAAAATTAAATCCAATTTATCGAAATAAAATATTATTTCAGTTGAAAATTAATTTTAACACAAGTGAATGTAACGTGCAAAAACACTTCTTTAACCTTAACTGCACTAACAATGTTTTTACTAATTAGGAGTCAATATATTCATTATAAAATTCTAATTGTACCATTAATGTTACAGGGATAAATTTTACTAAAATTTAAATTTAAGTTTGAAGAAAATTTGATTTTTTGTTATTTTAAATCATTTAATAAAATGATTATTAAAAATAACATTAATGTCAATTTTGACATTATTCATTTAATTAGGATTTAAAAAATATAAAGAAAAATAATGAACTATAATATATTATTATCACACCTATGTGACGTGATGAATTTTTTATAATAATAATCTAACATAATAGTACTTAACTCAATTTATTTCACTTTTAATAATTTCAGTATCATTTATTTCATTTAACTGCTACCTAAATAATTACTATGTTCGCATTTCATAAGCATTTTAAGTAATTATATCATCTCTAAAAATTAAAGAAAAATTATTATGACAGAAAAAACTAATTTATATTACAATATAATATCTAAAACTAAACCTATGTTTTTTTCCCTATCTCAAAGCATTATATATATTAAATGGAAAGAAAAGTATCTTATTTGTCTTTTTCTTTACATAACTTATTATATGGGTCACATTCCAAGGAAAGTGGAATGGAATTACCATATTTTAAATAATAATATGGAAATGTTCAAAATATAATCATTTAATAAAATTAATATAATATTTTAAGTCAATTCCAATCTTATCATTCTTGTTTAACCCCACGGTAAACCCTTTCTTACCATAACCATGATAATTATTTTTTAACTTTTCCACTAATAATTATGGCCAAATATAAGTTGAACTTATTAGATAATAAAATTATTCTAATTCCAAATATTTTATTCATTTTTATAAATTCAGCATATCAAAGTGGATGGATTTAATTAAAAAATAATCTTGTAGACACGAGGAGAAATTAGGTTTTTAATGTGAAAATATTCAAATGTTAATATTGTTTTTATAAAAAAATTCGACATAAAAGTTATTATAATGACCTAAATTTGATTAATTAATATAAACTTTATCTGATGTTACTTTAAAATTAATGAAAAATATAATTTAATAATATAAATTATTTAAATGAAAAGGTTTTTTTCAATTAAAATTCATTATTTTCAACTATTCATCAAAAAAATAAATTTATGAAAAAAATTAAAAAAAAAATTCATCATAATATAATTTTGATACTATGATTTCAAAAATGATTTTTATTTCTACAAATAATTTATTTAAAATTGTTAAAAAATAATTTAAAATTAAGTGTGAGAAGCATGACTAAACTATGTTTTGATTCAACACGACAACACATGCATCACAAGCTATCAATAAAATTAACTTTATTATAATATATTGGGGTGTATTGGGGTGTTACACCTCACCCTTAGGATGAAGATACTATCCATACTTTCCCCAATCAAAATATGATGAAGTTCGCTACTGTGTGAGAGGAGTGGAAGCCTCGTGATGCCACTCGAGCCCCCTAGTGAATACAACTCATGAAAGATAAGAAAGGAAAGGAAAAAAGTAATAAAACATAAAAAAATGATGATAGTATTATAAAAATAAATAAATATTAATATTAATACATAATAATACATTATTCAAAAATATATATATCTAATAATAAAAAACTATAATAATAGGTGTAGGTAAATATATTTATATATATACATGTTTATATTATTAAGTATTTATGTTTGTAAGTGTTTTATATTTCTTTTATAGTAATATTAATAAATACATATATATTAAAACTAATAACTATATTAATATTGAAATATATTTATATAAACATATATTTATCTATATTTAATAAAAATATAATTAAATTAAGTAATATAAATTTATGGCCCACAAACATTTCATCCAAAAAATATAAATTTAATTTAAAAATACTTAAATGATCAGGTATTTATTTATATTGCCTAGTAAGATTGGGTGGTGATTGAAGGAAAGGTTATCTTAGTGCATTGCATCACGTTTTCAAGGGTTTCATAAGTAATTGTGAGTGGCCAGCTATAATCACATAGTTATTACTTGGGGTTCGGGATGAGAATGTCTAAGAATTCCACATGAATATCTACTGCATGTTAGGTAGGATGTCACTATTTTTTATCCATGTTTTTGAATAATATGATGGTCCCACCTCTGTGTTATATATTCCCTAGACACAATAATTGACATAATTTCTTGAGACAGGAACTTCTCCCCCCCCCCCCACCCTTTTTCATTTATTTTAGATTCATTTTCCACGTTTTTGTAATTACTAGTGTGGTGTATCTGTTTTTTGAATACAATTGTGATGTTCATTGGGTCGTATGATTATTCTCCCTACATCTACATTGTGACGTCGAATCTCCCAAAATAGAGAACTAATTTTCAAGGCTTGATTCGGGAAGTTAAACTAAATTCTCCTCTGATATCTATCCCTCATAAAGATATTTACCACTCTATCACTCCTCCTAGATGATTTTGAATGTTATTTTGGGTGTGATAGAGAACACTCTTTCCCATGAATGATTTTTTACTCTTTTTTCCTCATCTATTTTCCACTTTTTCTCTGATATTCTTGACTATCCATCTGATTTTGGTTGTGTGATTTGATTATCTTATTAGGATCATTCTAGCTTATGATATTTCTTAGATTTATGAGCTTATTGAAAGATTTATTTTGAATGTTGGAGGAATACTCAGGCTCTAAATGAATTATGTTTTTGAATCTGAATTAGTAAGGTGAGATAGGTGGATGATATTAGTCATCATTCATGCATTAAGTGAGTTTAGAGTTGATCCTTTCCATAATTATATCTATTATAGGGAGTTGAGGGTGGATTAATCGGGATCTAGACACGTTATTACTAACTTCCTTATATTTTTATACCTCTATTTCTTAGTCTTTAACTTCCATGTCATTCTCTCCTTCTGTAAATTTTATCACTTTTTTATTGTTTCTATCTATTATTTCTAAATATATAAAACAAAAAATGATTTTATTGAAAACCACTATGGAATTCGATGAATATTTCTATAGAGTGAACCAAGGTTAGACATTATGATATATCTATGGTTTATAAATGTATCTTTGACCATCCTCGAGATAAGGATGTTGTCAGTAGAAATTTTAGCCTAAACATTTTTTTCCCATTTAATATATATGACAATCCACCCTTATTAGTGAATTTAAAGATACCCTTTATTTAATTATATATTACTCTAACTAGAACACTAGCCTAGCTATGTAATAGTGATAAAATTATCATGTTAAACATTCATGGGAATCAATTAATCTATAGGACCTTGAGGTATTGTCTATTCTATTATAAAAAGTAAGGTTGAGACTATCTCAGCATGAAATTACAATTATTTATGATATGTGATAATTTTATCCCCATAATCCCTCATACTATTGGGGGATGTTAAACCACAAGAATTATAATAATATATATAATTCAACAACTACATCATTAAAATTAATGAAATATCTAAGCATCGAAGGGTGACCTTTTAAAAATTCATTCTTAAAGGAGCTACACTTTGTTAGTGCGATGTTATGATAAAAGATATGAAATATTTAAAATTTATATATAAATTAATTAAAGATATTATTATTTATAATTATATCCTAATAAACATTTTTAAACTAATGATTAATAATTTATATAGTTTTAGTAACAAAAAATTATAATCATGTTGCACGCTACAAATTTTATTGATTTTATTCATTTCTTTTCTTTACATTGTTAAGGATTCTAAATCCCAAATATATGAAGTGGTATGAAAGACCCATTATAGTCCCAAGTGATTTTATTTTGATTTCTAATAATTTCATAGGTTTTTAAGAATACAATAATCAATTATACTAGTTCTATATAATTCTAGGTAGCTAATGGTTTACCTATAGGTAGAACCATATATGGGTGGTCATATAATGGAAAATAAAAATTAGGAGGAATAGATGGTTTTAGATGGATCTAATTATGGAATTTGGGTTGTAATTAGTCCACTTCCACCAAATATTTGGATACTTCTTATTTATTGAAATTAGTGTAGCTTCCTTTGACACACCAAACCATATTTAAACTCCAAGATTAAATAGTGTCATGTGTATGGAACTGTAGGCATATCTATAGATTCTATTGGGTTAATCCTTATAAGATAATTGGTTAGTGAATTCACCAAAATCATTTATCTCATACTAAGTGTGTTGAATAGTTTACTGGAGAAAGTTGAACACCGTCAAGTTTTCCCAATACTAGAAATAGGATAGATGGATTGAGTCATTAGTTAATAAAACCTCTATTTAGGCCGAGATCATAACAACATGGATGTTTTTATAGCATGTTCAATTTTTTTCTTTTCAAAATACCTTTATCGATGTATGTTTAGGTTGGGGTCCTTCCACTATGATAATTATTATTATTACGACCCCTACTATTTTATATTCATTATATGATATGTGGATATTGATATGTTTAATTAAAAAAAATTATTTTCTTATTAGGGAACAAGGGTAAATGAATCATATAGTCTTATAAATATTGAAAATTCTCTACATATTTGATTAGAGAGGATTAATAAATTTTCATAATATAAAATGGTGTTGGGATCTTAATGAAACTTATGGGAATTACTTACCCTATTGATCAAATATTGATTATTATCATTAGTGATTTTATTTCTTCTCTCTAATTGATATTAAGTATAATTTTATTTGTGGATTAATATTTTTTAAAAATATGGTATATTGGAACTTTTACCTTGAAAATTGATATTTTAATGCTAAATTAAAATGATGTAGGAGAATATAGGGTATTACCACCTATTATAGGCCTCTTACCAAATTTTTTAACAAAATATTTTATAGGATTTCCTTTAAATCAACAGTTTTAATTCTTAATTGAATAATTTCATGGAATGGTGTCTATTTCTATATAATATATTATTTTTATCACAAAAACAAACTAGATGTTAAAAACACCCTATTGAATGTCCCTAATATAGTTGTGGATGTTGAAAATTAAGCATGAGAAACATGAAACTAAATGATTATTTTGGGCTAAAACATCCCCATGGGGTGCATCTATTCTTCTTACCAAGAAATGTAATGGGATATTATAGTTATTTAGATACATTAAAAAAATTAATTTCATTTCATTTAATAATAGTTATCCTTTTTCATTAATTGATTTGTTATTTGATCAAATAAAAGGGGATAAATGGTTTTGAAGATTATTATATAATCTACTTATTATCAAGTTTGGTTCAAAAACATTGATATTCCAATGATATGTTTTTGAAATTGGTATAATAACTTTAAATACATGGTTATGAAATTTGAATTAAATAATTCACCAAATATTTACATATAATTAATGAATAAAATATTTTATCAATTTTTTAAATCTATCATATTTTCTATTGTAGATGATATTATTTTAAATTAATGATCATGGGAAAAGAATAATAAAAATATATAGATTGTATTAGATACATTAAGAAATGTACTATATTTTTTTAACATTTTAAAATTATCTTTTTGGATTCTCAACATAAAATTCTTTGGTCACGTGGTATTAGAGGAAAGAATCTCTGTAGATCCTAGTAATGTTTCATCAATAATGGCCTATAAATTATATATAAATTTCATTGACATACAATGTTTCTCGAGACTATATGGATTCTATCGTAACTTCATTAAGGATTATTACTAGATCACTTATCTGATGGCTACTTTGAAAAATAAAGGGGTGAGATTTTTTGTCTAAATAATTTGATGTAGCAGCTTAGAAATTAAATATTTAGACAGTCCATTTCTCTTATCTTGAATATAACTAAGGTAGATGAATTTTTTTTTAGTATATTATTACAGATCTATTGGTTGTATTTATTTTGTGTCTATGAATTTGAATAATGTGGTTTCAAATGGTTCATGATAATATGATCCACATGAATGTAATTATTTGAATCATTATTTAAACTTTTACATTTTAATATAATCCTTGAAATGTGGATGTGTCATAATTTTAGATAATTATTTATATTATACAATGTTCATAAGATTTTTAAATATTTATTTTCCCTATGTGTTTTAAATTTGAGGTAATAATGATGCATTAAATACCTATGGTAATATTATTTCAAAGTCTTATTTACACAATTGAAATAAAATTTGGTTTTGGAATACTTAAATTGGAAAGAACAAACATATAAGGTGTATGAGAGAAATGAGGAGTGAATGTTGATATCTTATCTAGATATATTTCACCTGGTTTTCATATGGGTTCTTAATGAGATGTATTTATATCAAATAATCTTACATAATCTATTTTAGTGTGAGTGAAGGATTCTAAAATCCCATATCATGATTATATCATATTTTAAGAAATACTCAATGATGAGAAACTACTTGAGGGGTGGTCTCAAAATTAAGAATCCTTTTTCTTTGATAATGGAAGCCTCACGATTTCTACAAGTATGTGTGATTAAATAATTAAGGATTATCACTCTCGACAACAGTTTTTTAACCCTGTAGTTGTAAAGATATATCATTATGTTCATATGAAATTTCGGTAGGTGGGTATAGAATGGGAAGGAGGACTCTTCGCTCTTATATTCCTAACTTAACAACTGGCTAATGATGAATAGTTGTGACATTCAATATACTTAAATCCAATCCTTATCTAGGTAGAAAGGTAAGATAAAATTATGGTGGATTTTATAAAAATATTACCAGTATCCTTGGGAGGAAAGGATATCATGAGGATAATCATGGACCACTTAAACCTGAAATCCCATTTATTTCCAATTAGAGAATCAAATTTTGTAGATGAACTAGATAAATTATAAGTATAGGAAATGATGAAACGTTGTTGGGTACCAATGAAAATATTCTCAAATCATGAACTAATGTTCACATTCAATTTTTATAAATCATTGTAATGAGCTCTTAGTACACAATTAAAATAAGTAAAACATACTACCCTCTGACTGACATCCAATTGAAGGGAAAATTTTATTTTTAGGGTTATATGATTCAGGAATATATCTTAGACATTAATGTCACATTGGAAGATAATATATCATTAAAATAATATTCCTAAAATAATATTTATCTTTCATTACATGAAATGTTTCTTTATTAATCACTTTATTATTCATTCTCCCCTTTTCATGATGGAAATTGGTAACTCTTCATTTACCAAACCCATTATAGTGAAAGAAATTTCCATTCAGATAAAAATTATTTAGAAATGATTCAGTTCTTCTCAAATACCACAAAATTAATATGTAAATTATATAAAATATTCTTTGGAGTTTTAAATTTTTTCATGTATTAATTTTAGATTTTATTTGTTTTGTTCCTTAAATAATTGAAAAATGGAAAACTAACCCCTTAGTTTAATGTAATTTTGAAATTCAGGAATATGTTAAGAAGATATCCTACCATTTATCTCTAACTTATTATTTATTTAATATGAATATTGTGTTATCTATGTCATAATTTAATATATATATATATATATATACCTAATTCTACTCGTATGATTATATTTTATGATAAAGAGATATATTTTTATAGTTCTAATATAGAACAATCGGTTTGGGTCATCTATTAGAGTGAGAATATAATATAAGATAATATTAGTCCACTAGTTTTGGTATGGTGTAATAATTGGTTTATTTGATATGAGATCTAGGAGAATGGGGAAGAAGTTAAATATCAATGGCTTAAATTAACCCCTTTGAAAGCTCAATGTTTCTTCTCAAGGATAAAAATATCAATGGGGGGTTGTAATGACTCATGATATCATTTTTTTATGAAATAATATTGGTGTTGTATTATTTTTTAAATAATATTGTATGTTTTTAACCATGGTTAATGAATTCATATGATGGAGTTGTATCAAGTCACACTAAAGATAAATGAAGATAAAGTTAATGATGGATTTATTATTTGAAATTCAGGAAATAATTATTTATATTTCAGTTTTCAAGAAGAAATCATGTAATTTAAGATGAATAAATAAAGGATATAATATAATTTCTTAGAGATTTATAAAGATGAAAATGGTGGTTTCTTTATATATCAAAAAGGTTTAATCAATTCTATTACAAACCTTGACATCATGATAAGGAACCATTGGTTAGAAATTGGCTTGATGAAGTTTGATGTGAAATCATTATTGGTTAGATGATTAAAGAGTTAAATAATTGTTTCTTTGTTTAATATATCCATAAATTAGTTTAGAAAAGGTATAGAGAAGGATAAGAAGAAATATACTAGAAACCAAACCTGTATATGATTAGAATATATGGAAGTTTTTTTGGAAGGAGAAAGAACACATTGAAACCATAAAAATCATTTTAAAACAAGTATCATATTATATTAAATTTTACATAAATAAATGGAATTTCATTCCATGAGGGGGGAGACCATGCCAAATATAGTCTCATGTATGAATGGATAATTTTATTTATAGGTGAAATTCTTCTATAAGGGAATATATCAAGCCATAATAGTTCTATAGCATGATATTCCAATGGATATATCATAATTAAACATATGTTCTAGAGTATAATTAAAAGCCATTAGAGCATTCACGTAATTATCATGAAGCTATGATATAATAAAATATTTATCTCCATGGTCACCATGACATGAATGTGATCATGAAAGAATAAAATTCCATATATTGAGCTTTAGTCATGTGAAAATATGATCATATAAGGTGAGAACAACAGTGGAAGAATAGTAGTTGTCAGATGACTCCTTAGTGAGTTAGGTTACACTATGAGAAATATCAACAAAATAACAACCTATTGAGTTTTGTATCATGGAAAATGGATCTCACTGTGAATTTTTTCTCTTGAATTTTAGTTACAAGGTTTTATAATGCAATTTTTTCATTCATTTCATGATTGTAAGGTGTTTCACTCTAACACATCTCATGTGTGTTCATATCAAATCCATGTAATAATGAATCTAGAATTTTTAAGGGAAATAATTCCATATTTGGTATAGTTGTGTTTTCAGGTACCAAGAGAAGATATCTAGTGTTCTTCCCAAAAATGAAGGTCACACCATGGAAGGAGTCTCAAATAACAGGGATCCGATCGATGGTTAACACATAGCTTTTCAAAATTCTAGGATTGTAGGATTCCAATCCAGAAAACTTACTAGGAATAGGATTTGTTCCCCAAATGATTTATTTGTTTTTTGGATATAACACTGAAATATTTTAATATATAAAAATTATAAATTAATATATATTATTTGATATCTTTCTTCACAGTACAAATAAAACTATAATAGACCATGAATTTTCTTATTAAAATAATACCATTTGATATTAAACATCATAAGAAAACTTAAATAACAACAATGTTTATGTTAAATTTAATGATTATAAATTACAATTTTAAAAAATATATATATTTACTCATTACATATTATTATTATGATTAATTTATTGATTAAAAAAATTGGAATAAAGAAAACCAATGATATGTGATTAAATCAATTAATTATTAAAAAATTATGTTTTTAAAATAACAATTTTAATGTAACATGTATTCTTGCTTAAAAACTTAAATTGACCAAATTAAAAAAATTATATAAACTAATATATTGACTTTCTTTAAATTATAAATTAATATGAAATAGAAATAAATAACTTAAAAAATTAGTTCCCAAAAAAAACAAATTTTCATTATTTTTTGTACATTCACATTAAATTTCTATATTTAATAAAATTTAATGTTAAACATATAAAATGAACTATATTTTTTAATTTATAATGTTAAAATTACCTTTTGACAATTTTTTGGGATTTTTATAAAGAGATTGATTTTATTATGTAGATAAAAATATTTTAATTATTAATACCGTATCATTTTTGAAATTTTCATAGTCTAAGAAAGTATAGAAATTTAAAAAAGACTTTATCATGACTAATAATTTATTTAATAAATAAAAGTATGCATTTAAAAAATTACTTTGAATTTAAATAACTCATGTTTAACATTTACAATCTAATGTAATATTTTATTGTAATATACAAGTTACTTTTCAACTTTTTCATTAATTATGTTATCAAAAGTTATAATTATATTTAAAATTTGTTTTTAATCCATATAATTCATATTTTTTTAATAAGAAACTTATTATTTTCTTATAAACAAAAAAAATCAATGATAATTTTATCCTAAACATAATTTTTATTCATAAAAATATATTTTTCTAAAAAAAAAGTTTCATATGAATTTGTGTGTTGATGTGATCATTAATTTTAATCACCCTTAGAAAATTTATTTTAACAAATAAGTTTATTAAAAATAATCATTAGGTCCAAATTTTCTAATAAGGTTCATTTTACTTTTATCCATAAAATAGAATTACTCAGTTAAAAATTAGTCACCATAGTAAAGGTAAATTAATTTTGTAATTTGTTAACAAAGTGTTTGAAAAATAAACACCTAAAAATGGATTCATATTAGTGTATGATATTTTTCTTAACGTTACCTCAACCAATCTCAATTATTGAAAATTATCGGGTCCTTTTGACCCTATAATAGTGACTTTATCATTTGTATTAACATAAGAATGTTGCTTATCTCACTTATAAATACCAATATTCACCACCACATGTGTCCACACATTATAAAGAATTATATTGATGAAAACAATGGTCTAGAATCCTCTTAAACCACTCTCTATTTATTATAATACGTTGAATTTCCAAAATACCAAGAAAAGGATCCATAAGGCATTACCTAAGGGATAAAATCCAAAGGGAGAGGTAATGTTCTCCACCGAGCACTCTTAATTAATTTTTTCATACACTTCTCAAATAATTTCAATTAAAGAAAGTATGATAACATCTCTATTATCAATATTCGTAAATTTAATTATAATAATACAAAAATACATTTTATACCTTTCTCTATAACCATTTAAATATAAAAAATGTCATCATTGTGCATTTGTGCAGGCTACCACTTCCATTAATGGTGTTTTATATTTTTCATAACCACTATAAAGGTTTTTATAAAATGTATATTTGATGAAAAAAATATAAGATTAATAAAATTATTAAAATTCATAAATGATGATTATTTTACTTTCATACCCCTTCACATTCTATGGAAAATGAAACATTCCACTTTGTCTACATGTGGACTACCATCTTCAAAAAACATCGTACATTATTTTTCATTACCTCCTAATGTGAGTGAATTTAAAATTTTATTTTATACATAATAATAATATTTTTTCCCTATAAATATTATATAATGTTAATATGAACATTCTAAAAGTGGTCCAAATAATAAATGGTCATAGTAAACTCAACCGCCAAAAAATGAACACATTAATGACCCTTTCATAATTTGAATCCATTTTAGAAAACATATACATCTATATAAAATTTTTTATAATAAAATAATAAAATACATAAAACTCTAAAATAATATTAATCTTGAATCTACATTGTTACACCTTATGCCTTTGAAAAAATATCGAATGTGTTATGAAAAATAATTTACCGAACATACTCAAGAAACTGAATTAAGAGAAAATTATATAAAAAATAAATAATACATGATAATAAATGTAACATATAAAGTTAAATATATATATATATATATATATGAAAAATGTCCTGAAAAGTGTTTAATAAAAATAATTTTATTATTCAAGAAGTTATGCTCATCTATAGAGCAAATTATGAAGTAAGATAATGGTTCTAATTAACTCAATTTTCATTCATTGAGTTATTATTATTCTTATTGGTCATTATTATTATAATATGGGTATGTTCTACCCTATGATTTTCTTTTATATGATATCCTCTTTATTTGTAGGTATTTAAATTTCTAAAACATAAATAACTATTTCAATGTTACGTACTTAATGAACTGTGATGTTTGTAAAGGATTTTCACCATAATTCTAATTCATTGAGACATATTTTATATTTAAAATTGTTTTTTTTGTGTATCTACCACCCAAAGAGTTAATTTTTAATACCTTTCATAAAACTAATGTTTTTTAAAAATACATATAAATTTATCATTATATAGGTTTTTAATCCATTTTTTAATTTCATTTGATATTTTTTTAACTCAAAATTCCATTCTTTGAGTTATGTTGTTTCATATTGAGTTCCTTACTTATATACTTAGTTTCATCAACCCTAAAAATTTATATTGAAAATTTTAATTCCATATAGGTAAAATACATCATTTTTTTCTAATAATCCTCCTTGGTTCATTTCTTCCACATTTATCTTATGACATTATAAATAATAATTATCTTCCTTAATAAGTAATCTCTTTGTCTTCCATATCCATCTTTTCTATTCATGAAAATGATTAAAATTATATTTAAAAACCCATTTATAAGTTATCTTATGTGGTATTTATATTTCTCATTTTCCAATCTTAAAATAGTTTTTTTATTATCCCTTTTTATATTGTGGGTTTCAATTATATATTTGTTTATAATATTAAAAATATTTCTTTTCATTATCTATATTTGATCTTCTGACCCCCCCCCCCCCCCATTACTTGTAGGGAATGTGTTCTCATTATTGTTCACCTTTTTTCATATAATATTCACATATAATTAATGCATATTTTTCATGTAGATTATTTATATATATACTAGTTTAATTTAACTTTCTTTATTGGGGATAATAAATTTTTTACGTTCCCTTCATAATACTCTATTCTTAGTAAAACTAATTTAAGGAAAATTCATAATATCTTTTTACCTATGAAGTAATACCTTCATCATGTGTTTTTTAACAATGCATATATTTTTAAAAACATAATTATTTTATGGAAGACGCTCCTTGTTTAATTATATTATAAATTAAAAAAATAAACACCTCCTTCCTCAAAAATAACCTTTACTCGTTTCATAAAGCAGCACCTAGGTGTCTTGTTTTTACTCTTACTACACCAATTATTTTCATCAATTGTTCTATATTAGAACTTAATGATCAATATGAATGTTTATTTTTAAAATATGAACATATATACTAATTTAATTACTTTTTATCTTTGGAATACTAATGCACACTGATTATAGGGAGTGGAAAAAATAAATATTAATTACCTATTGTGGCACAGTGGATGAAAAGAGTTATCTCACTTAAGGATACATTAAACTTTTTAACCTATTTATCTATATCACATATTATATATCATTTAGTTGTTTTATGTATTTAACTAAAATATATAAAATATTTTTATTTTTTATTATTTATCAAATGACCTGTAATATGTAATTCTAAACTATCATGTAAAGATAAATAGAATGAAGTAAGGTAAAAAGGAATTAATCTTGGGTTTAGTTTCAGATTCAATCATTATTATACTTTCATTTTTTGATTTTATTTTGATAATCCAAACATTAAATCTATTATTTGAATTACTGTTATTTATTTATAAATTTTGAAATATTTGAGATCCTAAGAAATATTAATTTCATCTCCTCTAATATTCAAGGTTGATGACACACCTTGGTCTAGGGTGTGATGTCTTCCAAGACCCAGATCTATAAATGATACTACATCCATTTATTAGCTCAACTCCTTAGTATAAATAGTTAAATAATAGAGAGAGGGAAAATAAATTTAAGTTAAATAATATAATTACATTGATTTATATATCTTTTTTGGGAAGTCACTAAATAAGGGGCAGTCACCTCCCTGTACATGCTACTCAAATCTATCACAAAATAAAAATAAACTCTAAATAAAATTCATGAAAAATTTAACCTCCCCCCAGGCCAACCCATGGGATAAGCCTCTAATTTATGAGAGTTAGATGTCACAATAGTGGAAATGGTAATGGGATAATAAAAAAAATAAAGAATAATTTAAAATTAATGTGGTGAGAGAATAAAAGAAAAAAAGAAAAAAAAGAATTCGGATGAGAGTGAGAGAATAAAATAAAATAATAAAATTAAGATAAGAAAAAAATAATGAAAATAGAATAATGATAATAATATTTTTATTATAATAATAATAATAATAATAATTAAAAGAAGAATAATTAAGAAAGGTGTGTATGGAAAAAAAGAATTAATACATGCATAAATTTATTTCATAAAATAAGGTATAATTTAAATTAAAGTTTTATTAAAACTAAAAAAAGAAAATAAAAGAAACAAATGAAACAAAAATAGTGCAGTAGTCTCCTCCTCATGTGGTATATTCTTTGGGTGTGTAATAATGATTTTAGAAGGGGGAATGGTCCTCCTTTTATTGGAACGGGTGATATTTTTGGTTCTATAATTCTTCCCCATAAATTGGGTTCATGGTATACACTATTAATAACTGAATTTGTAAATGTGGTCTTCTAAAACGTTTTTCAAAACTTTTTTCCTTTTTTATAAAAAAAATTATGCTCTATATTCCATGGTTATAATAATTTATAGACCAATTACTCTAATATTTTATTCTACCCAGAAAAACACTTTATATTCCATATACCTCTTTTTACATTCATTAATGACCCTGAAAATGACATATTCACACAGAGAAATATTCATGAATGTTGTTAAAAATGGTTATTCTCATTTCCTCTCCGAATTTTAGATTATTTGAGGTTTCCATTTAGGGGTTACGGTCCAAAAATTATAAATTACAAGATATGTGCATATTTTTCAAGTCTTGTCATTTGATTGGGTTTTCAGCTTCTAAATGGTGGATTTAGATTTATGTATAAAATAATGAAATGAATAAAATTGAAAAAAAAAATCCATTTAAAAAAGGGTTTTTAAATTTGGACTAGTAAAGAAAATGTTATGTATTAAATATAAATATAATTTAAAATAGTTAAAATCCCAAAGAGGCCATTTTTAAAAATTAAGCTTAAAATACAAATAAAACAATAAAATGTGATAGTTTACCTTAAAATAAAACATATTCAGGATTAGAAACATTGAAATTAAAAGTAAAATTATTGAAAAAAAATTCACTATTAATTCCCCCATAGTAATCCATGATTTTTCTCAAGAATAAAATCTCAACATTGAAAATCAGAGGGTGTTAATGTTACCAATATTCCTATTCCAAAGAAGTGAAATAAAATAATATTCAATGTAACTTTTTTATAAAAAAACACACCAAAAATATCAATTTAATTTCTCAATTTTAAAAGAAATGATCAACTAAAGTATTTTACTTTCCCCTTTAAAAAATGATGTAAGTTCTTCTTTCATTCATTAAATATCCTTAATTCATTATTATTAAACATGCCAAATCACGATCTATATCACAATGGATTCTTTTATCACATCCCCCACGACTTAATTCAAATAGATTTATTCTCATATAATGAATACTTGACCCTTATCCATAGGATTTAAAGGAACTACATTCTTTACATTGTAAACACAAAATACACATAAAATCATTAGGGATTTCATTAAAAGTTCAAATAAATATAAGGCTTGTGTTTTCTAGGAATTAATGTTTAAAATTAAGCAAAAAGGGTATTCTTATCTCATAAGTATATTTCATGATGTAAAAAATAAATGTGTAATGAAATTATCCCATAAAAATTAACAACTCCCCCTTCCCCCAAATAGTCAAACAAATAGTCCTGAATAATAAAATCATAATTAATGATGTGCACCTTCTTCTGTTTTTCTATACTTTTATACTTTTTTTATTTTCCAAAGTATCATATTTTCATTTTTTTTATTTTTCTAAAGTTATTCTTATAATAAATCTCACATCCACTACCTAACCACATATGATAAAAATAATTGGTCTAATGATGGTGATTTTGTATCCTTCTATGTCACAATCCATATCATTATTTTAATTTTTTAAAGGATGGAAAACAATAAAGTATATTGAATAAATCCAAAACCATTATTTTTTCCTACCATAATCACCCAAAAAACTCTTCCTTATAATTCATTTCATATAATTGACCATTATTCCCTTCACCCCAACATTAAATATTTAAATATCATGAAAAATACAATGAGGATGGGTGGAATGGATAAAAAAGGATTGAAACATGGCTCATACCTAACAAGGTCATTCATGGTTTCTATGTTTTAAATATATATTGATTTAATGGTGGGATTTTATGTATAAGGTATTTTCAAAAGATTTTATAATCATTTAAAATGTGTTTTTTCATAGTCATAGCCTTGACAAGTTCAAATGAATGTTCTGGTTGGTGACATGCCTCAAGATCACTCAAGAAATATGTTCAAGAATAAAAATAAATTAATTAGTTTAGAAATACTCTAATGAATTAAAATTATGATATTGGTCAATAACTCAAGACAATATTAATAATAAAAAATAAATTCACATGAATTTCAGAAATTCAAAGAATGCAAAAATTGTAGGGAAATTTCATTTACATTGATCAATTTCTTCACTCAAATCATGCTTCACCATTTTAATATCCATGCTTCACATTAATCATTAAATTCTCTATTTTACTCATTTACTCTCATTATCATTGAAATCTAAAGCAAGTAATCACATTATTCCTAAGAAACTCATGTATCCTAGATTTCTCAAGTAAAGCATGAATTATAGTGTGAGAATGTAGTTTAATCTTTAAATATCAAAACAGGATTGTTGGAAAAATATATATATGGATTTTAGAAGATAAACATAAAAACAAAACTCTCATTCACATGAATTCCCAGTCTTATTTCCTATTTCTTCATTGATATCTACCTTGTGTCATTATAAACCTATAAAATAAAATTACTTAATTATGAACAAGTTTCATTTCATTAAAGTTAAAAAAGATAGATGGATTTGGGATATATACTGGACTACTTCCTATGAAATAAAATTGAAATCTAAATTAATAAATACAAAATTAAAGGTAAAATTATTGGTTTCATCTCCAAAGTAGACCCTGAATTTTTACTTCCATAAGACGGATGTACCAACTGTTATCCAAAATCAATTGTTGGATGAAGCTTCTTTGATTTCAACCACCACATGTGCCTTTTCTCAAATTATTTTTCATCCTTCATGGTGAGGAATTATCTATGGATAGAGTATGTAATGGCCCTGTCCAACCTGGTCCATTACTTTGAAAAAACACATCTCCAATGAAATGGTGTCACCGGTCACAGGGGAACCAGTTATGGTGGCACTGTGACAGACGCACACCAATCACAGTGGCACTGTGTCCCCACTGAGCGGTCTTCGTCCCTTTTTTCTAGTTTCTAACTTTTTCTACTCCCGCAAGATATATTTCAACATAAATATGATTTAATTCCCCTTTAAAATCCATTTAAATCCCAAAAATAATATCTGAAATCCCCCAAGAGTCGGGAAACCCTTAACTTACCAAAACCTGTGGTTTTCCCTCAGTGTCACGCCCATCCTCGTACCTTCTAGTTCCACCCACATTGTGCGTTTTTCCTCTATTTAAAAGAAACAGTTTAACGCACATCTGTTATGCCACCACCCTAATGGGAATAATTAAATAAGAATTAATCCCATCGTGTGTAACCTCCCAACCGCAAAGGAAACCACGATCCGACATTAAAGCGGTTCAAAATTCCATATCCCATAAAAATAGAATCTCGTCTTTATATCACACTAGAGTTTATTCCTTCCCCTTCTTGGCTAGATTTCTTTCTTCTCCCTAGTGCGCTTGGATTCCCCCCTTCATGAGGCTTGTTTTGCGCCTATGCTGGAGTATTTCTACTAATCCTTGTTGTCCCTAGAGTTCCTCCCATGCAATCCGAGCATCCTCAGTTCTCGGCGTGTAGATAAAGACTTCATCATTGATCATCCAAGTATGGATCTTTCTTTATCTCTCCTTACTGTGTATCATGCGAGGTGGGTACGCTATTGTTCTGTGGGAATGGATGAAACCAAACCCTAACAAAGATAATAAACAGACTATTAAATAATTATGGGGAGTGTTTGACTTTTCTGCAGTAATATTTTATAATTTCTATATGTTGTGAACTATATGGGCTATGCTCACTAAAAATCATGGTCGTTGGTGGTCTTTCCTTACGCACTAATGAACCCTTGTATTTGTGATAATTGAATGGCTCTAACATGGGAATTTGGTTAATTACGTAAACATAGCCGATTAAATGAATGTCCAGTGAAAAACAAACCTTGTGTGATCACCCCAGTTAACCAAATATAAAGAAGAAAAATTAGTGAATGATTTACTTGGGTCTGGAAACTTCCATATTCTATCTTGGTGGCATGTATGTTTGTTCTACTCGATGCTTATGAGGTGATGTGGATGAGGATTGGATCCTCTGTTGTGGAATGGTTGTTGGTCATGAATCTGAAGCTGTGTGGGGTTGTATCTCCAGGCTTGGTTTGGTTCCAGTACTTTGAGGGATCTCACTGATCCCTTTGTTGTTGTAAATTTACAAAAGAACCGGGTGTCAATTCTTAAATTGATGTTTGACTGTTTCTCTTTCTCTAGCTTGTGTTTATGCCTATTAGTTTCCCAGTAGTGAAAAAATTTACTTAAATGGGATCACTTAAACATGAAACCATGAATGGGTTAAATGGGGATTTGGTTCTGGGAATGAGTTGTGACTTGGTCGTGAGTTATGTGCATTTATTCTATGAATGAATAGAAATGAGGGTGTTTGTGATTAGGTTGGTTTTGGAAACCCTAGGTTGGGATGAGTTCCTGTTACCTATACATATAATTGTAGTTCTTATGTTTCTTATTCGCACCCCACCCAAGTTGAGCACTTAGTGCTGAACACCCCTATTCCATGGGGGAGGGTGTTTTTTCCAACAATCCTATGAGTGACTGGTTATTAGATCCTTTTATGCTCCATTTCCCGAATATCACAAGACTCTTAGGGTAGGCTGTGATGGCATGAGGTCCATTATAGCCCGAGATTCGTCGGGCATGGTAGTTGTGGTGGTTGGCCCAGGTGTGTGCGGGCAGGTTGTTTCCGAAGAGTCTTTGGGATGAGGCCCAGGTGTCTTCGGGCATGGAAGTAGTTGTTATGTCTCAGTTGTTTGCGGGCACGGTTACACATGGTGGTTGTGGCCCAGGTGTTTGTGGGCGGGATGTTGTTTGTGACCAGGTGTTTGCGGGCAGGATGTGTTGTTGTGGCCCGGGTGTGTGCGGGCGTGGTGTGGCAGTGGGACTGCGGAGAGAATGGCGGGATTGGTTCGATGTGTAGGATGTCTTTAATAAACAATGGTAAAGTGGTGTGGGGTACCCAAATATCGATGTGATATTACTATACAATACTTGACTTACGTTATTTGTGGAGTGTGTCTTGGTGAGGCTTGGGTGGATTGTTTTCCTTGCTAGGTGCTTGGTTATCTCTTTTCTCACAGGGCATTAGAATGCCTCCCCACTTGTGCACAGGAGTCTTTGGTTCTTCCTATTAAGTATACATGTATGCTCACCCTACGTATATAAAACTGCTTTCAGGTTTCCAAGAGGACTTCAGGGATCGTGCAGGGTCGTACTAGGTCGGACTTTGGGACTGTTGCAATTGTTGTTTTTCTTTTCTTTGGTACTTTACCTTTTTGTTCTCCTTGTACTTTGTGGCATTTACTTTTGTACCATGCATATGGGATTGGTTTTCTTTGGCTTTACTCTTACCCCCCCCCCCAATTTTGGTGTCGTTGGGATTTACTATCTTATCTCTCGATCCTAATAAAGAATAAGGGTAATGCCTTCCATATTTTGTGTGATTCTATACGCTTGGTGCTAGTCGCCACTCCGAGGCCTATTGAAGGCGGGTCACAGGGGTCATTATCTCTCCTTCAACTTGAAGAAGGAAGGGTCTGGCAATCTGTTGTCCCTTCCCTCATCTTGGTGAAGGCGGGTCGTGACAGAATGGCATCAGAAGAGGTTGAGATATAGGATGAAGTATGGGGTTAGGCACAGTGAGGATTTCATGGGATGGTAGGGCAACAGTTTGGGGTGATCTTGGTGCGTGAAATAGGCCAAGGAAGATAGGCTAGGACATGGGATTTTAGGGGCCCCCGTGATCCGATGCAAGGACTATGGGCCTACCTAATGACCAAGTAAGGCTACACTGATTGCAGGGTAGAGACCCTTGGGAATGTATATGCATCATAATGACTTGTGTTCTTATGTTTTATGGGTATTTTGGGATTTAAAATAAATAAGAAGTCTAAGAAAATTTAAGAACAATATTCTACACTACTCGGGATTAGGCATTCCCTGTTTACCTTGTAGCTATGGAACCTGGGAGACGACCAAGAGTGGTGTGGGCGATCGAGGCCCAGGAGGATTACTTGGCTGATCAGCAGAGGACTGAATGAGAGGAGGAGGACGATCAGTGGCAGAGGATGATTCGTGCCTTTCAGCGGCAGACCCTCGGGAAGTACAAGGGTAGCATCTCAGACATGGAGGCAGAGAGTTAGCTAGAGGAGATGGTGATAGCTTTTATCTTGATCCGGGCTCCGACGGAGTACTGGGTTCTTCAAGATGTAAGCCAGATGCATGGAGCAACATGTCAATGGTGGATGCTTTATCTTGGGGAGAAGAGGGAGGCTAAGGTTACGTGGGATGACTTCGAGAAGGAGTTCCGGGCGGAATTCCTCTCTTCCACGATGAAGGCTGATAAGAAGTAGGAACCAATCTCCCTCTTGCAAAGGATTATGTCAGTGAGAGAGTTGAGGATCAAGTTTGAGGATCTCCTTCGCTTTTCTCCTGACCTTTTTCCGGATAAGGAGTCTCGGGCAAGATGCTTGGAAGAGGCACTTTGAGCTTCTCCCTAGTATGTTGTTACTCCCTTCACCCAACCGACATACTTGGAGGTCTAGAAGAAGGCTGAAGTAGTGGAAAGGATGCACACGCTGGGATGTGTATCGTGAGAGGGAATCTAGTTAGGGTCATCGAAGGGGAATGTCTTCAGTAGCAGGCCTCCATCGTCTAGGCCCTCTAGGTTTTGACCAGCAGGAAGCAGGCCTCAGCAGTTCCAGTTCAGATCCCCCGACCCTCGCCCTTTCCTTTCGGGCCCAGGACTGAGATGCTTCGTCTGTGGAATCCATGGGCACCTTCAGAATCAGTTCCCAGATAGAGTGCAATATGGAGGGGGTGGGATGTTTTAACTCCCACCTTAGTAGCAGTAGTTTCCAACTAGGCCCTTTCAGCAGCAGCAGCAGGGGTAGCAAGATCCCGCTCGTCTAAGGGCAGGCATTGCAGGAGGGGGCCGACCTCAGGATGCTCCTCAGGGAACTCGACCAGGGTGTGGTTGGGAAGGTGGCCGATAGTCGAGGGGTATGGGAGCTGGGAGTGGGCAGTTACACGCCGCAGAGGCAGTAGTTCCCATAGGGCCAGAAGTCGTTTGATGTACGATCTTCCTTTTTAGTACTCTTGTCTATGCCTTATTCGATAAAGGAGCTTCGCACTCCTTTTTTGCACCCAGTCTGGCCTCTGATCTGTGTTTAGACGCTAAGAGAATTCCAGTGCCCCTGGTGCTGATCACACCAGTTGGAGATCAGACCGACTTGTTTTATGTTTTCTGAGGGTGTAGACTGATGATAAGGCCACATCAGTCTATCAGGGATCTTCTACTGTTGCAGATACAACCATACGATGTCATCCTAGGCATTTACTAGCTGTTCTTTTTATGTTCCATCCTTTACTACTTCCGAGGAATGGTCGTGTTTTCAGATTCGGGCGGCTGATGTGTAACTTACATCGATGAGCGGGGTTTCCAGAAAAGCAGCAGGCAAGAGGAGCCCCTCCTTTCCTTGTTAGTTGAGCTATCAGTGGAGTTAGTGGATGTAGAAATGGTGGAAGTTCCAGGGATCGTCAGTGAGTTAATGGACATCTTCCCTAAAGAGGTGGCGACTTTACCCCCTCGGCGTGATGTTGAGTTCAGGGTATACTTGCAACCTAGTGCATGTCCGATTTCGATGGCCCCCTACCGGATGGAACCTTCTGAGTTGTGGGAGTTGCGGATTCAGATTAACGATCTGATGAATAAGGATTTTGTTCGACCAAGTGTGTCACCATGGGGTGCTCCATTCTTATTCTCAAAGAAGGAAGATGGTGGTCTTAGGCTGTGGATAGACTACTGAATATTGAATCAGGTAACGGTCAAAAATCGTTACCCTCTCCCAAGGATAGACAACCTTTTCGACCAGTTAAAAGGGGCAGGGTGGTTCTCCAAGATTGACCTTCGGTCGGGATATCACCAGTTGAGAGTGAAGGAGAGAAACATCTCGAAGACTACCTTCAGGTGTAGGTATGGACACTTTGATTTTGTAGTCATGTCGTTCGGTGTTACGAACGCTCCAGCTGTGTTCATGGGGCTCATGAACTCCGTTTTCCAGGAATTCCAGGATCAGTTCGTAGTCATTTTTATTGACGACATCTTGATCTACACAAGCTCAGAGGAAGATCACGTTGAGCAACTGAGAATGGTTTTAGAGGTCCTCCGACAGCACCAACTCTATGGGAAATTTTCCAAGTGCAAGTTCTGAACATGAGAAGTGCACTTCCTTGGGCACATGGTGTCTGAGTAGGGAATAGTAGTGGACCCATCAAATTTTGAGGCGGTTGTTTTTTGGGCAGCACCCAAGAACATGGAATAGGTTCGTAGTTTCTATAGACTAGCAGGATACTATCAGATATTCGTGCCCAACTCCTCCTGAGTTTCAGTACCCTTGACAGTTTTGACCAAGAAGGACTAGGATTTTGTGTGGAATGGGAAATGCGAGGTAGCCTTTAGTTATCTAAAGAAGAAGTTGGTAAGTTCCCCAGTTTTGAGGTTTCCAGAAGAAGGGGTGACGTATGAAGTATTCTGTTATGCTTGAGGAAAATGCCTCAGGTGTATGTTGATGCAATGACAAGGGGTAATATCTTATGGATCTAGACAGTTATGTTCCCATGAGTGTAAGTATGCCACCCATGATCTGGAGCTTGTGGTAGTCGTGTTCGCACTAAATTTGTGGCAGCATTACCACATCAGGGAGTGATTTGTGGTCTTCACAGATAACAAAATCTTGAAGTATATCTTCTCCCAACAGGACCTGAACTTACGACAGCGAAGGTGGATGGAGTTCCTTCAGGACTACGACTTCGATATTTCCTACACCTCAGGAAAAGGGAATGTGGTGGTCTATGCCTTGAGAAAGAAGTCGTAGAAGGATGTGGTTTGAGAGTCGGCATATGCTTTGAAGTTAATGGAGGAGTTGGCTGCCCTGCACCTGGATGCGAGGATGGATGGTGGTAGAGGTTGTCTATATCATATGAAAGTGTAGTCTTCTCTACTATGGCAGGAGGAGGAGTCTCAGTATGGAGACATAGAGAGTGAAGTGATCCGTGACCGGGTTAACCAAGGTGATGCTCCGGAAGGGTGGATGGAGGATGGTCAGAATCAGATGATTTTACAAGGAAAGATGTTTGTTCCAGAGCCGATGCATAAGAGGGTTCTTGGTGAGTTCCATAACTCACCCCAAGTAGTGCACCCAGGAGTTTCCAAGATGTACCAGGGTATGAAGTTTCAGTTTTCATGGCCCGGGGTAAAGCGGGCGGTGGCAGAGTTTGTGTCCAGGTGCCTAGTGTGTCAGTAGGTGAAGGCTAAATAATGTGTTCCCGTCAGTCTGTTACAACCTTTAGATGTCCCTGAGTAGAAGTGGGATGAAATCTCGATGGATTTCATCATAGGGCTACCCAAGGTTCAAGGAGGTTGTGATGCTATCTGGGTAGTGGTGGACCAGTTGATGAAATCAGCTCACTTTCTGGCGATCAGGGAGTCGGGTGTAGTGGATGCCTTAGAACGGGGGTACATGGATGAGGCGGTGCGATTGCATGGAGTTCAGAGGTCCGTAGTCTCGAATAGGGATACACGGTTTACCTCACGAGTCTGGAGGGGATTGCAGCATGATTTTGGCACCCAGCTACGTCTTAGCACTGCTTTCCATCCCCAGACAGATGGATAGACAAAGCGCACCATCTAGACATTGGAGGATATGCTACGAGCATGTATTCTAGATTTTGGGGGATCATGGGTGCGACACTTTACTCTGGTAGAGTTTTCCTACAATAATAGCTATCACTCTACCATTAGCATGGCTCCGTTCGAATCCTTGTACGGAAGGCCATGTCGCCCACCTGTGTGCTGGACCGAGGTTAGGGAAACATGCGTTCTTGGCCCGGAAGTGGTGCAAAGCACGATGGAGAAGGTTCAGATTATATGGTAGAGGATGAAGGAAGCTCAGGACTGGCAGAAATCATATGCTGATAATAGGAGGAGACCCTTGGATTTTGAGGTCAGGGACCATGTATTCTTGAAGGTCTCCCCTCAGCGTGGACAACGGAGGTTTGGAAGGGGGAGTAAGCTTTCTCCAAGGTTCATCGGACCCTTCAAAGTGTTGCGGCAGGTCGGATAAGTGTCTTATCAGCTAGCTCTACCATCACCGCTACTAAGAATACATGATGTCTTCCATGTGTCACAGCTCTGACGGTATCTACACTACGTTTCACACATCCTCGACTGGGGAAAGCTAGATATCGTGGACGATGTGACTTTTGTGGAAAGACCAATGAGGATCAAGGATCGTGAAGATAAGGTGATCCTTGGAGAGACCATTCCTTTGGTTCATGTGTTTTGGAGGCATGGTGGGCTCGAGGAACATACCTGGGAACGGGAGATACAGATGTGCGCCCAGTACCCAGAGCTGTTTTGAGTTTTTTTCTATTTTTTATACTTGTTTGTTATGGAATGCTTTACTTATTAACTATGGAATGTTCATTTTTCCTTTTTCAGTGGATGTGTGTGAAGATTCCTGACTATGGGGAGGGGAGGACCTGATCCCTAATCAAGATGCATTAAGGTGGATGCGATTAAACTCGTGTCGGCGAGTCAGTGCCACCCAAAGGGGATACTATCATGACAAGGAATAAAAGACTCCCTAACCCATATGACGGGACAGTTTGACCTTCAAATGTTTCCTGGTTACTCAAGGAAGAGGTGCTCCTAGATGTCGATGAGGTTCACTATTGAGAGGTATCTTTCTAGGTGGTTGTTTGGAAACCATCTTTTCTTCGGGTCTAGTTTTGATTCTCGAGGGAGAGAATAGTTTGAAAGGTATCTTATGTAATGGCCTGGACCCACTTTGTCCATTACTTTTTAAAAACACGACACCATTGAAATTGTGGCACCGGTCACGGGGAGCACCAGTTACGGTGGTACCGTGACGGACGCACACCAGTCACGGTGGCACCGTGACGTTCG
Organism: Viscum album; assembly: GCA_963277665.1. Lineage (NCBI taxonomy): Eukaryota > Viridiplantae > Streptophyta > Magnoliopsida > Santalales > Viscaceae > Viscum > Viscum album. The sequence goes on along the minus strand of OY728155.1, from coordinate 1,785,528,001 downwards.
CCCAACGGTCACAGTGGCACCGTGACGTTCGCACAACGGTCACAGTGGCACCGTGACGGTGGCACCGATGATGGTGGCACCGTAAGGGTGACACCGTGATGGTGGAACTGTCAGGGTGACACCACGATGGTGGAATTGTGGGGGTGGCACCGTGATGATGGCACTGTGTCCTCACCGAGCGGTCCTCATCTCTTTTTTCCAGTTTCCGTCTTTTTCCACTCCCACAACATATCTTTTAACATAAAGATGATTTAATTCCCCTTTAAAAGCCATTTAAATCCCATAAATAATATCTAAAATCCCCTAATAGTTGGGAAACCTTTAACTTACCAAAACGTGTGGTTTTTCCTTAGTGTCACATCCTTCCCAATACCTTCTAGTTCCGCCCCCATTGTGCGTTTTTCCTCCATTTAAAAGAAACGGTTTAACGCACAGCCGTTATGCCACCAACCCGATGGGAATAATTGAATAAGAATTAATCCCATAATTTGTAACCTCCCAACCACAAAGGAAACCACGATCCGACTTTAAAGCGGTTCAAAATTCCTTATCCCATAACAATAGAATCTCGTCTTTATATCACACTAAAGTTTCTTCCTTCCCCTTCTTGGATGGATTTCTTTCTTCTCCATGGTGCACTTGGATTCCCACCTTCTCGAGGCTTGTGGTTCCCCTGTTCTGGAGTTTTTCTATTCATCCTTTGAGTCCCTGGAGTTCCTCTCCTACAAGCTGCACATCCTCAGTTCTTAGCGTGTGGAGAAAGAATTCATCTTTGATCATCCAAATAGGGATCTTCCTTCGTCTTTCCTCAATGTCTATCATGCGGGGTGGGTATGCTATTGTTCTACGGGAATGGATGAATCCAAACCCTAACAAAGATAATAAATAGATTGTTATAGAATTATGGGGATTGTTTTACTTTTCTGTTGTACTCTTTTATAATTTCTATATGTTGTGAACTGTATGGGCTATGCTCACTAAAAAACATGTTCGTTGGTGGTATTTCCTTGCACACTAATGAACCCTTGTCTTCTGTGATAATTAAATGGCTTCAACATGGGAATTTAGTTAATTAGGAAGACTCTGATGATTAAATGAATGTCCAGTGAACAAAAAACCTTGTGTGATCACCTCGGTTAACCAAATAGAAAAAAGAATACTTAGTGAATGATGTAATTGAGTCTGGAAACTTCCTTGTTCTATCTTGGTGGAATGTCTGTTTGTCCCGCTTGATTCTTATGGGGTGACGTGGATGAGGATGGGATCCTCTATTATGGCATGGTTGTTGGTCGTGAATTTGAAGCTGTGTGGGGCTATATCTTGATGGTTGGTTTGGTTTTAGTACTTTGAAGGATCTCACTGATCTCTTTTTTGTTGTGACTTTACAAGAGAACCGGGTGTGAATTCTTAAATTTATGTTTGGCTATTTCTCTTTCTCTAGGTTTTGGTTATGCCTGTTAGTTTCCAAGTAGTGAAGAATTTACTTAAATGGGATCACTTGAACATGAAACCAAGAATCGGTTAAATAGGGAGTTGGTTTTGGGAATGAGTTGTGACTTGGTCGTGAGTGTTGTGCCTTTCTTATATGAATGAATAGTAATGAGGGTATTTGTGCTTAGGTTGGTTTTGGAAACCCTAGGTTGGGACGAGTGCCTATTACCTATACATATAATTGTAGTTCTTATGTTTCTTATTCGCGCCCCACCCATGTTGAGCACTTAGTGCCGAACACCCCCATTCCATGGGGGAGGGTGTTTTTCCCAACACGCCTATGAGTGGCTGGTTATTAGCTTTTTTTCTGCTCCCTTTCCCGAATAGCCCAAGACCCTTTGGGAAGGTTTTGATGGCTTGAGGTCCATTATAGCCCTAGATTCCTCGGGCAGGGTAGTTGTCGTGGTTGGCCCATGTGTGGGCGGGCAGGTTGTTTCCCAAGAGTCTTCGGGATGAGGCCCAGGTGTCTTTGGGCATGGCAGTAGTTGTTCTGGCCCAGGTGTTTGCGGGCGTGGTTATGCATGGTGGTTGTGACCTAGGTGTTTTCGGGTGGGATGGTGGTTGTGGCCGAGGTGTTTGCGGGTGGGATGTGTGGTTGTGGTCCAGGTGTGTGCAGGTGGGGTGTGGCAGTGGGACTGCAGTGAGAATGGTGGGATTGGTTCGATGCGTAGGATGTCTTCAATAACCCATGGGAAGTGGTGTGGGGTATCCAAATATCGATGTTCTATTACTATAAATTACTTGACTTGCGTTATTTGGGGAGTGTGTGTTGGTGAGGCTTGGGTGGATAGTTTTCATTGTTAGGTGTTTGGTTATCTCTTTTCTCACAGGGCATTAGAATACCTCCCCACTTGTGCACGGGAGTCTTTGGTTCTTCCTACTGAGTATACTTGTATGCTCACCCTACTTATATAAAACTGCTTTCAGGTTTCGAGGAGGACTTCAGGGATCGTGCAGGATAGTACTATGTCGAAGGATGGGATAGTTTCAGTTATTGTTTTTCTTTTCTTTGGTACTTTACCATTGTAGTCTCCTTGTACATTGTGGCATTTACTTTTGTAACATCCATATAGGAGTGGTTTTCTTTGGCTTTACTTTTACCCCCCAGTTTTGGTGTTTTTGGGATTTACTATCTTATCTCCCAATCCTAATCAATAAAAAGAGTAATGCCTTCCATCTTGTGTGTGATTCTATACCCTTGGTGCTAGTCACCACTCCGGGGCCTATTGAAGGTGGGTCTTGGGGGTTCATTATCTCTCCTTCAACTTGAAGAAGGAAGGGTATGGCGATCTGTTGTCCCTTCCCTCATATTGGTGAAGGCGGTTCATGACAGAGTACACTAGATAATCACCCTTCACAATTAGCTATAAAATACATGGAGGGGGAAATATGTAGTAGGGATTATCCTTCTTTCTTTTTTAATCTTGTACAAACTCTTCTAGTGTTATATTAATAGGGGCCTTATTATGAGGAACCATTTTTTGATTTCCTCAATCCCATCAACTTGGATCCTCTAGTGGGGCTTATCAAATTTATGTGAATTAAAATCAAGAAGCTCCATGTGTTCCTCTGTAGGTTAAAATCTGTCCTCTTCATCATCCTCAAAGTCATAATAATGATTTTATAAATCTAAAATTTCAAAATAATAGGGACTATTTCACAATTCAGTTTAAATAAGATTTTCTGAAGAGATAGAGTTTGATAAAATTTCAAATCCCTAAATGAGTTCAGATTCACTCAATTCATCAATGGTAAGTGCACTTGGTTTGGGTTATCATATGATAGAGGAAGTTAGTCGAGACACTCCATTTTTAATTCAAATTACACCACTTGGGTGGTATCTCCCTTAACTCATGATGGATCTTATTCATTCTAGGTTTGGGGGAGATCAAGTAGTTCCTTGAATTCCAAATCTTGTTGATCTCTTACTTGAAGCTCAGTAGGTAACTCTTCCTCATTATCTTCCTCAATAAACACAAGTGGCTTATCTTCTACATAGAGTTCAAATTCAAGATCAAGTTATTCTAATGAATCTTTGAAATATATAGTTATCCAATCCATATGGCCTTGGAGAACTTGAACCTTTTCATTAAGATCTTGAATATCCTACTTGATCTTGTGTTTTTACACTTTCTCTTGGATGTATTGAGGTGGAACTTCTTTAAAAATGCTTAGAGGGAATAAGGAGTTATATTCTTCTATCTTGGCCACTTCTTGATTTAATTATGGAAATTATTACTATAATTCACTTAGATCCCTATCCAATCCTTCAACCATTGGTTGCTCGAGGTTCTCCTTAACATCCTAGATGAGGTCCTTCATTTCCCCCTCTTTTAAAATTTTTCTCCAAGCTTCCTAAGACAATCAAGCCCATAATGCAGAACCATTTTCTATAGACTAGGGTGCTTCAGCCACTGGTTCTTGCACTTTAGAGAGATTTCATTATGAATTAAATAAATGAACATTGAAAAACATCATGGATATATTTCTGTAGTTTTTATAAAATCAATTAAATTAATCTAAAATGTGAAATAGAAAAATATAAGAAAACTTATGGTTGGCTCCATGTAAATGGAGCTAGTTTTCATGTATACCTATCATGGGGAATAGTAAATGGAATATTAATTTCCTAGTTCAGTATAGTGGTTGGCCAAGGTCATCTCATTTGAGGATCCTTTCAATTTGTTCACATACTATATCTAAATAACATATTATAATTGTTTGTGTATTTAATTAAAATAATGAACATATTTTTTAGGTTTTTTCATTATTTATAAAATAACATGAAATATGGAATTATAATCTATCATTCAATGATAAAAAATTAAGTAATAAATATAAGAATTGTTATTGGGTTCAGTTTTAGATTTAATCATCATTCCCCTTTGATTTTTTTTATTTGGGTTTTATAATACAAAAATGAAATATCTTGTAGGAATTACTATTCTTTATTGATAAATTATGAAATTTTATAGAGAATAAGAAATCTTAATTCCACCTCCTCCAATAATCAAGCTTGATGACACACATTGTTCTAGAGTGCGACATCTACTAGGACCTAGAACTATCGATGATGTTTCATCTATTAATTAGAAAAAATAATTTATATAAAGAGTTAACCAATGAAGAGTAGTAAAAATATTGAAATAACATAATAGAAATAGATTTAGTTTCATTTCATTGGTAGATAATCACTAAATTAGGAACGTTCACCTCACCAAGCATGCTGCTCAAATCTACCAAAAACATAAAATAAAAATTAAGGAAAATTCAAGAACACATTAACCTCCCCCCTAGCCAAGACATTAGTCCATCCTCACATTTCTGAGAGTAAAATACCAAAATGGTTTAAATGGGAATAAGAGAAGAAGAAAAAAATATAATAAAAGGTAGATTAATTTAAAAAGAATGAATGTGAGAAAATAAAATAATAATAAAAATAGAATTGGGATGAGAGATAGATAGATATTAGAATAAAAGAATAAAATATAAAATAATAAAAATAAACAAATAAAATAAAATAATTTCAAAATAATAATAATAATAGAAATAATAATTCAGAAAGGGTACTGTGGAAAACAAAATAATAAAAACATGCATGAATATATTTAATTTACTAAGATATAATTTAAATGATAATTTATTTAAAAATAAAACAAATAAATTAAAAAGAAAACAAAAAATGGAGTAGAAATACTACATTAACCTCCTCTTCCAGTGGTATTTCCTTGGGGTGTCGACTAATGATTTTAAAAGGGGGATTGTGCCTCTTTTTTTAGGAAAGAGTGAGATTTTTGGATCTATCCTTTTTCCTCTAAAAATTTTTGCATGGTGGACACTATTAATTACTGAATTATTAAATGTGGTATTCTATAATGTTATTAAAAACATTATTGCATGGTTTACGCTAAATTTTTACATCATTACTTCATGTGTAAAAGATGTTATATCCCAATTAATCTTTGATTTTATTCTACCTAGGAAAACACTTCATATTCTACATCTGCAACTTACCAAGAATGAATGATCTTCAATAGGACTGATTAACATTTATACACCTTAAATAAAGTTAATAATCAATGTATTTCTCATTTCCACTCCATATTTAAGCTTATTTCGTCAAACCATTAAGGATATATGGTCCAAACATAAAAAATATTTAAATCTATGTACAGTTTCCAAGGCTGAACATCTGATCTTGTTTTGGATTTCTAAATAGTGCCTTCAGATCTAGGTCCAGAAGAATAAAATGAATCCCATATAACATAAAACCCTATAAAAGAATAATTTTTAAATTTGGATTAGAAAATAAAATGTTATTTCCAATACAAAAAATAATTTAAAACCACTAAAATCCATAATATGTCATTTTTTCTATGAAGATCAATATACTAATAAAACCATAAAATGTAAAAAATTTCCATAAAATAATACTTTTTAAGTTTAATACATTGAAATTAAATTCAAAATTATTCAAAATATTTTCTAAAAAATTCTACCAAATTTAAACCATGTTGGTCCTCAATCATAAAATCTCAACATCAAAAATCAGAGGGAATTAGTTTTACTAATATTAACATTTAAAAGAAATAAAAAATAATAATTTTCAAGGTCAAACCAAATTTTCAAAAATCAAAATTAAATATAATTTAATTTCAAAATTTTCAATGAAAAAATAAAATCAAGTTTTTTACAATTCCCTTTTGAAAAATGATGGAACTTATTCTTTCATTCATTCAATTTCTTCAATTAATTATTATTAAACAAGCCAAATCATAATCTACTTCACAATGGATTATATTATTTTATCACTCATAATAAAACATAAGTATAGTTATGCTCATATCATGAATACATTATCCTTATAAATAGTCTTGTAAAATATCTAATTTATCCACTTTGTAAAGAGAAAAGGCATATAAAATCATTAGGGTTTTCATTATAGGTCCAAATGACTTTAATGCACAAGGTTGGTAGGAATAGACACTTCTAATTTAAGGCTCAATTAGGATGTTTATCTCTTAATTAATGGAAATTATATACAAAATAAATTTTTAATGAAATTATCCCCTTAAAATAAGCAACTCCCACTTCTCCCAAACATTCAAAGCAATGGACATTAATAATGAAATCATAATGAATGATTTGTAGCTTATTAAATTTTTCTCTACTTTTATACTTTTTTTCTTTTTCAAAGTAGGATTTTTCTTTTTTTTTCTTTTTCAAATTTTATTTTAAGAATAAAACCTAGATCCACCACCTAAGTATATATGATAAAAATAATTTCTCTAGTGACAGAGATTTTTTATTCTTCTAAGTCACAACCCATTCATTTTTTCCATTTTTTAGTAATGGAAAACAATTAAGTACATTGAATGAATCAAAAACATTTATTTATTCTCACAATAAGCACCCCCACACTTCTTACATACAATTCATTTCATCCCATTCACCATTATTCCCTTAACCCCAACACATCAACTTTAGGATATCATGAAAATTACTAAGAGGAGGGTAAGAATGGATAAAAAGGTATTAAAACATTTCTCTTCCTGAATAAAAACATTCATGATTTTTATGGTTTAAAGACTGATTAATATAAATGTGGTGTTTTAAGGATTATGTATATTAAAAACATGGATAAATGGTTTTAAATGTGTTTATTCATTGTCATATATTTGACAATTTCGAATGTAGGTTCTCATTAGTGACATGTCCCAAGATCACTCAAGAAATATTCTCAATAATAAATAGGTAGTATGAGGTCTTAAAATCATCTTGGGTATTGAAATTAGGATATTATAAATTCACTCAAGGAATGATTAATAATAATAAATCAATTCACATGAATTTAGAAATTTAAATATTGAAAAATGATAGAAAAAATTCATTTACATCAATCAATTAATTCTCTCAAATGATGAGTACTTATTTTTATATCCATGCTTAACTTTATTCATTAAATTATCGATTTTAATCATCCAATATCATTAATTTTGAAATCAAAAACATATAATCACATAATTTTAAAGGAACTAATGTCTCCTAGATTACTCAAGTAAAACATGAATTCCAGTCTGGGCATGAAATTTCATTTTTAAAGATCAAAACATGTTTTTAGGAAAAAAATATAGGGATTTTAAAAGATAAACATAAAATGTGAACACCCTTTCCCATTAATGATTGGTCAAATTTCCTCTTTATTCATTTAGGGATACCTTGTATCATTATGACCCTATAAAATAAAATTTCTTAATTATACTCAAGGTTCATGTCATTAAAGGTCAAAAAGATAGAGGGAGTGAGGATGCATTCTAGACTACATCCTATGAAATGAAATTGAAATCTAAATTACATGAAAGTAAATAAAGGAGATAATTCTTCGTATGATCCCCCAAAGTGGGTCCTGGATTTATAATTACTCTAGAGGGAAGTACCAACAATTATCCAAAATTAGATGTTTAATGATTATTCTTTTATTTAAAACACAACATGTGTATTTTACTAGTTTTTTCTTTATCCTTTATGGTGAGGGATGATCCGTGGATAGAGTACACAATAACCTCCCCTTTATAGTTATTAATATCTTTCAAGGTGAGGAAAATATGTAGTAGGGATCATCCTCATTATTGGCTATTACTTGTGCAACTCTTCTGGTGTTGGATTAATAGGGGATTTAAAATGAGAAGCCTCTTTTTTATTTCCTCATTCTCAAAAACATGGATCTCATTATCAGGCTCTTGAAATGTATGTTCATAAAAATATGGGAGCTTCATATGTTCCTCAGCAAGTGTAAGTCTAGTCTTTTCACATTACTCCAAGGAATATCAAATACAATCTTGATATGAAATTTCAAAACAATATATAGTGATTTAAAATTCAGTTTGAATAAAAGAAAATGAATAGATTGAGTATGAGGAAAATTCAATTCCCTAGCTTGGTTCAGATTAAATCAATAACTAAGTGGTAAGTACCTTTTGGAGTAGGTTCCCTAAGGATGGATACAGGTAGATAGGATCCCATATTTTCACATGAAATTCCACTAATTCGGTGGTATCTTCCATAATTGATGTTGGCTATTTTTATTTTTAGGGTTTGGAGAGATCAAGTAGTTCCAAACATCCATTAAAAAATTCATCTAATTATTGTTGATATCCTACATGTAGCTCTAAAAGAATGTATTTCTACTTCACTTACTTAGGAAAGATAAGTGGATTATCTTCAAGTTCAGGTTCATATTTAGGTTGAGGTTCTTCTGATGATACTTAGAACTATATGGTTATCCAATCTATTTGTCCATGGAGAACCTAGACCTTCTCACCAAGATCTTGTATATCATACTTGATTTTGTGTTTTTTAACATTCTCCAAGAAATATTCTAGTAGAAATTCTTTGAAAATGTATGGAGGGAATGAGGAGAACTTTTCTAGGGTCTTTCCCACTTCTTGATAGATTTATGGAAATTATTACAAGAAATCAATTATCTCCCTCACCAATCCTTTAACCACAGGTTTCTCAAGGGTGTCCTTGAGATCTTGGATGAGGTCCCTAAATTTATCTTCTTTTCAAATTTGGCTTTGGGAATCCCTAAAATGTCTAGCCAATAATGAAACACCATCATCTGCAGATCATGTTCTTTCAACTACTATTTCTTCAACCTGAGAGTAACTTATCCATGAATTGAAGAAATAGTCATTTTAAAAAATTATAGATATATTTTTTTACTTTTTATAAATGTAATTAAATATGTCTAAATTTTGAAATAGTAAAATAATAATAAAACTTATTATTTTCTCTCAAAAAATGGTGTAAGTTTTGATTCATTCCTATTGTGGGGCATGGAAAAAGCAATGTCAACATCCTAGTGCAGTATAGTGGTTGAACAGTGTCATCCCACATGAGTATCCATTCAATTTGTTCACTTACTTTTTCTAAATCACCTATTATACTATTTTTTATTTATTTAATTTAAATAATGAAAATATTTTTATTTTTTATATTTATCAAATGACATGAAATATGGAATTCTAAACTATCATGTAATGCTAAACAAAATGAAGTAAAGAAGAAAGAAAATAGACTCGGGTTTGATTAAATATTCAATAATTATTCTACATTAATTTTTAGAATTGGGTTTCACAATAAAAACATGAAATCTCATATATGAATTACTATTATTCATTTAGAAATTGTGAAATATTTGAGAACTTAAAAAATATTAATTTCACATACTCTTATAATCGAGGTTGATAGCACATCTTGGAATAGGGTGTTCCATCATCAAGGACCTGACTCTGTCAATGTAGTCCATCGATTGATTAGCTCAACCACATTATATAAACAGTTACCCAATGGAGAGAGGGAAAGAGATTTAAATAAATTAATATAAATATGTTGAGTATCATGTCATTAATGGGAAGTAACTAAATCTTGGACATTATCCTCACCATGTATGATACTCAAATCTACCAAAAACATAAAATAAACTTTATGGAAAATTCAAGAACACCTTGACCTCCACCGGGGCTAAGCAGTGGTGTCATCCTCTCATTTTCGAGAGTAATAGATCATAGTGGTGGAAATGGGAAGAATAAAATAAAAAAATAAATAGAATAAAATAAAGAATATTTTAAAAATAATAGTGTGGATATAATAAAATAATAAACTGAAAATAGAATCTGGTTGAGATAGAGAGAATAAAATAGAAGAATAAAAATAAAATAATACAAATAAATTAATAAAATAGAATAAATTTAAAATAATAATTATTATTATAATAATAATTAATAGAATAAGAATCGAAGAAGGGGTGTGTGGAAAAGAAAATTATAAAAAAATGCATGAATTTATTTAATTAACTAAGATATAATTTAAATTACAATGTAATTAAAACTAAAAAATAGAAAATATAAAATGAAATAGAGATAGTGTAGTGGCCTCCTCTTCCTATGTGATATCCTTCAGGTGATTATCGATGTTTTGGAAGGGCGTATGATCCTCCTTTTATATTCAAGGGTGATATTTTTTGCTACATAAGTTTCCCCTAAAATTTTATGTGTGGTATACCATATTAATGACTGAATTTGTTAATTTAGTATTCTAGAAAGTTATTCCAAATTTTCATTCTAGTTTTACCCCAAATTTGAAGCTCCATCTTCAATCTGTAGAAGATTTTATATCCCAATTACATTGAGATTTTATTCTGCCAAGGCAGACTCTTCGTGTTCCAGATATCTAGTTTACCATGCATTAATGACTATTAAAAAGGTTGATTCACATATAAAAGCTTTAATAAAATTTATTCATATTTTTTTCATTTTTCTGATTCAAAATTGATCTTATTTTGTCTTTCCATTTAGAATCTATATTCCAAACATAAAAAATAACCATATCTATGCACAGTTTTCAAGGACTAAATTTTGAGCTAGTTTTGGGATTCTAAATGATGGACTTAGCTTTGGGCTAAAATATTGAAATGAATAACATACAACATAAAACCCAATGAAAGAATAATTTTTTAATATTAATTATTATTTTAAATTTTATAGAATAAATATAAAAATAATTTAAGATAGTTAAAATCCAAAATATGCCATTTTTTAGAATTAAGCTCAAAATACCACTAAAACCATAAAATGTGGTAAATCCCATTGAATTAAAACATTTTTGGGTATAAAAATTTGAAATTAAAAGTATAATTATTTAAAATATTTTCTCTATCAAATAATTATGATATATATTTCTGTTACTCCTTGATATAGGATTATGAATCCCACTTAATTCCTATGTGTTTTTCCATTTTTATGACTTATGTATGGTTTATTTTCATCTTCTATAAAAAAATATCAATGTACATGCTAATATTTTGAATATTGTTCCTTGATAGTAATCCAATTCAATGGATATTTGTTTAATCTCATGAGATACCATTTATGGTACATTTGTAGTCAGCCTAAGAAAACTATGTTATATTGTCCTTATGGTGAGACTTAATATATGCTTATAATTCCATGGTTTCTGTTCTTATTACATGTTTATAATTCCATGAACATGTGATATAATTTCATTATTACATGGTTAAATTCATATGGAAATTATTTTTTTGACATAATCTTATTCCCTTATAGTATTTTTGTTTTCTCACCATCTTATTTATATCACACTTTTATGACATAATGCCTATTTTTTCATTTGATACTTCAAATTTCACTATCATATGTTATGAAAAAATATTATTGTTCCATTTTCAATTCAATAAGATGTTTTAATAGGATTATGTGTTCTTATACTCTTATGATATAACCCTTTATGACATGTTGATAATTATTCCATTATTAGGGTTTAAGATCACCCTTTTATTATATTTCCATTCCCCATGTTATAAGGATGAGTATAATATATAATAATTATATAGGGGAGTCTAGTGTGCCTCAAATATAGAAAAATTCTTATAAGTATTGTGAAATTAGTTTCTAATGAATCTAGTTCTTAAAGACACTAAAAAATTTGTTCATCAGATTATTGTGATATGTAATGTTTAAGATATGAAAACGAAGTTAATTTTATGCAGTCGTAGCTTTTATCTTCTCACATTTTATAAAATAAGTCATTTAATTAGTGTTTTTTTATAAATTTACCTAGGAGTGTTGATCTAAGGTTACTTAGAGGTGGTGTCAAACTTTGTAGAGAATATATATATGTGTTTTTGAGTGGAAAGTGGAATTATATCATGAATCTCTAATTCACAACACAAAGGATTCAATTCAATTTGGTTTCTATATTTACATTTTATATATTTATGTATGGAAATATGATGATATTAATTGATTAATTTGACCTAAATGTAAAGAATATAGATGGATGAATTTTCACATAAATATGATATAGAATAAATATCATTAAACAGGGGAGTTAGGTGAATTTATCTTGAAATTGAGAAAGAAAAATTATAAAATATTTTAGTTATAATGATATGTTTTTATAATTATGATAAGTTTTCTAATTAGTAAATTGATAGAAAACAAGCTATATTGAAATTTTAAAGAGTAAAGTGAGTTCCAAAGTGAGATGGAAGGTGAATAAAGTGATGACATGCAATGTATTTCTTTCCAAATATGGAATGTGGAGGTTCCCTAATATCTTAGAGAAGGTAATTTTATTTTTAGGGTGTTATCAAAAACTATATTATGAAGAAGTGGGAAAGAGGATACTAGGGAGAACCCATCTACACTTGATGAATCAAAAATGATAATGATGTTGTTCTTTTATTGGATTACATGTCAATGTGTATTCCTTTATTGAAGTAGTCGCAAAATTGATAAGAGTAATGGAGTGACCTTTTGGTGGTAGTGCACCATACCTTCTCATTATAAGTAGAGTTACCCAAGTCTTGAGGGGATCATAACTAAACCCACTAGTGAAATTTATTTTGTTAATTTTAGTACTTTAGGACATTGTCATTGTATTATCGATGTATTAGACCAGTGCATTTCAATGAAGTAAAATTATATTATATTATTATCATTCTTTACTATATCATTACAATAAATAAATTAATATTTTTGGATCAAGTAATCATTGATCAATGTTATTAAAATAAAATATAAATGGAAAACTAACCATGTCATTATAAAAGGAATAATATAAGAGTGACCCTTCTAACAATGAGGTCCATCATTTAGGGTTTTGAGATTTTGATAACTAACTGGTTTTAAATGGAACAAGTTTCATACCAATATTCACCCACCCACCATTAATGGTATCTTACATAAATCTCCCTTATGGGTCAAACAAGTGGTATCAAGGCTTCTATAATTTTTTATGGATTTTGTTTCTAAATTTTTCTAATTATTTCTTGGAGTAATTTTTTATTATTATCTTATATACTTTTAGTGACATGGAAAAGAGAAATAATCTTAAGAAGAAAAAAGTGTCAAGTTGAATTACATTTAATGGAATAGTTTCAAGAAAATTCTGATTTAGATGAGGAACTCTACATACTTTTTAAAGGAAGGTATGAATGATTTTGACTATGAATTTATTAATTAAATCGTATATTTTTAATGATTAATTGAGGACCATAATAACCCAAGTGAATTTAAATCTACTAATGATGAATAGATGTCATTAAATCCAAATGATGAAGTTTTCCACTTATCATAGGATCTATATCAAGGGCTATTAGAAGAAAACAAGTTATTCAGATAGATAAATAGGGTATAAGGGATTGAGATTAAAAACTCAATATAGATGTAGAAAATCTAAAAATGATGAATAAAATATTGGTTAAAGTTGATACTAATATAAAGGAAAATAATAAAACCTAGGATAAGGAATTTGTGTATATGTATATAATATTAGAGAAGCTTAAATCTAGTTCCAAGGTAAAGGACATTGTCTCAAAATATGTTCAATACATGAAGTCCATGAGGATAAACATACTAAAAACATGAAAGAGTTACTCAATGAGATAAAAAATTTGAAACAAATGAAAGTGAGCCTTCATGATTCTAATTCTGGTACAAACATCAATATTAAAGATAAATTTTACATGATATAAAAGTTTTCTCCAAAATTTTAGGATGAAATGACTAAAGGGAAAATTGTCAAGGAAGACGTGAATTATCAATTTGAATAAAGAAGAAAATATATATATTGACTTAAAAGGGATATGGTCATTGATAGTAATAAAATTATATAACCAAATTCCAAGGATTAGTCTATTCTAAAACTATATTTGTATTATTTATTTGATTATCCCTCTGTATTTTGTATGGTAATGAATAATAAGTATTCCAAATAAAAAAAGCATGAAAAAATGTGGTATCAAAAAAGTTGTATTCTATAAGAAAACCAACAATTATTGGTGATGGAAGTCCTCATAAGTTTGAGATAAATAAAACTATAATTGTGTTCGTGAAGTGGTAAAATAGTGTATAGAATGAAAACACATGAAAAAAAGCTCTAAAAGAGGAAATGGAAAATGGAAAAGCTTCTGGAATAGGTCTGGACAAATGATCTGTTATTATGGAATTCATATATTATAACAACCATAGAATTTCCATCCTTTAGATTAATATTATCTTAAATATCGTGTGTCATGAGAAACACTAAAACAATGAATCACCCGACTAAAAAGAAATGTGACATATTAAAAGTACATTAATAATAAAATCATTAATAAATTAAAAGATAATAATCTATAAAAAATTATATATATTTATTTTCATTCACTTTTATTTTAGAAATAGTTTCTTATAAAGAACCATTTAAAAACTATGGGAACATAATTTTATTTTATATATCAATATTCAATTATTTATAAATCTATATAAAATAATATTAAAAACACTTGAAGGTTAAAAATAACATTTTTAATAAAAGAGGTTTTTATTTATATATTTTATTTTCATTGAAAATATAATCTATAAATTTAGGAACTTTAAGTTGAAAAAAATAATTTTTGGATTAAAAATTAATTAATATATTTTGATTAATTTTTTATTTTTTCGTAAAGAAATAGATTTTTAGGTGAATAGTGAAATATATTATTTTTACAAATGTCATTCCTTTTATGGAATTATTAGTTCATAATAATGATTTTTAAACTTATGAAACACTTTCAAAGATAAAATATGAATTTTGTGAGAAAAAATTATAAATTTTAAAGTATTTATTCGGGTTTACAAACCCTTATTAAATGTTTTAGAAGTTATCTAATATTTTACTCAAGAAATTTGTTTTAATATATTATATGCTTATTATTGTAAAATTATTCATTAACACTTTTATAAATTCTATAAAATTAATTTGATTTAAAATATAGAATCATAATATCAAAATTATATAATAAATAAAATTTCATTTTCTTAATCATAATGTATTAGTTACATAGGTAAAAAAATAATAACTATGGTAAAATAAAAACTAATAAAAGTAAAAAAAAATCATATACTAAATAGTCTCAAAAATTATTAAAACATGTGTAGGAATGTGTAGTTGAGGCCTTTCTTAACCTTATCTTTTATCATAAATGATATTTTTTAATTTTATATCCACTATTATTTGGATTTACTTCTAATAAAATATGATTTTGTATTTTCAAAAAAAAATATCCATCAATGATTTTACCCCATTTTCAAAGAAGATAATCTAAGTAAAGTGATATAAATTTATAACCGCTCCATTCTATTTTATATTTCGTTATATTAGATTATTATTTATAAAATTTTGTTTTTAAATATTAATATTAAAATATAAATATCACTAGTACACTAATATTATAATATAATGATGATAAACAAATTATCCACCCTCACCTTTTCCCTTTTGGAAAAATTAAAACATGAATTGTGTGTGTAGATACTACTACCTTTATTAAGTAACATGTTTGTTTTCCATAAACTCCTAACATGGATAGAACAAAAATAATATTTATTGAATATTTTTGATACTTATGACTTATTTAATGTTCTAAAATGATAGTAAATATTCATCATCTGTCCCATTTTATGAAAACAAAATAATCATCCATGTGTGCATGTGGACTACCACCTCCATGGATTGATGTATTCTATTATCCATTACCACCATTCATTGATGGTTATAAGAATGGTTTTCAAGGGTAAATATGATATTTAAGTTATGAATAATTTTATTTTAATGAAAATTGAATAACCTATTAATTATTTTAATGGTAAATATTTTTTAAAAAATTAATCATCTTAAACAGGAGAACTAAAAAGGAAAACAAATTTATTCATACTCAGTAATTATTTCATACCCATCACTTATTCACCTAAATATTTAGAATTATGATATACCGCATTAATTGGAATAAAATTGTATAATTTTTCTTTTTTTATTAATATATTACAAGTAAATGTAGTATAATCATTAATTATTCGTGGTATGTTAATGTTTAGGTTGATCTGACAACCAATATTAAAAATGATACAAAATTCTATCATGTATTTCTATAAACAATTAATTAGTGGTATAATATGATATAAATATTTAAATAATGAATTAGTGTATTTTTTTGGAAGGATGCATCAATATTTAACTAAATAATTAAGAAAACGCATCTCGTTGGTTATGAAAATCAATCAAGTATGATTATTTTCAATTTCATATTCAAGGTTAAAGAATGAAACACTCATCCCGGGAAATTGAAACTTTATAAATTATTATAATTAGACAATTATAGTAATATTATTTATATTTTAAAGACAAATATTTTAAGAATAATTACGGTTGAAATTTATCCTACAAAAGTAGTTCAAACAGTCAAAACATCAAACATATGATGTTATAAAATAGCTAAAAACTAACTATTATACATATAAATAATGATTATAAATAAAAATTAAAAATATTTTTAGGTTTTAATATGGTTATAAAATATTTTATTAAGATATTTAGGTTTTTTATATAGGATGTTAGAGTGAATTCGTGGAAGAATATTTAAAATGTAAGGATTTCTCATCTAAAAGATTCACCCCATGATAAATATTTCTCAATATATATCATTAAATAATCTATTATTTGTGTTTATTTTCCCAAATTGAATTTTTTTAAAAATTTTAGAAATTGATTTTTTTTATTATGAATTTTAAAAGGACTAACAACATAAATTTATTCTATAATGTGAAAATGACATCTAAAATATCTTTTCTAATTTTCTATAATCTGAAAACATCATTCCACATCCTTGGTAATTTTATATGAAAATTTCCTTATACTTTTTCAATTTTATTAAATAAATTTTCTCTCTCCTAGTTTTATAAAATAATTATTTGAATGTTATTATTAAGGATCAAGGAAAGTTCTTATATCCAAATTGGTTTTTCCTAAGATGCCTAAATTTTATTCATCTAGCTAGTTTATTATCTGTAAAAATATATTATTCTTGATCAAGGATTTTATTCAACTAGTACCATACACCTTCTTTCCATGGATGAATTTTTCAATTTAATTATCTTTTAGGGGAATGACCCATCATTTTCTATGTGTTTCTTAACCATCCACCGTGAGTAGGAATAAATTTTCTTTATATGATTCGATTTATAAATACCGTTTTTTATTATTGAAGAGTGTTAACCTAGATTCCAGAAACTAATTAATTGTGGAAATTATTTAATTGAAAATATAACCTTTATCCTTGGGGTGTAAATACCTTATTATCTATTATCATAACATAGTGGTACTTACCTAGAAAGTAATTGAATATCTTTGGATACCCATTTATTTTCTATAGTTGTATAATGTTATAATTATTGATGTAATTATTAATTGGTTTCTTATCTAATTCCCTATTAATGTGATATGAAACCCATTTTCTTTTCAAGGGTTCATTGTGATATTATGATGATTTATTTTATATGGAATGAAAATTTATTAATAATGTTATATAGGGTCCTATATCTTCCAAAAATGTATTATTTAATGTTTTATATCTTATTATATAATGGGAAATGAGTTTTGAAAGCTTTATTTACTTTGGAAAACATATGATTGAATCATAATAACCCATGGTAAATAGGTAAGTTAAGCTTAATCCACCAAGGGAAATTGGTGAGTGAAACATGATCCACCAATGGAAAAAGGTGAGGGAAGCCTAATCGACTAAGGGAACCAGGTTGTGAAACCTAATCCACTATGTTATGGTTTTTATTCTTGTGTATATACCAAAATTATCATGTATACCTTGTTTCTATTATATAATTACTTTCAATGATATAATAGTTTATTATTCCATGATTTATAATCTATTATTGTTTTTGTATTACTTTCATATATATCCTGATTACACTCATTTTCTCATCTTATTGTCTCTTGGGATTTTTAATTTTATCACTTATGTTTACCCTTATTGACCATCTCAGATCACCCCATTCTTGTGTTTCCATTACCCTAGGTTTTAAATATAATAAATGTATGAAATGTAAAGAAGATTATTTTATGTGGATAATTTGTGGAATATTTTTATGACTTGTTATAGAGTAAGAAGTTGTTTATATAGTTGAAAAAATTTACATTTGTTAAAAAGACATGATTTTATTACTTAATGTTTTTTCCTAATTCTCTAGAACTCTAAACCTAAAATATCATTGGAATTTATTGTAATGAAATATTTTCAATAAGCCATGTTATTAGACAACAACATTTTTATGCTGTTATACAGATATATTTCTTTATTTTTATAATTATAATTATAATATATCTCATGTTGTGTAGTTGGTGCATATTTTTAAAGACAAATTTAACAGCCACAATACTGGGGGTATAAATTTTATTACAGTTATACTCACAATGATAAAAAAATACTCTATTAGAGATAATAGGAGGACTTCAATAGGATTTAAAACATTAAATTAGTATTAATCCAATGAAAATTATATCCTTTCAAGAAGTAGATTTTATGGGTTAGTATAAGAAGATAATTATTTTTAAATTGGATTGTTTGGGAGCTATAAAATTATTTTTGAACAAAAAATTTTTCATAAATAAAATTAGAGTTTTTGTAAATGTGAAAGGATTCAAATATATTATCATGTAAATAATGTTGAATAAAATAAGGTTTTTGGTTTTCAAGATAATGATTCGTATAGGGATAGATAAGCATCAATATGGTTTTCAAAAAACGTCAAATTAGTGATATGTCAAGATATCTTTATTGGAAAGAGTATATATGGAATAAAATCTTTTGATTTGGTCTATGAATATATTAGGAGATACAAGGAAAGTGAGTAGAAGTTGAATTGTATTTGAACTATTTGATAACTAATCATTGATTACACATTAATGGATAATGAAAACTTATTTTCCATTTTTATATACCATATTCCTCAACATATAAAAAAATAAAATATCCCATATCCCCAAATATTTAAATTATAATACTATTATTTATGAATTGTATGTTTTCAGGAGGATACAATCCATGACGAGAGTTCATTGAAAATTGAATGTGGTATCAAGTCATGATCTCATGTTCCAATTAATATAAGATAACTATAAGTGGAATCTTTGTAATTTGGATGAAATTAAAATTAGTACGGAGGATTAATTGAAGTGTCGGTTTCAAGAGAACATATTAATTAATTGTAATTGAACCTTGAAGAAGTAAGAAACACTTTGATGGAGAAGCAACAATAAAAATAGTTTTCATGATTTACTTTTTTCATTCTAACATAAGATGTCATTATATTTCTCTTAGGATATAAAAATTAGATATAGATGGATTAATATCATTTTGAATAGAAACTCATTATTGATTGATGAGTTTGAGATATTTCAAGTAGTTTTATTCCAATTATTCTAAATTGTGATATCCTTATCGACTAATAAAACCTTCCTTATAGATGAATGATGATTTTTTTGACTAATCAGTGTCTAGAGATGATCCTTTAATAATAAATCTTATATAACTCACACATATAGTGGTTTATGGTCATTCACAAAATTTTTTTGTAAAATTATGATTGAGATAACAATAAATATCCTTATTAGAAGCTAATTTCAATATATTCCTAAAATTAATGAAATTATGTGATTGTATTAGGAATAAGTGAAGTTAAAATCATAAACTCATGAATGATACATCAAGTTCCAACTTGATGGGATTAGATGTTTTTTATGGTTACTTGAAATGTTGTAAGTTCACTCACTAAATATCATTGAGAATGTTTCCAATGTTAAAAGAGTTTCTAGATATTGAAAGAGAGTTTTAGGATCATTGTTTAAATGTTAATAATGATTTAGAAAATAAAGTTTCCATAAATTTTCTTACAAGAGGGATAATCTCTAAAAATTTAGTGAAAGGGATATATTGATAAATTGGAATGCTCTTGTTAAGGGTTTTTCTTGGGTTGACATTCATAATAATATTATAATACTTAAGTCAAACATCCTTTCATGGATCCTTTTTCTCGCTGATCATGATTTTGTTTTGAAAACTCATCAGGAGGAGATATGACTTCTTGATATTCAGTTACAACTTCAATGGGATGATGACAAATACATTATTATATCTTGTATGATTCAAAGGTTATAGATATATAGGTTGGTCATAATACATTGTCTAAATAGTGATCGAAAGATAATTGGATTAAGTTTTGAGAAAAAATAATTCATTCATTAATGAATGTATTATAGAAAAAAAGGTCATTCGAAGAATCATAATTCCTCTATATGATGGGTACTTTTCCAGTGATCCTAGTGTTGTGTGTCCTTTGGTTATGTCATACTTATCTGAGGCTCTTTCTGATCAGTGGCAGGGTCATGAGGATTCTTTTCAGGATTTTTCAACTACGTATCCCTTTTTTAATATTCTATATTTTGTTAATGTTTTGGATAATAAAATCTTGGAGTATCTTCCAAGAGAAGAGGATATTCTTGGGATAATTTTGTCTCCTAATCGTGAAAGATCCCCTGGTCCCAATGGCTTTCCATGTTATTTTTATTATATTGCTTGGATCATTATCAAAGAGGATGTGGTGTGTGTTTTTTGTAATATTTTCATGGGTGGTCCATTACCTTGAGTTTTTTTGGCTACCATCATGGATCTTATTTCTAAAGTAAAATATCTGAATGATTTTGGTAAATTTTTGCCCATTAGTTTGTGTAACTTTTCGTACAAAGTGGTAACCACAATTCTTAACAAAATTTTGTCTCCCCACCTTCCAATTTAGGTATCAAAAAAACAACATGGTTTTATTAATTGGAGAGGTTATTAGTGATCTATTATTCTTTCCTAGGATATGATTGATGATATTGACAAGAGAGTGATTTGCACTGATGGTATGGTTAATAGTGACATGGAAAAGACCTTTGATCAGATAGATTGGTCTTTTCTCATTAAACTACTCAGAAAATAAGGTTTTTCTATAAGGGGTGGTGATATTTTCTTTAGGTTATTTTCTTCCCCATGGTTATTTATTTCTTTAATAGGTAAAAGGTTTGTTTTCTTTAAGTCTTCAAGGAGATTGAGAAAAGGTGACCCTTTATTATCAAGATTTTTCATCCTGACTAGGATTTTCCCAGTATAAATCTCACCAAGAGTATTGATAATGGATTTATTCCACCTTTTAAAGGGAGGTACTACATATCTAGTATTTCTCATATATTTTATTCTAATGACTTCTTATTTTTCTTAAATGGAAGTGACAATTCCATTCGTAATATCTATATAAATTTACATTATTATTGAAATAAAGTTTCATAGTGTGTCAGTACAAAAAAAAAATTATATCTCTAATAAGTGTTTATCTAGGAGATCCTTACCCATTAAAAATTGGATTGGTTTGGATAAAAAAAATATCCATATGGAATATTTGGGAGATCCTTTATTTACTAGGAGAGTCAGAATTTATCATTTTGATCCCATTGTGTCTAGATTTATAGGAAGGATCCAAAATTGGAAAATTCATTTTTTATCTTTTGGGGGAAGGATCACATAGGTTAATAGTGTTCTTTCTTCCATTCCTATTCATATTTCATCTAGGTGTAGACCTCTTAAAGAAGTGATCAGGAATATTGAAAATATTTTCAATTACTTCATATAGGATTCTCATCATGAAGGACATCATCATTGAGAAATTTCGTCAAAGATATAAATACCTTTTCAGGAGGGGGATTCAATTTCAAAGGTATTAATTAAAATATTATGGGTGTGCAGGATAAATTGGTGTGGGAGTCTATTTTGGGGGATTATATTTGGTCTTATTTTATCAAGATGAATAATGGGGAGTTCTCTTTTTATTTGGTTAACATATATAATGGTTCTCACCTCTATAAAAATTAGAAGATTATTTTTCTTATAATTTTAGATAATTATCATTGGATTTCTAGATGTAGTTATATTTATTTATGGAAACATAATTGGGTTGATTCCATTCTATTCTCTTGAAGCTGTCAAGTCTTGAATATCACTGTTAAGAAGGCATGTGCTTATCCCTTTTTCAATTATGTAGTATTGAATTAGTATCAAAAGGATGTTTTGTGTAATATTTTCTTTACTAGGGATCTAGATAAGTGTTATATTACTAAATCTTCAGTTGGTAATTTTTCTTGCTTTGCTTTTAGTGTTAAGGATCATTCTTCTTGAATTTTGGATGGTATGGGAAACAGACTGTGGTGTAATTAATTCTCTCTAAAATTCAGTTTTCTTATTTGGATAATTCACAATTTTGTTATTCCTACTAATGAAAAAAATAATTGTTTTTCTATTCCTCGTATTTAGAAATGAAAGTGATACTTGATCTCTCATTATGAGACTATTTTTAATCTTTTTTTCTAAAGTGACTCAGTTGTTCACTTGTGGGTTCATGTTGTTTTAATTCTTGATTTCAATGTCATCATGATAAAGGTGAAATAATTTCTTCAGGATTGTTGGAATTTTATGGAGAGGAATCATGTTTAAGCCAAGGGGTAGGATTTACTCATCCTTGATTTTTTTGGACACTATGGTAAACACAGAATGATTTTATCTATTAAGGTATTATTCCTAACCTTCTGTATATAGGTTTAATTTTTTTCGAGCTTATCTCTTTGTTTGTGCAGCTTTGTAAAGGTGAGAATATATCTATAATACTATATTCAAATGTCTCTCCAGTTTCCTTACTGGATACGTCTCTTATTGGGAAGAGTTCTTCGGGTGCTCGGGTGTGTTGAAATCCTCCTTTTCAAGGATTTAAGTGAATCACAGATGGATATTGTGTGCAAGGGGTCACACATGGTGGGGGTTCTGTTCATCATGATCACATATCGGTTATTATGGATTTTTTTACATTATTTTGGGAGGTTAATTCAGTGGTGGCTAAGGAAATTGTGTTGGTTCAAGGTCTTATTATTTGTAAAGAAATATCTATTCTTTTTTCTAAAATTTAATAGGATTTTTCTTTTTTGATCAATATCCTAAAAGTTAATTTGGATGGTCCATAGAATATTATCTATTCCATATGTGCATGTAGGGCTCTAATTATTTCAAATATGTAGACTCTTAAAACATTGTGTGAGGGTAATATGATGGCAGATTACTTTATATCCAAATTATATAATAATTATAGGATTTTGATTTTTTTTTCTATAATTGGTTCACTTCTTATTGACTATTCTATGACCGTTTGAGGGGATTCCCTCAGCCTTCATCATTTTCGATCCCTGTGAACTTTTATTTCTTGGGTTATTTTATTTTTTACTTTTACTATTTTTAATAAATTTTATAATTGTTAGTCTGAGTATTATATAATTTTTTTATTAGAGACAAATATGATGGGGGTGTAAGAAAATAGAGATGAATATTTTTTTCATTTCCTAAAAGTGATGGTTTTCCAATGAATCTATATCTGCAAATTTTAGTAGAGGATAAGCTTATGATTTTTTATTAAAGGGTAATAACATGGTATCGTGAATATAAATGTAGTAAAATTAAAAAATATCATGGATCTTATGAGGTATATGATTGGTTTCCTAATTTTTGGTGGTTATCTGATTCATGATAATGTTTCCAAAAAATCTAAAGGGGTATTATTTCATCCAAATAATAATGAATGCTGGTGTTGTATTTTTTTCAAATAACAATTATATTTTGAACCAAATTGAATAACTGAAATTATTAGAGTTATTTTCAATCACAATATAGAGGAAATAAGTTAAATTTGATGAAGGATTTATTAATGGAAATACATGTGATGATTTATTCACATATATTTTTCAAGATTTCTTATTCCACTTCAAGATAAATAAATGCATGAGAAGATTTATTTTTCTATAGAAATTTAAATATTATGATGAAGGAATACTTAGATAAGAAATACATTTATTTAAAGATTTTGAGAACCTATAAGGAATGATGAATAAGCTTTGCTGAAATATTTTCCTAATGATATTTGATAAAAAATACAACTAGTACAAAGTATTAAAAAGGTGAACTATGTTTTTTCTGGTTTAATGTAGATATGATGTAATTTTAAAGAATTTTGGAAAGGTTTGTGATGAAATATGAACCAAATATTAACTTGTATAGGATTAAAGATGTTATGTTCTACTAGACAGAAAAATATCTGGTTATAACCAAAAGAAACATGTTCTAGTGTGTCCCATAATAGATTAAATATTCGAGGGATAAATGATGCATTATGTTATGAGGTAAGTGACCACACCATATATGGTCTCATGAATGTATAAATTGTTCTCATTTGAGGTATAATTATTCCATAATAGAAAATATCACACAGTAATGCATCAAAATAAAGAAAATAAAATGTGTATTCCTATGGCTATGTGAAGGGTGTTGGAACTCGCATTATAAAATCTTAGAGCTACATTAGAAAAAAAACACCATTTATTAGTTTTCATACAACGATCGTGATTATGTAAAAATAAAATACTACTGATCGATACCACATAAAGTGAAAATATCATCATATGAGGTGATCTCTCCTATAGAATAATAACAAATTTCTGATCATACCGTAGTGATACATATCACACCTTATGTAGAAAACATAAAAATAACATTTTCTAGAGGTTTTTGTAAAGAATAATAGAAAGAACCATGGATTTGTTCATTTGAATGTTATGTGAGGGGATTTTTGGAGCAAATTTTTGATTTTCAACATAGATGGTGGGTGTTTATCGACAACACATATCATTTGTTATTAAATCCAATCCATGTAAGAATGATTCATTAATTCTCAATGGGAGTCACACCATATTGGGTAGATTTTTTCTATAAAGAAAATAGAGTTGATATTTGGTGTTTCTCCAATAAGTGAAAGTCACACCTTAGATGGTGTCTTTCGCCAAGGTGAGCTAGTCAAATTTGAACACTAATATTTTCTCCACAACATTAATTTAGGTGTCTTATCCTAAATATTTCGAGGTAAATGTATTTTTATAACAAAGGAGACATTCATGTATTATTGGTGTCAAAATGGGAAGAGCACAAATCAAGGTTTTCATTGGGGAAAGGCGTTGCACCATGATGCACTAGATCATTCCATAAAGGTTCGACTAAAAAAAATCTTATTTTTAATTCTCTATCTTTATGGAGGGAAATATTAGAATTATAATGGATGAATTTGAATGAAATTTTATGAAAATTAAAGGATGAATTTTTTCTCTATACTCATGAATAGTTTAAGATTTTTTATGATGGAAATGAGATTAATTTATCTTGAAATAGGAAAAAAATATAATCTATATGCCTGATGTTATTAAGATAGAATTATTTATAAATTTGATATTTTTTATAGTGAAATTTTATAGAAACTATATCATGATGAAATACCAAAGAGGAAATAGAATTAAAATGTGGGATAAAAGTATAAGAATGTTTGGGAACTTGTTTAATAACTTTCCAAAGAATAAAGGAAATTTTTCACTAACATCTCACAATGTTGGTGGTGTTTTCATGGTGTTATTCATAATTGGAATTTTATGAAGGATTCGTAATGGGATATTGAACCTAACTTATCTAAACTTGATGCATAAAAAATATTAGAGATGTTGTTCTTATATTATCTTGCATAAAAAATTATTTCCTTTCTTTGTGATGTGAACAAAGAAGAAGAGCGAGGGAGTGACCCTTGAGAGGTAATTCATTGTCTCTACAAATTATTTATGGTGTAACCCCAGTCTTGAATTTATATTTACTAAACCCTCCACTAAAAGTTCATTTATGGATTTTAGTACATTATAGAATGTCCATTATAATCCCCTTTAATTTTTTTAGTGTATGTTAGCCATGTAAAACTCTTGTGTCATATGTTTATGCTTTACCATAATTCTGAAGTATGTAATTAAATGTGTTAGGTTCAATTAATCATAGATCAAACTAATTTAATTAAAATATAAATGAAAAATTAATTGAATCTTAATCAAAGGAAGATCATATGAGTAACCCTACAAATAATTATGTCATGATAATTTATAGGGGTCATAATTTGAGGACTATGTGGTTTTAATTGAAACAAATTGTATTCCCTAATTCACCCCCTCATGGGTATATCTTATTAAAATCCCTTATAGTCTAAAAAATCCATGTAATTTATGTTAGTATTATATTTTGATTTTTTCTAAATTATTTCTTAATTAATTAAGTAGAAGTAAATAATGATTTCAAATTTGTTTGAATGGGATTTTGGATGAAATTAAAATAGGTTTTAGTGTTAACAGGGAACTAGTTACCTAGTGGGATGGTACTAGGTACCTATTTGAATCTTATGGGATTTAAAAACCACTTAATCTATTTATGGGTACTCTATTGGTTAGTCCCAAATACCCAGTCATCACTGGGTGGCTAGTAGTCCCATACCAGGTACCTAGTAAAATTTTAATTGGTTTTCAAATATATTGGAAGATATACATTTTTCTTTTTATTTTAAACACCATATAAGTGTTCCTTTTAGATTATTGAAGAAAAAACACTCATCATGCTTTTTTATCCTATCCTCCTTCATCTTGTACTCTAATTTAAATCTAGCATCAAATTTATCTTATCTTCCCCATATCTACAATAGGAACTTTTCTATGAAAACATTTTGGTGAAGTCTACTTTCCTTATAAAAAATTATACAACAATCTATGTTTGCATCTTATATTATTTTGGTTTTTTATTTCCATGAAATTGGTGGAATATCTCTTCCTTAAAATTTGATATTTTTTCTCTAAAAATTATCTTTTTAGGTGATCACTCCTATCTCAAATACTATTGTTATATTGATTTAATTAAGATCATGTGGTAGTGATATATATACCTAGAATGGTTTTTAATCAAAAAAATTCATAAAATGATTCCATTATTTTTTTTAATTATATATTACCTAAAATTATTCATTTTATATGTATACCACCCTCGAAAATACATTACCCCTTATCAAGATTGTATACCATTTAAATTTAGTACCTGAATTCAGTTTTAGGAATTATTCTAAAATAAAAGTGGGTTTGTGGGTTTGTGGGAGGTTTGTAGAAACAATAAATAAATATGTGGCATATAAAAGGCATGGGGTACCCAGTAGCCTACTACTAAGTACCTAGTAGCCAATTATAGTGTACCCAATGTGGGTAAGGTGGATAAGGTATTCTATTAGGTCCAATGAGTACATAGTGTCCTATCACTAACTACCTAGTAGGGTTTTGGGAAAAAATCTCTTAATAATGAGTAACTAATTTTTTATTGGACACTCGACTCTAAATAAATATCATATTTCAAAAGTACATTTAAGGAAAACTGGAAGATCAATAAAGTTCATAATATAGTTAAATACAAACCTCAAAATAAATTATCAACCCATTCTTGAATAGTTTAAATTAGTTATAATTCTTTACCTTAAGTAGTATCCTTTAAAAGGAGGAAACCTCCATATCTATATATTCTTTAATGAGATCATCAAAGTAGAAATCCATCATTTCCCAAGTCTTCACATGCTCCTACAGGATTTTTTTCTCCTTGGTGAAACCACACATCAATATCATATTCTATTTTTCGATCCATGAGGATTGTTCTTCAATAAAATCCACTAATAATGGTTAATCAGACTTTCTGTTTTCATCCTCCTTTGATACCTTGATTCGTAAATACTCTTATAACATTTCCTCATTTGAGTACATGACAATATTCTCGGTGTTGTATGATTCAATGACCTTATTTTCTACATTCACCATATCGGTCGTATTTTTCTCATATGCTAGTTTTTTAGTTTCCTCATCATCTCCTAGATCCACATGCATAATAGACCACCTAGAAATACTCTTAAGGTTGTCCATGGTAGCTATAAAGGAAAATTAATTCATTTTCCAAATAATTATTTTATATTTTTTAACCCATGTGAAATGGAATTTATTCCCATTTTTAGTGGTAAATGGTTCTTGGGGGATCAATCCATCTTGATTATATCCCTTTCAATCAACCTTTAATCCCTTTCTTCATTTGGAATTCCTTGGTCAGGGAATCTCTTCATTTGAAAGGTAAGGCCATTCTGGGTGAAACCTAAATTATATAAAATCTAATGCTTTTTAAAAAAGTATTTTTCCATTATTTTCATCTAGTTTTTTTGATATTGAAGTTAAACTTAAGAGATATAAAGTTATTTCCATGATTTCCTCCCCTAAGCTCATATACTTGTTCTGAAATATCTAGGTCCAAATTCATTTTGTCCTTAGGTTGTTCATAAACATCACATGGTGGCTCAATATTATTTCATAGTCCCAGCTACACTTCTCAATGAAAAAATTAGTATTTTAACCCCTTACTTCTATAATAATCTATAAAATTAATTCCAGTACCCACATAGGGCTGAGTGAACTAAATTAAAACCAATAGGTTTCTCTTTGATAAAGCTTTTGCAAATAGTTTTACAAAAAACCTAGTATATCTTTAATATATTTGTAATTTTTAAATGAGTACATTAAATTTGTAGTAAATTTTATACTATTATATGTTGATAAAGTGATACGGTATGTCTTACAATTAATTTAGTTAATTAATTAAATATGAATCATGATCATTATATTGATTTCTACCAAAATTATTTGTTTTTATTATTTTTGTTTATTTCATATTACATGTTAACATGATTATATACTATATGGTATGTTTATTTCATTATATATAATGTTTATAAATTTTTATTGAAAGGGTTAAGTTCTCATGAATATTAAATTTTCACAGATACACCTATTTACCTAAGACAAGTTAACTAAATGGGATGGGTTTATAGTGACCAATTATACTATACTTATACCCATACCACTGAATTTAATGGTCATTTCAATTTTACTAACTCTATTATAGAATATTCCATTTCCAAAAGTTAAAGGTTTCTTCACCCTAATTTCAAATATATTTTATCTTGGGTTCATGGTTAATCTTGAAGTGTTTTTGAAATGAATGACCCTATTAGTATATGGGGTTATTTATTTATTTTTATAAGTTAAAAATTTTAAATATACTATGAATGATAGTTTCACTGCTAATCAACTCCTCTATATTTTTTCTATTTGTACAAACACTTTAGTTTATAATAAGTGGTTAGGGCTACATGGTGACCATATATTGGGTACATTATACTAACACCCTGAATATGCCTCTCTTACAATTCATGTTGAATCATTTGTGTGTGTCCTGGATAAACTAAATTCTATTATATATTTTAGTTATCCACACATGGATTCTAGATAACAAATATTTAATTTTGGAAATTTTCAGTGTGTATATGATTGACTCATAGAGGTTTACCTCAATGTTCCTTATGAGAGATTTCACCAAGGATTTCCACTTTTTGAGTTGTTGGGCCTCATTGTTCTTAAAACCCAATTGTATATTCTGTTTTTTCTTAGTTACACATAATAATTTAGTGTTTGGATATTTTTCAGCAGGTTATTATATGTGTTTTTATGTAAATAACATCATAAATCTTTTTTATATTTCTGTATCATTGATTGTTATGTTATTTCCTATTATGTCTCTTGGTTCTTGGGAACTTTTGGTAATGCCTCTTTTGGAATAGATCCATTGAGATTATACTATAATGCTACGAGGGAAATCATATGCCTTGGATATTTATCTTGACACCCAATGTCTATGAAAGCCTCTAGTGATCAGTAGGTGCACCTAAGGAGTTATAGAGACCTATTCTAATATTATTCTAGTATTCATGACATGGAAATTAAAAAATTGTATCGGAGACCACATAAGGGGCTCTGTGATATTATACATGATGGTATCTGAGAGATATGGATATTGGGACACTAGAAGTAACCCATAAATATATCTATCAAATATAATTTTATTTAAAACATATGTTACCTAGATTTTTCTAGTATGATCACATGTTTTTTTAGTCACAGATCTCGAATCTCATAAGTCATGCCTAGAATCTATAGGTAGGAACACATAAGATCGCATGTCATATATTATACTTTCTTATGACTTTATATTGTTATAAAAAATATTTTTGGTCTATATTAACTGAAAATTTGGAAATAAATAAATAGTGATTTTCTTTATATTTATTGTTAATGATTAGGTTAACATTGTCTAATAAACAAATTTACTTAATATGAACCCTCCATATATTGATATTACTTCTCTCTTTGTTGATATAGTTGCAGTATGTTTCATTTTATTTAATTTTATATTTTGATCATGTATGATATTTAAAAAAAATAGAATTTTAATTTGTAATGACTTTTAATAAATTAATAGGGGAAGAGAAAGATAAATATGGTTAGACTATACATATGTAATGAAATAATTGAACTTGGGTTTTGATCCTTTTTAAGGAAAAATGTTATAATATAGATGTATAAATTCTTCTAGATAATTTCACTATAAATACCACCTTTTTCAACATAGTAATGGTAAAGTTGGAATGGACATCCTGAACTAACAACAAAAAACCCTCAGGTCTTGTAAGGGATTTTGAAGATACTTCAACATATGGTTTAGGGATATCCATAGAGGGAGCCTACCACATTTTAGATTATTAAGGATTTAGAATCTATCTAACCTTGTTTTTTATGGGAGATGTGTGTTTATAAAAGTCTAAATAATAGATCCCCCAACTATATTATATTTCTAAAAAAAATGAAAATCCATAACAACATTGGCTTCATCTATATACATTAATGCTTTAAAGGGTTTAATGATGATGGAGGGATCTTATACTAGGATAAAAGAACTATGGCCTAACCTAGAAGAAATTACATGTTCTAGTTTTATTAGTTTCATCCTAAAACCCAAACCATGCTAAAGAAAAAGACTTCTTGAACCTCTAAAAGGGTTTAATAATAGTTGTGGATATTTCAAAAATGTTTATGGATTTATTTCTCATCAATATATAGTTGAGTTTTCATGATTAATTAAATTTTTATGCCTTTTATATATGATCAAAAATCTATTATCGATAAAGGTTATACCTTTCAACCATTCTATAATATCAGAATTAGTGAAGAATCACTCCATTTCTAAAAATATATCATAATGTGGGTCAGTAGTAGATATCATATTTCCCTACCAAACTATTGGAAATGGTTTCTCAAGTGATCGGAAATGGTGAAGGTAGGAGTTGAGTATGGGTGTATATTTCTAGGGGATCCATGTAAGTGGCATACTATAGGATTCTTGGTTAAGAAGTCCTTATACATATTGTTACAAGTGTGGGAACAATTTCCAAATCAATAAATAGTGTTCCTTTGAAGATAATCAGTCTAATTTATATAGGTAGAATGGACATATCTAAAAGTTCTATAAATTTGGAACATATTATAGAATTAATAAGTGGAATTATTTATCCAATGCACTACATACTCCATTATTAGCTTCGTCAAATGGTGTTACTCATCCACCTTCTAAGATTATTTCTCAAGGAGGATTACATGGTACATAGTTCTAGGTATCTATATTGAAATTATTAATTTTTGAATTTTACACCTTAAGGATGTCGTAATGCAATAAAAAGGGTGTTCATGGTAAAAAATTATACAACTTCTAATGGAGTAGGTTTATCTACCATTAAGGGTACTATTCTTGTATCCTCTACATTAGTTTATTCTTCAGTTAATATAGGTTCTTCACTTAATTTCATATCTTCAAAAAAAATTCACTTCTAGGAATTAGAATTAAAACCCCATCCACCCATATAAAAATTATGATCTTCTAGAGAAAAGGATAGAGTAAGAAATTCACTTTTTTATTTCCTTATACATTTATTCTTATTTGAATTTTTGTAATCTTTTAGTTCTAAATATGTGATTATTTGACGTAATTCTAGGAATTGACTGAATAAATCAATTACAAGGGTGTATTTATTGTTATTTCAAAATGGTATATTTCTAATATATTTATTGTATATAATATAATCTTCATCACGAATGGGAGATTTAATGTAGATGATACAGTCCATATTAGTGGTAGTTTAGTTCTATTAAAATAGAAATAGCTAGTCTCATCATCATATTTGTATAATGTGGTACCCTCAGTTTGAGGTACGTCGTTGTTTTCTACATCTTCATTTATGTTTTTATTAGTTGGGATATATTGTTGGTGTAATTAATTAGGATAAAGAAAAAGAAATCTAAAATATTTATATAGGAACTATTTAACATCATGAATAGTTATTCACTAAATGAATGGTTCTAAGAGGATTCCATAAATTTTATTTAGGGGTTGAAGGATTTTTTACAAATTATTCATTCACGACATGAGATTCCTTTCTGGATGAGAAATGTGGTTTTAGTTTTTAAGACAAGTTAATTTTTTTCTAAATGTACAGGGAAACTCAATAATTCATGACGTGAATCCTTAGTTAACATCATGAATGGGGTTGTGTAAAAAATATTTATTGAATTCCTCTACCCTATAACTCTATTAATCCTATCCAACATTTCTCTTAAACTCTATCACTTCTTTAGCTAATTTTGGTAGTTCCCTTTGATCCAAATTTCTATTTTCCTTATCATTTTGTTAATCAACCCTAGAAATTAATGGTAAGTATCTTTATTCTTTTTCTCCTTATTTATTTTTCTGATTTACATTAAGGAGAACCCTAGATATGGACTTTCATACCCAGATCTAGGGTTGATGACTTCTTATAATGGATTTTATCTGGAATTTATTTAAGTAAAGGATGTAGGAACACTTTTCTACCATGTTATTTGACTAAATCCTTCACTTTGATCATATTAGAGGTAAGTTGATTCCCATATTTACAAATTTCATTGAATATGGAGTCTATTGAGATTCTTTAAAAAATAATCTTATTTCAAATCATTTTACCACGATAAAACTCTGATGGGTTTTCTCTTACTATTTAGTTCTTGAAATCATTATTGTGGGCATCTCCCACAATATGTTTTACAAATTAATTGAATTAGTTTTCAAATAATGATGATTTGTGAAATGTTTTCTTGGAATATTTGGGTTTTCTATGTTCATATAAATGTTTGATGGATCATGGTCAAAATTACCACTATCAAATAAGGGAAGATCAAATAGATCATATTTGAAAGTAATTCCACCATATTGGAAAACATGGTCCATGTCATAGTAAGAAGTAAAAATGTCAATTTCGTTTAAAAATTCATGGATTGGAGAAAGGATAACTTGTTACTCATTATTATATAGAGGAATAGGTTATTCATGTGTAGGGGTGTGTAAGGGTGAAAACATAGGTGGGCTATTTAAAATTGATGTTAATTAATTGATTTAACTACTTTAAATGAGAAATCATTTTAAAAAAATATGTTAATATAATTGAATTAATATTATGGAAACTTCCTTATCATATTTTTTAATTCTTTATTCTAGTTGTATAATACTACAAGAAAACATATTTCTAGTTTTAGAAACATTTGTGTTAATTCTATAGGGGTTTTCCTAAAAAGTATGATTACTCGCACCTACGTATACACTTTTTTGTTTAAAAATATTTTTTTGTCTTTGATATAGGAAAGGGGTAGGTTTCTTAATTCTCTAGATATGTACCTTGTTATCAATGTAATAATCGGTGGAGATTAAGATTTGTAGTGTATTGTGCCTTGGTCTAGAGTACAGATATATTGTTTCAAGAGTAATTTACTACTTTAAATTCTTATAATTATAATTTATATTTTCCTCAAGTTACTTTGATATAAATCATTGATATATTATTTATTATTATTTAGTGTTTTTTCATGTCATCCTGGGTTTTATTTATTTTTTATTTATCATGTTATGGTTTGGTATGTGTCTTAAATATAGTGAATAAATCCACATGTATCATTTTGTTTAAAACCATTGAATTTATTACTAGTATTTGGTGTATTTGGAATGTTACCAAAGGTTAGTAAACCCTGTGGCTCAGCCCAGGCCAATGGTTTGGGTGGAGGCGTATCGAAATATGTCAATTTTTTCAGTCCATGAGTCTAGATGGTATTATGGAGATAAGAAACATTAGGAAATTAAATGTATAGAATATAAATACATAGATAACCTATTAATTCTAAAAATCAAGTTATAAGGGTACTCTAGGTATAAAAAGTGGTGTTCAGAACTTCTGGGTGTTTCATTAACTCATCATCATTGGTTTAGCTAGTGAGTGTTATATATCTTGAAATAATAAAGAGAATTATCATTATGATCGCAGTGTCGCATAGTTATTTTATTATGGTACTATGATATTATGATTTATTTTATTGATATGTATATAATTATTAATATATAAATAGTAAAATGGATGAATTGATATCTTTTTGAATGGTTTGTAGTATGAAAAAATACGCTATAAATGAGACCAAGAAACCAACAACAGGGAGAATACAAGAATGAGGGTTCACCCAAACCTTAGGTGAATGAGTTTTTGTTTCAGATTATTGTTAAATACTTTCAGGAATTATAAAAGGGACCTAGGATTTGGGAATATTGTCCTATAAATCACTTGGTGGAATTTAAAAAGTAGAACCCATTGTTGTTTCAAGATTATTCTAGGACTGAGTAAGAAGAGGTATGACTGAGCAGGAGAACCTGAATATTTTACTTCTTAAGGACCCTATAAGAAATGATATTCAATCTAGAAATATATTTTCTTCATAAAATGGAATAATCTTGGTGTGACTTTTCTTTTCTTGATAATTTTAATTGATATCTCATTTAGAAGTTATTTTTATAACTTCTCAATAAAAATACATTACATATATGTTTCAAATAGATAATGTGATATACTAATTTTATTTGGAACATGGAAGTAAGTCATTGATGTAATATTCTTCTAAATTCAATCAAATTTTTCAAATTAAATAATAGTTAGTGTTCAGAGAGAGTTTGAAATCTTAGATCATTTAGGTGGGTCTCCAACCTGAGGATTTCTCAAAGTTGTAATGTTCTATATTACTAACTATATAGAAATGGTGAATAATCCACTGGTTGGATAAAAACTGATAGAGATATGGATTATATAAAACCATAGTAGAGGGGGAACCTCTTTCTATCTATGTGATGGTGGTGACATCAGCATGGGGAATAAAGTCAAGATGTAGAGTTAATCCTAGGTTTGTAAGGATTCAGAGAATCAATCCATGAGGTCATCTTTTTAAGCAGCATATCATAGCAGTGAACTAGGATATATCTAGTATATATTTATTATTCCTAGAACGAATTAATGTACTCTGTGTATAAGGAATTTTCCCCACTATAGTAAGAGAGTGCATCTCAATAATTATTTTCATAAAATTTTTAAACTAGAAAGTGTGGTTGGATAAACTCTACTGCAAGCTTTATATGCTCGGATAGAAATATAACATCAAAATAATTTTCATCCAAAATACTAGGAGAACCATGATACCTCTAGGAAAAAAAATTATTTAGTAGATACATCAATAGGGAATTAAAAACTATCCTATGGTAGCTGATTGATAGCTATATATAGAGTAGATCAGGCTACGTTGATCCATCAATTGGGTCTCTCCATGTTGGGAATCACCATCCTTCTTAGCTTGACTCTTAGGCATGTATTTTTTGATACCAGTTCATTGTATTATTTTTTTATTATTATTTGGTTAAATAATTTTTTATATATATTAAAATGTCCTCCCATTATATTTATCGAGACACTCCTCAGATAGTAGTAGTACAAATGATTCTAGTGCCCATCATGTTTTGTTACCATTAATGAAATATAGTTTATTTTGGAGTTTATAGTACAATATATACATATTTTTTATCTAACCATTTGAATAGACTAGATGGATGAATTTAAAACATAGATTCACTAAAACATCAAATGATAATCCCATCCCATTTTGGATCTCTTTATGTATTCAAGATGGATTATGATATAAATGCAGGTAGTGTGGGTCTGTTAGTGTCATTGGACAAAACCATCTCTATTCAGTTAGCAGTAATGAACATTGTTACTACGGATTAAAGTTGAAATAGGAGAATTCTAATAATAATGTATTGATACATGAATATCTATTTGAATGATTTCTTTAGTTTTCCATTTGAGTTAGAAATAAAATTTTCATTTAATCTACCTTTCGGGGAAATAATTATTTCTCTATTATCATACAGAATGGATCTAAATGAGTAATGGGAATTAAAATTACATCTATAACAATTTATTAGTAAACTATTAATCAAATATAGAACATATACTTCTTCTACGATAGTTTTATTTGTATATAATGTGGAAAATTTCCTCTGATTATGTTTTTATTAACATAAATTGAATCATGTTACATTCATAAATTGGATTCCTCTTTATCAAATAGATGATCTATTTGATCAATTAAAGTAATATAATTAGTTCTACCACACTAAAATATGATCTGGATACAAAAAAATTAGTTTCAAAATAATATTTAAAGAATACAACTTTTAAGAGTCGATATGTTCATTAAGAATATATCGTCATACCCGATGGTATAATTAATGAGCATTTTGTCTACATGTCATTAATGGATTGCATCTTAAATATATACCTTGATTCATTTTTTGTGGTAATTTTTATGACATTTTGGTTTATTATAAAATTAGTAAAAACCATGAGGATCACTTAGATATCATACTGGGTATATTGTCTATTCATACATTATATGATAAATTTTATTTGTGTGACTTCTGTATATAACATTTTTGATTCCTTAGGAATTTTATTTCTATATATGAAAAAATGATATAACCTAGGAATATTGTTGAAGTAATATCATGGTATAAAACAAATAATTTATTAGATATATTATTTTTTCTAGTATTAATAGTCCATTATAATTTCATTAATCATGATTTATCCAGTCTGTCCTCTCATATTAAATCTTTGATGTTAAAGGTTGTTCCATTCACCTAGAACGATGATTTTTAGAAATGATTTCTAGTGATCAAAGACCTTCTCTCCCCAAAACCCAGAATCATATTTCTAGAACCAATTAAAGGATATGTGTTATATTTTGATGCATCTATATTGAGTTTTGGTTTTTCTCTCC
Organism: Viscum album; assembly: GCA_963277665.1. Lineage (NCBI taxonomy): Eukaryota > Viridiplantae > Streptophyta > Magnoliopsida > Santalales > Viscaceae > Viscum > Viscum album. The sequence goes on along the minus strand of OY728155.1, from coordinate 1,785,490,543 downwards.
TTTGGTGAGATCATGTTGCAGCCTATTGTTTGAGGTAGTTGCAAATTCATGAGAAGAAATACCAAATGCATGATATATACTTAGTTGTAGTGGTACATGAATTAAATACATGGTTATATTATATCCTTGATGAAAATATCATAGTGTTCAATAATAATAAGAGTTTTAATCATATTTTCTCTCAGTGAGACATCAACATAGGGAAATGACAATACATGGAGTATCTCTAGATGTTTGACTTTGATGTTGTGAATGCACCTTGAAAATAAAATTATGTGCTAGATTATTTAAGTCCTAAGTTGAATAAAAAAGTTATCTTAGTGGCTTAGTATCAATGGAATCTTATTATAGTTACTATTTATATGTATTTAAACAGTGCCAAATAGAATGAGAATGCAATTTTCTTTCTATTCAAATAGGTTCCAGGCCTGGTGGTTTTTTTAAAAGTGGATGAATGATCATATCCTGATTTTACAACTATTAGGTAAAACATAATGTTTTTTAGACTTATTATGGATGTAAAATGGATGAAAATAAATTTTTATGCTTTCAAAACTAGTCCCTCAATCTGTCCAGGAATATCTTCTTTCAGCATATCACCATTCTAAATGGATTATTCATCCTTGTATTTATAAAATATACAAGGAAATGAAAGATTGTTTTTTGGTTAGGTAATAAACTCAATAATTTGGAGTATATTATGACATGTCTAAATTTTCATCATAAAAATGATAATAATAAATAACGTGTTGGTATTCTACAATTTTTTGTTATACCTGTATGGAATTTGAAGTTGATTGTTATGGAATTTGTGGCCAGGATACTGAGGATTCTTCGGAAGCACGATTCTATTTGGTTGATTGTGGATATGATCACCAATCCATTACACATACTCCATATCATAGAGACAAAAATAATAGAGGATTTTTAAAGGACATATATTCATGAAGTTCTCAAGTTTTATAGAGTTCCAATTTCAATCATCTCGAATAGAGATCCTCAATTCACTTCAGGATTTTGGTGAACATTACAAAACAATTGTGGTGATCAATTTATTGGGAGCACAAAAAATTATCCTATAATGTATGGGGAGTCTAAATCCATAATTTGAAAATTAGATGATAGACTTTGATATTGTGTCTTGTAATTTTGTGGATTGTGGGAATATTATATGCATTTTATGGAATTATTCTATAATAGTAGATTATAGATGATGATACACATGAATTCATTCAATGAATTATATGGTATTAATTTTTGTTACCAACTATATTGGTTGGAACCAAGATAAAAATCAATTATTATACTTAGTCTTATCAATGAAACAATAGTTCAGATCTAGATACCCAAAATAAGATGTCCATGGTTCAGAGATAATAGAAAACTTATACAAATAATCATCAACAACATTTATCTCTCAATTTGGGTGACCATGAATTCATGAAAGTATCATCAAAACATGGCCATTGATGCATGATAAGGTAACCAAAATTGGCTCTATGGTATATTATATAGTTGGATATTATCAAATATATTATAAATTTTCCATTTTGATTATCCTTATCATAGAGATTTATTATTTCTCATAATGTGTTCCACATCTCTCAACTAAAGAATTATCACATGGATTCTATTCATTTAACTATTTGTGATCTTGTTACATGGAATCTTGATGTGACATTTATCCAAAAAATGGTTCAAATTATAGAGAGATAGGAAAATTCCTTTGATGTAGATCTATTTCCATGGTATGAGTTTTGTGGTAGTATGGCTATGTTTAAGAGGAAACTAGGGAAAGTGATAAATTTATTCAAAATAATTGTCCAGAGACTTCCAAAGTCACCAAATACTACCATATTTCTGATGATGGAGATTCCAATGGTGGTAAAAATGTATTACCCTCAGTTTGAGTAACTTCGTTGCTTTGTACTTCAAATTTTATGTCTAGATTAGTTGTGATATGTTTTTGGGGGATGTTAGAGGGATAATGAAAAGTGAATCTAAAATCCAACTATATGAACTATTTCTTGTCAAGAATATTTATTTACAACATTAATGGTTACGCATGGAATCCATGAATTCCATTTAGGGGGTGAATGGTTTTATGGGTAGAATCAATCCAAGAAGTTATGTTCCCCTAATAAAATGAATTGTTTTTTGGTTTTTAAGCCAAGGTGACATGTTTTTGTTATATATGGAAACTCAAAGATTCACAATGTGAACCCATAATTCACATTATGAATGTGTTTATTTCTAGTATATTTAATTATTTTCTTTATTATATAATTCTCTTAAATCTATATCAATTTTCTATCAAACTCCAACACATAAAAGATTTTGTGAGATTTATTCTATCCATGGGCTATTTTTGAAGGATCTGGGTATTTCAGACCTAGAAATTGAAGTTATGTCACTTAGTTCTTCTTATCCTTCTTCTACATTATTTTCCCCTCCAAGATAACCCAATATTGTTACTTACCTGTATGGATATAAGTTTCATGAATTTTTTTTGATAGATTTTATTTGGAATTAAACCAAGGAATGGAGGGAGGAACCCAGTTTTACATTAGTGGTTGAGGAAATTTTTCATGTCTAGAATATTCAAGGTATGTGGTTTCTACTTATTTGAAGTTTTATTGGAATATGAATGAACTTGGGATACCTAAAAGAAATATATTCTACATGGAAATTATTTTTCAATGCTGAAACTCTATTATTTTTTCTCTTACTAGTTGGTTTATAAAATTTGGGTTATGGGTTTTACTCACAATGTGTTTGAAAAATTAATTAAATTTGTTTCCAAAGAAATATAATTTTTTGAAAAAAAAATTATATAATATCTTGGTTGTGTGTGTTCCTGTGGATGTGGGATGGATAATTTTTATAGTTACTAACATCAAATTACTAACATGGGATAGATCATGGTCAGAAGAACTACTATCAAATTGGTAAATATGGGACGGATCATGGTCAGAAGAACCAATGTCAAATTGGGCCAATAAGAAATGTCTTTGTAAGAGGATTACTCGCCACTTGAATTTATTGTGTGGTACATGTTATGAATGTAAATGGGTTCATGATTGTGAAAACATATGTGGCTTATGACAAATTAATATTAATGAATTGATTCTACTACATTAAATGAAAACTCATATTTGGTTACAATAATTTTGGAAAATATATTCTTCCGCTTGATTTAATATTGTGGAATCTCCCTTATATTATTTTTATATTGATCTTATATATTTTATAACCCTGCAATAAAATTTGTTTGTGGTCTTAGTAGAATATGGGAAAATATATTGGGTTTTTTCTACTAGGTATGATTACACACCCCTATATATTCACTTTGGTGTATGTGAAGATGTTTTTTCATGATATAAGAAAGGGGTATGTTTCCTACTTATCTATAATTACACCTTGATGTTTTTATCATATTTAGTGTATATTGAGCTTTATAGTGGTTCATGTCAAGTATGGAGTGGGGGCACCTTAGTTCCAGATTCATTTACTACATTGGAGTCTTACTATTATAATTTACATGATTTTTATGTCACTCTAATGTTTTTATTCAATACATTATATTTTATATTGGGTTTTGTTTCATGTATCATAATAATTTACATCAATGTTTTTATTTATTTTATCTTTATCATGTAATGGTCTTGTGTGTGTGTGTGTGTTAAATATGGTAAATCTTTCCCCCTTGTTAGATTGTGTTTAAAACCATGGCCTATTATTCCAACCTTTGGGGTCTATGGAAAGTCACCTAAGGTTAATAGCACCTCCAACTCAACCCAAGAAAATGTTTTTTTGGAGGGGTTGTTACATAAAATCTACATAATGTTTTGTTTTACCTCCATTAGTTGGTCTTTACATGTTTTTATTCACTAGATACTTCTTTAGATTACCACGAATGTAGGAAATGGAATGTAGCATTTACCTCCTACAAATAACTGAATCTATCTCCCTAACTCTATATCTAATGGATCTAACTAAATTGGGATAGCTAATAATTAGTTAGATAATCTTTGGACTAAGGTCCTCATGGAAGTAACCATATCTATATATGGTTCTTTAATACATTTTTGTGAATTTTTATGAGATTCAATTCCTCAATGTAGAAAATCATAAGATGAATCGGGTACCTATTAAGAACCACTACCCTTTACCAAGAATTGATGATATATTTGAAAACATAATGGAAACAATATGTTTCTAGAAGACTGATTTTTGATCAACCTGTCACCATATTTGGATATGATAAAAATTATTTTTTTAATACTTTTTTCTAGAATAAATAAGTACAATTTTTGTATTTATTCATTCCTTTTGTTCTGACTAATTCACCCATTGTGTTCATAGATCTAATGAATGAAATATTTCATCCATTTTTTGATTCATCAAATGTGGTCATTATTAATGATATCTTGGTTTATTTTAACTCATTATATGATCATTCATGATATATTAAAATAATTATGAAAACCTTAAGGGGTACCAATTATATGTAAATCAGTCAAAATGATTCTTTTTGTTAAGGAAGTTAAGTTCCTTAGAAATTTCATTTCTAGTGTAGGTGTATCAATGGAACATGATAAGGTTAAATCAGTAATTTCATGGAATGTTTAATAAAAAAAATTGATTGGATGTTTCATTAGGCTCATGGGGTATTAACACTAATTCATCCAAGAAATTTACAAGGTTTCTTCTTTTATATCCACACAACCAAGAAGGGGGATTAGTTTATATGGTCTGATAAATGTGAAGCAAGCTTCTTAGAACTGGAGAAGAATTTGACCTGAACTCATCTTTTTATCCTAACATAATCAAGTTAATGGATCTATAAGTATTGTGATTCATATTCAATGGGACATAAAGGTATTATCAAGTAGGATCATTGTGTAGTAGAATATGGTTATTGATATCTTCATCCACAAGATATGAACTATGATTCCCATGAACTAGAATTTATAGTTGTGGTTAATGAATTAATATATAGAAGGAATTACTTGTTTTCTAATATATTTTAGATATACATCGATCTGAAATCATTAATGATATCTATTATAAAAGGTATTTGAACCTATTATAGTGTCTCTGGGTGATGTATCTATAGAAATTTTAGCTTTACATTCATTATTCTCTAGATAAAGGAAATATGGTTGTAAATTCCCCTAACAAGATAATGTATCCTCAAAAGATGATAGAGGAAAAGTAAGAGCGGATATTAATGTAACATTAAGTTAAAATCCACTTAGATGTCATCAAGGATCATAGGGGAATATATCTAAACTATAAACATATTACCTCATCTATCATGGAGTGTGTGAAAGACTCTCTGATCTCTCATTTTGATTTTTTTAATATTTTATTAAAATGTATTGGTGGTGAGACCCTGAATGGATGGTTTCTGGATTCCCATTCCTTCTTATATTTATTTAGAAGAACCACCATCCTTAATATCATAAAGGTGGGAGTGATAATAGTGTAACATTCATCGTAACAGGTACTTTATATTTGGATCATTGAAGTCGACCAAGATATACATCATTAGTTTTTATTTCCAACAATGATTAAGGCTATTATATGATTTGTGGAAATATTTCTGACTTGATAGCTAGTAAATGAGGGGGATCAAAAGTCTAAAAGTAATCTTATTCAACTTTCACCAATAATATGGAAATGGTATTGGATCATGATTTATTTCATTATAGGTCTCTTGAAAACACAAAAGTGTTGAGATAAAGTGTGGGTGATTAAGGATCATATTACCATAAAAGATAACTTATTACTAATAAATGATTCATCTTTAATAAAATATATTAGAAATCAATATGTCATAGAGATTTCATAACATCCTTATTTACCTACTATCATTGTCTTGAATATGGATCATAGGTTTACACCTTAACTCTATCATGGGATGCAGTGGGCACTGAGTTCATAAGTAATGTTCAGTACTAAATTTCAACTATATAATTATAAATAGTATAATTAGACTATTAATATTTTATAGGATATACTCCATCCATGCAATCATGATTTTTGTTAGATAATGGCAGGATTAACTTTTCATGATTTAATTCTCCTATAACAATAGCTACCATTATTATATATAGATGGATCCTTTTAAATGTATTTATTAGAAACCATCTCATTCCCCCCTATGTAAGATGAATATGGTAAAACCCTCAATGATCAAGTCTTTCATCATTCAAGATATGATCAGTAATGTGATGATGATTTGAAAACATCTCGCAGCCACTCAATGCCACCAAAATTCATTAACATATCATTGTAGTTGACCATTGGAATTCATAGTTGGTGATGATGTGATCCCTAAATTTTCATGAAGTTTAGGGCATCGATGAATAGGTAAATGGGGAAGGATGTATCCTAGATATTACATACAATTTGAAATAATAGGTTTCATTAAAGAATCTTATTTGCAACAAGATCTACATCCTAAATTCATTTTCATTCATAACACATTTCATGTGTCCTAATTGAGGATGTGTGTTCATGATCCATTACAAGTTATTTAGTATGATGACAATAAGCTTGTATAAAATGTTCCCTACATGGATCACCTCATTTTATTTGATACAAGAAGTCAAAAGGAGTTATAGTGCATGGTTATTTCTGTCATTTTAGTGAATTTTCATCAAGGGTAACTCCAAAATGAAACATGGGAGTCAAAAATAGATATATAGATGCAATTTACAAACATGATTCTTTATGATTCTATTTGAATCATCTTGAGAATAAGAATGTTTATAGAGAGAAGGCTATAATGACCCTAAAACATATTAGGTGGGTCTCCCATTTAAATTTTAGATTTTAATTACATTTTTGAAGAAATTATGAGTTAGAATGAGGTTAGTGGGATTGGGTAAGTAGATTGTGAATGAAAAAGGAAGGTATACATGTGTAGAAGGAACAAATTACATACCCAGTGGCCTATTACCTAGTGTCTGGTGGAGGTACAATGGTTTTAGTGGTTCTGTTAGGTTTAATGGGTACCTCATGAAAAAGTACCATATACCTAATGCCATAATACTAGTTACCCAGTGGGGGGTTATGGTGGTTCTTGTGGCTCTTTCGAGTCCATCAGGTTCTTAACATCTTAGTACCATGTACCTGATATGTTCTTAATTAAAATTCACTTAATAATTGAAAAATTTTCCTTTAATACCCATGATTATATTACCATAACCAATGTAACAATAAATTTACTCCCATTTTTAGTGGTAAATAATTCTTATGATCAAATTTAACTCTCTCTCCTTCATCCCCTTTCAATCAACTTCCAATCCCATATTCATTTTGGTATTTCATGGTCACAGAAGTTATTCATCAACAAGGTAAGTCCTTGGCTCACCTCTAGTTACCTTATTTTTTATTTTTTCATATCACAAGGATTAATCCCCTTTATTGAAATCTGAAACATTTCAAACCATTATTTTTTCCATTAACTTCTTCTAGTTTAGTTGTAGTGATAGTATAACAAGGGTGTTATCAAAGTATTAACTTGATTTTTTCCATAGGTATCATATAAATTTTCAAAAATGAGCTAAGAAATAATTATTTTTGGTACTTGGTTGATCCTAGACATTGTATAGTTTACCAAACTTATTTATTAACACACAAGGAACAACTCTGTGAGCTAATTGGTAGGTTAGCCCCTTTATTATCTCATATTCATTAAGAGTTGGGGTATAAATCGGATGAGTCTGAGTGAATTAAATTAAAAAGAACTAATTTCCATCTAATAATTTTTTAAAAATGGTTTAACCAAGAAACAAGAATTGATTTGGTTTATTTTCTAGTTTTACATATTATATTTCCATGTCTGATGAAAATTATATCTTTATATGTTGGTCAAATGATAAGGTCTTTCTAGAAATTAATTTCTTTAAATAATATAAATACCAAGTATGATCTATGTATTTATTATTCACCATATTGATAGGTTATATTATTTGTGATTAATTCATAGGTTATGTTAGAATTATTTTATGACCTATGGTGTGGTTATTGTTTTGATATTTGAGGTAACTAGATTTTTCATGGAATGAGTATATTGTGGATGTATAAAATGGTTCCCATGTACACCTATTTTCATTTGATAGTTTAGTGTAATTGGATGGGATTATAGTTCCATGCCTCTATTATAACCCATACCATCATCCCTGAATAAGAATATTTTAGTTTATCTCAAATATCATGGCATGATCAAAGTAGGTTTGAATGGTATAGACTCTTCTGATAAAGATAGTAATTTATTTTGGTTTGAAATGATTGAATTTAAATTATGTTATTATTATTTTTCGTTATAATCTTTTATTATGGATTATTTTTTATACAAAATGCACATAAGTTTATGATAAGTTATTTGGGATGGGTGTAGTTCAACTATTGGATATATTATAGTCACACACATTATGGTCCCCTATTATGACATGTATAGACCCAATTGTGGATGAAATAGGTAAATAAAAAATTCTTGGATATAAAAACTAGTTCGGAATGGATTTGGGAGAATATATTAACATTTTAAATTTTTTTACGATGTATGATATAGACTAAAAGCTTCTTTCTTTGGTAGTCATTATCGAATATTTCACTAGGGAGGTCCACTATTTGGTCATAAGGCCTTATTATGATTACCCATCACTAGTATGTTACTTTTTTTCTTAAATTAACTTACTAATGTGGTGTTTGAATAAATTTTCAGAGGTTAATGCATATGGTTTACTCTACATATAATCATTATTCTTGGGTATCTTACCATACACCTATGATTCCACTATTGATTGATTATGTATTGGGGTTATCAATGACTTTTTCATGTTTCTTTAGGCATTGGCCTCATTTATCTTATATTTTAAAACAATGGGTAAACTCATCTGAATATAATATTGGTCTCAGCCCCTGGGGTCTAGTCTCTAAAGATCATTAGGTGTACTAAATGTGTTGTGATAAGACAGAATAATACCACACGGTTAATCATGGCATGGTTCTTACAACCATGTTTCTACAATAAGATTGGTAGGATATTGGATTTGTGGAAAAATTAATTATATGGATTCTTCAAGCTATATATGTGTTTGGTTACTACTATATGATAATTATTAATTGTATTATAAGTATGGGTGTTATTAAGAGATCATGGGATGTTTTTTCTATGTGTATATGTGTAAAAAATGGATTCTTGGTCATCTTCCCTCATAGTAACTTAAAAAAGGATGTTCAAATATTAATTTTCCTCTTAGATTATCAAATTGGGGTTTTTTTCATTTCATTTTGGATCATAGAATATTCTTAAAGAAGATGATGTTGGTTTCTATATTATCTTGGTTAGAATGTGAGAACCATCAACAAATGTAGTGATTTATTTTATTTTTAGAACGTATATATTATATTTATCAATTTTATTCATTTATTACTTTCCTTACTAGTATTTCCACCATATACACTCGATTTTATGGTAATTAGTTTCAATTAGAGAGGAAATAATCTACTGGATAAATCATACTCACACCACACTAATCCTATTGGATATATATATATATAAATTTATCTATGATCAAGGTAAGGGAAAGGATCAAGAATTTTATGGGTGATAATTTAAATCTGTAGAAGACATGGTGTGATTTTAAGAGCTAAGACTAAATTTTTCTTGTCAATATGGTCTAGTATTGTTTTTTTTACCTTTTTTAATATTGTTTTTATAGTTTTACTTTCATATTTTCATATATATATATTTATTTCATTAATTTATGTTGTGAAATATATATTTTATATCAACTAATATATATATTTATTAGTTCTAATATATTTATTTTTATATGGTTTTTATTTTTTAATGATCGGTAAACTATATTTGGGGCTAATAAATTACCAAATTATTATATTTTATCCCTTGACATTTATATCATCCTTTAGTGATTAATAAATTTTCCTCATATATTATAGAGATTCTGGATGAACCTTGAGATAATAACCAAGTTATTGTACAACTCGTTGATAAAGAAAACTTTTCTTGTGATAAATCATACCAACTCTTTAGTTTCGATGATATTAAAAAAATAAATCGTTAAAATTTATAAAAGGATAAATATAATTTTTGTTGTTATAGTATGTATCAAATAAAAAATATTAATACACATTGAAGGGTACAACACATGGAACATGATAGTCAACTTTTTATATAACAACCCTGCTCTTTATTACATACTTAAACATGATTTATTACATAAAACTTTCACTTGATACAACATAGAAGATCGAAAGGTATAGTGTATTTGGGGCTTAATAACATTACATAACACCTTAAAGCATAGAAAAAAACATCTTATTGAAAATTTACTTTACATGACCACTATATTCCCTCGTACATAGCATTACATAGGAGAACCTGAGGACATGCATTAGAAAAGGGTGAGCTATAATGCCCAGTAAGGGAATACACAAGGAATAACATGAGGAATATAATTCATGTTATACAATAGAAATATCAATGGATCACAAGAGAAAAATGAACACAAATTCATGATAAATAATGATAATCATAACATGGAGATGTAGCAATAACACTTAACATGGAATTAGAATGATCCAAGGATCATTGCACATGGAGCATGAGTAAACTTGCATTGCACATAAAGGATGAGTAAACCCTCATCGCACTAAAATTATCATGAGTAAACACCCATTTCACATGATGTATCATGATACTATACATTACCTAGTGCATTGGAATGCTATCAGGGTGCACCCTTCATAATAATTTCATTTCATGCATAAGTGTGAAAGATGGATCATAAAATATAGATTCATTAAACATCGTAATTTATTCCACGATAAAATAATGTGGAATTAATACATGAAACTATGTAATCAATAATTAAATGTGCATAAAGTTGAATACCCTTGATTGGGAAATGGGTATGGTATTCACAACACAATGACTTGGGCTTGGAAAAATGTGGTGCAATTTCGGCAGCATAACGACGTGACATAAGAATTCATAAAAAATGGTTGATGAGAGATAAATGGGTGTATCATCATATGTAAATGAAATGTATAGTAAGGGGTAATATAGATATATGTCCCAAAAATTGTAATAGAATTTAGATTTATGATACAAAAGAATTTCTTGAATATAAATGAGGAGAGGGAATTTCCTTTTGGAATTTCGGCAGACTAACGAGTGTACATGGGAGGCATTTAATGAGAGAGAAAGGGGTATATCATCATTAAAACATAAAGAGGGATTTATGGGGGAGGTTCTAAACCATACCAAACCATTTATAATTGAAAAGAAAAGGACATAACAATATAAGTAAACGTAGACATAAATATGGAAAGAGAGAATCCCTTACTAGGAAGTGTGATCCCAAAGGCTTGGGAGAGGCTTGGAAGAGGATTCATGAGAGCTTGGGTTGACTTGGGAGGATTCTAGAGAGATGAGGGAAGAGGTAGGACGAACTCAAAGGGATTTGAGTAAAGATGAAGTGGGATCTTGGGTTGGTTTGTATAGGAAAGAAGAAAGAATTCTTTATTATTTATGTTTGGGATGCCTCACATTAAACTAATTAAAACCAAAAACCATCCCATGGTTTTTTCTCAAGGATTTTCTCAAAGGGGTGTGGAAAACAATATTTTATAATTACAATGGCCTGAATTACTAAAATAACAGGGATGCTTATGTGGAGGTGAGTCACACTCTCAAGGAAACAATTTAAAAAGACAAAAATGTTTTATAAGCCTTAAAAGGTCCAAAAATGCTTTGTAAAATAAATCAAGAAAACCCAAAATTACATTATATTAATGTTAAAACATATATTGACCATACATAATGTTTATATTATTTTATTAAATCAATATTGGTTCATTATTATGTCATTAAACACAATATATATTTAAATGGTATTTATTTTTTACCCAAAAATTCAATTGTGTCAGAAAATTATGAAAAATTCACCATTGGATAATTTTGAAGTCCTGCATCCAAAAATAATATTCATTTTTTCTAAATAATTTTCTAAACATATGAATTTTCACTTTTAAAATAGAAACTTACATTTATCGAAAAATCATGGGTTTTGACAAAAAAACAGCTTTCAAACCTTAATAAAAATTACAATTGCATCCATAAAATTATATGAACATTTATATTTAATAAAAATTAATTTAATAGTAATAATAATATTTTATTAAAATACTATTTAATTCAAAAATCCATTAATTTATCAAAAATAGATTTCTTAGTTGAATATTAACTAAAAATACTATTTGTGCATTAAAAACTATTTACAAAGTAACAATAATATAAATAATGTATATTCTCTATACAAGAATAATGTACATAATTTTAGTACTAGGTTCTTGTTACATAACCCCTTAAAATAGCTGGATAAGACCTTAGGGTAAGTTATGTGATGGTCATAGACTCTTGGGGTGGCCCAGATTGCATTGCTCGAGTGGTAATCTCTATCAACTTCTACTTCTCTCGGATGCAGTTCTGCTCGAGCTTAATATATTCAAGTTCAACTAGGGATTGGTTAAGACAGAATCCCAATGATTCCACCTCATTTTCGAGCTCTAAAAAATGGGCTTTGTATGGGGAAAGTCTACAGGATGAGGCCATCGCTTCCATTGTCTGAGTAAATGGGATTTATTAAAGCCCAATATTTATACTAATCATGTGATCACTGTTCAATGACTATATTAGAAACGGTTGCAATTATTAATGTTATTTTAAAATCCAAAACAATGAACCAAATTTGTTCATAAATCTTACATGACCATAAGAATACATTTAAATAGACCAAGAGGAATTTTCATTAATGAGTTTCTGGGTCGTTACAGTCTTCCTTGTAGAGGCCCGAATCATGACGTACATGGACATTACATTACTTTTGCAGAATACTTAATACATAACAAAAATAAACACACAAGGACCGTAATAGTTTAGTGTCTTTGGAAACTATGAATATAATCTTCTAATAGTGGTGAAAGATCTTCAACATCTCCCATAAAGATCTTCCCCTTTTGTTTTCTTACCTAAAACCTTTCTTTAAATCCTGGGAAAAGAAAACATATAAAGGGTGAGCCCAAATTCTCAATAAGGGTAAACATGGATAAAATAAAACAAATCATATACATTTGAACTTAAAAACATGAACATAATGTTTAAACATCAAAATCTTGAGCAATGACATAAAACAGGGCAGTACATAAGGCATAGATTATAAAGGAACATTAATCATGATAAAATAGCATGGGAATAAAACATGTAATTGTGTCACCATTAAGAACATGTAATTATTTCCGTAGTATCCAAGGCATTGCTGCCAATACCATCTTAGTGGACAAAGTCCCTTACTGAACCGGGTTTACTTGTCGTTCCAGCCCTGTATTACTGAACCGGAATTACTTGCCATTCCAGCCATGTCTATCTCATGAGATATAAATCTTTACCAAATGAATTCTAGGGAGATATAGGTCCCAACCATCTCATATTGAAATAATTCTTACTTGTGCCACAACATAAACATAAATAATTCATCATAACCCAAAGAATAAAATGGGTTTCATAAACATCATCCCATCATAACATAATCCATATAAAAAAATGGATATCATTTCATCATAAGAAAATTGAAACCATGTAAATCATAGATACATTATACTTGAAACATAAACATATGAAATAATGTCATCTTAGATGGAAAATGGTTTTGATAAAACATTTGAAATGAATTCTTGAGAAAAATATCATTTCTTCTTCAAAATCAATTTCTTTTCACAAAACGTCATGCAATTTTAAAAGAGAGTTATTTTTTTGAAAATAGTCATGAAATATTTTTGAGGAAGATTCATGAAAATAAGTCTTTATAAAACTGTAAAAATACTTTCATGTTGTATAAGTTAAAAAAACATTATCCTCGTACTTTTGTCGGAAAAGTAAAAAAATACCTCATATGGTAAAAAAAAGAATAATTCCATAAATACCATGTAGTAAAAGTCAAAAATGGATAAAAAGGACTTTAAACATAGATAAAAACATTTTTATAAAACATGGTCTTGGATGATAACAATAACCCAAGTAAATACTTATGAATAAACAATCTCGGATAAAAATGAGATTGGAAAAGTTATCCCTTACCTTAGGTCTGATATGCTTTGTACGTATCCGAAATTCCTGTATAATGATTTAAATAATGTAATTTACTTATTAAAAAATCATATTCATTGTTATGATATCATATATGGTTCACTTATGACTTTTTATTACCCGTTCTTTTGTAAATCCCATGTTAAATCAACGTTTTGGGTAAAATCATCTTATTTATCATATGTGTTTGGACATTTTGTTCTTGATGTTATTATTACTTATATCGTGATTTACTTACTTCAAGAATGTAAATAATGATTTATATATCATATATATTCATTATATATCCATAATATACATGTATTTATAATAGTACATAACATATGGAGGTAAGAAATGAAATGCACCGTTCATGGAGACGATAAACCGTACGTACGCATGAATGCTACTTTCATTTATATTTATTATTTTAATGGAATTAAAACATAATTATACATAGGTATTTTATAATTCCAGTATAATCTCATAGATAATATCATTAAATCCATCCTTTATACATCCCACATAAGGCATTAACGAATCACATCACTTTGAGGGGGCGGTAGTCCGCACTTCTTCAAATGAGATTATCGTATTTACCAACTATGGAAACCATAAAGGTTTGATATAATTGGGAATTAAAGAAGGATAAAAAATCATAAACATAATATATATCATATATAAATATAGTTCCATCATAATGGACACCATGAGAGGCGGTAGGAGAAAATTGAACAATCATCGTTTTGTGAGGAGTTAGTTTACTATCACAGAAACATTATGTTCTTAATCCATTAGATGGAGGTGTGTGTAAGTGTAGTTCTAAAAATTTTCTCATAAAAACATCCTAGTATTTTGAGGATACTGTTTTTTTCACAAAATAAATGATTAGAAAGAGTTTAGGGGTTGGACAGTATAATAAAAGAAAACAACTTAAGAGAAACTATGACCGTTAATTTGGGTAACTTCCTTTGGTTTGAACCAAAAGGACTTGTTGAAGTTCTTTATGCCTAATGTAAGGCTTCTAGGGGGAGGATAGATATATAGGGAGCTTATTTGGGAATAGTTTGGATGAGACAAAATGCTTGAGAGGTGTGAGGAATTTCATAGAAGTGGTCTCCTTTTATAAGGGAGTGGAGGGGCTCTTTAGGAAAGTGTGAAAACATTATTTTATTATAAACTTATCTTCGGTTTCAAGAGGTCCAAAACACATTAATGTCAAAGATAAGATGACTCAGATTCGAAATAAAATCATCCAATAAGAATTGGATAGATTTTGGATGATATTTTAATCATTATTATCTTATTTATTTAAATCATTTATTAATGAGGTAAATACTGCATCATTATTGTGTCATAAATAATTTAATAAATTTGATGTCTAAAAATTATAAAAAAAATACCAACATGTAGGAAATATTTTTATATTTTAAATGAATATTTATAGTCGAAAATATAATTTATATAGCCCCTTATAAAAATTAATTACTAAAGGATTTTTGTTAATGACAATTTTTTCTTTACATTAAATTAATTAATCAAATGTGTCATTGTCTTTCATAAGTGGAACCATGGGGTCCCAAAATCGACCCAAGGATGCCCATGGTCAGATATTACTCATCCAATAAGGATTGGACAAGGGTTAAAGTAATTTTGAATTATTATAATATTCTTTTAACCTTAAATTACCCTATTTACCTTTAACATGGTAAATAAAAGTAAAAAGTTACTATTCATCAAAAATTACTTTTATCTAATTGACCCACATTTTACTCCTTGATATTAACTGTGTCTCTCAGATTTTCGAAATTCAACTCACAGAAGCGGTAAAATTTTGTTTTATGAACAATTGCAAAAGCTCCTAGGAGGTGGGTAAAAGACGGTGAAAAGTTCAATACAATTTTTATAAATCAAAAATTATTGCAAAATGATTCTAATGAATTTCATTGAACTTATATAAGTATTATGTATCTATTTTTACCTAAAAAAATTAAATCAAATAAATTATTATTTAATTCAAAATTCGGTTTTAACCAAAAACTCAGTGATTTCACTATTCATCAAAAATTAATGTTTTTCAGAAAAATACCAAAAATTCTGCCTAAGCTATATTTGATATTCCTAATTCAAAAATGATTTCTATTTTTTAAAATTCAAAACATATAAGTGGCATTAATTAATTTTAAATTTAATTCGCATTATCAAAACAAATAGCGTGTTTTTAAGAAACAATAACTATCAAAATATCATCACTTGTTTATGTCCAATTTCAAAGTGAAATTAATTCCAATGACCAAAATTGGATTAAATGGTAAAAATATATTCTAATTACACTTTAAAACCAATTAAAAATTTAATCTATCCATATAAATTATTTCGATGAAAAAAAATTGTTTTTAATTAAAATATAGCGTGTTTTTACTATTCATCAAATTATTAAAGTTATCAGAATAATATGAAAAATTTATCCAAATTAAATTTTTATACCTTTATTCCAAGAGAGAATTTTATTTTGTCAAATTTAAATTATAAACATGTCAAAAACAAGATTTAAAGTTGGTGCGCCATCAAAAGGCGGCAAAACTGCATTTTTTGAAAAATATTTATTTTACCCGAAAAATTTATTTTGTTCTCCTACCATATTCTAGAAAAGATTTAAGATGAATAATAATGTTATAAAGTTCAAAATGTAGTTAATACTATTCATAACGGCTAGTTCATAATAATATTATAGCAATATATCGTTGTTTAGTGAAACCCGGTATTGCGTACTGTACACGCTATCGAGGAAGGTCGCAATTGTGTGTAATGCAAGCCAAGTCAGGGTGGCGTGTAGTGAAAGACTCCTTAGTTGTTTCATATAACATAATCCAACCATATTTCATTTATAAATTGAATATATATATATATATATGTATATACACACTCAATGTTGCGTAGAATAACTAATAACAAAATTATGTGTAACATGATCCAAGAATAGTGTTGTGTATACTGCAAGCTAATACGGTGTTGAGTATAGCGCAAGGTAATCTTGGTGTAGCGTACAACACAAGACATCAATGAAATTGAAAGAATATTTTTCAAAAAATCTCAGGGTGTTACATTCTACCCCCCTTAAAATTAATTTCGCCCTCGAAATTCGTTGGGGTTATAAATCGTTTACTATTCACAGAAACCCACATCATAAAAAGGAATACTAAAACTTGATTTTAAAAACTAAGTATGAAATGTAATGATTATCTAATGTAACTTATCACTGGGTTTCCATATAGGAGAACATAGGTGAAAATATGGATATGGAAGAAAAATCTAACCATCAAGTCCTGATGGAGAGTGGTAGAGAACATGGCTATGAAAAAGCCAAAAATCACAAAGCCATAAATTTGTGATGATCTAAGGTACCATCTGATTCATCAGATATAAGGACACTAGGACAACATTTTTTTTCAAGATAATTTCCCTAAATTTGATTAATTTTCGAATCAAAAGAAATACTTACTTGATTTTGGTATCATCTCACTTTTGTTCATGCCTTGAACAATCTCCACTTTATCTCTTAAAGAAATGAAGTTGAATTTGTTATTCGTGAATTATTAGCAGATCATGTGATAGAATGATGGGTCATTCCATCTGTCTCAAACATAAGGTTAGAAAACGTTTTATATATAAGTCCATCTATGGTGATATTATTCTTATATGGTTCCCAAAATGGACTTATACTTCAACTATCATACTGCTTAATAAAATAAATCTAATTTCTACTAACCAGGGACTTCCTGTAGGCTAGTGGTAGGAGATAAAAGCCTATCGCACTTCATTTGTGGGTTCTATTCCCACAACCTTGTCCGACGCGACGGGTTGTCTTTCGTCCTGCAGGTTGTCATTTTTCTAAAACTACACTATTATAACATTACAGAAATAATTTCAAAAAAAATTTCTAGCATTAAAAAATACTATATGATGACCGACATAACCCTTTAAAATCTTTAGACTTATCCAAAATACATATGTCCAAGCTCATAGTATAAAGAAAACAATTACTGTAAAGTTCACATAAAAAGAACGTGAATAACATCATTTATCATACTATATGTCTTGTTGGTCACATTCCAAACATTTGAATTCCTTAATCATTTATTCTATTGCAACATCAATTACCGTAGAACCTTAGTTGAAAACATGAATGCTGTAAAAAGTTGTCTCTTTCCACATTCCAAAATCCCAAAAATTCTATATACTCAAACCATGATACCACCTAGTCCTTATATCAATCATGAGCTCATGAATACTATCAAACATATTGGTTTCTATTTATCCCTTCATTATGCACATATCATCTGCTTTCCAAAAATATTTCAATCACCTTTCATGGTTACCGATGCCATGTTCTTATGGAAAACCAGAATAGACCAATACATAGATATTCCAATATACCATAAAAGTACCTCAATAACATTATTCTTGAATACCAATACATAAACACATCAAACCATCATCTTCAATGATTGTCATGGAATAATTATTTTCTTGATTTAGAAGTAACCTCTTAGGTCAGGACATTGAGTTGGGTAATGCCCATGTTCTCCACAGATAATACATTGAACTTCATAACAGTCTGTCACTTTATGACCCTTCTCTCCACACAGATAACATCTTCCCCTCCATTTGAGGTATTCCTCAAGGTTCTTCTTCCCTTCTTTAGAAATCTCAGTCTTCCTTTCTTTATGCTCCTCAACATGCGAACATGTATAAAAGTCTATCTTCATCTTATTTTATGAATTAGGAATACCACTAAATTTCACCTTGTTAATCATATATCGTGATGACTGATTCGGCATAATCACAATATCATTCTCTCTAAGAATTATGCAATTTCTTTGCTCATAGTCACCAATTTTTCCATTTGATTCAATGTTAACTGAATTCTTTCTGGTTCCCTCCATTGACTAAAACACAAAAAGAATTCTATGAGAGGCAAAAATCATGATAGGTAAAACAACATAATAAAGGGGGAGTAAATTCAATATCTAACATCTTAGGTTTAATTATAAGATCGTTACCGTAATTCTAGGACTATAACCTATACTTATACTTAACCTTAGGGTCTTCCCTAGACATACCTTAGAAATATCTCTAGGGATCTCACTAAAGTTCTCTCATCCTAGTTTCCAAAGGTTGACTAAACCTTTCCTCTGATACCAACTGTAGAGGCCCGAATCTTGACGTACATGGACATTACATTACTTTTTTGGAATACTTAATACATAACAAAAACAGACACATAAGGACCATAATAGTTTAGTGTCTTTGGAAACTCGGAATATAATCTTCTAATCATGGTGAAAGATCTTCAACATCTCCCATAAAGATATTCCCCTTTTGTTTTCTTACCTAAAACCTTTCATTAAATACTAGGGAAAAGAAAACATATAAAGGGTGAGCTCAAATTCTCAATAAGGGTAAGCATGGATAAATTAAAACAAATCATATACATTTGAACTTAAAAAACATGAACATAATGTTTAAACATCAAAATCTTGAGCAATGACATAAAACATGGCAGTACATAAGGCATAGATCATAAAGGAACATTAATCATGATAAAATAGCATGGGAATAAAACATGTAATTGTGGCATCCATTAAGAACATGTAATGATTTACATAGTATCCAAGGCATTGCTGCCAAGACCATTTTAGTGGACAAAGTCCCTTACTGAACCGGGTTTACTTACCGTTCCATCCCTGTATTACTGAACTAGAATTACTTGTCATTCCAGCCATGTCTATCTCAAGAGATATAAATATTTACCCAATGTATTAGAGATAGATATAGGTCCCACCCATCTCATATTGAAATAATTCTTACTTGTGCCACAATATAAACATAAATCATTCATCATAACCCAAAGAATAAAATGGGTTTCAAAAACATCATCACATCATAATATAATCCATATAAAACAAATGGATATCATTTCATCATAAGAAAATTGAAACCATGTAAATCATAGATACATTATACTTGAAACATAAACATATAAAATAATGTCATCTTAGATAGAAAATGGTTTTGATAAAACATTTGAAATGAATTCTTATGGAAAATATCCTTTCTCCTTCAAAATCAATTTCTTTTCAAAAAACATCATGAAATTTTAAAAGAAATAGATTTTTTTGAAAATAGTCATGAAATATTTTGGAGGAATCTTCATGAAAATAAGGCTTTATAAAATCATAAAAATCCTTTCATTCCGTATAAGTTAAAAAAACATTCTCCGCGTACTTTTGTCGGAAAAGTCAAAAATACATCATATGGTAAAAAAAGAATAATTCAATACATACCATGTAGTAAAAGTCAATAATGGGTAAAAAGGACTTTAAACATACATAAAAACATTTTTATAAAACATGGTCTTGGATGATAGCAATAACCCAAGTAAATACTTACAAATAAACAATCTCGGATAAAAACGAGATTGGAAAAGTTATCCCTTACCTTAGGTCCGATATGCCTCGTACGTATCTAAACCTCCTGTATAATGATTTAAATAATGTCATTGACTTATTAAAAAATCATATTCATTGTTATGATATCATATATGGTTCAATTATGACTTTATATTACCCGTTCTTTTGTAAATCCCATGTTAAAGCAACGTTTTGGGTAAAATCATCTTATTTATCGTACGTGTTTGGACTTGTTGTTCTTGATGTTATTTTTACTTATATCATGATTTACATACTTCCAGAATGTAAATCATGATTTATATATCATATATATTCATTATATATCCAGTATATACATTTATTTATAATAGTGCATAACATATGGAGGTAAGAAATGAAATGCAGCGTTCATAGAGACGGTAAACCGTACGTACGCATGAACGCTACTTTCATTTATATTTATTATTTTAATGGAATTAAAACATAATTATACATAGTTATATTATAATTCCAGTATAATATAATATATAATATCATTAAATCCATCCTTTATACATCCCACATAAGGCATTAACGAATCACATCACTTTAAAGGGGCAGTAGTCTGCACTTCCTCAAATGAGATTATCGTATTTACCAAGTTTGGAAACCATAAAGGATTGATATAATTGGGAAGTAAATGAGAATAAGGAAATCATAAAAATAATATATATCATATATAAATACAGTTCCATCATAATGGCCACCATGAGAGGAGGTAGGAGAAAATTGAACAATCATCATTTCATGAGGCGTTAGTTTGCCATCACAGAAACATTATGTTCTTCATCCATTATATGGAAGTGTGTATAAGTTTAGTTACAATATTTCTCATAAAAAAATCCTAGTATTTTCAGGATACTATTGTTGTCACAAAATAAAGGATTAAAAAGAGTTTAGGGGTTGGATAAGTAGAATAAAAGAAAACAACTTAAGAGAAACTATTACCTTTAATTTGGGTAACTTCCTTTGGTTTGAACCAAAAGGACTTCTTGAAGTGCCTTCTTCCTAATTGAAGGCTTATAGGGGGAGGAGAGGTATGTAGGGAGCTTATTTGGTCAGAGTTTGGACGAGCTAAAATGCTTGAGAGGTGTGATGAATTGCATAGAAGTGGTCTCCTTTTATAAGGGAGTGGAGGGGCTCTTTAGGAAAGTGTGAAAACATTATTTTATTATAAACTTATCTTCAGTTTCAAGAGGTCCAAAACACATTAATGTCGAAGTTAAGATGCCTAATATTTTAAATAAAATCATCCAATAGGAATTGGACAGGGTTTGGATGATATTTTAATCATTATAATCTTATTTATTTAAATCGTTTATTAATGAGGTAAATACTGCATCATTATTGTGTAATAAATAATTTAATTTATCTGATATCTAAAAATTATAAAAAAAATAAAAACATGTAGTAAATTATTTTATCTTTCCAATGAATATTTATAGTCGAAAAGATAATTTATATATCCCCTTATAAAAATTAATTACTGAAGGATTTTTGTTAATGACAATTTTGTCTTTACAATAAATTAATTAATCTAATGTATCATTGTCTTTCATAAGTGGCACCATTGGGTCCCAAAATCAACCCAAGGATGAACATGGTCAGAAATTACTCATAAAATAAGGTTTGGACAAGTGTTAAGGTAATTTTGAATTATTATAATATTCTTTTAACCTTGAATTACCCTATTTACCTTTAACCGTGGTAAATAAATGTAAAAAGTTACTATTCACCAAAAATTATTTTTATCTAATTGAACCACATTTTAATCCTTGATATTAACCGTGTCTCTCAGATTTTAGAAATTCAACTCACATAAGAGGTAAAATTATGTTTTATGAACAATTGCAAAAACTCCTAGGAGGTGGGTAAAAGACGGGGAAAAGTTCGATACAATTTTTATAAATCTAAAATTATTATAAAATGATTCCAATGAATTTCATTGAACTCATATAAGTATTATGTATCTATTTTGACCTAAAAAAATTAAATCAAATAAATTATTATTTAAATAAAAAGTCGGTTTAAACCAAAAACTCAATGTTTTCACTATTCATCAAAAATTGAAGTTTTTCAGAAAAATACCAAAAAATAAGCCCAAACTATATTCGACTTTCCAAATTCAAAAATGATGTATATTTTTTCAAATTCAAAACATAGAAGTGGCATTAATTAATTTTAAAAGTAATTCCCGTTATCAAAACAAATAGCGTGTTTTTAAGAAACAATAACTATCAAAAGAACATCACTTGTTTATGTCCAATTTCAAAGTGAAATTAATTCCAATGACCAACATTGGATTAAATGGTAAAAATATATTCTAATTACACTTTAAAACCAATTAAAAAGTAAATCTATTCATATAAATTATTGTCATGAAAAAAAGTAGTTTTTAATAAAAATATAGCGTGTTTTACTATTCATCAAAATATGAAAGTTATCAGAATAATATAAAAAATTTATCCAAATTAAATTTTTATATCCTGATTCCAAGGAAGAATTTTATTTTGTAAAATTGAACATATAAACATGTCAAAAACTAGATTTAAAGTGGGTGCGCCATCAAAAGGTGGAAAAACTGCATTTTTTTAAAAATACTTATTTTACCCGAAAATTTTATTTTGTTCTCCTACCATATTCTAGAAAATATGTAAGATGAATTATAATGTTATAAAATTCAAAATGTAGTTAATACTATTCATAACAGCTAGTTCATAATAATATTATAGCAATATATCATTGTTTAGTGAAACCCGGTATTGCGTACTGCACATGCTATCGAGAAAGGTCGTGATTGCATGTAATGCAAGCCAAGTCAGGGTGGCGTGTAGTGCAAGAATCCTTCATTGTTTTGTATAACATAATCCAACCGTATTTAATTTATACATTGAATATATATATATATATATATATATGTATATACACACTCAATGTTGCGTAGAATAACAACTATCAAAATTGTGTGTAACATGATCCAAGAATAGTGTTGTGTATACTGCAAGCTAATACGGTGTTGCGTATAGCGCAAGGTAATCTTGGTGTAGCGTACAATACAAGATATCAATGAAATTGAAAGAATATTTTTCAAAAAATCTCGGGGTGTTACATTCCCCCTTGTGAAATTTCACCATCGGAATTTCCTTTTCCCACACTAAAATAGATGTGGTTAACTTTGCTTCATCACTTCCTCTAATTCCCACGTCGCTTCTTCAAACATGTGGTTTCCCCACAACACCTTGACAAGGGGTATTGTCTTATTTTGTAGAACTTTTTCTCTACGATCTAAGATCTTTACTGGTTTCTCCTCATGAGAAAGATCATCCTCTAATGGTACTACCTCTAAAGAGAGTACATATGAAGGGTTTTTTATGTACTTCCTTAAGAGGGATACATGAAAGACATCATGTACTTTGGCCATGGTAGGTGGGAGTGCCAGTCGATAGGCCACATCCCCGACACGATCAAGAATCTCGAAGGGGCCAATGTACCTAGGACTTAACTTCCCATTCTTTCCAAACCTCATGACCTTATTCCACTAATATATGAATATAAATACCATGTATCAAACTTTAAACTCAAGGTCTCGTCGACAGTTATTTTCATAACTCTTCTGTCGACTCGGGTCTTCCTTGATATGATACTAAATGGGTTTCACCTTCTCCACCATTTCTTCGACCATTACTAGTCCTAACATCTTACGCTCACTAACTTCATCCCAACATGTCGGTGTTCTTCACCTCTTCCCATACATGGCATCATAAGGTGTCATTCAGATTCTTGAGTGCAAACTGTTGTTGTATGAGAATTCAACTAGAGGAAGATGTTGATCCCATCCTCCTTTAAAGTCCATTGAACATGATCTTAATATATCTTCCAGCTTCTGAATAGTTCACTCAAATTGGTCATCCATTTGAGGATGATAGGGCGTACTAAATTTTATGTCAGTATCCAGAGCAAGTTTAAGACTCTTCCAAAACATAGAGGTAAATCTTGGATCTCTATTGGATACAATAGATAGTGGTACTCTATGCAGCCTTACCACTTCCCTAATATATATCTGTGTCAGTTGATCCAATTAGAAATCTTCTTTAATTGCAATGAAATGTTTAAACTTTGTAAGATGATCCATAACAACCCATATTGCATTGTTGCCTTTGGATGTCTTCGGATGTCCGGTAACAAAGTTCATGGTTATTTTCTCACATTTCCATGCTCGTATGGGCAATGGTTTCATCATCCCCTTAGACTTCTTTCTCTCTGCCTTCACTTGCTGACACACCAGGCACTTTGATGTATACTAAGTGATCTCATTATTCAAATTATCCTACCAATAATACTTTCAGAGATATCAATACATATTTGTGTTAGTTGCGTGAATAGAGAAATTCAAACTGTGTGCATCATCCAAAAGATCCTTCTTTAGCTCCGAACATAATGGAACACATATTTTTTTCCCAAATCTCACAATTCTTTCTTCATTGACATTTAAACCCAAGGATTTACATTTTATAATATCTTCCACATTCTTCTAAATTCCCACATCATCTTTTTGAGAATCCTTTAACTTTTCCAAAAGAGATGGTTGAGCAATAATTTTTGAAAGGATTGATTATGTTCCCTTCTTTATGATTCCCATTTCTATCTTCATTAAATCTAAGAATATTGGATCCAATTCAATTCTCATTAATGATAGAATCAATGGGTCATTTCTACTTAGAGCATCTACCACCTTGTTCACTTTCCCAGGGTGGTAATGTATTGAGCAGTCATAGTATTTGATCATCTCTAACCAAATTCATTGCCACATGTTCAACTCTTTTTATGTGAATATATACTTGAGGATTTTGTGATCCGTATAAATTTCACACTTCCCCCCAAAGAGATAATGCCACAAAATTTTTAAAGCGAAGATCACTGCAGCCAACTCCAGATCATGTGTTGGATAATTCTGCTCATGAAATTTCAATTACCTTGAATCATAAGAAATGAAATTGTCATTTTTCATCAACACACATCCCTGGACCTTCTTAGAAGAATCACTAAATACCAAAAAAAGTTATCCACTAGTGGGTAAAGGGAGAACGGGCATAATGATAAGCCTCCTTTTCAACTCCTTGAAGATTTATTCGGATTCATCACTCCAAAAAAACTTTACTCCCTTCCAAATTAGCTTGGTAAGAGGGTAGGAAAATCATGAGAAATTTCTCACAAATCGTTGATAATATCTAGCTAACCCCAAAAAGCTAGGAATATCCATTATCGATGTTGGCCTTAACTATCTCTCTATTGCAGTTGTCTTGGAGGGATCCATAGATATCACATTTCTTGTGATGATATGGCCTAAGAACGATACCTCCTTCAACCAGAACTTACACTTGATGTACTTTTCATTAAGCTTCTCCTTTCACAAGATCTCAAGTACAATTATTAGATGCTCCTCATGATCCTCCTTGGTTTTCAAGTATTTTAGAATATCTTCTATAAATACTACCAAAAAATTGTTGATGTAATCTATAAAGACTCTATTCATAAAGTCCATGAATATTGACGGAGCATTAGTGAGTCCAAAAATCATTAATATGAATTCATGGTGCCTGTATCTTGCAATAAAAGCAATTTTGGGGATATCTTCCTTCTTCACCATTACTTGATAATGTCCTGGCTGCAAATCTACCTTGGAGAATTATTTTTCTCCATGAATCTGATCAAATAAGTCCTTAATTCATGGTAGAGGATACTTGTTCTTTATCATGATTTTGTTAATCTCATAAAAATCGATGAAAAGGCGCATTGACCCATCCTTCTTCTTAACAAAGAGGACTGGTGCACCCCATGGTGAAGTACTTGGGTGTATAAACCCTTTATCTAGATTCTCATGTAGTTGTTTCTTCAGCTCCTCAAGCTCCAAAATAGCCATTCTATATAGATTCTTGGATATTTTCAATTCCCCAGGTATAAGATCAATTGATAATTTAACATCTCTTCTAGGAGGGAGACCAGATAATTCCTTAGGAAACACTTCAGCGAATTCCCTCACAATAGGCATGTCTCACGGATGGTTTCTTGCATGGACTCAATCATCTGAGCTAGATACACATGCTCATAGGGCAGTAATATCCATGATTGAGATGATGTAACAAATGAAGATTCATCTTTCTCCTTGCACTTGTATAGAATCGGGGGTCAATTATCCACATGGAGAGTGATTTCCCTCTCACAACAATTTATGTTGTATCTATATAAGGAAATCCAATCCATGCTGAGAATTGAATAAAGTTCCACTAGAGGGATTATGATAAGTTTTTTTTGGAATTTCAATCCATAAATTATAATATGGGAAGAGTTATATTCATGGGATGCAATGATTGACCCATTTTTCATACTCACCGACATCTTTACTTCCATGATTAGTGGTGGTGTTGGGATTATTCTACTAAACTTTCAGGATATAAAAGAATGGGTAGAACTATGGACGATAACCCTACCTTCCACTTTTTTATTCTGGTTCTACTCATTGACTTTATCCAAAAAGACATATTGAATATATATTTTTTAAATATATTAGATGCATAAAGGGGAATACAAGGACAAAAATGGATGAATTATAAATAAATTTTATTCTCTTAACTTATGAATCTATAAGATTCAATCTATGTTATCCATGATCTACTTCCAAACATATATTCTTAGGGGAATTTTTTTTATTCCCATAATAATGGTTCATACTATGCTTATAAATTTACCAAAGCATATCCCCCGGGAGTGTCGTAACCAATAGTACAGCAAGGTCCATTGTTGTGTATCAGGATACCCCAGGTCAAGCCTAAAACTCCTTGTTAGGGTTTTCACCCCAAGGTACATTTGTGCCAGAGCCACCTCTATATGATCATATCCAGACTGGGATGTATTTTCTTGATAAACCACTTACTAAATACCCACCAAAACATAGTGATGTTTTTATTATACTTAGTCTTGTCTCTAAGGCTTCACTAGGGTTTTCTAATCCTAATCCCAAAAATAACTAAACCTATCCTCTTATACCAACTATAACAACCCTACTCTTTATTACATACATAAACATGATTTATTACAAAAAACCTTCACTTCATACAACATTGAAGATCGAGAGGTCTAGTGTATTTGGGGCTTAGGGACATTAAATAACAACTTAAAGCATAGAAAACAACATCTTATTGAAAACTTCCTTTACATGACCACTATATTCCCTCATACATAACATTGCATAGGATAACCTGAGAAAATGAATAAGAAAAGGGTGAGATATAAAGACCAGTAAGGGAATAAACATGAAATAAGATGAGGAATATAATACATGTTAGACAATAGGTATATTAATGGAGCACAAGAGAAACATGAACACAATGGAATGATAAATAATGATAATCATAACATGGAGATGTGGCAATAACACTAAACATGGAATTAGCTTGAGCTAAGGCTCATTGCACATGGACCATGACTAAACCCTCATTGCATATGAAGCACGAGTAAACCCTCATTGCTATTAAATTAGAATGATTAAATACCCATTTCACATGATGTATCATGATACTATACTTTACCCAATGCATTGAAGCGCTATCAAGGTGCACCCTTCATAATCATTCCATTTAATGCATAAGTGTGAAACATGAATCATAAAACATGGATCCATTAAACATTATAATTTATTCCATGATAAAATAATGTGGAATTAATACATGAAACTATATAATAAATAAGTAAATGTGCATAAATGTGAAATCCCTTGATAGAGAAATGGGCATGGTATTCACAACACAATGACTTGGGCTTGGAAAAACGTGGTGCAAGTTCGGCAGCATAACTATGTGACATAAGAATTCATAAAAAAATGGTTGATGAGAGAGAAAGGGGTGCCTCATCATATGTACATGAAATAGATATTAAGGGGGTCATATAGATACATTTCCCAAAAAATTTAATGAAATTTATATTCATGATACAAAAGAATTTCTTGAATATAAATGTGCAGAGGGAAATTCCTTTCGGAATGTTGGCATAGTAACGGGTGTACATGGGAGGAAATTAATTAGAGATAAAGGGGTATATAATCATTAAAACATAAAGAGGGAAGTATGGGGGAGGTTTGAAATCATATCCAAACATTTTTAATTGAAAATAAAAGGGCATAACAATATAAGGAAACTTGGACATAAATAAGGAAAGTGAGAATCCCTAACGTGGAAGTGTGATCCCAAAGGCTTAAGAGAGGCTTGATAGAGGCTTCATGGGTGTTTGGGGAGCCTTTGGAGGATTCTAGAGAGAGGATGGCAGAGGTTGGACTAACTCCAAGTGATTTTAGTGAAGAGGAAGTGCGAGCTTGGGTGTGTTTATATAAGAAAGGAGAAGGAATTCTCTATTATTTATGTTTGGGACACCTCACATTAAACTAATCAAAAACACAAACCATCCCATGGTTTTTTTCCATGGTTTTTTCCAATGGGGAATAAAAAATATATAATTCCAATGGATGAACTTCCTAAAATAATAGGGATGCTTATGTCGAGGTGAGTCACACTCTTAAGAAAAATAATTTAAAAAGACAATATGTTTTATAAGCCTTGAAGGGGACACTAAAGCTTTGTAAAATAAATCAAAAAAATCCAAAATAAAATTATTTTAATGTTAAAACATATATTGGATGAATATAATGTTTATAGTATTTTATTACATAACTATTCTTTCATTATGTTGTCATTAAACACATTATATATTTAAATGGTATTTAATTTTTACACAAAAATTAAATTGTCTTAGAAAATTATGAAAAATTCCCCATTAGATAATTTCGATGTCCTGCTTAAAAAAATAATATTCATTTTATCTAAATAATTTTCTAGATATGTGAATTTTCACTTTTAAAATATAATCTGACATTTATTGAAAATCATGGGTTTTGACAAAAAAACAGCTTTCAAACCTTAATAAAAATTACAATCGTATTCCTAAAATTATACGATAATTTATATTTAATAAAAATTAATTTAATAATAATAATATCTTATTAAAAAATTATTTAATTCAAATATCCATTACTTCATCAAAATATATTTCTTAGTTGAACATTAACTAAAAATACTATTTGTGATTTAAAAATTATTTACAAAGTAACAATAATAAAAAGAATGTATATTATCTATCAAAGAATAATGTACATAATCATAGTACTAGGGTATTGTTACATAACCCCTAAAAATACATTCCTAATACTTTAGGTTAAGGTGCATGATGGTGACAGACTCTTGGGGTGGCTCGGATAGCATTGCTCGAGTGGTAATCTATATCAACTTCCACTTCTCTCATAGGCAGTTCCGCTCGAGCTTAACATATTCAATCCCGGCTTGGGCTTGGTCATGAGAGAAGACCAATGATTCCACCTCCTTTCTGATCTCTGATAAGTGGTCTTCGTATAAGTTAAGTCTATTTGATGAGGTCATTTCTTCCTTTGTCTGAGTAAATTGGATTTATTAAAGCCCGATATTTATACTAATCATGTGATCACTATTCAATGGCTATATTAGCAACAGTCACAATTCATAAAGTTATAATAAAATCCAAAACATAGAAAAAAATAAGTGAAATCATTTTACATAACCATAAGAAGAGATTTAAATATACCAAGAGGAATTTTTATTAATTAATTTTTGGGTCGTTACATTTTAAAGCAATTAGATTATTTTTTCTAGATTTGAAAATATTTGAAGATGGTACAACTTAAAAAATGTGCACATAAATAGATACCCTTCATCCATAAAGAAATCACCCATAGAATAAGTTATTAATTCCCTACATAATGTTGAGTTGAAAATTTGTAAAACACAAGGATATTGAAACATTTTTCATGCTGACACAAAATTGAAGAAAATTAGTTTTACTTAATAAGTATATTTAATCCATTTATTCTAAAAATATAATGAAAAATGTTCTTATTAGTATTCTTATAATTTTCTTAAATTATTGCGTAGAGATAAAATAATTGGATGTGTTCTCAAGAAATTATAACAAACTAAGAATATATATTTTAATAACATTGAATTGGACTTGTGATTTTCTGGTATAATGACACATCACCATTTTTTTATTCTTTTGATATATCCCAATGGGTAAACCAAATAAAATCGACATTCCTAGAAATTATATTTTTCATTACATGGTGGATATGAATGTTTTTTATGCATGATAGATTCATTATTACACTTAACACAAGAAAAACATCTAATTGAAAGTATTCAATGAAAATAAGTCATAGCAATATTCACCCCATCTCAACATTTTTTGGACCTCAGTCAAATAATTATTAAAAAGATATATAATTTTAATTTTTTATAATAATAAATCTATAAACATATCATATACCTTCTACCTAATAAAAAATATATTAAAAATATATAATAGATATTTTACTTATAACATTTTTATTCCATGATATTTATATATTCAAATTTACATTAAGAATTTTCAAAAACCTTTATGAAAAAATTATTTATATTTTGTATTACATAAAATTTTATTTAACATACACATATACATACATAGAAAAAAAAGAAAATAATCTATGAAAATAACCTAGAACATTTATTTTTGAAAAGAACATAAAAATTTTCAAATATATTAAACATTTATAATACAATATATAACATTTATAAATAATAAATATAAGATTTATAATAAAAAAATATTCACTTATAGAAAAATTCCAGATGTCATCAAACATTTATTGGATTTTTAGTTCATGTGTGTGTGTGTGTCTGTGTGTATCCTTAGAACACATTACATTAATTTATAAAAAATAATATTGAACACGTATTTATGCAATGAAATATAACATATATAATATAAAAAATATTTATAACATATAATTTATGATTTATAAATAACCCATGGAGAATTTATAATAAAAAAATTATAAATTTTCATATTAAATTTTTAGATAACTCAAAAAAAATTTAAAAAAATTGAATACACCTTTTTGAGTATTTATAATGAATATTTAATTGATTTCATTATTTAGTTCAAGTGTAAGTATATTCTCAAAAAAATGAACATCATATATGTTTTTAATTTTAAAACATGATTAATGCATGTTATAAATTTTTATTAATAAATATAGTTAAATATTCCATTAAATAAAAAATAAAAAAATATTGAACACTACTAATGATATCATCAATGAGGCCAAACATAAATAAAAGGGCTTATAAAATATATATTTAAATCAAGGTAATATAAAAATTAAATTACATTTGGAAAAAATTTATTAACTATATAATAAATAAAATGGGATAGACAAAATAAATGATAGATATATGTTAGATCAAATACAGTTAAATAAGATGTAGGTTATGTGATTGAAGCAATATATCAATAAATAATTCCCTAAGGTCCCCCATATCATCCTCACTAATCCCACTTACCCTATATATCTCCATTCATTATAAATTTATCTAAAATTATACTTTCCATCCATGTGATAGACATTTCCCCACCATGTGTATAGTGACCAGACTCGGTATTCCACCCAAACAATTCTTTAGGTCAGAGTTCCATAAGGCCATAGGTGTGCCTCCTCATAGGCCAAAGGATTCTGACATAAATTAGGGGCGTAAATAGATAGTAGTGGGGAGAATATTCCCTCTAGTGATGATAATAATAATGGTCTATATATATATGAAATAGAGTAAAAACCCATACTGAACCAACAACCCTTCATAATGTAAGAAACAACATATAATAAATTAAGCATAAACAGAGAGTAGTATTAATTGAAAACATGCTCAACTTACTATTTTTAGAATAAAACACAATTTTTAGCTGCTCAAAAAACAAGTCACCATTTATAGAAACATGCATCCAATTATGGTCATGCATGAAAATATATAAAAAGGGTCACTTGTGGCCAACCTTAGAACAAATATATAATGATCTTGTAGATTAAAAATAAAGGAGACTCCAAGGTGCACTCCGTCAGATGTAGGAACCCAAGTTCATTTCCATACATCCCATGTTGATCAATATGATATGATCACTGGGGTTCAACTCCAAATCATGAACCCTTACCTAATCACAAGAGCATAATATCTACACACATCCCAAAGGGCTCGTGTAGGGTATGATAATAATCACTTAAGGCCTCCACATACGTGTTCCAAATGTATATATATGATAAATTATTTGAATCTAAATATAAATAACACAACATAGGAATGTCACATAAATAATGTACTTCCCTTACACTAAGTAACCACAATGAAGTAATCACACGCTTCATCCATGTCTAGTATAAATGCCTTAGAGAGTAACCCTATCATAAATCCAAAGGCATCCCCTAAAGTATAAAAAAAATTGAGAAAACTTAGAAACTATTATAAAAGTATCTCTGACACCTATTTCCAACTGAAGCCTTTTGTGATAATAAATAAACAATATCTCAAAGGATTTCCCTAACAAGTTCCTGATCCTGTGGATCTCAGCTAAGAAGAAAACCCTTTGGCTTTAAGCCAAAAGTCCCAATTAATAGAAATGTATAGCCTCTAAATGTTAACACCATCAACTCAATAGATGAACCCTGAGGAATGGAAATGTATGTCCTCCCAAATAATCTTAGCCAATATCCTCATTATATGGTGAGCCTCATCTCCCAACCGATGGTGTCAACACCATCAACTGATGGATCATCCCCATCCTCATTCCTTTATACCTCAAGCACCTCCAACACACTGATGATCAACACCATCCTATGATGAATCTAATATATGCATCTACCCACATGAGTGGCCAATAAAATCTCATCATCGTGGTCTTATCATTGTTCACATAACTCCAATGGTGCTTCTGTAGGTTCCGGTCATAGCAAAAGCATGTGATGGGACATGCCAAAATTTCCTTTTTTTCATGATAAATGATCATTCCTTGATTTACACAATGATATACATAGTTATCTATGGAATTTAATAAAATAATGAAGACAAGGGATAGAACATTAAAACCAGATAGAGGATCATCATATATTATTTATAATTAATTGAATTAATTAAATAATTACTCGATGAAATTATTTCTTAATTGATGGACTTAACAACAAATCTGAGTTGTTTATTTGTACCATTGTAGTAATCAAGTTAATATTACCTATAGTGGTGATCCACATATGTTCCAAAAATCAATTAATGTGACTGTAGAAATATCTAGGTGCTAGCATGACAGATCCATTCACTTGCGTTGTCTACATTTGATCGACTCGAGAACCACTTCCAAGTAATTCTCATATATCTCTCTTGACTTGAGATTGGGTGGTAGAGGAAGATCTCTCTCCATTTTTTGGAGCGTTCTTGGATAAGGGATCTCCCTTTGGCTTGAGAGGATTCTCTGACTCCATTTTGCACAACCAAAACAAATTAATTAGTACTCAGTGAAAATAATATTATAGGGTCTATATATTACTAGTTATAAAAATAAATAATTACACAGTGAACCTTTATTATTTATTTAATCCCTACATAACCCCATGTCAAATAATAAAATTATTATTATTATTTCCTAACATGCTCTTAAATTGGGAATTAATTTAAATATTATTTAATCAAATAATATTCAATGTTTATTATTTCTCAATGGACCATTAAACTCAGTCAACCATTCCTCCATAATATTTATTGGGCCTTGAATAATGACTATTTATTTATTAAATAAATATCACTTAATTATTCACTAATAAATAAATAAATATTATATTCACTAAAGAGAAAATAAATACTTAATAGATATTCTGCTCATTTTAAATTCTCTCAAATAAATGGGGATGGAATATATGCGGTCAAGAAAATATGAATAATTATTAAACAACTATGGTAATAATACTTATTCAAATTTTTAAATAATAATAATTATTATTATTATTATTTAACTCAGATTCCGGATACACTTACCATGTGACAATCTATGCCTCGTTTTCTGTGGCATTAGGCTAATCAGCCTAAAGCCCAAGGTTAGAATCTAAGAACACACCAAGGAACCCATAGAGAAATAATTTAATGTTGTAATGACGTAATTCCTCATACAGATGCTTACTATGTAATATAATCCCTTTATCACGATATCTCTAATCAAAAAGGTTTTATGTCTGTTCCCTCAACCTATGTGCCCGATGTATCTCTCTTTGAATTCCCAAAAATTAAACATTCTTATATTACACCATGGGAATGGATTTATTTAGGCTATATCATTTCCATAATAGGGCATAATATATCAACTCCGATTAAATAACATAAGTTACAAATCCTTTCTCTCTCTATTCATTAATTCGGTATTACTCATGACACGCCAAACTTGTCCTACCTCACTATGAACATTTATTTCTACATTTCTTTGTCAATTTATAAAAGTAAGAGACTCATGATACTCATTAATAATAATCCTAAAGTATAAGGATAAATACACATGTCTTGATATAAAAACATACAATGACACATATAATTGTGCATTACCTACTGGTGAGTAATTTTCTCATAATATCATACTAGATATTACCAAGGTCATACACCATGAGAAGGTGACTTGAAGTCCTATGAGTCTACACCCCTGGTAGCCTATATCATTTGTGTCCCTTAAATGATATCATCAGGATATAGAACATATATTTACAAATTGTGACGAAGTGATTCTAGGTTATCATCATAATGGGAACTATTATTACCCTTTAGTGCGACATATACTCATAGGACATTGTCACAAACTATGTTACATAGAATAAAGGTCATGATGTGACAATTAGCTTATTAATATTCAAAACTATGAAAACATGTTATCATAAAGTACATAGAATTTAGTTCTAGAGGACCAACTCTAACAGACTCCCACTTTCACTTGATCCAAATGGTAACAACTTTCAATCCACTAGGTCTCACACAATATTCATGATTTTGTTGAGATAGGTCATTAGTCAAGGGGTCCACCATGTTCTTGTCTGTGGGTACTCTTCTTACTGCAACTTCACCCCTTTAATAAAAATACCTTAAGAGGTGATACTACCAAAGTAAATTCTTTATTTGTTGGAATGACCTTTTATATTTTGCAAGATCCACCACTGTATTATTATCATAATACAATGTGATTGGTTATTTACTACTAGGTACCAAATAATGATCCTTGATGATGTTTTAAATTGAAATAGATTCCTTAGATACATTAGAAGCCAGTATATACTCAGACTCTACTGTAGAATCAGTGACAGCTAGCATATTTGAACTCTTCCTTCTCAAAGCTCCTCTGTTGGAATTGAAAACATATACTAACTATGGATTTAGAACAATATTATCAGTATAAAAAGTTGAATTAATATAACCCCTGATGACCAGCTCCTCTTCTCCTATATAAACAAGGAACATAGCCTTATTTCTTCTCATATACATAATGATTGACTTAAAAGAATATCCATGTTTTTCTCATGGAACTGCTTGATATCTTCCTAACATGACCAATGAATATGAAACATCATGTTTAGTAAATACCATAGCATAGTTGATTGATCCTATCATAGATTTTTATGGGATCTTACTCATTCTCTCTTTCTTATATTGTGTCTAAGGACACATTTTCTTAGAAATATGTAAATAGTGTGACAATAGAACCAATCCCCTCTTTTATTATTCCATACTAAATATATTTTGTATCTGGTCAATATATATACTTTGATTTAGTCCAACTAGCCTCTTGTATCTATTACGAATGATCTTCATCCCTATAATATAAGCTTCTTTACCTAAGTCCTTCATGGAGAAACATTTTTTTAACCACTCCTTAACAAACCGTGAAATTGGAATGTCATTTACAATAAGAAATATATCATCAAAATATACTACTAAAATAATGAACAACTTCCACTAAACCTATTCTAAAAACACATATAATATTCATTCTTAATGAAAAAAAATTCTTTTATGGATTCATCAAATCAAATGTTCCTTGGCCTGAATGCTTTATTCCATCTATAAATAGATTTTTACTACTTGAATATCATTTTTGGCATCACCTGAAGTCACAAACCCTTATGGTTGTGTCATATTGACATATTCTATAAGGTTCCCATTAAGGAATGTAGTTTTTACATCCATTAACAAAATATCATATTCATGGTAAGATATTATATAAATAATAATTCTAATGGATTTAATCATGGAAAATAGTGAAAAGGTTTCATTGTAGTTAATTACTTGATGTTGTTTAAACCCTTTAGCCAATAGCCTTGATTTTTATGTATTTATTTTACCTTAAATGTCTAGATTTATCTTGAATACCCATTTTCACCCAATGATATTTACATCAACTAGTGCATTGACCTGAACCCAAAATTTATTCTAATACATGGAATCCATTTCAGAATTCAGGGATTCATTCCATCTTGTAGCTTATGATCTCTCTACTGCCTCTTTGTTAGTGTGAGGATCATCATTTTCAACAAATAATGAGGCAAAATATTCAGTGACTATAAACCTATATATCTCTATTTATCTTACCTGTCTTGTGCTCGTATGCAGTACTTATATTTCAGGAGCTACTTATTCCATAGGTATATGTTGAATATTTTCTTGTACCAACTTTTGTGTATCTTGAGCATCAAATTCATAAAAGTAAATCTTTATCTAACTATACATTTTGAGGATGTGATATCTATCAATAAATATGGCTTTTATGGTGACTGTCACTTTATTATATGTGGGTTTGTATATGTATTGTCCCTTTGTTTCTTGGGATAACCTATAAAGATACACTTTGTGCCCTAGGGCTCTAGTTTTTTCTGATAAGTCCATAACAAACACATCGCAACCTCAGACTTGTGTATGTGATAAAAATAGTTTCTTTCTAATCCATAACTCAAAGGTAATTCCATTTTCTAATTTATTTGGTACACTATTTAATGTGTATGTCACAGTTTTCAATGTATATCCCAAAAAGGATAAGAGAAGATCTGTATGACTCATCATAGACCTTACCAAGTATAATAAGGTACAATTCCTCTTTTCACTAAAATCATTCCACTATAGTGTGTAAGGTGGAGTGAGTTGAGATATAATCTCAAACTCCCATATAAATTCAAAGAAATGTTGGTTAAGATATTCATAACGATGATCTAATCAAAGCTTCTTTAGCTTCCTTCCATGTTGATTCTCTATATCATTCTTGAATTATTTTAATTTCTAAAAGGAATCTATCTTATACCTCATAAAGTATATATAGACATATCATCTCAATAAATTGGTAAAAGTTATGAAGTAAGATTATCTACCACTATAATCTATTGGAAATGGTCCACACAAATCAGTGTGCACTAATACTATAAGCACTTTGGACCTTTAACTATGTCCACTAAATGGTGGTTTGGTCATTTTTTATTATAAAAAATAATAACATCATTTAAGTGCTTTTATCTTAGATGAGTCTAGATAACAATGTTGATAGATCTTTTTCAAACACTTCTCATTTACTTGACCATGATCGTGATTCCATAGCTGGGTGTTATATGATTCTTGTGAACCAGATTAATTATCAATTAAAAATACATGGTTTTAATAATTTAACACATAAAAACCATTATTTAAATTTGTAATACCATAACATATGTTGTCCTTATAAAAAAAACTTTTATTTAAAAACATTAAAATAAACATATCTATATCTAGGCATGATATAGAAATTATGTTCTTGGTAACCTTTGCCACATAATAAAAATATCTCAAAACCAAAATCATTCTTATTGGAAATGAAAGGTGGTAGTCAAAAATGGAGAGGGAATCCATCCTTTCTCCATTAGTATCTCTTTGATCCACCTCTTATTTATCAATATTTCATGATCTACATGGTTCTTTCATTTTTATATAGATGTAAGAGCCACAAGTTGTATCTAACACTCAATGTATAGATATTGAAATATTACACTTGATAATAAATAAACCATTATCTTCCCATTGCATCTGGGTGTAGTTCATCTTCCAATGTCCTATATTGAGACATGAAAAACATATCACTTACTTTTCCTTTCCCTACCTCTAGATATTTCTCTTCGTGCAATGGTGGTGCTCAAGATCTTTAGATTTGTTGTGAGTCCTGGGCCCCTATTCCTTGTTCTTACTTTTCTTTTTAATCATAAAGACTGAAGGTTTATCACACCCTATATACTTATCCACATGTATAATCAAGGAAAAAACTTCTAAAATACTATTCTCATTATTTCGCATATTATAATTAATAATAAAACTAGACAAGTTATAAGTAAGTGATGAAAGTATGAGATCATTACAGAACTCATTTGAGAATTTAATCTCTAAGATGTCTAACCTTTCAATGTACCCAATAATCTTGACACATGATTCCCAGCTAGCACGAACTCTCCATGAATAGTTGTAAATAAATAATTGGAGGTATGATACCTACCTTATCTCACCTTCTCTTAATAGGGATCTGAAATGCGATACGTCAAGTTATACGCATGTGTATCCTCATGTTGCTTTATAGGCTCATTGGTTATGGATGATAGCATGAAACAATGAACATGTGTAGCATCATTCAGATAATTCTCATAGAGATATAACTCTTCATCACATTCCTCATTACCAATCACATCAAGAATATCGTATTCTTTCACATACAATTTCCTTTTATATAAAAGGATAACACGTAATCGCCTTTTCCACTCTTATATATTTTCCCTTGTTAGAATGTCACCCTTCTCAAGTATGGATAATAGTAATATGTTTGAAGTAATTTTAATGTTATTTCTACAAATAAGATGAGAAGTATTTTATTAATTTCTAGGGTAAATTTAAACAAATAAATAAATAAATAATATATTTTTTAGTGACCCACTATTTTATCAAAACCTAATATCCCTCACCAGTGGCATTGGAATATCTTATTTCATGGAAATTCTTGATGGAAGGATCTATATTCCCCTTATAGTTACCAAAAATTTGGTTATTCAGTCAACTTGAATGGTTTTGGTAGGCATTCCAAATGCCAACTACATTAACTCACAGTTCCTTGATCTACTGAGTGGACTCCCCAATCATGAAATCCTTAAAAAATACTTCCTCAACATTTTCCTCTTAGTTACACCAAGTCCTACTTTGGAAGTAAAATATTGATGTGAACTAAGTTAATTGGACCCAAAACTTCATGTTAGAATTCCTGGATAACTGGAAGCACCCCAACATTGTTTGGTCGAAAACATTGAACTATGGTTTGATTTTAACTAAATTAGCGGAAGGCTATACCAGCTTAATATATATAATTGATAGATTTTTTCCTTTATGAATAAATTTCCAATTATTATCTTTATGGTGTAATTGTTAATAATAATTGGATTTACATAATTGATTAACCATGTGTTAGATAATATTTAAACATAATTGAATTTATTTTACTTATATATTTCATGCTTGTTAGTTTCATAAATTACGATGATCACGACTAAATATACATAATGAAATTACAATGAAACTTGACAAAAATAAAATATTAAAGTAGTATGATCATGATATTTTACTAATGATTAGTTCATTTAGTAGTTTATAAACTAATTGTTGACCTAGGGGAAAATACCTTGACCAATTAAGTTTCATGTTATGTATTTCCACCTGTCCACCTGTGTATCTCTCTTGGATTGGTTTCGCCTCATCTACAAACTTGAACTGCCTCCACTATCTTGAGATCTTCATCTATTACATATTCTTTTAATCTCATGAGGGTGAGGGGAAATAGGTTTTCATAGAAGAAACCATGGGCATGCAGGACCTTACATAATAAGAGGATATAAGGCATGTAGGAAAACAATTTAATTTAATAGTTTATTAAATTAAACCAATCACATAAAAAGGTCTTTTCTATTCCCACGAACATCCAAATTCATGAAAA
Source organism: Viscum album (assembly GCA_963277665.1). NCBI lineage: Eukaryota > Viridiplantae > Streptophyta > Magnoliopsida > Santalales > Viscaceae > Viscum > Viscum album. The sequence continues at coordinate 1,785,449,935 of OY728155.1, read as the reverse complement.
AAAATAATCATTTAAGAAAACTAGAATTCAATTCATAATTTTTCTAATTTAAGATAAATAAAACTAAATTAAATTAATTATATTATTTAATTAATCAATTATTTTATCTTAATTCTCAACTGAATTTGTTTTAGATTCTAATTTATCATAATTTTAAACAAATTAAGAAAATTATTTAAATTAACTCTGTACAAAATGTATCATGGAGACAAAAATGTGAATACCTATACGAATCTACCCAACATTTATTATACTCATGTTGAGTTTCTCATGTAAATTTTTTCACACACAACTTATCAAAAATTATTATAAAGTTTAGTATCAACTTAATGATTACACCAATTACATGGTTTGTTGGTCATGTGTTATGATTCAATGCTCGTAGATTAAAAACCATAATAGGAATCATACATGATATGTAGATCTGAACATTATGAAAATATTAATTAAATATTTATATATATAAATATTTAAACTCCTCACATGGTGGGTCCAATCAACTTAAATACCACATGAAGGTACATGTCGATAAGGTTTACATAATATAATAAATTTTAAATATGTGTAATTTGGTATAAGTACACAGTGTTGGAAGACAGGCTACATGGTGTCTACATCTCTCACTGAGTATCTTATGCACATGCCTAGGGACTCAGTGTGTAAACTGTGCCTCGAAAAATTAGAGTACATGGAATGTATAAGTGACTACACATAATGTGGTCTCCAAGATACATGGTCCCTTATTATAAAGGTTGTGTATGGTAATACATAGACCTTCTATTACTTAATGGGACTAAATGTTGTGTACATGGGACATGTGGTGTGTACTCCGGTTGACTGTGTGCCAGGCTCTCCCCGTCAACCCATGGTGTAAGGAATTAAATACACCACGTGTAATCAATGCACATACTTTGAATTATTTCTAAATTAATTCCTAGTTTATTGAAAACAACTACATGATTTTATACTCCGATTACACAGTGTATAATCAAGTGTTATCTAATAAAAATCATTATCACCTCTAGACGAGTTCTTCAGTTTTATTTCATTCATAAAATTAATCATATTTATTATATCTATATAAAACAAAAGAGGAATAAATAGATATTTATATTCATATTAAAAGAGTAACTAAACATGAATTGAAAACTAATTGAAAATAAATAAATCAATAAACTATATTTAAAAAATAATAATTTTGTGACCTATCTAATACCACTTTTCAGGTCTTGGTGTAGTTGAAATGTGCAACAGTTCAAGCCTAACTTTTATTTTTTTATCGATGATCAGTTTTATATTTACACAATGATAAAAATTATGATATTTAAAATTGAATTAATGAAAATAGAAAAGTTATAGAATGCTACAAAAAGAGATAGGATCATCACATATTATTTATAATTAATTTAATTAAACAAATATTTACCTTGACAGAATTATTTATTCATTGATAGATTTGAAAATAGATTGGTGTTATTACATATTTGTGGTATAGGGATCAAGGGCCTATTCACTCTATAGGTGATCCAAAAGTGTTACACAAATATCCAAACATCATCATTAAAATATCAGGGTGATATAATGGAAGATCCTATCAATTATTTCTTTCTACTTCAATCACCTTGATAACCTCTTCCAAAGAACTCTCCTGATCTCTGTTCTCATGAGGGTGGGTGGTGGAGGAATATCACTCTTGATTCTTGGGAGCATTATTAGAGAAGTAATATCTCTATGGATTTATAAGATTCTCCAAATACACTGTTCACAACCAAAATAAATGAATTGGATCTTAGAGATAATAATATAATTGGGTGTATATATCTCAAGGGTTATAAATAAATAATTATAAATGTTCCCCTGTATTATTTAATTAATCCCTATGGAACACCATTTCGATTATTATTATTATTATTATTATTATTATTATTATTATTATTATTTCTTGACATGTTCTTAACTTGGGAAATATATTAAATTTTATTTAATCAAATAATATTCAATAATTTTTATTCACACTGGACCATTAAAATCTTATTTCCATTCCTCTGCAATATTTATCAGGCCTTAAATAATGAAAATTTAAAAATTAAATAAATATCACTATATCTCTAACTAATAAATAAATAAATATTATATTCACTAAATACAGAATAAATATTTATTAAATATTCATCTCATGTTATATTCTCTCAAATAATTATTGAGAAAATATATGTGATCAAGAAAATATTTATAATTATTAAACTATGTGTGGGTATAATATTTATTCATGTTTTTAAATAATATATAATATTATTATTATCTAACTGAGAATCTGGATACACTTATTATGTGACCCTTTGGGCCTATTGCATAGTGACATTAGGTGAAGTAGCCTAAAGTCTAAGGTTAGAATCTAGAAACATTCAAAGACACCCATAGAGATAGAATTTAATGACACAATGACATAATACCTCATACGGATGCTTACTATGTAATATAATCCATTTATCATGATATCTCTAATCAAGAAGGTTTAATTTCGGTGCCATAAACCTATGTTCTCAATGTATCTTTCTTTTACATCCCCAAAATTGAACTTTTTTATAGAACATCAAGGCCATGGATTTTTTTAGGTGATATCCTTTTCATCAAAGGGCCTGAGATATCAAGTCTCATTAAGAACAGAAGGGAAAAAAATCCTTTCTCACATTATTCATTAGTAAAATATTACTCGTGACACACCCAATGTATCCTACCTCACCACAAATAGTTGTTTTCATTATTTTTATCAATACATAAAAGTAAACTACTCATAATACTGATTAATAATAATCATAAAGTATAAGGATCAATACACACATTTGTAGATAGGAACATCCAATGACATATTTGAATGTAAATTTCCTACTGGAGGGTATTATTCTCATAATATCCTACTAGATATTACCAAGGGAATACACCATGAGAAGCTACCTTAAATTCCTATGAGTCTCCACCACTAATAGCATGTATAATTATTTTTCCTCAAATTATATCATCTGGCTATATATCATGTATTTAAGAATAATGACATTGCACTTCTGGGTTCTCATCAAAGTGGGGAAATGTTATAACCCTTTAGTATGACAGCTACTCTAAGGGAATTATTACATAATTTGATATGTATAAGAACAATCATGATGTGTCAAGAAGTTTATTAATAGTCAAAACTGTGAATATATGCTATCATAAAGTATAAAGAAGTATGTTCTAGGGAACCAACTCCAACATCATCTTCCAATCATGGTGAGAGAAAATCTTCAATATAGTACCTATGTTGCATCATCTAGGTACATCATTCCCATGTGTCCATTTCACTCATATTTATGGTTCACACCATCTAATATGACATGATTCGTGCATGTATCTTGATGACCTAATCTCTTAATATCAATGAACAAGTCTCCCAATATTTGATCAATATCAATCATAGTATCTAAGCCTTTCTCAACCTGACGACCAACATTGCCTCATCTAGATGTTAAACACCATATAAATCCTTACTCAAAGACCATCACGTCCCCATGGAACCATCATAAGAAATATAAATAATTAAATTTAAACAAAATAAACACCCCAAACTAATATTCCCAAAATCAGAAGCCTCTCACCGAGTTCATTCCATTTGTAGTCATCGAGGAGAATGCCCATAGTAACTACACATTGTCTATTTAATAATTAAAATATAATAATTAAATTATTAGGGTCTCCATTATATAACCCAATGGTGCACTCAAGAATGCATCCCCAAATCATGGGTGAAATAAAATATAAAGTCAGATACCACCTACCTCATGTTGGTAGATGGTCGCTTGTCCAATATAGGCCTCTAACTCAGACCAGTTTGGAATAAATAATCATTTAAGAGGACTTACCTATGAATAGGGTAAATTTTATCACATAGATTTAGTACACTATATGGAAGAAATGGGGAATTAATCCATAGTATTAGATCCCTTAAAAATTTTGTTCCAACAAAACATATAGCAATAAAAACAAAGCATAGATGAGGTGATTGGATCAAAGTCTAATGGAGGAGGAAGATGTGGGTTCTCCTCCATTTTGTGTGTGGGTGGAGAATAAAAGAGGATAAAATGGATTAAATAGAAGATAGGGGAAATTTTTAATTTTCCTGTTTAAGTAACCCACATGTTTTTTCTAAAAGGTTTGGATAACCGTGTTTTAACCATGTCTTACCCGCTATCTAGGAACAACACTACACATGATCAATGTGCACATTTTCCAAAAATATGTGCCAACTATGTGTGACACTCTACTAAAAATTGTACAATTCTCTACATGGCCATGTACCCCATATTTCAAGGTTTTATAAACCATTGATAATGAAGAAGAAGGGTCTTATGGTTACACCTAATAGAGATCATAGTTTTTCCAAATTGTGTGCCTCTATCTTCACCTTTGAAAACAAGGGTTTTGGGCCTTCAACACACATGAAACCCGGTCAAAAAATAAAGGAAAATTCCCAAAATTTAAAATTATCTAAAAATAATGTCTTGTGATAAAGGAACTATTTGAATTATGTTCTAAAGATAAAGAAAAAAAATTCCAGCTCACTAAACAACAAAAATTCAAATGGGTAATGGAATTCGACCAACTCCAAAAGAAAGTTACATTATTGTCTTCCCACCATAACATATATCATCCATGAGCTATAAAGAATTATCCGAAGATGTTATATATGTAACAATAAATTTAAAATAATTTTAGTCTACCCAGGTTATAAAAGGAACAGGCCACCCCATCAAGGTGTTCCTCGCCATAGGAGTTACCTACAATTGTTTTTTCTCAAAAAAAATCAATATAAACCAGTGATCTAGTAACAATCTCTATGCTCAAAATTCTTATTATGGTACATCATCAATATTTCACCTCATTAGGTTCTAACATCATAATCAAGTCATATCTGACAACCATCACGTATCTAATGTCACCAAATTCCCACCTTGTGCCCATGTCCCTCATGGAATCTATAAGAACATGTATCTCAACAGATGCCCATAAAAATTATTAGCACATGATTCCTCACATAGATCCTGTATCGCAATGATGGATAGACTCCAACATAGCTCAAGAAACCCACATCGCATTGATGCCCAAATGAGAATTCACCTCAAGTATTCATGCATCTCATCAATACTCAGAAAAAATTTGTGTACCAAAAACATAATATCTATTTATAAAGAATCTATGCGATTTACAATCTACTAACCAACATCTGGTTAGTTCGGAAAATAAATCTCGTTCACCTCGTGCACCCAAAACCACACATGCCTACATAAAGGGGGCATGCCAAAAATAAAAAATAAAACTCGGTCACGCCCACAACGTACCTCAAAATATAATCGGCTCATATATATAATCTGACCCTAGAAGCTTAGAAGAATTCTCCTAGAACAAAGCTTGACCATCTAAGGACCAGCCTCCATGTGTAGTTTCACCATATGTCAACCACTAACCCCACTTTTGGGTCCCTTTATTGGTAACATAACCTCTGCATGTAACATAATCTCAGCTACCAGCTCTTCGTACCACACTCGGTATGACTTTAAGTGCTTGATTCTTCCCTAGTACTAGACTACTAGTTATATGAGAAGGCTTCCAGTGGATCCTCTTGAGATTCCCAACAATATGTCATGTTTGACACTCCTTCGGGGTCTAGTCACACTATGTCTGCACATAAACTAGCTTCCTGAACTGGAAGCACACCATTGATGACCCACTCCACAGTGGTTTACCTGAGTCTCTAGCCTAAAATCCCTATCTATAATCCTCCCATCCTCACTTCATGCTATCTGAAACATCACCATTATAATCACTAGATGTCGTCATCGAGGTTGAATAAGCATGGTCTATCAAATTTCCATTAGCTATCAGTGCATTATTCCCCACCTCTAAGAATGAGGCTATCCTGAATATGTTTACCTATACCATGATAGTGTTTTATAAACTATCCTAAAAACTCCAGACTCTTGTAGTGTCATCTCCCACTATACTAGGTAAAAATGTAAAAATTCAGTGAAAGTAGGTGCATAGTCCATGATGGACATATATCCCTACTATAGGATCAAGGAATCTTAATCTCTCTTTACCCTCAAAATATTAGGGATTAAGTGATTGAAGATATTATCCTCAAAATATTTCTAGTATAACCCCTCATGTACGGCCTCCTAAACCTGTACGCCCCACTAGCACTTTTTTTATCCTCTGAGCATGTACATCTCTAGCTTCACCCTTCATCCAAGGGTTGTATCATGTTGCTTAAATATGGTATGCACAGACTCTATCCAATTATCATCCACTTTTTTCCACCCTCTCCCTAAAATAATGGTGGTTGATACAACTGAAACTCTCATGTCAGGTATTTCATAGATGGATCAGCACCCAGAGAACCCCTATCAATGCCATGTATGACATGTACCAAGATATCCATGAGATTCTTATTAAGCCATTGTCCTAGAGCTTTCAAATATGGTGGATTACTCACCTATATTGAAGCATGTACCAGCTCTTGTACGTGCGTCTTATGTTCTTCCTAGCCCTCTAGGGACTCATTCTGAACCTCAAGGGTCTCAACCTGCGTATACTCCTACAACACCAAATTACTACCTTCTTGACCCTCTATTAAAGCCTATCTAGGTGGCATCCCATTGAATACCAATAAAATGGTTAAATAGACATAATAATAATAAAAATATATATATATAACACAAATTGGAAAATCTATAACAATAAGTGAAATCTCACCACACGTACACCCCCCATCTCAACCATGTCATAAGACATCCGGTTTCCGAGCCCCTTTCCCAACCATATCATATCTAGGTATCAAATATAAATCCTGCCTCATGGCCTCTCAACTATCCATGACAGATTCAGGCATAACATATCAATCTGATCTAGGTGAGTGAGATTCCACCAAATATGATAATTAGGGAAACATTATTTAGTTTCTTTGTTGACATTTTAAATAGCTATCTCCCTTTCAACATTCTCACCTACTCATAGCAGAGCCTTGTCAATATATATATACATCATGTATCACATATAATCACATGAAAATTTCATTGGAACCACGTGCATGGTCTAGAAGAGTATAATTCCACCAAACAGAGGCTAAGTAGGAAAATACTATTTAACTTCCTTTTTTGACACTTTAAACAACCCAACCCCTCTTAGAATAGTCCATGTTCCCCATGAAAATAACAATTAATTTATAATGACATTATTATATATATATATATAATCATATGTTCCCATCAAGAAAGAATAAAAAAACATCCCTTTACATCCCAAGCCAAGGGTCCAAATCCACCCTTACCATACCAGTCCAAAGGTCACATACCATAATAGATAATAATCCTACCAAATTTCATCACTTGAGGTGTAATTCATATCAATTATAAAATTGAAAATCATAACAGCAATTTCTCACCCCTGAAAACTTGGTTTTTCCCCCATGCATGGGGATACAAGCACCCAAACATGAGCTCTATACCAAGTTATGAAGCATACTAGACTTTGGTATACCATAACCCAAATATTAAGACCAAATAAGAAAAGTAAATAATTTGATATCTTTAGTATCCAACCAAACATTTCTACTAGTTCCTAGTTATGAACTGCTATAATAACATTTATATCTCCCTAAACTTTTTTTTACCTGAATAGTGCTCCATCTAGAGTGTCTTGAGGCCTTAGGTGTGCCTCTACATATAAAAAAGGTTTTTGACTAGTGGAAATGGATTAGATAGGAGATATTTGGGAGATTATTGTTTATGGTGAAGATAGTAATAATGGTGTATGTATATATGAAATAGAATAATAAATACCTTGAAATACTCAACTAGTAACCCTCCGTAGTGAAGGAAACTACATAAGATATAGGAATCATAATTAGAAAGTTGTAGTAAAATACAACATTCTCTTAATAACATTTTTAGAATAAAACGTCATTTTTAGCTACTAATAAAATAAGATACCATTTATAAAAACATTAATCCATGTCAGGTCATACATTAAAGTAAATAAACAAGGTATCCCATGGATGACCTGAATACATACATATAATAACCATGACGGTGAAAAAGAAATGAGACTCAAAAGTACACTTCATATAATTCAAGAACCTGAGGTCCATTAAATCCATCCCAATATGAGAAAAATAAAAATATCACTAGGGTACAGCTCTGGATCTTGAACCATTACATGATCACAATGTCATATTTTCTACAGGAGTCCTGATAGACCCATATAGGGTGTGAGAATAAACACAGTAGGACAACAGAAATATTTTCCTAACTTATATCTATAATAGAGAAAGTGTATCTAAATATAAATTAAACAACACATTCACATCACATAAATAACATGATTGACTTTTTCTTAGTATCCATAAAGAGGAAATCACTTAATTTATTCATAACCAGAATAAAAGTAGTGGAGAGGATCCTTAGCATAAATCCCAAGGAATATCCTAATGTTAAACAAACTGGAGATCCCTCAGAAACATCCTATAAAAGTATCACTAGAACATCATTCAAATAGACACATCATTCCATAATAAATAACCGACATCCTAGAGGTTTTCTCAAAAAAGTACCCAGTCCCAGGAACCTCATCTCTGAAGAATCCACGTCATATCAAAGTTTAACATCCTGAGGCACAATGATGTATGACCCCAAAATAATAATAATGTTGGATCAATAGAAAAAGTCTAGAGAAATGAAAATTTATATGATTCCAAATAATCCTGGCCCAATTGACTGATTATATGGAAATCCCCAGCCCCCAGCTGACAGTCTGAACACCGTTAACAGATAGAACCTCATAATCCACATGGATTTATATATAATGTACCTCTAACCCACTAGTGGTTAAGACCATCCAATTACAAATATAATAGTGGAATCTACCCAAAGGATTGGTCAACATCACCTCATCATCTGATCCCTAACTATGTGCACACTACTCTAATGATTCATCGGACAATCATGGTTATCGAAAATCACTAAGATGGTACCCAAGAAACATCATCCCAACTCCTAATTACCCTATAACCATATCATTCATCCCAATAGTTCACATCATCTAATATCACACAATCAATTCAAATAGAATCTGGATTATGCCTCCTTAATCCAATGACCTTGTCGCCCAACTTATGATCAAAATAACTCATATAATTTGGGCCTCACCTAACCTGATGACCAACATCACCTCATCTAAATGGTCAATACCATCTCAATCCTTAGTTCAAGTCTATCATGTTCCCATACAACCATCATAAGAAATAAAAAAATATTATAAACACCCCGAAATAATATTCCTAATGTCTGAAGCCTTTCACCCATATCATACCATTTTTAGTCATAAAAAATCATTCCCATACGATTCTCACATAGTGTATTTATTAATTAAAAGAAAAGAATTGAATTATTAGGGTCTCTATTGAAAATTACAATTCCCAATAGAGTGGTCAATAACGCATCCCCAAAACAAGATTGAGATCAAATATAAATTTAGGAATGACTTACCTCATATTGGTAAACATTTAGTCAATCTATATCGGCCTCTAACTCAATCCATTTTGGATTAAATCAGTATTTTAAATGAATGGACTGAGAATAGTGTAAATTTTCTCTTAGGGGTTTATCACTCCATGTAGGGAGATGAAAGGAAGGAAGAATAAAGGGTTAGAGCCCTTATGGATGTGGTTCTAACAAGACTATTGATGATCAAAATGGAGCCCAAATAAAGTGGTTAGATCAAAGCCTAATGTAGTAGGAATAAGAGGGTTCTCTTCTACTGTGCATGTGGGTGGAGAAAAGATAAGGGGATAAAGGGTCAAATAGAAGATTGGAACAATGTAATTTTTACCTTTTAAGTGACCTACATGGTTTGGATACATGGTTTGTCTAACCATGTTCCTAATATGTGACACAGATTTTCTAGTCACCACACTAGCCACAGTCAAGGTATAGGGTTTCCAAAACCATGCATAGATCCTATGCAATACCTTTATAAAAACTACATAATTCCCAACATGTCCATTAATCCCCTCTGATATGGTTTTTCAAACAATGAATGGTGAAGAATAATAAGGGTCGCACAGACACACCAAGGAGGACACACTATTTTTCTAAACTATGAACCTCTATCTGCACCTTTTAAAAGTGGGGTTTTTATCCTCATACCCACTTGAATCCCAATAAAAACATGATTCACTATCCAATAATTAATAATAATATAAAAAATTCTTTTTTTAGAGTAAATCTTGGAATTAAGTTACAAAGATCAATAAAAAGTGTTGTCCCGCTCACCGAACTCAAAATATTTGAACATGTTGAGGAATTCAACTTTCTCCAGAAACCTAGTACGTTGTAATGTCATCCCCATTTTCCATTTACCTCATAATAAGTACTATTTACAAGTTATTTATATTTTATAATTTATTAGAATGTGTATTTTAAAATGATACAAATTTAGAAATGCTTTTAAAAAATGTAGTGAAAAACAAACATTAACCATGTTTTAAAAAACATAACTAACAACCTTTTTATATTATTATATTTCATATAACTAAATTAAGTTTGTTTATAAAGTTATAATTATGAAATTTTTGTTATATGTTCTTATATATTTTGAATTAAAATCATTTTTAAAATTTTAAAATCACTATTGAGTATTTGTTTCTAATGTGTGGTCATTTTGAGTTTATCATCTTATTTCTCACCTTAGAATGTATCGTAATCAAGATGATGGGAGGTCAAATCATCCCATAAAGGATCTTATTATCAAGTTCAAAACTCTAAGATTGATTTAAAAGTGTTTTTTAAATACTTCCCAATAATAATACCTACTCCCTTTTATGAAATTCATTGATTGAAACTATATATTTACATGAATAATATTAAATAGATTCATTGTCCTCACAACATAAATAGTTATGCAATAATTTAAATCTATATAGGAAGATACTCTATTATTTACCACCATTTAGGTAGGTGAAACGTGATTTAGTAATAGATGGATTGGCCCCATGAAAGGGGCTTACAGTGGATTCTTGTGAAGGGAATATAAACCCAAATAGCTCACTTCCATATAATGATTCATGTTGTTCCATTTTAGGTTATGTGTTAAAGACCTACGATGTGAATTTTATTTTCATGCATCTAGAACTATTGTGTCTTGTAGTTTAACATCACATGACTAAGACTACTTCCAACTAGTTTAATGACAGGTGGAGTGAACCACTTAAAATAGGGAACATTGTAATTGTTTGATTCATAACATAAGTATGATAATCCCTTAATGGTTTAAAATAACATATGATTTTGGTGAATTAATGGAGGTAATTTCCCAATAATAATATATCGTTTATAAATTTGGATCATTAATTGGATACAAGGTGGATGATAAAATTATTAGATAGAATGAGAGCATTTTAGAATTGATTAGATTGATACCTTTGTCTAGGATAGATACTATCAGTGTCTCCAAAACGAGGTGTCCTTCTCATCAAAGGAATAAATGATTTATTATACTCTTAGAACCATTAATTAGGGTGTAAATGGGTGATATATCTTATATGATGAGAAACTACCATTATAAATGTAATAGAATACTACAAAATAAACATGAATGTGGAAAGTTATATGATCGTGTATATTATGTGTCCAATTATAAAGCAGAGATGAAGTGGAATTTTTTAGGGAAGGACCTAGAAAAAAGAGTGTCAATAAATTCCTTAAGGCCTCTATAGATAAATAAAGAAATATTACCAAAGTAGATTTCCCTAAAGAGTGGGGTAATAAAATGATCCATTGGGGTCTATGTTTGAATCCAAAAAAGGGGGAACTAAGTGCCATTAATCTTTACCCTTGTTTCTTAGAGACTCTCCAAAAAATTGGTCATTCATTATAACCTATATGAGGGATCAGATAATGTATTATTTTTCTAGGTTTCTCAGTATAAAATCCTTAAATAACTAAAACATTAATATTTTCTATCTTTTTTCTTTTGTTTTGATTTAAAAATCACCTATGGGAGGTTTTTGTAACACTTGTGTGTGTAAACTAAGTCTTTGTGTGATCAGATTCTTAGGATCTCCATACATTGTATCATTTTTTAAAATGGGATTTTGTGGTGCTTTTACAAGTAAGGGAAACCTAGGAAGGGTGTGAAACCATAATTAATATAATATTATGTGTTATGGTTTGTGTAAACTTGTGGAATATTCTAGTGAAAAGGGAATGCATGCTATGAGAGGCATGGGAATGCTTGCTACTAGCAACAAAGGAATGTTCAAAAATGATTAAATATGTGATGATTTGGGATTTGGGAAACTAACATGTTTCATTACAAATAGGGGGGCCAATTTAGTATGATAGATAAACACTTATGTGAATAATATAGATCAATTTCTCAATTTTTACCTTCACGTACCATTATGCGCACATTCTACTCATGGGATTTTGGGTGAATTGTAAATCCTTTTGAGATAATGGCACATTCAGTTTCACTCCACATACTAGGAATTAATTTTGAATTGAGATGGGTGAGAGTATTTTTGAAAATGTTCATCAAAAAAGATATCTGGGTCAAAATTTTGATTTATTAAATTTTCTACCAGTTTCTTTAATTATTTATTTTATTAATTCACTCTCAATCATCTTTTTTAAGGGTTCAGTCCAAAACCTCATTTATTATTAAATCAAAGAAAATACCTCTTTTAAATGGGTAGAGGGAGACCCATTACATAGCCCGAAGGCTTAGTGGGCATTTAGCCCATTATATGGCCCGTAGACCCAAATTTTTGGCCCAACACCCATTCTGTGAATAGTACTGCTATAGTACCACGCTGCTACAGTCCTGCACAGTACCATACCACCACTACAGTGCCCGTCGTTGCTACATTGATGTCGCCGCTATAGTACACTACAATACTGCAATAGTACCTACGCCCAATGGGTTTTGAAGCCCCATTTTTCATGTAGGATTATGAGAATGGTTCATTAATAAGTCTATCATAGTAAATAGAACAATCACTGAACATGAATTCTTATGATTATATAGTAGTGCATATTCAAGGCTTTATTGACAATGTGGATTTGAGACATTTTCATCAATGAAGGCAATATATACAAGTTATTGAATATGATTTTCTAAAGGATCTCTAAAATTACCCATCATCATATTTTCTTTCTCTGTATGGATATAGACTACTAACTAATGAAATAATTCCATGACCAATACATAACCTTCTAGGATATAGTTTTATTTTATACACACAATTTTATAGATCTAAAAACATGAAATTAGATCACATACTAGAGAATATTTCCCGTATCTTTATTATATCATGTTTCGTACTAGATAATCACTAAAATGAGATAAAGACAATAAAAACATATCTACTCTTCTATTTATCACCATTTAATTGTTTATCAACAATATGGATGGAATTATAATTGAGATTCACACCCTAAAGTTACATATAAGAATAATTTGATTTTTCCAATTGATTCAAGAAGTCTAGTGTCCAATTTGAATTCCAAATCAAAATGGTGGGGAAATATAAGGATATTTGTATATCCTAAATGAATATATATATATATATGAATTTATACTTTATCATTGACCATTTCAACCACTGGTACCTCAAAATAAACACCTTCCACTTATTACATGGAGATGTAAGGATTTGTTTCAGAGAAGTGTACAAGATAAGTGAGGCTCCCATCCTAGGGGGTATATGATGAGATTATATTATAAAAGGATTTATATGTAAATGAATATAAAATGAAACTTTTAATATAGGTGTTACTAATAGTGTCTTAATATTACATGATGAAATAATGTCATCTAAGAACTAATATATGTTTCAATAAATATATAAAATATTTTTAATATATCCTTAGAAGGAAACATGATCTTAGAATTCAATGGTATATGCCATTATATAGAATAGGTGATCACCAGGAACATTCTTTCTTTAGATAGATAATGTTCAGTATGATGGACGGGTTTGGTGGTTTATCCCAAAGGTAGATAATCCAGTTCACCTCATTATATTTTAACAATGTAGCTAAGTAAATATATGTCACTCATTTGTAACATGCACAATGGTATGAGGTAAAGAACATTTTTGATAGAATCATGGCTAGTGAAGAAGAAACCAATATATCTATTTGTTCTGGTAGTATCTATGATATATCAATTTCTAATGTATATATATCATGCAAAGTTCCCCTTTCACATTAATGGTCCAATCTAAATATTTTTTGATTGGGTAGTGATGCACTTCAAGATGTATGAATTTCAAATTCTATTTGAGTTTCTATAGTGTATATTTAGGATACAAATATAGATATTCATTTTAATATAATGAATTCTAATGAAATATTCATATATCATCTTGTTTTTTTCATATATCTTTTGATTTTAATTTCTTACCATATAGAGAGGTCAGAACTAGAATGATTTTTACTAATGGATCTATAGATCATGATGAATTGTTATATAAGATGGATTTAAGGTATAGTGTTCTATCAATAAAAATCAATTATAAATTAATTTATGATATTTATACAATATATCATTTTTTATTCCATTTTTAGTTCTTATAGAGGCATACTTTATCATCATTCGTGGATAATATGATGGAGAATAATCATATGGTGTCCTGATAAGTATGTTCAATGACAATTTTGGAGGATACAAATATAAAAAAACCCACTACCCTTTATATACATATAATTGTCTTGATTCTCGATTATTCTCTTGGTTAGATATCATCGTACACCCTGGAATGGAAATAGTAAGAGATAGGCACAAGTTAATGGTTCCTCTCTCACAAGCATGGGGAAATAAATCACTAGAAAAAATCTATAGGAAATTGGTGCAACTGTGTAATAATATTATTTTATCTAATAGTTCCTATATATTTCTTGGTAATACAATATTGAGGATCCATAATAATAGGATCATGAGCTGTGATAGTCTAACTGATGGTATTAAGGTAATTCCCTAGTAGAGTTTGAGAGGCCAATATGGTTCTTAAAGATACAAGAATGCATAAATTCCTCAATTCTTTTGGAAGATCACCTAGATGCCTATTAAAATTATATATAGTTTAATTCCCTTAATTTCTAGGATAATTGGGTAGTATTATACATGATAAAATACATATATTCTAATTTTTTTATCAGCATGATTATTATATGAATTGGAAATCTAAAGGCACTTTCTGATATCATCCTCGCAAATAATCCAACTAAGGTTAAAATATATGTCAAAAAATTAGAGTTTATTATGTATACTTGATAAATGATTTACCTACACAAAATGAGTGTGTAAGATGATCTTACTTAGATAGGATGAGGTATTATTTAATTATACATCTAATAAAAATTGGTATGATCTCATTTATACTTCAGATTTATGATGAAACCCTATTTTGAAATATTCCTTTTTAATTCATACAATTTAAATTATCCTAGATGAATTCTCTCATAACATGGATAACAGTGGTCATATTTAAAATTCTTTCCCTATCACAATATACTTCTAAATGTACCATATTTAATGGTGTGGGGAAATATGGATTCCAATAGAATAGATTTGGTCATTAGTGTAGATGGAAATAATGAATGTAGTAGTTTAAAGCATAGTGGGTACTTACCCTATACTTGGATAACCTAGTTCTGAAATAGAACCTTAAATTCAACCATATAAGTAAATAATCTAGTAGTGTGCTAGTAGAATGGTCACACGTATTCATATTGGTGAAAAGGGTGATGGTTCCTAGCACAACGGATGTGCTGGATTGGACATGCCAACCTTGGATTTTTGTCACAATAAATTATTAATGTGATATTAACATAATGATAAATGTCATGATCACTAGAAAGAAATAAATTAATATTAAAAAGATAAATACACTGGAACCAAAGTGCAGGATCATCACATATTATTTACAATTAATTTAAAATTTTAAATAATTACGTTATGAGAAATTCATTCTTAATTGACTGACTCGAAAACATCTCAACATTGTACTGTTGTTAAATTCTATAAATCAAGAGTATATTCCCTCCAATGATGATCCACATGTGCTCCATGAACCTCAAAGTGTCACTATAAGAATCTCGGGGTTCTATTGTGGCAGATCCTAATGATTACATTATTTGCCTTTGACAAACCCAAGAATTTATTCAAGAAAGTGTTCTCTTTGATATCTCTAAGTTTAAGACTAGTGTAGTAGGATAATCTATCTCTATTCTTGAGAGATTTCTTGAATAGGGAGATCTATAGGTCATTTATAATACTCCCTCTGGATCTCTTTATGCTCAAACAAATGAATTTTCTCCACCAAAGAAATATCTAATACAGTTTATATACTACTATGGTGAGAAATATCTAATTTCACATCTTCCATTTATCGTTTTGTTAATCCCCATGGAACCCCATATATATATATATATATATATATATATATAATATTATCATAATTATTATTATTTCATAACCTGTTCAAAGACAACAAATTAAATTAAATATTATTTATTTACATAATATATAATATATATAATTTCGCATCATACCATCAAACTTGGTCTTCCATTCCTCCACAATATTTATCATACCATGAATAATTATTATTTATTTAATAAATAAATTTCACTACATTATTCAAAAATTATTAAATAAACATTATATTAACTAAATAGAAAATAAATATTTTTTAATTATTCTGGTCACAAAATATTGTTTCAACCAACTGGGGGTTGAATATGTGAAATCAAGTATACATGAATGATTATTAAACCACATGAAGGAGTAAAATTTATTAGACTTTCTAAATAATAAATAATAGTATTTTTTAATTAATGTTTTGGATACATTTAGTGTATAACCCTCTAGGCATATTTCTAGGTGGAATTAAGAGAAGTAGCTCATAGTTCAAGGTTATCTTCTTGAAACACACCAAGGAACCCATAAAGAAAGAATTTAATGTAGTAATTACATAAAATTGTGTATGGATTCTTACTTTGTAATATAATCCCTTTATTATGATATCTCTAACCATGAGGGTTCGATTCTAGTACCATTAACCTTTATGCTTGAGGTCACTTTCTTTGAGTTTCCTAGAATTGAACTTTCCAATATAACACCATGGCCATTGATATATTTTTTCAATAACATTTCCCTAAAATGGGATGAGATATCAAATTTTATTAAAGATTAAAAGGGATAAATCCCATCATGCAGTGTAGGTTGATCAGTGATCTCATGGTGCGATTATGGTTTCTAGGTAGATCTTCTCCACCCTACGATGTGCACTAAGATTGGAAAGTTTCATTGAGGTAAGGAATCCTTTTTTTATCATTTTTTTGAATCATGAAGGATGGTTTACTCTTTTTTATCTATGGGGTATGTGTTTTATTATCCTAATCCTAATAAATTAGTAATTAAAATGAAATTGAAGGGAAAATGGGAATGATTCACATCTTTTCAAATATTTGATATTGTAATGATATGGTTCTTGTATGGGTTGAATCCCCTATAAAAAAATTATGGATTTATAGGGGTATTTTTGCAATGATCTGACCTGAGTTATGGAACCTTACTTATTGTGATTATTTTTATTCACATTAAATAAATAGAAATTAGTTAACCACTTATATTTGGCCAGTAAAATGGTTCCCTTGAATTTATTACTTGAGTGCTTACATCCCTAAAATAAATGAAAATGTGAAAAATCACCTCTGTTAAATTTGTAAAATGATTTCTGATGTATTGTGGTTTGTTTGGCCATGATTTTTGGAAAGTGAGGTGGTGGTTTTTTTGGTCTTGATATTAGGACCGTGAGGTGGAGGTTTTTTGGAATAATATTTTGGAACGGTGATGTGAAGATTTGTTTGTCCATGCTTTTGGGGTGGAAATATGATATTTTCTTGGCCATTCTTTAGGGGTGGTGACTTGATAGATTTTTTTCCATTATTTTCAGGAAGTGTGGTGGTGGTTTGTATGGATGTGTTTTATAGAAGTGAGTCAATGATTCGATGGGTATGATGTGTTACTTGTGATAATGGTTATGTTGTTCTAAAATTTGGGGTATTTTTTGAATAATTATATAATAACGATTGAAATGGATGGGTTTTGGTTTGGTTAATTGGACATAACTAACTAATGAAAAAATAAATTATGGGTTGTATGGTTAAATTTTTTTGTTGGTAAATAATGAGGCGAATGTGCTAGAAAATGGAATTGGTTAGTGGTGTGAGATGTGGCTTGTGGTTTGTGAGGGGTTATTTATTTAGAGGTGGAAGTGAAAGTGGGGATGTTGTTAGATGGTTAGTGTTTTTTATAAACCCATAAGTTAGGGTTGTGTGGGGATATATATGTGTGTGTGTGTGTGTGTGTAATTGTATATTCCTTTCGATTTCTATATGCACCCAACCCATGTCGAGTGCTATGTAATGAAACCCATATTTTCAAATAGGGGAGTTTTTTCAAACATCATTGTGATGAGGATGGATGGATAGCTACCCTCTCTTTCTCACTTCCTCTTTTAAGTGAGTATATGTGCTTATTCTATCATGGATGGAGATCTCTTAGTGCATTGGTTGATGGCACAAGTGTTTTTGGGAGATATATAGTATGACTATGTTATGGGGTGGTGGCCTATGTGTTTTAGGGTGAGATGTGGAATGTATGTGATATGGGGAATCTTACGGTGGAGGTCATGCATGTTTTGAGGAAGGAAGAAGTTAAATTTTCTTCATGTTCATGATAACCTAGTACTCTAGTTATGCTTATGAAGTGTTCACCTTGGAAATATGAGATATGAATATGATATGGGTTCATGGACCATGTGTCTATGGGCATGATGTGATGTGACTTTGAAGTGGGTTGTGGTGTATGTTATTTTGATGATATGGGACCACTAGGGCATACCACTTTCATGTGTGAGAGTAGAAACTGAGTGGGAAAGAAGTGTTAGGTACCCTTTTTGGATAAGATTATAATTATGTTATTATACTTGACATCTATTATTTTTTGAGTCTTCCTTGGTGATGTTGGGATTGATAGTTGACTTGTTTAGGTGTTTTTTGTTCTGTTTTTTTCTCATAAGTGCATTAATATTATTCTTTCACATGTGTATTAGAGAACTTTTTTCCCTACTAAGTATACTTTTTTTCTCACCCTGTATATATAAACTGATTTTCAGGTTTCTAGTAGGATTATCTGGATCTTTCTGGCTAATACATTCTTGGAACCTTTTCAATAGTTGTTGTGTCTTTGCTTTTTCATTGCTTTTGGGTATTTACTTTTGGAGACATTTATCTATATCAGTTCTATGTATGCATGATATATGGGATGATTTTTTTTCATTTTTATATTATTTCATGGGGTTTCTTATGGGTGATTCATATTATATCCTGATCTTATATTATTATAGAGGTTAATGCCTCTCATTTCATGATATTTTTATTCCCTTGAGGCTAGTCGCCAGCTAGGGGCCTACTCAAAGTGGGACTTTAGGTTTATTATCACACTCCCACAATTTTGATATCATTGATATGGTGTTTCATGACATTTAACCTGATGAATTCAAAAATTATGTTCATTTTTTAAACTTAAAATTTTATAATTTGATTATAAATATTTTAAGTAAAACCTTATAATGCCTAAAAACCCAATTTAGTTAGAAACAATGATTTTTTCTTTTGAATAAAAATGTACATAATATT
Organism: Viscum album; assembly: GCA_963277665.1. NCBI lineage: Eukaryota > Viridiplantae > Streptophyta > Magnoliopsida > Santalales > Viscaceae > Viscum > Viscum album. Next base: position 1,785,430,136 of record OY728155.1, on the reverse strand, counting down.
ATTATATTGAATATAACTCTATAAAATATAATTAATTAACATTAATAAGACATGAAACTTATTTATATTAACATTATCTGGGTTTTAACATTCTTCCCCCATTTTGTAAAGTCCATCCTCTCAATATTATTCATTATATAAAAGATTGAAGATATTTTTCCTACATTGAATTTTTTGAAAATCATGTTGATTATTCAATCATATGGTTTTCCCAAAAAAAACCATGAACTACTAAATCACATTATTATATAACAATTTCAGTCTATGATTGACAATTTCTATTGGTTGTCCCTCAGAAGAATGGTTTTTTTTCAACTAAATTTATTCAGGCTCAAAACATTATATGTGTCTAGCACATATTTATATAGTAAAGAAATATGAAATAAATCATGTAATTGAGATGAAGTCCTAGGAAAGGCTACTCGATATGTAACAGATAATAAAATTTTCAGGATATCATATAGGTAAATTAATCATGGACTTAACGTTCCCTTTTTACCAAAATGTGTAACACTTTTCCACAAAGACACTTCATAATTTAACAGAAATATCTTTCCTTCAGTTATCTTCATATCTTTTCTACCTAATTTATATTTTCCTAATGTGATGTTGAATCGTCTATACCTTCTCAACAATTTTTTATTCCATTTATAGTCCCAAAAAATTTCATTCCATGATTTCATCCTAATAAGTTAATGTTTGACACCACTTTCCATATAATGCTTCATAATGTGTCATATTTATTCTTGAAATAAAAATATTATTATAAGAAAACTAATCTAAAGAAATATTGATCCAAACATCCTAGATAATTTTTTAAACATGGCCTAATAATATCCTCCAGAGTTTTAATTGATTTCTTTGACCTTCCAAAATATTGAGGATAAAAGTTTGTGCAAAAATTTCATTATATACCCAAAAAAATCTGAATAAATTTCCAAAAATTAGAGGTGAAAATAGGATCATAGTGAGATACAATAGATATATGGTCCATGTAATCTAATTATATCTTTTACATAATGTGGATAAAGTTTATAAAAAGTCATAGTATCTCAAATGGGAAGAAATGCATAGATTTAGTTAATCGGTCAATAATAACCCATATCACATCATTACCATAAGATTTATTTGGTATTCTAACTAAGACATCACTAGATATATGATCCCATTTCCATTTGGGTACTATAAAAGCTAATTTATTCCCTTTAATAATTGGAATTCAGTATTAACCTTTTGAAAAGTCAAAATTTTCTTTGTAAAATTGGCAATATCATTATTTATTTCTTCAAACCAATAATGTTCCCTAATATCTCTTTACATTTTTTTATTTCCTAGATGAATTAAAAATGGAGATCCATAAGCTATAATAAATAGTTATTTCTTCAACAATGGGTCATGTGAAATGCATAACCTATTTATGAATCTAAAAACACCTTCTTCATCAGTATAAAATTCATGAAACTTATCTTTCATAATAAATTATACCACTTACTTTAAAACACTATATTCCTTATAATATTTCTTGATCTTATCTAACCAAGATGATTTTATTGAAACCTAAAACAAAAAAATAATGAATTATTTCATGTTCAATTTTTAAGAAAATATTTCTCAAGTCATTATCCAACAGATCATCTTTCAGACAAAACATATTTAACATAGAATTAGATTTCCAACATAAAACCTCGGTAACTCTATTATCTTTACTTTGATGGTAATAAATTATTTATTAGAAATCATTTATCAATTTTTTTGATCTCATATATCTCATGTTCAACTCTTTTTTGGTGAATATATAGTTCATTATTTTATAATAAGTAAATATTTCACACTTTTTTAATATAAATGATTTTTCCAAATTTTGAAAGCAAACAATTCAAGTGATAGTTCAAGTTCATGTGTGGGATAATTTTAGTTATTAATTTTTAATCAACATCAATCATAAATAATTACCTGATCATTCTAAATTAAAACAAAACCCAACCCCTTTAATATATTATCACTGTAGATAATAATGTCAGCATTTATGGATGACATGGGTAAAACTGGAGAATCCACTAATCTTCTTTTTCATTCATGGAAACATTTATTGCCTTCCTTTTTTCTGATGAACTTAAAAACATCATTTTAACTTATTTATTAGGATTGATAAAAGTGAAAAAATTTCAACTAACCAATTATAATATCCTAATAATACAAGAAAACTACAAATATTAGTCAAATTTATTGGTCTTTCCATTCAATAACAACTTTATTTTCAACGGGATCAATAGTTATGCCATTTGTATTTATGATATGTCCTAGTATTGAAATATAATATAACCAAAAATCAGTTTTACTAAATTTTCCATATAACTTAGTTTCATTCATGGTTTTAAAAATAATACTAAGATAATTTTCATTATCCTCATAACTATTAGAATAAACCAAAATATCTTTAATAAGAAAAACCATAAAATTATCCAAATATTCATGGAAAACTCTATTCATTGGTTCGATAAATTAAGATAGATAATTCATCAACCCAAATGGAATAACAAAAAACTCACAATGCCCATACCTAGTTTGAAATATTTTCTTAGAGACTTCACCATCATTCACCTTCATCTAATGGAACCTAGAACTAAGTTAAACCATAAAAAAAATATTGAACTCCATTGAGATGATCAAACAAGTCTTTGATATGAGGTAAAAAATAATTATTATATATATAATTTTTATTCAGTGATCTATAATCAATGAAAATACTTATGGAACTATCATTATTTTTAACAAAACAAATAGGATCACCCCATTGAGAATTTCTAGGATAAATGAAAAATTAATCCATAAAACCTATAACTTATTTTTCAATAAAATAATCTTTATTTTATAAATTTGATATGTGGGTTTGAAAATTGAATTTGCATCAGGAAATAATTCAACATTAAACTCAACTTCCAGAACTTGTATAATACCAAGTAACTCATCCGGAAAAAAAAACCCTGATATTCTTTTACAGTCAATAAATAATTTATCTAAAAAGTAACTTTATTTTCCATAAAATGAAAAATGTAACTTTCGTTTCCATATCTTAAAAGTTTCTTGGTATATTTATATGTTATTAAAGGTATGAATTGAATATTATATGAAAAAGGAAACACATTTAAAAATAATAATTAATTTGGAACTACAATATATCTTATCATGATAAACAGGAAGATAATCCATACCCAAAACAAAATGAAATTATATAATAGGAAAGGAAAAATATTTCTAAGGAAAACTCTTCCACATATGATAATGGAGAGATATTTGTGAATTATTTTTGTATTAATTTTATCGCTATGTGTTTTTACCAAAAGTTATAACATTATTTATTGGGGTTAAATTTTTATTTTACCAACAAATTTCTCAGAAATGTTTGAATGTATAGACTCCAAGATAAATAATACATTAGCGTAATATAAATAAACATATAATATACCTATTTCCACTTTATTCGATTGCCCAGTATCTGTATATGTAGTTGAAAAGGATTTCACCATAACCATCTACATATATACTTTCTAATATCCATTATTTGTGATCTTATTCAGACATGAATCCTCATAAAGGACCATCTCATTTCATTTAAAATACCTTGATTGTTGTTTATTAGAATTGTTCTAACCACTAATATAATTGTTTTCTCTACAATAAAGAGTTATATTCTTAAACATGCCATATTGAAATCACATCTTAGATTTCATAAGACATTTCCTAAGGTTATTTTTACCACAAAAATCAAAAACAACTTGACTTTCATACCTTAAAATTTCTTTGATGTATTCTTCCCATTTTCCTACCACCGAGATCTCTTGATCATCTTATTATAATGATATACATAGTCAAAATAAAAATCCATTTTTACCTACTTATCATAGTGAAAAAAAATAATTATTTTTAAATTCATTAGAGGATAAAGCTCTTCAATATACTAGATTTAATCCTAAGTAAAACAGATTAGTTTTACTATTAAGATACAGAAATCAATTTGTTGTGTACTATTCAAATCGGGTGAAGTTATCTGCATATACGGCCATAGAATCACCCCCCTTATACCTTAATTATAATAATTTATTTTCCTTCATAAGTAAAATAACCTTAGTAAAATACTTCTCATGGAAAATATTCATAAATATATCACGTTTTAAGGTATTCATCACTTATCTTTCTCATGTATTCTTAACCATTACCATCATTGATCAACTTCTACTTAAAAATAGTAAATTGAAAGATTTACCATTTCCTAGTAAAAATAACCCATTACTTCAAATATATTTCTTATATCCTTAATCTATCTTCCATCTATCACTATGTTAGAATGTCCAATGCTACTAGAGAGTGATGTCCTATAAAATGCTCCACTGTCGACATGTTTCTCTATTGTAGATATGGTTACCCACTAGAATTGATACCACCACCATTTATAATCAATTTCTAATGATCGGTCAAAATAATAAATCTCTCAATTCCAATTCCAACAATTCTATGTTGCTGATTTTGAAGAAAATTATCCTCTTGCCTCCTTCCAACTTTATCTTCCCAATTTATTCTCTGAAAAATCATTCTGAACAAAAAAAATTAGATGAAAAGGCATGGTAATACTCAAAAGATATATCATGAAAACCATATATTAAAATATATTAAGGGTTTTTACTTATATTATCCTAACCTTTAAAATTATATAAATTTTATATTTCATACAAACTATATGTACTAAGCCTTTAACAATATATAAAATTGATTCTTTGGATAATAATTCAGTTCTTTACATTCCTGAACATCTTTTAGGTAGGTAGTTTTAGAGAAATAGGTTTTCTCACTTATATAAATAAATATTTAATTTATAATTGAACACTACCACTAAGTATACATTTTTTCAATAATAAAGACTTTTTAAAATAAAACTAGCTTTCTTTTCATAGAACATCCTCACAATTTTAATCTTGATATCATCCTTGTACTTACTCATCCTAATGACTTTGTAAAAAAATTGAAAATGTTTGATGAGAACAAAAAACTCAGTATGGGATATATAAATAAACTATTTCAATAGTGTAGGAATAATCTAAATATTTATCCCTTTTATAATAATATTTTTGCTCAAAATAGACATTTCTTTACCCAAGAGATCAAATAATCAGCCTAAAAATGTAAAACATTAAATAATATATCTTAAAAGGAAAAAAACTCATAAAGGTTCTCTGAAATCATGAAAAAATCATGAAATATTATACATTTAACCCTTAAGAAGTTTCATAAACATCCCCTTAAAACTAATATCACTATCTTACCATGTTTAAATATAATATTTTTATGAAAACCTATAGAAATAATAGATAAATAATGGATGTAACCTAGGACATTATTTTTATATCACTCTTACAATATTTGTTATGAATAAATAACCTTCCTAGTCAATTCCAATAATATCTTATGAGAAACCTAACTAGTTAACTTTATTCATTTACTCAATGGATTAGAGTACTATATTGGGATTTCACGTCATCATCAGCAATATCGGGTTCACCCATCATCATGAGTTATATTAGGATCACCCATTATCCTAAACAATTCTCCATTACAATAACATAATCATGTTACATGAAATATTTCATTTCCATAGTCATTTTCAGAAAAAATATTCTTTGCAACCATAAGAAAACATTTATAGATATTGAAATATTCATTCTATTTAAAAGCCTTTTTGGAAATACCAAGATTAAAAGTGAAGGGGGTTTTTTTTGAATAAAACATGAAATATTTTAAATAAATGTAAACATAAAATAATGTTTATGTTGGTGGGAAGATCTATTTACTTCATATATGTTAAAATAGAACACTCATTTATTCCATTTAATTGAAACATTTCATATAAAATGCATAAAAGGATTCATTTTGAACCCATCTGAAATAAAGTAAAAAAGTAATATAAAATTTCATTTATAGTTCATTAATTTCCATATAAATACATCCATAAAATAATTTCAAGAATATGACCATAGATCAAAATGATTTATAAAATAATCATTTAAACTATTTAAAACGGTGCTTTCAAAGTAATGTAACTTTTACCACGAGTCTGACTTGTCACGTATATTATGTATATTCATGAATTATAAAATTATGTTAATTAATAAAATTCATAAGAAACATTTTCATTTTTTACTATTCCTTTTATTTTATTTATCACCATGTTATATATAATTACTTAATCAAGTATGTTCACATTAGTGGTTTTGATGATATTTGGATCATATTTACAAAATCACTTTGGTATGTTGCCTATGCTCAAAATGGTAATTATTCTATAATTTATATAATAATAATAATTAAATAAATATCATTTATATACATTAATTATAATTTTAAAACCAACCATGAATTATGTATATGATAAATGAATTATGTTATAATCAGGGTGAGAATAGGTCATACGTATGCATTAAAAACATTTTCATTTTTCATAGAGCATGTGGGAAAGAAGGTAAATATAATTTTAACATTAAAAATGATGAATATATCATAAATATAATATTTTATCTTTAAATATACTTATATATTTTATACATGTGATGTGGTCATGAAAAAGGAATCACAAGGCTTCATAGAGGTGGTAATTCACACATATGCACAAATGACATTATCATTTTTAAATGGATATAAGGTAAGAAAGAACATGATATTTTATATTTCACAAATTATAAAAAAGTAATGAATATCATATATATACATTAAATCTACCATTATGACCATTTGTGGGAGGTGGTGATAGAAAATGAATTACATTGATACATGAGGTTTTTGTCTATCATACACACTGTCACGACCCCCTCCCTCCAAAGATACCCCTCTTGGACTAGAAATGAATAAAGGGAGATAATGTCCCATGAGTCCCACCTCCAGTAGGCCTCAAGGTGAAAACCAGAACCAAGGCTATAAAAATATCAAAAAAATGGAAGGCATTACCCTTTTATCGTAACCAAGATCGGTAAATAAGATGTATCAACCTCAAAAAAAACTCCATGACATATATATAAAAGAAATCCAAAACCATACCACAAGCATGTTTAAAACAAAAATGCCCCAAATATAAATAAACTCCAAGGTAAGTTCCAAAAGTAAAGATAAGAATTGACACACCAATTGTCTCAAATTCTAAGCTAGTAAGGTCATGCCTAGTCCACGTAATCTTTCTAGAAACCTAAATACAGTTTTATATACATAGGGTGAGCCTAAAAGTATACTTAGAAGGAAAACCAATGTCTCTCATGAAAAATTTGGATAACCACACTAATTCTCATATGAGAGAACATAAGAACCAACAGCACCTAACAAGGTATTCTATCCATCCCCACCTCACTAAGGTATAGTCACCAAGTAACACGAGTCAAATAAAGTAATATAGTAAGAACACTGATCATTTGGCTACCCCTAACCAATTCCCACTAGTTAGATACTCATACCCTAACAACAAACATCCTAGAACTTTAATCTCTTCCAAATTCCCCATGTCACAACCCACCTACACACACCTAGGCCTCAGATCTAGTCTCGTCACTAGGGTAAATTAATCTCACCACATCTTACCCACACACACCTTGGCCACAACCATATCACATACCACCCACATACACCTCGTCCACAACCACATCTCATCCTAAAGACACGTAGGAAAGAAAAACTCACCTACAGACACCTAGGACTCACAACCATACCACAACCTGCACTAAGAGTCTTAGAATACCAATTCCTATAAGAGGGAGGAGGGAAGAACTGGTAACTAGTCATCCATCCTCCCACTAGGATTTTGGGAAAATACACCCTCCCTTGTGATGATGGGGGTGTTAGACACACTATGCTCAACTAGGGTGGGGTGCGAATTTAAATCACATGTATATATATATAATACCTATCACTCAGCCCAACCTATGGGTTTATAGCCAAAAACCAACTCTTGATACCACCTTTTCAACTATCTCTAAATGTAAAACACCAAAACAAGTTACAAACTCAATACATACCCCTCATCCAATTAATTAAACCAATTATAATTCTTCATTAATAATTTAATTATTCATTCCATCTCTACCGGGGAAACTACCAAGTACAACTGGAAATAAGTAAAATAGAAAAATATTCAACACTATTATAGTCATTTCAAAAAGTGAGGAGCATGCTAGTTTGGCACGCTTCATATTTCTACTCCACTTAACACCCATTCATGCTATAACATAAAAATCCTGAGACACTGGGTGAAGCTTTTTATATGACACTCACAAAGAAACTCCGAGAGAACTACCAGTACCAACCACTGACATCATCATTATTTAAATTCATTTTTTCCAATACATCATCTTAACCACAACACACCCCCAAATCATAGCCACACCTAGAAAAACAATCAAATCCCAACCCGGTTGCATTCCCACTGCACTACACCACTCACACGTTCCACAATCAATCAATCTTTCAACCTGAGATTCCATTACACCACCTGAACCACCCCACACATAGTTGTACCCTTAACAGCAAAACCCCACAACCATACAAGGTGCAATTTCTATATTTAACAAGTATCTCATTAATTAATTCCACTTTTTAATTAAGACGTGATCACAAAACAAGTTTGATCCTAGGGCATCCATTTATTTAACTAAATATATGTGGTTAATCAATTGCATATTTACCATTGTTAAAAACATGATCAATAATAGGACATCATGAGTGTTAAAACAAATAAAACCAATGACCATGATTTCCAATAGGCATATAGCCCATAGAATTCACAATATTGGTCAAAAATTAGTAAAACAATATGATCAGCTTCACTTTCCCCATCCCCTGTTATTGATTTAAAACCAATTCAATTTTCTTTATTAATTTTGTATTCAAATTTCTATACATGGTAAACATTCATAAACCCACCCCACATGAGACATAATTAATAGAGAGGAATGGATCCACACCTCGAAGAACAGATGGTCAGAAGTTTATCCTTGCACTAAAACAGGGAGTGCGCATGGATAAGGAAGAAAACCTCTAGGGAAACACCATCCTAAGGACACAACACAAGAGAATGATATATTAGGGAAGAATGGTTTTGGGTTCCTCATTCAAATAATAATGGAGAGGGAAAGAAATTGGTAAGGTATTTTTCTTTGAAGTATCATATCCAAGGCTAGCAGGATATGAAACTGTTTTAAATTTCCCATTAAAGGTAGATCTTGACCAAGGCCATGTGCTTGGACTATTTAAAATCCTCAAGAGAAGTAGAAATTTAAAGATATATTTCATATCCCTTGAAATTTATTTAGAACCACTTAAATTTTTTTAAAAATAAATTTACATCAAAGGAAATGTTAAAGGGGAAAAACATGAAAAACTGGAGAAAAATTGGAATTTTGAAAAATTGTCATAAATGACTCACCATTGGGTGAGCCACAATTGAGATTCACCAGTGGATGAGTCTCCATTGGGGGACTCACCATTAGATGAGCTACTGGTGCATGAGTCACTATTGGGAGACTCGTCATTAGATCAGATATAGGTGGATGAGTTTCCATTGGGTGACTCGTTGTTGGATGAGCTACCGGTGGATGAGTCTTCGTTTGGTGACTCATCATTAGATGAGTTGTGGGTGGATGAGTCACCATTGGGTGACTCTACTTTGTAAGAGATACCAGTGGATGAGTCATAGTTGTGACCCACTATCATGACATACCAGTATGAGTCAATATTGCGACTCATTGTCGTGACCTACCGTTATGACATACCATTCCTGACTCACCGTTGACACACTAATGTGAGTCACCAACATGAGTCACCAACATGGCCCACTGTTGGGATAATCAACCACTAGAAAAACTAGAATTTTGGAAAACTCCTAAAATGAGTAACCATTAACTCCCATAAATCCTTAAATGCCATATTTTTATAGTATAATGGATCATAGAGGTTTGGTCCATCACACACACAAATGACATTTTTTTCCCTTTAATGGAATAAGGAGAAAGTATATAGGTTCTTCCATTAACATAATAACATATACTTGTATAGGATATATTATAATTTTTATTTCAGCACATCTGAGTAATATTTAATTATTAAACAAAATAAATAAAACAATAAATCAATATTAATAATAATACATCTTCTTCAGAAAACCTCTTTAGGTTTATAACTAAATCCTTCCTAGATTAGTTTTTTGATAAAAACTGGACCTCTAGGATGTGGTAGGGGATGAAATATGTTATTTTTTAAGTTAATTTCATAACCAAAATATTATTAATGTTTTTATAGGATATGATAGGAGTGTCCTTTTATAAGTAGAAGGGATGACCCGCTTTGGATTTTAAAAAATAATAATATATATTAACGTATTACATAAAATAAATGGCTTTAAATTGGATCCTTTAAAAATATTATATGACTTGGGGTTGAAATATTTCTATAATATTAAATTTAGATGAGTTTATAGGTAATGTTACCCTTTTTCACTTATGTCTAACCCCTAATAAAAATGTTTTACCCTTATCGATGCTAAAACATTTTCTTTGTTTTTACTATTCATTATAAAAAAATTAAGTTGAACTTATTACCTAATATTAATTTTTATGATTCAAAATATTGAATCCATATTAAAAAATTAAATTCACACAATATTAATAGTTTAATTTAAAACTAAACCTAAAAAATTTTATGAAAATAGTTCTTAATAAAAATGTCTTTTTTAGTATGAAAAGTATTTTATACCAAATTCTGTAATAAAATTAATTTTAAATATAGTAATTTGATTATTAATGATATAATTGAAATATTTTTTTAAAAAAAACATTTTAATATAAAATGTAACTTTGTAAATTATTGAAATTAAAAGAGAGTTTTCAATGAAAATCAGTATTTTTAGCTATTCATTGGAAAATAGGGCTTGTCATAAAATTCTCAAAAAAATTAGTATATGATAATTTTGAAATGATGAATTAAAATATTTAGTACGTTTTTCAGGTTAATATTATATAATTTTAAAATAAATATTTTAAATAAAACAAAATAAATCATGACAACCTGCTTTAGTTATAAATACATCATTTTTGTTTCGATTGAAAAATTACCTAATATTATAATAAAGAATATAAATCTATAAAATATAATTAACGGATATTAATAAGACATGAAGATGGTGTATCTTAACAATACTTGGGTTTTTATATGGCGATGATGATGTTGTTCTTAATTATATTAAACATAATAGTGATTCCAATGAATATTATTATTCTATATGAGTTTTTCAAAATAATATTTGGCCACATCAGGGGAATATGGGCCATTTTGTGAATAACAATCATAAAGGATTTCCAATTGTAAAATACATTTGATATTTTAGGAAAAAACTCTTATAACACCTGAGAATATTCAAATGGTATGAAATTTTCTGAGTGGGAATTGTGAAGATAATGGTGGATATCAAATGTGGTGATAATGAGGCACATGTCATAGAGGGGATTTTTTTTGGCTAATAAAGTTCTAAAGCAAAACAAGTGGCCCAAAAAAGAAATTTTCCTTGCTATGGGGTACTATTTTAAGTATTAGGTTTCTACACTAGGAATGAGAGAGTCACAACATGTTTACAGGATCCTTGATATACAATGAGTATCATTGACAAGTATGAATCACACTATTCTAATAATGGTATATTAGTCACAACATGAAGAATTTTTTCATGCCTTGAAAGGTTGAAGAAGTTAATAGGATGATGGTTTATCATGATTTAGTAGGATTTCAGTAACATTGTGATGATAAAGATAGTTCCAATAAATAATGAAGGCACAAGTGAAGAAGAATATAATTTAATAATTAGTTAAATGAAGTTATTATTTTGAATTCTAATTTGAAATTCAAATCAAAACATGAAAAAAAATACTACTGGTGTATAAGATAAAATTAACAAGGATTTTTTATATGGAAAGGGTGAAGTGGAAATTTGGAATAATCAATAAAAAAATTAAGGGGATGTGTACGTGGTGAGACAAGTTATATGTGAAGTTTAGTGCCCATAGGAATAGTAAGTGAAATAATGTAAGTAGAAAAAGAATAATAGAAAGATTGCAAACTAGTTTATGTTTAATCATCACAGTTCTCTCATGTGGTGAGGAAAAAGAAAAATCACACTTATTATTTATAATTAAGAAGTTTGGGGGATCTAAAATATTGTTAGGATACATTCATAAAAGGAATAGGGATAATCCATACCTCGTCAAAGTAATAGGAAATAGTGAAACTTCTTGAGAAACAAGTTAGGGTATAAAATTTTTTATTATCTGTTATCGTGAGTTCATGGATAAACCATTCGTGTTTGTATCCACCGTGGATATTGTAATTTATTTTTTGATCTTAGTTGATTTCAAATTGTTCCCTGGATTATATAATCATTTTTAGCATGTAAAATTATCATTCATTATCCATGTTTTTTTTCTTTTCATGATGTGTGTGAGTTATGTTGTGAGATTTTTTACTCTAACTAATGAGGAAGGTTGATTGTGTATGAAACCATAAAAGAGAAAATATAGATATTGTTCTCTAATTCACCCCTCGTGAATATAACATTATTAGTGTAATAACAATTAGTATCAAATAATTCTATGTTCCCTTTGAAGATCGAGATTTTTTTTTATTGTGATGGTTTTTGAAAATTATTTAGTATTTGAGTTTTTCTCTCTCTTCCATAATTGAGGTAGTATTTGAGTTATGCTTTTGATGGTGTTTATTGAATTTGGGTTGTGAACAAGTTTTTTATGTCTAATATGGTTAGTATTAATTCATTAAAAATAAAATGAGTTCCCAAATTCATTAAGAAAAATCATAATATTGTCCCTCTAAATTTTGATGGGTAAAAATGTTCAAGATATTATGACTAATGGTTTTACTCATATTTCAAATGGATAATTGATCTCTCGGGATACAAAGAAGAATTTATTGATTGATGCGAATATAGGGGATATCATGATATCCTCACTTTATAAAAATAACTATTAATGGTTATAGGGATTGATACAATGATATGAATTTGTGATAACTTAAAAAATATATTTAAAAGAAATATTATATTTAAAATGGATAAATTGAATATTTTACAATTTAACTATAAATATATGTGTATTATTGAAGTATAATATACTAATTAATTTTTTATAGGTCTCCACATGGTGGTGATAACCATTGAAGCATTCAGTGAGACTCTTAAAGGTTACATAGTGATTAAGAAGATACCTCCTATATTACAAGGTAGATACAATGACAAAGTTTTTAATCTATAAGATCTTGATCTTAACACACTTTGGATAAATTAAACAACATCTTGTTTAATTTTATGTGGTAAAAAATGATCACAAATTTACAAGAGTTCAACTGAGAATAAATTCTCATTCAAGTCCTTCATGAATGAAAGGACCTAAAAGAAAATTTAAGAAGTTTGTGAAGATAAATATGAATTTAAAAGTTTATATTTTTATGGAGATGTTAATTTTAAGTATTAAAAGATAAATTCACTCATACAAAGAGATCTACAAAGGGAAAAATAAAAATTTCTTGATAAGTTACCTTTTAATTTTTTTATTTATGGGTGTATTGTACATTTCATTACAAATTTTCTAAATAAATACTAATATAAAAAGTAAGGTTGAAAAATATAGGTATCATTAATTTTTGAGGAATAATTATAATAATTATATAATATGTATGTTTTAATCAAGGAGATTAAGTAATAACACTTATTTTACCAAAAGGATGAGTTATTTATCCAATAAAGATAAAATAGTGAGTGTTAGTAGAGATGGTGGTTTTTTCTCATATGGAAGATGATAGATTATATCTACAAAATTAATGTATTCTGATAAATTAAGAAAAAAATTTGAATCAAATAAATAATATGATTTTTTATTTAACAAAGATTAATAGTTTCATGAATACAAAACTGAGTTCACGTTCTAGAATGAATTGACTAATAGTATCTCTAAGTTTTTTCTATTTAAGAAATAAAATAGAACATTGAAGAATGAATCCATTAATGTTAAATAAAAAAATTATAAATTTATAAAGAGATAAGTTGGATTTCTCTTAAGTGTAGAAGAAGTAAAATAATTACTCACCAAAGAAAATAAGAAATTTCAGTTGGTGATAGTGAAGATATTTTAACAAAATAAAAAATATTAATCTATTAATTTAGATTTTCTGGAGAAAAAATATTATATTAAATAATTAATATATGATTTTTCTAATTCCATTCATGAAATAGATGAGTGTTACAGGTTATGTGAGACATAAAGGTTACACTAATCAAAAAAGAACACAACCAATAGTTCTTAATGATAATGTTAACAGTTGATATAATATTGAATCCCTATAGAATGTAATAAAAGTAAAGATAATCACATAAGGAAATACTATCCAAGATCTAGTTTCCACTGGATAGTAAAAACCTGAATGAAAATAAACTATTTTTTGTAAATAATTTTTTTTGTAAAATATATAAAATGAATCGGATCATGGGTATATTGTCCCAATGGTATGATTCATTAAAATGTTTAAGAAGGATTTCAAAATATTAATTTTCATAGAAGTAATAATGCTATAAAAATTAGTATTTTGGGAAGAATATTTTTCTTTATGTTCATTGATGGTTCAATGAAGGTTATGGTTATATAATTAAATATCACCAGTTTATATAAAGAACATTTAATTTCTTGAAGAGTGATGGTAAGAAAACATGTTTTGGAAAACAACCCTTGAATATAAACAAAGTCAAGTAATATGTTAATTGACAAAAAAGTTTTATATAGAAGAATTTATTTGAGAGCTTAAATGAAGTGTGTGAGGGTGTGAGAAACAAGGAAATATTGTATAATAAGGTCTCATGATCTAATTGGTTCATGAATTTAAAAAAATTAAAACCTAAAGGATTAGTGGATAGTTACAAGTGAAATAAATTAATAAAGAAAAATATTCCTTACAAGAAGAATATAGAAGATATTGATAGGAACTATCTAAGGTAATAGAACAGTAACAGACATCAAGGCTAAATTCGTCCTTTATGGAGGAAATATTTTTTCATTCAAATTCAGGGAATTTTGAGTTGAAACATATTTTTAGTTCATTTTTTTATTAATAATTAAAATTAATGATCCAAATATATCAATGAATGTGTCTGTGAGTGAAAATTATTTTGAACAAAAGAAGAAAAAAAATTGGATTATAGATAAATGGATTTATGATTGTACTATATACAAAAAAAAATCAAGTATATTTAATATTAAATATTGTTTGATTATATTACAAAATTAAAAAAACATTTATAAATTAGAATTTTTTTAATGAAATTTTTTCCATTAATTCCCAATCCCAATTATTTTAATGATTGACATGTTTATCTTGTAGAATTATTTATGATGTATCATTTAATGTTGAGAAATTTGGTGATCTAGATGTTTCTTCAAGAATTTAGGTGAAATTTTTTCTCCATATATATAATAGACATGAATTTTTTTCTAGAAACAAAATTTACATGAATTCAGAAATTTTGAGCTCCAGGAAATAATTGATATTTTGTATTTTTCCAACATTTGTTTAAATTCCATTTCCTTCTATTCTTATTGGGTATAAAAATTGTACTATTAGTTTCTATCTTTAAACTTTCTTTTTATAGTACTATGTAACAATTGATCAAGATTTAGTTTGGTTATGTTTTCATGTAGTTCCCCAAATTAATTTATTTATTATCCACTAAGATATACAAAGTAAAAAATTTCCAGTGGATGAGTATATGTGAAGCATGAAACATGGGTATAAAGTACTATACAACATCAATATGGCCTAAATATTTTTATTTTCTATATATTTTTATTCTTTTTGGAATAAAATACCATATTTATTGTTCTTTATTTAGTGAAATTATTTTTTCACACTTCTTATATACTTTATCATGGTTAGTCAAAATTATTGGTTTTATCAATGTCAGGAAATTAATTATATAAATAAATTTTATATTTATAAATATTAATTACTTATGTTTTTTCAACTTGTGTTTACCTATCCAGAGAAGTCATTCATAAAAATATTTTTCAATTTCTTATAAATTTGGTTCATAGATTAAAGTTCTCGTATGATATTGATTTGGATAGTTTTAATTATGTTAATCATAATTTTTTTCATTATAGTTATTGATATGATTATGTTAAGAAATATTACAACATGATATATAAAACATGGAAATATATCCTTTTAAATCACATGTTCTATAAAGGGCTATAAGATTCTAAGACCCACTATACCAAAATTCACTGATATATAAGCTTACATATAATAACATTGTGTTCTTATAGAACACTTGATATAAAGGGTGATGGTATTTGTATAATTTTTATATTTTTTCATCTATATTATTTTCAAAAATGATACAAAAAAGGTTTATCATAATTAATAAAAATAAAAAAACCAAAAACTAGTCAACAAAGTTGTTTTAAAAAATGATTGTCTATAATTAATGAAAAAAATAAATAGATTTATAAAATGGTCCTTAAATGGTTTTTGAAAATAAACTTTTAATTCATTCATTTTAATCAATGGATTATTTAGATTCTTTTCCAGTTTATATGGAAACATGGGGCATCCAAACATTTGTTTAATAATAGAAGTATATTTTAATAAGTGATTTCAATCAATAGTTTTTTTAACTCCCTGTGATTTAATAATTTATTCTATTAAAATAATATTACTTTCAATATGGTGTTCTATACACAACACTGAGCTTAAATAAACAACTATATACTATAAAAATATTTTTACTTAAATAAGTCCTTAAAACCTTTTTGTTGGTTTGGTGTGTATGAATTGGAATAATCATATTATGAAATTTATGTAGAATTTTTTTCTATTAAAATTATTAATCAATCATAAATTGATTATAATTTTTTTATAAATGAAGATAAATATTTTGATGGTAAAAGATATATTCTTCATAAAACTCTTTTTATATGTGAAATGTATTTTTATCTTTATAGATTAAATTAATTACTATTGATAAATTATTATAATGAAATGTTTGGATTATAAATAAAATAATATTCATTAATATTCATTTACTTCTGGTTATTTTCCCTAGAAATAGGATAGATTCATTTTATTATTCAAAAATACATTTTCTTCAAAAAAATAGTTTTTATATTAATTTGTGCACATATATTTTGATTAATTTCATCCACATTTAGAAATTATATTTGAAAAAATGAAAATTATTTTTTAATTTCCTTGTCTAAATAATATTAATATATATTTTATGTATTCTTCTTAAAATTTTAATTATTGAGTGATAAGGTAAAATGCCGATTTTTCAAGAAACCGTTATTTATTATATTTTAATCAAATTAATTTCATTTATCCATTTGGTTTTGGATTCTTTTAAATGTAAAATTAGTTTTATTTTAGTTAAAAAATCATATAATGTTATGGTAATCAACAATATAATTTATTTTTAAAAAAATCCAATGTATGCTTAAAATGGGTATTTTTTTAAAAATGGGTCTTAATTTCATTTGGTGATATTATATTAAAATAAATTTATCAAACCTATTTAAAATAAAAAATTGATAATATATTCTACATTTGGAATCATAATTTTATATTTTGGATATATTTTTAGATTCATGTTTTCATCATGAATAGTAACTATGGTAAAATAGTGTCACCACAATAGTGGGTAAAATTGGTTAATTAAGGATGAAACAATGATATGAGATTTAAAAATAAATTCAATACATGAATTTAAGTCATTGGTTGGTTTTATTTCAACAAAAATCATTCTATCTTCCAAATTATGGAAATTTGGTATCATTTTCTATTGATAAAGACCATTATATTATTTTAAGTTAAGTAAAATTTCAAAAATTTCACTCTCTTTCTTTTAATATCTCTAATATTTTTTCCTAGTGATGAAAAGATGTTTTGAACTGATATAAATGGTTATTTTTAAGGTGAATAAATTATTTTTATGATATTATTCGATTTTAAAATTTTGGGAATGGCATAATTATCATCAACGCTTATGAAACTCCAATGCGCCACTTGTGAAAGTAGTGTAAAATGAAAGAAATTATTTTATAAAAGTTAAATGTAATAATATTTCAACGAATTATTATGCTCCATGAATTTAATGGATAATTATAATTCTTAAGTGATGGTGTATGTTTTTATTTTTGAATTATATTTTTAACTTCATGTCTATAATATCATCTTTTGTGAATAGTCAAAAAAATGACTTCAAATATTATTTAATATTTATAAAAAAATTAAATCATTATGAAATCATAAAAATACAATAATAACCCAATTTATTGTTAAATTTTATATATTATTCAATTTATATCCCACTTTGTATTTTTTAAATTAATTTCATGACCCTTATGGATTGAAAAATGTGTTACAATGGTTAAGGCTAAATAGGGTTAACATGAGGGTTAAAAAATATGGTTTAAAATGACACTTAGACTTGTATATTTGTTGTTGAATTTCATTCAAAAATACAATACTTATAGTCAAATTTAGTGTACTTTTCATCCATTTTACATGAGTTTGGTTCAAATTATATATTAATATTTCTTGTCTTTAAAATATTTCCACCAAACTCACTTATAAAATTGAACCACCTATCTATTTTTCACACTTCTTGAGCCATTTATATAGAACCAGATTACACACCTGAATCTGGTGCTAAAAATATAATCTTTATATTTTTGACTTTGATATAGATAAATGTGACCAAATTTCATCCATACAAATAATACATCATAAAATGGAAATATTGGATCACTTACCTACCTAAGGATCATTTAGGTATAGAGTTTTAGAGAATTAAGATAAATTCTAACATAATTATAATCATGACCTCAAGTGAAAATTTTGTTCAACTACGCCCATTTTATCTTTTTCCAATATAAGTATTCAAAATTTCCTATAAAATTCACCACATGAGACATTTCTAGATATAAATCATTTAACATAATTATTTATAACTTGGGGAAATAAAAACCCAATAAGGGTGACATAAAACTATCGGTAATGATAAACATAAGAAT
Organism: Viscum album; assembly: GCA_963277665.1. Lineage (NCBI taxonomy): Eukaryota > Viridiplantae > Streptophyta > Magnoliopsida > Santalales > Viscaceae > Viscum > Viscum album. The sequence goes on along the minus strand of OY728155.1, from coordinate 1,785,410,988 downwards.
TAAAAATTGAATGTTATCTATGATAAAAATATGGGAATAAGGTTATGATTACATAATAAAAGTGTATGAGAGTAACATAAGATAATTCCTACATATAAATACAATAATCATTATTAAAGAAACATTCTATAAAGATTTAACTATAGAAAGAGTAATAGGAACCAATAATCAAGATCCATGTGATATCAATCTTAATAAAAGGAAATATCAAATACCCATAGAAAGAATAAATAAAATTAGTTGGTATCTTGGAATATTGTCTTAATAACTCATTCCATAAATAAATGTATCCTCATTATATCCATAAGATAAACCTCCCTGGTAAACTCTCTCTTTATTAACTTTAAATATAGGGAACATTATCCAATCTATTAGAGAACTATATCATGTTCACTAATTGTATAATTTTTATCAACATCCCCCGTCTTATAAGTTATATCAGGCTCACCTGTTTTATAATTTGTATTGTGATAAACTTTAATTATGAGATATATCAATACCAACCATCATATTCAAGAATTTACAAGTACTACTCATGATTAAGACACATAAAATCTTATATTTTCATCATCAATCGCTTAACAAAATATTGGTTTCCTTTATAATTTGATTTACTCGGGGAAAAAATTAGTTTCAAGGAAGTATATTTAATATAATCATAATTTGTCTAGATGAATAATTAGTCTTTTTCATTGCAATAAATCCTCATTGGGTCATAAGTTAAATAAATTTTTTTTCATTTTTGAATAAGAATACTACAAAAATATCATTAAAAAAATTCTTGAGAAAAATACCCTATCACTTTGAAAATAACTTTTCAAAAACTAAAAAATTGTAAAATATTAGGAAAAATATTTTATTTGAAAATAAAAGTGGATACATGTAATATAATATTCAATTTATTAAGTGTTCATGATAGTGGGAAATTCTGTTCATGCTTTAATCGTTAAAACAAAAATTTGTTCACACCATCAATAAAAAGTCTCATGTTTAGAAAATGAAAAGAATATTATTTGAAAAAAAATTTAAAAATTAAATTATTAGTAAAAATGAAATTAAATATTCATCGAATAATAGTCTAAAAAAATTAAATCATATTAGAAAATATGGATCTGTAACAAAAAATATTTCTGATTGAAAGGGGAAAAATAAGATCAGTTTTTCTTAAAAATATTTTTTTACCCACTTAGAGTACCAATGAGTGGAAAATAGTAATAAAGATTCATCATTCTATAAATGAACATTAGAGACAAAAATATAAATTACATTATCAAATAAGGATAATATAATTTTTCATAGTAAATTTAAGCATAAACAACCCCGATTAAAATTTGACTAAAGCATAAATCCCTCAATGCTTTAGTATCTATTGAAACATAGGCACAAGGAATGAATAAATCCAAATCAAACATTAAATATCATTAAAATAAAAATAATAATTATAACAAATTTAAAATTGAAATTATATCCAACTCATAAAATAATATAGGTTCATAATACAAACATATACCCAAAGAAAGAGAATTTGAGATGAATAACCCTTATAAATATCATATCATAGAATTGAAAATTAATAAAAAGATATATTTTTTGTAAAAAATATAAATCCATGTAAAATTACTTGAAATGAATAATAAAAAAGTTTAGATATGAATTCATACAAAATCATGGAATGATAATTTCAATTAAGTAGTAGTATAACCCAATGAATGAAAATTGGGTTACAAAACCTCTGTCCACTTTGGTAACATCCCAATCAAAACCCATTATATAATGTTACATGAATGGTAACATAAAATACCATGAATTATGAATTATTAGTGATATTAAATTTAACATGGATGTATATACACTATATAAAATAAATAATGTTCATGACTTTAAAATATTACTCGATGAAAGGAAATTGAGATGAAATCCAATATATCAAATCCAGACATTCCATGTTATTTAATTTACTCATATATAATATATTTATATCAATTATTTAACCAATTAAAAAATATTATAGTTTTATTAAACTGTCATTAATTTTTTTCATTTATATCAATTTCATATGTAATTATTTAATCGATTAAGTCCATGTCGGGTGTTTTGAGGATGTTTTGTTCATAGTTGCAAAATTTTTTTGGTATGATGATAGTATAAAAATAGATAATTTTTCCATAATATGTAGAATACTAATCATGAAATAATAATTATTTTTATAAATTAATTATAATTTTAAAACCAACTCTGTAAGATGGTTTTGAAAAAAGCAATTTTGTTTCAATCTTGGAGATGATAAACCATATGTACACATATGTAATGTTTTCATTTTTTGTCAAACATGAGAGAAATAAGTTAAGTATTATTTATCATTATATAAATATTATTATTATATCATAAACATAACATTATTTCTTTAAATACACTTATATATACCATACAAGTGTTTTATTGATGAAAAAATGAATTGCATCGCTTTATTGTGGTGGTAATCCACACAAATGCACAAATGATGTTACCAATTTTAATGGATGTAAAGGTAAGATATTATATTTAATATTATATTTAAATAAGTATAATTATTTAATTACTATAATATATATACATTAAATCAATCATTAAAATCATACATGAGAGGTGGTGATCGAAAATTAATTACATCAGTTCGTGAGGCAGTAGTCTTCCATACACACAAACAATGGATTCATTTCCCATTTTATAGAAGAGAACATGGATATATTTCAATGAATTAAAATTGTAACATTTATTTTTAGGTAATATACGAATTTTATTATGTTTTTCATGGTTTAATAATATTTTAATGAGGCATGAAAACTAATAATACAAAAACATTAAGTCATAAGCTATTCATCTTCTTCGAACAACCTCATTTTCATTACCCCTTAAACCCTCTAAGGATGATATTATTCCCAAAATTAAACCTCTATAATGTGAGGAAGTATTTTATTAATGGTTTTGGGTGGTTCATTGATGTCCAAAATTAATATTGAAGTGTGTATGAGAGAGGAGAGCGTGTTCCCTTTTATAAGTGAGGGGAGGAGGATTCATGGAATTTCTTAAGGTAATAAAATAATATAAACTAATTTTCATGTAAAAATAAATAAAAATTGATATAATTATGATACATGATTATGATGTGCCTAATTCCTCTCACCCAATAAAATTTTGTAAAGCTTATGTGATTATCCTTTGGTTTTAACCCTCAATTGGCGCTTTTGACAATTATCTTGATATGAATGTTTTTTAAAATATAAGAGCTAAGAAATTAACTATAAAAGGAAATGTGACAAATAAAGGGTACATGGTAAATGCTTTCAACCATATATCATTTAATTATCCAAAGATAATATTTTTATGAATTTTAAATCATTTAAAAAGATATTTTTAAATATAAAATATAATTAAGGCCCTTTTTTGAACTATTCATTCAATTTGATATTAATGTCATCAAGATAAAAATTTAATTAGAATATAAACCTTTAAAAAATAAAAAAAATGTTATACTGGTCTATAAAATTATTTTATCAGTATGTATCATCCAAAGAATATTACTTTTATAGTTTTTAAAATAATTATTTGATTTTTCTATTGCTTGCATAAGCATTGTGTCAGTGTTGTGAAACCATTTAGTGTAAATTTCTCATCACAATAAATTAAAAATAAATTACCATGAAAAAAACATTTATCATTGAAATAAAATTTTATAACCAGACATAACAACTTTTTATCCCAATGGAAAAAATTAGAGATATTAAAACAAAGAGAGAGATTTTTTTATTATTTATTTAAAATTATATTAAGATCTTTATCAAAGTAAAGTGGAATGAAATTGAAATGTTTTAGATAATATAATTTTAATGGAAAACAATAAAATTTCCAAAAAAAATAAATATAGGTGTTTTTTATATTTTTAATCCTTGTCACATTATTTCTAACCTTAATCGCCCAATTTACACTTATTCGCTGCAAATCATTTTTTTTGTATTAATCAAAGCCGGTTTAAGGAAAACCTATAACCAGGTAAATCCATACAAACCAACAACATTCAAATTTCAAATTCAAATTTCAAAAAACAGCTCCACCGCCATCATCACATTGAGCCACGCACGCGACCTGAAACATGTGCCGACTTCGAAATCTGAAATCACTCAAGTGTTGTGTCACCTCAGAACTCGATCATACACGTCATTGATCCAAACCGTGTCGAACTCGAGAAGCGAGTCGTCGCTAAACCCAATGCCACCTCCGGCCAGGACGCCGGCGAGACAAGCCAGACTTGCCACTGACTTCACGGACCTTCAACATCCATCTACACTGCTGGAAAGAAATTTATATAATTAGAATAAATTAATTTAATATAAAACCAAAAACACAACTAAAATAATTTTTATAAAAATGTGTATTTAAGCCTAAAAATGATCTCACACTGGTATAACGATGAATCTTCTGTATTTAATTAGAATATTATCAATTGAAATATAATTATGTTACTATTATATCAAATGGTACTTTTAAATTACTTTATTTGATGAATATATATATGATAGTTTTAAAAAAATTGTTTTTTCACTATTTATTGAGAAATCATCTTTTGTAAAATATCCTAAAATTTCAACCTGGGATTATTTTAATATTATGATTTTAAGAATTATATAATTTTTATAAAATATTATTTATAAATTTTCACTAAATTAATTGTAATATTCTCTTAAAAATGTAATAAAACCATTTTTGAAGAAAACGTATTTTTGAAGCATAAAACGACCTTACTGAAAAATTGAGTGTTAATTTCCTAATAATTAATCAATAAAATTTTATTGATTTGGAAATTTATATATATTTAATAAAATTATTTACTCATATTCGTACAAACTAATTTAATGTCTAGGTTATAACTATAACATTTAAATATTAATATTGCATGGTTCATTTATCCTCAATGTTGCGTGTTTTATACATTATCGAACATATTTCTACTATAAAATCTTGAGATATTTAGATTTATGTCATAAATACCTAATTAATTCCCTTAAAAAACTTACTTACCATTTTCTAGAGGTTCTGGTATCACCAAAATACCAACCAAGAAGGCTTAATGTATAAGCCAATGTGGTTTTCCAAAAAAATGGTATAACTCTTAAATGAGAATTTTCATATTGTTTTTTAAAAACTAAAAATATTATATAACCATGATGATATGATAAAATTATTATATTAAATTTACATAACTATTATTATGTACATGGAACAATCATTTTCCATCTTCTTTTCCATCATATGTGAAATTAGAACATCACCAATGCATACATGTGGACTACCACCTCCACAAAGCGGTGTTTTTTTTCATATCCACCTTATAATGATATTTAGTATAATTTATTTAATTAATAAATATGATATTCATGAAAAAATTATTATTATATAATTATAAAATAATAATTACTTTCTTAACCTTCCATCTGTAGGAAACTGATAATGCCACTCATGCTGACATGTGGACTACCACAACCATGATGTGATATGATTCATTTTTCATGTCCAAATTTTAGGACCCATTTTAAATTTTTATTTAATGAATTGAGATTATAATTATGTTATTATTAATATTATTATTAATATGGGATATTTATCCATGTGACCTTGGTCAACCTATGATAGTTGTTTTGGGATTATTAATCGAGCATCCTTAAAATATATGATATGTAATTAATCGATTAAGTGACTATATAATACATAATAATAAATGAAATAAAAGGTACTATGATAAGGTAATAAACCTAAAAAACTTTTATTAGGAAATTAAATAATTTATATTAGTTTATTTTAGTGAATTTAAATAATTTTTGTGTTGAATCAGACTTTAGGTAAGGGATTTTTTATCTCAATTTCCTTTCATTGAGACTTGTGACATTTCCACCTCATGTTTTATTTTTTGTGATGTATGAACTAAAAAATGGATTTATTTTATCCTTAATTCATAACATTATTGTGTTTCTAAAATCAATTTCATGTTTTCCCTCAATTTTCATTTGATTTAAATGATAAAAAATTTGTATGGGAATTTTCTTTAAAACAATATTTTAAAAGTTTTTATGTGTTTCTTCTCTTTTTTATCCTTATCATTGTTCTTTAAGACAAATTTTTTATGTAATTAATATGTATAATTGTATTTTCAACTTCAATTTAATCCTATTTTTTAAGTTTTTTTTTTATTTTTTAAATAATTTTTTTTAATATTTTCTAAGCAGGTTATTCTTGATATGTTAAAAAAAGTATTGATGGATTTTTTTAATGTATAATGCATGAGAGAAATTTACTAATTCCATAAAAATTATTATTTAAAAATATTACCCTACAAGTTTCCATTTTTTACAAACTATTATCCTACTTCAATTTTTATGGGAATTTTTTAATTGTTGTAATAGAAAAGAATATTTTTATCCATATTTCTTTATAATGCTTAAAAGTGTTTTTACCTATGTGTTTAATAGAATAATTTGTCAGATAATATGATGGTAATGAGATATTTTGTTTATTTTATGTATGTTATGATCCTAATAACCTTTTTATGAATATTAATGATCCTGATATAGCTCTCTAATACATTGGGTAATGATTTTTTTCTATAGAGAATATATGTTGGAATTAACTAAGTAGGTTATTCCATTTGTATGAGTTTTTGTAAGAGTGATTGTAAAAATGATGTTATGATGATCTCCCAAAGTACCTACATGAATTTTCTATTCTATAAAAAAATTCATTGAATTTTTTTATTTCATATGGTAAGATAATGAGATTATTTTTTTTATGGATGCTAATGGCCCTTTTATGGATTAAAAGTATGTTTTTCAAGAAATTTTTTTCATGAGTGGTCATATTTTATAGTAAAACCTTGTTATTATGATTTTATCTTCATTATTACTTATTAAATTGTTCCGAGAAAATATTTGGTAAGCGAATTTTATTTCTTGGGTATGTAAATGATTATTTTAGCTCCATATTTTTATATATAAAAAATTAATTTTCAAAAGAATTTCATGAATTTAAAAATGAACTATAAAGTTTCTTTATTTTTTTTTCCTAACTATGTATTCAGTTCTCATCCCACGTCTTAAAAAAATTAATCAGTCCTAAGAATTATTATGAACTATAGTAAGGTGCCAAATTATACTATGGTGACCCATCTAAAATTATGAAAATGAGTTTTGAATGAAGTCGCAGCTAAAATTTAAAAAAAATATTGTTTTGTGGTAAAAAAGAAATTAAGTGGAAGTGTCCACTTTTTATTATAAGGTTTTGATATGGATGAGTTTTCCATATTTCTCTAATACTCTAAACCTAAAATATCTGTAATATATTATAAAGTTAAAACCTTGTTATAAATCATGTAATTATGGGTTATTTATGTTATCAAGTGTTATAGTCGGTATCATAGAAAAGGTTTTGATAACATTAGATTTTATGGTGTTTATAATTGGGATATTTCAATTGTTTTAGATACAATCACGGGTTAATAAGTATAAGTTTGATCATATGCTCAAAGTAATTTATACCATTTTGAGGCTTTATACGATTAGAGTTTAATATGATTAAGGGTAATTTGGGTGATATTTTTTGGAAAACAACCCTTGGTTTTAATATGTGGTTTTGTGAAATTATTATTTGATAGAGAATGTTTTATTAATATTTTGTGATCATTGTATTATTGGTAGTGACATCCTTTATGTTCAATACATTATTTAATGTTAATGTAATTGTGGTTAATTCTCATAAAGGGACAATAAATTTTGGGAACATATGTTTTAACCTATATATAACTATGAGATTGAAAGGTAATTTGGTTAATATATGATTAATGTTATTTTTAATGAATTTAAAAAAATTAAAATTACATGATTTTGGTAAGCATAATTATAGAAATAAATATTGGGTTAATTTATGGCAGTATATATTATTTCATTGTGAAACAATACCATATTTGAGAAATTACATGATTCGAGCATATACATATTTGATATATTTCTTCATGGGCGATTAATGGTGTTTGGTGAAAAAAAAATTATGTTGATATAGAAATATTATGTGATCAAATATTTTTAATTTTTTGGGTTTCAAATATTGGTAGACATGTTTTGAAGTGATCTAAGGATATTTATTTATGAAATGTTTAAATTTTATCTTTTGGTTCTATTGTTAAAGCTTTATAGATTGATGAGGTACATATTTATATGATGTTTTATGAATATTGAATATTATATTATCTTTTTTGAATCAATTTTATTTTAGTTTAATCGATACAAACAATAGAAATAACATATTATCATTAGTTTGATCTTGTGATCCCATGAAAGTTAATTTTAGTGCTTCGGGATTGAAAAATTCATCTTAAATATTTATTGTTTGGAGTGAAGGATAAGATAGAAGTGGAAGCCTCTAAAAGAATAACCAAAGGATGAAATTTTTATTATAGAATTAAAATAAATATATTAAGTATATTTTCACATATTCATTATCTCAATGGTAAAATAAGTCCTCAACTCATGTAATCGGAAGATAAATCTATCGAGTTTCATCACTCAACTATTAAGGTACACTTTCAAAAACTATATTAAAATTAAAAGTCTTATAATTTCAAAAAAATGATATGATATGTTTCCCATTCTTATAATATACATTAATGGTGTTTTTAGAACAAATATTTTTTTATGTCTATTAAAAGATAAGTTTTCTCACTTATGTGTATTTTATTCCACTCATTAAAATTGAATCTAAAAATGTTTTAAACCTTTTATACTATGAAAGGTATAATATTTTGAGGAAAAAACTTATATACAGGGATAAAATCCCCCCCCCCCAAGATTTTAGAATGTATTTTTTAAATTAATATTACATTCGATAGCGTGTGGTATAAACAACATCGAGCATAAACGAACGGTCATATACTGTAGAAATATTATTATTTAAATAAGAACATTATAATCTAGTCATTAGTCCAAAAATATTGAATAAGAATAACCATGTTAGCAAACATATATAGAAATATTTTCCTTAATAAAATAATAATCAATAATATATTGATTATAAATTGGTTATAAATAAAGAAAAAATATTTTTATAGAAGATTATATAATTTTCAAAATATTATTTTTATATCTGAAATGTATTTTTAACTTAATAGATTAAATTGACTACTATTCATAATCATTATTTTGAAATAGTAGAATATATACCTAGTAAAATTAATTATCATTCATTTCATTGTGTTTATTATGAAATGAATGAGGTTAATGTCATTTTCTTCTTCAAAAAAAATTTCTTCCAAAATAAATTTAATGCATTTTGTGCATGGATATTATGACTAATTTATAGAACTTATAAAAAGAGTATTTATTAAAAATTAAATAATTTTATAAGTATGAATTTCAATATAGTATTATGATAAATATTTGGGATCTTTATGAAAAGATTGATTTTTCAGTGAATAGTCAAAAATCTTATTTTGTAAAAACATTCATTTAAAATATTTTAATCAAATAAATTTCAAAGTTACATTTGGGATTTATTTTAAAGCCACATAAGTTTCATTGTATTAATAATAATTCAACTAATTATATGCAAATAATGATTTTAATTGATATTGTTATAAAATAATTTTTATACATTAAAAAGAATGTTTTTGAAAAATGTGTTTTCATTACATTTTGTGATCTTATTTAAAATTATTTTCTAAAAATTATGGAACTAAAATATTAGAAAATGGATCCCTTTATTAGAATAATAAGTTTTTAGATTGGTTATAATTCTAATTTCATTTTTCTTCACAACTAATAATAACCATAGTAAAATGTTTCTACCATAGTAGTGGGTGGAACTGGTTAATTATTGTTAAAAATATAATATAAGGTCTCAAAATCACAAAAAAACTTAAATTTATTTCTTTTATAACTAAATTTTTTTATTGACCAATCAGGATATCTATAACACTGAGTGGGGGGGTGAATCAGTGATATCTTTTCATTTATGTTTCCTTAGAAAATGAAGAAAATTTCACCTCTTATTAAATATTATGTTCCCCAGTGAGAATAATTTAAACACACATCCATAAGAAAACAATAATTTACAAGTTTCACTATTCAATTAAAATTTCTACGTCCTTGGTATGGTTTTTAAAAGATCCAGTACCACACAATCCACTAGAAAATATTCCTTTTATGTGGAATATGATGAGAAGGATATATCCTTTCACTCATGTAGTTCTATGTAAACAATCCAATAGTTAATGATCTCCTTTTAGAAAAAATTATGTAATAAAAAGTTTTTGTAACAAAACATGTTACAATGCTTCTTTGTCAACTTTAAAAAATATAAACTTCCAAATCAATTCTTCATTTTCACACCTAGAACATGGTAATAAATTTATGGAAATTATAATAAAACTAAATCTTAATTTATATTCAAATTTTTTCTAGTCCGAATGCTCAATATGGTAATGCATCTCCACAGAATACAATTGAGACAATTCTAAAAACTTTCTACTTTAGTCCAAATATTCCAATATAATATACCTTCCCAATACAATAACTGATTGAATACGATAATTCTAACAAAAACAATCACTAGATGAATATGATAATCAAATTAATACGATGGTAATATATATACTATTATCATCCAAAATGTTTCAATCTTGTATATTTTTCTTTCTCTTCTTTCTACCCTGATTTCTTCATGAAAAAAAATCTGAAAACCACTTCATCTCTCTAGAATTTTTTCAGTGCTCGACCTTCCCTCTACCTCTCATGAATAGTACTTCAGTCATAAAAGTACAATGTAATTTTCACCTTTTATACTCATCCTAAATGTGGTTTGGGAGGGATTTTTAAAAACTTTATTTCTCAACCAAATTACCTGAATTTTCATTTTTTAAAATGAATTTCAGGTGCATTTTGACTTCCTCAACATTTCTCAACTCTTCCCGTTTCTTCTTGATCCTTCTCAAGTCTTCTAAAAACATCATCTCTCTTATAAATCTCTTCATAAACACTATTACGATTCTTATTTCCCATTTTTATTCACTATGTACGATTTTTTTATTATGATGCTCTGCACCAGTTGCATATATGAAGAAGTATACACTATTTTGATTTCCCAATATGATTTCTTCATTACGATGCTCTATGCCAACTTATGAAAACAAAAATCTTCATCTAACTTTAATCTCCCCTTTTGGAAACACATCCAACAATCTCTAAGTAATATTTTTCTTTTTCATTGCATGCATTAGTCCCAAACACGTCTTTTTCTTATGATTACATTGGCATATTGAGTCTGATGGACTAGTATCATCATCTTCTCCTTCAGCAAATTATTTCACTTCTGAATATTATTCCAACAAATTTTCCTTCAAAAAAAATTTATCTCTGATGAATATGATGGTATACTGAATATTATATATCATTATTCAGCAAATTCAACTTTAGAAACATCCATATTTCACAAGATGTTTCTTGTCTCATGACATCGTTCATGACTTTGAATACATTTGAGACTGGCTTTAGAGTCATCTAACATAACAATGAAATTATTGTATCTTCCCTATCATTCATTAACAACTTTCTTTCCTTCTCATCTTGTATATAATTAACCTGGTTATGATAAAACTAGATTTGATTTCTATCACCTTTTCTCTTTTAATTTGATGCTCAATTTAATTGTCAACCCTTCTTCTTCCCCCTTTATTTCAACTATCTAGAATCAAAAGTTTAATATAATAAATATGATTTATGAGAACTCTTAGATCATAAAGGCATCATAACATTTAAATTATATCCATGTAGACTCAAATTCTCCCCCATTACAATCTCTTCCTCCATTATGGACTCGAGGTGAGTATGACGATCCTTTTTATCTAGAAAACAACATCTCAATATGATGATATTTTTCAACCATTGTGAGTTTGATGTTATTTAATAATATGTTCAGTATGATTTCTACCAAAAAAAGTGAGGTTATTTCTTTTCTTCTTAAAATTTATTTTCTTGTTAAACTTCATTGACAAAAAAAGACAACACCCAAATATGATCATACTTATTAGCTTTCTCCTAACAATCTCCCCCTTTGGGTTTTGTTGTCAACAAATATTCATAAATCACAAAAAAAATATCCTCAATCTATAGATAACTTATCAACAATTCTAAGACAACATGAGATAACTCTTTATAGGAAATAATAATTACTGATAGAAAAACCATTTTGTCCAGAATTAGTTATCATGAAACCACTTAAACTTTTCTTCAAAAATTTATTCCACAAGCTTCTCCACTTATTCAACTTCCCTACAATACAAATATTTTTTTCCAATAACCACTCAAAATAGTTAGATTTTTTTATACACACAAAATGTTGGATTCAAAACCTACCCCCAACTCCCCTTATTTACATTCTTCCACAATGATATATTTATAAAATAATTGTCCCCATTGACAACACAAACCATAGGTAAGATTAGAGAGAGGAATAAAACACATACCTTAACCTTTAGGAGAAAGAGGTTGGATGCCCATGTTCAACCTCAATTAAGAAAAAGGTTCCTTTAGTAAAGATCATGGGTAAATGTGAGTAACTTGTTCCTATGTTGGAATATATTCCAACTTCAATTTATTATTATCCACATGATTTTTGATGAAATTATATTTTATATCAATATGTTTTGAATGATAATGTTATATAGGATCTCTGGTTGTATTGATTTCACTTTGATTATCACACCCCAAGAGTAAGGGTAACTTCACTTCAATAAGTAGATATTCTAACTGAGTATTCATCCACATGAGTTGGGTATCATCTTGAGTAATAAAAACTTACCCAAAATCAGTTGTACTAAGATTTACTAAATTCTATTTCTTTTTATGCCAACTGACATAAATTTTCCTAATAAATAATACTCCACTATATATGGATCTTGTATCATCAATATTTTTTTCAAATCAGCATCTGGCTACCCAAACAAATCAATACATTCTGAGATATCATATCTGATTCCAAAATTTGTTGTGCATTTGATGTTTCTGAGAATGATTTTTCTAGTAAGTAAATGTGATTATTTAGGATCACTCTAAAATATTTCACATAAGGTAACATTATAAACAATGTCAGGTCTTGAGTTAGTCAAATGTGAAAAAATTACATTCAACTTTTAAAATTATTTATAATCAACTTCCTTTCCTTATACATTTTTAGATAACTTTATTCCCATTGAAATTGGTGTGGAAACATGTTTTGAGATCTCCATGCTGAACTTCTTAAGAAGTTCCTTAGCATACTTTTCTTGAGAAAGAAAGATGTATTTCTTATTTTTTTAAAATTTTAATCCAAGAATGTATTTCATTTCCCCCATCATGGACATATCAAACAAATTTTTCATTTCATTATCAAATTTTTTACAAGATCTTTCATCATTCCTATTAAATATAATGTCATAAACATAAACAATTACGATAAGGGAATACTACTGACTTTCTTTGATGTAAATACTATTATCAACTATTCCTTTCTTAAAACTCATCTTTATTTAAGTAAGTATCCAATTTGGAATACCATTATCTCATATATTGGTTCATCCCATACAATTATTTCTTTAATATGAAAACATAACATTTATCTTTCCTAATAATAAATCCACATGGTTGTTTGTTCTAAACTTCCCCATCATGATCCCCATTCATAAATGCGAACATCGCATCCATTTGAATAGAATTGCAACTACATTGTCCAGCAATAGAATAAAAATTTCTAATTGTTTCGAGTCATGAAAATTGAGAAACATTTCATTAAAATCAACACCATCAATTTTTGAGTAACCTTTTCATACTAATATTTCCTTGTTCTTTATCACTTCACCTATTTCATTTAGATTGTTCTAGAAAACCCATTTTGTACCAGGAATATTTTTGTTTTATGGATTAGGAAAAAGTTACCAAGTATCATTTTTTTCTATCTGGTATATCTCTTAATTTATGGATTGAACCCATTCTGAATACTCAAAATCTTATTTCATGTCATTCTTCTCAACTTTTGAATACAAGGAAGTATGTGTAGTAGTATTTTTTTCTTCATGTTTGAACCTTTTGATGTTGATTATCAATAATATTTTGAGCTTCCACTTACTTCTTTATCCTATGATAAAATTTTCATGATTCATCCTCATCACTAAAAATATTTGATTTTGATTCTCCTTATTCTTGAGTAGAATTACAATTACATGTATCCTTATTAGAATTATTAACAAGACTTTATTTATCATGCTTAACTTCCTTATTTGCACGAGTCTTTTTATCCTTATCGTATTTTTTAATAACTATTACATCAATTGAATCATAAATTATTCCTGTTTATTTGTTGAAACATCTATATCCTTTTCCCTCCATTGCATAGCCAAGTAAAATTCCATCTTCACCTTTCTGTTTATATTTTATCATGTTTCTATCATTCTTCTTTATAATACAAAGACACCCAAAAATTCTTAATTGTTTCAAACATGGATTTTTTTCCATAAAATAATTCATATAAAGTCATATCAGTGGTTGACCTATATAAAATCAGTATTGAATGTATATAGAAATGCTCATGGCTTGCCACCAATAGTAATGAGAAAGATCGTGTTCAAGTAACATAGTTCTCCCTATTTCCACCAAATTTCTATTATTTATTTCAACTACCCCATTTTTTGGGGTGTCTATGGGGGACTATACTCATGAAAAATTCCATGATTCTCAAGATAAATTTTAAATTATTCATTTTTTTATTCACCACTATCTTCAGTTCTCAACTTCTTCACTGAATACTCACATTATTTCTCAACTTTACTCCTAAAACTTTTAAACATTTTCAGAGAATATGATTTCTGTTTTATATACATGGCCCAAGTAATGTGAGTAAATTCATCAATAAATGTTATAAAATATGTATCTACATTATTTTATTGTTTTCTAATTGGAGGATAGATATCATAATGGATAAGTTCTAGAGGTTATTTTAAACAAATATCAACTTTTTTATGCATTGAATTTGTAATCTTTTCTTTCTAAAAAATAGTGAAACACTAATCTATTATTCTTTGAAATAAGGTATGACTTGAACATTGTTTCTTTAATACAACTTTCCCATGTTTCTCTGACAAATGTGTCCTGTAATTTTATTCTATAATTGATTTTCTTTCATCAGGATCAAGTAACAAGAGTTGTGTTCCTCGCCATCTTGAAATAAGTTTCTATTTTTTTGTTGGACTCTTCTAAAAATATTTCAATCCCTCTCAATTTTCAAAAAAAATCATATTTATTGAAAGTAACTTTGTTACTTTAATCACACAATTATTAAACACTTAGCAGGTTATGTTTCACCCCATTAAAAAATAAAGATTTCTTAGATTTTAATTTTTCTTTTCCAATGATAGTTGATACAATACCTTTAATTCTTAGTGATTAATCAATATTGAATGTCATAGTTACTTATTGGAAATATTTTATATTAATAAAAAATATCAAATATCCAGTCATATAAGAAGAACACCCACTATCAAGAATCCAAGGTCATTCTCCTTTTATAGGTTTCAAATCAGTTTTAGTAATAAAAGTGTTTTCTTCTCTCATTTCTTTATTCCCTAGTTTTTCATATCTTTCACAAATATTTTCTAGCGATTCGAATCCATTTTTAATTATTACACCCCAATTCTATAATTTTTTTAGAACTTTCATTTCAAACTTCTTATTTTAAGAGGATTCACTCCCCCTATACCTCTAAATTTCATAACCTTTGGAATAGTAGTAATTTTTTGTTGAACTAAAAAATATTTTTAGTATGCTTGAATCCACTAAAATACCATAAATAACCATATAAAGAATATTTCCCTCTATAGCTTCCATACTGACTGGAATTGTGAGTATGTTTCTCAGCCACCTTATTATCTGAGCTTTGTTGACCACCAAACATTCCTTTTCCAACCGAAGTCTTCTTTAATAGCTCAGTTTTCTTTTTTTTCCTTATCAGAACCAGATGTATTGGAAACATTTATGTATTGATAATATTTGGAATCATATTTGGACCCATGATTTTTTAAAACTTCTAAATTCTCAGCTTTTTTATTCTTGTTCATGTATATAACTTTCCCATCACTCTTCTCTTCAGAAACACTTACAACATTCCTCTCAACCACTGAAGGTAAATTTTGTTGATCCTTCATAGGTTTCTTCTTACGATAACATTCACTAGCTTAGGAGATTGAGTTTTGGAAACTTGTATTTCTCTCTTCAGCTTTATAAATTTTTTGTTGGAAAAGTTCCAACTCTTATTATTTTGACTTTAACATCACTTTCAGGTTTTCATTATGATTATTTTCATTCTAAATAGATTTCTATAAATCATAAATTTCTTTTACCTGCTTAACTTTATCCTACGTAGTATTTTCTTTATTATTTGGTGAGGAAATTTCAATTTTCAACTTCTTGATTTATTTCTCTTTCCTTATAATCTTTCTCATACATTCTTTCAATTATTCTTTCAAAAGATATTCTAATAGATTTTTTCTTCATAAAAACTATTGAATTCAAATTATTCATCTTTCACTATTAAAATAAACATATTATCACCAACATACTTAGAAGATTTTACATATTCAGTATCATTTTATTCTTCTTCTTTGACTTTATATGAGAAACTTCTTCTTTTTTATTTGAATAAATTCATATCTTTCCCTCTATCAAAATATTTTTCATTATAACCCCATTTCATCCTCGATCTTATTGGCCTTATTTCTTCTTCATCATTATCCACTTTTTTCTTTCTTCATGGAAAATTTTCCACAAAGTTCCCAATGGATCCACATTCAATGGATTTCAAGGGAAGTTTCTTTTTGTATTTACATATAACTCATCTCACATTTTTAGAAAACAGGGATAAAATATAATCAATATTTTTACATAGCTCCTTTTTTGAATTATAATCTCCAACTTCTTCTTCAATAAGAATATACATTGAATTCTATTTCTTAGATTCTTTGAAAGACATTTCTCTATCAACTATTGTTTTTTTATAACGTTCTCCCTTATCATTTTATATGTGATGAGAATTATATACATATCATCTAGAGATAATGTTTCAGGATATATATCTTCCATTGAGGAAACACTAGCATCAAAATTTCCTAAAAGGAACCTCAAGATATTTTCAACAACTGTAGAATCTTCTTACTTATCACTAAGAAATTTGATAATGATGACAATTTCATTCAACCTAGTCAAATCTTTATACATTAGCCACCAAATTTTTAATTTGTCCTTTTTCACTTTTCTGTTTCCTTTGTATATGTTTTTCAACTTGTCCTATATAACTTTTCATGTGGAAACACATTTCAATATTATAAATTACCTATCAGAAATAAATGATAGTAATGAATTCTTTTCCCTTATATTATTCTAAATATTATTCTTATCAACAGATGTAAGAGAAAATTTATCATCAATAGTAGTAAAAACATCTATTACAGCTTCAGGAACATCATAAACAATATAAATAAGATAAGGAAACATTATACGATTCTAGATATGATAGTTCTTTCCATAAAAAACAGAGATACCTTTATTAGTCCCACAATTAAAATTCTATATTAACTTATTTTCAAGACTTTAGTAAATAAAAATGAAGGGAACGTTGCTCTAATACAAATTTTAAGGGCCCAGTCAGGATAATGGTATCACTGAGAGGGGGAGGGTGTGAATTAGTGATATATTTTCTTTTATGTTTCCTATGAAAATGAATCAACCTTTTTCACCTATTAAATATTACTTTCCTTTCTGAAAACAATTCAAACACACATCTATAGGAACATTAGAATTTACAAGGTTCATTATTCAATAAGAATAGTTATTTACTTGTTATGGTTTGGAAATGATCTAATACCACACAATACATCAGAAAATAACCCTATTGTGTGTAATACAATATATAGGATATAACCTTTCACTCATGTATCACTATATACACAATCCAATAGTATATGTGCTTCTTCAAGTATAAATGACGTAATATAATGTTTTTGAAAAAAATACATGCTACAATGTTTCTTTATCAACTTTCACAAATATAAACTTTCAAATAATTTCTTCACTTTCATACCTAGAATCTTGTGTGAAATTCTTGGACATTATAACAAAACATAGTCTAATTTAAGATTCTAATTTTTCCCAGTCTAATTGTTCAATATGATAATATATCTCTTCAGAATACAATTGAGACAATTCTAAACACTTTTTTCTTCAGTCCAAAAATTCCAATATGATAATCCTACCCAATACGATAACTAAATAAATACAACAATCTTTCTCAATGTGATCACCGGATGAATACAATAATCATTTAAATATAATGATCAGTAAAATATGATGACCAGCTAAATATATTGAAAATTGTCTCTTCTACTTTCTCTTCGATATGCCAATATTACTTCAAGAAAAACAATCCAAAAACTACTTCTTCTCTCTAGAATTTCTTTATCGATCCTCCTTCACTCTACCTATCATGAACAGTACATCAATAAGAAAAGTACAATTTTCTTTTCTCCTTTTATACTCATCCCAAATGTGGTTTGGGAAGGATTCCTAAAAACTTTCTCGCTCTACCAAATTACATGAATTTTCATGTTTCCATTAATTTCAGGTGCATCTTGATTTTTTTAAAATTTATCAACTCTTCTCATTTCTTTTAGATACTTCTCAAATACTGTAAAAACTTCAGCTCCTTTATGACTCACTTCACAATCACTAGTCAAATTCTTATTTCCTGTTCTGATTCACTCAGTATAATATCTTAATTACAGTGCTCTGTACCAGTTTCATATATGAATAAGTAGACACTATTTTGATTTCCCGATATGATTTATTCATTATGATTCTCTATACCAACTAATGAAAACAAATTCTTCCAACATCAAGCTCCCCTTTTGAGAACACATACAACAATCTCTATGTAATATAGTTCTTCTTCATTGCATCCCTTGTTCCTAGACACTTCTTCCTCTGAGGATTATGATGTAATATCAATTTAGATGGATCAGTATCAGAAGATTCCACTTCAGAAACTTCTTTTACTTCTGAATACAATACCAATAACTTTCCCTACACAAAAAAATTATTTCTCTGATGAATATGATGGTATACCAAATATGATGGACTGGTATTCGACAACATCGACTTCAGCAACTTCCCTCTTTCACAACTTTCGGATTCCGTCATTACTTCTACCATGACTTTGAATATATTTGAGACCAGATTTATCATAATATGAATTACCAATGAAATTATTATAACTTCCTTATCTTTCATCAACATCATTCTTTCTTTCTTATCCCGAATATGATTGACAAGATTACGATCAGACTAGATACGGTTTCCATCACCTTTTCACTTTAAATTAGATACTCAATTCAATTTTCAAAAATTCTTATTCACATTTATTTCATCAATTTTTTTTCACATATTTTACAAAATAAATATGATTTATAATAACTCTAATATTATCAAAGCATATTCACATTTAAACAATAGCCATACAGACTTCGATTCTCCCCCATTAGAACCACTTCCTCCTGTCCGGACTTGAGGAGAGTCTGATGATCCATTTTATCTCGAAAAAAATTCTCAATATAATGACTAAATAAAAATAAAATTTTTATTATTATCATAACCACCTATTAAGGGATAAGGGGGAACCCAACAAGACTTCAATATTATTTTCACAAAAAACTAAGTCTGGTGATTTCTTTTCTTCTTAAACATCCTCTTCCTTTTAAAATTCATTGGTACAAAAATACAACACCTAAATATGATCTTCCTTATCATCTTGGTCTTAAAAAAATTAGTATAATCATCCTATTTTTTGATGTTGTGGAAATTTGGAATCATTTTCCTTTGATACAAACCTTTATATTATTTTAAATAAAGAACATTTATAAAATATCACTCTATTTATTTTAATAACTATAATATGTTTTTCAATGGATAAAAAAAAGATATAAATGGATATAAATTATTGTTTATAATATTAATAAAATTAATTTTATGATCATAATTTCTTTTCCATTTTCAGTGACAGTGTAATTACCTTGAACGCTTATGCAATGTCGTCACAATAGTTTCACAAGCAGACAAAAAAGAAGGTAAATTATTTTCACAAAAGTAAAAGTAATGTTTTTTGGATAACTTATGGTTTTATATGAATTAATTGGATAATTATAACTTTTATTTTATTTTTATAGTATTTATATTCTAATTATATTGTTATTTTTATTTATTTAATGAAAAAAAATTTAATAATCCTGAAATTGTCTATAAATGGAATTTAATGATTAAAAATTCTTTTGAAATAATTATAAAATCTTGAAAACCCTATAATAAATATATTTTATGTTAAAATTACTATGATTCTTCATGTAAATTTCACTTGAAATTTTAAAAATTACTTTCACTTCTATTAAATATTGAGAAAGTTATTACAACAATTAAGGTTAAAAAAAGTTAAGAAATGGGATAAACAAAAAGATAAGGTTTAAAATGAAACTTAGAATTATATAAGTGTTATTTTATAAATTTATTACAACTATATACTCCATATAATATAGTATTTGAATCTATTTTTTCATTTTAAATTATATATACACATATTAAATATTAATATTTTATTTGTTTACAATATTGTCACCCACCTTGCTTATATAAGGGATCCAACTCTCCTAAATTCATCACACTTATTAATCTATTTAATCAACCAATACCTAACCAAATAAATTTTAAACCTTCCACCCCTTTTCATAGAGGTTTTGGTATCACTAAAAGACTAACATAGAATTCATATTGTATAATCAAAAATAGGTTTTCTGAAGAAGGGTTATAACTCGTAACCAAGTGTTTTCATATTTGTTTCTTATTCCTACCCTAAAAATATAATATAAACATGTATATATGATAAAAATAACATCTTTTATATGTTATTTTTTATGTAATAACCATTTTTCATCTCAGTTTCTATCCCCTTCAAAATAAAAACATTTAATACATGCGGACTATTACCTCTACATAGCAATATGTTTCGTTTGTTATCATCACCTCACAAGACTAGTTATTAAATGTATTTAATGAATTCATATTATATCCATGATTTCATCATTATTCTATAATGATAAAATATTATATACCTTCTGACCCTTCCATCTATTGTAAAATGATGATGCCGTTCATGCATACATGAGGACTACCACCCCCACAAATCCATGTGATTCAATATTCTTCTCTTCCATTAATAACTAGTCCTTAAATTTTATTTAATTTATAAAATTGAAAAATATTTCATGATTAATATTCTATTTATTTTTGGAATAATTACCCCTTCGACCCTGTTCAACAAAATGAAGTTGTTTTGGGATGATAAACTGAACATTCTCAAAATGTTCAACATGAACCTAATCAATTTAGTAACTATAAAATACATGGTAATAAATTAAATTATATGTTTTTTGGTAAGTGAATAAACCTAAAAAAAGTTCTCAAGTAATAAAATAACTAATATATGTTTATTATCTAGGAGTTAAAAAATGTATGTGTCAAGCCAAACTTGAGGTGATGGATTTCTTGTCTCATTTTACTTTCCTTGAGACTTATTTCATTTTCAACACATGTTTTATTTTATGAGGTGTATGAAACTCAAAATGGATTTATTGTATCATTTATTCCCAAAATTATAGTGGTTTTCAAAACCATTTTTTTCTCCTTCAATGTTCTTTTTATTTAAAAGTTGTCAAAGATATAAGGGATTTTTCATTAAACACTCATTTTTTAAGATTAAATGTCCTTATTATCTTTTCTCTCCATTTCCACATTGTTTAAAATATTTTTTTATATTATTAATATTAATCAATGTATGTTAAAATTCATTTTAAACCATTTTTTAATTTTTCTATGATGGTTTTAAAAAACCGTTATTTAAATTTTTACAAGTGTGTTATTATTAAAATTTTTACAAAACTCAAGAAGGAATATTTATTAACGTATATAACATGAGGTTAATTTCCTTCCTCAAGACCATTATTTTCTAAGAATATTCTTATATGTGATTAAATTTAATATTCAAAATAATATCCTACTTTTTTTTCTTGTATTAATTTTGGTTTTAATATTTTTCATATAAAAAATTGTTGTTATTCTTATTTTTTTCATGAACCTAAATGTGATTATATATTTATTTTAAATAGATTAATTTATCATATTTTATTATAATAATGGAATATTCTATGTTTTTTTTTAATATTTTGATCCTTGTAAATTTTTAATGATGACGTGTGATATCTATATATATCTCCAATGCATTACGTAATGATTATTTTCCCTAGGGAATAAATGTTTAAATTAACCAAGTAGGTTATTCCATTTATAAGAGTGATTGTAAGAGTAAAATAAAGAAAAGTATCAAGGTACATGCATGATTTTTCTATGCATAAAAATTATTCTTCATCAAATAATTTTGAATGTATGTTGATGAGCCTATGTTTGAATGTATGTTTGAGTGGTCGTGTTTTATAATAAACCATCATGATTATGATTTTTCCTTTATGATTACATGAAAACGTTTTTTATTATATTTGTGAAGTGTATTTGATTTATTGAGTAAATAAATTATTATTTTATCTCAATTTTCTTTATATAAAGGTTTTATTTTTTATGGGATTTCATAAATTTCAAAATGGACTAAAATGTTTTTTAATTTCATATATCTTACTGATTTTTATGCTCATTTAAAGTTTTTAAATGTTTTTTATAGGTTTAAAGGATTATTAGGAACAATATAAAGGTATATAATTCATCTTTTTTACTCTGATTAAAATTTGAATAAGTGTTTTGAATGAAATATAAGTTTAAATTTAAGAATTATGTTTTATGAAAATTAAGGACATTAAATTGAAGTTTCCACATTGTAATGTCACGTTTGATACGTAAGGGTTTTTCCTAATTCTCTAAAACTCTAAATCTAAAAAATGATCAAAATTTAGAAAATTTAAATCTTTTTTATATGTTATGTAATTATGGTTTGTTAGTTTTAAGGGTAATTATAGTTTTTCTACAAACTATTTATGTGTTAATTCTTTAATTTGAGGGAAATTTGTTTTTCAATAGAAAAAATGTGCACCATATTTTTTAAACTAATTATCATAAGTGATAATTATTTTATTTTATATTACCTATTTAATTCTAGTTGAAACACATTATGATTTTAATATATAAATTTTCAATTTTTTTTGAATTCCCTATTAAAATTGTTGTTTCTTACACGTAAATTATTTTTTCAGAAATTTAATATATATATTTTGAGATCACATTCCATTTATGATAAATGTTCTTTTTCAACTGAATAAATTATGTATCTTCCATACCTATCTTATTGGTTTGATGATGAAAAAATTATAATTCTAGTTGTATACTAGATTACTAATAATTTGTTTCTAATTTATCATAGATTATTTTACCATTGTTATTTTATTTTTTTTTTTTGTTTATTAGATATAAAAAAATTTATTTGGTTCATTATATGTTTTAAGGATCCATAGAACATAGATCTTTGAATGTTACACCAGCTGAAGTAACTATGGCCAACACAAAGATGTGGAAACTTTACTAATTGGAAGAACCCCTTAAGCATAGATGTACCAAATCTTATAAAGTCAAGATACCCCTAAATCACCAAACTAATTTTATACTAATTCCACATAGGGACAACTTCAGATAGTTATAAAAAATATTTATAATTGAAATAAACCATAAATTTAAGGATATAAGTATTTACATGGTTCAAATGTTAAGTCCAACACCCATAGGTGAACAATGTCATATATTTATTTCAATAATTATTATAATATTAACATCAATATTATTTAATAGTCCCATTAGATCAAAAAATCCCAATATGCGTGTACCAGTGTTCCCACCCTTCCTTAATAGTGGGGCTAGATGGTAAATTGGTTATACCATCTTCTAAATATAGTGGAATCCCACAATTCCCCATGGTAACATCCAATTTATTGTATATTTTCCCTGATAGATAGCCAACATAAGATGAACTATGAAATTAAACATTACAAAACATCACACTAAACATTTTTTCCATACCATATTGAAAAACAACAAGTAAAAGACTTTAACATAGAATCACCATAGACCCTTATACATGAATTTATATTAATATTCACACATACATCTTCTAGAACAAGACCACTTTTCAAAACCCACTTTTAGTTCATGACATCTCGACTATCAACCTCCACTAGAAATTCTCTACCATTAATCTGAAAATCAAGTAGAAATGTAACTTTTGATGATTCTATTTCCTGTATTCTGAAATAGAACTTTCAAAGTGAATTCACATTCCTAAAAAACTCACACTTCTACACTTGTTCAAAGTAATCATGGATACCACTAGCACTTAGGAAAAATACTGAACAATATAACTTCTATAGTAAAAAATATGTAGTGTCTCTAACCTTTTTTTGGTTATCATAGTCCCACTACGGTGTAATTTTTCCTCATGCATTCCTAGACTAAAACCTTGGTGATAAATTCATTTGGATTCTAACTTATTTATATCTTTTATAGCACATATACTCCATCTTCTATTATCTTATATCTGAAATAAAATTTTATGTCAATGTGTTTCATCCATGAGTGAAACACTGGACACTTGGATATATTATTTACACTCTATCATAGTAGATAAATGCACCTTTCTATTCACTTTAAATCTCTTTCAGTAAACATTTTAACTATATCAATCATTTCCTTAATTTCATGACTTCCACATATTTAGCATCTATTATATACAGTGATACCATCATATACAACCTAGACATCTAGATAACATTTGTTCCTATGAATATGAATACATAGAATTTGGAACTCTTCAGTGTATTCCTATCATATCTAAATTTAGCATCCAAATAAAACTATAGTGGATCATATATTTCAACAAATGAGGTTGTATCTTCTTGTATTGGGATATATTGGAGGTTCCTCTTCAAAAAATACAGGTGTTCCTTCTTTGTATTATACATTAAATGAAAGATAATTCCTATTTAAAAATCATTGTTAAATCTAGTAGATATCAGAGCATACATCAAGCTAGCTACCATTGATAAAAACATTATTTCACCCTGTACTTAGCCTCATCTCCCATTTTCAGTGCTTTCTTTGTGAATAGTGTAATGTATCCAACCGGTGGGGATGAAACTAGTTTAAATATTTTTATTCTATATAATATTATAAACTTTTGAATGTAATGCATTTATGATAGAACAACACATCCAAATTTCTTATCATTATCAATCCATATTCTTAATATTTTCATGGAATAACTAATATTGTTCATTAAAAACCCTCATAAAAATAATATTTCACCACTGTAATATGTTTCATGTTTATACCCACTATAAAAATTTCATCCACATAAAAAATTATGATGAAAAAATATATAATCCTTAAAAATAATCATATGAAAATGGTGATCTGAGTTTCTCCAAAAAAAATACTTCTCAAACTTGAGGGAGTAAATCTTTTGGATCTATTACATTGGTTCTACTACAAATTATAGACTTCTCTTTATCTTTCACACTAATTCCCCATTTTTGTCTATGAAAACTTCAGGTTTCTTACTATAAAGTTTTTCTTCTAAATAATCCTGAATAAATGTTGTATTTTTATCTATCTACATAAAATGTACACTTTAGGGAGTAACCAAATAAAAACCATTTGGATGGTAGAATTTTTAAGTTCTAATGGGAATATTTTAATGAAATCCACTCTTTATTTCTATTGACAACCTTTCACAACTAGAATAACCATGTAACTCTTACTTACATTGGATTCTTCTAGCAAATGAATGAACTAATTATTGTTTCACTATATTCATTTAATATTATACTTTAATTAGATCCCTTGTTTTTTTATATAATAAATCCAAATTATCTTTTTTAGATAACTCTCACTTTTTGAAACTTCTAGATCTTAATTTTCATTTTAGATTTCTATATCTCTAGATATCCTTCATCCATTATAATTACATAATTTAAATTACTTTTGAACATCTAAACCAATTTTATAATTTTGGAAGATCAATGTAATTAAACAGGTTAATATTGTCTTTTAAAAACTAATAATTATGGAACTTCACCTTCTATAACTCTAACCAAGTATTTCAAAATGCTTGAATATTAAGTAATATATTTTTTATGCAAGATTATAAAATTTTAGTGCTCTCAAAAAACTCAAAAGTATCTTTCCTTCTAGAACTCTAATTCAGAAAAAAATAGGATTTTTTAAATTGATTATTTATTCTCAACTTTCTTTCCCACCAAGTTATTATATCTCTATAAGACATTACCAATGAAGATATAATTTTTTTCTTCTTGATAATATTCGTATTATCATTATCCAAAATTCAGAAACCAAAAATTTCATTATTATATTATAAGGCCCCAACCTTAGACCTTACTTAATCTTGAGTTATTACAAGATTAAGAATTGAGGATCTTTTCAGGTTTAGAATTTTATAGAATTAGATCATAAAACATGCAGTATATTCCACATTTAAACAAAGTGGTTACATAAATATAGTATTCATTTTCCCATCAATGGAAACATATTTAAAATAAAACATGGATTCTTTCTTGACACTTCCTTGACATTATCATCATATCGTGTACCTTTCCTAGGACCTGTGAAAAACATTTCAAAAATAATTGGGATGAGCATAAAAAGCTCAGTAAGGGTTATAAAAATATAGAAAAGAAACATGAGTTCATATATACATAATAAGGAAATCATACTTTACCCATAAAACATAATCACTTTAACATACCTCATGAAATCAGGAATAAATCATAGAAATCATAAGACATAAAGGTAACTTGAGGCATTCATAACATTATTACATAGGGAGTAACCCTCTTGGTTATGTTTGGAATACCCACCACAGTATATTCCCTAAATCTCTTCGGAGAAACCTTAATGTTTCACTCCTTCGCATTACCCAATGCATTGGAGAGCTATATCGGGCTCACCTGCCCTTAGTTTATCACGGAACCACCCGTATTCATAAACAATGCCCAAGAACCATAACATAATCATAGAACATAACTTAAGAAAAATGGAAAGATAACATTACCACATTGTAATAACAATATAGCATTTTAAGATATTGAAATAATGGATCCATTCTAAAAACCATTTTCAAAACCATTTAAAACATTTAATAAAGAGATTTTTGAATCAAAGTGTCCCATACCACTTTGAAGATTTTTACATTTTAAACGATTAATATCCATATAAATAAATCCTTAAAACCATTTTGAAAACATGGATATTAATGATAAATATTTATAAGTATAAATCATTAAAACATTTAAAACGATATTTTAGTTAAAGGGTTTTTAACAAAATAAGAGACACTTGAATACCATAATTAAGGAATAACATTTAATCATAACTTTATAATATCATTAGAATAAATGGATTCATGATATAATATTCCAAATGATATTATATACACCATATAAGAGTGAATTGGTGCATAACAACAATGAAGTCTCAATAGAAATGTAAAATGAGATGAAATCCCGTATAAAGAAGGTATCCTTAAATTAAGCATAAATCAATCTCATAATTATGCGTGAAAAATATAAATACACCCAATATAAGTGGATATTAAGGGTAAAACAATCAAAGTTCATTCACACATATTCAAAGGATGACATATTCAACAACTACAAGTTGAACCCAAAGAAATTGAATTTGGGTTAAGAAGTTCCCTTGCAAAAATTTGACAGCCTAACGGCGTCACTACAAAATTCAGAAAATGAGTTGATGAGAGATAAAAAGGGGATCTCATCACAAGGGCATAAAATTTAAATCAATAAGGATATAGAATAACATATCCCAACATAATATTATGTGAATTAAAATACATAACAAAAGAAGTCTTTTAAAAAGAGGAGGGTGAAAGGTTCCCTTACCGACATGGGTATCCTTCGAAACATACACCCCGTCAAAGAAGGACAATACAACATTGATGTACATACTCATAAATGAAATTATATTACACAATGAGTAAAATAATGGTCAGTACATACACCACTCAAAGGAAATTGTGGCAAATGTAGAATAAATCTCACGGGAATAAAAGTGAGATGAAAAATCCCTTACGAAAACTCGGCAGCCTAACGGCGCCACTTAAAACTTACAAAAATGGATTGATGAGATCAAATAGGGTCTCTCATCATATTAACATAAAGTTTAAAGAAATATTAATATAAAATAACATCCCTCAACATAACAAATAGGAGCTTAAAATAAGTGACATAAAAGAGAGTACTTAAAAAGAAAGAGAGAGGTTAGATCTCTTACGAATATTCGGCAGCCTAACGGCGCCACTAAAAACTTCCAAAATGGATTGATGAGAGAGAATAGGGTCTCTCATCATATGAACATAAAAATTACAGTAAGACTAATATAAAATAATATCCCAATAACAAGAAAGATGATCTTTAAAAGGAATGACATAAAAGAGTGTACTTAAAAAGAAAGTGAGGAGTAGGATCCCTTACCTCAAGTCCGACTTGTCTTGTTCGTTTCTTTATATTCCTGAATAATAAACTTTGGTCAACTTATAATTTCCTAAGGACCTCCTTTAAAGATTATTATTCATTTAATATCACATATTATAATGTTATAATAATTGTTTAATAATGTTAGTTCATATCAGACGTTTTTGCCGATGTTTGGTACATGAGTCAAAAATGAACTTGTTTGAAAAAATGATTGCCCATGTAGTTATAAGTAAATAATTTCCAGAATATTATTAATTATTAAAATATCATATATATCCAGTATATATTCATTTTAAACTATTCCATATCATTTGGAGATAAAAACAAAAAGCATCGTTCATGGAGACGGTAGGCCGTACGTACGCATGAACGCTACTTTCATTTTTTCTTTTTCATATTAATGGAATTATAAATAATTGATATATATATATATATATATATTATAATTAAAGTATAATATATATGTTATATAGGTCACATATGTTAATTAATTTCATTCCTTATACATTCCATGTATTGCATGTACGAGCCACATCACTTGAAGGGGCGGTAGTCCACACTTCCTCATATGAAATTATCCCATTTACACAACATGAAGAGAATAAAGGTATATTTTAAATATAAAATACAGAAGCATATAGTAAACATAAATACCATATATATCATATATAAAATACAGTTACATCATAATGGCCACCTTTAAATGTGTTAAAAGAATATTGAGCAATCATCGTTTCGTGAGGCAGAAAATCGCCAACCACAGAAACAGTATGGTCTTTAACCATTAGACGAAGGTATGTGTAAGTTTAGATCGAATACTTCTTATAAACACATCCTAGTATATTTAAGATAGTGTATTTGTTACAAAAGAAATTAATAAAAAGAGTTTAGGGGGTTGGAGAAGAAAAATAAAACAAAAGGACTCAAGTGAAGACATTACCTTAAAATCGGGTAACTCCCTTTGGTTTGAGATCAAAGGCTTCCTTGGGAAGACTTCTTCCCAAAGTGAGGATTCAAGGAGTTGGAGAGGGATGTGGAGAGACAAAATTGGCAGGGTTTGGCCGAGCCAAAGGCTTTGGAAGTGTGGGTAAGGAGGTAGAGGTGGGGGCCTTTTATAAGAGGAGAGGAGGGGCACTCTTAGAAAGTAAAGAAATGTTACTTTATTTTAGAATGAGTTTGGGATTTTAATGGTCCCACATTGGTGTGTTTATAGTATAAGGTGATAAGGGTTCGAAATAAACCCATCCAATAGGTTTTGGACATGTGTAGGGCTTATATTTTACATTATCTTTCCATTTTATTTAAATCATTAAATAATGAGGTCATTGCTACATCATCATGATGTCATAAATAATTTAATTTATTTAATGTTTAAAAATTATAAAAAAATACTATGATTTTGGAAATCATTTTATCTTTCCAATGACTATTTATAGTCAAAAATCTGACTTGTATAACCCCATGTAAAAATTGTTTTATTAAAACATCTCATGTTTGTGTCATTTTTACTTTAACATTAAATAAAAAGGTATTTATGTCATTTTCCAACCAAAGTGGCTCAATGGGGTCCCCAAGTTGACCCATGGATTTTCTTGGTCGGCCATGACACATCAAATGAGGGTAGGACATGTTTCTAGGTCATTTCATTTTATTAAAACATTATTCTTACCTTAAACTACACTAATTACCTCTAATCGCGATTAAAAACATAATAAGTTACTATTCACCAACAAATTATTTTAATACCATTGAACAACATTTTACTTCTTAATTACAACCAATTATGTAGGATTTTTGAAATTCAAAACACAAAGATGGAAAAATTTCATTTAAATAGAAAATCAGTTTTTATAAGTACCACTTAGTGGTTTCACTATTCATCAAAAATTGAAGTTTTTCAGAAAATTACCAAAAATTTACCCTAAGCTATATTTGATATTCTGAATTCAAAAATGATCTCTATTTTACAAAATTAAAAAAATATAAGTTTAATTAATTAATTTAATAATTAATTCCCGCTGTCAAAACAAATAGCGTGTTTTTATGAAACAAAATGTATCAAAAGATTGACACTAGTTTAAGTCCGATTTCAAAGTGAAATTAATTACAATGACCAATATTGGATAAAATGGTAAAAATATATTCTAATTTCACTTTAAAACCAATTCAAAATATAATCTAATCATATAAATAAATTATATTAAAAAGATTTTTTGAATTAAAATACAACGTTTTTCACTATTCATTAAAAAATGAACTTTATCGGAAAGATACCAAAAAATTTACACAAAGTAAATTTTGATGTCCCGATTCTAAATAAGAATTTTATTTTGTCAAATATAACACATAAAATTGTCAAAAAGTGGATTTAAAATAGGTTCTCCTTCAAAAGGTGGTTAATCGACCTTTTAAAGAATATTAGAATGTCTACGCTTAAAATTGGATTCATTCGCATTTTTAATCCTCTAAAATTTATTGTAAAGAGTAAAAATATTTGACAAACATATATAATCATTTTTTAGTTAGTTCTATTCATTCCCGCCATTACAACGGCTAGGCGTTAACTACCATTTAAAATAATATTATTTTATTATTAGTGTGCAACGTAAGATTCCCAAGAAACTCGTTGTTGCGTGTTGGGTACGTCATCGAGAATAGCATCCCCTTTAAAGTCATATTAATATTTTATTCACAAATATGGATAAATGTGAAAATTTCATACTCTTTATTTACTTGGGGTGTTACATCCTTCCCCCCTTTTGGAAATTGCGTCCTCGCAATTTTAAAATTGGGCTTGGAAACATCCTTGAAAGTCCCACATCGGAACAAGAGTCGGTAAAACAATCACTTTAAAATAAAGGAAGATAAGTATAGAGGTCACTCGAGTTAACCCATACTAGGATTCCATGTAGGAAAACATGGACATAGAGGAGAAACATAGGGTCATGTTCTGATGGAGAGTGATAGAAAACATGTTTAGAACAAAGATAACCACAAGAAAATCACAAACTTGTGATGGGTTAAATGGTATTTGATTCCCCAGTAAGAAAAGTTAATAGACAACATTTTTTTTAAGTTACTTTTTATTAAGGAATTTATTCATAAGGAAACATAATCACTTATCATGTTGACTTTCAACTTTTATTATATTCCTTACACAAACTCATATTTTCTTCAAAAGACGAGTATTTAGGAAGACTTGTTCACATTAAGAGTACTATAATCAACTTCTAGAGAATCACCTAATCCACAAAAGAGAACTATATACTTTCCATGTCTTTATACTTTAACCAAAACCAAAACCAAAAAGGTTAGTACAAGATCATATAATCCAGAAAAGGATAACCCTTTGTAAAAATAAAATCTATTCTTAATCTCCAAAATTTGTCCAACAAAACCCAAATTTCAACGAGGACCATTCGATAAACAATTTGTCCATAAAATTCTTCAAATTAAACCAAACTAAGATTGAAACCCAAATATTTGAAGGATTTAGTCACATATTCTTCCAAGTTAAATCGTAAAATTTATCTCCAAACAACGTCAGCTTCTCTTAATGTCTCGTATTGAAAAGTAATTAACCTAATCACATATCCTCCATGATAGGTTAATAAATTTCCATAGATAACCCAAAATCAACTTACTCTTAATTCATAAAATCATCTAACTAAAAATAATCAGTCAAACTAACTAGGGACTTCATGTAGTCCAGTGGTAGGTGATAAATACCAGTCGCACTTTGGTTCTGGGTTCGATTCCCACAGCATTGTCCGATGTGACGGGTTGTCACACGGTCTGTGTGTTCTCCTTTTTCCAAAACTACATAATTCTTAAAACATTCCCCAAAAGGAGATAAAATCTTAAAAAATGATCATAACATATTTTAACCTCAAGTTTATCTCATTCCTTTCATTTTCCATCATATCATAGAGTAACCCATAATTACCTAAAAAGTAAGGATCATATAAACCCTAATGGTTACCTTAATAATTATTACCTGAACATCCACATCGATTTGGCCATCTTTTGCATGATGCATTGGAGAAATCACCAAGGTTGAAGTGGTTGATCATGACTCTTTAATAGTTGGTTTAGAACAACCATGAGATTCCTCATTAAATCCCCCATTTCATCCAGTCTCTTAATCAGAGAACCACCACAGTTTCCTTCAAACCCATTGTCACTTTGGTGCCTGCTAGATCGATCCATTTACTAAAATCAAAAATGTCAGTGTGAGTATATCAACATAACCATCATGTACTAATTAGGAATATAAACACTAAGATATACTTACTCATTCACTTTATCTAAAAACTATGACTCTTTCTAAAATCCTAGCCAATATGGTAATGTCACTTATGCTTAAAGAAACCCCTAACATCTAAAGTTATCTAAACCGACCTATGATACCAACTATAAGTCCCCAACCTTAACCCTTACTTAATCTTTAGTTATTAAAAGATTAAGCATTGAGGATATTTTCAGGTTTAGAGTTTTAGAAAATTAGATCATAAAACTTGCATTATATTCCACATTTAAACAAAGTGGTTACATAAAGATAGTATTCATTTTCCCATCAATAGAAACATATTTAAAATAAAACATGGATTCTTTCTTGACACTTCCTTGACACTATCATTATATCATGTACCTTTCCCTTGACCAGTGAAAAACATTTCAAAAAGACTTGGGATGAGCATAAAAATCTCAGTAAGGGTTATAAAAATATGGAAAATAAACATGAGTTCATATATACATAAGAATTAAATCATACTTTACCCATAAAACATAATCACTTTAACATACCTCATCAAATCATGAATAAATCATAGAAATCATAAGACATAAAGGTAACTTGAGGCATTCATAACATTCTTATGTAGGGAGTAACCCTCTTGGTTACGTTTGGAATATCCACTACAATATATTCCCTAAATCTCTTCGGAGAAACCTTAACGTTTCACTCCTTCGCATTACCCAATGCATTGGAGAGCTATATCGGGCTCACCCACCCTTAGTTTATCACAGAACCACCCGTATTCATAAACAATGCCCAAGAACCATAAAATGATCATAGAACATAACTTAAGCCTAATGGAAAGATAACATTCCCACATTGTAATAACAATATAACATTTTAAGATATTGAAATAATAGATCCATTCTAAAAACCATTTTCGAAACCATTTAAAACATTTAATAAAGAGATTTTTAAATCAAAGTGTCCCATACCACTTTGAAGATTTTAACATTTTAAACGATTAATATCCATATAAATAAATCCTTAAAATCATTTTGAAAACATGGATATTAATTAGAAATATTTATAAGTATAAATCATTAAAACATTTAAAACGATATTTTAGTTAAAGGGTTTTTAACAAAATAAGAGACACTTGAATACAATAATTGAGGAATAATATTTAATCATAAATTTATAATATCATGAGAATAAATGGATTCATGATATAATATTCCAAAGGATATTATATACACCATATAAGAGTGAATTGGTTCATAACAACAATGAAGTCTCAATAGAAATGTAAAATGAGATGAAATCCCTTATAAAGAAGGTATCCTTAAATTAAGGATAAATCAATCTCATAATTATGTGTGACAAATATAAATACACCCAATATAAGTGGATATTAAGGTTAAAACAATCAAAGTTCATTCACACATATTCAAAGGATGACATATTCA
This sequence comes from Viscum album, assembly GCA_963277665.1. NCBI lineage: Eukaryota > Viridiplantae > Streptophyta > Magnoliopsida > Santalales > Viscaceae > Viscum > Viscum album. The sequence goes on along the minus strand of OY728155.1, from coordinate 1,785,376,583 downwards.
ACAACTACAAGTTGAACCCAAAGAAATTGAATTTGGGTTAAGAAGTTCCCTTGCAAAAATTTGACAGCCTAACAGCGTCACTACAAAATTCATAAAATGAGTTGATGAGAGATAAAAAAGGGAATCTCATCACAAGGAAATAAAATTTAAATCAATAAGTATATATAAGAACATATCCCAAAATAATAGTATGTGAATTAAAATACATAACAAAAGAAGTCTTTTAAAAAGGGGAGGGTGAAAGGTTCCCTTACTGACATGGGTATCTTTCGAAACATACACCCCGTGAAAGAAGGACAATACAACATTGATGTAAATACTAATAAATGAAATTATATTACACAATGAGTAAAATAATGGGCATTACATACACCACTCAAAGGAAATTTTGGCAAATGTATCATAAATCTCACAGGAATAAAAGTGAGATGAAAAATCCCTTACGAAAACTCGGCAATCTAACGGCGCCACTTAAAACTTACAAAAATGGATTGATGAGATCAAATAGTTTCTCTCATCATATTAACATAAAGTTTACAGAAAGAGGAATATAAAATAACATCCCCCAACATAACAAATAGGAGATTAAAAGAAGTGACATAAAGGAGAGTACTTAAAAAGAAAGAGAGAGGTTAGATCTCTTACGAAAATTTGGCAGCCTAACGGTGCCACTCAAAACTTCCAAAATGGATTGATGAGAGAGAATAGGGTCTCTCATCATATGAACATAAAAATTACAGTAAGAGTAATATAAAAGAATATCCCAATAACAATAAAGATGATCTTTAAAAGGAATTACATAAAAGAGTGTACTTAAAAAGAAAGTGAGGAGTAGGATCCCTTACCTCAAGTCCGACTTGTCTTGTTCGTTTCTTTATATTCATGAATAATAAACTTTGGTCAATTTATAATTTCCTAAGTACCTCCTTTAAATATTATTATTTAGTTAATATCACATATTATAATGTTATAATAATTGTTTAATAATGTTAGTTCATATCAGACGTTTTTGCCGATGTTTGGTACATGAGTCAAAAATGAACTTGTTTGAAAAAATGATTGCCAATGTAGTTATAAGTAAATAATTTCCATAATAGTATTAATTATTAAAATATCATATATATCATGTACATATTCATTTTATACTATTCCATATCATTTGGAGATAAAAAATGAAAAGCACCGTTCATGGAGACGGTAGGCCGTACGTACGCATGAAGGCTACTTTCATTTTTTCTTTGTCATATTAATGGAATTAAAAATAAATGATATATATAAATATTATAATTAAATTATAATATATATGTTATATAAGTCACATATTTTCATTAATTTCATTCTTTATGCATTCCATGTATTGCATGTACGAGTCACATCACTTGAGGGGGCGGTAGTCCACACTTCCTCATATGAAATTATCGCATTTACACAACATGAAAAGAATAAAGGTATATTTTAAATATAAAATACAGAAGCATATAGTAAACATAAATACCATATATATCATATATAAAATACAGTGACATCATAATGGCCACCTTTAAAGGTGTTAAAAGAATATTGAACAATCATCGTTTTGTGAGGCAGAAAATCGTCAACCACAGAAATAGTGTGTCCTTTAACCATTAGACGAAGGTGTGTGTAAGTGTAGCTCAAATAATTCTTATAAAAACATCCTAGTATATTTAAGATACTGGAGTTTTTACAAAATAAATGAATAGAAAAGAGTTTAGGGGGTTGGAGAAGAAAAATAAAAAAAAAAGGACTCAAGTGAAGACATTACCTTAAAATCGGGTGACTCCCTTTGGTTTGAGATCAAAGGCTTCCTTGGGAATACTTCTGCCCAAAGTGAGGATTAAAGGACTTGTATAAGTATGTGGAGAGACAAAATGGGCAGGGGTTGGCTGAGCCAAAGGCTTTGGAAGTGTCGGTAAGGAGGTAGAGGTGGGGGCCATTTATAAGAGGAGAGGAAGGGCACTCTTGGAAAGTAAAGAAATGTAACTTTATTTTATAATGAGTTTCAGATTTTAATGGTCCCACATTGATGTTTTTCTAGTATAAGTTGATAAGGGTTCAAAATCCACACATCCAATAGGTTTTGGACATGTGTAGGTCTTAGATTTTACAATATCTTTCCATTTTATTTAAATCGTTAAATAATGAGGTCATCGCTGCATCATCATGATGTCATAAATAATTTAATTGATTTAATGTCTAAAAATTATAAAAAAACTACTATAATGTAGGAACTCTTTTTATATTTAAAATGACTATTTATAGTCAAAAATCTGACTTGTATAACCCCATGTAAAAAATGTTTTAGTAAAACATCTCATGTTTGTGTCATTTTTACTTTAACATTAAATAAAAAGGTATTTATGTCATTTTCCAACCAAAGTGGCTCCATGGGGTCCCCAAGTTGACCCATGGATTTTCTTGGTCGGCCATGACACATCCAATGAGGGTAGGACATTTTTCTAGGTCATTTAATTTTATTAAAACATTATTCTTACCTTAAACTACACTAATTACCTCTAATCGTGATTAAAAACTTAATAAGTAACTATTCACCATCAAATTATTTTAATACCATTGAACCACATTTTAATTCTTAATGACAACCATGTATGTCAGATTTTTGAAATTCAAAACACAAATATGGCAAAATTCCATTTAAACGGAAAATCAGTTTTTATAAGTATCACTTAGTGGTTTCACTATTCATCAAAAATTGAAGATTTTCAGAAAATTACCAAAAATTCACCCTAAGATATATTTGATATTCCGAATTCAAAAATGATTTCTATTTTACAAAATTAAAAACATATAAGTTTCATTAATTAATTTAATAATTAATTCCCACTGTCAAAACAAATAGTGTGTTTTTATGAAACAAAATGTATCAAAAGATTAACACTAGTTTAAGTCCAATTTCAAAGTGAAATTAATTACAATGACCACTATTGGATTAAATGGTAAAAATATATTCTAATTTCACTTTAAAACCAATTCAAAAGATAATATAATCATATAAATAAATTATATTAAAAATATTTTTTGAATTAAAATACAACATTTTTCACTATTCATTAAAAATGAACTTTATTGGAAAGATACTAAAAATTTACACAAAGTAAATTTTGATGTCCCGATTATAAAAAAGAATTTTATTTTGTCAAATATAACACATAAAATTGTCAAAAAGTGGATTTAAAAGAGGTTCTCCTTCAAAAGGTGGTGAATCGACATTTTAAAGAATATTAGAATGTCTACGCTTAAAATTGGATTCATTCACATTTTTAATCCTCTAACATTTATTGTAAAGAGTAAAAATATTTGACAAACATATATAATCATTTTGTAGTTAGTTATGTTCATTCATGCCATTACAACGGCTAGGCGTTAACTACCATTTAAAATAATATTATTTTGTTATTAGAGTGCAACGTAAGATTCCCAAGAAACTCGTTGTTGCATGTTGGGTACGCCATCGAGCATAGCGTCCCCTTTAAAGTCATATTAATATTTAATTCATAAATATGGATAAATGTGAAAATTTCATACTCTTTATTTACCTGGGGTGTTACATATATCCCACTATGAAGCATTATTAAGACATATATTTGAGTTTATCTAAATCCATGATTAATAATGAACATAAGAAATAATTTGAAAAATGTTGATGTGGGTACCTTTTTATTGTTTATCATTCCACAACATATCTTGAGTCTCTTTATCCATTAGTATAGACGGACTCCTTTTAATAAGGTATACTCCAAAATCTATTTCTTCCACTCATATCTCCATGGAAATTCCAAAATGTATCCTTGTGATCTATTCCTTCATATTTAACATCTAATTAATCTACTCAACCACAACATTATACTCTAGTGTCTAGGGTTAAATTGTTTTCTAACCTGATTCATTTTCTCCAGAAGAAGTTCTAGAAACCCATGTTACTATATTCATCACCATAATCACACATTATATATTTCATCTTACTTCTAGTCTCTTCCTCCAAGAAGTACCCCATTATAGAAAACAATCTGAGAACCTCATATTTTTTCTTTTTAATTTAGACTCAGAATTTCCTTATAGAATTATAGATGAATTTCATTAAGTAAAATGATCCACCATGAGAAAAAACTACTATATGACCACAAAAATCTATTCTCAATAACTATGACTACTGATAATTTTTCATTGTTCTATTAAATTTCGATAAAAACTTTTCATTATTTATTAGTATACATCTCTCATGACTTACATAATCCTTGTAATCAACTTCAATATAACATTTGTCTAAAAAACTCACATGTTCTTCTCACTAAGATACCCAAGACAATAGTTCCATAACTCTATGATTTCTAAAGTTTTCATTATAGAAATTATTTATCCCTTTAAACTTATGATCATATACAACATAATTTATTTTACTCCCATATACATGAAAATAGAACCATGAGAAATTTTCAACACTCTATTCATGAAGCTATTATTGAATATTACTTCATCCAGCTGACCAGTGAAAATTATGTTCCTCAACAAACATGTTTTTTGATAAACTCCCATCACATAAAGGTAACTTCTTTTCTCCATGTATAAATTAACATCCCCATTCCTCATGATATTGAGATCTTTATAATTATAAAATTTAACCTTATCAAAACTTCTAAATGCATAATTTTACTAATATCCCTTTTAGAGTGTAAAGTGGAATGATGAATCCAAATCAATGATCCATGATTCTAATGGAGTTTTGAAAAATATAAATAATATCTTATTACCTTAATCTAAAAAATTAATAGAACATGAGCATTTAGAATCTACCCTTATGGAATTCACAATTCACTCCCTGCAATCTTTCTAGAGATGGACTCTTTCCTTATACTTCCATTAACCAGATCCATGACTAATCAATTTACCCAACCATGTTTTATAGAACGATCATCTATGTTCTTCGAAAATATAAAATGAAAATTTTATCCTCTACAGTCTTCATTCAGCATGTTTCTAATAAGTTATTTTAATTCCTTCTCTTTGATATTTCTAAAAAATATGAGATTTCTATCCACCTCAATCACAATGTACTTGTTTTTACAAGAGTTATGGAAATTTCAATCCCATACTAAGACTTCAAAGGTGATGATAACAGTAGTAGTTAATACACATTTTCTTTAAGCATTGGATTAAATGAATCAAGTGGGCTCAAAATTATATTATAATCATTAACATTATCAAATATTAGTCTTCCTTATAATATCATAATTTTGAATAGCCTATACATCATGAACACATTATGCATTATTGTTATGTTCTCATACATTTCTACCTAATATTACATCATCTATCTTGTGGTCTTCATCACTCAGATGTTAAATAAGACATTTTTTGATAATTACACTCAAATAAATTCAATTTTTTTCAATCTAGAATTTTCCATTATACTTTATTCATGGCTCATAGTTTAAATCCCTTAAAATAAAGATTTAGGTCCTTTAAAATCTGATATTCATCCATCTACAAACTCTATAGTGTAGAGTTTATTTAATTGAAAATTTTATTCAAAAACATTCCTTATTTTGAAACCATACCTTTAAAAATAATAAATATCATTGAATGAAAACATTTAAATACAATATTTTTCCCAGAGTCAACTACCAGGTGTGTTTTCGGAACTTGCTAAAACCAGAAGTTCAAATACCAGTTATTGGGTAACCATGGAACATTAATATCTAGGTATTACACTATTAAAACTTATAAAGGTAATGAATATCTCTAGAAACATCACTGATTAGAATAAACCCATGATAATTATACACCATAACTTAATAATTCAAGATTACCCTAAATCACAACACAAATTCCATACTCATTCCACACTCAAACAAAAAATTAAAAATCTTAGAAACAAAATAAAACATATAGGTTCAATAAATTTTAAAATTAAGAGTAATAAGTATTTATGTGGTTTAGACATTAAGACCTCCATCAACCAAAACACACAGATTTATTTTGAATTCAATGAATGTTAGAGGATTATAATCACTATTGAGAAATCATTAAATTAAATCATTATTTACTAGATTTGTGTATAAGTGATCCCACCACACATTTATAGTGAGGCTTAGTTAGTCCAATAATTACACCAACTTCTGAAATATATGTAGGACCCGTTATTCACAATGGTATCCCATGATATTTTTTTCCTACACCTATCATAATAACTATCTTTTGATGAATAGATAAATTTTCCTTTACATAACATATGATGACTCTTACAATCTATTATTTTCTTGCATAAATTTGTGAGTATTACATTAACGTTCCATTATTATAATCCCTTATGTATGACATTACCATAACATATGCACATTAATTTTTTAACGTGACCACTTTGTATAACTATTTTCTAGATCATAACATTTGGGTCACCTTTCTACACTAGAATTTCCCTGCCATTTGTTTGAGCATCGGGCTAAAATTTTACTTCTAAATATTATACTTCTGATAACTATTTATGGAACATAAAAAATGACTTCACATTACTAGAAATTTAGAGGTATTTTTTGTCAGTGTATGGTAGGGAACATTTTACTTGAGTTATAAAATAGGGATACCCCCTCACACTATTAATTCATTGAGTGGCACAAGTGGAGGAGGAAACAAGAAAGATTTGTTTGGATTGATTTTATACTTGATGGTTTAAAAATATTCTTTATAAATTTGGGTGATTCATTAAGCCATAAAATTTAGTTTGGTGATTTAATTAGAGTGTTTTCATGTTTTAATTTGGTTATTTAGTAATATTGTATTGAAAAATTATATATTTATATTTTTTAACATGATCTAAGGAGTCTCAGGTTGTGGGTATTTTTATTGAATTATAATCATGGTATCCCTCTTCCATAAGTAATATTTTAAAAAATGATTTGTTTTGATAAAAAATATTTGAAATTAAAAAATTGATTTATAAATTGATTTTAATTTAAAAAATCATGAATATTATTAAATAGTAATATTTCAGACATGATTTTTAAATTTCTTCCACTAAAAATTGAAGCTAATATAATTACCTACATTTAAAAAACATGTTGAAATGTGGTGATTCAAATTTAGTAAAATGTATTAAAAAAATATGATAATTTTCATTATTTTTATAAAAACCACTAATTAACTGATTTTCTTAAGAAAAATTAACTATTATTCTTGTTTTTAAAATAATCATTAATTACATATATTTTTGAAACATTGTTATTTAATACATTTTTAATTATCCATGTTTTTTAATGTTTTTAGTTATGAAGGTTTTTAAAAATACCTCTAATTATTAATATTTAAAAATATTGTTAATTTACCATCATTACATTTCCCCTTATTTTTTGAAAACATATGTAATGATATTAAACGTGTTTTTAAAAGTAACTGATAAAAATTTCAAGTAAAATGAATTTTCCCTATAGTTTTTTGAGATATACCAGATATATATCTAAATTTTTTTTCCCATAATGGAATTCCATTTGAGGATTTATATATATATATATAATATAACTCAAGATATTTTAGAATTCAAATTTTGTTGTAAAGTTATAAAAGACACAATGATCCATTTATGGATTGATGTAATTATCTTGATGTTAGAATGTCTATTTTTATACTATAATCATAGAGTTTGGTTTCATTAAAGTTTATAAAATCTTGGTCGTGGAAATTAGTCTCAATTATATTAATGGGTCATGTATCCTACTTACTGAGTATGGATATTAATTGAGATCTATCTGAAATGGTGTTTGGTTTGAATTAAATTGCATATATTAGTAATGTCATAAATAGTTTTAGCATATATATCTATATGAAGTTATATTTACCTATGTTTTGTGGTATGAGTCTTATAAAGTCTCAATTTCCTTCTATAGAGACAGAAAAGAAACAATTGAATGAGATTCCATATGCTTTTATAATAGGATGAATCATGTATGAAATGTTGTGCACTCAGCCTAATATATCTTTTTCTTTAATCATAACCAATCAATGAAAATAAAATCTTTATGTGAGTTATTAAATTGATATAAATAGTATATTTAATCACTTGAGAAGTAATATGAATACCCTATTGGTCCTTAAAAGTATGGAAGATCTCATTATAATTGGTTATGCTGATACTTGCTTCCAAATTAATAAGAATGATTTGATTTCTCAATCTATGATTGTTTTCTACCTTAATGGTGATGATATTAGAATTAATATTTATGAGTATCCATAAATATACGATTCTATAAAAAAAATATGATTATATTGTTAAACTATATGTTATGAAGGAATTTATTTGGATTAAAATGATTATTATTAAACAAGGGGTGGTACCTATCATGTGATGTGTGATATAGTTGTTTTGTTAATACAATATATCCATCATGAAATATAAGGAATCATGGTCTCTATAAAGTATTAAACACATCCTTTTAAGATATTATTTCTTTAGAGTTGTCATGTAAATATTTTTTGAGTGGTAACAAATTATAATACAGTGAAACCATTTACAAAACTACTAACATGACAAAAAAATATAGGCATATAAAATAATTGAAAATTAGATACATCATGAATTAGCTGGAAATATATTTATTTATCAATATTACCTATCTAATTTATTTGATATAAAAAAAATTATTAAAAAAACGTATTATAGTTTTATTATTAAAGGAAATTCCACTTTATAATTTATTCATATGGGTTTCATATATTATATGAGAATAAAATTATAATTAACCACTCATAGTAAAACTCAATATTTTCTATAATAATTATTTTTATGAAAAATAATGGATTATTAAAACAATCTAACAATTTCATGAGTAAAGACTCATAAAAAGATCCATAATTTTCTCATGTGAAATAAGTATCATAGGTTTTTAGGACTGGTCTACTAGAGTATATCATATGTAATGTCATACATATTGTATTTGATTTATTTTGGGGTGTATACATTATATGAATCCCCATTACATGAGGTTGAAAATGTATCTTTCATGTTAACATTTATACTATGATAACTTTATTACACTATACTTAAGGTTGAGTAAAAAATGGGTGGTTGGGTATGATATTGATCATGTTGTGGGTTTTTCTTATCCAAGATAAGAATTTTTTTCTTCAATATAATATAAATGGAATATGGGTCCACAGTTAAATTTGGTTGAGGAAATAAATGTTAATTCTTAGTTGAGTAACATTTTATACATTCATCAAATCAGATGAATTAAATTAGGTGCATTTATCTTGATTAGTCAATCAATTTCAATGGAATGTATCATTATGTGGTGTGATTGTTTATAATGTCACCTTTAATTTCAAAGAAATTTAATACCTCAGTCATTATAATATTGAAATATCATGAACTCAATTCATATATATTATGAAATTGTTTTATTAAATTTTCCTATTTATATGCATGAATAGTGGTTTCCATTTAAAAATATAAAACATGAGGTATTTAAATGATAATGAAATTTTAATTTAATTATATAAAATAAACTTTAATTCAAAATAAATTTTATGAAAATGAATATCAAAATGAAATAAAATTATTTAAAATTCATATCATCACTTAAAATTGAACTAGAATTAATATCTCCCTACAATATCAATGAATAAATATTATAGTTAAGTTCATAATTATTAAATAATTATAGTAAACACGTCGAGGCCTAAGAGTGATTAATTAGGTTTGACTCTATAAAATCTATAGAGATAAACCAATCATTCATACAATGTTCAAGAATTTAGAAGTTAATACATATTAATTAATAATCCATATACTAAAAACGTTTCTTATTTAAATTTAACCAAAATAATGATGGAATTTTAATAGTATTAGAAAAAATCAGTACATGAATTGAAAAAAGAAAAAATTATAATAAATGGATGAAAAGAAAAGTAAATATTGAATACAAAATCAAAATCTAAAATAATGAATTAATTTTTCTATATTTATTATATTTCTACAAAAATGGAGTAATGGGAACATAGAGATACTTCTAATGATAGAATAAAAAATAAACAGGAGAAAATTATGATACTATAAGAATAATAATTATGATAAAAACTACACTACACTACCACTTCTGATAATCTATATCAACTGAAAAGTAATGATAATAACACAATATAAACATATAAAAATATAACTAAAATGATGAAATTAGGATAAAACATATTCTAATGGATAGATCTCTCAAACTACATGAAATGAACTCTTTACTTTTTTATTCTACATATCAAAACCCAACTTTATATACATTGAAAATCAAATACCCCTATGAACTACCTATACTCAGTTAATATTTATAAATAAATACACAATAAAACTTCTCTAGAATCTTCTCCTTAACTCAATTATGAAAATTATTGATTTATTTATTATTTAAAATAAAATTTTTGAAGTTAATATCATTTTTTGAATTGTTTTTTTATTTCAGAAAACACTTATTCCATTTATTTATAAAATTAAAAAACAATAAAATTATTTGTTGCATGCATGTAATAATAGACATAACATATAACATGTTATTTATTTACTTAAATTTTAAACACATAAAATATATTATTTAATTACATGACTTATATAATAAAAGTATTATTATTTTTTTGTGTATAATATAAAAACCCAAAACCTGAATTTATAAGTAAAAAATGAAAAAATTAAATCTATAAAGTTAAATTATTTAATTATTTAATTATTTAATTATTTAATAAAACCTAAATAAAATTACCAATATATATATATATATATCTGTGTGTGTGTGTGTTATCCTATAAATTATTCGCAGCCAAAATTAGTAAAATTAAATAATAAAATAAACTTAAAATATAAATATATATATACAAGTGTGCATGTGTAATGAAAATAAAAAATAAATAGTCATTATCATTTGGCATATACGAGATAGACAATTACAAGGTCTCGTGGTTGTACTCAATGTCATAGAAAAAAGTATTATGTATATGCTTTTGATATATATAGATACATCTTGTAAGAATATTCATATATTGATATATTTGTTTCATGAAGATCGCATAATATCCCTTGTTATCTTATGTATCATTGATGAATTATTAGAGGTCTCCTTTTTTATAGTTTTAAATTGGAAATTTATAATCATTTTTAAACTAAGGAATTATACATTTATATATAAAATTTTACTTCCTAATATATTTTTGTGTCATTCTGAGACAAATTTTCTTTATAAATAATGTATGATATAATTAAATCACATGTACCACATAATGATATATTATTTATTCAAAATAAAACATTATATTCTAGGAGTAAATATATTTAATAAAATTAAAACAAGTATAATGTGATAATGATAACTAAGAAAATATAAAGACTAATATTTAAAAATCTGTAAGGTCATGGTCTTCCAAAAATACCACAGTTGCAAACACTAGTTTAATAAGAATTAAAATGATTAGAAATAATATATTATTCTAATTAAAAAATAAAAACAATTAAGAGAAAATAAATAAAATGAATATTTAAGGTGTATAGATAGGTTATTGAAATGAAATATTACTATTCAAAGTATAGTAGTTTTAATAGTAATCAAATCTTTAGAATTGTAACTTGATTGTTAAAATTTTTACTTAATCATTGAAATAGAAAAATTAAAAAGGTAATGAAATACCAATATATGATATTAAAATATCATAACTAAATATTTAATGTATTAAATATAATATTTTTAATTAATTTTAAATAATAAGGTAATTCTTTTATAAATGAATATTATCTTTAGTAATAAAACCTTAATATTTTCCATTCAACATAAATATTAAATTCAAAAAAATAAGAAATTTATTTTAATAAAATGGATTTTAAAATTTGAATTATCATGTTAATGTTATTCAAGATTAAATTTTTGGTAATTTTCTGAAATTTTTGTTAATTTATTGCCAATCTATTCTTTTCATTTCATTGTTTTCTTCTTCTATTTATCCATTCTTATTTATACTCATTAAAATAATTCTACATAAACTAATTATTTAATATATAAACATGATATTAACTTTATTATAATACTATATTATTTATAAAAATTATTTTCATTATATAGATATTATCTCTCTCCCTCCATAACACATCCTAACATGGTATCACTACTGGAAAATGGGTCTATACCCACGGTTTTGCAAAAAACCATGGGTATAGTGATAATATGGGGACCTATACCCATGGTTTTTTCCAAAACTGTGGGTATAACTTTTTTTAAGAATCAATACCCACAGTTTCGCACAACTATAGGCATAGGGGTTTTTTTTCAAGACGTATACCCACGGTTTTGGCCAAACCGTGGGCATAGGGTTTTTTTAGAAGAGATATACCCACTGTTCTTCAAAACTGTGGGGGCTGCAAATTTTTTTTTTTTTTTTAAGATTTATACCCACGGTTTTAGAGAATCGTCGGTATAGCTTTCCCACCATAAGTTGGGAAAAAAATTATGTGGGAAAGCCAAAATAATTTGGCGAGAACACGTTTTGGATTAATATAATTACAAATATACAAATATAATTATAAATAATATACATAGCTTGGTTGGTCAGGGTATATGTGTTGTTGAAGGCGGTCTGGTGTTCGAATCTTAGGAAATTATATTTTCTTATAAATGAGTTTAGATAATATAAGTAAATATATTTATGGGTATTTAAACAAAATATTCTCGACTCAATTGGTCAGGCGTTGTACTGTTCTTCCACTAGGTTGCGAGTTCGATTCTTGCGTGTTTCATCTTTTGATAACTGGTAATATTAATATATTTATATAAATATATATGTATATATTGAATAACTCAATAGCTCTGTTGTTCAGAGACAGTGTTCCGCCGGTGCATCGTCCCGGGTTCGACTCCTGCTTGCAGATTTTTTTTGAGATATAAATCCCCACGGTTTTCAAACCGTGGGGGAAGTCCTATGCCACCTGTACAAAGGTGTGGTACACGGTGACCTCTATATACACACGGTTTTGAAAAACCGTGGGGATAGCCTAAGACCTCTATTGCGATGCCACTCATCCCCATGGTTCCTAAAACCGTGGTTACAGTCTATACCTACAGTTTTGGGGGCTATACCCATGGTTTTGAACCATGGGTATAGGTAGTTTTTTCAGTAGTGTATGTTAAGCCACCATATATATATTTCCTTTCATTATTTATCACCACCGTCATTGCTAGTTAGTGTATATTATATAAAAATTTTTATGTGTTCTTGGGTATTATTCATCTTCTTTAGGTTAAGTAACTAAAAAATAATTAATAATGATTATCAATGAATAAAAATGGAATAATTCTATTAATATTATTATTACACATTTTTTATCAGTAACAATAGGTTAATAAATAATTTCCATTGGTAATAATTTTTTTAAGAAAAATTAAAATAAGTAAAAATAATGTGTTAATACTTTTTTAACTAAATATAATTTTTTATATTATATTTGTAAGAATTGAGATGAAGAAATTGAATGAATGTAAGGGGGTTCTATCTGAATTGTCTCTCACATGGGTTTGATTCCACCCATCCTACCCTTTCTTATTTAATGAATTATTCGATACTCTATCAATGTGTATTAGAATATTTCTTATATATTTTCAGATATTATTTTTTTCACTATTACATTTATATTTATTATAAAAATGTATAGAAATATCATTTCTTTTTCTCTTTAAAAACACATTCTATTTTTAAATATTCTTTTAGAAGCATTGGATGAAATATTTTATTACTTATTATTTAATTTTTGTTTTTTCTTATGAAGATTTAAATTTCATTCTAATATTCCCTATATGTTTTACCTCTTCATTTATATTTGAAAAAAATTATGGAACATCTCTTATCAATTACTCCAAATTAAATTTTTTATTTCCAAAAAGATCACTTTTATGGGTTAAGTCAGATTCACCTCTTCTCAATTACCATTTTGACTTCTTCTCATTCCTATTTTGTGTTTCTTAATATTTTTACCTTTATCTCACCTATTTTGATTCTAAATGAATATGTATCTATCTATATTTTATCTTAATTCCTTCAATGTTACCCACATGCTAACTTTCCTCTCTTTCCTTAGATTAATTCAAATTTGATAATATTTAATGACATATGAGCCTCTTATCAAACTTATTTCCATTTTATCAAAGGTTATCCATGTTATTCTTATGGATTTATGTATGATTATTTCATCATTTATTGTTTATATATCCTAAAATATTTTTATTATATTATGATGTAATGGGTGGTCCAATAATTATACATCCCTCCAATGTATTGGGTATAGATTTTATCGTATGTCATGCTACAAAAAGGCATGGGTGGAGCCTAGTCCAACTATATTATATTTTCTTGTAAATGATGCATGAGATATGATTATGATTTTTCATTATTATTCTTATGATAGATAATAATATAACATTTATATTATTACCATATTATTGTGATTATGATCTTATGCTTGTGATGCAATAAAAACTATTACAATCACCCGTATTCTCGTATTGATTTGTTTATCTTTTTCATTACTATTATTCTTCCCCATTGTGGGATGGTAATATCACTCTTTATTTAATGTATTAACCTAGTTTATCCCATGGATTAAGATTATTTTAAAGGTCTATGGGAGGACTATAATGAAGGCATTAAATAAAATATTAAATTTTCATGTATTAATGTTTTGTGAACCTATTTTTCTAATACACTAAACCTATCTATATTGGAATGTGTAATATTATGATGTAATAATTTTATGAGTGATGTATGTGAAACTATTTTCAATGATATAATTATACACTGGGTCACAAATAATGTTGTTGAATAAGGATTGTTTTTGGTACAAATTTTTTGTACCAAATATAATATATCATCATATTTTATCAAAATTAGCTTGGATAAGATTTCCCAAGTTGTTGTGAAATTGGCATAAATTCGTGAAGCATTAGTGAAGGTGTGGTATTAAATTTTTTATGAATATAAAGTACATATAAAAGAAAAAATCATAGGTTACATCACTTCCCATAGTATGGGATACTATAAGAGGTGATATCATTGTGATATAAGATATCATGATTATGATTCTAATACTTAACTGTTATTTTCTTAATCTTAATAACCATTTCTTGATGTAATTAATGTATTTTGATCATTTAATTGTTATATTATCACTTAAAATGAATGAATAAAATATTAAAATAGTGTACTATAAATTAACAAGTGTTTACCATGAATTTTAGAGATAATTGAACTTGAGTGGGCTTCTTTATTAATTAATAATGTTGATAAATGGGTTATGATATTAATTTGTGTGATGACCCATTTAATTTAATTATAATTGAATATATTTTATTCATTTTTTACATAACCTAGGAAATACTATCTTATATTTGGAAAATAAAAAGAATCCATCCATATCTATTTATAGATTCTGAAATAGGTGGATTAACTTCAGTGGAAATAAATCGTGAGTTGGTTCTTTAATGGTTTCTATCAGTTTTATGAGATAAAAATACTTAACAATTTTATGATACATTTATGTTACTCATTTTATTATTCAATCATTTCTTCTAAGTGATCCTTCATTTATGGGTTTTGAATATTTCCTATAATTGGACTTATTTTAGGACATTAAAACCAAATATTATATAAATATGGGATTGGTTGTATTATAAATTGTTGTGTGAATATATGTTTCAAAATTATATTCATGTGATGTTAATCTTAGTAATGTACTTTGTATCATGATTTTAAAATTAATGAATTGTTTTTAGTTATTTATTTTACATTTATGTTGTATTTATAACATTATATATGATATAATAATTAATACCTTAGATGTTAAAGTTTTAGTTAGACCTGATAGACGAACATCATTGAGAGTCATAGGTAATATTGATATGTTTATATTTGGGTGGGTGGTAACTTTTTTGGAGATAAAAATTTCACTCATAAAACATCAGTTGATATTGTTTTAAGATTTAATCTTATTGAGTAAAAAATATGAACTTCCATACATATATAACACTAGTATACTTGAGATGTATATGTCATAAAGTTACTCATAACATAAAGTTGACAAGGTTTACTATTTTTAAAACTCATTCATTGGTATGGATCTTTTTTCATTCATAGAAATAAGGTAACAAAGAGTGTTTCGGTTTGTTATTATTTTCGAGCTTGATTTAATGGACCATTAAGTCATTTTTCCTACTGTATATCTTGTGTAAATTTTGGGCTTCCATTTGTATATGAATAAAGAATTTACTATTCAACCATTAATGTACTCAGGTAATTATATATGTGGAATGAAATTAATTTATCTATATTTATCTTTATGTTTGGAGAATCAAGAATATACAAATTAGTTTATATAGAATTAACATGTTCAATGCCTCATTACCATATTTTGTGTCATAAAAAAGGATATGAGTATACATTTCCTGCATATATATAAATTTATATGATAGAGATTACACAAGAATCCTTTATATCAAAATTAATAAAAGTGTGTTTCTAGATACCTTTATTTTTCTATGGTTATGAATTAGTTGTTTTTAATTATTATCAATGCTATAAAATCCCATGGGGTTAAATATAAAGGTATGTAAATAGATATTTTTTGTGTGAAAGTTTTTTTCCAAGATATAGAAAAACATTTATTATAGATTTATTAAAAAAATTAATATAGTTTAACGAGATAATACATATAATATGCCATAATAAGAAATATGAACAAAGTCAACAAGTATTTAATTAAAATGGAATATATACATATATAGATGTGTGTCTGTGTGTCTGTGTGTGTGTGTGCATGTGTGTGTGTTATGGTATATGATAAACAATAAATGGTTAAACCACATGTCATGTTGTATGATATATATATTATCATATTTTATGATATTGATAATTAATATATATTAATGTTAATCTCAATATTCTATCAATATATTAATTAAAACTACATTACACATCTTGTAGTGATGTGTTTGGTTGATTTTAAACATGAATTAATGAGTGATAAATGAGTTTATCATTTTTTTGGAATAGATTAAATATGTAATAATGAATTATAAATATTATAATTTCTTATTCATAATTATGAAAACCTTTGATAAATTATAAAACCCTTAGATTATTTTCCATTTATTGAAGATAAACTTTATAGTTTTTGATATATGGGTAGTGAGATTGCTTATTCAGTTGAAGAACTTTTCACTTATCTTCTCATTATCTTTCTAACTTTTTTGTAAGACATAATTATTTCAAAAATAAAATATATTTGATTTATGATTTTTAAATGGTGGATTACATCATAAGGTGTGATACATCCAAATCACATTCAGTGGAATTCATAAAAAAGATAAAAATAAGGGGAATCAACATAGAAAATGATGAGTTTAATGTTCTTTATTTGTTATAAGATTTATTTTAAACATATCTACCATGATATTGACATTAGTTTTTTATTTATATGATTCATTATATAAATTCCTAACCCTATAATCATGGATTTTATGAGGTACTTTATTAAATTGTTATATATACAAGTAAATCGTGTCCCAAAGGACTGAAAAAATTAGTAGTTTTGGAAGACCAGATTAAATACATGATACCCATATTACATGGGTAAAATAAAATAAATCATAAATAAAATAAAAAAATCAATATCCTTGAAACTCATAAAAAGGATTCATATTCATATCCTAGAGAAAAAACATAATAAGGGTGAGAAAAAAAGCTCAGTAAGGGTAAGTACAATAGAAGTACTAATGAATCAATAATCATAATAAACATGGCATGGTAAATAATTTAGAACACATGCATGTCAAATAATTCGATAAGGAATAATCAATATAGAAGGAAAAATAACTAAAACACATTCCATGTAATGAATAAATTGAGAATGAAATGCATACATAGATTTTATCATATGAAAATATCATGGATAATAACAATAATAACTAAAATATCTATGAAGGAAATGCTTAATTATTGGACATCATGTTTGAGGAACAGGAAGACCTATACTATTAATACCTTTCACAACATGGTTTAAAACCACATGTAGAACCTGTTTAATTTGGAAAACTTATATCTCTCATGAGAACCTGTTGACGCATCGAGGGGCTATATAATTTTTGGAACCCACCCATTATTTCATGTCCAAGAATTCCTCATATCGTGTAATCAATTTAATTGATAGTTAACATGCCTTATAAAATTTCTATATTGAATAAATAATATAAAATTATCATTAATTACCTAGTGTAGGATATGTAAAAACAAGGTTTTTTAATGTTGATGAATGGAAATTCTATTTAATGATAATTAAAAACATTCTTGAGAAAAATAATCTTTACAAATTCAAAAGTGTCCCATACCAATTTGAAACATTTAAATCATAATTCCCATGAAGGAATAACATTAAATAAAACATATAATGTCATGAAAATAAAAATATTCATGATATAACATGTCATATGGTAGTATAGACACCAAATAAAAGAAAATAGGTTCATAAAATTTCAATAAGCCCCAAGGAAAAGAAATTGTGATGAAACACCTTACCACTTTGTAATAATTTATTTAAAAGGTAGTTAATTTATAAAAGAAAATGTTTTTAATGAAAATAACCCTATAAACATGTAAAGTAAGATTCAAAACATTAGTATATAATTATAGTGAAAAATTATGTTCAGGCTGTATAAGGTAAAAAATCATTTCTTTTACTTTTTTAAGAAAAGTCAAAAAGTACCTTGTTTAAGAAAATGATAAGAAGATTCCTTTTAAATATATTTTTATAAATTCAAAAAGGGTTCAAAATGACTTTAAAAATAATTATATAATAGTGAAAAAAAATTAATACTTTCTGAAAATATTTTTGAAAACATTTTAAGAAAACAATAACATGAAATAGAAATATTTCCCAGTGGAGACTTATACAGAAACACTCCCCAATAACAATGAGATTGTGAAATGGCCCCTTACCACTTTATAATCATTAGAATTATATTCCCCATGAATGAAATGAAATTATATGGTTATGAAAATAACATAATATTCATATTAATACTCATAAAATAAATTCATGAGTAATTTATACACCACATAAAAGAATCAAGTAGTGTATATGGAATGTGTCCCATAGAAAAAAAAAGATAGACAAAAAACCCTTACCTTGTGTTTCTATTCATGTGAAAATAAATTAAAATAATTTATAATGGTTTTAAGATTTTAATTAACTAATATAAAAATATAATCATATTAATAATATCATATAACTTTGTATAATATCTCATTATTTTTCTCTTAACAATATTATATTATTTACACTATTTTGGGTGTTAATTGCCTAGTTTTTCAAGTATGATTTGACTTGTTAATTGTTGTTTTTATTAATTAGATAAAGATTTTATCATATCCAGAATTTAATCTATGATGTAAATATAATATATTTTTATTGTATATTTGTTTTCAATAATCCATATAATTTGAAGATAATAAATGGAATGCATCGTTCATAGAGACGGTAGATTTTACGAACTAATAAACGCCACTTCCATATGTTTTTTTATATTAAAATATTGAAAATTAAATGATAAATATAATTATAATATAATTAAAATGCCATATTTATGTTTTATATGTCACATATTCTTATTAAAATAATTATAAATACATTCCATGTAAGGTTTTAATGAATCACATCGCTCTGTGGTGGTGGTAGACCATACGTCCACAAATCATGTTTTTGTATCCTCGCAATATGAAACACATGAATGTATGAATTATATAATAATTGCAGAATCATAAATACATTATAAAAACCATATATAAAAAATAAATCCATCATTATTTCCATCCTTGAAAGGTGGTAAATGGAAGAATGAACGACATCGGTTAAAGGTGGTAGTCAACCATACACACGAATGATGATTGTGTATCCCATTTCATGGATGTGTTTGAAAGTGTGGACATTACAATTATCATAACAAAATTAAATTATATTTATGATACTTAGGTTATTATATAATCATTTAATAAGAATAATTTAATGGTTTTTGAAAGAAATAAAACAAAATAGATCATTGAAGAATGTAAACTTTTTTTGGGTAACACCTTTTGGTTTATTCCAACAGACATTCTTGGTTGGAATTGTTTCTAAAGGGAGGCTTCTACGATGAGGGTATAAAAGTTGGGCGATGCATTTGGTAGGTTTTTTATGATCTAGAAGGCTTAAATTTGTGTGAGTAAGTGAGGGAGGAGATTCCCTCTTATAATTGAGGTGAGGGTCACTTTTTAAAACTCTTAAAATATTTGATTAATATAAATTATTTTCAATTACAAATGGATAAAATGTGATTTATTTAAAATTTAATATTATTATGTTTCTAAATCTAATAAACCTGTAAATTTTAGACATGTTTATGTCACATTATTACTGTTATCTTTTGGCATTAACCCTTAACTGAACCCTTTAACTATTACCACAGCAACTTGGTTTTTTACTCTTTAAGGGTTAATATACTTACTATAAGATTCCAAAAGAACCATAAAAGAGTCATGGATTAAATTTTAAGACTTATCCAAATCATTTGGGAAAATTTTAATGTTTTATTAATTTTATATCATTTAATGAAATATTATGTATTTTAAAATATCATTAATACAATTTGGACACAATTCATTTCATGAATTTAAAAAAATCAATAGAAAAGATACATCAAAAAAATTAATACATATGTAATATTTATAGGTATTAAAAAAATTAGGAAATTAGTATTTTAAAATTATATTTATTTTAATATTTTTAATAACATTTACTTGATACATCCATTAATTAAACAATTACTACATCATCATTGGGCAAGCCTTTAATATAATTATTTATTTCCTAAAAATAAAAAAAAATATAATGATGAATATAAACATTTTATATTTCCAATGAATATTTATAGTCATATATATCCCCTATATAACCACATAATAAAAATATTTAACTTATTAAAAACAAAAGAATGAAAAAATAGAATTTTCTTTGAATAAAATACTATAAATGTATTAAACTAATTCAAGTGGTTACAAGAGCTCAAAAATAAATAAAATTATGATTTTGGTAAAAATTTAGTCATCTAATGAAACTAAGAAATGTGTTGGGGTAATTTTATAATATTATTTTCAACCTTAATTACCTGATTAATACTTAACGGTGATAATAAAAAATACCAAAGTTTACAATTAATATGTTTTCCAAAAATAAAAGGGACATAATTAATAAATTTGGACCTTTTGATTCATAAAATGGAGTACATTTTTCAAAATTCATAACATATAATTATATATAATTAATTTAAAATTATTCTCAATGGAAGAATAATAAAGCAGGATTTTAAAGTAAAAGCGTTCAAAAGATCAAAAAACATTTATATCCAAATCCAAAATGAAATTGATTCCAATTAACTAAATTAGATTAAATGATAATATATTTATCTAATTATACTTTAAAAACAATTAAAATATAATTTAACACTATAAATTGTTTTGATGAAAAGGTTGTTTTCAGTAAAAATGTAGTATTTTATCACTATTTATCAAAACATAAAACTTATCATAAAAATTCCAAAAAATCAACCAATTTATATTTTTATATTACACATTAAAATAAGGAGTTTATATTTTCAACTATAATTTATAAAATTTGAAAAAATATATTTAATACATGTGCATCATCCAAAGATGGCAAAACTATCTTTTCATAAAAATACATCTTTTATGCCTAAAATTATATTTGTTCTTATATCATGTCTATAAAACACATGGGATTAATGTTAAAAATTATTTTGAATATAATATATTTATATTTTATTAATATAATCCATAAAGAGTGATTTTTATTTAATTTTTATGCAACACAGTTGTTCTCATAAAAACATTTCCTTTATATTAAATTAATTTTCATATTTATTTATAATTAATTGGTAACAAGTGAATTAAATTATATATTTTCAAAAGTAATTTAATCTTATTTATAACCACCAATTTAATGTCTAGGATATAATTTAATTTTAAATAATAATTTTATTACTATATCGTGGTTCTTTTAAGCTCAGTGTTGCATGCAGCATAAGCTATCGAAGAGATTAATTTTAAAAAGATACATACCATAAAACCTTGTAGAGCTACATTATCCCATACTTAAATAAATTGTGTCCTCTCAATTTTTTAATTCAGGTTTGGTAAATAATATTTTACTATTCAAAATACCATTATTGAAATCCCATATTGGAACAAGGGTCAATAAAACGTACATTTTAAGATAATGAAAGGGAAGTACGATGGTCACCTGAGATAAAAAAAATATTAGGTTTCAATGTAGGTAAACTTTGACATGGAAGAGAAAATTAACTATCATTTTTTGATGTATAGTGGTAGATAACATGGTCAGGATAAAGTTAACAATCATAAAACTATAAATCTTTGATGGTTTAAAAGGGTATTTATTTCATAGTAAGAAAATTAAACGGATAATGTTTTTGTTCCAAAATACTTTACATATAGTTAAAAAAATCCATTTACTCCCTAGAATAAGAACATAAGGAAACATACTTTCTTGACAACTAGATTTTCATCATTTAATTAATTTTCATCAAAAACTCATCTTTTTCTCTAAACAATGAGTATTTAAAATGAATTTTTTATCCCAGAAGAATTTGTATCAACTTCTACAAATAAAAAAACCCAAAAAAAGTATAAATATATTTTCCTCTTATATTTATAATTTAACCAAAACCAAAATGGTTATGATAATATCGTACAATTCCTAAAAAATTATGAACCTTTATACGATGAAAAAAACATTATTCTCTAAAATTCCAATGTGACACTCAAATTTCAACATATATTATTAATAAAATAACTATCCTTCCTCTAAAATATTCTAGACTAAGATTAAGACCTAAAAAATCAGAAGGATTTTATCATATAGTCTTCAAAATAACAAAAATCAATCTAAATTTCTTATACCAATAAATCAATTCCCCAAATCACACAATCTGTAAGATATGCTAACAATTTCCACAAATAACTAGAATCACCATGAGTCATCAATAAAATCATATTTTTCACCAAAATATAATTCAACCTTTATTCCTAAAAATATTCTATTTACCTTAATCTTATAGGATTCCCAAAATAGTGAAAGTCTTCTAAAATAGCATTATTCACTTAATCACAAAATATTTTTACAATCCCAAGGTTATCTATTTAATAAAACAAAGCCAATGAGCCTATACCCAAGTGGTATAGGCTCTTGCTTAGAATCTAAAAGACCCAGGATCAAATCTGGGCAAGGGAGAATTTCTAGCACTATGGCAGCTATAGAAGGGTACTGTAGTAGTGGTAAAATTGTAGCAGTGACAGCACAATAGTGGTGGATGACTGTAGGTGGTACTATAGTATAAGGACCCAGCTTTAAACCGTACTTAATATTGAATTAAATGAATAATTCACATTGAGGATCTTTTCAGGTTTAGAGTTTTAGAGAATTAGGACATAACTATTACATCTCAAAAGATTACAAAGTTGTCACTTCTACTAAATTTCCATAAAATAAAAACTCTTAATAAGAAACATGTCTAGTTCCATGTTTTAGATAGCATGACTTTCCCTTGATCCCATCCTTGACCCTATTCCACATTAAGTCCTGTGAAAAACATTTCAAAAAAAACTTGGGGTGAGCATAAAAATCTCAGTAAGTGATACACAAAGAATAAAAACTATTAGTTATTCAAAACAACAAGTAAACCATGTATACTTTATCAAAGTAATACCTTTCACCTTTAGGAAGTAGTAAAAACTATTCACTGAATAAAAGATCATTACTTACCCTTTTTTAACCGAAATATTACCATAAAAACCATATAAAGAACACATAACATATAAAGGTAACTTGGGACATAAACATACTTAAATGGAATAACCATACGGTCGACTTCCACACATACTTAATGGAATAGCCATATGGCCGACTTCCATACCCAATGCATTGGAGGTTATAATGTAACCACCTGTCCTGGTATTCACGGCACCACCCGTCATATGGTTTATCATGTAACCACCCGTAAAATGTCCAAGTACCATCATTACACATAAAATATTGAAAATATAAACCTTTTAATAACAACATTTCATTTTCAATCAAAATAAGTAATTCCAAGATATTGAATTCATCAATCCATTTTCAAAAATCATTTAAAAGAGATTTTTGAATCAAAGTGTCCTATACCACTTTGAAGCTTTTATTGGAATTATAATTTTCAAAAATTAATGTCTAAATAAATAAATACTGAAAACCATTTTGAAAACATGGACATTAAAGATAAAGATTTATAATAATAAATCTTTAAAACATTTAAAACGATATTTTTGTTAAAGACTTTTTAACAAAATGAGAGACTCTTGAATACAAATAATAGCGGAATAAAATTTAATCCGAACTTTATAATATCATGAGAATCAAGGTATTCATGATATAATATGTCAAAGGACAGTATACACACCATATAAGAGTGAATTTGTTCATAACAACAATTAATTCTCAAAAGAAATGTAAAATGAGATGAAATCCATTATAAAGAAGGTATCCTTAAATTAAAGATAAATCAATCTCATAATTATGTGTGACAAATATAAATACACCAAATATAAGTGGATATTAAGTGTAAAAAAATCAAAGGTTATTCACATATATTCAAAGGATTACATATTCAATAACTACATGTTGAACCCAAAGAAATCGAAATTGGGTTAAGAAGTTCCCTTGGTAAAATTTGACAGCCTAACGGCGTCACATAAAATTTTACAAAAAGAGTTGATGAGAGAGATAAAGGGGATCTCATCACTTGGACATAAAATTTACATAAATAAGGATATTGAAGAACATATCCCAACATAATAGTATGTTAATTAAAAGACATAACAAAAGAAGTCTTTTAAAAAAATGAGGGTGAAAGGTCCCCTTACCGAGTTGGGTAACTTTCGAAAAGTACACCCCATGGAGGAAGGGTCATACAATGAAGATGTAAATACCCATAAATGAAATTATACTACACAAAGTGTATAATAATGGGAAGTACATACACCAATAAAATTAAATAGTGGAAAATGTAGCATAAATATCATGGGAATAAAAGTGAGATGAAAAATCCCTTACGAAAACTCGGCAGCCTAACGGCGCCACTTAAAACTTACAAAAATGGATTTATGAGATCAAATAGGGTCTCCCATAATATGAACATAAAAATTAATGTCTGAGTAATATAAAAGAACATCCCCAAACATAATAAATATGGGCTTAAAAGAAATGACATAAATGAGAGTACTTAAAAAGAAAGAGAGAGGTTAGATCCCTTACGAAAATTCGGCAGCCTAACGGCGACACTCAAAACTTCCAAAATGGATTTATGAGAGAGAATAGGGTATATCATCACATGAACATAAAAATTAAAGTAATATTAATATAAAATAACATCCCAATAACAAGAAATATGAGCTTTAAAAGGAATGACATAAAAGAGTGTACTTAAAAAGAAAGAGAGGAGTAGGATCCCTTACCTTGGGTCCGACTTGACTCGATCGTTCTTTAACGTCCTGAATAATAAACTTGAGTTAATTTATACTTGCTTAAGAACCTTTTTCAAGTTCATTATTACTTTTATATCACTTATTACCATGTTATAAACATTATGTAATCATTTAAGTTAATAATGTTTGTTTTGTCGACATTTGGTTCCTAAGTCGAAAGTGGACTTCTTACAATTACTTGTTGTTCGTGTGGTCAAGGTTCATTATATCCAGAATGATATTCATGATTTTTATATCATATATATCCATAATATACATGTATTTATAAAATTACATAATCATTTAGAGGTAAGAAATGAAATGCACCATTCATGGAGACGGTAAGTCGTACGTACGCATGAACGTTGCTTTCATTTCTATGTCATATTAATGGAATTAAAACTAAATGAGAGATATGTATATTTTAATTCAAGAATTATATTAATAATTTAGATGTAACATACATCATATATATCCATTATATATATGTACTTATAATAGTACATTACATTTGGGGAAAAGAAATGAAATGCACCGTTCATGGAGACGGTAAGCCGTACGTACGCATGAACGCTACTTTCATTTCTATCTCATACTTTAATGGAAAGAAAATAATAATGATATAAAGTTATATTATAATTCCAGTATAAAATCATATATAATAACTTTAAATCCATTTTTTATATGTCCCATATATGGCATTAACGAATCAAATCACTTTGAGGGGGCGGTAGTCCGCACTTCCTAAAATGAAATTATCGTGTTTACCCACAATGGAAATCATAAATGTATGCCAAAAATTAAAAATACAGAATATTAAGTAAAACATAAAAAATATTATATATCATATATAAATATAGTTTCATCTTAATGGCCACCTTTGAAGGTGTTATATGAGTGTTGAACAATCATCGTTTCGTGAGGCAGAAATTCGCCATCGACATAAACAGTATGTTCTTTAACCATTAGATGAAGGTGTGTGTAATTGTAGCTCGATTCCTTCTTATAACAACATCCTAGTATATTGAGGATACTGGTGTTGTTGAAAAATAAATTAATTAAAAGAGTTTAGGGTGTTGGAGAAGCAAAATAAAACAAAAGAACACAAGAGAAGAAACTACCTTTAAATCGGGTAACTCTTTTTGATTTGAGCTCAAAGGCTTCCTTGGAAAGGATTATTCCCAAAGTGAGGCTTAAATGATGAAGATAGGGATGTGGAGAGATGAAGTGGTCAGGGTTTGGCTGATCCAAAGGCTTGAGAGGTGTGGGTAAGGAGGTAGTGGTGGGGGCCTTTTATAAGAGGAGAGGAGAGGCACTCTTGGAAAGTAAAGAAAGGTTACTTTATTTTAGAATGGGTTTCGGATTTTAATAGTCCCACATTGATGTGTTTCTAGGATAAGGTGATAAGGGTTCGAAATACACCCATCCAATAGGTTTTGGACATGTGTAGGTCTTAGATTTTACATTATCTTTCCATTTTATTTAAATCGTTAAATAATGAGGTCATCACTGCATCATCATGATGTCATAAATAATTTAATTTATTTAATGTATAAAAGTTATAAAAAAACTACTATGATGTAGGAAATATTTTTATATTTCAAATGACTATTTATAGTCAAAAATATGACTTGTATAACCCCATATAAAAATTGTTTTAGTAATACAACTCATGTTTGTGTCATTTTAATTTTAACATTAAATAAAAAGATATTTATGTCATTTTCCAACAAAAGTGGTTCCATGGGGTCCCCAAGTTGACCCATGGATTTTCTTGGTCGTCCATGACTCATCCAATTATGGTAGGACATGTGTCTAGGTCATATCATAATATTAAAACATTATTTTTACCTTAAACTATACTAATTACCTCTAATCGCGATTAAAAACATAATAAGTTACTATTCACCAAAAAATTATTTTAATACCATTGAACCACATTTTCCTTCTTAATGACAACCATGTATGTCAGATTTTTTAAATTCAAAACACAGAGGTGGTAAAATTTCATTTAAACGGAAAATCAGTTTTTATAAGTATCACTTAGTGATTTCACTATTCATCAAAAATTGAAGTTTTTCAGAAAAAATACCAAAACTTCACCCTAAGCTATATTTGATATTCCGAATTCAAAAATGATGTCTATTTTACAAAATTAAAAACATATAAGTTGCATTAATTAATTTAATAATTAATTCCCACTATCAGAGCAAATAGCGTGTTTTTATGAAACAATAAGTATCAAAATATTGACACTGGTTTAAGTCCAATTTCAAAGTGAAATTAATTCCAACCACCACTATTGGATTAAATGGTAAAAATATATTCTAATTTCTCTTTAAAACCAATTAAAAAGATAATCTAATCATATAAATAAATTAGATTAAAATTGGGTTTGAATTAAAATACAACAATTTTTACTATTCATTAAAAATTGAACTTTTTCGGAAAAATACCAAAAATTTACACAAAGTAAATTTTGATGTCCCAATTCTAAAGAATAATTTTATTTTGTCAAATATAACACATAAAATTGTCAAAAAGTGGATTTAAAAGAGGTTCGCCATTAAAATGCGGTTAATCGACCTTTTAAAGAATATTAGAATGTTTACGCTTAAAAATTGGATTCAGTCGCATTTTTAATCCTCTAACATTTATTGTAAAAAGTAAAAATATTTTACAAACATATATAATCATTTTTTAGTTAGTTCAGTTCATTCCCGCCATTACAATGGCTAGGCATTAACTACCATTTAAAATAATATTATTTTATTATTTGAGTGCAACGTAAGATTCCCAAGAAACTCATTGTTGCGTATTGGGTACGACATCGAGCATAGCGTCCCCTTTATTTTATTCGCAAATATGGATAAATGTGAAAATTTCATGTTCTTTATTTACCTGGGGTGTTACATCCTTCCCCACTTTTGGGAATTGCGTCCTCGCAATTTTAAAATTGGGCTTGGAAACTTCATTGAAAATCCCGCATCGGTACAAGAGTCAGTAAAAAAATCACTTTAAAATAAAGAAATAGAAGTAAAAAGGTCACCCGAGTTAACCCATACTAGGATTCCATGTAGGAAAACATGGATATGGAAGAAAAAACAAAGGTTCATATTCTGAGGGAGAGTGATAGTAAACATGTCTAGGAGAAAGTTAACCATAAGAAAATCACAAACTTGTGATGGGTTAAACGGTATTTGATTCCCCAGTATGAAAAGTTAACAGACAACATTTTTTTTAAGTTACTCTTTATTGAGGAATTTATTTTTGAGCTTGAATAAATCATAATGAAACATACATACTTGTCACATACACTTTCAACTTTTACTAGATTCCTTAATCAAACTCATATTTTCTCCAAAAATGAGTATTTAGGAAGACTTGTTCGCATTAAGAGTACTATGATCAACTTCTTGAGAATCACCTAATCCACAAAAGAGAACTATATATTTCCCATGTCTTCAGACAAAAACTAAAACTAGAATTGTTAGTATGAGATTAGATATTCCACAAAAGTATAATCCTTTATAAAAAGAAAATCTATTCTTAATCTCCAAAATTTGTCCAACAAAACCCAAAGTTCAACGAGGACCATTCAATAAACAATTTGCCCATAAAATTCTTCAAATTAAACCAAACTAAGATTAAAACCCAAATATTTGAAGGATTTTGTAACGCCCCGACCCCAGCTACCCAGAGTCGGTGCATTACTTCGTAACATTGGCATGATCACAAAGGATCAAGTCTCGAAAGACCGATTAGTTTAGTAGCCTTGGAAACACTAGGTACATTCATAAGTCTTTCATTACATCAAAAAGTGAAAAACTACAATAACAAAGTCTCCATAGTCCACACTCATATCCTCTTCCGACTATCCCTGCAGGTCATTCATAAAATACTTCTTCACATCCTGGAAAATATTAAAACATTGAAAGGGGTGAGCTCAGATGCTCAGTAAGGATAACAATAATGCGGAAGCTTTCATAAATAAACATTAACATTTAAGGCAATGTATAACTAAAACAAAAGCCTTTTAAACATGAACTTCAACATAATATGGCAAAAGTAAAATGAGATAATGCCATTTACTTCTTCACATGGATATTCTACTGGTCGAATAATCACATGCAATATCAATAACCACTTTCATAATGATGGAATGTATAATGCCGGACATTCTGAAACATTTTGTCAAGGCCTCGGCCAAGACATCTAAAATGATTAAGGCCTCGGCCAAAACCATAAATCAAATTGGGAAAGGGCCTCGGCCAATTCCACGTCTAGTTGTCTCATGAGACCTGCCGATGCATCGAGGAGCTATTGCGGGCTCCACCCGTCACTTATTAAGTCCAATACATTCCTCATATGAATAGGTTTAAACATATCATAAACCATAACATAATCATATCACATAAAACATGCATAAAGGAAACATAACATTTCCACATTCCAATCACAAGATATCAATACAACACATTGTTATAATAAAAAACGCTTTCAAAACCATTTTCAATACCAAAATAAAAGAAAGTTAAAACTTTGTATTTATTTTTCATTAAAAAAAAGATGGCTTATCGAGGAAGCCGAAACTCAAATAATGGTCACGGCGGCGGAGAAGTCGTCGTCGCCGCATAAGTACGGAAAGAAAAACATTCCCTTTTGTCGTTTAGCAAAACGCTTTGTATAAAAAGATTCCTTTTGAATAACCGTAAAAGTCAAAGGGGTTTATACACCGTATAAAAGAAATTTGTGTATAAAACCAAATATGCCTCAATGAAAGGAGATTGAGACGAAGTACTTTAAAAGATAATTTTTAAATAAAATATATCTATTATGTGTATTCACTATAGGTACACATAAATAATGTAAAAATACAAGATAGGACATAATAATATCATGACATAATTTGAAAGTAGGAGATTAACCCAAAGAATGGAAGTTGGGTTAAGAAGTTCCCTTACAAAGAGCATTTTTAAAATAAAATAAATCTATTATGTGTATTCACTACAAGTACACATAAATAATGTACAAATATAGCATATGACATAATAATATCATGACATAATTTGAAAGTAGGATATTAACCCAAAGAATAGAAATTGGGTTAAGAAGTTCCCTTACCTTGTGTCCGACTTGACTCAACCGTTCTTTAACCTCCTGAATAATAAACTAGAGTTAATATCTACCTTATTAAGAACCATTTTCAATTTCATTATCCTTTTTATATCACTTATTACAATGTTATGAACATTATGTAATTATTTAAGTTAATAACGGTCGTTTTGTCGATCTTTGGTACATGAGTCAACAATAAACTTCTTATAATTATAAGTTGTTCATGTGGTGAAATATCCATTATATCCAGAATTATATTAATGATGTAGATATCATATATATCATATATATACAGTATATACATTCATTTATAATATTACGTAACATTTAGAGGTAAGAAATGAAATGCACCGTTCATGGAGACGGTAAGCCGTACGTACGCATGAACGCTACTTTCATTTCAATTTCATATTTAATGGAATGAAATCATAATGATATAAATGTATAATATAATTCCAGTATAATATAGTGTATAATACCATTTACTCCATCCTTTATACATCCCACATATGGCATTTACGATTCAAATCACTTTGAGGGGGCGGTAGTCCGCACTTCCTAAAATGAAATTATCGCGTTTTACCCATAATGGAAATCATAAAGTATGCCATAAATGAGAAATACAGAAGCATAAGTAAAACATAAACATATTTTATATCATATATAAATATAGTGACATCTTAATGGCCACCTTTGAAGGTGTTATATGAGTGTTGAACAATCATCGCTTCGTGAGGCCGAAATTCGCCATCCACAGAAACCGTATGTTCTTTAACCATTAGATGTAGGTGTGTGTAAGTGTAGCTCGAATACTTCTTATAACAACATCCTAGTATATTGAGGATACTGGTGTTGTTACAAAATAAATGAATAAACAGAGTTTAGGGGGTTGGAGAAGAAAAATAAAACAAAACAACATTAGAAAAGACATTACCTCAAAATCGGGTAACTCTTTTTGATTTGAGCCAAAGGCTTCCTTGGGAAGAGTTCCGCCCAAAGTGAGGCTTCTAGGAGTAAGGGAGTAATGTTAGGAGAGTATTTGGTCAGAGGTTGGCCGAGCCAAATGGCTTGAAAGTGTAATTGAAGTGGGAGAGGTGGGGGCCTTTTATAAGTGGAGAGGAGGGGCACTTTTGGAAAGATTGAAATGTTACATTATTTCAAAATGCTTTTCGGATTCTAAAGGTCCTACATTTATATAATTCGAGGCTAAGGTGATAAGGTTTCGAAATATCTTCATCCAATAGGCTTTGGACAAGTGTAAGCCTTGGATTTTGCATTATCTTCTCATTTTATTTAAATCGTTAAATAATGAGGTCATCGCCACATCATAATGATGTCATAAATAATTTAATTTATTTAATGTCTAAAAATTATAAAAAAAACACTATGATGTAGGAAATATTTTTAGCTTTCTAATGAATATTTATAGTCAAAATTTGGACTTGTGTAACCCTACTTAAAAATTGTTTTAGTAAAACAATTTATGTTAGTGTCATTTTCACTTTAACATTAAATAAAAAGTAATTTATGTTATTTCCCAACAAAAGTGGATCCATGGGGTCCCCAAGTTAGGTCATGGCTTGTCTTGGTCTGCCATGACACAACCAATAAGGTTGGGACATGTGTCTAGGTCATTTCATATTATTAAAGTATTATTTATACCTTAAACCACACTAATTACCACTAATCGCGATTAAAACTTAATAAGTTACTATTCACCAAAAAATTATTTTTATCCCATTGAACCACATTTTACTTCTTAATGACAACCATGTATGTCGGATTTTTGAAAATCAAATCACAGAAGTGGTAATATTTCATTTATACGAAAAATCAGTTATTTAACTACCACTTAGTGGTTTCACTATTCATCAAAAATTGAAGTTTTTCAGAACAATGCCAAAATTTCACCCTAAGCTATAATTGATATTCTGAATTCAAAAATGATGTCTATTTTACAAAATTCAAAACATATAAGTTGCATTAATTAATTTTATAATTAATTCCCGCTGTTACGACAAATAGCGTGTTTTCAAGAAACAATTTATATCAAAAGATTGGCAATTGTTTATGTCCAATTTCAATGTTAAATTAATTCTAATGACCACCATTGGATAAAATGGTAAAAATATATTCTAATTATACCTTAAAACCACTAAATAGTATAACTTATCACTATAAATTATTTTTATTAAAAAGGTTGTTTTAAGTATTTTTCACTATTCATAAAAATTTGGAAGTTCTCAGAAAATTACAAAAAATTCAACATAGGCTAATATCAATATTAGGAATACAAAAATGAAGTCCATTTTGAAATATAAAATTTCTATAAATTTAAAAGGTGGTTATTACTATTCATAACGGCTACTTTGATTTGTCGCGGTGTTTTAGAACTCGAAGTTGCGTACAATGCAAGCTATTGCATTATTGAATGAGAAGCGTATCGTGGAAGCTCGGGGTGTTACATTCTCCCCTCCTTCAATAAATTGCGTCCTCGCAATTTGAAAATTTTCTTTGAAAATAAAAGGTTGAAAAGATAAAATACCTTTGTGGAAAACCCACATCGGAAATAAGATTAATAAAATTTAGCCTTAATAAGAGGGAAATGGAAATAAGAAAGTCACCACCAAATTATGATCTCGATAAGGAGAACATTGGTGGAAATTAGAGACATATAATTGGAGGAAAAACGTAAATATTTGTAGGGAGTGATTGAGGTCATCAATCACAATCAACTGTCAAATTGAGGGCCTCAAAGCCTTCAATCTATGTTGATTTAAAATGTCTTCAGTTCAACAAAACATAAGGTATTAGGATAACACATTTTATTTTATTTTTTTAATATCCCTTTACTAAAGTTTAAGAATTAATTTATTCATTGAATAAGAGATAGGTATATATATATTTATGCTTGACAATTAGAGTTTCAACCTTCAACTCATCTTTCACTCAAAATGATAATAGAACTCAAAAATATTATACTTATCCTAATTGTATAAGGTTCCAAATATTAACACATATTATTTAGATTAGTAAAATTATTTTGTAATAACCAGGGACTTCCTGTAGGCTAGTGGTAGGAAATAAAGGCTTGTCGCACTATGGTTGTGGGTTCGATTCCTGCATCTTTGTCCGACGCGACGGGTTATGCCCCACCCTGCAGGTTGTCCTTTTCATAAAACTATAGTATTCCAAGAATAATATCCAGAAAATTTTTATCCTTAAATTTACTATCCAAGGTTCAACTTAATCCACTCCAACCTTTATAGTTATCCAAAATACCTCTATCCAGACTTTCTCTAAAAGGTCTCTTAATTCCAAAATCAATTTATCAGATTCCCCAAACAAATATTAGTTTCTCTTATTGTCACATACTAAAAATATGATTACCTTAATCATATTAAAACCTTACTGAAATCAAAAAGTACTGCAGTACAATCCTTATATAGATCACATTATTCTAATAACCAGAATATAATCCATGAGTCCAAAATCCCCAATACATTAGTTATTCTGCTTCAACTGTAGTAATAGCATAAGATTGTCCTTGATCCCTTGGCCTTTTCTGAGGTAAGTTTCCTTGACGCTTAGGACATTCATTTGCATAATGACCCATTTCTCTACAATTGTAGCATTCAACTTTGACAGCCTCTTTCTTTCCCTTGCAATCACGAGCCTGGTGACCTTTTTCTCCACATTTATAACAGACTCCCATTCCTTTTAGGCAAGTACCAGGGTGATTCTTCCCACAATTATCACATAATGGAAAATCCTTCTTTCCCTTTTTCCCTTTATCTGTCTCTTGTTCCACCGTTCTCTTCTTCTCTTGCTTTACTTTGTTGTCATAAGACTTAGAGAATTCCTTTTCTGTCTTGATAGCACATGAGACTATATCTTCGTATGTTGAGAAAGATTGTGACACTAGAGCTCGACGGAGAAATGGTTTTAACCCATCAAAGAAACGATCAATCTTACTTCTTGGGTTACGTATATAATCGGCAGCATACCTTGCTAACCTTGTAAAGTTAGCCTCATACTTTGCGACATTCTCATCCTCCTTCTGCCTCAGACTCAGAAATTGCCTTTCCATATCTGCTCGATGGTCACGAGGAAAGTATTTTTCTAAGAAAAGCTCTTTGAACTCCCTCCATTCCATATTCGATATGTCATCATCTTCCTTTGTGTTTTGAATCAGCGACCACCACTGATCGGCATCTCCAGTGAGGCGGTAAACTGCCATGACAACCTTCTCCCTTTCACTACTCCCCAAGGCATGGAATATTTTCTCTAAGGAATTTATCCATTGCTCAGCTACTATAGGATTTGTACTCCCATTAAAGGTTGGTGGTTGTTGCCTCATGAAACGATCTAGCATTGATCCTCCACGTTGCGGATCAGGGTGCTCCATACGAGTAAGGTTGTTATTCATAACCTGCGTGAGTTGTCCCAGTATGGTGAGAAGCTGATCAGCACCAGTTGTATCACTAGCTCCACCATAATTATCCTGAGCAGGAGGGCAATCCCTACACGGAGTTCGTGCATTGATACAGTTTCCATTCCTTCTACTAGGCGCCATTTCTAAACAATGGCATAAACTAGATTAGTTTATGAATCAAAATACATAATTCCATACTTGTAAAACACTTAACATAAATTGAACTAATTATGGATATAATCCATAATTATAAAAATGTATTCTTTGAGGAAGTATATACTCGTAACCCTTCATAGTGGTTTGTAAAGAAAATGGGAATTATCCAAAGCATATCCCCCGGGAGTGTCGTAACCAAGAGTGCAGCAAGGCCCGTTGTCGTGCACCAGTTCCCGTTCGAGTCTAGCTCAAAGAGGTGTTTTCGGGTTTTACCCCTAGGTACATCTGTGCCAGAGCCGCCTCTACCTGCTCGTATCCAGACAGGAATGTATTGCTTGGAAAACTCACAAAATCTCTACAATACCAATATTCTAAGATGTTCTTTTATACTAATCCTCAAAGTCTATCTTCGGGCTATGTGCTCTAATCAGAGTTTATCTAAATCTAGCTTCCAAGGTTAGTACTAAACTGCCTCTAATACCAACTGTAACGCCCCGACCCCAGCTACCCAGAGTCGGTGCATTACTTCGTAACATTGGCATGATCACAAAGGATCAAGTCTCGAAAGACCGATTAGTTTAGTAGCCTTGGAAACACTAGGTACATTCATAAGTCTTTCATTACATCAAAAAGTGAAAAACTACAATAACAAAGTCTCCATAGTCCACACTCATATCCTCTTCCGACTATCCCTGCAGGTCATTCATAAAATACTTCTTCACATCCTGGAAAATATTAAAACATTGAAAGGGGTGAGCTCAGATGCTCAGTAAGGATAACAATAATGCGGAAGCTTTCATAAATAAACATTAACATTTAAGGCAATGTATAACTAAAACAAAAGCCTTTTAAACATGAACTTCAACATAATATGGCAAAAGTAAAATGAGATAATGCCATTTACTTCTTCACATGGATATTCTACTGGTCGAATAATCACATGCAATATCAATAACCACTTTCATAATGATGGAATGTATAATGCCGGACATTCTGAAACATTTTGTCAAGGCCTCGGCCAAGACATCTAAAATGATTAAGGCCTCGGCCAAAACCATAAATCAAATTGGGAAAGGGCCTCGGCCAATTCCACGTCTAGTTGTCTCATGAGACCTGCCGATGCATCGAGGAGCTATTGCGGGCTCCACCCGTCACTTATTAAGTCCAATACATTCCTCATATGAATAGGTTTAAACATATCATAAACCATAACATAATCATATCACATAAAACATGCATAAAGGAAACATAACATTTCCACATTCCAATCACAAGATATCAATACAACACATTGTTATAATAAAAAACGCTTTCAAAACCATTTTCAATACCAAAATAAAAGAAAGTTAAAACTTTGTATTTATTTTTCATTAAAAAAAAGATGGCTTATCGAGGAAGCCGAAACTCAAATAATGGTCACGGCGGCGGAGAAGTCGTCGTCGCCGCATAAGTACGGAAAGAAAAACATTCCCTTTTGTCGTTTAGCAAAACGCTTTGTATAAAAAGATTCCTTTTGAATAACCGTAAAAGTCAAAGGGGTTTATACACCGTATAAAAGAAATTTGTGTATAAAACCAAATATGCCTCAATGAAAGGAGATTGAGACGAAGTACTTTAAAAGATAATTTTTAAATAAAATATATCTATTATGTGTATTCACTATAGGTACACATAAATAATGTAAAAATACAAGATAGGACATAATAATATCATGACATAATTTGAAAGTAGGAGATTAACCCAAAGAATGGAAGTTGGGTTAAGAAGTTCCCTTACAAAGAGCATTTTTAAAATAAAATAAATCTATTATGTGTATTCACTACAAGTACACATAAATAATGTACAAATATAGCATATGACATAATAATATCATGACATAATTTGAAAGTAGGATATTAACCCAAAGAATAGAAATTGGGTTAAGAAGTTCCCTTACCTTGTGTCCGACTTGACTCAACCGTTCTTTAACCTCCTGAATAATAAACTAGAGTTAATATCTACCTTATTAAGAACCATTTTCAATTTCATTATCCTTTTTATATCACTTATTACAATGTTATGAACATTATGTAATTATTTAAGTTAATAACGGTCGTTTTGTCGATCTTTGGTACATGAGTCAACAATAAACTTCTTATAATTATAAGTTGTTCATGTGGTGAAATATCCATTATATCCAGAATTATATTAATGATGTAGATATCATATATATCATATATATACAGTATATACATTCATTTATAATATTACGTAACATTTAGAGGTAAGAAATGAAATGCACCGTTCATGGAGACGGTAAGCCGTACGTACGCATGAACGCTACTTTCATTTCAATTTCATATTTAATGGAATGAAATCATAATGATATAAATGTATAATATAATTCCAGTATAATATAGTGTATAATACCATTTACTCCATCCTTTATACATCCCACATATGGCATTTACGATTCAAATCACTTTGAGGGGGCGGTAGTCCGCACTTCCTAAAATGAAATTATCGCGTTTTACCCATAATGGAAATCATAAAGTATGCCATAAATGAGAAATACAGAAGCATAAGTAAAACATAAACATATTTTATATCATATATAAATATAGTGACATCTTAATGGCCACCTTTGAAGGTGTTATATGAGTGTTGAACAATCATCGCTTCGTGAGGCCGAAATTCGCCATCCACAGAAACCGTATGTTCTTTAACCATTAGATGTAGGTGTGTGTAAGTGTAGCTCGAATACTTCTTATAACAACATCCTAGTATATTGAGGATACTGGTGTTGTTACAAAATAAATGAATAAACAGAGTTTAGGGGGTTGGAGAAGAAAAATAAAACAAAACAACATTAGAAAAGACATTACCTCAAAATCGGGTAACTCTTTTTGATTTGAGCCAAAGGCTTCCTTGGGAAGAGTTCCGCCCAAAGTGAGGCTTCTAGGAGTAAGGGAGTAATGTTAGGAGAGTATTTGGGCAGAGGTTGGCCGAGCCAAATGGCTTGAAAGTGTAATTGAAGTGGGAGAGGTGGGGGCCTTTTATAAGTGGAGAGGAGGGGCACTTTTGGAAAGATTGAAATGTTACATTATTTCAAAATGCTTTTCGGATTCTAAAGGTCCTACATTTATATAATTCGAGGCTAAGGTGATAAGGTTTCGAAATATCTTCATCCAATAGGCTTTGGACAAGTGTAAGCCTTGGATTTTGCATTATCTTCTCATTTTATTTAAATCGTTAAATAATGAGGTCATCGCCACATCATAATGATGTCATAAATAATTTAATTTATTTAATGTCTAAAAATTATAAAAAAAACACTATGATGTAGGAAATATTTTTAGCTTTCTAATGAATATTTATAGTCAAAATTTGGACTTGTGTAACCCTACTTAAAAATTGTTTTAGTAAAACAATTTATGTTAGTGTCATTTTCACTTTAACATTAAATAAAAAGTAATTTATGTTATTTCCCAACAAAAGTGGATCCATGGGGTCCCCAAGTTAGGTCATGG
Source organism: Viscum album (assembly GCA_963277665.1). Lineage (NCBI taxonomy): Eukaryota > Viridiplantae > Streptophyta > Magnoliopsida > Santalales > Viscaceae > Viscum > Viscum album. Next base: position 1,785,337,700 of record OY728155.1, on the reverse strand, counting down.
CTTGTCTTGGTCGGCCATGACACAACCAATAAGGTTGGGACATGTGTCTAGGTCATTTCATATTATTAAAGTATTATTTATACCTTAAACCACACTAATTACCACTAATCGCGATTAAAACTTAATAAGTTACTATTCACCAAAAAATTATTTTTATCCCATTGAACCACATTTTACTTCTTAATGACAACCATGTATGTCGGATTTTTGAAAATCAAATCACAGAAGTGGTAATATTTCATTTATACGAAAAATCAGTTATTTAACTACCACTTAGTGGTTTCACTATTCATCAAAAATTGAAGTTTTTCAGAACAATGCCAAAATTTCACCCTAAGCTATAATTGATATTCTGAATTCAAAAATGATGTCTATTTTACAAAATTCAAAACATATAAGTTGCATTAATTAATTTTATAATTAATTCCCGCTGTTACGACAAATAGCGTGTTTTCAAGAAACAATTTATATCAAAAGATTGGCAATTGTTTATGTCCAATTTCAATGTTAAATTAATTCTAATGACCACCATTGGATAAAATGGTAAAAATATATTCTAATTATACCTTAAAACCACTAAATAGTATAACTTATCACTATAAATTATTTTTATTAAAAAGGTTGTTTTAAGTATTTTTCACTATTCATAAAAATTTGGAAGTTCTCAGAAAATTACAAAAAATTCAACATAGGCTAATATCAATATTAGGAATACAAAAATGAAGTCCATTTTGAAATATAAAATTTCTATAAATTTAAAAGGTGGTTATTACTATTCATAACGGCTACTTTGATTTGTCGCGGTGTTTTAGAACTCGAAGTTGCGTACAATGCAAGCTATTGCATTATTGAATGAGAAGCGTATCGTGGAAGCTCGGGGTGTTACAGATTTAGTCACATAGTATTCCAAGTTAAATCGTAACATTTATCTCCAAACAACATCAGTTGCTCTTAAAGTCTCGTGTTGAAAAGTAATTAACCTAATCACATATCCTCCATGATAGGTTAATCATTTTCATAAATAACCCAAAATCAACTTAATCTTAATTCATAAAGTCACCTAACTAAAAATAATTAGTCAAACTAACCAAGGACTTCACGCAGTCCAGTGGTAGGCGATAAATACCAGTCGCACTTTGGTTGTGGGTTCGGTTCCCACAGCTTTGTCTGGCGCGACGGGTTGTCACACGGTCTGTGTGTTGTCCTTTTTCCAAAACTATATAATTCTTAAAACATTCCCCAATAACGAGATAAAATCTTCAAAAATAACCATAACATAATTTAACCTCATTTCTATCTCATTCTTTTCACTTTCCATCATAACATATATCAACCCATAATTACCTCAAAAGTAAAGATCATATAAACCCAAATGGTTCTTTATAACTATTTCCACAAAAGAACATATAAGTGTTCCTTGAATAAAATTTTCATATATCAAACATCAGGGTTACACATACTATAAAAAGTATTCTAATGTAACCCCATCAACAAAAGAGATTTAATACTCTTAAGAATTTCACCATAACTCTTGAATCCCTTATACGTTGACTTCTTACTCATTCAACATTCTTCATGATCCATTAACCATTCCTTTCAAACTTATTCTGAAATAATTATTTCCTATAAACAAAATCATGAATCATATCCTAAGATTCAAAAATAGGAAAACAAAAGTTAAGATATAATCCATACCTTTGACTGGTCATTGTCAGTTTCTTCATCCTCAATTGGAATGGCATTAGGTATTGGTAAACGAATATTTGTATGTTCTTGGTGATCCCATTCCCGAAACTTCTTCATAGGAAATGTGTTTTCATAATGACCATGCACACCACATTTAAAAAATTCAATTGATCCCTCAGAAATAACTTCTTTTCCTTTCCTCGAGTCAACTGGATGCTTCCTTTTTCCATGGAAGGTTCTTGCATTGTGAACTTCATTTCCACATCTATAGCATCTTTCTGTCCCTTTGAAACATTTTCCTAGGTGTTTCCTTCCACATCTTTGACACAAAGGTTTTTTAACACACTTACCTTTATGATTATTACCTGTAGTTTCGTAGGGATTTGTTTCTCTCATATATGATGCCTTATAGAAATCACCAAGGTTTAGGTGGTCAATCATGACTCCATATAGTTGATTGAGGATAAACATAAGAGTTCTCATTGCAGCTCTCATATCATTCAGTTTCTCGCTCAGAAAACTATCACAGTTTCCTTCACATCCACCGTTACATTGGGGCCTGCTAGATCCAGCCATTTACTAAAACCAATAAGGTCAGTGTGAGTATATCAAAAAAACCATCATGTACTAATGAGGAAGATAAACACTAAGATATACTTACTCATTCACTTAATCTAAAACTAGGACTATTTCTGAAATCCTAACCATTATGGTAATGTCACTTATTCTTAAAGAATACCCTATCCTCTAAAGTTATCTAAACCGACCTTTGATACCAAATATAAGGCCCCAGCATTAAACCTTACTTAATATTGAATTAATTGAATAATTCACATTGAGGATCTTTTCAGGTTTAGAGTTTTAGAGAATTATTACATAACTATTACATCTCAAAAGATTACAAAGTTGTCACTTCTACTAAATTTCCATAAAATAAAAATTATTAATAAGAAACATGTCCAGTTCCATGTTTTAAATAGCATGACTTTCTCTTGATCCCATCCTTGACCCTATTCCACATTAAGTCCTGTGAAAAACATTTCAAAAAAAACTTGGGGTGAGCATAAAAATCTTAGTAAGGGATAAACAAAGAATGAAAACTGTTAGTTATTCAAAACAACAAGTAAACCATGTATACTTTATCAAAGTAATACCTTTCACCTTTAGGAAGTAGTAAAAACTCTTCACTGAATAAAAGATCATTACTTACCCTTTTTTAACCGAAAGATTACAATAAAACCCATATAAAGAACACATAACATATAAAGGTAACTTGGGACATAAATATACTTAAATGGAATAACCATACGGTTGACTTCCACACATACTTAATGGAATATCCATACGGCCGACTTCCATACCCAATGCATTGGAGGTTATAACATAACCACCCATCCTGGTATTCACGGCACCACCCGTCAAATGGTTTATCACATAACCACCCGTAAAATGTCCAAGTACCATAATTACACATAAAATATTGAAAATATACACATTTCAATAAAAAAATTTCATTTTCAATCAAAATAAGTAATTCCAATATATTGAATTAATCAATCCATTTTCAAAAATCATTTAAAAGAGATTTTTGAATCAAAGTGTCCCATACCACTTTGAATCTTTTATTGGAATTATAATTTTAAAACATTAATGTCTATATAAATAAATACTGAAAACCATTTTGAAAACATGGACATTAAAGATAAAGATTTAGAATAATAAATCTTTAAAACTTTTAAAATGATATTTTTGTTAAAGAGTTTTTAACAAAATGAGAGACTCTTGATTACAAATAATAGCGGAATAACATTTAATCCAAACTTTATAATATCATGAGAATAAAGGGATTAATGATATAATATGTCAAAGGACAGTATACCTACCATATAAGAGTGAATTTGTGCATAACAACAATGAATTCTCAAAAGAAATGTAAAATGAGATGAAATCCATTATACAGAAGGTATCCTTAAATTAAGGATAAATCAATCTCATAATTATGTGTGACAAATATAAATAAACCCAATATAAGTGGATATTAAGTGTAAAACAATCAAAGGTTATTCACATATATTCAAATGATGACATATTCAATAACTACATGTTGAACCCAAAGAAATCGAAATTGGGTTAAGAAGTTCCCTTGGTAAAATTCGACATCCTAACGGCGTCACATAAAATTTTACAAAAAGGGTTGATGAGAGAGATAAAGGGGATCTCATCACTTGGACATAAAATTTACATAAATAATTATATAGAAGAACATATCCCAACATAATAGTATGTGAATTAAAAGACATAATAAAAGAATTCTTTTAAAAAAAGGAGGGTGAAAGGTCCCCTTACCGAGTTTGGTAACTTTCGAAAAGTACACCCCATGGAAGAAGGGTCATACAATTAAGATGTAAATACCCATAAATTAAATTATACTACACAAAGTGTATAATAATGGGCAGTACATACACCACTAAAAGGAAATAGTGGCAAACGTAGCATAAATGTCATGGGAATAAAAGTGAGATGAAAAATCCCTTACGAAAACTCGGCAGCCTAACGGCGCCACTTCAAACTTCCAAAAATGGATTTATGAGATCAAATAGGGTCTCCAATAATATGAACATAAAAATTAATTTATGAGGAATATAAAATAACATCCCCAAACATAATAAATATGGGCTTAAAAGAAATGACATAAATGAGAGTACTTAAAAAGAAAGAGAGAGGTTGGATCCCTTACGAAAATTCGGCAGCCTAACGGCGACACTCAAAACTTCCAAAATGGATTGATGAGAGAGAATAGGGTATCTAATCACATGAACATAAAAATTAAAGTAATATTAATATAAAATAACATCCCAATAACAAGAAAGATGAGCTTTAAAAGGAATGACATAAAAGAGTGTACTTAAAAAGAAAGAGAGGAGTAGGATCCCTTACCTCGGGTCCGACTTGACTCGATCATTCTTTAACGTCCTGAATAATAAACTTGAGTTAATTTATACTTGCTTAAGAACCTTTTTCAAGTTCATTATTACTTTTATATAACTAATTACCATGTTATAAACATTATGTAATCATTTAAGTTAATAATGTTTGTTTTGTCGACATTTGGTTCTTAAGTCGAAAGTGGACTTCTTACAATTACTTGTTGTTCGTGTGGTCAAAGGTTAATTATATCCAGAATGATATTCATGATTTAGATATCATATATATCCATAATATACATGTATTTATAATATTACATAATCATTTAGAGGTAATAAATGAAATGCACCGTTCAGGGAGACGGTAAGCCGTACGTACGCATGAACGCTGCTTTCATTTCTATGTCATATTAATGGAATTAAAACTAAATTAGAGATATGTATATTTTAATTATAGAATTATATTAATCATTTAGATGTAACATACATCATATATATCCATTATATATATGTACTTATAATAGTACATTACATTTGGGGAAAAGAAATGAAATGCACCGTTCATGGAGACGGTAAGTCGTACGTACGCATGAACGCTACTTTCATTTCTATCTCATACTTTAATGGAAAGAAAATAATAATGATATAAAGGTATATTATAATTCCAGTATAAAAAAATATATAATAACTTTAAATCCATCCTTTATACGTCCCACATATGGCATTAACGAATCAAATCACTTTGAGGGGGCGGTAGTCCGCACTTCCTAAAATGAAATTATCGTGTTTACCCACAATGGAAACCATAAATGTATGCCAAAAATGAAAAATACAGAAGATTAAGTAAAACATAAAAAATATTATATATCATATATAAATATAGTGTCATCTTAATGGCCACCTTTGAAGGTGTTATATGAGTGTTGAACAATTATCGTTTCGTGAGGCAGAAATTCGCCATCCACAGAAACAGTATGTTCTTTAACCATTAGATGAAGGTGTGTGTAAGTGTAGCTCGATTATTTCTTATAACAACATCCTAGTATATTTATGATACTGGTGTTGTTTAAAAATAAATGAATGAAAATATTTTAGGGTGTTGGAGAAGCAAAATAAAACAAAAGAACACAAGAGAAGACACTACCTTTAAATCGGGTAACTCTTTTTGATTTGAGCTCAAAGGCTTCCTTGGAAAGTATTATTCCCAAATTGAGGCTTCAATGATGAATATAGGGATGTGGAGAGATTAAATGGACATGTTTTGGCAGAGCCAAAGTCTTGATAGGTGTGGGTAAAGAGGTAGTGGTGGGGGCCTTTTATAAGAGGAGAGGAGGGGAACTCTTGGAAAGTAAAGAAATGTTACTTTATTTTAGAATGATTTTCGTTTTTTAATGGTCCCACATTGATTTGTTTCGAGGATAAGGTGATAAGGTTTTGAAATCCACCCATAAAATAGGTTTTGGACATGTTTAGGTCTTAGATTTTACATTATCTTTCCATTTTGTTTAAATCGTTAAATAATGAGGTCATCGATGCATCATCATGATGTCATAAATAATTTAATTTATTTAATGGATAAAAATTATAAAACAAATACTATGATGTAGGAAATCTTTTTATATTTCCAATGACTATTTATAGTCAAAACTATGACTTGTATGACCCCATATAAAAATTGTTTTAGTAATACAACTCATGTTTGTGTCATTTTAATTTTAACATTAAATAAAAAGGTATTTATGTCATTTTCCAACCAAAGTGGTTCCATGGGGTCCCCAAGTTGACCCATGGATTGTCTTGGTCATCCATGACTCATCCAATTAGGGTAGGACATGTTTCTAGGTCATATCATATTATTAAAACATTATTTTTACCTTAAACTACACTAATTACCTCTAATCGCGATTAAAAACATAATAAGTTACTATTCACCAAAAAATTATTTTAATACCATTGAACCACATTTTAATTCTTAATGACAACCATTTATGTCGTATTTTTGAAACTCAAAACACAGAGGTGGTAAAATTTCATTTAAACGGAAAATCAGTTTTTATAAGTACCACTTAGTGGTTTCACTATTCATCAAAAATTGAAGTTTTTCAAAAAAATACCAAAACTTCACCCTAAGCTATATTTGATATTCTGAATTCAAAAATGATGTCTATTTTAAAAAATTCAAAACATATAAGTTGCATTAATTAATTTAATAATTAATTCCCGCTGTCAGAGCAAATAGCGTGTTTTTATGTAACAGTAAGTATCAAAATATTGACACTAGTTTAAGTCCAATTTCAAAGTGAAATTAATTCCAACAGCCACTATTGGATTAAATGGTAAAAATATATTCTATTTTCACTTTAAAACCAATTCAAAAGATAATATAATCATATAAATAAATTATATTAAAAATAGTTTTTGAATTAAAATACAACAATTTTTACTATTCATTAAAATTGAAATTTTTCGGAAAAATACCAAAAATTTACACAAAGTAAATTTTGATGTCCCGATTCTAAAGAATAATTTTATTTTGTCAAATATAACACATAAAATTGTCAAAAAGTGGATTTAAAAGAGGTTCGCCATTAAAAGGCAGTTAATTGACCTTTTAAAGAATATTAGAATGTTTACGCTTGAAAATTGGATTCAGTCGCATTTTTAATCCTCTAAAATTTATTGTAAAAAGTAAAAATATTTGACAAAAATACATAATCATTTTTTAGTTAGTTCAGTTCATTCCCGCCATTACAATGGCTAGGCATTAACTACCATTTAAAATAATATTATTTTATTATTAGAGTGCAACGTAAGATTCCCAAGAAACTCATTGTTGTGTATTTGGTACGCCATCGAGCATAGCATCCCCTTTATTTTATTCACAAATATGGATAAATGTGAAAATTTCATATTCTTTATTTACTTGGGGTGTTACATATAGTGGCAGCGGTACTGTAGCAGGGACTATAGAAGCATGGGTATTGTAGCAGTATTGTTCACTGAGGGGTCCTTTGTACCAAAAAATGGGCTATCAGATCTTTTATTCAGGTTATTTAGCCTTAGACCATCAGTCTATGTTATGGTTCTCCCTCTACCTAGTTTAAAGAGGTCATTTCTTTAATAATAAATTAAGGCTTCAGCCCCAACCTTTAAAAAAAACAAATGTCCCCAAAATAAAAATAACCATTATCCATTAGATATTTTAAAAAAATGTAATAATAATAAGGACTTCATGTAGGATAGTGGTAGGAGATGCACCCTTATTGCCCTTATATTGTGGGTTCAAACCCCACGACCTTGCCAAATGTGATAGGTTCTCACCTGGTATACAGGTTTTAATTTTTCTAAAACCATATTAATATAACTTCCAAATAAATATGATGGAAATATTTGAAATTATGTTAATTTTAAATAAACCCGCAACATATAAATACTTTATCCATTTATTTCAACATATTTCTTTCCTTGGTCTAGATTTTATTCTATAGACTATGGCATTGACTCTAGTAATTCCCAAGTTCCCAACATTTATGGCAACAAACTACATATGGATTCTTAGGATGATTTTTATTTCCTTCCATCATACACTTAATTTTTCTTCATCAATTATTTTCTTTATGTATTTATTTTCCACACATACGTAATTTTATTGTCCCATTGAGACACTTTTCTATGTGTCTCCTTCCACATTCCTTTCATGATAGAAATCTAAATTTCTTTTCTTCGTAGTCTCCACCACTGGAGCTCTTTGAAAACTCAATCCTTCTTTTATTTGGTGAGTTTAGGATTTGGTTATAGTATATACTTTTAATCATATTTTTAGAAAATATATTAGTCCTGAACATGATATATTTCACTTATATCAACAACCCGTTTGGTTTCTCGTCATCACCAACTTTTCTATTGTGTTCAATTTTAACATGACTCCTTCAAGTTATAGCCACTGACTAAAACTAGAAAGTGTAGTCTGAGTAACAATATTCCTATTTGGAAAAAGGTATAATCATTTATATAATATCATGTCACCTTATTTTCAATATAAAACACCTTAGATTTAAACTAGGTTATTCATTTTCTTCATATATTTAAATCCTTCATTATGGTTTTTAATGAAAATGTGGATTATCCAAAACATATCCCTTGGGAGTGTCAAAATTGGTGTGATGTAAGGCATGTTGTTGTGTACCATGTTATGCTAAGATAGGACTGATTCACCTTTTCAGAGTTATTACCCCAAGGTACGTCAATTCTAGAACCACATCCCCTTGTAGTACCCAAACATGGATGAATTTCTAGGAAAACCACATAATCTCTATCTAACTGAAATATTAAGATGTTCTTCTATACTTATCCTCAAATTATACCTTATGTATATGTTCCCTAATCTATGTATTCTAAATCTAGTTTCCAAGTTTTCTAATAAAATTGATCTAATATCAACTTTAAATCCCTGAACCCAAAATCCTGGAGTCGGTGCATTACTTTATAACATTATCATAGATACAAGTAAAGTGTATCCCAAATGATAGAATAGTTTAATAGTTTTGAAAGACGAGATTACATACATGATACCCATATTACATTGGGAAAAAATTAAGCATAAATAAAAAAATATAATCATCCTAAAAACTAATCAAAATTATTCCTCTTCATAATGAAAGTAATGAAATCATAATAAGGGTGGGATCAAATGCACAGTAAGGTTTAGTAAAACAGAAGTAATAATGAATCAATAAGAATAATAAACATTGAATGGTAAATAACTGAGAACACATTCCATTTAAATAACAAGATACAGAATAATAAATTTGGAAGGGTAAATAACTAAAAAATATTAAATATAATCAATAAAATGATAATGAAATTTATCCATAGATTTTACTGTTTGAAAATCTCAGGGAAAATAACATAAATAACTGAAATATCTATGAAGGAAACACTCAATAATTGGAATCCATGTATGTGGCACATTAAAATGTATACCATAAAGTCCATTCATAATATAGTTTAAACCCTTAGGTAAAAACACATTTAATTTGGTCAAATTATTTGTCTCATGAGAACCTGTTGATGCATCGAGTTTCTATATAATGTTTGGGCCACACCCATCATTTCCAGTCCAATGCATTCCTCATATCAAGTAACTAATTTAATTGATAATTAATATTCTTTATAAAATATATATATTGAATAAATAATTTGGATTTATCATTAATTCTCTAGTGGAGGATAAGTAACAACAATGGTTGTTGACACTGATTAATGGAGATACTATTGAAATAATATTAAAAACATTCTTTACAAAAATAATCTTTAAACATTACAAAGTGTCCCATACCACTTTAAGACATTTGAATCAAAATTACTATGAAATAATAAAATTAAATTAAACTTATATTGTCTTGAAAATAAATAGATTCATTATATAACATGTTAGAAGGAATTATATACATCATATAAATAAACAAGGTTCATTGCGTTAAAATATGCCTCTATGAAATTAAATTGAGAAAAAATCCCTTACCACTTTGTAATAATTTATTTAAAAGTACATTCATTTATAAAATAAATATATTTTAAAATAAACTTGTCAACTTTTAAATTAAACTTCAAAATAGTAGGGATTCATGATGTTCGAAAGAAAATTTCATGTCGTATAAGTTAAAAAACATTCCTTTTACTTTTGTGAGAAAAGTCATGAAGTACCTTGTTTTGGAAAATGAAAGGAAGAATTTTTTTAAAATATTTATTAGAAATTTTAAAAATGGGTAAAAATGAAATTAAAAAATAATTAGATAATACTAAAAACATTTTTGGAAAAAAATTATAAAACATACACTTGGAAGAGAAATATTCCCCAAGGGATACATAAATAAAAACAATTTTGAATAACAATGAGATTGTTAAATTTCGCATTACCACTTTATATTCAGTAGAATTGTATTCCACATGAATGAAAGAAAAATATATGGATATTAAAATACAATAATATTCAGAATAATAGTCATAAAATACATTCATGGTTATTCTATACACCACACAAAAGAATCAAGTAGTGTATAAGGCATGTTTCCCACTAAAATAAAAGTGGGAGAAAAATCCCTTAACTTGTGTTTCCTTTTATGTGAACGTCCTTCAATATTGTGTATAAGGGTTTTAAGAATTTTTTTTAACTTTTAAAATAACCATATTCATATTTATAATATCATATGTTAAATTATTATAATATCTCATTACCCATTTGATAACAATCTTCTATTATTTTCACTATTTTTTGTGTTATTTGACAAGTTATTTGAGTATATTAGGACTCGTTACTAGTTTTTACTATTAGTTATATCATTATTTAATCATATAAAAGTTTTAAAACATGCTTAAAATATCATATATATACATAAAAAATATATTTATAATAATGTAAAAAGGTAGGAAATGAAACGCATTGTTCAGGGAGATTGTAGGTCGTATGTATGCTTGAACGCTACTTCCATTTATTTTTCATATTAAAATAATGAAAATTAAATGATATATATATATATATATTATAATTATAGTATCATATTTATGCCTTATATGTCACATATTCTTATTAAAACCATTCTTAATACATTCTATGTAAATTTTGAATGAATCACATTGTTTTGAGGAGGCGGTAGTCCACATGTCCACAAACGATGTTATCATATCCTAAAAATATAGAACACATGAAGGTATTTATTGTATAAGAATTCTTAAATCATAAATAAATTATAAATTCAATATATAATCAATAAATCCATCATTATTTCCAACCTCTAAGGGTGGAAAACAGAATAAGGGAAAACATTGGTTCGCTGGGTGGTAGTCTACCATACACATAAAGGATGAATGTATTTTCCATTTTATGGATGAGTTTAAAAGTTTAGTTAAATTTTTTAGCATAAAATAATATTATATTTAATATATTATTTTATTATATAGTCATGTAATAATAATAATTTAATTTTTTGAGAAACAAATAAAATGAAAGTGATCATTGAAGAATGTTACCTCATTTTTTGGTAACTTTTTTTGGTTTATACCAAAATACATACTTTGTTGGATTTATTCCAAAACTGAGGCTTCTAATATGATGGGATGTGATTTTTAAGATTATCTGGGTAGTTTTTAGATTATCTATAAGGATGAAGGTGGTTTTAGGAATTAGGGGAGGAGGGTCACTTTTATAACTGAGGTGAGGGTCACTTTTGGAAACTCTCAAAATATTAAATTAATAAAAATTGATTTTCAATTAAAAAATTCTCAAATTTTAGTTATTTAAAATATAATATGATCATTTTTAGAACTCATCTTAACCAATAATTTTTATACATGTTTATGTTACATTATTACCCTTATATTTTGGATTTAACCCTTAATTAAACTCTTTAACACTTACTGTGACAACTTGGTTTTTTACACTTCATTGGTTAATAAGTTACCATAACATGCCAAATAAAAAATAATTGAGTCTTGGATGATAGTTTCAACCATATCCAAATCAGTTATCAAATTTTATATTTTTATGTATTTTATAGCATTTAATAAAATATTATTTATCATAAATTATCCTTAATGACAATTTTGGCACAATTCATTTCTTCACTTTTTAAAAAAGATCAATACATAACATAAATTCAAAAAAACCTTTAATACATACCTAATATTTCTATAAAATATATAAAATTCTTGGTGTACATTAATTTTATCCAATTATATTTATTTTAATATTATTAATAACATTTATTAGATATGTCCATTAATTAAACAATTACTATATCATCATTTTGAAATAATTTAATTTAATTATTTTTCCACTAATACTTAAAAATAAGTTATCATGATGAATATAAAACTTTTACCTTTCCAATTTATATATATTGTCAAAAAACCCCATATATAACCACATATTAAAAATATTTAACTTGTTAAAAACAAAAGTATAACAAAACTAACTATTCATAGAATAAAATACTATAAATTTTTTAATGTAATCAAAGTGGCTATAAGAGCTCAGAAAATTAGTCTAAATATATTTTTAGTATACAATCACCCATCCAATGAAATTAGGACAATTTTTCAGTTAATTTTATAATATTATTTTTAATCTTAATTACCTGATTTACACTTAACCATGGTAATAAAAATTACACAAGTTTACTAATAAAATTTTGTCTAAAAATAAAAGGGACCTAATTAATAAATTTGTACATTATTATTCCAAATATGGAATCCATTTTAAAAAAAATCAGAACAAAAAATTGGCTAAAATTAATTTAAAATTAATCTCATTTAAGGAATAAGAAAAGGTGTTTTTAAAGTGAAAGCGTTAAAATATTGGAATGTTTTTATATCATAATTAAATGATAAATTAATTCCAAGGACCTAAATTAAATTAAATTATAATTTATTGATCTAATTATACTTCAAAACTAGTTAAAACATAATTTAACTACATAAATTATTTTCCCAAAAAAATTGTGTTCAATTAGAATGCAATATTTTATTACTATTCATTAAAACTGGAAACTTATCAAAAAAATATCAAAAATTAAACCAAAATAAAATTTTATATTCAAATTTAAAATTAGATGTTTAATTTTTCAAATATAATTTATAAAAGTGTTAAAAACTAGATTTAAAATAATTGTGCCCTCAAAGGTGGTAAAACTATCTTTTTATAAAAATATACTATTTATGTGTAAAATTTGATTTGTTTTTATATCATGTATAGAAAACACCTAGGATGAATGTTAAACATTAGATATAATATTATATATAAATATATATCATTAATATAATCTAAAAATGTTTTATTGGTTTATTTTATTGGTATAAAACACACTTATTCTCATAAAAACATTTACTTTATATTAAATTGTTTTTTATTTATTTCTAATTTATTGGAAAAAATGAATTAAATAATATATTTTTATAAGTTAGTTAATCCAATTATTAACCACAAATTTAATGTCTATGAGATAATTTCATTTTAAATAATAATATTAATAGTATAGTGTGGTTTGTTTAAGCTCTGTGTTGCGTGAAATGTAAGTTATCAAAGAGATTATATTTTAAAATATACATACCATAAAATCACGGGGTGTTACAAATTTCAGTCACATGAGATGCCTAAAAACTCATTATCTAATTAATATCACACAATAACCCTTTTTAGCTTAGGTTTCATTTAATTTTTAATACATGTTTATATATTCATATGATTATTGTTAGTCCCAGTTAATTGTTGTAGACACCTAAGATGGGGGGTCAATCGGGTGTAGCTAAAATTTTACCATATTCTAAATGATTTTTAAAATAATTCACATCCTATGGATTTGAACATATATTTATGGTTAAGAAAAATAGTGTATTAATTTTTTCCACTCAATGACACACATAGAATGCATTGCAGAATATAAAAAAGAGTATCACATAGTGTTGTTCCAACTCCTTGGTAACCTACTCATTACTGTGATTGGGATGCCCAAGTTATCAGTTCCCTATTATAATATTTTTTTAAATTATAATGAGGTTTTGGAATGGATTATCCATAATTATATCTAACCATATTACATAGGTTAGGATTCACTACATTATACAAGTGAATAAGAATCACATCCAACTATAGATTTCTTTTCCAGCATCCCACAAGAACTCAATCCCCTGACTAATATCTAAAACATCTTACAACATTTTAATGTAGATCATCACTTGGAATTGGATGTCACTAAAAAACATGATCTAATATTTATTTTCTCAACATAAAGTCTTTGACTACCTTTGTATCTTCAGGAATAGTAATGTGAAACTTCATCTCTAGTAGATAGAAATACTATTAGATCTTTCAAGAAATCATTATTTCAGCCTATCTCAACTTAGTCTTCATGGATCTAGAATACCAATGAATATTTTATAAAACATCTTTTATGTAATCATTTCATAGCTATCCAAAAATATGACTTCTACAATATAGATTATTATATGTCTTCCTCTTCTTATCCTTCTCCTTCAGTACACTAGATCTGATTAGTAGAACCTAGTTGGATTCTTCTTATTATTTGATACCCAAAATGTCCTTATTATTCAGTATAGTATTTGGATATATTCTCTTATCATCAATATATTTATTGGTTCTCTATATAGGTTCTATACCTTTCTCTATAATAGTTCACATAGGCTATGTTTTTCTATAATAGAAAAACATTTTATAGTGTCATTTCACAATATTCCCAATATTGAGATATATCATGGATTTTAATTAAGCCAAAAAATCAGAATTTTTATATAGTGTCCCATAATCTTGTATTAATTACTCTTAAGGAAATAATGTGGGTTTATCTCAATAATAACCAATATTCAATTTTCTCAACTTATAATCTCCCCAAAAATTATAAAAATAACCTTTGTTTTTTTCTTTTAATTTTCATATAAAATGAATATATCTTAAATTTATTCTTCAAACGGTATTGATACTATTCCTTAAAGATAATTCCATGATATTTACAATTAAAAATAATCTTCATAGTTGTCTGAATATATAGCATAAACATGTTGCAATGTGAAACTATTCATTTTTATCTCAGTCTTCTTCTTCATAGTGAAAAGTTCATTTTCCCATACCAAATCTTAGACCAAAATTCATTTTGAGATATTTAAAATAATTAATCATACACAAGAATGAATATATTTACTCTCTACTTTTATTTCCTATACTGATTGTCAAATAATCTCATTTAAGAATCCCTAATTATTGAAATAATAATCTCCTCATTCTCATTTCCCTTCATCAATTCAATCCTTGAATCATGCATTAAGAAAGAATAATGATGTTTTAGTCTAAAATTGGTAGAATAATAATCATTAGATAGAAACATCCACATAGTAATAATTGTTCTAGAAAACTCATATTTAATACTTTATAAAATATTACATTTTAACAAATTCTTGAAACTTATGTCGAATGTAAAACATCTTAGGTATAACATTGTGAGCTCCCCATTCTTAAATTTTAAAAATAAATTATTCATTTCATTAGGATAAAAAATCCTTATGAGGTAATATTTTATCCTTAAAAATTTGTAGTTTATCATTATGAATAGAAACCATTCATACTAAGTCAATAAATAATTTTTATAAACATTAAACTTGTCTTTATTAAGTTATTGATCATCCTTAAAAAGTTAGAGATGATCCTTAGGAACTTATATATCTTTCTCATAGACTATGAAATTATAACGATCCATACATTATATGTATATTTTACTTAAACATTGAATAATATTTATTACATAACATAAGAAAAAACATGCTAGGACCGTATTGGTTTAGTGTCTTTAGAAACTAGGAAACATAAACAACTGGTTCATAAAACATCTACATTGTATCATGCTTATTTCTTCATAACTAGACTCATTTTTTACATATCTTACTTAATACCTTTATTCATGACATGGGTAAAAGAAACATATGAAAGGGTGAGCTAAAATTCTCAGTAAGGGTAAACAATAGAAATATCAAGCATATCATAATCATAAGAACATAACATTTTAAAATCTTATCCTGTATATAAAAGATCATAATATCATGTCATGGGATAAATCATAAAATTTCAATTTAATCCCAATAGTCATAACATAAGACATTAAATTTCATGGCATACATGCATTATCATAGAAAATAATTTCATATTATTCAACCCTCATTGACAAGACAATTATAGCACACAAAGTCCATTACTGAACCAAGTTCACTCCTCGTTCCAGTTCAGTATTACTGAATCAGATTAATTTTTGTTTCAGTTATGTTTATATCATGAGATATAAATCATTACTCAATGCATTGGAGGGAGATATATGTCCCACCCATCTCATAATTAAACCATTATTACTTTTTCCACAAAAACATAAAAAAAATTCATTGTAGCATAACACGTGAAATAAAATGGGATTCTTAAACATCATTCTAACATAATTGATATAAAACAAATGGATTTCCTAAATAACCTTCCATCATAAACACAATAAAATAATTGTAATAACAGTGATAGAAATACAACCCTATTTAAATAGTGTCATCTTATATGGAAAATAATTTTGAGAAAACACTTGTAATTAATTCTTAATAAAAATATCCTTTCTTCTTCAAAAACATTTTCCTTCCTCAAAATGCCACACAATTTTAGAAGAAGAAATTTTATGTGAAAATAAACTTGTAATATTTTTGGAGTATATTCAAGGAAATAATTCATTATTAAATCATAAAAATCCATTCATTCCATAAAAGTTAAAAAACATTCTTCTCGTACTTTTTCTAAAAAAATTAAACAGTACCTCATGCTGAAAACAACAAAAGATTCCATTCATACTATTTTGTAAAAAATTAACAATGGGTAAAATTGATTTTAAAAAATTATATAATGATATAAAGAATATTTTGAAATACATATTTAGGATACATGTATGTGGATGACAAAGATACCCCCATAAATACTTACAAATAAAAAATCTTGGATAAAAACAAGATTTGCCAAGTTATCCCTTACCTTAGGCCTGATATGCTTAATATGTATCCAAAACTCCTATATAATGATTTAAATAATGTTAATAATTCATTATAGGTCCATAATAAGTTTTATGATAACATTTATGATAATATTTTCATCCATTTTTTAGTAACATTTCATTATTACTCGTTATTCAGGTATTAGCTGCTTTATGTTCTTATGCATGTTTTTTCAGATAATATCTTATTACTATTTTTAGGTTATAGTTATATCATTTATAACATGGTATTAGTATAATATATATTATATTTATTCATTCAATCCATTTATATAATCGTGATTTAATGAAGATTATGTATAATGAATCACATCGCACCGTGGAGACAGTAAGTCTTATGTACGCACGAGCGACGATATCGTTCCCATAATTGTTGAATGGTATTAAAGTGGATGGTTTATACTATCTCAGAATAAATATAATTTTATATTAATCATATATATTTTTATTATTTGTATCATTATACTCATCCATGTATGTTTGTGGTGAAAAACATATTACACCACTGCGTGGAGACGGTAACTCATATGTACGCACGCGTGGTGATTTTCTTTTTCATAGGATGAGTATAAGGTGGAATATGGTTGTTTAATAATCATAATAACCTATAAGTTTATATGTAATACTGGATTTATTTCTTTATAATTAAACAACTCGTGAGGTGGAAGTAGAAGAAGAAAGAAGTTTGAAAAAATCGATAAATGATATTACCTCTTCTTCGACCTGCCTCCTCTAAATATCATCTTAGAGCACTAGAGTTGGTCTTTTAAGAATAAAAAAACGTCTATAATTTTTCTATAGAATATTATAAGGTAAATGGGTAGGTTATGGTCAAGCTTGAAGGCTCAAAATTAAGTGAGGAGTTAAGGTAGGAAGTGCCCTTTTATAATTAAGGTAAGGGGCACTTTTGGAAATCTCAAAAATATTAATTTATAATAAATTCAAACCCCACATAAAAACATAAAAAATGTCTAAATTAAGAATATGAGATGATATAGAGTTTTAATATCATCAACCAATAAGTTTTAGACAAGTTTTTATGTCATTTTAAGCATTATCATTTTAATTAACCCTTAGTTATTCTATTCAATTTTTAACTAGGGTATCAAATATTTCAATATTAAAAGGGTGAAATATTTACTTATTTGAAGTAAATTAGACCATAAATGAATCATTTAGGAACTTTTAGAGTATATCATAATTATTATATATTTTTAAAAATGTTTTATGATTTTAAATAATTCAAGAAAACCTTATTTTGAAAAAATGTCATTAGTGTCAATTTTGACACTATTTATTTCATGGGGTTTTTTAAATATAAAAATAATAAGTAAACCTAGATAAAAATATTTTATTATATCCCTAAGGGTTAATTTAATCTATAAAATTAATTTTACAGAATAATTATTTAAAATTATATTTATTAAAATATTTTTAATAACATTTATTTGATCTCTTCATTAATAAAATAATTACTACCTAAATTTTGTGTAATTATTTAATATACTTATTTATTTAAAAAAATAAAACTAAAATATTAAGATGAAAAAAAATCCATTATATTTCATAATAATACATGTAGTATAATTTATCTTATGAAATAACCCAATATTAAAAATGTTATAATCTTTTAAATCATGAATGTGACAATTTATATTTACAATAAATAAAATAATATAAGTGTCATAATCTCTTATATAAGCCTAAAAATGATCAAAGAGTAGAAACATGGATGTTTATGGTCTAGATATAATCTACCAATAAGTTTTGGTCAAGTTTTCGGGCCTTCTGATTTTTATTAATATTTTAATAAAAAAAATTTGATTTCTCATCAATTAATTAATTTTTTCATCATCAAAGTATAAGTATTTTAGTTAATTATTTATTTTAAAAAAATTAAAAATAAATTTTCATGATAAATAAAACCATTTTAGATTTCAAATGAGTATTTATAATATAATTTATCTTCTGTATAACCTTATATTAAAAATTATTTAATTATTAAAGTTTGGGTGAGACATATTTTGCTTTTCTTTAAATAAAATAAATTAAATGTCCTAATTTAATCCAAGTGGGTTCCAATGGATACCATTTAGACCCAAGTATGTTTTAGTGAAAATTTTATTCATTAAAGTATATTAAGACAAGTGTTAGGGTAATTTTATAATATTATTTTTACCCTTAATTACCTATTTTACCCTTTTACCATTTTAATAAAATTTACCCAAGTTACTATTCATATTGCCCAAAAATAAAATAAAGATATTTAGATAATTTGGACCAAATGATTATAAATATATAATCCATTTTTAAAATTTCAAAACACATAAGTTTCAAAAATTAATTTAAAGTTAATCTCATTGTTGAAATGAGAAAACTGGTTTAAAAAGTTAGAATATTACAAAAGATTGAAATGTTTTTACATATGAATTTAATGTAAAATTAATTAAAATGACCTACATTATATAAATTGTAAAATAAAAAATATAATTTAATAATATAAATTCTTTCAATGAAAAAAGTTGTTTTCAATTAAAATTTAGCTTATTTTTACTATTCATCAAAAAATGAATGTTATCAAAAAAATATCAGAAATTCATCCAAAGTAATATTTTTATATCAGGCTTAAAAATAACATGTTTATGTTGTCATATAAAAATTATTAATGTTTCAAAATATTAATATAAATTTGGTTTTCCATTCATAGGTGTAAAATTAACCTTTTTTAAAAAAAATAGGCTTTTATACATCAGATAGGGTTTTATTCATACTCTGTGCCTAAAATATCCATTGGTTGAATATCAAAAGTATTTTATTAAGTATATAACACACATATATTTCATTAATTTCATTACAAAAAGTAACAAAAATATCTAATTGATTTATATATTTCATAAATAATTGATATCCAATGAATTCACGATGTATTTTCATAAGTTGGTTATAATTATTCCTGCTAACCTAATGGCTAGGCTACAATGTTAATTTTAAAATAAGGGCATCTTATGGTTTTTTTACTCAAAATTGTGTGCGAAGAAATATACTGAAGAATAAAAATTATTTAAAGAAAATATTGCATAAAAACATCAGGGTCTTACAGAAATCATCTTTATGAAGATAGTAATAATCCATAAAAATCCATGGATGATCCTTAAAAATTGTCCCATAATCCTTATAAATATTGAAATTATCCTTATAAAGGATCCTTATAAAGGTCATGAATTTTTCATATTTTACAAAAACTATACTGGATTACTCTTATGAAATAGTGTATGATCATTAGGAACTTTTTAGGACTTATCCATTTTCATCCTCAACCTAAAAAATATGGATTTCTCCAAATAATCACACATAGAATTCATCTATTCTCACATCCATATAAATAACTTCAAATAATTTATTGAATTATCAGTACAAATCCAAACATTTTTATTTTATTCCCAAGGTACATGATAGTATATATAATCAATTTATAGTATTCCACTAAACCTCACTAACTCAGTATTTCTTTCATAAACCTGGACTTCTCAAATCATTCATCTAAATGATACTTTTTCACTAATTCTTATTGAATCATTCTTACATTAACCAGGTTGGCTTCTTAACCTCTAAATATTTTTCAAATATTTTTCCATAAGTCCTTGTATATTTTATTTAACTTCATATATCTCTTCAAAAAAATTAATTATAGATCTTAACTCTTATTATTTAGTATAATATATATGTTTTTCATCAATTTTTTCAATAACTAGATTATTATTATTTTGAAACTATTGTAGATAGTAATTATAGGTTACAATTAGTAATTATCATTGACTTTAAGATTAACTCGACAATCATATGATTTAATAGGCATCCCACAAAGTAACATAACTCTCATTTACTTGAAGTTTTGGGTAGAATTTTCAACTTCCTCATATGGTGTATTATTCCTCCATCACCTAAAAATCAACACACATTGAAATTCCTTTGTATTATTTTATTGAGAAGTCAATTGAAAAAATATATAAAATTACTTCCACCAACCTATTAGGGTTTTTTAATCTCCCCCTTTATATTTCTTTCTAACACTAAATTCAAGCCTAAAATCAATAAAAAAACATTTTTCCCTTATTAAAATAAATTAAAATGAGACTTCTATTATCCCATAATTAATACCTTGAATATAAAGGATGGTCCTCTAAGGGAAAACTCATCCCCCATATTACTCTTCTAAATTTCAAAAATCAACTTCTCCCCTTATGTTATCTTCTTTGATATGTTTTGATCATTATTCAAGGAATCAGTCTATGTATCATAAGAGAAGGGTAGATACATATTTTTCATAGAGATATTCCATCATCTAATCAACTATAAATAAATATGGGCTATCATAATATTGAAAAAAAGAGTGATTAATTTAGACAACATTGTTATCCATATAATATCCCAAATGTGATACCTATAATGAAATTCACTAATTAGGGGTTGTATAACTATATTTTCAAAAAAAATTATAAACCTAAACTAAAATTCGACAAACACAAAAAAAATCAACCGAATATTTATTTTTATCTCTTTTTTTAGTCATTCTCTCTTTAATATTCAGATTTAACATGAATAAAAAAATAATTTGGGGAGTGAAAATAATACATAAACTTCATATTTACTAGGTTTTTCCAAAATTATAGTTTTAACAATGAAAATTAAATATCTAGAAATTGTATCTTTTAAGATACCCTCAAGGGATACTCTTAAACATTCTTCATAATTAATGGTATGAATTACTAAGAAAACTGAGATATTGAAACTGATATCCTCTATTATAGATTATTCTTCTTTCTTTATAAATGTAGAATATATCAGTCCAAATTTTTTCACCTTTAATTCCTTGATCAATGTAGTATAATATCAATATAATAGAAGATTTATTAGAATAATTTAAGCTTCCATCAAGTCCTTAATGTGAGAAATAGGGGAGACTTGGGTCTTATCTTTGAAACTCTTTTCATTTTAGCTCTAAAGTATATATAACTCTTCATTCTAACATCAAACTTGATATTTAAGTTCTCTCATTTCTTGGGATGCAAGGATATATTAATTTCATTAGCTTTACCATTAACTTGAATATTTCTTATTTACTTTAGATAAGTACCCTACTCTTTTGGGATCTATTTGGGGAGATTCTTTCCTTTTACTTGTAAACATCCACCCTTTATACCTTAGTTGATTTCCAATTATTTTTACTTATCTACATTATTTCAGATTTTTATTTTGTTTAGTAATATAATATAATACTTCATTAGTTTAAATAGATTTATGAGGATAGTTGGTTTCTTTTATACATGATCTAGTTTAGGTTCAATCAAGAGACAACACCCAATGCTTCTTTCCACTAAAATAATCATTCATTTATGTAAGACTCCATTTTGAAGTTTGGGTAGAAGAACTTATCTTCTAAACTTTTGGGTAAAATTTAGGTCAAGGAACTTCTAGATTTTTTATTTCATCTTCAACTCAAATCAATTCATGTTGATTGAATTCTTATCATACTAATGTAATCTCAAATGGACTTCCCAACAATGTTTATATTCCTAGTCTGATATTCATGAAAATTTATAGTTTTTACTTAGTATTATCAAGATAATTCACCCTTTTTTATTTAATCACTAATTAAGAATTATGCACTCCCATATAATATTTTTTTTGTTCTTACAATTCATGTATAATTTACTAGGCTAGGTCATCTTAACAAAATACCCAAACCAACTCACCACAAGTCCCAATGTGTGTTCTCGATCACCACAAGTTGATTATAAGAACCATGGTATCAAAATATAACCATTGGTAATAGTTTGAACCTCAAAATTAAATTTACCAACACACATATTCCTCCCATAAATCTAACATAACTCACCCATTAGTTATATTCCAATTCAATCAAACAAATAGTTTCAAAATATAAAGACAGCCATAGTGTAATTTAGTAAGGAAACTAGATAACTCATAATATCATATCTTAAATATCAATATAGTAATATACAATATCCATATTCAAAATGAATAAAAATACCTTCCAATATGAACATGGATGATAAAAAATATCCCAAACCTCATTGAGGATCCCAAGACACTCCACCCAAGATAAATAAAATCTCATGACTCATAGTCACCACCATCAATATTATACCCTGGATGGATGAATATCATCAAGAATATCATCCAAACTACAAGGAACCCCTACCATTACCAATATCCTATAAAACCAAGTCTCTATATTAATAATGAGTATATATATCTTATGAGGAAATTCCTATTATGATACCAATATGAATCTAAATAATTTCTTTTAATAAAAAACTAATAAGGTGTAGTTTGAAAACAATAATACAAATACCTTTTAGAAATATTTTTATAAAACCTTTTGTTTTATTTTAAAAAAAAGTTAATATTTATAAAAATAATTAACAAAGAAACCATAGAGTAAAAGTAACTTCTATATGATATGGGTAATATCAAAATAAAATCTAGGAAATGGGTAATATAAATTAATATATCACTTACGAACATAGTCCACACATCACAGGCTCTAAAAAGGTTTTCTAACATAACTATAAATCTCTCTAAAAACATTAGATGACATATATAAACTTACTCATTTTGAGAAATCACTCAGTATAACTAAGGTACTAATTCATCTTGTCATCTCACTCAGTCTGACTAGTCCACTAATATTAGCCAATGCATAATCTATACTAAGGGTTGCGTCTATCTAGGTTACCAAAACACTAAACTTCTCCCCTATCCAAAAAAAACACATATATAACCGAAAGGTTAGGGCATAGCCCTTATTATTAAGAGAAGGAAAAGAAAAGACAACAGGAAGGATGACAGGGTCATACAAGCATACATTCCCTCGTACCTAAGGAGAACCAAAAAGAACTCAAAAGTCATAGTCACATTGATAGGAAGGGTCAAAGTCCTTATCCCAGTCAAAACCATAATCCAGAGGGTCATGAGACCTGGTAACCATGGTTGGCTTCCAATATGAGTAATCCTTTCTCAGTCTTGTTTTCCTAGAAGGAACAGGCTGAAGTCCTTCACCATCGACAATAAAATTTTTCCCTTTGGACAAAACCTGACTGTAAGTTGGTTTTATTGGGAAGGCATCCTCTACCTCATCCAACCTTCCCTTGATGACATGTGTTTCCTTTTACATGTGGGTCCTTGAAATCCTCTCACCTTGCTCCTCAAGAATAGGTTCCATGATTTCCTGCACCTTTTCAACAACCACTCTCGGCGTCATGTCACCTACACCCCCAGAAGAGCACTCCTCTGTTTGATGCACCAGTTCCGCATCCTTGTCTACTTGAGACTCATGGGAAATATTTTGAGAAGCATCATCATCCGCTCGTGATGCATTATCCTGCATTTATTGTTTCATCACCTTTTTCCTACAAGAACCTTCACGATTCCCTTTTAATGAGAAAAAAGCTCAAGCAACATTTTTATAACACCTCTCTTTAGCATGTCCAATAACTTGACAATCAAGACAGAAATCAGGCAGTCTCTCATACTCCACTTTGAGAGATATATCATCATCTAAGGAAGACAAGACTATATTATGAATTAGACATGTGCTTAAATAAACTTCCACGAGAACTCTAGAATAGTGACCAAATTTCGCAGTTTCGGTGGTCCTGTCCATTTTAATCAGAATGCCAACCACAGAGGCAATGTCAAATAGAATTTTAGGATGCCATAAGATCAAGTGAAAGCCAAAAATTTTGATCCAGACCTGAACTCTGGAATTTTTAATGAAGAAAGGATTGAAATGGAAATCCCATTCTTTAAAGCAAACCATACATGGATTTAGAGCAATTGATCCAAACCCCCAAGCTCGCCGCTTAAAATTTTCTGATGGAAAAATAATATGAAAGAATCCACATCCCATAGGAATGCATCTCCAATCAGAAAATCCCCATAAAGAGGTGAGTTTTCGAACGAAATCATCAATTCTATATGTTTTACCTCTACTAGGAAGAACGAGTCTCGCAATAATTGAATGCTCGCAGATCTTGAATCTGTCAAGAATAGCCTCCCTACTAGAAACAACACGGGCAGTGTCACCATTTCTAACAATTCTCTCAGAAATTCCATCACACACAAATGTAAAGTGTCTTCTGTCAGAGTCTCCTTCAACTCCTGAAGGATCTTTACTGGGTTTGCCCGTATCTGCCAATTTATCATTGCCCAATGAAAATTTGTGGTTCGGGTTCAATTCTGAGGGATGATCTTCAATCACCCCCACTGATTTGAGACACGGTCTGTCGACAGGTCAACCCTAATTTTCTTTAATCATCGTCGTTTTGGGACCCAAAACCACCACCATCGTTGGAGACATCGTCGGAGTGATATCTGAATCAGCGACAGCATCCAGTCTCCAGACCTTCAACGCTACATCGACCGGAGCAACCTTACCTGTGTCCATAACAACCAGGTCTGGTTCAGATCTGTGGGGAAAAAACACATATATAATTTCTTACCATAATCACATAGATAAGAAAATACCATGTCCATAATAAAATTAAATTTTAAGCACCCTTTGAAAATTCATTTGAAACTATATTTTATTTTAAACATTTAATCGAACAAATTTTTGCCATAAATCTAATTTTGAATTAAAACCCATTTGAAATCACCATTTAATCCAATATGATCCAATAATAATAATGAAAATGGATGATATTTCCCTCAGTAACTCATTTCAATCATAACTAATAAACTTAAAACAAATGAAATCAACGAACTAAGGTGTTCCATGGTAAAGAACCATTAGGTAGAGAAAACTACATCAAAATATAGTAGACCCCATATTCTTCATCTAAAACCACAATATATCACTATAATTCATCACTTAAATCCTAAAAAATTATGAAATATCATTAATAACCCATCCATAATCCTAGATCCATCCCCAAAGGGTAAACTATGGTTTTGAAACATAAAGAATATGGAAGAATATGGAGAAAAAATTTAAGTAGAAGATAAAAACATGAGAAATCATGACACACATTGAATAAATCCAATTAAAACAAGACCAAGACACCAAGGTATGAAAGAGGAAGAAAGAATAATAGCTGAAGATAAGATATTCATGCATGAGTGGGGAGAAGTAGGAAGGAATAAATATAAAAATTTAAAAAGGTATAGTCATAAGTTTTCTTTTTTAAGTAAACTGGGTAGGCCACATGGTTAGGCCATACTATTTATAAATCCATGCACCAAACATAAAGGAACCACTAGATTCCCCTTGGATATTTCACATAGTTTAGGTAAATAGTTTCCCCTAACCATGTGTTAACTATTTAAGTCACCCCACAAACAAAACTAATCCACATTGTTAGGTAAATTCTTCCTAAATAATAAAAAATATCACTAGAAGGACTCCCCCCATACTCATACGGTTGGGTTCATGGTTAGCACTAGCTCAGCAGTAACCTTGAACATAGACCATTTTTCCAATAAAAAAATAAAAAATTCATCATCTATCTTCATTATACAATAATAGTAAATAAAATTTAAATGACAAGAAAAATAAATATATACCAATGTCTTATATAGTGTCGCAGTTCTCCCCATCATACCATTTTCTACCCCCAAAAAGTCCTCAAGGTTCTGAATCCATGAAAATTTGTGACACTACTCCTTCATTGATGTCTCAAAATCCCATGTCTCATGACTATACTTTCTATACTATCGTAACACACATAATAAAAAAATTGATTTACCACATAGCACCGTGTTCTAATAATCAAGAATATAAATATGCTTCCCAACAATAGAGATGTCTAATTATACCTCTAGATCCTCCCACTATATCATGTAGGATGGGTTTGGATGATATTTAATCAAATAGTAAATGTGAAACACATAGTGAATATATTTTATATAAGGTGGTAAGTCCAAATAGTAAAAACCCTTCTTGAGATGTTCCAAGATCTCAAACAGACTGATATATTGCAAATCCAGCTTACCTTACCTTCCCAACTGATGATGTCCAAACCCAAGAGAAACATTTAGAAATACTTGATCACCAACCTCAAATTCCAATATGATATGTTGATGATCAGTGTATGATTTTTTATTAATCTTAGTAACTTACAATATCCTTCAGATCAATTACACCTTCTTTGTTATCTCTTTAATGAGACTCAACCATAATAAAGAGTGATCACTCAACCCTGACCAATATATTTTAGATTGACATGGATATATTAATAAGTACTCAAAGGGATCCATATTAATAAAATCAAGATAACTATTGTTCTAAGAAAATTCATCCACTAATAAATGCATCTATTAAAAATGTTCAACATCAAGCATGTACACTCATAGCATAACTTCAATAATCTATATGGACTATTCATTATGACCATATAGTGGTGGATGATACACTATCCAAAATTTTATCTATGTTCAATTTACCACTTAAATACCTCACTAGAATTGATAGGTGAATCATGGGGCTTGATCTGATAGGATAGATAAAGGCACACTATAAAGTATCATGATCTCTTAAATATATAGGTTTTCAAGATACTCCACACTCATATACGCTTTAATGGGAAGGAAATGGGATTAATTTATTAACTGATCAATTATCACCCAATAACATCCTTCCCAAACATAGTCTAATGAAAACTGAATATGAACTCCATAAAAATCTCCTCCCAATTCAATACTAGAATAAAAGGGGGATGTAAATATTTTTCTGGACATTGATGCTCATATTTAATCCTCTAATAAGTGTGGCACCATCATAAAAAATATTTTATTTAATGTATTATCTTGGGGAACCAGTAAAAAAATTCACGTCATAGAATATTTTAGTATTCTAGAGGTGAACATGCCAACTGGAATGCTACCCACCTTTTAAAAAATTATACCTCAATACCAATGGAACAACTTTCCACCTTAAAAAAAATAATATCATCATCTAGAGACTAATACCAGACACTCATGGTCACCCTAACATTTATAACACTTATAATATGTTGAAAATCAAAATCCTTTACATGACCAAGTTGAATCAATTCATCCAAGGGAGGCATAAAATGAACACAATCCAAAAACACAATATCACCTTCCTTTTCCAAAAACACAATATCAAAGAATATAATACCATTAGAATTTATTCATCCTCTAATTCCCTAACTAATTGAGAGGAAAATTTCATACTTAAAGTTTCAACCACCTCATTCCAATTCCTGGGAGTGTATGCTATATCAAAATAAAAATTTTGTAGGTACCCCCACAAATTTCCTCTACTGATTGTCCAGATCTCTATAGTTGAAAATATACTTCATAATCTTATCATATAAAAATATTATGAATCACTACTAAGAAATATAGTGTTACCGCATTTTTAGGCTATGCATCATAGCCACTGACTCAAGGTCATTAATGGGATTATTCTTATCATGAGGGCATAATTGGTGTGATCCATATACCAATATATGTTTACTAATTATAAACATACACCCAGACCCTAAACATTAGGTTTCAAATTGAAAAAAAATAACTCTTTCCCATTATAAGATGCATCAGAACATGATCTTTGGTCAACTTGGATGTTAACTCTTTAAAAGTAATCTAATATTTCCCACTCCCAATGAACTTCAACCCTTTCTGAGTTGAAGTTATCAATTGTAAATCAAACCCTAAGAAGCAATGAAAATTTTTCTATAATACTAGATAAACCAAGGATATTTTTACCTCATCCACATTCTCAGGTAACTCCTAATAAATAACCTCTTGGATTTTATTAATATCCACTTAGATGGATTTATTCAAAATCAGATGACCTAAAAATTACTTATATGATCCTCATGATCCTCCCTCTTCTTAGAGTAAGATAAGATATCATCAACAAATACCACCAAGAGGGATTAAATAAATTGTTGGAAATTTTGATTCATCAAATTCATGAAAACCAATGGAGTTAGTAATGAAAAAACACAATACCATATATTCATAATGAACATACATTCTACTAAAAGAGGTCTTGGGGATATCCTATTTAGGAACCCTCAACTAATAATATCCTGATCTCAAATTTATCTTCAAAAACTATCAGGATTCACTAATATAATCAAATATATCTTCACTTGAGGTAAATGGTAATTTATTATTTACCGTCACTCAGTTGAGCTATTGATAATAAATGAAATTTGGGGGGGTTTCGCCTTCTTTTCAATGAAAATCATTTCTTACCAATGTTACACCTTCGGTAAAATAAATCCCTATATTCTAAAAATTCAATTGATAATTTAACTCTTTTATCTTGGTAGGTTACATAAAATAATATAGGAAATAAATGGGGATCGTTCTTGGAAGTAAATCAATAGAGAACTCAACTTCCTTTTGGGTTGGAAGTCTAAAGAAATCATCCAATAATACCTTGGGATACCAACACAGAATCATTATAATTTTACCAAATAAACTATAATCCATCACATTTGAAAGGAACCTAAATAACTGGTAAGAAATTACCCCAATATATAGAATAACTAATCCTGAACTCCAAGGGCTAAAATACCACACACCCTAGAATATGTGGGTTTTTCTATTAAGAGATAATAAGTGAACTACATGATGATAATAGATTACATATGACTTAAAACCTATCATCTAATCTATGTAAATGATGATATAAATAATATATAGGGCTAGATCCATGAAACTATTATTCCTATGTGTTGAATTTATTTTCTTATATTAATATGTTTTTGGTGAATTTTGGTGAAGTGGAAAAAAATTGGTAATTGTTATGGATTCACTTTCTAACATTGGACGTCATGCTTGGCCAATACTTCTTGTAAATGTGAATTTTTTTTTTGAAATGGACTTAATTATAAAGTCTTGTAAAAAAATTAATTTTATGAATTATGTAATGATTGAAGAAAGATTATGAAAATGAAATTTCACTATGACCCTGGAAAATATACATGATTTCATAAGGAATTATGAGAATCTTGGTTTGGTGGTGAAGGAGAATTGGATGAATTGTTTTCTTAAGATATTAGAAAAGTGTTTTTAATAGATTACAAAAATATATATTTAAACCAACATGAAGGTTTAGGGACTTAGGTGAAACCATTGTTAAGTCGGGCACTAGTGTTAACCCCTACATGAGAAGTAGTGGTTGAGAAAATGCATAGGCACACACACAAAGGCAAAGGTGAATAGAAAAATGGCACCACCTTGTGGGGCAGAACGAAATAATAGAGAGATAGAATAGGTTAGTAATTATGGGGTTTATATCCATATGATCAACCCATGATTGTATTCATCCTCTAGCTTCAATAAGGTTTTTTTCATCATGGTATAATTTTTCATTTCCGAGCAATTACGATCACAAAAAACCATGAGGTTTCAATCGAGTTGTACCTCTAAACATGATGAGTTTACTTACATGTTTTTATGATTAATGTTATAATCATGTGTTTGTTTCATGTATTGATGCATTCTTGAGATCCATAAATGGTTGTATCTATCATGATGATTTATAAAAATTCAAACTGAGTTCTCTACTGTAGTTAAACACCATATTTAGTTAACCTGGGATGTCTAAATAATGAATGCTTGCAATTTCACCTAATTTCAAGAAATAAAATGAATGATATAATTAATAGTGGGTTATGGAAGGAATCAATCATTCTGAATTTTTCAAGTATTTGATAGTGTTATCGATTCATGCACTCTAAGGGAAATAAAATTCTATGTGAAGAATCAGAAAGCCTGAGTGATGCAGGTATTTCTAATTAAAAGTGAATATTCATATATCTAAATTCTAAATGATATTCATGTAGGTATTGTTATATGTATTTTTTTCCTATGTCATAATGGCATAGCCATTGTGAGATTTCAATGGTGTAGTGATTTTGAGTTTGGATATATGTAACTATTTGAAGATGAGTGATATGTACCCATTTTTAGAGGAGCACCATGTAGATGATTCATTTCACATAGTAATTTTCAATGAATAATGATGTAGTCATATGAAAATGAAATAGATGATTCATTAATGTATGTATTTTTTATGTATCTATTTTTATAAGAGGTTTACATAGTAGATTTATATATTTTTTTTAGAGTTTATTCCACATAGGTATTTTAAATTTATAGTTTGTTTTTTACACTATGGGAAGTGTGTATTTGTAGAATTTGTAGAATTTGGATTACGGTATAACTAAAAGTGATAATATTTGAGTATTCAGGATATTTAAATGATATATTTCTTCATAGAATATAGTAGATGCTTTTATTATTTGGTTAAAGGGGAAAAGATCATTTATTTTATATGAAATATTTGTTGTGATTTGAGAATATTTTTCATGAGACATTTATAGAGATCATGCGAAATGCACTATATACTATAAAAAAGAGAATCATGTGAGAGGAAAAACAATTATGAGAAAATTAATTTAACATTATACTTATTATTAATGATATTTATATATTTTTAAATATTCATATATTCTATATGTGATAGGATTGGAGATGTGAGGTTATTATTACTCTGATATAGATCTTCTTGAGAAATAAGATGATATTGAAGGTGTGTTGAGTTTATAAAAAAATTGAGAGATCTTTCATTAATTATGGATTTAATACTTTGAGAATCATGATACCCCTATGTAACTAAGTGAGGAGTAAAATTTTATTAATAATATAAGAATAATATTTCATGTGTTTGTGTTTTTCAAGAACATGAGGGGTATCCAAATTAGACAAAATCTAAAAGGTGAGTTTTGAGACTAGTGGAACAAATCTTTATTAGTTTCTACTGAATATATTAAAGTATTTCACAAGTAAATGGTGTCCAAATTTATTTTGGAAGATAACTATATCCATAATAAAATCATTCTACCTCTAGATTATTATATAAAGAAGAAGGTTTAAACATGGGGGTATAATAAATTGCTGATTTTGGATTGGATCTGGGGGTATAACTAGCTTGTAATTAGGGGTATTATGGGTTAATGTTTGTAGTCACCTTTGAATATAGTGGAAAACCCATTTTTTGGGGATAACCAGCATGATAAGTCTAATGCCATTGTACTAATCCTTGTATGCCCATGTTTGATGCTTTTACTAATATCATAATTGTTCACATGGAGTTATTGAGAGATATTATTGTGTGGATAGAGAACCTTAACATTTTATAGATGTTGAATTTAAAAAAAATGTGGTTCATTCATCCTTTTTCACTTCTAGTGGTATCATAGTACATGTTCCCTATAAAGATTCATAAGTTTTACTTGATTATTTTTAATAGTTTTTATAATGTGTATATTTCAGAAAGTTTTTTAGTTTCCTCCCATGAAGGAAAAAGAAGATACTCTATAGGAAAAAAACATGGATATTTCTAACAAAACTCAGAAAAATCATAAGAAAATAATGGAAGGGATGTTGAAGAATAATCAAAAATTAAATGGTTAAATACCACCAACAGAAAGTTATCAATGTGGTATGAGTAGTAATTATGGTTTTGGTTATAATTCTTATAACAAAGATTTTTCAAGATGTACTGATGAGAAGTTTCCTAGTGATATTCATTGGGATCATAATAAGAAATTGAATAAGTATCCCAAATAAGTGAAATGTTAAATTATTGGAACTATCAATCTCCTTCAAAAATAATAGTTTCTACTAGAAGAATAAGATAATGCCCTGGAATAGGAATTGGACAAAAAGTTTGAAAAATGAAATGCTCTCAGAAAACATGTGAGAGAAAAGGATGAAGAAATATATCTTTTAAGTAAAATATATATTGAATATTTTGAGGAATTTAAGAGAAATAAATTTTATAAATATTTATTTCATCCTTTTTTTATAAAATCATTCCATGCATTTGAAAATTTTTATATTGTTTCTATGTAAAATCCCATTACTTTATTTTATGTGTTTTGACCCATAGTTTTTAATATCCAATGATTAGATTTCATTGTGGGTTGTTTTTGAAGTTTTTCTTAAGCCTTTTTGAAGGTTTCTTGACCATTTCATGGTTTTTACATGGTTTAAGCATGGTTAGAAAAAGTGTGCAACCTGGGCTGCATGATTAAAAAAAGTGTTAAAAATGGACATAAGGGTTTTCACAGTTTGCACATGGTTTACACATGTTTAAAAAAATCTGTGCATGGGGGTCACATGGTTTTTTCATGGTTAAACTAAGTGTGAATCCTAAGTGTGCAACTCTTCCAGGGGATCTATTTCGGTCACACAATTAGGTTCATGGTTGGTACTAACCATGTGACCCAACATAGAAAACTGTGCACACAATAAATAACATTCAGAAAATATTAATTAAAATCCTCAAACCCCCCTAATTAAACCAAATATCCTCCAACTCAGAAATAAATAAATCCATTGGATTTTGGGAGCCTTCAAGATCCATTTTTACTCCCTAAACAACATCTCTTTGTGGATCTAAGATCCAATCGAAGTGAATATCTTCCCTTTCAGTGAGTTATTTTTTTTCTAATCTTGGATCTCCCATCTTATCTTGATTCCTTCTCCCTAAATGTTATTATGGGCTCAAGTTTTTGGTATCTTGATTTATTTTTATATAATTGTGGATATAGGATATTTCATCTCTTCTTTCTAGATATATATTTTTAGATCTAATGATCACCATCTGATGTGACACCTCTCATATTCATTGTAGTTAGATTCCTAATATTCCTTGTAGGTGTTTCTATGATTTTCATATATTTTTTATTTTGTTTTTTCTTGATAAATTCATAGATACAAGTTTCATGGTTTATAATACATGTTTTATGATATTTTTTCCATAAAATTCTTTATGAAATATTCTTTGAACCTTTTCTTATTGAATTGAATATATCATAAATTAAATTGCAATGACTTTCATTTATCTCACCTTTTGTGAATTAACAAATTCCATGGTTGTTTGGATTTATATTAAATGAATGTTTAAAGGATATTTTATTGAAATTCAAAGCTTTGTCCCATGTTTTGATTTATAAAATGATATTTCTTTATTTTAATTAAATGAATTGAACTATTTGATGTTTTATAAATAGTTTTAAATTCTAGAATTTATTAAATGACCAAGAACCTCCTTTGGAATATTTTATCCTTATTTTTAAATTGGTGTTCTTGGGTTGTTTAAAATAAATGACTTATCCACATGAAAAGATGGTGTAAAACCATGTTTAGAAATCTATTCAATCATTTATAAAATTATAATACTTCCATTGAATGTATTAGGATTTCTTTGAAAAAAAATTATTATTTTAAATCCCTATTTGGAATTTTAATGATGAATTGTGAAATGAAGTATGTATTAATACCCTTTTGAATATTGAATTGTATAAAAGGATTCAAATTTAAATCAATGATGCTTGAAGGCCCGGTTGGAGCTTTATGATAATTCCTCCATGTGATAATCCCTTAATTATAACTTATTTGATTCTTATAAATTATGTTTTTTATGGGGGTTAAAAAAGGGATTATTTACTTAGAGAGAGGTTGGGGTGAGAGTGAGTTGTTCTCAATAAGGTTCCCTATGTGATTTCTGTAACTTTTTTATCTCACCACTTCATTTGACTAGTCATAGAAATCTGGATAATTAGATGGGATGGCCTAGATATTTTCTTCACTAAAGGACTCACACCATTCAAGCGGATATATATAGAACGTGAAATATTTAGGCTATGAATGTGTAACCATGAAAGTGGGTGTGCATGGAACTATTTTTCTTTTGACCCATGAGATAAGATGTAATCCTGGGAATTAGTCATTTGATTATCTATTCTGAGGTGGACTCACTGTCATACCTCAGATGTACCCAAGAAATCTATATACATGATACTCAATATGTGATAGTGTTCATTATCACTATTTTCCACCAGAGATTCCTTACTTGATCTATTTATTGTTATTATGCACCTTGACACTATTATATTGACTCTTTTTCATCTTTCCATATCACGTGAAAATTATCATCTTTTCTTGATTATCTGACTTTATTTTGGAAAATGGTTTTCATGTCTTTTCAAGAAAATGTTTATATTTTTAAATTGTGAAATGACATGTTTTATAGGTTTAGTTTTATAAATGATTTTTAAATGTTTCAAACTCTATTTTTAAACTAACTCTCTTATTCTCTTTTTTTTAATATTATTTTTCATAATTGAATTACCATATGAAGTAACTATATAGAATCATTGTTGGAATATTATTTGTATTTTTATCTCACAACTAGCCTGTAACTTTTGGTGTTTAAATCCTTTTATTATCTTATAGAATGTGTTTGTGATCTCACCTTACATTTTGGTTTCAATTTATGTTGACCAAGGGTGGGTGAATTTGGACATGGTGGGTGGTTTTGGACCACCAAGAGATGAGTTTTGGTTGTAATTTTATACTTTTAGTTTTCTTACAGTCTCTTTGTACTTTATATGTATGTATCAATTTATATATTTGATGATGTTTCCACATTATAATATGTTATTATATTATTTTTGGGAAAATAACTCCTAGTGTTCATTTTTTATGCCCAAGTGTTGGTCTTCAGCATGTGGAGATCGATAATATTGTTCGGGTAAAGTGGTGGATCATCTCGGATGTCGGTTAAGATGTTAATTAATTTTGGTTCATTGCAAATGGTATAATATAAGGTATTTCCTTAAAAGAAAATAATTTAATTTTAAATCCTTATTTTATTGTGGTGATTCATGGTATAAAGGAGATTAATAATGTTCTAGGACTCAACATGTAGTTTGTGAGAGGGTTTTTGATCACCACCCCTTAATTATGAGACTTGAGTTATCCGGGATGTTGGTACTTGAGTATTTATTTTGTGTTATTATTTTTCTGATGGTAAATTGTATTTAGATTCTTAATGAGACTATATTTGATTTGGGGAATCTCTTATGAGTTTTGGAACTAGAAGGGATGGATTACCATAGTTGCATCATTTTTTCATAGTATGGAACACTATGAGGAAACAATGTGACTAATTTTCAAATAAAACCATGAATAGTTTGAGGTTGGGGTGTAGTTTACCATCTCATACAACCAATCCTTTTTCAGTTCTAACTAGTTTTTAAACATTAATCCTTACTCATTTTCTGATAAATAACATCAATCATATTAGGTTGGGTATGTGGGTTATGGATGTGGGTTTTTTCATTATATTGTCTTGTTGTTTCATCTTGAATCTATTGTTAGTGATTCTAAATACTTTTTGAAAACCAAATTGTGTATTAAAAAAATTATTTTCTTTGAGAAAAATTTTCAATTTCCAAAAAGTGACTTTTATGAAATGAATGTTTTGGAAAAATAATTATCAAAAACTATTATGTGATGTGATAAAATAGTGTTTTAAGAATAAATGTTTTTTGGTAATGGATTTAAATAGAAATTGTTTTGATAATTGGAAGACGGGATTAATGTTTTTGAAAGTGTGGACTAATTTACATGTTCTAGAAAGGGTTTTAGAAATTCTGATGGATTTATAGCAAGATTTATCATTTTTAATGTAAAGAGTAATGTTTTATAAATTGTGAAATCTTTTGGGTTCTTGAAGTTTTGACTTTGTTTAAAAGATTTTGTGCTCTTTTTGAGTGCTCTTTGATTCCTGAGTTGATATGCCTATGTTTTATGATGTTTAAAAATGTCTCTTATAAATTCCTTAAACAGAGATAGAATGTTGGTCCTACAGTATGGTCCTCAAGGTATTTATTCACATTTTCCAAAAGTGGAATCTCTTTCCAATGACTCTACCCAAACTCCATATAAATTAGTGGAGCTAGAGACTTTCCATCCTTTGAAACCCATCCTTAAATTCAAGGGTTTTCATCCACTTTCTCATAAAGACAAATAAAGTTATCTTGATGAAATAAAGTGTCTAGAATAAGTTAATGTGGTCTTTGATTCCCTTAAGTCTCTTGAATACATGAAGTTCGAGTCTAAAAACTTCTTGTTCAATGTAACTAACCAAAAGTATTAGAAAAATATCATTACCACTAGTATGTATGAATTAATTTCTTTAGAATTATTTATGTCAATATTCATTCAGTGGTAGATTCCAGAGGATGTGAAGAAGTGGAATTTTTTTGAGTTCTTGGGTCTTGGTCAGGATGAGATATCAGTTGCAAAGTATTCCATGAAATTACCACATTTGGTATGTTTCAAACCTGGTCTTATTTATAATGACTTTAGTATGGGTATCTGTTTTATAAAATTTCATCACCCAGAACTTGTAACTATCATTCCTACTTTTTTGTTGATTTATTCTTAGGATATTCTTAATAAGGATTTATCAACTAAAGTAGATCTAGTGAAACAACACGAAGGTAAGAATAACACTTTCATAGTTGTTAAAGTACATTATTATCAAGAAAAGAAAATACATATCATGTGTTTCTAGTATAGAGAAATTTGTAATTATAATAGGTTGTTTTTGAATTCTCCAAGGTTTTGAGGACAATGTGTCCATAGAGGTCACCTTTATAGGTTTTTTATGGTGTTCCACTCAAGGAGGAAAATCTAATTGAGAATATCATCTATTGATTGCTAGTTAGTAATGCTTCATGATAATAGGGATCCATCCATAGGCTTTGGAAAGAATATTTTAACACGATGAAGGAGTTATTGGTACTCATCTATTATTTTCTAGATATGGTTTGTGTTGATCCATCTTTTTTCTGATTTATAAGTGGAAAATGATTGAGTTTTTACTTCTTGTGGATTGTCTATTTTTGGAAACCTCTTTTTTCATGATATGTGTGGATGATATTTTGAAGACCTTGATTTGGGTCATTTATGGATTGAAAATTTAATAATGGTTTACTTTTAGTGATATATTATTTTTCCACTTGGTGTTCCTTAAGTTATGACTTTATGGTTAGAGCTCAATTGTGATGTGTAACATCATATCTATTGTGAGAGTGTAGTGTCCTTTTGTGAACTGAAATAATTGTGTGATCTCTTTCCAGTTGGACATAGTATACCTTGGGAATGTACGTGGGTAATTAGGATGATGTGTATTTTTTATTGACCAGACACATGATGGTGTTGGGGTTTGATTTGATGAGATCATCAAGGTATGGGGCTCGATTTTGAAAATCCTATGTTACCATTGAGTACTTACCTATAGTAGAAATACATGCTAATTATTTACCATGATTTTGGATGTTTGATCTTAATTGATTTTTCTTAGTTATTGGTTGATGTATCTTGTTTGTGACAAAGGTATGTGCGCCTCTTTTGTTACTTTATTTTGGTTAATCTTTAACTGGTGTAGAGACCTATTCTAGGTCACCAATATTTATCTGGTTTAGAGATATGGCATGATCTTGGTGTGTTGATTTTATATTTGTGTGTGTGTTGTTAACATTTGTGTGAGTCTCTATTCTGGACCATGGACCTTTCCCCTCATAAAATGAGTGATGTAGTTCTTGTATCATCTTGTTCTATCATTTAGACTATAATTGTTTAGGGGATAGAAAGTCTTATAGTGGGGACGTTATAACATCTTGTTACTCTTTTATATGTTTAGACCCATTTATTAGAATATTAAATGATTGGATTTATTTTTTGGTTGTTTTTAGAGTTTCTCATTATATTTTTTGATGTTTTTGGACCTTTTTAGTGTTTACGTATGGTTTGTAAAATGTTATACAAAGTGTGAAACATGGGATTCTTGGTTTTTATGTAGTTTGTTCATGGTTAAACAATGTGTAAAACATGGTAAGAAGGGGTTTCACAGTTTTTGAATGGTTTATTCATGGTAAAACAAAGTGTGAAAGAGGGTCCCATGGTTTTCACATGGTTAAACTAAGTGTGCGGCCTAAGTGTGAAACTCTTCTTGGGGGTCTATTTCGGGTTCACAGTTAGGCACATGGTTTGTAATAAATGTGAGACCCAATATATAAATCCATACACACAATAATTAATGTTATGATAATATTAATTGAAAACCTAATACCCCCATAATTAACGCTAAACACCTCTCACTCAAACCTAAATCGGTCCTTTGGATTTTGGGAGCCCTCTATAGTCATTTTTTCTCCCAAAACATCATATCATGGAAGATCGAAGAATCAATTAAAGCAGAGATCTTCTCTTTCAGTGATTTATATTCTTCCTAATTTTGGATCTCCCATATTATCTTGATTCCTTCTCCCTATAGGTTACTATGGCCTTGAATTTTGTTGAATCTTGGTTTATTTCTATGGAATTGTGGATATAGCATGCCTCCTATCTTCTTTCAAGATCTATCTTCCATGATCCAGTAATCACCATTAGAGGTGAAACATCTCGGATTCATTACGGTTGGATTTCTAAAATTATAATAAGGTGTTTGTATGATTTTTATTTATTTATTAATTTATTGTTTCTTGATAAATTCGTAGATACATGTTTCTTGATTTCTAACACATGTTCTATGAAATTTTCCCATTAAATTACTTTTAAAATCTTCTTTTAACCTTTTCTATCTGAATTGAATATGTCATGAATTATATGGATATGAAATTGATTTATCTAAACTTTTTTGAATTAATAAATGCCATGTTTTTTGGGATTTATTTTCAAATAACATTAAATGGATTTTTTGGTGAAATTAAAGGACATTCCCTAGGTTTTGTTTTATTAAATGAACTTACATGATTTTAATTAAATTAATTGAACTATTTGATGTTTTATAAATAGTTTAAAATTCTTGAATTTATTAAATAACCAAGAACCCCCTTTGAATGATTTTATCCTCATTTTTAAATTGGTTTTCTTAGGTTATTTGAAATGAATGACTCAACTGCATGAAATGAGGGTGTAAACCCATGTTTTTAATTGTATTAAATACTTTTTAAAATTATAATACTTCCATTGAATCATTTAGAGTTTCTTTAAAGTAAATGATTATTTTAAAGGCCTGTTTGTAATTTTAATGATGAATTGTGAAAGAAAGTGGTTATTATTACCCTTTTCATCATTAAATTGTACAAAAAATTTTGAATTAAAATTGATGATTCTTGAAGGCCAGGTCAGAACACTATTATAATTCTCCCATGTGATAAGCAATTAGTTGTATATTGTTTGATTCTTATACTTACCATTGTTGTGGGGTTTGAAAAAATGAATATTTACTTTGAGAGATCTTGGGGGGAGAGTGATATGTTATCGATAAGGATCCCCATGTGATCCTCATAACTTGTTTATATCACCCCTTCTTTTAAATGTACAAGGGAACCTAGATAGTTTTATGGGGTGAGATAGATATATGATTCACAAGAAGACTCAAACCCCTCTAGTGGATCTATAGAAAACATTAAAGGTTCGGTCTGTGGACGTGTGTCCTGGAAAGTGGGTGTGCATGGAATGGGTTTTCTTTAAACCCGTGAGAATATATACAAGCCTTAAAAATATTCATTTGATTAGCTATTTTGAGTTTTACTCACTATAAAACCTTTTTTGTACCCATGAAATCCATAAACATGATACTCGATACATGATAGTGTTCACTGTCACTATTTGGCATCATATTTTCGTCCGTTGATTCGTTTATTGTAATTATGCACCTTGACTCTATTGGGTATTGTATCCACCTTATTACAATATATTTATTGGGTATTGTATCTATTCTTAAAATGTACGGAATTGAAGTTGAATCAAGTTCTCATGGGGAGAACCTGAGAAGTAATGAGTTCTATCAATTTGTGACATCATATACAATTAATCCAATATTCTATAGTGAATTATCACATGACATTAAAACGCAAATTTTATTAATAATCAACTTTGATGAAGTTGAAAATGAAGATACCATCCAGGATTGATCTATCTATTCTCAATAATATACATTAAAGAAGATCATCCTTGGTGAAGTTGTAGAATTTTTCAAAACTATATGTCCATATAAAGAATTCAATTTTGGTGTTTTCTCATATTCTAAAACCATAAAATACATTATTTAAGATATTCACCATCATTAATTTGTTGATGAATATTTCCCTTGAAGGGGTTCCATGTTGATAAAGGAGGTCACCAAAACCTTTTAATATGAATCCATAATTTTATATACATCCTTGTAAAAAAATGAAATTCTATAAATTATTATCAAACTCTCAACTTGTATTATTAATTTAATTAAATCTACTAATTAAGGGGGAGTTTTTGTTATCATAACATGACATATTTTGGGAGTTAAATTAATTTTACATGAGAAGTTTTGATGGTGTGTAAAGATTTATGCAAGTTACATGTTTCTTTTCAAGGAATTTTTTTCATATTGTCCCTATATGATAAATATAATTTTCTAAAAATGATTTGACAAGTGAAGTCTTTTATGGAAAATCTAGACAACATTTTTTATATCTCATTCATTTTCTACATCAGTTTACTCTATGTAGACTTAGAGTTGATTAACTAAAGTCTCTTTTATAATAATCTTGTAATATTATTACCTCTTTTAAAAATAATAGAGTGTATTTTTGAGGTTAAAGATGAGATGAGAAGACCCCACTTAACATTTACATTTTATTTTCAATATGTGGAAAGGTTTATCACATATATTGACTTTTTTAACATTAGGAGATTATGAAAAAATATATAAATAGGGAGGTAATTTTCCTTATATGTTGAATTTATTATCAATATTATGTCAATATGTGTTTGAGAGTTGTGATAAATTCTTGATACATAGAGAATTGTTATGGAATCACATTCTGACATTGGATTTCATGCTTGAGAAATTCTTCATAGAAAATTGTTTAAACTGTTATTAATTCCAAATTCCTATGCAAAAATGAATTTTATGACGTGAAATTTTTTATTATAAGATGATGTAAAATGAATTCTATTTAAGACCCGGAAAAAAGAGACTTGATTGCATAAGGAATTATGAGAAAGTTTGTTTGGAAATGAAGGATAATTAGTGTAAATGTTTATATAAGTTATTGGCTTAGACTTTTTTTAATAGTGTTTTAAAAAGGATATAGGCCAGCCAATAAGCCCACTAAGGGACTCAAGTGAAAACACTATTGAGGTGAGAACTAGAGTTGACTGTATCATGGGAATCAATGGAAGAGAGAATGAATGTGCATTCACATAGAGGCATAGGTAAACCAAGTAGTGGAACCACTATGTGGGGTGGTATGGTGGCGTATAGAGCTGGCACGAGTTGTCACCTATATAGGTTTAGATCTATCCAATTAAGAAAAGGTAATATTCATCCTCTAACTTCATTGAGGGTGTTTTTATCACATGTTATACCACTACTTATAGGGATGTAAGGTCATATCAGCCCATAAGGTTTGAACAGAGCTGCAACTATCTTCATGATGAGATTACTACCATGATTTTATGATGGAAGTGTTCAAAATTTGTTTATTTCATGAATTGAGGAATGTATGAGATTGATATACTAGATTATATATCATGATGATTTTTAGATTCTAGGTATGAGTTCTCTGATGATGTTAAATTCCATATTTAATGCAAAGGAAATATGGAAATTACAAATGCATGTGGTTACAATTTCAAGCATTAAATCAAAATAATTGGAGTATTAAATTAGGTCAACATGAGAAATCATTCATTCCAACTTCTTCAAGTATTTCATAGAGCTTTATATTTACATATTATACGTGAAATGAAGTGTCATGTGAAGAAATAGAAATCCTAAGTTATGCAGTTTTATTTAATGATAAGTAAGTATTCATAAGTTCGAATGCTAAATGGGATTCACATAGTCATTCTTCTACATATATATTTAATATGGGATGAATAACATATACATTTTGAGATTGGAATGATGTATTAATTTTTTAGTTTGGTTCTAAGTATTATTTTAAATATGAGTTCTATATATCCATTTTCAAAAGAGAACTAGACAATTGATTTATTGGACATAGTTTTTTTTCAGTTTAGATTATTGTAGTTTTTTCTGAAGTAAATGACTTAGCCGATTTATTCATGTATGAATTTTCACTATGTAGTTGTTTTAAAATAGTTTCATGTATCTAATTACTATAAAATGGGTTTGAGTTTATTCCACATAGGAATTTTGAATTTGAATTTTACTACTTATGCACCATAAAGTGATGATTTTCAGAAGTTATATACTTTTGAATAACGTGTGAATAAATATGATAATATACTAGTTTTATTGATATTCAAATGATAAGTTCCTTCATATATTTTAATTTTTTTTATTTTACTATAAAAGGGGTAAATATTATGGGGAATTTAGAAAATATTGGGAGTGGTTAGAGAATATTATTCATGAAAAAATTATGGAAATCATGGGACGCATTCTCTATATTGAAACTGAAACGTGAATGTGCATAGATCATGGAGTGAAAAATAATTATGAGATAAAAATATTATTCAAAAATTATTATTAATTATATTCATATATATTTCATGAAATATATAATCCATAGGTGAGATTATTGGAGTTATGCATTTATAGTTTCTCTGATACAAAAAATTCAGAGAAAATCTTTGGGTATCAAAGTTGCAATGATTTGATGAGAATAACTAAGAGATCATGCATTCATTTTGAAAGAATAATTTGATAATTCTGATACATACATGTATCAATTAGAGAAGGATTTAAATCTAATAAATAATACAATAAGAAGATTTCTATGTTCATGTTTTTAAAGAACTTGAGGAGTATCTGAATTGCACCAGATTTTGAAGGTGAGTTTTGAGACCATTATAACTATTAAAT
Source organism: Viscum album (assembly GCA_963277665.1). Classification (NCBI taxonomy): domain Eukaryota; kingdom Viridiplantae; phylum Streptophyta; class Magnoliopsida; order Santalales; family Viscaceae; genus Viscum; species Viscum album. Next base: position 1,785,293,757 of record OY728155.1, on the reverse strand, counting down.
ATTAGTTGCATCTAAATACCCTGAAGGTGTACACAATTAAATGGTATCTATAATTTTTATGGAGTAATAATATCTATAAAATAATATATTTCTATATATGGATTATTATATAAAGAAGAAGGATAATAATTAGGGGATATAACCAACTAATAAAGATATATTAGATCTGGGGGTATAACTAGTTTCTAATTGGGGGTATAACAAATTACATATTGTAATCACATTATTATATAGTGAAAAAATTGTGTTGGGTAGGATAACCTACATATAAATGAGTATCACATTTTACCAAACCCTAAAAATCCATGCGTGTTTTTTCTCTATTACTACAACTACACATGAGGTGAGATTGATAGATAATGTTGAGTGGATAGAGAACCCTAACAAGTTTGACAAGTTTAATTTAAAATAAAAGTAATTTTTAAAAATAAATCACTGATTCACCCCCCCCCCCCCCCTAGTGGTTCATCCTATCGGGGGATCTTCAAAACCCTAGAGATTCACATTATTAAAATTTATAACTCAAAAATCTAGACACTTGAATCCCATTATCCTTCTTTACCAATATAGTGGAATAATTCATTAGGAATATTATTATCTCTGATCATAGTACCAAAGAATAAATCATATTTGATGAAATAAATTAATTGGATACACCACTATTGAAAAATTAAAAAACTATAGAAGAAGAAATAAACAACATTACTGTCATGGTAGTGAGGCTAACATTAGAGTCCTCAATAACATGATCAGCTCCAAAAAAATACTCGATCACATATCTACATCACAACTTATTATTTTTTTGAGAATCCCCTTAATCTTGGCAATGATACCCCACACCCATAGAATCATTAGAGAGAACCTAAAACCCATAGGTAAAATAAAACCCAAATATTATTCACTATATAGTATAATGGCCTATGATTTTCATACATAGATATTTCATATTTTTAGATGAATATTAATTAAATTACACAAACACATTCTATAGTATCATAATGGTATAATTTATTTGGAAACATGGAAACATTAACAACTAGTTAAAAATAATTCTACATTGTCTCCCACTTAGTTCCCAATAACTAGCACCCATCTTATACATATCACACATAATAGCTATTTTTATAACCCGGGGATATTAAACATAAAAAATGGTGATCTCATATACTCATTAAGTTTAAACAATGTAAATACGTAAACATAATGTGATCATAAGGGTATGAGAACATAAGCATAAAATAAGAAAAGTATACCCTACATATCAAAGATCAAAATCATGATTCATAGCATAAAGATTGGAAATTCATATGACATGAATACTAAAGGAATCGGATAACATAATAAATGATATCATAACATAGGAATATGAAATGGATTTTTCAAATACACATAATTATAGAAAACCTTATGTCAAGGGAACCCATAAATAAATTCATAACATGTTAGGTTTTGTTTAACTAGACATGTACCTGCTTTGGGCTTGGAATAACCTCTCATGTGCCATCTTTTTGGGCATGGGATAACCTCCTATATACCCTATTTTCAGGCTTGGAAAAATCACCATCTAATATAATTAATCATTACCCAATTCATTGTATGTAGATATAGGTCTCACCCATCACATAATCCATTAATTTATGTGCCATAAGATTCTAAAACGTTCATTATATAATAACATGAAGTAAATAAAGGGGTTTCATAAATATTTTTTCATCATAAATAAATCATCAATAGAAAGACTAATATTGGTATCATTGGATCATATCCCTATTAAATCATAAATAACATCAAAGGATGTCATCTTATATGGAAATGATTTTGAATAGACACTAGGAACATTTCTTGAGGAAAATAACCTTTCTTTGAAAATAAATTTTTAAAACTAAAAATTCATAAGAAAAAATTGGAAATATAATTCATTAAAAACAAACTTTCAAACTTATAAATTATTCTATAAAAAATTTAGTGGTCATTATGGTGTGAAATTCCAAACAAGTTCAAACAAATATTCCATCCATATTTTCAAGAAAGGTCAAACAATCCCTGTTTTGAAAAGACTGTGAATATTTCTTTTAAAATAAATTCTAAAAATTAAAACAAGTTTAAAAATTACATTAATCAATACTAGATGAACATTAAAATATTTATTAAAATAATTTTTGAAAACATTGATACTCAATAAAAAGGGGTTTTATCCGAAGATATGAATAAAGTCAATTTCCTTTAAAAACATTATTTTGGAATCAATGGTGCATAGAGAGAGTAAAATGAAGGGAAAACATTAATTTTTAAGAAATATCCTTAGGAGAAGAAAATGAAAGAGTTTATTGGGAGACATTTCATAATATTATATCACCAAAATCATAAATATAAACAATCTCAAGAAATAATTAGATTGTATAAAAAACCATATCACTTCGGTAGATCAGAATCATAAACTCCATGAAGGAATAACATTAAATAATAATTAAAATATCATGATAATAAATAAATTCATTACATTACATAACAAAGGGGTTTTATATACACCTAAAAAAATAAGATATGTCCATAACATAACTTATGTCCCAAAGAAGACAAATTGAAGTAAAAATTCATTATCTTGAGTTTTAACTTCCTCCATACACATTCAAACCTATGGTATAATAAATATAATTTTATTATACATATATTAAATAACTATAATTATATATATCATACCATATATTATTTACTTATGAACAATTATAACTCATTTATTAATAATTCCATGTTAAAGTCACATTTTAGGTAATAACAGATTTGTTTTCCATGTATGTTTTGATTTTTATTCTCAGACCACTTAATTTGATAAAATTTCTATAATATAAATAATGTTAAGAATGATATAAATATCATATATATTCAATTTTTATGTATTTATTTTATTTTATAAATGTTATAGATATAAAATGAACTAAAATGTTTATAAAATGGTAGGTCATACGTACAAATGAACATTGTTTCTATTTTCTCAAAGGATAAAATTAAAGAAATGTAAATAATATAATTCCATTAAATATTTATTATTATTTTACATAAATCAAATATAATTATTAAATTTAACCTAATTACCGTTCATGTAAATATTTAATTAAAAATGAATCACATCGCTTCACAAGGCGATTGTCCACCGTACAAACGAATGTTGTTAATGTATACCCTATGGAACTGAAAGTTAGATGGTATATGCGATATAATTTTCTGAAAATTATAATTATTCTAAAATTTTCATATATATTTACTTAATCCATCCTTATTACCATAAAATTAAAATATAAATGAAAAACACAACACATTGTTTTGTGAGACAGTAGTCTGCCATACACATGAGCAATGTTGTTGTTTTCCAATTTTGTGGAAGTGGGGATGGATCTGGGTTATAACATTAATATAATAACTTATAAATATATATATATAGGATACTATTGTTATTAAATTATCATATTTTAAGATTATTTTATGTATGTTGAAGAATAAATAAAACAAATACGCGCATTTAAGAATTTTACCTCTTCTTTAGAGAGACTCCTTAGGTTTATACCAAAAGCCTTATTATAAAGGTTTCCTTTTCAAAATATAGAATATAGGATTTGATCATGGAAATAAGTAATATATTTGGGTAGTTATTAGATTAACTAAATGGTTTTGGATGTGTGAAGAGAAGAGTAGAGAATATGGCCTTTTATAAGCAGGGGAGGGGACACACCTGAAATATTTGAAAAGATAAACTGATATCCACATTTTCCTCATACCAAAAGCCCCAAATGTTGGTAATTATAAACCCTTATATGTGATAAGGTCTTTTTATGGATATAAAATGAGTTTTTGACATGTTTTTTTTCATTTTATCCTTTATATTTTTAGTTTAACCCCCATAGTAAACACATTTTTACCTTGACCACAGTAATTATTTTTTACTGCTTATACTATTCATTTTAACCAAAAATTTAATTTACCTTATTATGTAATATAAATTATTTTGATTAAAAATATTCAATCCATTTTTTAAAATTCCACTCATATAAGTGTAAAATTATAATTTCATATTAAACTCATAGACATGACGAAAAAGTTGTTTTAAAATTAGAAAATGTTCAAAAGTTTAAAAAGTTATTATATCAAAATTAAAAATGAAATTGATTAAAATTATGTAAATTGGAATAATAAATATATAATGGAACTAATTGTACTTTTAAAACCATTTCAAAACAAAATTAACCTTATACATTATTTTAATAAAAAGGTAGTTTTCAATAAAAACTAGTATTTTTCACTATTAATCGAAAAAATAAACTTTTCAAAAAAAATCCCAAAAATTCACCCTAAGATAATTTTGAAATGTATATTTCAAAAATGAAATTTATTTTTTCAAATAAATTTTATGAATTTTTTAAAAAATAATTTTATTATTTGTTCATAAAAAAATTTTGAGAATATAGTATTTTCAAAACATATAAAAACTTTTCCAAAAATTAAGTAATTTTTTATAAATATTATTTATTTATTTAAAATAATAATACTTGATATTTAAAATTTTATTATTTCTAGTCATGGAACCAAGTTTAACAGACTGGTAATAATTGTCATGTTTAAATAATAATATTAATATTTTTTCATGGTTCATTAAAACTCGGTGTTGTGTCTAACACAAGATATCAATGAAATTAAATTTATTTGGGAAAAATTATTTCATAAAATCTTTGAGTGTAACATTCTACCCCCCCCCCCCCTAAAATTAAATGCACCCAAAAAAATTTATCACTTTGGTATAAACTACTGAGAATATTTTTTTCTCTTTACATCCTCATGTTCCCACATAGATTCCTCAAGATAGTGGTTTCACCACTAAACATTAACTTAGTGAGTGGTATAATTTCATATAAAATTATGCATGTGATATAGAATCTCTACCCGTTATTACTCATAAGAAAGATCACACTCCAATGATATGACCTCTGTATTCTGTACATGTGATGGATCAGGTATGTACATCCGTAGAAATGATATGTGGGACACATCGTGAACCTGAAAGAGGTTTGGTAGAAGCTCCAAATGAAAAGATACCATCGTAATATGATCATGAATTTCAAATGGATAATTATTCCAAGGGATTAGTGTAGGACCCCAAGAAACTTGAGAGGAGAGGGGTGAATTAGGGTGTCAACTTTTTATTTTAAAACAACAGATCTCATTCCCACTTATTTAGAAACTTGTGAAACCTGTCTGAAGGAATAGTATAGTAATTAAACATTCTCATGAAGGGAAACAACATAGTAGTTTTACTTGGTTCCCTACTAAGAGCTAGTCAAAGGAGCATATACTGTTAGTGTGTCGATCATACCAAAATATACTAATCTTCACTAGTTATGCGATACATAATTTTATACATAGTCACTATGTGCCAAGTACATTACCCTTACTATATTTTAGGGATAATACATTATCTCCCTTGAAACACTTCCGTCAACTCCCCCTATCTTATTTCATTGGGTAAAGTCTTACATAGTTTAACAACTTAATGTTCACCTCTTTAGATTGGAATTTTAGTCTTTGTCCCTGAATAGAACAAGAATTTTCTTACACTATAGTCCTAAGTTCATGCACTTGAATACACTTTTCACTTAAACCTGATGTTCAACACTACTATTCATAAATATCCTTCGTGAAGCTCACAACCTTCATGAATAAAACTCTTTTTTCATAACATTGTGTCATCTCGGAATAACCATCCATCATGAAACTTTTTTTTCCAAGATACCTTATCATTATTCAAGACTAAGAAAATATTTTCATGATGCTCAAGATCACATTGAATTTCTGATTCATGAAGCACTTGTACTTCACAAATTCAGAGAAACTCATCCTTTTCTATAATTATTTCTTTCTAAAATGAGTTTAAGGTAGCCACCTATTTATAGGATTATCCTTTCACAAAGATCCCATGACACTAGCAGATTTTTTCTAATACACCAAAATCCAATCCACAAAGCTCTTCTATTCACGAAGCTCTGATAAAATTTTACCCATTCATAAAGATTCTATTAGTCATAGAGAAACACTATTAACTCATCACGCACTCATGATGCCTTGTCTTAGTCATGAAGAATAACCATCAACCCATCATACACTCGCGATGCTTTTTCATAGTCATGAAGAACATCATATTTCCATTGATCATTCACAAATCTCTATACCTTTATGAAGATCAAACTTTTGTGAAACATACTCTTTGAGAAACTCAATCATCATGAAACATATTCCTTTACCATATTTGAGAAGATTAAATCCTATAAAACTACCTTTCATGAATCTTACTCCATTATCCTGATTTTGAGCCCAAAAATTTTACAAACATTGGGAAATGAGGCCACCTTTAACATTATAGTTAGATTTTACTATAAGATCACTTTCCTTGAAAACTCCCTGACCAACCCAATGTGGATTGAAAACAACATAAAAACCCAAACTCTGTTTCCACCTATGAAATTCCTTGTTTCCAAAAATCTCTCCCTTTGGGTTTTTAGGAAATATATAGATAAATTTAGTAAATCACTATCCTCTATCAAAACTTGAATGGAAATAAACAACTAATCCAACACTATAAGTCTATGTCATCAAATATTGGTGTGGAAAACAATATGTGAAACATTAATTGGGTTCTTATGTTTTTGAATTCTCAAATATGTCCAATCTAAGATCTGAGAAACATAAACAGTTTTCTTATAACACCTATTTATCATCATATCATAGAATCATCACATAATTTTTCCTCATACCACAAGATTCTCATCATTTCATAGAATCATTTCATGGTTTTCTAGAAACATGGAACCATCACAAATATAAAATGTTGAATTTATCCATTATCTTCCTTTGGAAATAAACCAAAAGAACCTGTATGTCTAATTCTAGTTCTCAAAAAAAAACTCCCCCTAGATCCCATCTCCCCTATAAATATGTATCAATTCCATAAATAGATTAAATTAGTTAACGCAAATGGGGATAGGGGAATAATTGTAACCTCCTCATGCACTAGGAGGTGGCTTAACACCAAGGTTCAACCGATGTTTCTCAGACACATGTGTTTCCAATGGCTTTATAATGTTAGCCACTTTCTCATCTCTTCCAATATGGTCTATTTTAATCACAAATTTTTAATCATTTTCCTTGATGAAGTAATATCTGATCTAAATATATTTTGTACAATAGTGCTTAACTATATTCTCCATAATATCGATCATGCTCTTGCGGTCATAGTGAATAACCATCAGCTATTTCACCTCATCACCAAAGTCAGTTAGTTATTGATTCATCCAAAATAGATGTGTGAAATACTTCATAATGGAGATATAATATGCTTTATTCATACTAAGAGAATTGATTTCTTGGTTCCTACTCAACCATCCCACATATTTTTTTTCCTATGAAGAAAGCTCCAACGCATGTGGAATTTCTATTCACCACATATCCAGCACAATCAGAATCATAAAATTATGATAATTCATTATTTCTTCCTTCTGTAAAGTATAATCCAAAACTAAGTGTTCCTTGAATATACCTTGGGATTAATTTAATTTCTTCCAAATTCCCAACCTTTGTCTTACATTAAAAGTGGGCCACTAATCATGTTACAAAGATGATATTTGGCTATGTTTAAGTCAAGTATAATAATCTTCCAATAATTTTACTATATAGGGTGGTATCCATAGATGTCCTATCATAATGCTTCCCATTTTTTGTATCAACCATAATCGAAGTCGATATCAATTTTGATTCATGCATGTCGAATTTCTATAGAATATCTCTTTCATATATTCACTGAGAAATGAAAGTTTAATCCTTATTTTATACCACTTTTCTCTACCTCTTATTTTTAATTAAATCTTATTAGGATGAGAATTCCAAACTTGAGGTTCCTTATTAATACCTTAGAGAGAATTCAGTCAGGTTCTTATGAAGTTTCTTCAATAATGGTTTCCTCCTCTGATTCTTCATCTGAATTATCATATTTCTATGAGCTATGAATATTTTTAATGACTTTCACTATTTCAGTGTCTAAATCTATTTCTTACTCACTAATCATGATACATCAGGGTATGAGAACACATATACTTGTATTCATGTGTCATTCAATTTTATTCCGATATGAATATAATAAATGTGTTAAGAAAAATTTACGGACAATCATCCTGAAACTCTATTTCCAGTGACATGATTTTTTAAAGATTCCTAGAATAATCGGGTTTTATAAAAATTGAAATAAGGATTCTGGAAACTTCACACCATTTTTCATTTTCCTCCCCATCAAGGGAAATTCTTATAAACATCTTTGTAATGGGGAATCTCATTAAGAATGGATTTCATGAAATTTTAGTATAGAGAATACACCAGAATGGATATTCAACTAGTGATTGTCCATACTGGACAACATTCACAACTTCACCAAGATTCTTCTTAGACACTTTTTCACCAGGATACTAGAAATAAGATCAATCCAAGATAGTGCCTTCTTTATCCAAGTTTTTCAGAATAAAACATCTTTGACTTCATTAAAAATGAGCTTCCATCATGTTTGTATTTGAATACTAAATTGAGGAATCATTTAAATAAGGTGACTTCTTCATCTTGGCTATCAAATAAAATGGAGACCTTCTCTACTTATCAGGTTCTCACTCTAAAAATTTATTCACCTATAAATTCCCAACATTATGAGAACAAATATAATAACTAATTATTGAGGGAATAGGGTGAATCCTCCTTTGTAAATCAATATGAAAATCACGATTGAGTTTATCTTCTCAACCAAGTTTATATATTTACTCTAGTCTTCATTCTTACACAGCTGAATATATGTTTGGATTTATGTTGTGGGAGCATTGATATCCTCAAATTATCTTATTCTTAATGTGGATATTTTTTATTCTTAAAATCACTCATGGATGATACATTCTTACACATATTAATGACTGCTTATTATTCTATCAGTATGGTTAAACAAATTTTTTCAATGTTACCATATTTTATGAATCTTTCACATAGAAATTTTATAACATAATATTTTCCTTGGGTTTATAAGCTCTCGTTCACTTTTTCTTCATCATTTGGAATCTTTTATTTTCATTTTTTACCAGACTTAGCCTATGAATATTTGATTTTCCTCATTCTTCCCAATTATTTTTTCCAAATAACTAACATTTCAATTACAACTATTAAACTAGTTGGGATCTTCTAAATGGATTAATATGAGTGACATACCTCTTAGTAGTTATTTTGGATTCACTACCCTTTATCTTTTTGGATAAAGAATATATGTTCTTTTCATATTCCATATATGTTAACTTCTTGTGAGAATTTTTGTTCACAATATTCATCTGATTTCCTCCCAAGATAGCTTCTTCATACATAGCCGACTTTTATGGTCTTATTTTACTATCAATATTGAATTCATGTTTATATAATAATGTACCAACCTTTTGAAAACATTAATTTCATACATCATGATTTACACTCAAATTTACCCAAGAGATGAAGGTAGAACGGTCCTTGTAGTCTAGCTTGGGTTGTCGAATCCACTAAGACCTAAGAAGATACCTAAGATACACAACCTATGAGATGGATTTTTTTCTTTGAAGTTCCCAACTTGGTTTTTATTTTAGAAAATTTTAAAGAACACTATGAAACCTATGTGAATTCAATTTAATAAAAATGGTTTGATCTTAGGATTATGCTCAGGGTGGATTGAATGAATTTTACTTCTTTAGACAATTTTGGTTTTATTAATTCATGATGAATCCATTCTTCAAAATAACACTACCTTCATCATTTTATAGTTTTATGCTAACTAAACTAAATTAATAATCCCCTAAAAACATATAGAACCAAATTCATGATCTCTCCATGGTATATGGTCATTTTAGTACTTGGATTTAGCATCCTTAAACACAATGAAGATGAATAGTGAAAACAACTAAAGAATGGAAGTCTTAAATTAGTTAGCCAATTAACAATAATTTATTCATAAAATAACATTAAATCTAGCCTTTCCATCTTCCTACAATCAAACCATTAAAGGGTTATACCTCCATTTATGGTATACTCTCAATGGTGGGTGGAAAATGGCTTATAAGAATTGGATTGAAGAAATTAAAACCGTGGAAATAATGAGCACTCCTTCGTGTGTGTGAACAAAATTCACACCTATGTGTGAACTAATTCACCACAACAAAGAGATATCACTTTGATTTTTGATTATATATTTTTAATGAATAAAATTAAAATAATATAAGATAAATATTTTGATTAAGAACATAGAAATACAAAAAAACATACATGGAAACTGAAAACATTATAATGGAACTTTGGCATAATAACATTACATCAAAAAAACAAGAGATATATTCCCCATCACCACCACTGCCTTAAATAGGAAATTGGTAAGACTTAGTCCAAGCCTCAATCAATGTATTTCCAATTATTAAATTAATTTAGGCCTTAGGGTGGTAGAAATTATTGGAGAAATTGATTCTCTCCTTTACTGTTTATCCTCCTGGTCTCCCTTAGAAAGATTGTTCTGTATCGAAAAGCATATCACTAAATATTAGTCTTCCATAGAATATTCATTTGTGTCCCCAGATGTCTTCTAGACTTCATTACAATTTGGGCCCATTTTGGAGTTGTGGATCAGAAGTTATGGCCGAGTTAGTGGGCTAATATTCTGGGTCGTAGATTCTGGCCCAGATTTTGATATTCTATTTGGGCCGCCTTAATAACCACCATGGAGGATGAATTAGAACTATCTTCTGAATAATGATTTGTTATTATATATTTCTTCTATAATCCCATGAAATTTGGGTTTTAGTGGGCCTTTATTGTGGGCACCACATTCTCATTAGTGGAATGGTGTCCAATCTGCCTTCTCCAGAATTGTTTCCTTTCATCACCTAATATCCCCATCATACTTTATGAATCCTCCATTGATCCATGAATAAAAAATAATAATATTTAAGTGTAGATCCATTTCCCAAAATATAAAATTAAAATAAGGATAATTACATTCTTTAAAATAAGATGAATCATTGGTCCTAAATTGGTGTACATTAGGCATGAAGTGCACAAATGATGAGAATGGATGTTCAAAATTAAAATCAACTAACTCAGGACCATAAGATCAAAAATGAACATTTAATACCATTAAAAAGTAATTAACATATGTGTTTTTATTGGTTAATCACACCCCCCCAACATGATATTTTCTAGTCCCGAGCAAATAATTCAAAGATTATATTTGAATTCTTTTATTCCAAACACATTATAACAAATAATTCTCATAATGTAAAATACACACAAATATATATTTATAACCTATCAAAATAATTTAAAACAATATAAGTTTAAAATAATTTTCCACTCTGAATCCTATTCCTTTGATCAAATCCATCACCATAATTCATCCAACTCAATTAGGTGAAATTATGTGTTGTGAATCACAATAGATATGGGGGTTCATTTTCATTCAAGGGTGGAAATCATGGAAGATCTAGATGGAATCACATTTAATCCTAATATGAGTATTCATTTTTTTTATTTTTATTTTTTGAAATTTTTCCATAGTAATTGAGATTGCAGTTAATCAAATTAACCCATGTAGAAAGACTTTGTCGATGACTCCCAAGCTCAATGGCCTTAGGGAACCAAGTGAAGCCCACATACTCACGCATCATCTCAAGTTAACTTGATCAAAAACAAAGTCATATTACCATAAATAGAGATAGAGTGAAAATATCAGGGCTAGACAACTCTCGAGTCATGATCCCCAAGTGCCGAAAGCCTCGCATTTTATAAATCCATTGCTCTATATGCAAATTTTTATTTCATTTTATTTTATTTTATTTTTTGAATACTCATATTATTCATAAAAATCAAACCAAACTATACTATTGATTATGGGACCCCAAGAATTCAAATTAGTACCCCACTATCTAAAGGACATGTATTGTAGCATTTTGATTTAATAGATGAAAATAAAAATGGTGAAAATTCTCATTGGACAAACAAACTTGAAAAATCAATTATTGTAAACTTAACCATGATTTAAATAAATATTCAAGGAAATAAAAATTATTTTCTATGTAGTTTTAATGTGAGAAATGATGTTATTATATTAATGATAAAGGAATTTTACAACTTTTTTCTCAATGCTTTTTAAACAAACATTTTGATTCCACACCCCCCAATATAGAATGAAATTGTCCCTAATTTTTTAAAAAGAAAAGATAGGAGAAAGTTGGTGGGGGAATGAGTTGGAAAGGGCATGGAACAAGTTCACCTGGTAGCTTCATAATGATGATTATGGTGCTCCCCAATCACTCTTTGTTCTCATGGGAGATGTAGGCGCCTCCTTGATTGAATATGTATCACCCAAAATAGTCCTTGAACCATAAAAACAAGAACAAAACAAGCAAAAAAAACAACACAAGAATTTATTTATTACCCAGTATCATCATTTTTTTGGTTTTCCTTTTTTTTTTGTTTTTTAAAAAAATCAAACTGATGATATATTGTCTTCTTTTTAATTTCTAGGTAAGGTAGTACTCAGGGATCACACTACATGAAATAGATGAATACATTGCTCCCATTTCATATCCATCCATACTCATAAGAGAAGAATAGGTCAACAGTCTGAGGTAGAATAAAATTATATCAAAATGATCTAGTAATCCTATTTGAAATATAATGTTGATTAAAACAATAAAATGAGTAGAAACGTGAAAACCATGGTTTTCCTCCCATGAAGCGCTTTGTTTAACATAGTTAGCTTGACTTAGACCCCTAATTGATTAATTATTTTCATCATCTAAGGTAGGTTCACACAATTCTTCACCAACTTCATGTTTTTGGAATGGTTCAATAAATGGTTTGACTCTATGACCATTAACTTTAAATGTTTGACCATTGGTGGGAGGTTGAATTTCAACAGCCCCATGGGGGGTACACCTTATGCACAATGTATGGACCTGACCATCTAGACCTCAATTTTCCCATGTGTAAGTGATGTTTATAATTATACAAAAGAACAGGTTTTCCTGTTTCAATGTGTTTGGTTTTAAGGTTTCAAGACCGGTAGGCTTGTGATTTTTCTTTATTGATTATTGAATTTTCATAAGAATCCATCCTAAGTTCTTCAAGTTCATTTAGATCTAATTTCCTTTTTTCTTTAGCCAAGTAGAGGTCATAATTCATTTTCTTAATTTCCCAAAAGTCCTTATGTCCAATATCCACTGGAAAATGGCATGCTTTACCATAAACCTACCTATATGGGTACATTTCTAAAATGTTTTTAAATGCAGTTAGATAGGACCAAAGGGAATCTAAGAGTTTGTTTGACCAATCATTCATAGATAGATTAATAGTTTTATCAAGAATTTATTTAATTTCTTAATTGACTGACTCATCTTTACCATTTGTTTGTGGGTGGTAAGCGGTGGAAACTTTATGAGAAATTACATACTTTTCCATGAGTGATGAGAATGGATGATTGAAAAAATGAGTCCCACAATCACTAAGGATAGACCTAGGAATTCCAAATCTTGAAAATATGTTTTCTTTTAGGAATCTAATCACATTTTGATGATAATTAGATTTTGTGGGAATGGACTTAACCCATTTTGAGACATAATCAATAGTTAAGAGAATTTAAAGATATCCCATAGAGTTTGGGAAGGGACCCATGAAACAAATTCCCCAATAGTGAAATATTTCAACCACTAAGATGGGAGTGAGTGGAATTTGATTCCTTTTTGTGATGGACCCTACTTTTTGACACTTAGGACAACTTTGAAAAAATGTGTAGGAGTCCCTTGAGATGGTGGGCCAGAAGATACCACACTGAAGAATCTTAGTAAATGTTTTCTTAGAGGAAAAGTGAACCCTGCAAGCCTCACTATGACAGAATTTAAGGATGGAATCTTGTTCATATTCTGGGATACACCTCCTAATGAATTGTTTAGGAAAGAACTTATTGAGGTATGGATCATCAAACACATATTTCTTTAAATTATAAAGGAATTTCCTTCTAGCTTGAGTCCCTAATAATTTTGGAATGACCCATGTAACTAAAAAGCTGGCAATGTCGGCATACCAAGGATAGTCACTCATGGATTATAGGTTTTCATCAGGGAATGAAGCAGACCTAGAGAGGTGATAAAATCTATCATTTAAATCTATCCTAGAGAGGTGATCAGCTACATCATTTTCAACATTATTTTTATCCTTGATTGTGAGGTAAGATTCTTGTAAGAGAAAGACCCACCTAATCAGTCTATCCTTAGAAACTTGTTTTTGGAATAGGTATTTCAGTGCCAAATGGTCATTGAACACAATGATGGGGGATCCTAAGAGGTAGGAACTAAACTTATTTAAGGAAAACACAATAGAAAGTAACTCCTTTTTAGTGGTGGTGTAGTTGATTTGGGCATTATTTAAGGATTTTCTTGCATAAGCAATTACAGAGTTTTATCACAATGTTGTCCTAACACAGTTCCAACAGTAAATTCACTGGAATCACACATAAGTTTGAAAGGAAGGTTCCAATTTGAAGATTTCATAATGGGAGGAGAGGTGAGAGAGGATTTGAGGGTTGAGAATGAACCCTCACAGTTTTCTGTCCATACAAATGGAGAATCCTTTACTAGGGGAGCACAAAGGGGACGGGAGATTGAACTAAATTCCTTGATGAATCTTATATAGAAACCATCATGTCCTAATAAATACCTCACTTCCTTAACAGTTCTAGGTTATGTAAGGTGAGGAATGACGACAACCTTTGCTTTATCAACTTCAATCCCCCTACTTGAGACTATATGGCCAAGGACTAACCCTTGTTTAACCATGAAATGGAACTTCTCCCAGTTTAGGACCATATTCGTTTCTTCACATCTAGAAAAAAACTCTCTCAAAATTCCTAATAGATACCTCAAATGTATCCCCAAAGATATAGAATTCATCCATGAGGACCTCAAGAAAATCCCCTACCATTTATGAGAAGATTCCCATCATGGACTACTGGAAGGTTAGAGGGGCATTGCATAACCTGAAAAACATGTGTTTGAAGGAAAAGGTGCTGAATGGATAGGTGAGTGTAGTCTTCCCTTGATCATATAGGGAGGCCTCAATCTGATTGTACCCTGATTATCTATCTAAGAAAAAATAGAACTCATGACCTTCCACAATCTCACAGACTAATTCAATGAATGGTAAGGGAAAATGTTCCTTCTTGGTGAATGAGTTTAGATTCCTATAGTCAATGCAGACCCTCCATCCACTACTCATCTTAGTTAGAATAATCTCTCCATCCTTATTGGTTATCACTGTGATTCCTTCCTTCTTGGGAACCACTTGGATTGGGCTCACCCACTCACTCTCAGCTATGGGATAGATGATACCAACTTTTAACAATTTTATAAGTTCCTTCCTTACTACCTCCATGAGATTAGGATTGAGTCTCCATTGAGGTTGACGTCATGGATTTGTATCAGATTATAGAATAATCCTATGAGTCCCGATTAGTGGGATAATCCCAAGAATATTATACAGGGTCCAACCAATGGCTTTCTTATGTTTCCTAAGGACATCTAGAAGCATCCTCTCATGATTTTCTTCAAGAGAAGAATAAATGAAAATAGGATGTGTTTGAATTTCCCCTAGGAAGTCATAATTGTGTGCAGTGGTAAGTTCCTTCAATTCAAGGTCAGGTTGGTTTAGAATTTCAGCATAATATTAGGACATTGGATCAAGATTGATTTTGTTTCCTAGAGTTTTAGATAGAATCAAATCCTCATGTGTAGTAGTTTTAGCTACATGATTGGTTTGATCATATTTAGGGAATGAAGTTTGATTGGTCTCCATGAAAGTGGTTTCTTAAAAGGTTTTACTGATTTTTGGACCTAAGACTTATTCATAAGAGCAATTTTAAATTTATTCAAGCCAAGGAGATAAAATTCTTTCATGTGAATAAAGAAATTAAATATCATCCTGACGTAAACATCCATCAAATATTCTTTGATGTTCTATGGATTCATTTCCAATGCTTCCAATCATGTTTACTTCTTGAATGTACTTTTCATCCTCTATTTGTGATCATTCATTATAGATGTTCAAGTCTAGATTCATGTTTCCAAAGGAGTGGGTCATGTTCCCATTTTGAACTCAGATAACAGAGTTGATTGTTTTAAAGAAAGTATGACCAAGGATTATTGGGGTTTATTCTTTATTTCCTATGTTTGGATGGTTTTCAAGGACAATGAAGTCAGCAGGGTAGATTAATTTTTCAACCTTTACCAAAATGTCCTTTAAAATCCCCTTTGGAACCCTAATTCTACGATCAGCAAGTTGAAGTGTGAAAGATGTGGTTTGGAGCTCTTCAAGGACTAAATAGATGTACACAACATAGGTAATGAGATTGACACTAACACCTTGGTCACCCAAGGCCTTGATAACTATTCTCTCTCCTAGTTCCACATTGATGTAAGGGAAACCTAGGTCTTTCAACTTAAGAAGAATAGTACCTTGAATGGTGGTACTCATATTATCAGCAAAAAGGACTTGGTTTTTATGTGAAATTTTTCTTTTAAAAGTGCACAATTCCTTAAGGTAATTTGAGTAGGAAGGTATGGTTTGTATTGCATCTATAAGGGGAATGTTCAACTTGATTTGTGAGAAGATTCCCCTCAATGTTTCACACAATTCAGTCTTGGTTTTCCCCATCATGCATTGAGGAAATGGTGCAGGTTGTGGGGTTGTTTTTTGAAAAATTGTTTCTTAGACAATTTTATTGTGTTATTCATTTTTATCATTTGTTTCATTTGAATTTTCATTTGAGTTTGAATATTCATATGTATTTTGAATTAGTTTTTTAGTTTTCTCAATTGATTCCCCACTTCTTAAAACAGTCACAGCCTTCAGTTTTTTAAGAGTTGTTTGAGTGCAACTTAAATCTTCCCTTACTATTTTTTGTGGAATGGATTGTGTAGGCATGGGTGAATTTCTAGTTTTGATGGTTTGAAGTTCTTGTTTTAGGGAGTATACTTCCAAGTTCATTCGTTCCATTTTTTTGCACAGTTGTTCTAGTAGGCTTTGTGGAATTTTTTGGGTTGTTTCTTGAGAAGATTGGTTTATCCTAGGGCGATATTTTGTAGATGGGATGGTTTATTGAAAATGGACCAGTGGATATTGGTATTGGATAGGTTGGGTTTGTAACTAGTTATGGGTTTTTTAGTTCTGATGGTGGTAAGGATTTTATCCCTGTGGTTGGCTAGGTTGTTGGTTATCTTTCCAACAGAATCCTAGGTGGTCATTATACCTTGGGTTGAAGGTGTTTTGGTATTGATTATTTTTAAAGTTCAAAGTATTTACTTCCACTAGGGGTCATCCTAAAATAACATCCTTTATGGATGTAATGGTTGGGCATTTTTCTGTCTTATGGTCATGTTTTTCACAAATTATGAAAACAGGGTCTACAGTTTGGATTTCATGGATTTTCCTAAGGTATATCTCTTCAACCTTCCTAGAGAGTGCTTCAAGTTTATCCCTAAGGCTTTCCACTTCTCTAAGTATATGAATTCCAGTAGTTATTTGTGGATATTTAGAATAAGGTGAAGTTCCCCATGTTTTTTTTTGTTCGGCAAGGCTTTCCAGATAATCATAAGAATCATTTGGGGATTTGTTTTTAAAAGTTTCATTACACATCATATCAATGAATTATTTGTTCACTGGGTCCAACCCTTCGTAAAACATCTCACTTGTTCAGGTATAGAAAAACCATGATGCAGAACCATGTTTAGGGTGTATTTGAACCTCTCCTATGTTTCATATAACGACTCTCCCTCTTTTTCAAAAAAGTTTTGAATTCACTTTTTAAGTGCAATTGTTTTGTGATGAGGGGAGTGTTTTTTGTATAATTCTCTTTGAAATTGGTCCCATGAGTGGATTGATGCAGGTCTCAAGTTTTTTAACCAATTTTTATCTATATCCTTCAATTAAAAATGAAATATCCTCATCTTATATGATTCTAGTTGATGTGGGGGAAACATGGTTTCTACAATATCAATGAACTCCTTAACATGAAGGTATGGCATCTCAGACTCGATCCCATAAAAGGTCAGAAGGTGGTTTACGACATGGGGTTTTAAGATGTAATTGGTATATCCTAGGTAATTGTTTCTAATTCATGAGGGGTAATTGGTCCAAGATGGAGTGAGGTAGTCATTCATGGTTTGATTTACTATATTCCCTTGGTTTGGAGCTTCTTGATTTTTGTTTCCCATTTGATTTCCCCCAGGATTTAAAATTTGATTTCATGAAAAAAAACTCCATTAGAATTGATTCAATTTTTTATTCTTGAGTATAAATAATATTAGGATCTAATGGAAACAATCCCCTAGGTTCACTTGACTCCCCTATCCTATTACTTTCCACCCTAACTAGTTTGTTTGAATTACACGGGTGTAGGTGGACATACACCCAAAGGAAGAAAAAACGAGAAAGGGACAAGATAAGAGATCATGGGTGAGAATAGAATAATGGAATGAGGAAAGAATATTTTGGTATAATTTACTTGGTCCTCTTAAACAATTCCAAAATTTGATTCACACTCAAATTTACCCAAGAGATGAAGGTAGAACGGTGCTTGTAGTCTAGCTTGGGTTGTCGAATCCACTGAGATCTATGAAGATACCTAAGATACACAACCTATGAGATGGATTTTTGGCTATTAAGTGGCCAACTTGGTTTTGATTTTAGATGTTTTTAAATAACACTAAGAAACCTAAGTTAATTCAATTCAATTAAAATGGGTTGATCTTAGGATAATGCTTGAGGTGGATTGAATGAATTTTACTTCTTTAGACAATTTTTGTTTTATTAATTATTGATGAATCTAATCTTTAAAATAACACTACCTTCATAATTTTCTAGTTTTATGATAACTAAACTCAATTACTAATCCCATACACACTTAAATAACCAAATTCAAGATCTCTACAAGGTATATGTTCATTTTAGTACTTGTATAAACTTCCTCAAACACAGTAAAGATGAAGAGTGGAAATAACTGAAGAATGGAAGTCTTAAATTAGTTAGCCAATTACCAACAATTAATTCATAAAATAACATTCAATCTAGAATTTTCATCCTCTTATGATCAACCCATTAAAGGTTTATCCCTCCATTTATGGTATACTCTCAATGGTGGGTGGAAGATGGATTACAAGAATTGGATTGAAAAAATTAAAACTGTGGAAATAACGAGCACTCCTCTATGTGTGTGAACGAAATTCACACCAATGTGTAAACTAATTCACCATAAAAAAAATATATCACTATGATTTGTGATTATATTTTTTTAATGAATGAAATGGGAAGAATATAAGAGAAATATGTTGATTAAGAAAACATAAATACAAAAAAAGAAACTTACATGGAAACTGAAAACATTACAAAGGAACTTTCGCATAATAACATTACATAAAAAACAATAGATATCTTCCCCCTCACCACCACTACCTTAAATAGGAAATTAGGAATCCTTAGGCCGAGACTCAATCAATGTATTCCTAATTATTAAATTAATTTAGGCCTTAGGGTGGTGGAAAGTAGTGCAGAAATTGATTCCCTCATTTACTTTTTATCCTCCTTGTCTCCCCCTAGAAATATCATCCCATATGGGAAAGTATATCACCGAATCTAGTTAGGATATAGAATAGTTTATTGTGTTCCCGGATGTCTTCTAGACGTATGTAAAATATGGTCCCATTTGGAGTTGTGGATCGGGAGTTATGGCTGATGTAGTGGGCTAACATTCTAGGTCGTAGATTCTAGCCCAGATTTTGATATTCTATTTGGGCCACCTTAATAACCACCATGGAGGCCGAATTAGCACTGGATCCTAAAAAATGATTTTTTTCCTATATAAGTTTTCTCACATTCCATGAAATTTGGGCTTCATTGGGCCTGTATGGTGTTCCCCATATTCACATCAGTGGGATGGTGTCCAATATTCCTTCTCTAGAATTGTTTCCTTTCATCGCCAAATATCCCCATCATCCTTTATGAATACTCCATTGATCCCTAAATGAAAAATTTTAATATTGAATTTTATATCCATTTTAAAAAATATCAAATTAAAATATAGATAATTACTTTTCTTAAAATCAGATGAATCATTGGGCCTAAATTGGTGTACATTAGGCATGAAGTGAACAAATGATGAGAATGGATGTTCAAAATTAAAATCCACTAACTCATACCCATAAGATAAAAAATGAACATTTTATACCATTAAAATATAATTAACATATTTTTTTTATTGTCTAATCACATCACATATGTTATCAAGCTTCCCAAATTTGTTTGCATTATACAGATTCTTTTGGACCTCTGGATGTTGCTTATTCTTCGCTAGCTTTATCCTCATTGAAATAAGATTCCTTTTTGATTTTTCATTTAGAGGATTACACAAAAAATCTAATTCATAATTCCAATATCTTTTTCAACACTAAAACTGAAAAAAAAAACTTGATCTCCACATATCTTCTATATAAGGTTGTTGGATCTTCTCCATGACTCGTTGTGCTCATTGTTGGAAATTAGGTTCCATGCTCTTTTTCCTATCCACCATAGTCATGGTGGTACATTTATTATTACCTTTATTCATACATAATTGTTTAGTATTTTTATTACAACCTTCATTGTTAATGATAATATGTTGATAAGAGTTAATACAAGTTAGTATGGATGGTACTTGTTTCTTTTTAGCTGCTTGAGATAGGTCATCAAAATACATCACGATATTATTTACAAATGTTGGGGGTATTTTATATTTAGAATCCTTTAGTAAACATATATTTTATATAGTAAATATTTTATTCTTTTTTGAAGTCTCAATATACTTCTTCACAAGATTATTCAACTGAGATTCCAAATCTTGACATTTCATTTTAAGGTTGATTTTCTGATCTTCAATCATAACCATATTTTCTTCAAAAGCTTCCTTAATTATAATAAATTCATATTCATTTATATTATCTTTATTATTAATCAAAGATTCAATTTCATTGATATTACTGGATATCTCTTCCAATTGTAAACCCATGACATCAATTCTATTTTTTGATTTCTCTTTAAGAGAAAGGATATTTTCTTCAAGAGTGTTTTTGACTCCCAATTTATATTCAATATCTTTGAGGTATTTAGATGAACTTATCTCAAGTTCCCTATTATTTTTATCAAAGGATCTAACATGTCTGGATGTCTTTAAACACTCAAATGGTTTTCCTTACAAGATCTTTTTCAAAGCATCATCTCCTCCTTCCCGTTGGGTGATCTCTACCTACATCCATTTAATGACTCCACAAACAAGGGAGTCGCTTTCTCCAAGAATATCATGAAAAAAATTGCTTAATATATCAACTGAAAATAATTGGGAGGTTTTATATTGATCATCATCACCACTTGTTCTAGGATTCTTAATTTAAGGACAAATTTCAAAGGTGCTAACACATACCTTCTGATCACTTGAATATTTTGATTTACATGAGGTTGAAAGATTGTACTTCTCTTTAGTGAAAACATGATCCACCTTCTCTTTATATTCCATTCCTAATATATCTTCATTATCATAAATTCATGGAGAACAAGAAACTACATATTCTTTAGATAATTTAGAAATACCCATATTTCTCTTCTCTTTTTTCCCTATTCATCATAGTCTTGGTGGATATAGACTTATTCTTAGAGATGACCGAGTCTTCATCAAAACTTCACTTCATTATCGACATGAGAAAGAAATTAAAATCTTAAAAATATAATTTCTTTAATATAGGTAATCCAATAAAGGTAAACCTTAGCTTTGATACAACTTGTAGGACCTCAGATCACCATGAGAGGGGAGGGGTGAATTAGGGTGTTAACACTTCTTTTAAAACAACTGATTTTGTTCCCATGTTGGTAGGAACTTGTTGAAAATGTCTGATATAATCGTACAGTATTTAAAAATTCACATGAAGAGAGAAAACACGGTAGTTTTACTTGGTTCACCACTAAGGGATATTCTGTGGAGTGTACGCCAAAAATGTTTCAGTCAAACTAAAATCCAATAATCCTCACTAGTTGTGGAATAAAAAAGATTAGACACAGGCACTCTATTCCAGGCACACTGTCTTTACAAGATTATAGGGATAGCACACTCCCTCCCATAGAACACTTCCATCAACTACCCCTAGCTCACTACTTTGGGTGAATTCTTAGTTAATTTAATGACATTATGGTTTCCTCTATAGATTGTAATTTAAATCTTTGTCTCATAAATCCATGAGACCATGTTTTCATTATAGTCCTGAGTTGACGCACTCAAATATACTATTCACTTAAACCTGATGTTAAACACTTCTATTCTTAATGATCCTTTATGAATCTCACATCCTTCGTGAAGAAAACTATCTTTATAGAATACTAAGTCATTATGGAATAACCAGTCATCACGAAACACCTTTTTTGATATACCTAATCATTGGTCAAGACTAAGAAAGTCTTTTTGTAATGCTTAGGCTCATAATGAGTACATGATTTGTAATGATCTTATCCTTATCAAATTTAGTATGATTAATCATTTTCTCTACTTCTTTTCATGATAAATTAAGTGGTCTTATCCTTTCATGAAGATCCCACTCCTCTAGGGGATTTTTCATGAAAATCTAAAATCATGTTCCTAAAATTCTTCTATTCATGAATCTCTAGTTAAATTCAACTCATTCACAAATATTATCATTTTTTGGAATAATAATCATCAACACGTCATGCACTCACAATTATTTATCTTAGTCTCGAAGAATCACCTTAAACCCATCACACACTCGTGATTTTTTGTTATAGGTGTGATGAATATTGTTTTTACATTGCACATTCACAAAGATCCATACCCTCACGAAGATAAACCTTTTTTGAAACTTATTCTTCCTAAATATCATTAATCATGAAACTTAAACATTTACTATATTTGAGAAGAGTCAATCCTAGGAAACTACATTTAAGGAAGCTTGATTGTTCCCCAAATTTTGATCCCAAAAAATTGGAAAACACTGGGAAATGAGGCCACCTTCAACATTGTAGTCATGGTGTGTTGTAAGATCATTTACCATCAAAACTCCCTAACAAACCTAGTGTGTATTGAAAAAAGACAAAAACTATTATCATTTTCCAGTTATGAAATGCCTTGTTTCTGACAATTAGTATTCCCTTATTTATTCTATGGATAAATACACAGGAAAAACTTCTCACCAACTTCAAATTTCAAATCTCACAGACAATTGTTTGAATGACTATTCCGGTGAATCTTAATATACTTGATGTGCTTATGAATGGATATAAAATTGTCTCATTTCTTTAGGTATCTTAACTCCCAATATCTTTCATTATAAAACATGTTTCTATTTCATTGGAGCTCTACAGTTCCTTCCATAAAGGGTTTTAATGATACATTTTAAAGATTCAAGTGAAATTTTTTTTGTAAGATAACATAACTAGAGGAAGGTATTGATCTCAAATACATTTTAAATCCATTTATTAAGATCTTATCATTTCCTCTAGGGATTGAGTTATTCTCTTATAATAGAAATATATCTGAGGATGATACATAATTGTGAATCTTAACTCTGTATAAAGACTTTTCTGAAGAATTTTCCAAATCATTGAGGTAAACCTCGATTCCTGATCACACACAATGGTATGTGGTACTGCATAAAACCTTACTACCAACTTAATGTACATTTTTTGACGAATATTTATGGATAAATATTATATGATAGCTATTAAGTGGTCTAAATTTTCAAGGTGATCGACTAATACCCTTATGGAAATGATCCCCTTAGATTTTTTGGGGATCCTGATGATAAAACCCATGGTAATTTTTTCCCATTTTATGTCTGGTATAGGTAATAAAATTAACATCCCCTTAGACTTTTTCTCTCATCCTTACCTTACTGTCATACCAACCATAGAGATACAAACTCTATGATATCTATATTTATTCCATCCCACCAAAAATAGTCTTTTAAATCTCTATACATCATCATACTTCCAGGATAAATAGATAATGAAGAACTATGACCTTCCTCTAACAACTCCATCAAATATGGTATTAATGGAACACATACACAGTTATTAAACATTATTATTCCATCACAATCAAGGTCATACTCAAGAATATTTCTCACCATATTTTTGAGTTCTATATCTTCCTTATATACCTCTTTAATCATTATATAGATAGATTGTTGAACACTCGTTTAAGAAAGATAACATGTATCCCCTTCTTTTAAGGTTTTAATATCTATCGTTTTAAAATCCAATAATATTGAATATATTTTTTCATCAATATGGATAAGATAACATGATATTTTCAACTCAAAGCATAGACCACCTTGTTTTATTTCCCAAGGTTGTAATGTATAGATTATTTATAATCTTTAATAATCTGTAATCATATTCTATAGAACATGTTCTACTCATTTATTTTGAATATATACTTTAAACTTTTTTGATTATTATATATATCACACTTTTCCCTATAAAAATAATTCCTCTATATCATTAATTAAAAAATTACCGCAACTAACTCGGAATCGTGAGTTGGATAATTTTTCTCATGAACCTTCAATTACAATTAAGCATAATCTAAAACCATGTCATTAATCATAAGAACAAATCCAAATCCATTTTTGGATTCATCACTATAGATTAAAAACCTTTCTCCAATGTAGGGTAATGTAAGCATAGGTGAACTAAATAATCTTCTCTTTAGTTCCTTGAAGTTTTCCTCAACTTCATATATCTATAAGAACTTTTCTCCCTTACAAGTTAACTTGGTGATTGTATTATATATGAGGGTAAAATTATCCAAAAACCATTTATAATATAAAAACAAACGAAGAATATTTTGTATTTCAATCGTAGTGGTTGGTGTGGGAAAACATTCAATAAATTATATCTTTGATGGGTCTGTTGATATACCCTAACTTGAGATAATATGACCCAAAATTGGAACTTGTTGTATACAAAATTCACATTTCATAAATTTTTCATAAATTTACTCCTTTCATGGGTTATTCAGTAAAATTATCAAGTGATCTCCATGATATTCCTTTCTATTGGAATAAATAATAATTTCATCTATAAAGAAAACCCTAAACTGGTCAATGTATTCTCTAATGAATCTATTCATTACTTACATGAAGATAATAGGGGTTTATAAGAACAAATGGAATTACTATAAACTCATTGTTTTAATACCTTGTACGGTATTATTCCTTAGTTATATCCTTCTTGTTGAACCTCAATTGATTATATCCAAAATGAAATTTAATCTTGGAAATTTATTGAACTCCACCCAGTTTATCAAAGAAGTCATAAATGTGAGGTAGAGGATAATTGTTCTTTACTGTGATATTATTCAGATTCCAATACTAAATATATAGTCTCATCAATCCATATTTCTTTTTAAAAAGATGAAAAGGTTAACCCCATGGTGACAAATTTGGCTAAATTAATCCATTACCAAGATTCTCCTGAAGTTTCTTCTTTAATTCCTATAACTCAATCTGAGCTATTCTATGTGGAGTCTTTGAAATGTGTGAAGAACCAGGTATGAGATCTATTGAGAACTCAACTTCATGATTTAATGGAAGAATAGGGGAGCATTCTGGAAATACATCAAAAAACTCCCTTACAATAGGAATATTGTAAATTTTGATTTTCCCCCAAAACATCTGAGATAAAATCCCCTTTATATAGGAATCAAAAAATATACAGTGGATTTTATTTAAATTTGAAGTTAATATTTATCATAACACTAATATATGATCATAGGATGGTTTTGGATATTAAAAATGAATCCCCTTACTTGTAAATCGAGGTGGGATTTATGTATATAAATGCAATACATTACTAAGATAACATCAAATTCAACCATCGGAAGAATGAAAATATTTATAGGAAGCACATTCCTAAAAACTTCAATTGGAGAGGAATCATATACTTATGACATGATCATCATACCATCTAGGGTTTTGACTGACAATTCAAAATCTAATCATTGAGGTGGTATTTTGATACCCTTATAAAATTCTTTAGGTGTAAAATAGTGGGTATATCTAGATTCAACAAATATGTTCATGGTTCTAGAGTTGATGGTGTGTGTACCTTTTATCATGTCCTTATCACACCCATCATCTGAAATAGTTATTTAATGAGATTTAACTTTATCTATCATCTTTAAAGGATTTTAACATTGATCATTTCAACATACCACTATATTTGGTCACATTTTTTCATAATGCATGAACTCCTTACATTTGAAACACTTATGTGTGGGAGGTGGATATTATTGGGCTTTCTCTTTATTTTTATCATTGGATAAACTTATTTCCATCACTTCGACATTGTACTTCTCAATGATATTCCTCTCTAAATATAGAACATTTAGTAGTCCCCTTATGAAAATTTCCACCATGTTTCCTTCTACACTTTGATCATGAAGGAATGATCATAATATTCTCTCCATGATTTTTAGAGTTTCCCTTGAATTCCATATTTCTTTTATTATCAAAAAAATGTGATTTATGGGTCACTTAAATCCCTATTTCAAACATTATAGCATAATGAATGATTTCTTCATATCTACTAAAGTACCTTACGGTTAAAACCCTTTGAATACTTGGTTTTAAGCAACTAAATAATTTATTGACCTTACTTTCATATTGGATGGTAATAACAGAAGTCTGTAACTCTAATATTTTAAAAATTTCCTTATTTTTACTAATGAATTCATCATCCATCTACTTTAGCTCAAGGAATTCATTATTCATTTACATACAAATAATATGAGGGGTGTTCTTATTGAAAAATAATCTCTTAATCTCATGACACTCCATGTATTAAATTTTATATTGTCATCTTGTGTTCTTGATAAGAGTCCACCATTTATCTGCTTCTCCTTCCAAATGATAGATATCCAAAATGAAATTTTCATTATCTAAACATTAGAGAATAGAAAATATCTTCTCAATGGTACTAAACCATTTCTTAGTAAAAAGTGGATCCAATGAACCATTAAAAGAAGTTGTATTTTACATCATGAAGAACGAAATAGAATTTTGTTTCCTCCTTGGATAATTTGGATTCTCAGCATGATTCATATCCTGTGAATGTTGTTTGATCATAGAAATAAGGTTTTTCATTCCAACTCCTATAACATTTTTTTAATATAGAATAAAATCATTGTATTTTTTATTTCCTTAAAAATTAACATAATTTCTTCAGGCTCCAAAACTTGACTAAAACCCAAAAATCTAGTTTTAGAAACACTAATCATAATAAGAAACCACATGATCAGAAAAAATCACATATTTGGATATCTAAATTGTGACATATTATTTTAAATCCATTACACGTAATGTTTAACCTAGGTTATTCATGTTCATAATCTATTAAAATCCGTCATTATGGTTTATAAATAAATTTTAAATTAACCAAATCATAACCCCAAGGATTGGCTTACCAAATGTGTAGTAACACTCATTGTTGTGTTGCAGGTAATGCTCAAGTCAAGATCATCATGTTGTTTTCAAAGTTATTACACCTGGGTATATCTTTTCTAGAACAACTTCCACTTATAGTATCTATAATGGGATTTATTTCTAGGTAAACCGCATAATCTCTTACTCAAACATTTGTATGTTACCCTATAGTTAGGCTTATCCTGAGGGTTCTCATTAATTTTTTTCATCCCAGTTTCCAAAGGTTAACTAAAACATTCCCTTTATACCAAATATAAGGACCTAAACTTTTCGTACATATATATTTAATCTTTTTAGATGAATATTCATTGCACTAAATAAACACATGCCTAACGATCATAAAGGTATAGTGAATTTGGAAACATGGAAACATAAAAAACTGTTTCATAATAATTCTACATAGTCTCCCACATATTTCCTCATTACTAGAACCCTTATTAGACAATTCACATGTAATTCCTATCATCATCACCAAGGGAAAGTAAATATATGAAATAGTGATCTTGGATTCTTGGTAAGGGGAAACAAGGTAAATACGTAAAAATAACATGATCATAAGGGTATGAGAACTTGAGAATAACATATGAAAACCATTCCCTACATATTAAGGATCAAAATATTGATTCATTTCATAAATATTAGAAGTTCATAAGAAATGAATCATAAAATAATCAAATAAAAAAAGATATTATGGAATAAAATATGCATAATACATGGAGTTTTATCATACACATAAGCATATAAAAACTTTTTTCAAGGCTACCCATCAAGATATTCATGACATGTTAGGATTCAGCTAAACACCCATGTACCTACATCAGTCTTAGGATAACCTATTGTGTACCCTCTTTTCAAGCTTGGGATAACCTCACATGACCCTCTTTCTAGGATTGGTATAACCTCTTGTCTACCCTTTAAACTCATTCTTAATTAACCAATTAATTTTAGGGAGATATAGTATCCATCTATCACATAATCCATAAGTTTTTTAGCCACAAGGTAATAAAACATTCATCATATCTAAACCCATTAAATATAATGGGTTTCACAAACATTTCATCATATCATAACCTATACTAATGAAATGAGTTTCTTAAAAAATAATTATTAAAATAAAACATCCATAAAAATAATAAAAATGGTATCATTGGATCATATCCCCATTAAATAATAATTAACATTAAAGGATTTCATCTTATATGGAAAATTATTTAAAAAGACACTAGAAATGTTCTTTTAAGAAAATTTCCTTTTAAGACTAAAAATTTATAAAAAAATTATAAAATTATTTTATTTAAAAATAAATATTGATAATTATAAATGAATCATTAAAACATTTAGTTTTCATGATGGTGGGAAATTTGGTACACATTAAAACAAAGATTCCTTTCACATTTTCGACAAAATTAATATAGGCCTTATTTTGAAAATAATATGAAGAATCTATTTAGAAAATTTTTTAAAATGCCGAAAATGGGTAAAAATGACTTTAAAAAATATTTTATAAACATTGTTTCTGACGTTTTCTCTAGGGAGCACGCGTCCGTCTGCTTGAGTACGAAAGGCGCAATTTCGTTGCCCCGCATTCCTGCTTTCCAAATGTGGGAGACATCTATTCCTTGTTCAGGGACATTTTCTCCATGATCGAAATAGGATGATGGGATTTCAGATCTTCCTTCCTCAGATTCCTCCTCGGAACTCATCACTTAGTTTGGGTCTCCCTTATAGATTAAACACATTGTTCATGAAACTCTTCCTAGTGCCATATCTTCATAGAAACCATTTAATTACACTGCTTCTATCGGGATATTCCAAAGGGTCCGGTCAGGGCAGCAACCTTCAGTCAGAGGAGTAGTCATGTTGGACATCACTGGCGTGTCCGGACACTAGAACACTGGCATGTCTGGGTTTCCTCCCCTTATTATAGGGATTCTTGAGGGCATGGAAGCCTGAGGCATCCCACGTCGAACTCGGGGAACCATATTCCAAAGTCATGTATCTGAGGTTTTCCTCAGCTTCCCATGTTTAACATAGGGTATTCTATAATTTTAATGTCCGGAGGAGACAGATCAGACTAATCAAAACACTGATTAAAGTGGATCAGATAGGTGCAACCTCTGGAGGGAACACTGATGTTAGGGGGTGGTTTGTAATTAACTCACCAGGATGTGGCGTCCTGGGTAAGAATCAAGATGGATGATGGAATTTTTGAATGAAGTGGATGGTGGATGGGATGGAACTGTTGTGAGGATGACGGTAATGTTGGGATTGAGTCTCGAGGAGACTTCCTGTGTATCCTTATGGCATGGAATCAAAGTCGGTGTAGTTCGGTAGGGAGAAGGGACACCTAAGGAGGTGGCTCGTGAGAATGGGTGCATGTATTAGACCCAGAGTAAATGGAACCTCTCATTTGGGGAATGACCTTCCTGAAACACATAGGCTCGAAGGGAATTCTAGGCAATGGACTTGAATTGGGGGTGTACACATAAGACGACAACCCGATGATGTGTATTGTGCTCATGCATGGTTAGTAGCCCGAGTTGTTCTGACACCACTAGGACAGACCAAAGATGAGGGTCCCAACAAATGGGATTACAATGGCTTGCCGCTGAGTAAGGGACACAATGGATTACCACTGATTGAGATCACAATGGCTTACCAATGGATAGGGTCACAATGGCTTACCACCGGGTGGGGTCACAATGGATTACTACTGGATAGGGTTGATCCTGATGGAATATTCTTACGCACCCTACCTAGGAGATAGAGATCAAACCCATGTAGTTCATATGGGATGGGGGTCGGTGGACCGACACGAAGGAGGACCTGGGGTCCAAATGGATGGTGGACTTGAACCTCGTGGAGTCTTCCTACGTACCATGCCTTAGCGAGGACCAAATACCTTGTAGTTCATTGAGGGGTTTTGTGAACCGATGTGAAGGAGGTCAGAACCAATGGGTGGTGGGCTTGAACCTCAGGGAGGCTTCCAACGTACTTAGCCTTGGAGAGGATCAAATTTCACATAGTTCAGGTGGGTGAAACGGCTTACCGCTAACTGGGGGAGATAACTCCTTACCGCTAATTGAGGTTCACAGTTTAACGTCATACAGGATGGGGGTGAACCAACACGAAGGAGGACCTAGGTCCCATATGGATAGTGGGATTGAACCTTATGGAGGCTTACTATGTACCTTTCCTTGGCAAGGATCAAATACCTCGTGGTTCAGGATGGGGTGGGAACCAACGTGAAGGGGGTCGTAATGACCGGGTTTTGGGCTTGAACCTCAGGGAGGCTTCCAACGTACCTTTCCTTGGCAAGAATCAAAGACCACATAGTTCAGGTATGGGTGTGGGGCTTACACCCTAGGCTACCCAAGGTGTTGGTGAACCGACGTGAAGATGGTCGGAACGACCGGGTGTTGGGATTGAACCTCGTGGAGGCTTCATACGTACCTTTTCTTTGTCAAGGATCAAAGACCACATAGTTCAGGATGGAGTTTGGGGATTACACTCTAGGCTATCTGGATAGGATATCATTGTTAATGCTTGATCTAAGTCCACGTGAGTCATGCTCGGTGTGAGAAACAAGTGATAGCAAAGACCTGATTATTACGTCGTGAAAGGTGCGTCCGTGGGAAGTAGAGTGAATCTTACACGTGGTTAGCGGCCCAAAGAGGAAACAAGGGCTTACGCGCAGCTAGCGGCCTAGGGAGATGGAGATTGGGAATTACTCCAAGATGGAGGCCCAGGTGGTGACAAAGCCCAGTGAGAGATGTATTTGGCACCCAGGAAGAGAGGAGGAGCCGGGGTGCTGCCTCCTTAAAGGAAAGCTAGGGGCTTACACCCGGGTGGTTTCCCTTTCCCCACAGACAGACGCCGCTCTGAAAAAGTGGATCTCATTCCATGTGAGGAATGATTTCACTCCCGTGGAGACCAGTGGGTGTAGAGAATGTCCAAGGTGGGGTACCCCGAGTATGATTCATGGGGCGAGGCCATAGTTTAACATCATGTGCTGAGGATGAAGGTGCTCGCCAGTTTAACGTTCTACAGCTCGGACGAGGTGGGTTTACTCCGCACCACTAGGACTTACATAAATGGAACCCTCTACACCTTAGTGAATTAAAGGGACTGGTAACTCCGTGGTTGGGGGGTGTTATGGATCATACCATTGGGGGGTCCACGTTAGCGTGGCTATGCGAAGAAGCAATATTCATTAGTGTGCCTATGCAAAGAGGCATGAGGCGAAGCAACGCAATGGGTAGTATCGTCCAAGGGACTTTGAAATTGCTTCGTGCAAACCTAAAGGTCTACATGGGAAAAGGAGTTTCAGAGCAGAGGGGTTCATATGTGTAAGCCTTGTGAAGCTATGGTGCTCCATAAAGTGGAAGGGCTTTGTAAAGGGATGCGCTTCACGAAGTGAAATCTCCTAGCCTAGGCATATGGCATAGGTGAATATGGGAGGAGCTTCACGAAGTGGAAAGGAATTCGTGAAGTAATGCCTCACGAAGCAAGGGTTCCTCATGAGGTAAGGTGTTTTGAATCAATATGCTTCGCAAAGAACAGTGACCCTGCCTTAGCATATGGGTCATGTTTGTGTGGAGGGCATTTTGTGAAGCATAAATGCTTCACGATGACCTGAGTCCCCGTAGGGATCTCCTTCCTTCACGAAGGCCTGTGGGCTTCGTGAAAGGCATCCCTCTAGGAAGAGGGGTTCAATTAAAGAAAAGGGGGAGGTACTTCACAAAGTAAAAGTACCTTGAGGAGCTCATGGTTCACTGAGCAAGAAGTGCTTCACAATTTGAGATCTCAGAAGGTGAAAGGTCGGATTGTCCATAGTTTGGGCTCTAGGGGAGCCCTGTATTTATAATCAAGAGGCGCCACAGATTAGAGGTCACTCGGGGTGAATCCAGAGGTCGTTTCGCGGCCGATTCGCGAATGTCAAAGGGGTTTATGGGGCGTCCTGCCTCCTTGATCAGTGGCGGGCTCGCGAACATCAAATCTGTTCACAGAGCCTCCCGCCTCCCCGCTCTACGGTGGGGTCTTGAATGTCAAATTTTCTTGCAGAGGTTACCGACTCCTTACTCCGCAGTGGGCTCGTGAATGTCAGAGTCGTTCACGAAGCGTCTCTCCTCCTTGCTCCACGACGGGCAAGGAAACCATGGGGCTCCGCGAAAGGGCTACACGAGGTAGCCTTGGAGGCTTCCCTCTTGTAATTATTCTTCCCAATTTTTTTGTGTCAACAAATTCCCCCCCTCATAATTGGAGTCGAGGAGAAATCAAGGGTTAAATTCTGAGTTTCAATTGCCAAAATCTCTCACCGTCCGTGAAGCTGGTCCGTGAAGTGTTCTCGCGAAGCGGATAGGAAATGTGTTGGTCGGGCGTGCCATGAAGCTTGGTGCATCATGGACGCGTCGCGAAGCTCCGAAGGTCTAAACATATAAATAGGGGATTTGGCCTCTCTTTTTTCCTTTCTCTCCTCTACGACTTTGGCTCATAGCACTCTCGATTTTCAATGCTTCGTGTACTCCACTCTTTCTCTCTACGAATCAGAGCTTACACTTCGTGACGCACAGTGAGTCTCCAACTCCACGACAGTTCCTAGTGACTTTCTTTTAGAAGGTTGGGGAAGGGATCCATGAAAATTCTCTGTGAATGAGCTCTGTTACATTTCCCTGTGATAGGGATTTGCAAACCAAACACATAAAATGCCTAAATTTTAAAACCGAATGGCTCATCAGGAGGCTTCTAGGGGGTCCTCGCAAACGTTGCCTGAAGGGAGGATATGGCGAACAGCTTGGGCCTAGGGGAGTTAATACGGAGCCATTCTGACCATGGTTCTTTGGTGGAACTGCTATCAGAGAGCTATAGGAACTATCCACTGTGCAAGAGGTTGCCTTTGTATAGCTTCGGTCTAAGGGATGATGTCTTCATTCCTGAAGCAAGTAGGGACGAGCTAGCTTACTAGTTCAGGAGTGCGTCATGTCTGCACCAATGGTTTAGGGTGGCTGAAGGCCATGCCCGAGAAGACTCCATGACCATCGATGTTGACTGCCTGTATAACCACATGAACAACATGGATGGGAAGGCATTGCAGCCGGAGACGTCCCCCCCCCCCCCCCCCCTTTGTACCAGACAATCTTGAAGGCAACCTTGAGGAACTCGGGGAAGGGATGGTATGAGGAGTGGGACCTGCGCCAGGGCGGTAACTTCACATATAATTGGGCTTGGGCCTACTGGTTAAGTTCCTCATGTGAAGAGTTTGGGGATGAGCTGAGGAGAGTGGTTCTGTATGAGGAATCTTGGACCTCTCAGTTTCACATCTATCAGCTGAAGTAGTTGATGCTGGAGTTGTTGAGTATGTGGTCATCGAGGACCAATACCTTCCACCTACTCCACGGGGAGGTTGGTATCAGATAGTGTGATGTACACCAGATCTAAGGGGTCTTGATATTGGGGGTGATGTATGATGAATTCTTCCCTGCCATGGGTGCATGGGAGGATCCAGAGAAACTTTCGTTACTAGCGATGGTGTTGATGGAGTTGGTGTCGGGAGAGGATAAAGAATCAGTAAGGGATGTCCATTGTAGGTGGTGGTTCAAGAAGTTTTTTAACTTCCTGGAAGATAGGCAGTTCCAGGTGAGGCCTCAGACTTGCCTGAAGGTGGATCAATGAGGCAAAGAGCACTCATACTGGTGGCTCTTGGAGGACAGCTAGTGGAAAACCTGGGGATTTAGCGTCAGCACTGAGCATCAGTCGATAGTCTGGATGGCATCATTCATCACGGATCTCATCTGCAGTTGTATCCTACCAGTGAGGAATAAAAACATGGGTGTGCAACCTAGAAAATTTATCATGGTGTTCATGTTGGTGACAGGAAGGCGAGTCAACCTTGGGATCTCGATGCTCGCTAAGATATACAAGATGTTGTGGCACACCAGTGAGGGGAAGAGTCCACAGAGGATATGTGGGCCATTCTACCTTCTGTATGGGTGGATAGAGGTGCATGTTAGGGGGGTTCACGAGTACCTAAACCCCATCTCGCCTCCGGGGTCGAACTTCTGCCCCTCTATTCTGAACGCCACGGGAAATTTTTCGGCCAAGCTGGCCACATTGTTGGTACTAAACCGAGTGTGGAAAGTGAAGTAATTCAACTTTTACCCATTTCAGTTTCCAACGGGTGATTTTACTAATGAAGAACAAGGGACGAAATATCACTGGTCCTATATCCTAGCCTTTTGAGGTGGATTTTTGGTGGTAAGGGTGGACCATGAGCCCCTCTGCGAACCGTACACCCTGCACCGATTTGCCTAGAATTTTGGTGCATGCAGCAATCGACCCCGTAGGTCTATCTAGGGTTGCGCCATGAGGAACACCCATGTGTGATGAGGCAAATGTGGATCATGTTCACACGAGAAGATAGGAAGATGTGGAACGAGCTGCCTCCGCCTACTGCTGCCTTTGGGTTGGTAAAGGAGTATTCCCAAAGTTGGGAGGCGGCCTACCTGGGGGAGATGCTGAAGCAGCCAACTGTTCGGGTCGGTGATAGTGAGCCACCCCAATCTTGAGGCTGGGGCCGAAAGGAAGGAAGGGCATCCTTTTGTGGTTGGGCCTCCATGGTGGTGAGACCTGCATCAGTTGAGGGTGAGGCAGAACTGATAGATTCAACAATGGTAGTGGACCCGGTGGTTCCAGAAGAATAGATCCATCTGGAGGGGAGGCCGCTAAGAGGATTCCGTAGGATACCCACCCAGGCTCTGGGGAAGCGGTTGCGCCATATAGACATGCTGGATAATGTTGTCTTTTCGGAGTCTTGTGACATCTGGGAAGTCAACCGGTAATTCCTTCATTCGTCTGAGATGTGGAAACACTTGAACTGTATCGGGATGGATTTGTTAGGGATAGGCCCTATCTGTGCCAGCTTTTCGATGCCCCAAGCGGAGGCAGAGCAATACCTGGAAGATCTGGAAGACTTTGTACATTCCCAGGGTGCTCCTCATCCAATAAAAGATCGTTTCAAGGTGTTTCTGGATCGTATGTTCCCACCACAGTTGTTAGCCACAAAACTGAGAGATCACTTCCCTCTGCTGGAAGAATCGGACGAGTCCTCCTGGGGGGACGAGCCCGGTAGAGGGATCCCGTTGGAGGAGGGCGAAGTCAGCGATCAGGACTCATACCTTGAAGAATTTACAAAGGACCTTGAGGTAAAATCCCAAGCCCCTTCCTCAGGGTCTTCTCCTAGGTCATTCTAGACTCCTTGCTAATACATGAACTGTGCAGAAGAGTCTCATACACATAACATGTTCTCATCCCTCAGTGGATACAGGTGCGGGGCCTTCAAGATCCACACTTGTGGTTGTATCAATTGCTACGGCCAGATGGTCTAGGACACCTTATGTGACCCCTCTAGAGCTTTTAGACCTTCCGACAATATATGGGGGGCCACACCTTGGGTTACCCATGGTGTCAACCCAAGAACGAGACCATGGATTCAATCTATGTAAGTATCTTCTACCAAATTCATGATTTTCACCCACTGACCATGTCAACTGACGTCCAAGCCCTCTTTGGTGCACACAGTTCTTCAAATGGCATGGGCCACCTTGGTGAGGTTGTTCAGGGCTTCTGACGGCATCCTTCCCAGAGGAATACTGGTGATCATGGAGGCGGATATCCAGGAAAACCGAACTGCGGCACTCCCTATCACTGGTGGGACCTCCAGTGGGGTTGTGCCTGAGATTATTGAGGTGGGATCCGATGATGAGGATTGATCAAATAGCCTAGGTCCCACCGTGCCTGATCAAATGCCAGATGCAGACCCTACTGATGAGTTCCTGAGGGAGTTCCCCACATATGAGGCTGCCAACTGCACTGACTGGGACGAGACGACCTCTAATGAAGAGGATAGTGAAATAGTCCATCTTTGATCATGGAAGCTGATCAAGCACATCATTTATGACACTCCCCAAGCATGATGGCTGGAT
The DNA here is from genome assembly GCA_963277665.1 of Viscum album. Taxonomy (NCBI): domain Eukaryota; kingdom Viridiplantae; phylum Streptophyta; class Magnoliopsida; order Santalales; family Viscaceae; genus Viscum; species Viscum album. Next base: position 1,785,257,132 of record OY728155.1, on the reverse strand, counting down.
GAGATGGACAGACTTCGATCGCGACTATGTGAACTATGTGATGGGGGAGTGGATGCCCAATTCCCTCACATGCTAGTCCAAGATCTTATGGCGGAGAAGATTCGGGAGTATGACTGTGGCCTTGGTGTGGTCTGCCAGCGGAGGAAAGCGGTGAACATCAAGAAACTCTTGGAGGATGATAACAAAGTTCAACAGTTGTAGGTCTGGGAGGATGAACACTCAGCCACCCTTACCACGTAATTAGGGCTAATATTGCGATTGAAGTCCCAGCTATCAGAGGCTGAAGAGGGCCTGCAGTGAGCCTCCAAGAAGATGATTGTTATTCGGACTGACGTAGAGTGGGACCATATTGTAGCCAATGAATTGCACCCTATCGCTGCCTTAGAGGAGCAGGAACTGAATAGGCGGCATAAAATCCTGGACGCTACAAGCCAGAGGGTGGAGGAGCTACATCTTTCTTTTGATGGGATTAACCCGTCCATGGGAGGGATAACCCTCGGATGTTGTAGAGATCACAAACCCTCTAACGTACTTTAATGATTTGATTATTTGATGCCATATCATGCATGAGTCTCATTATTAGTGTTGGTTTTACACGCATCTGTTATATTCGCGAAACGCCTAGCGATTAATTTCCAAGATCACGTGGGTCGAGCCCAATGTGAGAAACAAGGGATGATCGCTATGTTATTTTGTCTGAACATAAGAGTGCTAACCAAGTTTCAGGCATCCGGGGTTTGAAAAACTAACCTAAATTTCTTGGAAGAGAAGTGGGATACCTGACTAGAGAATGAATCTCCCAGAACAGTCGAATTACCGTTTTCCCAGTGTGTTCTTGCGCACGAACAGGGTAACGCCAGGGGTGTTGGAATAAATCTGAATAGAGGGGGGTGGAAGGTGTGAATCACAATACCCAAGATTCGGAACACTGTAGTGATGGAATGATAATTAAGAATGATTGTTGACCATGTTCGAAACAGAGTATCCTTTTTGTGTTAGCCTGAAATGGGGATAACAAATGAGGGTCGATTGCTGACCATGTTTGAAACCCTTGGCCTGACTCAAAATGTCATCCATTAGTCTTCCGAAATGTTATCCCAGGACAGTAGGTGAGCCACAGGCCGTGCATCCATGCTATTAGGGGGTTCCTCTAGATGTGAAAGAGGGCTAGGATCCAAATAAAGGGCACGCAAAGTGTGGAGAGTGGAGTAGTGGTTTGCTCAAATGGAATCCAACACTCTTGGCATTATGCCACCTTGGTGGGAACACATTAGGTGGGAGCACCGGCCTAATCATGGATCATTCCTTCTTCTAAATAGGACCTCTCTGACAAGGAAACTTTTTCCTCATAATGTTATCGTGGGGCATCCTGACCCTGTTCAGGGTAAAGCTGTAATTTCATGGTTCCCCAAAAGAACTCAGATCAAGGGACCAAAAATAAAGGGGGGAATGGGAATTATGATTCCTGGGGCTGGACCCAGAGACAGGATGTCTAGGGGTTCCTATGTATTCCATGAAAATGGGAATCAATCCAAACATATTTCTTGATGCACAGTGTGGTCAAAGACCAACACTGGTAGGGATAATCCTCTCTGAAGAGGAAACTGACACATCCCATGATTAACATAGGGAATTCTGAACTTATTCAGGGTAGAACCATAGTTTATTGTCATGCGTTGAGGACATATGAACTCATGCAGTTTAATGTCATATGATAGGACGTGGAGTGAAAGGGAACAACCAAGGAAAGTAGTATGTGGTGCGGTAGCTATAAACTCAACGGGAATTAGGACTTGGAGTTTGAATCACACCATGTATCTCTGGAGGAAACTCTTCAGGTCAAGGAACCAAAAGTAAAAATTAGACTGGGCCCGAAGCAAAGTGGTCAGGCATTCCTACGTACCCCATGAGGATGGGAATCAAGCCATACATAGTTCTGAGAGTGTGGTTTAACATTATGCGTGATGAGGAAAGGTACATGTGGCATGGTTGTACTAGTACACGTCCTACCTGAACTATTAAGCCCACATGAGTCGTTCTCGATGTGGGAAATAAGAATTAGTGATGGGACTTTCCTAGCATAGGAAGGCACACATTAGGGATGATAGGACACTAGGTTAATGACGTCCCACTGATGTTGACCCACCTATATAACGCACCTAGATGCATGAAGAAGTAAAGCTGAGTATGTTGGAATTCCACTTGAACTTAAGGAAGTTGAAATGTGTGAATCATGATGCTTGAGATCTGGACCTCAATAATGGTGGAATGATGATAGGGGATAGTTTTTGACCATGCTCGAAACATATTATCCATATCGTGCTAGCCTGGAATGGGGACAGACAAATGAGGGTCAACCGCTGACCATGTTTGGAACATGAGACCTGTCACAAATGTCGTCCGAGATCTTTAGGGATGTTGGCCCGAAATAGTAGGTGATCCGAGGTGGCATGAGGCTAGGCCATGAAAGGGGGTACCTTTTTATGTGGAAGAGGATGAGGATCTAAATAACGGTCTCACGAATCTTGGACATGGAATTAGGGGAATGTCCCCATGAAAATTCCATAGTTTGGGTTCTTTGTCAGAACGCATATGAGTACGACAATGAGACGCATCAAATAGAGGAAGTCGAGTCCCTTCCCAAGGAAAAGGGTCCTGGGGTCTCACGATTTCCACTTAAGGTCCTAGGGTGGACCATTAAGGGGAGATTTATTTAATGGATTGTGCATAGGATGGTGAAATAGCCAAACGTGACGCGCAGTTCCCATAGGGAGATCTTAGTTTTGGGTCATAGAACTTGAACCATGTTAGGAAAAGATATGGGAAGCACATGGTGTGGATATTGAAAAACCTGACATGAACGAGAACCTAAGAGGTACTCACCACAACACATGTTCCCAAATGAGTTCGAGCTAAGGGGCCAAAAAAGAAGGGACGGGGTTTGTAGATTTTTGGGGCTGGACCCAAAGACAAAAATGTCTGGGAATTACTATGTATCTCATGAGGATGGGAATCAAGCCATACATAGTTCTGGAAGATTTCATGTAGTTTAACGTCTTGAGGCAAGGATGTGGAGTGGTATTAGTTTATAGTCATAGAGCTTGTACCATGGATGGTAGGAAATAGGAGACACACGACGATGTAATTACCAGACCTGACATGAATGAGGAAATGGTCCGGATCATCATGCACTTCTTGGGGGAGGTTTTAGGTCGAGGGACTGAAAACGTAAGTTAGGTTGGGCCCGAGGCAAAGTGAAAAAGCATTTCTATGTATCCCATGTGGGTGGGAATCAAGCCACATGTAGTTCTAAAAGGTCGTGTGGGTCTGTACCTTACACCGAAAGAAGTGGTATTTGATAGATCTTGTTTTTCCTTTAGGATGAATGAGTGTTTTTTGTGTAGAGATGGACCTAGGATAGAAATTCTAAGCATCACCACAAAAATAAAGTTTTGTGCAGGAATTGAAAAATGGTATGGTGCATGACTGATACCAAACATGATGCCTCCTCAAGTGAGGATATAACAGTGCAGTGCTTTTTTTCGTCGTGCGTCTAGGATGATAATGTCACGGTTTAGGGTCATGTGATGGGACTAACCACGCATTTTTAACGTCATGGAGGATAGATGCAACAATTTAAAGTCATGTGGGACTAAGCAGTATAGTTTAAAGTCATATGGTTCAAACATATACAGGATAGATGAGGTTCCAGAGGGGATGTGCACGGTGTGATAAAGCATACCCGACGTGAATGAGGACGAGGTCCACACCATACCGTGCATGATTCTGAGGAGGAAACCTCGATCCAAGGGCCCCGGAAACATTAGAGGATAAGAGTCAGGAGAAAATATCTCCCACTTAAGCTGGACCTGAAGACGAGATGTCTGGGTGTTCCTACGTATCCCATGAGAATGGGAATCAAGCCACACGTACTTCTTGAAGGTGCCTTTTAACATCATGCGGGACTACATACTGTTTAATGTCGTGTGGGAAAGGATGTAGGGGGGATAACTCCTAGAAATGGTCGTACGTGGTGTGGATAATGTAAACCAGATGTGAATAAGGACATAATTCCATACCATGTCGTGTAGTACTGTAAGAGTTAGAGCCCCGAAGGTAGAACATAAGAGATAAATTAGTGAAACTCGAGATGGACCCAAAGACAAGATGTCTAGGCGTTCCTACAGATCCCATGGGAATGGGAATCAAGCTATACGTAGTTCTAAAAGAGGTCTTATTTTTATGGACTTAGAGCTCAGACTATAGAAGAGAGAAATCCTTCCAAGTAAGTTCAAACCTCAACCTGATTCCTAAGCCCACGTGAGTCAAACTCGGCGTGGGAAACAAGGTCGGAAGAGGTTTTTGCAATACCTAGAAGGCATGCCAAAGGGAAGTCGGTGCAGAGCCCTAAATGATGCCTTTACTGTGGTTTTTATCCTCCTAACATGCAAATGCGCACTGAGGGATAGTGCCAGGAGTGCTGAAATTTTATTTGGACATGAAGGGGTGGAAAACAATGTGAACCATGTAAACAATATTTTGGGATTAATGGTGTTGGTGTGACAATGGAGGATAATTTTTGACCATGTTCGAAATAAAGTATCCATATCATGTGACCTGGAATGGGAACAACAAATGAGCATCAACCACTGACCGTATTCGCAATGCGGGACCTGTATCAATTTTTTGTTCGAAACCCTCAAGGACGTTGGCCCATAATGGTAGGAGGGCCCTTGGGCCGAGCATCCATGCCATTTGGAGGTCCCTTCATATGTGAAAGGTGATTAAATCCCTAATAAAGAGGGAAAAAAGCCTGGAAAATGGGAGAAAGCATGTCCAGGTAAAATTCGACACTCCAGACGCTGAACCAGAGTACTCTTGGACACATTTTTGAACCACCGTAGAGGGTCGAGGGGATCAACTTGAGAGCATCCAATTTGAAAATATGAGTATAGAACATTGAGACTGATAACTCTCAGGAGAAAGAGATACATGGTGTGGTTGTTACAAACCCAACGTGAATGAAGACATAATCACATACGGCACCATATATCCCTATCATGGAAGAATGCAGGCCAAGGGGCTTAGATAACAGGGAGATATCTACGAGATGGGGCTGGGCCAATAGACGAAATGTCCGGGCATTCCTACATATCCCATGAGGATGGGAATCAATCCACACGTAGTTCTAGAAGAGGGTAATGTGCAGTTTACTGTCATGCAGTAAGGATGCAAATGGGTAAGATACCTCACATGAAAAAGTTGTACGGCATGGCGAGTAACCCGGCCTGAATGAGGACATAATCCCACACCACACCATAAAACCCTAAGTGCGAACTTGGGTCGGGGCCTGAAAAGGTTAAGGTCCTGAGGCTGGGCCATGGACGGAGCGTCATGTCCAGCTTATAGTTTAACGTCTTGTAGTGAGGAAGGAAGTGATCTTAGTTTAGGGTCATAGAACTCGGACTTTATATGCCTAGTTTAATGTCATATGTGTGGGACAGAAATTTCAGATCATCGTGTTTATGGAAGACTATGAAGCATCAACGATGATTGAAGACAACTTTTGACCAGGTTCGCAACACAGTATCCACCCTTATGTAGTCCAAAGGGGAGAGAACAATTGAGCATAGACCATTGACCATATTTTCAACATGGGACTTACATAAACTTATCACTCACAATCCTCGAGGGCGTTACCTCATAACGGTAGGAGAGCCCTTGGGCCAAGTATCCATTCCATTTGGGGGCCCTTCTGGATATAGAGGGTGATGGAAACCCAAATGATGGGTCATATCAAGCATGGAAGGGCCTATGCTCACAAAACGAATGATAAATAAAGGAAGGGACATCTTAAGGGTATATGTGTCCCATGGTGAAATAGTCCAACATGAATGAGGACATGAGTCTACACCGCACCACACAATCCTAAATGAGAACTTGGGTGAGGGGCCCAAAGGGGTCGAAGGACCTGAGGTTGGGTGTCCCGACCAACTGTAGCCGTATGAATTATTGTGCAGTTACTGCCTCATCACAGCTCCTAAGCCCACTTGAGTAGTGCTCGGTGTAGGAAACAAGGAGCTGGATTCAGCTTTCCCTATCATATAAGGGTATGATAGCTGGCATCGCCCGAAGGGAGTCGCAACTTGAAAATGCAGCGGGCAGGATGAACCAACACACTCAATTTTTGGGATCTATGGGGATGGTGACAATGGAAAAGGATATCCACTGACCATGTTCGAAACACAGCATTCTTATAGTGTGGCCTGAAATGGGAACAACAAATGAGCACCAACGGCTGACCATATTCACAATGCGGGACTTGTATCAATTTGTTGCTCAACATCCTTGAGGGTGTTGGCCCAAAGTGGTAGGAGATCCCTTAAGCCGAACATCCATGCCATTCAGGGGTCCTTTTGGATGTGAAAGATGATGGAGTCCCAATTAGAGGAGTGGGTGAAGCATAGTTATGCCCATGCATTTTAATGTTAAGTAAGGTAGTGAAAGTGGAGAATATCTCTGGGGAGTGAGATGTATGGTGGGATCGAGATGAGATCAATGTGAATTGGGGAAAAATATTGTACCATACCATATTTCTTGACCCAAGGAGAGATTCTGATTTTCAGGCTAGGCCAACAGACAAAATGTTTTGGCGTTCCTACGTATCCCATGAGGATGGGAATCAAGTCGTGCGTAGTTCTTAAAAGCCATGCTGTTTAACATCGTTTGATGAGGACGTGGGAGGATAGAAGAATGGGTAGGGGAACATGGTGAAACCATCGTAATCCTGACATGAGTGGGGCTAAAAAAGCATACACTATACTATGCAAGGACCCTCTGAGAGAACTATACCCAGAGGGTGTAGTCAAAGAGAAGAGTCTTGGGGCTGGACTCAGAACCGAGCATCTGATTGTTCCTACATATCCCATGTGGATGGGAATAAATCCGTATATAGTTCTAAGGGTGTAGTTTAACATCTTGCAGGATGATATACAGTTTAACATCATGCGGTACGTTTTATAGTTTAAAGTCATATAGGACCGGGTAGTTCAGGGTTGTGTGGGACCAAACAGTTTAGGTTCATGCCGGACCCAGTAGTTTAGGGTCATGTAGGACCAAACAATTTAGGGTCATGCTATACCTGGCAGTTTAGGGTCATGCAGGACTAGTTGGCTCAGGTAAAGTATTTCTTGAGAAACTTGGCATTGGTGGGAGGAGTTATACGCTCACCATCCATGATCACCAGTGAGTAAGTGCCATTGGGGTAAACCTTGTGAACAACGAAAGGTCCTTACCATTTGGGATCCAACTTGGGTGTTTTCCTTCTAGGTATCATTGGTGTTCAGAGGGCCAATACCATATCACCTTGCAGGAAAGATCAGAGGCAGACCTTCTTGTCGAAGGCTCTGGCCATCTTGTTCTAGTGTCTTTCCAGGTTGTGCAGGGCACAAAGCCTATTCTCGTCAAGTGACTCCAATTCAGATAGATGAATTTCAGCTACCTTATCTGGCGCCTAATGGTCATAGATCATTGTGCGTAATGAAGGAAATTTAATCTCGATAGGAAGGACATCTTATGTTCCATATACCAGGAAATATGGGGTCACCTGTGAGGAATTGCGAGTCATCGTCTGATAAGCCCAGAGGGCATTGGGGAGCTTGTCTGGCCAACTCTTCTAGTTCTGACCAACCATTTTCTGCAAAATATTAGAGGGGGTCTTGTTGAATTCCTCGATCTTCCCATTTTCCTGCGCATGATAGCAGGAGGTGTGGTTATAGAGGATGTTGTACTTGGAATACAACTTCTTCAACTCAACTGCACAAAATTTGGTGTCGTTATCGATGAGGATGGCATGAGGGAATCCAAATTAGTAGATGATATTTGAGCTCACATAGCCAACGATGGAATGGGACTTGAACTCTTTGAGTGGAACTGCCTCTGCCCACTTGGAGAAGAAATATTTAGTAGCTTGTATGAACCTGCACTGGCGAGCTGTCACCAGTGGATATAGTCCCATGACATCCAGTCCCCATACTGGGAAGGGACAAGAGTACTTGGTAGTGTGGAGAGTCTCTGGTGGCCGATGCACGAAGTTAGCATAAACTTGGAATTCATGACATATCTTGGTGAACTCGATGCAATCATGGATCATGGAGGGCCAAAAGTACCCCATTCTATGGATCTGGTGAGATAGCTTCGGTCCAGTCTGATGAGCCCTGTAGGAACTGGCATGAACCTCTTGCATGACCTGAAAAATATCGACTCCTTAGATGCAACGGAGGATAACACCATCGAACCCGCACTTGTAGAGGATCTTCTCAAGACTGGGACCACTCTAGAGGGTAAACCGCAGCATGTGGTGTCGAATTCACTCACACTTAGCCCAATCAGACTGGAGGTAACCATTTTGGAGATACTTGACAAAGGGGGCTCTCCAGTTGGGATTCACTTTAACCACTACATCTGAGGGACCTGGGGGTCCTGATGTGGAGGATCTGGTGGTAATATGGCTCACATGTAGGTCGTTGTCATCACCTGGGGTGATGGGAGCAATGACTCTCCAATGTGCCATGTGGATAATCAGATCATCCTCCTCAGGTTCTCCAAGTGATGCAGCCAGGTCGGCCAGGGCATCATCTCGACTGTTCTGAAATCGAGGGACATGAGTAACTTCCGGCTGATATGGGAACTGGGCCATTAGCTGTAGAGTGCACTCCAACAACGGTACTCGCTCCAGATTTCTAACGACATAGTCACCATTGATCTGATTCATGACTAGTTTGTAATCCCCTTTCACATGTAAATGGGGCACATCAATCTCGAGGGCTAGCTTGAGTCCAATGATAAGAGCCTAATACTCTGCCTCATTGTTGGTGCAGCCATCTATCAATAGGAATGAGTATGGAAGAATGGCTTGTTTCGGGGTAATAAAGATGATACCCAAGCCTACCTTGTTGAGACTGGGATCATTGAGCCTCCTGCCGGTGGGACTCCAGGAAGCACCATCAAAGTGAATCTGCCAACATGGCATGGATTGGTCTACTGAGAGGATCGCCTCATCAGATAAATCGAGATCTAAGGACTGGTTAGCAGGAGCCGGATGGGCAGTAAGGAATTCTGACAATTATTTCCCCTTAATAGATTTCTGAGGGACAAACCTGATATCGAACTGTTGAAGAATCACTACCCACCGAGCTAGATGGCCTGTCAACATGGGGCAGTTCAGAATGTACTTCAGTGGGTATACCCCAGACACCAGTTGTACCTCGTGGTGCTGCAAGTAATGTCACAATTTATGTACTGTGAATACCAGCGTAAGGAAGCTCATTTAGATGGGGGAGTATCTGGTCTCCGTATCGATGAGCATACGACTGAGGTAGTAGAGGATGTTTTATATCCCATCATTGTTCTTCTAGGTGATAAGGGCGACGAGATATCGTTCTAGGGTGGTCACATAAAGGACCAATGGATTTCCGGATATAGGTGACATTAAGACCGAAGGCTGGAGCAGATACTTCTTCATTTCCTTAAACGCAGTCTGGCACTATTTGTCCCACTCATAGGCGGTGCCTTTGTTCATGATCTGAGAAAAGGGCTTACACTTGTCGGCCATATTCACAATGAATAGTCATATATAGGATAAGTGACCTTGAAAACCTCGAAGCTCCCGAATATTGCTCGGGGGAGGCATCTGGCTGATGGCCTTGATCATCTCTGGGTCGATCTCAATGCCCTGGTACCTGAAAAAAAAATCCAAGGAACTTCCCTCAGGTGACCCTAAAGTCACATTTCAATGGGTTCATCTTCAGGTGGAAGGAATGGAGGAATCCGAACACTTTCTCAAGTTCCTTGAGATGGTCCTGGAGCTGGAGATATTTGACCACCAGATCGTTCACATAGCATTCCATCAATGTCCCGAGGATTGGCTTGAATATGCGATGTGTGGCCAGCTGATAGGTGGCACCTGCATTCTTTAAGCCGAAGGGAATGAACTGGTAACAAAATGTACCTTGTGGTGCCCTGAAGGCTGTGGACTCCTCGCCCTCGGGGGCCATTCAAATCTGTTTATACCCGGAGTACCCATCTATGAAGAAGAGGGCTTGGAATCCAACTGTATAATCGATCAATAATTCTGTCACGGGAGGTGGAAATCATTCTTTGGATCGTGATGGTTGAGATCGCAGAATTCGATGCAGACTCTAATCTTTCTGTTCTTCTTCCTGACTGGTATGATGTTGGCTAGCCATTTGGGGTACTATACCTCCTTAACAAAATTGGCTCTGATGAGCTTATCAACTTCCACCTCTACCATGGCACCATGAGAAGGGTGAATCTTTCTGGGAGGTTCTTTGAACCCGTGATGATTTGAAGGGAGACCGAGGTGGTGGATGGCTACCTAAGGATCTAGTCCTAGCATCTCGTCGTAACTCTAGGAGAATACATCATGATGTTGTTTTAGGAAGTCTATGTACTACTACTGCTCCTTGAGGGACATGGCGTCACTGATTAATGTAGGCCTCAGATCTGTCTCTCTATCGAGGTTTACCTGTACCAACTCATTGATCGTGGTGGAAATTCCCTCTTCAAAGGTAGGCGGAGCATCCTCTAAATACTCTTAATCGCTTGTGGAAGAGGGATCCCAAAAGGGAGGATATTTCTCTGAGTCAGTAGATTCTGACGGGAGGTTGGTACCATCCTGAGCAGTAGTGGTCACCACATCAGGAGATTCTGGTGCTTCCGAAACCATAACAATGGAGTTTGTCGACCCGATCTCATCTGTTCTTCATCCCAAGGGGCCACGCTTGATGATATCAAAGCAATAGTGGCACGTTGGATTGATCCGGTTAATTCCAGCCCGAGGGAACAAGAAAATATGATATATTTTCATTGCCATGGGGTGGACATACTAATACCTTATGGGAGTAGGGGGCTTAGGGATCACTGAAGCTTTATTCGTATAAGAATATGAAGTGATCTCCTGACATCACTTGGACCTGAGAATATACTTTCCCCTTGTACCAAATAGAACAAAACATTGCCCCATATCAGGGCTCGTGGCCTCCAATCGATGGATTCGGAAGACGTAGGCATTATCCAGACCTACCCAGGGGTCGGTTGCAACCACAATGGGTTTAACCTAACTGGTCTGAATCTCCTTGTCCTTGCTCTTGTAATAGTTATCATCCAGGTAGTGGGATTCACAAGAGTCAAAAGGAGACATGTCACCTTGGAGAACAACCACTCGACCATTGAAGGAGTACTTAGGGCACCGGTGATACAATGAGGGAACCACCATGTGTATGTGGAGTCATGGTCTTCCCATCAATGCATTGTATTTGGTGTCTTGGGAGAAAACCATAAAATCGATACTAGAAACTAGGCCACCAAACTGGGTCTTCAAACGGATCTTGTCGACCGGGGTCTACTCTGTCCTATCGTATCCCTAGATTTTCAGGTCGGAGGGAGTCAAGTCATCTTCGGATAACCCCAGCTTCCACAGTGTCCGTGCCGGGATAAAGTTAATCCCAAAGACAGTTTCAACAAGACAGCAGTGAACCTCCATGCCATTGAATTGGACGGTGATGTACAGTGGGTGAATGTGCCCCTGTATAAGATAACCTTCATCTTCTCCAAATAATGAGATAATGTCTTGGAATTCATCATTCTCTATCACTTTCACATGAAAGGCCTCTGCAGCTGCTACCTCCGTCTCAAACTGGAGGGGGCTTCTTAAAGCCTCAATGAGGGCCTCACGCATATCTAGTGATAGGTGAAGGGCCTCGAGGATGGAAATCCTTGCTGGGATTCTGGAAAGGTGCTTGAGAACATCATACTTTCATGTGAGGCTCGATCTTCTGCTTGCAGGAGGTCTCTCTATGACAGGCGGTACGGTGGCCCCTTCCGGTTGGGCCGGCAGCTGACTGGTGCTTGGCATATCCCACTGCTCACTAGGCGGAGCCTGTAGAGTGGCTACCAGATGACGGTCGGACAACTGAGAATGTATTGTAGCAGGGCATGGCTGGTCTCAGCATGGTCGAGGTGGATCTTCTTGATCTGGTAGCACAAACGATGGTGGAGGTGGGCCTGATGACACCAGATGAGAAGGCTACGCATGCTGATTTCTGTGTTGGGCCTGTCATCGGGTCTTAGTGGATTGCATGGCCTAGCTGGAGGTTCCAACTGATGTGCCTTGACGAACCATATTGTCACAGCTTCGTCAACATTGGCATCGGCTGGGAACATTGGGGAGATCCACCTGGAACTCCCCGTCGTTGGGAGTCATGTAGGGGTTTACCAACTCTATAGTGTTAACTAAAGCATACCTTTGACTGTCACTTAAAGAGTCATCCACTACTGGGTGAATCCTGGGAGGAATCCCCATCTCTGGGGGCATGAAGTCACTAAGATTACGGGATGATGATGGCATTGGTGGGGCACATTGCTTTCCCTTGTGCCACCGGTGTTTTCTCTTCTGGGAAGAGGTCGGCTGAGATGTCGATGCAGAAGTGGTGGCCGCAGCTTCTAAAGTATCAGGCCGATTAAGGCATGCATGGATGATACCATAGGCATGGAAGACCGTTTTTCAAGAGATCTAGTCATCATACTTCTGAGACCCACGATTAGAAACCTGCTACCACTCTCCCTCACTGTCACTACTGATGTTTGGCCTTACGATGACGCATGCCACTTGTGCCGAGATCGGGCCAAACCTGACTATGTTGTTATCGACCTAGTTTTGGAGCCAGTCTTTGAACACATAGAACTGCTTGAGATTGTTCCCCAGGATCTGGTGATAAGGGAAATGGTTGGGGTGATCAGTGAGGTTCTCCTCTTTTGGCCTTCTGCACTCAGGCAAACGCACAATCCTCTGTTCCAAGGCACTTCGGAAATAACCGGGGACTTGATTCTCATTGAACGAGTAGGTCTAGTTTCTTCTGTCTGGAAAGGGGGGCCTTAGAGATTGTCCCTGATGATGAGATGGAGGAGCCTATCAAGGTGGTGGATCCTGGTTATCCCGCATGGGTGGTGGCTACGCGTTGCTTGGGGGCACCTGCCGATTCTGAGGCGGATGCTGCAGGGCTGGAGGTTTTTCCTGTGGTGGTGGGCCTCTATGAGATTGTGGAGGTGGATCCATTGGTAATAATTCTAGCTATCCGGGGGCCTCTATTTGGGCCACCATGGTGGGCTCAACTCTGGCATCCCTCTTTATTGGAATTACAGGGGGGGAAATAGATGTGCCTGGTTGGCCTGTTTCAGGGATTCTTCCAGGCACTGGGCCTTATCAGAGAAGTCTCAGAATCCTCTAGGGTAGTTTTGGGTGATCATAGAGGGAACCAGTTCCATATTAACATTCCCTACATACATCATCCGTAATTTCTCTTGAGTCAGTGGCATGTCAAGGGAGTATGTGGGTCCTTTCCACTAAGAGATAAAGTCCGTGACACACTCACCAGGCCTCTATTTGCACTTGAAGAGTTCTTCAATGCTCATTTTCTGCGTGGTGGAGATGAACTGGTAGATTAATTGCCTATGGAGGTCCTCCCAGCTGGTCACTAATCTGATGGGGAGCTGGATGTACCAGACAAATTCATTCCCCTCTAATGTCTGCACAAAACATCAGAGCTTGGAGGCCTCCTGTTGCGTTGGAGTCCCTAACATGGGCCCACACCTTGAGGTGAAGTGGGCCAGATGTTGTGGTGGGTCCACTATCCCATTGAAGGGGGAAAAGGTGGGATTTATGAAACCTGGAGGTACTAGCATATCATCCACCCACGCTTGATATGGATTTCCATCAGGTGGGAGTTCCACCTGTCGCGTTTCCAATGCCTCAAGGCAGACAATGAGTGTTGTCATTGGATCATCTGGGTGGGGTCCCTATCTTGACGGGGATCCCTAACCATGATTAAGTTCACAAGTTCCTCAACATGGTATGGTGTCTCGGCGGCTCATGGAGCGGCTAGTAGAGCGACCTACGGGAAAGCTTGGGGAACCCGATCTAGGTTCCTTGTATTGCCACGCCATTCTAGAGTGTTTGGAGAGACATACCGTGCCCTCTTGTCGTAAGTTCCAGCCTTAACCCTGTCTATGGGGGCAGGATGGTCAGGGTCACCTGGAGGCAGCTCGCTGAGGGGAAGTTGTTCCTGCCCCTACTGCGCTGGCCTAGGATTTTCGTAGTCTGGTCGTCGCTCTACAGTGAATTCAGTGAGGAGTTCATCGACCAAATTATTCTGTTCAGCAAGTAGTTGGCACAACATGGCCTTCTCAGGGTCCTCCCCCATATTCTACACTAAGGTGGATGTGTCGGAGTGTTTGGAATCTCCGAGGTTCTCTTTAACCTTACTGTGATTTCAGCTAATGACCAATGCCTTTATGGGCACAGGTAGACCTAGTAGATTCCTCTGCTGGAGAGTAACTCTTCTCAATGGATCTAGTAGTTATGGGATACCCTCGGGGGGTAAGTCCCCATCAAGAAGCTCCAGGTCATTCTCCTTGTCCACTATGTCGGCCATGTTGACCGTGACCCTTCCTGGGGGAATTTCCTCAATATCACCTAGCGAGTCGGGCTGTCGTCAAATAGGACTGAAGATTAGGGCATAATACTGCCCCCAACCACGGATTTTCACATGGGGGGAAGCCTCCTTGATAATCTGGTGGAGTACCTTGAAACTCTAAATGCATTTCTATTGGAGGGCCTTACGGCGGCCAGGTGACTCAGGGTGCTGGGCTAGAGGGAGTACAACCAGGTCGACCAGATGGCATTGCTCACTGATGTCCTCAAAATTCACTTGGAACCTAGGGTAAACCACTCACTGATGACAAAGGAAGAAGTGCATCTCCCAAAGGGTTTGAAGGAAACACTCAACTTCCTCTAGGGTGAGGGATTCTGGCGCGTAGAAATTCGGCACTGCCACGGGCCAGAACATCTCGGGGAAGTGGTCTCTTACGAGGATATTTCATAAGATCTTTGGCTCGGATTCAGGTTCTGACCCTTCATTACCCCACTCGTCAACCGGAGGTGGATGAGGAACTGGAAATGGTACTGAAGCAGACTGTTGGGATGGCAGGCTGGCTAGTTGGGAATACGGCGAACGAGATGATTGGCTTCCGAATCTCAGGTTGTACTCCGAAGAGTGTAGTGACCTAGCCGCTATGTCACAATAATACAGTTTGACGGTGTAGTTCCTGGAATAGGGGATAGGGCTACTGGTGATAGGCCTCACTACTACTCGTCTTCCATTGGTCCCCAGAATAGCTCTCTGTGATCTCTAGTCAAGGTAGAGAGTGCTTCTGGTGACAACGGTGGTGATTGCATGACCGTAACCTATGGGGTTGCCAAATTTTCATCCTATTAGATATACCTGTGGAGGGAGGCAGGAATCCTATGGACCTCGTATTCCAGGAGTATTAGGCCGATGCACCTTTTCCCTGCCCTGGCCCTAGGCTTGGAGGAGCGAGGGGAGGGTTCCTGTGCTGAGTCGTACTCTGCTTCAGAGTTTGAGAAGCGGACTGGTTTAATCTCTATCCGGACCTTCCCTGAATCCTTCTTATGTAGGTGATGACCCACCTTCCTACCCCTGGATGGCTCTTCTGGATAGGGCAGATTCCTGACATGAGGAGGTTCTTCGTCCATATTGGTGCTGGGGCGGGGAGGACTTCCACCTGAGAAAGTCGGGGTGTGAGGAGCACCGGGGCAGATATCAAAAGGGATATGGGGATGACCTCTAGGGTAAGTGCTGGAGCGGTTAGGACCTGCGCTCGAGCACGTATAATCACAGGTGGGACCCCCATGCTTGATCCCTCTGATGACCTCTGTGTGATGAAGGTCCTCGTACAGGTCGAGTCGAACACAGGTAGGACCTCCATGCTGGGCGCTGGTGAAGTGGAGGTGGCCCTCTCTCCTCTTATTTTTAGGGTGAGGAGGACCTTTCCCAGCTGCTACGGGGATACAAGGAGGGTCCCCACATTTAAGAGTGACTGAATGTGCAACGTCCTCATACCAATGGTCTATGGCGGGTGGAATGACCCATATCCGGTGTAGTGGGCATGGGAGAGACTTCCATGTTGAGCATCACTGCCATTGGGAGGACCCTCACTTGGATTGAAGGTGACATGGGGAGGACCTCCATGATGATCCTGGAAGAGGGGAAGTTCCACGTTCTCCATGGTAGTGGTATGGGGAGGACCTCCATACTATGTGTCATTGCCACAGGTTAGTCCGCGGCAGCCACTGCCTGTGTCGGTGACCAAGAGAGTCGACCAGCCTGCCCATGGGGCAGTTGGGGCCTCGATCTAGGCCAGGCATATGAATTTCCATGTTCATCATACATAGGGAGTGGGTGGTATGCGTTAGCGGTGGATTAGGCCACAATAGCAGCTGACATTGACGCCCCTTGGCGGGCATCCTCTTCGGCTTGACCCTGACACTGGCGTCGGGTTAGATGGACCGGAGCCGGTGGCGTAGGTGCATGGCTTACCTACTCCTCGTCCAGTAAGATCATGCGGTGGAATTGATGCGACTGGGCGGGAGACCTCACTGGGATCCCCTAGAATGGGACTCTAACCGGGCTGGCCCGGACATCCCCTACCTCATCGGCGTAGGGCAGGGAGTCGTCAAAGCGTTCCGGGGAGAGGCTCCCAAAAATGTTATATGTTGGAGTGGGGAGTATTGGATCCCGGCGCATCCCTCGAAGGTAGTGTTGACAACGAGGTGCAGATGCCTCCAAATCTGGGCGGTCCATATCCCGAGTCGGGATAATACCTTCCTCCTTGTACCGACGCACGAGGTCATTGATCAATCTTCCTTGGGTGACCTCGGATGGGTAGATGGGGCATGGGTGCCCCATGTTCATGGGTTTAGAGGATGTTGTGGAAGATTTGGAGCTGCGCGGGACTACCACGTTGGCACTTTCCCTGCCCCTACGTCGGTGGGGAGGCAGTGACCGAGTTCTGGGTGCAGCATCTTGGTTTCTGAAAGCAGGGAGATTAACTCATTAGTGCTGAAATAAAAAGGAAATTGATTACCAGTGCCCTAGAACCATTCCATATTCTACAGCTGGTAAGATGGATCCATGCTGACAACGTCACAGACCGGAATTTCCAACGTTCTACATCCCCAACTTCTGGTGAGTTTCACGCTAGGCCCGTTATTTTCTTGGAGGGACCCGATGCCAGATAACTGGATCTGGTGAAACGCTAACCCATTTATGTCTCGAATTCTACTAATATCTATATTGAGGATAATATCTTCATGTTGGGTTCACTATTTCTATTTCTGATGCATTCGGTGGGGCACGCGCGTCCGTTTGCTTGAGTACGAAAGACGCAGTTTCATTGCCCCGCATTCCTGCTTTCCAAAGGTGGGTGGCATCCATTCCTTGTTCAAGGACGTTTGCTCCTTGATGGAAACGGGATGATGTGATGTCGGTTCTTCCTTTCGAGGATTCCTCCTCAGAACTCGTCACCTAGTCTAGGTCTCCCTTATAGATTTAAGACATTGTTCTCAAAACTCTTCCTAGTGCCATATCTTCATGGACACCAGTTAATTACACTACTTCTATCAGAATATTCCAAAGGGTATAGTCAGGGTAGCAACCTTCGTTCAGGGGAGTAGTCATGTTGGACATCACTGGTGTGTCTGGAAACTAGAAAACTAGCGCATCTGGGTTTCTTCCCCTTATTATAGGGCTTCTCAAGGGCGCGGAAGCTCAAGGCATCCCACGTCGAATGCGGGGAACCATATTCCATAGGAATGTATTTGAGGTTTTCCTTAGCTTCCCATGTTTAACACAGGGTATGTCGCAGGTTTAATATCCAGCAGAAATGGATTGGACTCATCAAAACACTGATTAATGTGGGTCAGATAGGTGAAACCTCTGGAGGGAACACTGATGTTGGGGGGTGAGTTATCATGACCTCACCAAGATTTGGTGGCCCAGGTAAGAATCAATATGGATGATGGAGTGTTTGAATGAAGTGGATGGTGTATGGGATGGAACTACCGAGAGGATGATGATAATGTTGGGATTGAGTCTCGAGGAGACTTCCTACGTATCCTCATGGTAGGGAATCAAAGTCCTCATAGTTCAGTAAGGCGAAGGGATGCCTAAGGAGGTGGCTAGTGAGAATGGACACATGTATTGGACTCGGAGGAAATGGAACCTCTGGGTTGGGGCATGACCTTTCCCAAACACATAGGCTTGAAGGGAAGACCAGAAAATGGACTTGAATTGGGGGCGTACACATAGGACGACAACCCGATGATGTGTATGGGGCTCACGCATGGTTAGCATCCCAAGTTGGTCTGACGCCACTAGGACAGACCAAAGATGAGGGTCCCATGAAATGGTATTACAATGGCTTTCCACTGAGTAGGGGACGCAATGGATTACCACTGCTTGAAGTCACAACAGATTACCGCTAGGTAGGGTCACAACAGCTTACCGCTAGGTGGGGTCACAACAGCTTACTGTTGGATGGGGTTGATCCTCATGGAAGATTCCTACGTACCCTAACTAGAAGATAGAGATCAAACCCACATAGTTCATATGGGATGGGGTTCAGTGGACCGACGCGAAGGATAACCTGGGGTCCAAATGGATGGTGGGCTTGAACGTTGTGGAGGCTTCCTACGTACCATGCCTTGGCAAGGACCAAATACCTCATAGTTCATGGAGGGGTTTGGTGAACCGATGTGAAGGGGGTCAGAACCAATGGGTGGTGGGATTGAACCTCAGGGAGGCTTCAAATGTACCTCGCATTGGTGAGGATCAAATTCCATGTAGTTCAGGTGGGTGCAACAGCTTACCACTGACTGGGGGAGATAACGGCTTACCACTATTTGAGGTTCACAGTTTAACGTCATGCAGTATGGGGGTGAACTGGCATGAAGGAGGACCTGGGGACCAGATGGATGGTGGGATTGAACCTCATGGAGGCTTCCTACGTACCTTGACTTGGAAAGGATCAAAGACCTCATAGTTTAGGATGGGGTGGGAACCGATGTGAAGGGGGTCGGAATGACCAGGTGTTGGGCTTGAACCTCAGGGAGGCTTCCTACGTACCTTGCCTTGGCAAGGATCAAAGACCATGTAGTTCAGGTATGGGTGTGGGGCTTGTACTCTAGGCTACCCAAGGTGTTGGTGAACTGACGTGAAGATGGTCGAAATGACCGGGTGTTGGGCTTGAACCTCGTGGAGGCTTCCTACATACCTTTCGTTGGTAAGGATCAAAGACCACGTAGTTCAAGATGGAGGTTGGGGCTTACACTCTAGGATTCCCGGAGAGGATTTCATGGTTAATGCTTGCTCTAAGACCACATGATTCATGCTCAGTGTGAGAAACAAGATATAGCAAAGTCCTGGCGATTACATCACAAATGATTCGTTCGTGGGAAGTGGAGTGGGTCTTACATGTGGTTAGTGGCCCAAAGAGTAAATAGGGGCTTACGCGTGGCTAGCGGCCCAAGGAGATGGATATTGGGACTTACTTCAGTATGGAGGCCCAGGTGGTGGAAAATCCCAGTGGGAGATGGATTTGGAACCCAGTAAGAGAGGATGAGCAGGGGTGTTTCCTCCTCCAAGGAAAGATAGGGGCTTACACCAGGGTGGTTACCAGGGTGGTTTCCCTTTCCCCACGGATAGACTCCACTTCGATAAAGAGGATATCATTCCATATGAGGAATGATTTCACTCCCATGGAGACTAGTGGTCATAGATACTTTCCAAGGTGGGGTACCCCGCGTATGATGCATGGGGAGAGGCCAAAGTTTAACGTCATGTGATGAGGATGAAGGTGCATGGCAGTTTAACGTCTTGCAGCTCGGAAGAAGTGGGTTTACTCTTCACCCCTAGGACTTACATAATCAACACCCTCTACACCTTAGTGAAGCGAAGGGACCGGAAATTCCATGGTTGGGGGTGTTATGGATCGTACCATTGGGGGTCCATGTTAGCATGCCTATGTGAAGAAGCAATAGTCGTTAACATGCCTAGGTGAAGAAGCATGAGGAGAAGCAACGCAACGGGCAGTATTGTCCAAGGGACATTCAAATTGCATCGTGCAAACCTGAAGGGAGGCATGAGAAAAGGAGTTGCAGAGTAGAGGGGTTAATATGTAGAAGCCTTGTGAATCTATGGTGCTCTATGAAGTGGAAGGGATTTGTAAAGGGATGTGCTTTGTGAAGTGAAGTCTCCTAGCCTAGGCATATGGCATAGGTGCATATGGGAGGAGCTTCGTGAAGTAGAAAGGCATTCGCGAAGCAATTCCTCATGAAGCAGGGTTGCCTCGTGAGGTAAGGTGTTGTGAGGCAATATGCTTCGCGAAGCATAGTGACCCTGCCTTAGCACGTGGGTCATGTTTGTGTGGAGGGCGTTTCGTGAAGCATAAACGCTTCGCGATGACCCGAGTCCCCATGGGGATCTCCTTCCTTTGTGAAGGCTCATGGGCTTCATGAAAGGCATCCCTATCGGAAGAGGGGTTCAATTAAAGAAAATGGGGAGGTACTTCGCAAAGCAAAAGTACCTTAAGGAGCTCATGGTTCACAGAGAAAGAAGTGCTTCATGATTTGAGAGCTCAGAAGGTGAAAGGTTGGATTATCTGTCGTTTAGGATCGAGGGGAGCCCTGTATTTATAGGAAAGAGACGCCATGAAGTAGAGGTCACTCGGAATGAATCCAGAGGTCACTCCGTGGCGGGTTCGCGAATGTCAAAGGGGTTCGTGGGGCGTCCCGCCTCCTTGCTCTGCAGCGGGCTCGTGAATGTCAAATCCATTCACGGAGCCTCCTGCCTCCCTGATCCGCAGCGGGGTGGTGAACTTCAAATCTTCTTGTGGAGGTTACCACCTCCTTTCTCCTCAGTGGGCTTGCAAACATCATAGGTGTTCATGGAGCATCCCACCTCCTTACTCTGCGATGAGCACGGGGCCATGGGGCTCCACAAAAGGGCTATGAGAGGCATCCTTGAAGGATTCCCTCTTGTTCTTCTTCTTCCCAATTTTTTGGCATCAACAATCATTATAACATTTTTTTAAACATTTTTAGAAAACATGTATATGGATGAAAAAATGGTTTCTCTACGAAGAGAGAAATAAATTCAGTTTTATTTAAAATATATATATTTTTAAATAATGAGTAAATAAAGAGAGTAAAGTGAAGGGAAAATGTATTCTCAATAAATAACTATAGGATAAAAAAATTCATGATTTTCTTGAGAGATAATTTATATTATTTCTTTATCGGAAGCATAAACATAAGAAATCCCAATAAATGATGATATTGTATCATAAAACCCCTACCACTTTGGTAACTTTTAATCGTAGTACCCAAAAAAGTAATAACATTAAATAAAACATAAAATATCAAGAGAATAAATAAATTCATTATATTAAATGTCAAATGGTATTTCTATTCACCTCATAAAATAAGATAAGTGCATAACATAATGTATGTTACAAAGAAAAAAATGAGACAAAAATCTTGTACCTTAAGTCTCAACTTCCATAGTACACATTGGATACTCCTGTACAAAAAATATAAATTTTTTATAAAAATATTATAAAACCATATTAATATATATCATTCCATATATGATTTACTTATGACATTTTATTACCTATTTATTAAAAATTAAATGTTAAAATCATATTTCAGATGATAACAACTTGGTTTTTCATGTATCTTTTGATTTGTTACGTTCAGTACTATTACTTTGATAGGGGTTCAATAATATATATAATTCTAAACATGATATAAATATAATATATATTCAATATATATGTATTTATAATAATCTATATATGTTTGAGATAGAAAATAAAATACACCATTTATAGAGATGGTAGGTCATACGTATGTATGAACGTTGGTTCCATTTTCTCAGTGGATGAAATGAAATAAAGAGAAATATCATATTAACTTAAAAAAATAATTTTTATTTAATATATATCACACATATTAATTAAATTTACCCTAATTTTCTTTCATTAAAAGAGTTAGTGAAAAACCAATTGCATCGATTCACAGGACGTTAGTCCGCCGTACAGACGAATAATGTTATCATATCCACTGCGAAATGAAAAGTAAGGTTTTATATTTGATATAATAATTATATAAGTATAATTATGTAAAAAATATCACATATATTTATTTAATATATCCTTATTATAATCCATGTAAAATAGAAATGAAAAACACATCACATCAGTTACCGATGCGATGGTTTATCGTACACACGAGCAATGTTTTTGTTTTCCAATTTGATGGAATTGGATATGGATATGAGTTATAAAATTAATATAATAAAATAAAAGTATATATTGGAAAAAAATTAACATATTATCATATTTTAATATCTTTTGGAAAATGTGGAAGAAAAATAAAACAAATACGCACATTTTGAATTTTACCTCTTCTTCGAAGAGCCTCTTTAGCTTTATACCTAAGGCCTTATTAGGAGGTATTTCTAATAAAACTATTTTTTATATGGTGTGGATAGAGATTTAAGGATTTTTTTTTGTTCATGGAATATCCAAATATATTTTGAAGTGTGAATAGGAGAGAAGATGAGGTGTCCTTTTATAAATGGGAAGAGGACACACATGGATGTTTTGAAAAGATAAAGTGATACCAGCTTATTTTCTCATTCCAAAAGCCTCAAAAATTCTTCATGATTTCCCCTTAAACTTTATAAGGTCTATATATTTTCATAAAATTATTTTTTGACAAGTTTATTTAATTTTAAATCCATATCTTTTTAGGTTAACCCCCCAGTAAAAAATCTCTTAACTATGGTAATTTATTTTTACTGTTTTTACTATTTATTTTAATAATAAATTTATTTTAACTTATTATATTATGTAAATTATAATGATTCAAATTATGGAATCCATTTTTCAAAATTTAAATCATATAATTGGAAAATATTAATTTAAAATTAAACCCACAAACGTGGCGAGAAAGTGGTTTTCCAAAGAGAAAATGCTCAGAAGATTAAAAAAATTTCATATCCAAATTAAATATTAAATTAATTAAAATATACCAAATTGGATTAATAAATATATTATTAAAGTAATTTTAATTTTAAAATAATTTTAAAACCAATTTTTTCATAAAAAATATTTAAATTAAAAGTCACCCTTTAATAAAAACAAGTATTTTTCACTATTCATCAAACAATTCAACTCTTTAGAAAAATCAAAAAAAATAACAATATTATAATTTTTACATGTAGATTTCAAAATTGAATTTTTTTTGTTAGACATATTTTCTATATTTTTTAAAATTAATTTTATTATTTTTTCTTAAAAAATGTTCTTTTAGAAAATAATATTTTTGAAATATATAAATACATTTCAAGAAATTAAGTACTTTTTATCAATAATATTTATTTATTTAAAACTATTATAATTAATATTAAAAAAATTCATGTTCATGATTCCTAGTTTAATGTCTAGGTAATAGCAGTTGTGTTTAAATAATAATATTATAATTTGTGTGGTTTGTTAAAACTCAGTGCTGCATGTAATACAAGTTATCGAAGAAATTAAATTTATTTAGAAAAATATATTTCATCAAATACCAAGGTTTTACATGGAGGTTTTCAAAAATAAATTGTTTAAGATTACTTGGATTTCTACATTGTTGGCATATTTTTGGAACCACTTAATAAACTCGATTGGTATTTCCTACTTTCTTATACTGAAAACACGAGACCCAATTCTTCCTAGATGATTCCACTAGTATAGAGTATGAGAAGTAGGTTGTTCTTACACCACCAACTTAGTGGGTCTCAACTGGATTCCTCTTCTAGATCAAAAATGAGCTCGGATTACCCTTTTTGTGGTAGAGGCGCCACAAAGTCCTATCAAACACACTATGTCGGGCTTCTCTGTCACAATGTTGTCAAATACCTTAACATATGTGAGTAAGCATAGATGAATCAGTCTCAACCTGACCTCATGATTCAACACTATTTCAAAGAATTAGGCCTTGAGATAATTATTTGGGATTATTATGGGAGAAAGATAAAAAAAAATATAAAATAACTAATTAAAAACTCTATTATAGAATGTATCTCAAGATCCAAAGTTATGAACTCTCAAGATTTCACCACCCTTAGTTTATTAGGGTAAAATTTTTGACTAAAAAATATCTTAAGCATGGCCTAGTAGAGATCCTCTTAAAATATTGATTGCACAATAGATTACCACTATAAGGCCCCGGCCTTAAACCTTACTTAATATTGAATTAAATGAGTAATTCACATTGAGGATCTTTTCAGGTTTAGAGTTTTAGAGAATTAGGACATATCTATTACATCTCAAAAGATTACAAAGTAGTCGCTTCTACTAAATTTCCATAAAATAAAAACTCTTAAAAAGAAACATGTATAGTTCCATGTTTTAGGTAGCATGACTTTCCCTTGATCCCATACTTGACCCTATTTCACGCTATGTCCTGTGAAAAACATTTCAAAAACTTGGGATGAGCATAAGAAGCTCAGTAAGGGATACACAAAGAATGAAAACTGTTAGTTTTTCAAAACAACAAGTAAACCATGAATACTTTATCAATGTAATACTTTTCACCTTCATGAAGTAGTAAAAACATTTCACTGAAAAAAAAGTATCATTACTTACCTTTTTGTAACCAAAGGATTACCATAAAACCCATATAAAGAACACATAACATACATAAAGGTAACTTGGGATATAAACATACTTAAGTGGAATAACCATACGGTCGACTTCCACACATATCACTTAATGGAATAGCCATACGGCCAATTTCCATACATACTTAATGGAATAGCCATACGGCCGACTTCCATACCCAATGCATTGGAGGTTATAACGTAACCACCCGTCCTGGTATTCACGGCACCACCCGTCATATGGTTTATAACGTAACCACCCGTTAAAATGTCCAAGTACCAATATAAAATCATAAAACATAAAACCAATATAAAGGAATGATAACATTTCCACATTTCAATCACAAAATATCATAAATATATTGACATAATAGAATCCTTTTTCAAAAACATTTTCAATACCAAAATATATAAAAGAGTATATGGTATTTATTTTATTCTAAAAACATTACGGCTTGTTGAGAAAGCCAAAAACCAAATAATACTCGCGGTGGCGGAAAAGGTCGTTGTCACCGCGTACGTTAAAAAAACCTTCCTTTTTGTCGTTTAGTAAAACACTTCATAGAAAAAGATTCCTTTTGTATAAAAGTAAAAGTAAAAGGGGTTTATAAACCATATAAAAGGAAGTTGTGTATAAAACTAAATATGCCTCAATGAAAGGAGATTGAGACGAAGTCCCTTACAAAGACGGTATCCTTGGTTTAAGGATAAATCAATTTACATAATTATGTGTGACAAATGAATACACCAAATATAAGTGGATATTAAGTGTAAAATAATCAAAGGTCATTCACACATATTCAAAGGATTACATATTCAATAACAACATGTTGAACCCAAAGAAATCGAAATTGGGTTAAGAAGATCCCTTGACAGCCTAACAGCGTCACATCAAAATGAGTTGACGAGAGATAAAAAGTGTATCTCATCACTTGGACATAAAATTTACATCAATAAGGATATATGAGAACATATCCCAACATAAATATATGTAAATTAAAAGACCCAACAAAAGAAGTCTTTTAAAAAAGAGGAGGGTGAAAGGTTCCCTTACCGACTTGGGTATCTTTCAAAACATACACCCCATTAAAGAAGGAAAATAGATCATTGATGTAAATACTCATAAACTAAAGTATATTACACAAAGAGTATAATAATGGGCAGTACATACACCACTCAATGGAATTTTTGGCAAATGTAGCATAAATCTCATGGGAATAAAAGTGAGATTAAAAATCCCTTACGAAAACTCGGCAGCCTAACGACGCCACATAAAACTTCCGAATTTGGATTGATGAGATCAAATAGGGTATCTCATCACATTAAAATAAAATGTAAAGCAAGAGGAAAATAAAAGAACATCCCCCAACATTACAAATATGAGTTTAAAAGAAGTGACATAAAGGAGAGTACTTAAAAAGAAAGAGAGAGGTTAGATCTCTTACGAAAGTTCGGCAGCCAAACGGCGCCACTAAAAACTTCCAAAATGGATTGATGAGAGATAATAGGGTCTCTCATCACATGAACATAAAAATTACAGTAATTTTAATATAAAATATCATCCCAATAACAAGAAATATGAGCTTTAAATGGAATGACATAAAAGTGTGTACTTGAAAAGAAAGAGAGGAGTAGGATCCCTTACCTCGGGTCCGACTTGACTCGATCGTTCTTTAATCTCCTGAATAATAAACTTGAGTTAATTTATAATTCCTTAAGAACCTTTTTAAAGTTCATTATTCCTTTTATATCACTTATTACCATGTTATAAACATTATTTAATCATTTAATTTAATCATGTTTTTTTTGTCGATATTTGGTTCTTAAGTCGAAAGTGGACTTCTTACAATTACATGTTGTTCGTGTGGTCAAAGGTTCTTCATATCCAAAAATGACATTCCTGATTTGGATATCATATATATCATATATATCCAGAATATTCATGTATTTATAAAATCACATAATCATTTAGAGGAAAGAAATGAAATGCACCGTTCATGGAGACGGTAAGCCGTACGTACGCATGAACGCTACTTTCATTTCTATGTCGTATTAATGGAATTAAAACTATATGAGAGGAATGTATATTTTAATTCCAGAATTATATTAATCATTTATATGTATCATACATCATATATATCCATTATATATATGTACTTATAATAGTACATTACATTTGGGGATAAGAAATGAAATGCACCGTTCATGGAGACGGTAAGCCGTACGTACGCATGAACGCTACTTTCATTTCTCTCTCAAACTTTAATGGAAAGAAATAATAATGATATAGAGGTAAATAATAATTCCAGTATAACATCATATATAATAACATTAAATCCATCCTTTACACGTCCCACATATGGCATTAACGAATCACATCACTTTGAGGGGGCGGTAGTCCGCACTTCCTTAAATGAAGATATCGTGTTTACCCATAATGGAAACCATAAAGGTAAGCCCAAAATGAAAAATACAGAAGATTAAAGAAAACAAATAAACATATTATATATCATATATAAAAATAGTGACATCATAATGTCCACCTTTGAAGGTGTTAAATGAGTATTGAACAATCATCGTTTCGGGAGGCAGAATTTCGCCATCCACGAAAACCGTATGTTCTTTAACCATTTGATATAGTTTTGTGAGAGTTTAGGTCTAATAAATCTTATAAAAACATCCTAGTATATTGAAGATACTGTTTTTGTTACAAATGAAGTAAATAAAAAGAGTTTAGGGGGTTGGAGAATCAAAATAAAACAAATAAACATGAGAGAATGAATTACCTTTAAAAGTGTAACTCCTTTTGATTTGAGCCTAAAGGCTTCCTTTGAAAGGATTATGCCCAAAGGGAATCCTCTAGGATGAGGATAGGGATGTGGAGAGAGTAAATGGTCAGGGGTTGGCCAAGCCAAAGGCTTGAGAAGTGTGTGAAAAGAGGTAGAGGTGGGGGCCTTTTATAAGAGGAGAGGAGGGGCACTTTTGGAAAGTAAGGAAATATTACTTTATTTGAAAATGTGTTTCGGATTTAAAAGGTCCCACATTGATATAATTCGTGGATAAGGTTATAAAGGTTCTAAATCCACCCATACAATAAGTTTTGGACATGTTTAGTTCATATATTTTACATTATCTTTCCATTTTATTTTAATCGTTAAATAATGATGTCATCACTGCATCATTATGATGTCATATATAATTTAATTTATTTAATGTCTAAAAATTATAAAAAAATTAATATAATTTAGGAAACCTTTTTATCTTTCCAATTACTATTTATAATCAAAAATATGACTTGTATAACCCCACTTAACAATTGTTTTAGTAAAACATATCATGTCTGTGTCATTTTTAATTTTAACATTAAATAAAAATATATTATTGTCATTTTCCAACTAAAGTGGCTCCATGGGGTCCCCAAGTTGGCCCATGGCTTGTTTTGGTCGTCCATGACTCACCCAATAGGTTTAGGACAAGTGTCATGGTGTTTTCACATTCTTATAATATCATTTTTACCTTAAACTACACTAATTACCACTAATCGCGATTAAAAACTTAATAAGTTACTATTCACCAAAAAATTATTTTTATCCCATTGAACCACATTTTACTTCTTAATGACAACCATTTATGTCGGATTTTTGAAATTCAAAACACAAAGATGGCAAAATTCCATTTAAACGGAAAAATCGGTTTTTATAAGTACCACTTAGTGGTTTCACTATTCATCAAAAATTGAAGTTTTTTAGAAAAATCCCAAAAATTCACCCTAAGCTATATTTGATATTCTGAATTCAAAAATGAAGTCCGTTTTACAAAATTCAAAACATATAAGTCACATTAATTAATTTAATAATTAATTCCCGCTGTCATGACAAATAGCGTGTTTTTATGAAACAATAAGTATCAAAAGATTGACACTAGTTTAAGTCCAATTTCAAAGTGAAATTAATTCCAACGACCACTATTGGATTTAATGGTAAAAATATTTTCTAATTTCACTTTAAAACCAATTCAAAATATTATCTAGTCATATAAATAAATTAGATTAAAAAAAGGTTTTGAATTAAAACACAACATTTTACACTATTCATTAAAAAAATGAACTTTATTGGAAAGATACCAAAAAATTACACAAAGTAAAATTTGATGTCCCGATTCTTAATAAGAGTTTTATTTGGTCCAAAAGAATATATAAGAGTGATCAAAACTATATTTAATGACGGTTCTCCATCAAAAGGCGACAAGTGAACCTTTAGTGAAAACTAGGGCATATACGCCTAAAATTGAATTTTTTCCGTATTTTAAGCCTTTATCTTTTATTGTATAAATGTAAAAACATTTAAAAACATATATAATCATATTTTAGTTATTTCTATCCATTCCCGCCATTACAACTGCTACATGTTAACTACCATTTAAAATAATATTATTTTATTATTAGAGTGCAACGTAAGATTCCCAAGAAACTCATTGTTGCGTGTTGGGTACGCCATCGAGCATAGAGTCCCTTTTAAAGTCATATTAATAATTTATTCACAAATATGGATAAATATGAAAATGTCATATTCTTTATTTACTTGGGGTGTTACATCCTTCCCCCCTTTTGGGAATTGCGTCCTCGCAATTTTAAAAAATTAAGCTTGGAAACATCCTTGAAAGTCCCACATCGGAACAAGAGTCAGTAAAACAATCACTTTAAAATAAAGAAAGATAAGTACAGAGGTCACCCGAGTTAACCCATACGAGGACTCCATGTAGGAAAACATGGACATGGAGGAGAAAACATAGGGTCATGTTCTGATGGAGAGTGATAGAAAACATGTTTAGGAGAAAGTTAACAATAAGAAAATCACAAAATTGTGATGGGTTAAACGGTGTTGGGTTCCCCAGTAGGAAAAGTTAATAGACAACATTTTTGTTTTAAGTTAATTTTATTGAGGAATTTTATTCATAAGGAAACATAATCACTTATCATGTTGACTTTCAACTTTTACTAGATTCCTTAATCAAACTCATATTTTTTCCAAAAGACAAGTATTTAGGGAGACTTGTTCGCATTAAGAGTACTATAATCAACTTCTAGAGAATCACCTAATCCACAAAAGAGAAATATATACTTCCCATGTCTTTAGACTTTAACCAAAACCAAACTGGCTAGTACAAGATCAGATAATCCAGAAAAGGATAACCCTTTATAAAAAGAAAATCTATTCTTAATCTCCAAAATTTTTCCAACAAAACCCAAAGTTCAACGAGGACCATTCTATAATCAATTTGTCAATAAAATTATTCAAAGTAAACCAATATAAGATTGAAACCCAAATATTTGAAGGATTTAGTCGCATAGTCTTCCAAGATAAATCGTAACATTTATCTCCAAACAATATCAGTTGCTCCTAAAGTCTCATTTTGAAAAGTAATTAACCTAATCACATATCCTCTATGATAGGTTAATCATTTTCATAAATAACCCAAAATCAACTTACTCTTAATTCATAAAATCATATAACTAGAATGAATCAGTCAAACTAACCAAGGACTTCATGTAGTCTAGTGGTAGGCGATAAATACCAGTCGCACATTGGTTGTGGGTTCGATTCCCGCAGCTTTGTCCGACGCGACGGGATGTCACACGGTCTACGTGTTGTCCTTTTTCCAAAACTATATAATTCTTAAAACATTCCCCAAAATGAGATAAAATCTTCAAGAATAATCATAACATATTTTAACCTCAAGTTTATCTCATGCCCTTCATTTTCCATCATATCATAGAGTAACCCATAATTACCTAAAAATTAAGTATCATATAAACCCTAATGGTTACCTTAATAATTATTACCTGAATTTCCACATCGGGTTGGCCATCTCGTACATGATGCATTAGAGAACTCACCAAGGTTGAAGTGGTTGATCATGACTCCTTGATATTTGGTTTAGAACAACCACGAGTTTCCTCATTGAATCCTCCATTTTATCTAGTATCTTAATCAGAGAACCACCACAGTTTCCTTCAAACCTGTTGTCACTTTGGGGCCTGCTAGATCCATCCATTCACTAAAAACAGAAATTTCAGTGTGAGTATATCAAAAAAATCATCATGTACTAATGAATAAGGTAAACACTAAGATACACTTACTCATTCACTTTATCTAAAACAAGGACTCTTTCTGAAATCCTAACCATTATGGTAATGTCACTTATGCTTAAAGAATAACCTAACCTCTAAAGTTATCTAAACCGACCTTTGATACCAACTATAAGGCCCCGGCCTTAAACCTTACTTAATATTGAATTAAATGAGTAATTCACATTGAGGATCTTTTCAGGTTTAGAGTTTTAGAGAATTAGGACATAACTATTACATCTCAAAAGATTACAAAGTAGTCGCTTCTACTAAATTTCCATAAAATAAAAACTCTTAAAAAGAAACATGTATAGTTCCATGTTTTAGGTAGCATGACTTTCCCTTGATCCCATCCTTGACCCTATTCCACGCTATGTCCTGTGAAAAACATTTCAAAAACTTGGGATGAGCATAAGAAGCTCAGTAAGGGATACACAAAGAATGAAAACTTTTAGTTTTTCAAAACAACAAGTAAACCATGAATACTTTATCAATGTAATACTTTTCACCTTCATGAAGTAGTAAAAACTTTTCACTGAAAAAAAAGTATCATTACTTACCTTTTTGTAACCAAAGGATTACCATAAAACCCATATAAAGAACACATAACATACATAAAGGTAACTTGGGACATAAACATACTTAAGTGGAATAACCATACGGTCGACTTCCACACATATCACTTAATGGAATAGCCATACGGCCAATTTCCATACATACTTAATGGAATAGACATACGGCCAACTTCCATACCCAATGCATTGGAGGTTATAACGTAACCACCCGTCCTGGTATTCACGGCACCACCCGTCATATGGTTTATAACGTAACCAACCGTTAAAATTTCCAAGTACCAATATAAAATCATAAAACATAAAACCAATACAAAGGAATGATAACATTTCCACATTTCAATCACAAAATATCATAAATATATTGACATAATAGAATCCTTTTTCAAAACCATTTTCAATACCAAAATATATAAAAGAGTATATGGTATTTATTTTATTCTAAAAACATTACGGCTTGTTGAGAAATCCAAAAACCAAATAATACTCGCGGTGGCGGAAAAGGTCGTTGTCACCGCGTACGTTAAAAAAACCTTCCTTTTTTCGTTTAGTAAAACGCTTCATAGAAAAAGATTCCTTTTGTATAAAAGTAAAATTCAAAGGGGTTTATAAACCATATAAAAGGAAGTTGTGTATAAAACTAAATATGCCTCAATGAAAGGAGATTGAGACAAAGTCCCTTACAAAGACGGTATCCTTGGTTTAAGGATAAATCAATTTACATAATTATGTGTGACAAATGAATACACCAAATATAAGTGGATATTAAGTGTAAAATAATCAAAGGTCATTCACACATATTCAAAGGATTACATATTCAATAACAACATGTTGAACCCAAAGAAATCGAAATTGGGTTAAGAAGATCCCTTGACAGCCTAACAGCGTCACATCAAAATGAGTTGACGAGAGATAAAAAGTGTATCTCATCACTTGGACATAAAATTTACATCAATAAGGATATATGAGAACATATCCCAACATAAAGATATGTAAATTAAAAGACCCAACAAAAGAAGTCTTTTAAAAAAGAGGAGGGTGAAAGGTTCCCTTACCGACTTGGGTATCTTTCAAAACATACACCCCATGAAAGAAGGAAAATAGATCATTGATGTAAATACTCATAAACGAAAGTATATTACACAAAGAGTAGAATAATGGGCAGTACATACACCACTCAATGGAATTTGTGGCAAATGCAGCATAAATCTCATGGGAATAAAAGTGAGATTAAAAATCCCTTACGAAAACTCGGCAGCCTAACGACGCCACATAAAACTTCCGAATTTGGATTGATGAGATCAAATAGGGTATCTCATCACATTAAAATAAAATGTACAGAAAGAGGAAAATAAAAGAACATCCCCCAACATTACAAAGATTAGTTTAAAAGAAGTGACATAAAGGAGAGTACTTAAAAAGAAAGAGAGAGGTTAGATCTCTTACGAAAGTTCGGCAGCCTAACGGCGCCACTCAAAACTTCCAAAATGGATTGATGAGAGAGAATAGGGTATATCATCACATGAACATAAAAATTACAGTAATTTTAATATAAAATATCATCCCAATAACAAGAAATATGAGCTTTAAAAGGAATGACATAAAAGTGTGTACTTGAAAAGAAAGAGAGGAGTAGGATCCCTTACCTCGGGTCCGACTTGACTCGATCGTTCTTTACTCTCCTGAATAATAAACTTGAGTTAATTTATACTTCCTTAAGAACCTTTTTAAAGTTCATTATTCCTTTTATATCACTTATTACCATGTTATAAACATTATTTAATCATTTAAGTTAATCATGTTTTTTTTGTCGATATTTGGTTCTTAAGTCGAAAGTGGACTTCTTACAATTACATGTTGTTCGTGTGGTCAAAGGTTCTTCATATACAAAAATGACATTCCTGATTTGGATATCATATATATCATATATATCCAGCATATTCATGTATTTATAAAATCACATAATCATTTAGAGGAAAGAAATGAAATGCACCGTTCATGGAGACGGTAAGCCGTACGTACGCATGAACGCTACTTTCATTTCTATGTCGTATTAATGGAATTAAAACTATATGAGAGGTATGTATATTTTAATTCCAGAATTATATTAATCATTTATATGTATCATACATCATATATATCCATTATATATATGTACTTATAATAGTACATTACATTTGGGGATAAGAAATGAAATGCACCGTTCATGGAGACGGTAAGCCGTACGTACGCATGAACGCTACTTTCATTTCTATCTCATACTTTAATGGAAAGAAATAATAATTATATATAGGTAAATAATAATTCCAGTATAACATCATATATAATAACATTAAATCCATCCTTTACACGTCCCACATATGGCATTAACGAATCACATCACTTTGAGGGGGCGGTAGTCCGCACTTCCTTAAATGAAGATATCGTGTTTACCCATAATGGAAACCATAAAGGTATGCCCAAAATGAAAAATACAGAAGCTTAAAGAAAACAAATAAACATATTATATATCATATATAAAAATAGTGACATCATAATGTCCACCTTTGAAGGTGTTAAATGAGTATTGAACAATCATCGTTTCGGGAGGCAGAATTTCGCCATCCACGAAAACCGTATGTTCTTTAACCATTTGATGTAGTTGTGTGCGAGTGTAGGTCTAATAAATCTTATAACAACATCCTAGTATATTGAAGATATTGGTGTTGTTACAAATGAAGTAAATAAAAAGAGTTTAGGGGGTTGGAGAATCAAAATAAAACAAATAAACATGAGAGAATGAATTACCTTTAAAAGTGTAACTCCTTTTGATTTGAGCCTAAAGGCTTCCTTTGAAAGGCTTCTTCCCAAAGTTAATCCTATAGGATGAGGAGAGGGATGTGGAGAGAGTAAATGGTCAGGGGTTGGCCGAGCCAAAGGCTTGAGAAGTGTGTGAAAAGAGGTAGAGGTGGGGGCCTTTTATAAGAGGAGAGGAGGGGCACTTTTGGAATGTAAGGAAATATTACTTTATTTGAAAATGTGTTTCGGTTTTAAAAGGTCCCACATTGATATAATTAGTGGATAAGGTTATAAAGGTTCTAAATCCACCCATCCAATAAGTTTTGGACATGTGTAGTTCATATATTTTACATTATCTTTCCATTTTATTTTAATCGTTAAATAATGATGTCATCACTGCATCATTATGATGTCATAAATAATTTAATTTATTTAATGTCTAAAAATTATAAAAAAATTACTATGATGTAGGAAATCTTTTTAGATTTCCAATTACTATTTATAATCAAAAATATGACTTTTATAACCCCACTTAACAATTGTTTTAGTAAAACATATCATGTTTGTGTCATTTTTAATTTTAACATTAAATAAAAATATATTATTGTCATTTTCCAACTAAAGTGGCTCCATGGGGTCCCCAAGTTGGCCCATGTCTTGTCTTGGTCGGCCATGACTCACCCAATAGGTGTAGGACAAGTGTCATGGTGTTTTCACATTCTTATAATATCATTTTTACCTTAAACTACACTAATTACCACTAATCGCGATTAGAAACTTAATAAGTTACTATTCACCAAAAAATTATTTTTATCCCATTGAACCACATTTTACTTCTTAATGACAACCATGTATGTCGGATTTTTGAAATTCAAAACACAAAGATGGCAAAATTCCATTTAAACGGAAAAATCAGTTTTTATAAGTACCACTTAGTGGTTTCACTATTCATCAAAAATTGAAGTTTTTTAGAAAAATCCCAAAAATTCACCCTATGCTATATTTGATATTCTGAATTCAGAAATGAAGTCCGTTTTACAAAATTCAAAACATATAAGTCACATTAATTAATTTAATAATTAATTCCCGATGTCATGACAAATAGCGTGTTTTTATGAAACAATAAGTATCAAAAGATTGACACTAGTTTAAGTCCAATTTCAAAGTGAAATTAATTCCAACGACCACTATTGGATTTAATGGTAAAAATATTTTCTAATTTCACTTTAAAACCAATTCAAAATATTATCTAGTCATATAAATAAATTATATAAAAAAAGGTTTTGAATTAAAACACAACATTTTACACTATTCATTAAAAAAAATGAACTTTATTGGAAAGATACCAAAAAATTACACAAAGTAAAATTTGATGTCCCGATTCTTAATAAGAGTTTTATTTGGTCCAAAAGAATGTATAAGAGTGATCAAAACTATATTTAATGACGGTTCGCCATCAAAAGGCGACAAGTGAACCTTTAGTGAAAACTAGGGCATATACGCCTAAAATTGAATTCTTTTCGTATTTTAAGACTTTATCTTTTATTGTATAAATGTAAAAACATTTAAAAACATATATAATCATATTTTAGTTATTTCTATCCATTCCCGCCATTACAACTGCTACATGTTAACTACCATTTAAAATAATATTATTTTATTATTAGAGTGCAACGTAAGATTCCCAAGAAACTCGTTGTTGCGTGTTGGGTACGCCATCGAGCATAGAGTCCCTTTTAAAGTCATATTAATAATTTATTCACAAATATGGATAAATATGAAAATTTCATATTCTTTATTTACCTGGGGTGTTACAACCACAATTTCTTGTTAGGCCCTTTCAATATATATTTTAAAAACCCAAATTCACAAGTCTATAAGGTCTTAAAAAAATGGAATATGTGTTTGATCTTCTAAATACATGCCATGGGATCCTAAGAATCTTTATCACCATAACAAACTGGTGGGATTTACTCAATAAAATCTTCAATATGGTCCACCATCTTTACTTGGTCTAGTCTACATTTTGAGCCTAAATACTGGATGATCTAAATTACTAATTCAATAATGATAGGATTTATGGGGGATTAACCTATGGGAAATTCTTAATTTACCACTTCCTCATTTCCACAGGGGCCTTTATAAGAGGCATGAACTTTAAAACACAAAACATAAAACTCAATTAACATAAAATTTAATTCCAAAATAATTAATTTAATCACAAAAAATTAACTCAACTACTCTTAATTTCATAATAATAGAAATCAAAACAATTTTAAATGTTATATGGTTGAAAGAAATTAAATTTTAAAAATTTCCTCACCATGTATGGTTTGGTCACATGGTTTGAAAAATTATGCAACAACTATTCATGTTCCACTATAAATTTTCCAAACATGGCTACATTAGTGCTGTGTGGTTTTCTAAACAGTGTTATAAACCATGTGCCTCTACTTTCCCTCCTTGATTCACACCATAAACCAAAATTTCACTAAAGAATACATGGTTTATTCTATAAACTAATAAAAATGATAAAAAATATTAAATTTCATCAAAATCGTCCAAAAAATTAAACTTAAATCCAATAAACAATTCTAAACCCCCCATGGTAACTAGAGTTTTATCCTGAAGAAGATCTAGACACACACATCCTTTTACATACCTCTTAAGTTTCATAAGTCAAATCTTCATTCTACCATTACTAAACCAATAACAACCTATCTATGGTAATAATTAGTAAGGAACTAAAAAAGTTCATCCTAACAAGAAACCCAACCCATCTCTCTATAATGTTCAAAAAGCATTCTTGATCCCCATGGGATAGCGATAAGCACCAGGGTCTCAAAATATGACCATTATTAATGGTTTCACCCTTGAAATCAAAAAACAACCAATAATATTCCTCCTAGAGATAAAATAAGAAACATAAATAGTTTGTATTTTCAATCCATTAAATAAGTAGTTTCAAAAAATAAATACAACTAAATAGAGTGTAATACACTATGAATTAAAAGATAACTCATAACATCATATATCAAATGTTAATAAGGTAATAAAAATATATATTTTCAAATGAATCAAATATGATGAAGGCCAAAACGGATGATATGAAAAAACCTAATTGTCAATGAGGATCCAAAGTCACTCCACATGTGACAAAAACTTCGTATGGTACATGGTCACCACCATCACCACTATACCATGGAAGTACAACAAGAATCATGAAGATCTACCAAACCATATAGAACCATTTCATTTACCAGTATCTTATAAAATCAAGTATGTATATAACCTATTGATATATGTAAGGTATGTGTAAAAATCTAGTAGGATACATCTATGAATCTACATAATTCCATTCATTATGAAAACCATTGTTTAAAAATCATTTTTGAAATACCTTTTAAGAATGATTTTTATTAAATCGTTCACTTCTTTTTCAAACAAGTTAATATTTATTAACAGAGTTAACAAAGTATTAATAATGAAATATGGAGGGTTTTGTGATAAAGTTAATATAAAAATCCAATATATTAAATGGGAAATATAAAGTAATACATAACTAATGGACATAATATATGCATCATGGGCACCGACCTATGTATCTAAGTTAACTAGGAAGAGAACTAGGAAAAATCACTGGAATACATGAACCTAGTCATTACAAGAGATATCTTAGTCTCACCATGGTATTAATACATCATCTTAGCTCACCCAGTCTACCTTATCCACTAACCATATCTTTAACACAATACACAATGGGGGTTGCATCCATTTGGGTGGCCAACACACATAAAATCTCTCATGTGCATCCAATAAATAAAATCAAATATAATCTACACCCATAATCTCAAAAATAATAAAATATCTTTTATAAGATAAATTTAATTTTGAAACACCCCTTAAAAACTTTTTTGGAACCATTTTCTTATTTAATGAATTCTATTGAACATCTTTTTGGAAAAATACCTATTTTGAAATAGAAACAATTTGAAACCATTATTTAATCAACCACAAACTAGTAATCACATTGAAAAATCGTGTATTATACCTTAATAACTCATTGATATCATAATTAATCCATATAAAATGAAGTAAAACCCTAAAATTATGTTTTAGGTAGAGAGAACTACCTAAAAATCATGTATAACTCATCACCTTTATATAAACCCATAATAAATTAGTATAAGGGCTATCCATGTGGCAAAACCATTGATAA
Source organism: Viscum album (assembly GCA_963277665.1). Lineage (NCBI taxonomy): Eukaryota > Viridiplantae > Streptophyta > Magnoliopsida > Santalales > Viscaceae > Viscum > Viscum album. The sequence goes on along the minus strand of OY728155.1, from coordinate 1,785,218,789 downwards.
ATTCTATTAATAACCCATACATTACCCTAGGATTTTCCACCCAAAGAGAACTTGGGTTCATAAACATGAAGAATATAAGGGAAAATGGATAAAAAGGTAAGGTTAGGAAGAAATAATGAGAAATAATGACTTTATATAAAGAAATACACTTGAACCAAGAGAGGTTCATCAAGGGAGGAGTATGTAATGAATACCCATGGATGAAGAGGATTTAGCCACATGTGAATGCAGAAAAAGAGGTGGAAGGATAGGTAAAATTTATTGGGGTATAATCATCATTTTTTGTTTTTATATAAATTGGGTGGGACACATAGTTTGGCCGCATGGTTTGGAAAACCATGGACCAACCATGCAAGATCCACTAGATTCCCCTAGAGATGTCATGTGGTTTGGCTAGGTGGTTCCCCCTAACTATATGCCAATAGTGCTAGTCACCACCAAACACAAATATATGTTGAATGGTTAGGTAAAAAATGCACCAACAATTAAAAATGTATCTAGAAGACCTCACCACCACACATGGTTAGTACTAATTTTTCGCTAATAATTTACCTAGGCTTTTTTTCAAAGAAATCATAATTTCAACCTCCAATTCCCAGAAAAACCAAAAGTAAATAAAATAAAAACAAATTTAAAAATAAATGCATACTGATGGAACAATGGGTATCACAACATAAATATTGTATTAATATTTTTTAAGGGGATTATATTTCTCATAAATAGTCTTTTCTAATTATTCTTCAACTGTAAGATATTTTTATTTAATTTATGATATAGATTTTTTATGAGATTAAACTACTATGTTGAGAAATTTTAAATCTTAAAACTTATTTTGTGAATCGTTTTTACATATATTTTTCATACTTTATCAACTATGTATTATAAACATCTATTTCCTAAATAGACACAAATATATAAGTGAAAATATCATCATGAACTTTCTTCATGTAATATTTAACAACATAAAAAAATATTTTCAACTAATTCCGCAAATCTAACCTATTCACTACATGGATTTGATTTTTCAAGGGGATATTTCTTAATTGATTTAACAAATAAAAAACCACTTTTACTACCATAAAATAGTGGTGTTTCTTCCTTCTTCATTGAGTTATATTTAAACTTATTTTCCTCTTTCTTATATTAGGTCTTCAAGGGTTTAGCAGAAACCTCTATGTTGTCACTGGCTTAGATGGGTATTGTATCCTCTATCTGAGGATCCTATGAAGAAATTTAAAATATACACTTCATATAATTAAGATAAATAAACCATGGTAAGAAAAGTTATATATAATTATAGGGAACCTTATACATTAATATTATCCATTAGTACCTATGAAATGGTGTAGACGCCTAAGAGGTGGGTGAACCCGGTGTGGCTAAAATTTTACCAAATTCAAAATGTTATTTATAAATTTTCACCCCTATGGAGAAAACCTTTGTATTTTATTAATAAAATTATTGGATATGTTTTTCAACTCTATCATACACATATTAAGAATTTTATAATATAATGATTATTACATAGTGTTCTTACAATGTTTGACCCCTCTTGGGAAAACTACTCCTTGTTATGATCAAGATATCTAAGTCACAAATTCTATACTATAGTATTATTCTCAATTATAAGTTGGATTAGTAATGTATTATCTTTAAAAACCTCTAAAAAAATAAAACATATGGGGATTTACCATATTATACAAGGGAATAATCACAACATCCCATTATACATTCCATTTCCAGCGTCCCACTAAACTTTGGTCTCCTCGATGGTATCTCAATCTTCTTCTATACTTCTTAATTATATATTAACTTATAACTAAATATTACTACATCAATATGTTATGATATAATTTTTATCAAAATATATTATTTGACTACCATTTTATATTCAAGGATAGTAACATAAAATTTTGTATCTAATAGATAGGTTTGCTCATAGATATTTCACAGAATCTTTTTTTGACCACTCTCAACTTGGTATCCAAGGATCTGAACAACCAAAAAATATTTTTTAGAACTTTTTTCACTTTATACATTCATATATTATCAATATTTATTACTTATATAATTAAAATTATCATAGTCATTCCTCTTATTCACCATATCCTTCAACACATTGGATTTGATTAGAAGAATCAGCTCAACTTCATATTCTTCTTTTATACCCAAAAGTTATTTCTTCTTCAGTATAATATTGTGTTCTCCTCTATTATCATTAACAGATTCATCATTTCTCTTGATAGGTTCTCTCCATCACTCTATATTATTTCACACAATGTAGGATTTTCTATACAAGAACCTCAATTTATATTTAGGGGTCATTTCACAATATTTCTGAATGGAAATATCTCAATCCTATTAAGGATAGAAAAAAACCACATTTTCATACAATGTTCCATAATCTTACATTTATTTTTCTCAAGGATATAACATGGATTTATCCCCACATTCACTAATATTCCTTTTTCCAAAACTTCTTATAACCACTAAAATTCTAGGAGTTCCCTTTTAGATTTTTTTCTTTTTTTTCATCACAAAATGTATCTTTATTTTATTCATCAGTAGGCTCGAGATTATTCCTATAAAAAATTCCCACAGTATCCACAAATAAAATTGTCTCCATGGAAGTAGTAATATACATTATAGATCCCATATCAGAAAGGGTTTTACATAGATGTGGTTAATCAGTTGAGAGCCTATCTTTCTTTTGGATACTGAGGAAATTTCTGAGAGAATACCTGGATGAATAAATCTACATTCATCCTCAATAGAAATTACCTAAAATATCTACACAAGACTCTTATTTCCTCAATATATTTATAAAGATCGTAAGTAACATAATTCAAACAAATTTAGTTATTTTCTCTCTTTAATGCAGATGACCTCTAATATAAAAAAAATTATGTTTCTTCTCAAAATTCAATAGAACGTTATTTTATTTATGTTTTCCTTTTCTATTCTCCATAATAGTTTAATAATTCATTCATAATGAATTATAGAAATTCCATTATTTTAGGAAATAGTCAATTTCTCTCATTCAAAATCATCTCATCTAAGTAAATGTCTATATTAAATCTTCTTAAGACTAGGTATGTTTCTATATTTCATGTGATATAAAAATATTACAACTTTATTCTTCAAAAAATCTACATCGTTTAAACCATTTGAATTTTCCTACACATATTCATAAGAGAATATTGATTTGTGACATGGAACCTCTTCTATGACCTACTAGTATCTCAATTATCCTTTCCCAATATCATGGAATGATCTATGAAGTGAGATTTCTATCCATGGATATTTGATTTAATATCAACCACATGATTTATTGTGATGTTTAATTATTATATAGTATCACCTTCATTATCATCTGAATAATGTTTATAAATTTAAATAATGTTTGAAATCACATGATTTTCATTTTTCGAAAGAAATTCAAATTTTCAATATTTATTGTCCTCCAAATGACTCATATAATGTGTTTAATGACTCATATTTATTCATCTAATGGAGTTGTGGAGATTACATATAATTAGGTCAGGTGCTCTCTAAATGACTCATACAGTTACACCTAGACACTCATATAAAGCTTTGTAACCCTAAATGACTTATCCACAAAATAGAAATCACACATAAATTTGTTATAATGACATTTACATAGAGTCTTAATAACAATAAATATTTTGAGGATTTTTCATATTTTCAATCACCTCTACATTGGATAACTCATACATCATCTTCTATGAATCATATGTAGATATACATAGCCATTTTAAAATCCTACACCAAATTAAAAATTTCATAAAAAAATCATAGATCCCTTAGAAAATCAACCATAACCTCTTCAAAAACTATAAATAACCTCAAATATATTCTCTAAAATTCTTCTTAGACACTTTAAAATGATTAACAAAAAATTCAACTCCTTATAAAATCCTTAGGAAACTTTAAACTCCACTTTTAGATTTTTCATCAACCTCTATTAAACTCTTGAAAAAAATCAAGTTATAGTTCAAGAGACACCAAATAATAAACTTTATCATATGAAAAACATATCGAAACTACACTATTGTTTAGAGTTGTTTTTTTATAGAACATAATATAATGGTGATAATAATAAAAATTACAAGTGATAGATTTTCTCCCCCTCAATATGGGTATTGATCTTTCAATTATCTTCCCATTTACATTATAAAATTAGATCTAAAATTCATGTGAAATTGAAAGAAGTAGTACCTTACTCCATGATATTTGTGAACCTTTTCCCCCTATTTAACAATATAATCCAAATTAATGTGGGGGAATATTCCCAAACTATCTTAAGAGAGAGGGATGGGATGAACATTCATGTCTATCACGACTATCTCAAATACATTTATGGGAAGTTCCTTGGAAAAATATCAAAAATATGGTCTTAGGTAGGAATGAATTCAAATATTATATCATCATTATATACCCTATATTTGTTGAATTGAAACCCAATATCAATGTTCTTGTATATGGATTGTTACACAAGATTTATAGAGAGATCATCAATTCTTCAATTATCACAAGATATCATCAAATTTATTTTAATATTTACCCTCAAATCATCAATATTCTCCTTCATCCAAATCATATTGTATAATAATTTATAGAAATAATATATTTGTCCAATATGGTAATCAGTGTAACTAAGTTCTATTTCATGTAGTTCCAATTCACATAGATTTCTCCAAATAGAAAAATTCCACCTCAAGTGAACCATTTATAATTATAGTTTACCACACAAATTGTATTAGTAAAACAAGATATATTTTTGTTCCCTCTTATCTTATATGGAAACATAGAATTTTATTTCCCTTCGATGTGTTTTGAAACTTTCATAAGGTGAGTTTCTTTTGAATCACTTTGATACATACCGCATTATCTCTAATAATAGACTATATAAATTCTAATTATATTGATCTATAGTGGGATACCAATCATTTTTTAATCTCCCATTGATCTAAAATTTAACCTCCAGTGTCATTGGAAATTTTCAACCTCACTTGAATGGGTGTAGACACTGTTTTAGAGTCCTCAATCTCAAATTTTTTTAACAATTATTTGGAATAATTCTCATGAAAAAAAGATAAATTTTTCTTTATGGATCACTTCTAATCCCATGAATTATCTTATATCACCAATCATGGAAACATAAAAAAATCCTCATTTATTTAGAAAATATATTTCTTTCAATCTCTTAATAACCTACAAAAATGATGGCATCAACATAAAAATTTACAATAATATTTTCTAATATAATTTACTTTTTTTACAGTTTTCTTCAACATTTCCTTTATAAAATTTAAGTTATCTCATATAGATATAAAAAATTTCATACCAATCCCTTATGGAATGATTTTACCCATATAATTTCATCTTTAATTTGAATTATTTAGAACCATCATTATATAACTTGAAACATTCTAGATGTGAAATATACACCACTTAATTTGTCTCACCATTCAAGAAGGAATATTCAACATACATTTAGTTAATTTTATAATAATTATGAGCTATAAATACTATGAATATTTTGATATCCTCTATTATTAAAATTAAAGTATAGTTATATTTAATATAAACACCTTCATATTGAGAGTATCACTTGAAAATATGTTTTTCTTTGTTCTTTATGACTTCACCTTTGTCATTTTTTTGAATATCCCCTTGGATCCAACAACATTCTAATCATTTGGTCTATGAAAAATATCCTCAGTGGAGTAATTCTCTATTTTTTTGGTTCCTCATTCATAGATTCAACCCACTCTTTATTTTTGATAGCTTTAGAAACTATTTTTGGTTCAATTTGAGAGAATAAAGTTGTTTAGTTGTCACATCTCAATCTTATTCTTGTTTGAATATGTGAAGACTGAAATACAATGATATTGTTTGTCTCAACAATATTTATTATCATTTTATAATTTTGATACTGATTATCATCAAAATATTATTCACTAATGGTTAGTTCTATGTCTCTTCTTTCATGTTGTGCCTCAGTTTTAGACTATTCATTATAGGTTTGGTCAGAAATATACCCACTATATTCAATAGAGAACTAAAAAACTAATAATTATTGAACACTACATTTTTTTTTATTATCAAGGATTTTTAAATCATAACATTCATCAACTTTATGAAGTAGTTTCTTCTAGTTTCCATAGGATTTTTTAATTTTTTGGTACCCAAGAAAGACACCCTCCTCATCTTTTTCAATGAACATTCCCATATTTGAGTCTTTAATTTAAATTATTCAAGGAATTACAAGGAATATAAAATAACTCATTATTATATTATTTTTATTCCATATTTTAAATAAGTTTATATTTGAATTTTGTCTCAATAAGAACCATCTCAAAATATGTACAATTATGCACACAGCTTCTCTCTAGAAATATCTTGACCTTTCAAGCTCAACTAGCATTGTTCTTCAAATATCAAGCATACTTCTATTCATTATTTTATCAACCCCATATTATTGATGAGTGTATTATATGTTTTTTATTTCTTAATTCCATACTTTTCAAGAAATTATTCAAATTCACTTCCAATAAAATTTATTCTATTATCACTCTGTATATTTTGGATTTGAATGTTGAGCTCTCTTTTAACTCATATTCTATAGATTTTAAGAATTTCCACAGCTTTTGAATTGTGTTTTATAAACTATACTATTGTAATTCTTGTATATTCATATATTGATGTAATAAAATACAATCCACCTTAAGTGGACTAACATACCATGGTCCCATATAGATCATTTTGAATTGACCCAAGTATATTTTTTGATTCTATCTCCACTATTTGGTTCATTATTTAAACCATCTTCCCCTTACAAAAATTTAAAAAAATAATATCTCTATATTTTCATGATTATGGTAGGTCTCTCAAAAAAATCTATTTTGAATATTTGATTAGGTTCTTTTTGATAGGTCGGAATATAAAAATAAATACAAGAGGGGGTGGATTGTCTCTTTTAAAATTTTTACTATTTTGCATCTTGATGTCAACAGATGATCATGCAAATAAGTAGTGTTTATCTTCTGTATGAAATTATGAGCAGTGGATAAAAATAGAAATATAGAACATGGTTGTTTATTGTCATGACCCGCCTTCACCAAAAGGAGGGAAGGGTCAGCAGGTTGCCAAGCCCTTCCTTCTTTAAGTTGAAGGAGAGATAATGACCCCTGAAACCCGCCTTCTATAGGTCCCGGAGTGGCGACTAGCACCAAGGGTATGGGAATTTTACACAAATTGAAAGCATTACCCTTTTTGTTTTATAGGATCAGGAGATAAGATGATGAAACCCAACAACACCAAGGCAAAAGAAAAGTAAAGCCAAAAGTAAACCATTCCCACATGCATGTTCCAAAAGTAAAAGCTACAAAGTACAAAAGTGACTACAAGGGTAAGTACTAAAGAAAGAAAACAGCAACTATGACTGCCCCAAAGGTCCGAGCTAGTATGGTCCCGCGCGATCCCTGAAGTCCTCCTGGAAACCTGAAATCAGTTTTATATACGTAGGGTGAGCATATGTACACTCAGTAGGGAAAACCAAAGACTCTCATGCACAAGTGGGGGAACGTACTAAAGTCCCGTGAGAAAAGGAGTAAACCAAACACCTATCAAGGTAAACTATCCACCCAAGCCTCACCAAGTCACACTCCCCAAATAACGCAAGTCAAGTGAAATATATAATAAGAGCACATCGATGTTTGGGTACCCCGCGCCACTTTCCCACTGGTTATTGAGACATCCTACGCATCGAACCAATCCCACCATTCTCACTGTAGTCCCACTGCCACACCCGCCCGCACACACCTGGGCCACAACCACACGCAGTCCCACTACCGAATCCCACCCGCAAACACCTGGGCCCCAACTGTCACATGTAACCATGCCTGCAAACACCTAGGCCAGAACAACCACCACCTCGCCCGAAGACACCTGGGCTAGAAGATTCACTGCCACACCCGAATACACATGGGCCTCATCCAGAAGATACTTGGGAAACCACCTGCCCGCACACACCTGGGCCACAACCACCACACTACCCCACCCGAAGGTTCTTGGGCTAATAATGGACCTCAGGCCATCACAGCCTACCCGAAGACACTTGGGCTATCTGGGAAAGGGAGCAGAAAAGGAGCTAATAACCAGCCACTAATAATAGTGTTGGGAAAAACACCCTCCCCCATGAAATGGGGGTGTTCGGAACTAAGTTCTAAACTTGGGTGGGGCGCGAATAAGAAACACAAAACTAAAAATATAAGTATAGGTAACAAGAACTCACCCAAGTTTAGGTTTTTCTTCAGCCAGCCTAAAGGACACAAATAGCACTCAAGTCCGAGTCACGACTCTCGCCAACAACCCATTTGTCCCATCCTTGTTTCATGTTCGGTAATAATGTTTAAATAATTTTATGCACTACTGGGCAACTAACACCATAAGCATAACCATCGAAAAGAAACCAGCCAAACGTCAATTTAAGTATCCACACCCAGTTCTCTTGTAAAGTCACAAAAATAAATGAATAAGTGAGATCCTTTGAAGTACTGGAACCAAAGACAACCTCAATACACTGCCCTGTGTCCCCTCCCCCAAAAAGGTTTTTCATCAACAGAGGATCCCACCCCAATTCGTGATATAAACAAGGTAACCACCCGGTCTTAAAACTCGCAACCACTGAATCTATAACAACAGGGGATCCCATCCCCAATTCCACAACCATAACTGAGAGTATAAAAATAGAGGATCCCATCCCCTCCCACATCTCCATTAATGGTCCCGTAAAATAAAAACAACCAAACCATTACCACCAACACCAGGCAGGGCCATGCCGGTATTTTCAGATTTATAATATTTAACACACTCCATGATTTAAATTTTCATGTGCTTTAACCGGGGTTATCATAGAAAAGGATTTATCCTGGTGCTTCCAATTCATTTAGCCGAATATACGTATTTAAACAAAATTCATTTACACAACAAGGGTTATCCACCATAAACACGATCTATTTAAACATCACCAGAGGTAAGGGTACGTTAGTGCATAAACAACGACCACCAACGGCCTCGATTTTCAGTAGGTGTAATCCACACAATTCAGAAAGAAGATCATAATATAAAACAGCATCAACGATCATAGCCCCCCTTATTTCTTTATAGAACCGAGTTCATTATCTTTATTTAGGTCGGGTTTATCTAATTCTACAGAATCAAAAACACGCCCACCCCGCATGATACACAAAAGAGAGAGGCGAAGGAGAAATTACCTACTTGTTTATCAACGATCAACGCTAAGCACGGGCGTGGAACTTCACTGATAGTGATGCGGATCGCCTGAATGAAAATATATTTGTGAATGAAGGGTACTCCCATCCGTGATCGAGGAAAGAAGAAACCATAGCTAACCCTTTAGTTTATAATGGTGGCAGACGGTTGAGATTAGAACGTGAAACCACGTAGGGCGTGGGGTCGTGGGTTGACTACCTGGCCCCACACATTATTAAAAGTTCATGTGGTTTAAACCGACACACACCAGGTTATTTCATTAATATTTAATTAAAACATTTAGGGCGTTACCGGGATTTTAAAACGAGATTAAAGGGGTAAAAATAGGGTTTAAAACCCAATTTTCACAAAAAGTAGCGCTACTGGAAAGAACCCATGGGGGTAGGCCAGAGCCACCGGTAGCCGAGAACCACCGGTGGCTGACAGCTACCGGTAGGCTGCAGCTACCGGTAGACAGAGCTACTAGTGGGTTGAAGCTACTGGTAGACCGAGCTACCGGTGGGCTGCAGCTACCGGTAGACCGAGCTACCGGTGGGCTGTAGCTACCGGTAGACCGAGCTACCGGTAGACAGAGCTACTGGTAGGCTGTGGATACCGGTAGACCGAGCTACCGGAAGGCCTGCTACTGGTAGGCTAAGGCTACCGGTAGGCCTACCATTACGCCAAACTTCACCGAGATTCCCATACTAGAAAACCCAACATGAGATTTTCACCAAGTAATGGACCCCTAAAACCCGGGTCATTACATCAGATACCTCTTAAAACGATTCTCATCCTCAAGAATCAAAACAAACCAGAAGGAGAGGGTCTGAACAACCACCTAGAAAGATACCTCTTAGGAGTGAACCCATGCTAACTAAAAACACTTTCCTGTCAAGAACCAAGCAACATACCATGTCAAACTGCCCAGGCATGTGGGTTGGGGAGTCTCCTCCCCCATGTCAAGATATTATCCGCTTTGGCCGGCACTTACTTGCCCGCACGGGTTTAATCGCATCCATCTTAATGAGTCTTGATTAGGGGTCAGGTTCTCTCCTCCCCCATAGCCAGGGATTTTCACACACATTCAGAGGAAATAAAACCAGTACATTTCATAGCCAAAAAGACAAAACGTTCTACCACAACAGGTTCAACAAGGAACAAAACTCAAAACAACTCTGGGTATTGGGTACGCATTTGTGCTTCCCTCTCCCACGTACTCTCCTCAATCCCACCATATCTCCACAACACATGAACCAAGGGAATGGTTCACCCATGAAGAACCTTCTCCTTGTGATCCTCGATCATCACTGGTCTCTCCACAAAAGTCACGTCATCCTCGATGTCCAGCTCACCCCAATCAAGGATGTGTGAATCGTCATGCAGATACTGACAGAGCTGGGAAACATGGAAGACATCATGTATCCTCAGTAGCGGTGGTGGTAACTCTAGCTGATAAGCCACTTCGCCGACCCACCGTAACACTTTGAAGGGTCCGATGAACCTGGGAGAAAGCTTACTCCCCTTGTCGAACCTCCGCTACCCACGCCGAGGGGAGACCTTCAAGAACACGTGGTCTCCAACCTCAAACTTCAAGGTCCTCCTCCTGGTATTAGCATACGACTTCTATCGGTCATGGTCCGCCTTCATCCTTTCCCGTATGAGCTGAACCTTCTCTGTCGTGCTCTGCACCACTTCCCAGCAAAGGATGCATGCCTCTCCTACTTCAGTCCAACACATAGGTGAACAACATGGCCTCCCATACAAGGCTTCAAAGGGGGCCATACCAATGGTAGAGTGGTAGATATTATTGTAGTCAAACTCTAACAGGGGAAATTATCACATCCATGATCCCCCTGAGTCCAGAACACATGCCCGCAGCATATCCTCCAAGGTCTGGATGGTGCGCTCTGTCTGCCCATCTGTCTGGGGGTGGAAAGCAGTGCTAAGGTGTAGCTAGGTGCCAAAAGCATGCTGAACACACCTCCAGACTCGTGAGGTAAAACGTGCATCCCTATATGATAATATAGACCTCGTAACTTCATGCAACCGCACCACCTCGTCCACGTATCTTCGTGCCAAAGCATCCACTACACTCGACTCCCTGATCGCCAGAAAGTGAGCCGATTTTATCAATCGGTCCACTACCACCCAGATGGCGTCGTATCCCCCTTGGACCTTGGGTAGTCCCATGACTGAATCCATCGAGATGTCGTCCTACTTCCACTCAGGGACATCTAGAGGCTGCAGTAGGCCACCTGGAACTCAGTGTTCAGCCTTCACTTGCTGACACACTAAGCACTTGGCCACAAACTCTGCCACCGCTCGCTTAACTCCAGGCCACCAAAACTGCCTCTTCAGTCCCTGGTGCATCTTGGAAACTCCTAGGTGTACTACTAGGGGTGAGTTGGGGAACTCACTGAGAACCTTGCCGCGCATCGCCTCCGGAACAAATAGCTTTCCCTGGAAAAGCATCCAATTTTGGCCATCCTCTGTCCATCCTTCTGGAGCATTGCCCTAGTCAACTTGGTCGCGCATCACTTCGCACTTTGGGTCTCCCCACTGAGACTCCTCCACTTGCTGCAACAGAGACGAATGCACTGCCATCTGATACAGGCAGCCTCTACCACTATCCATCCTCGCATCCAGGTGTAAGGCAGCCAACTCCTCCATCACCTTCCAAGCATTTGCCGACTCTCGGACCGCATCCTTCTACGTCCTCCTGCTCAAGGAATCGGCCACTACATTTCCCTTGCCCTCAGTATAAGAGATCTCGAAGTCATAATCCTAGAGGAACTCCACCCATATCCATTGTCACAAGTTTAGGTCCCACTATGAGAAGATATACCTCAAGATTTTGTGATCTATGAAGACCACAAAGCATTCTCGGATGAGGTAGTGTTGCCATAACTTTAGCGCAAAAATGACCGCTACAAGCTCCAGGTCGTGGGTGGCATAATTACGCTCGTGAGGGCGTAGCTTCCTGGACCCATAAGAGATCACCCCTTGTCGCTGCATCAATACACATCCCAGGCCTTGTCCTGAAGCATCACAGAACACCTCATAGGCCGCCCCTTCTTTTGGTTATCTTAGCATTGGGGCACTAACTAACTTATTCTTCAGATAGCTGAAGGCTGACTCGCATTGCTCACTCCACACGAAAATCTGGTCTTTCTTGGTCAGGGCTGTCAAAGGGGTTGCTACTCGGGAGAATTTGGGTATGAACCTCCAATAGTAACCTGCCATCCCGAGGAAACTATGGACATCTGCCACATTCTTAGGTTTTTCCCAAGAAACAACTGCCTCAACCTTGGACGGGTCCACCGATACCCCCTGCTCGGACACCACGTGCCCGAGGAAGTGCACTTCTCATGTCCAGAACTTGCATTTTGACAACTTACCGTAGATCTGATGTTGTCGGAGGACCTTCAAAACTGTCCTCAGGTGATCTGTATGGTCCTCCTCTGATCTTGAATAGATTAGGATATCGTTGATGAACACAACCACGAACCGATCCAAGTGCTCCCGGAAGATGGAGTTCATAAGCCCCATGAACACAGTTGGGGCGTTCGTAACGCCGAAGGGAATAACTACGAACTTAAAGTGTCCATATCTGCACCTAAACTCTATCTTTGGCATGTCACTTTTCTTCACCCTCAACTGGTGATACCCAGACCGTAGGTCGATCTTCGAGAACCATCCTTCCCCTTTCAGCTGGTCGAAAAGATCATCTATCCTTGGAAGAGGGTAGTGATTCTTGATCGTCACCTGATTTAGCCTCCTATAGTCTATGAATAACCTGAGACCACCATCTTCCTTCTTTGTGAACAAGACTGGAGCACCCCACGGTGACGCACTCAGCCAAACATAACCCCTCTTCATCAGATCATCAATTTAGATCCAAAACTCCCGTATCTCTGAAGGTTCCATCCAGTAAGGAGACATCGAGATCGGACGAGCGCCGGGCTACAGGTCTATCCTAAACTCGATATCACATCAAGGGGGTAGAGTCGTCACCTCCTCAGGGAAGACGTCCATAAACCCATGGACCATCTCTGGCACTTCCACTATTTCATCATATACTGACCCTACTGACAGATCATCTAACAAGGAGAGGAGGGGTTCCTCTCACCTGTTGCCCTTCTAACTGCTCCGCTCACCGGTGAAAACAACACGCCGGCCGCCCAAGTCTGAGAACACGACCCTTCTTCAGATGCAGTAAATGATGGAACACATATAGAATAGCCAGTTGATGCCTAGGATGACATCGTATGGTTGTATATGTAGTAAAAGAATATCCCTAACTGACTGATGTGGCCCTATCATCAGTCTGCATCCCCGACAAACAAACAAAAAGTTGGTCTGACCCCCGACTGGTGTGCTCAAAACCAGGGGCACTGGGAGTCTCTCGGAATCTAGACCCAAGGAATGGGCTAGACTGGGTGCAACAAAGGAGTGCGAAGCTCCAGTATCGAACAAGGCATAAGCAAGGGTACTAAATAAACTGATCGTACCTCGAACAACCTCCGGCCCTGCTGGAACTACTGCCTCTGCGGGGTGTAACTTTCCACACCTAGCTCCTCTTCCCCTCAGTTGTTGTCCACCTCCCCGACCATGCCCCGGTTGAGGTCCCTGAGGAGCTCCCTGAGGTCGGCCTCCTCCTCTTAATTCTTCCCTCGAAGAAACGGGAGCTCGTTGTCCCTGCTGCTGCTGCTGGAAAGGTCTGGCTAGAAGCTGCTGCTGGGGCGGGTGGTGGGGTTGTCCGCCACCACTGTACTGTACCCGGTCCGAGAACTGACACCAGATATGTCCAGGTCTCCCACAGACGAAGCATCGCGGTCCCGTTCCCGAAGGAAAAGGGTGAGGACCATGGGATCGAAACTGAAACTGTTGTGGCCTACTCCCTGCCGGTCAGAACCTGGAGGGTCCTGATGCTGGAGGCCTGGTGCTGACAGCCTTCCCCTTCGATGGTCCCAGCTGGATCCCCTCTCGTGACACTCCTCCTAGAACATGAATCCTCTCCACCACTTCGGCCTTCTTCTGGACCTCCAAGTACGTTGGAAGGGTAAAGGGGGTAACAACAACTGGAGGGAGGGTCGAAACACCTCCTCCAAATGTCTTTCCCGAGACTCCTCGTCGGGAAAGAGGTCCGGAACAAAACATAGAAGGTCCTTAAACTTGATCCCTAGCTCCCTCACTGACATACTCCTCTTTTGGAGGGAGAGTAGCTCCTGTCTCTTTTCCACCTTCATCGTCGAAGAGAGTAATTCTGCCCGGAACTCCCTCTCAAAATCAGCCCATGCCACCTCAGCCTCTCTCCTCTCCCCCAGGTAAAGTGTCCACCATTGATGTGCCGCTCCCCGCATCTGGATGACGTCCAGAGGAACCCAGTACTCGGTCGGGGCCCGAATCAGGCTGAAAGATATCACTAGCTCCTCTAGCCAGTCTTCTGTCTTCATGTCAGAGGTGCTGCCCTCATACTTCTTGAGGGTTTGTCGCTGGAAGGCCCAAAGAGTCCTCTTCCACTGGTCGTCCTCCTCTTCCTAGTCAGCTCTCTGCTGATTGGCCAAGGTAGTCTGCGGGGCCTCGATTTCCTGTACCACACACAGTCGCCTTCCAGGTGCCATAGCTATAAGGTAACAAGGAATCCCTAATCCCAAGTAGTGCAGAATATTGTCTTTAAAACTTCTTAAACTTTTCGTTTATTCTTAATTCCCAAAACACCCCAGAAACACGAGAACACAAGTCATTATGATGCATGTAACTTTCCTAGGGTCTCTACCCTGCAATTAGCATGGCATCACTTGGTCATTCGGTAGGTCTAGAGTCCTTGCGTCGGATCACGGGGGTCCCTAAAATCCCATGTCCTAGCCAGTCTTCCCTGGACTAATTCACGCACCGAGGTCACCCAACACTATTTCCCTACCATCCCATGCAATCCTCACTATGCCTAACTCCAGACTCCATCCTATCTCTCAACAACCTCCCTCTGATACCATTCTGTCACGACCTGCCTTCACCAAAAGGAGGGAAGGGTCAGCAGGTTGTCAAGCCCTTCCTTCTTTAAGTTGAAGGAGAGATAATGACCCCCGAAACCCACCTTCTATAGGTCCTGGAGTGGCGACTAGCACCGAGGGTATGGTAATTTCACACAAATGGAAGGCATTGCCCTTTTTGTTTTATAGGATCGGGAGATAAGATGATGAAACCCAACAACACCAAGGTAAATAAAAAGTAAAGCCAAAAGTAAACCATTCCCACATGCATGTTCCAAAAGTAAAAGCCACAAAGTACAAAAGTGACTACAAGGGTAAGTACCAAAGAAAGAAAACAGCAACTACGACTGCCCCAAAGGTCAGAGCTAGTATGGTCCCACGTGATCCCCGAATTCCTCCTGGAAACCTAAAAGTAGTTTTATATACGTAGGGTGAGAATACAAGTACACTCAGTAGAGAAAACCAAAGACTCTCGTGTACAAGTGGGGGACCGTACTAAAGTCCCATGAGAAAAGGAGTAAACCAAACAACTATCAAGGTAAACTATCCACTCAAGCCTCACCAAGGCACACTCCCCAAATAACGCAAGTCAAGTGAAATATATAATAAGATCACATCGATGTTTGGGTACCCTGCACCACTTTCCCACTGGTTATTGAGACATCCTACGCATCAAACCAATCCTGCCATTCTCACTGCAGTCCCACTGCCACACCCGCCCGCACACACCTGGGCCACAACTACACGCAGTCCCACTGCCGAATCCCGCCCGCAAACACCTGGTCCACAACTGTCACACGTAACCATTCCTGCAAACACCTAGGCCAGAACAACCACCACCTCTCCCGAAGAAACCTGGGCTAGAAGATTCACTGCCACGCCCGAAGGCACCTAGGCCTCATCCCGAACATACTTGGGAAACCACCTGCCCACACACACCTGGGCCACAACCACCACACTACCCCGCCCGAAGGTTCTTGGGCTAATAATGGACCTCAGGCCATCACAGCCTGCCCGAAGACACTTGGGCTATCCGGGAAAGGGAGCAGAAAAGGAGCTAATAACCAGCCACTAATCATAGTGTTGGGAAAAACACCCTCCCCCATGAAATGGGGGTGTTCGGCACTAAGTGTTCAACTTGGGTGGGTCGTGAATAAGAAACACAAAACTAAAAATATAAGTATAGGTAACAAGCACTCACCCAAGTTTAGGTTTTTCTTCAGCCATCCTAAAGGACACAAATAGCACTCAAGTCTGAGTCACGACTCTCTCCAACAACCCATTTGTCCCATCCTTGTTTCATGTTCGGTAATAATTTTTAAATAAGTTTATGCACTACTGGGAAACTAACACCATAAGCATAACCAAGGAAAAGAAACCAGCCAAACCTCAATTTAAGTATCCACACCCGATTCTCTTGTAAAGTCACAACAACAAAAAAATAAGTGAGACCCCTTGAAGTACTGGAACCAAAGACAACCTCGAGACACTGCCCCATTTCCCCTCCCCCAAAAAGTTTTTTCATCAACATAGGATCCCACCCCAATTCGTGATATAAACAAGGTAACCACTCGATCTATAAACTCGCAACCACTGAATCTATAACAACAGGGGATCTCATCCTCAATTCCACAACCACCACTGAGAGTATAAAAACAAGGGATCCCATCCCCTCCCACATCTCCAGTAATGGGCCCAGAAAATAAAAACAACCAAACCATTACCACCAACACCAAGCAGGTCCATGACGGTATTTTCAGATTTATAAGATTTAACACACTCCATGATTTCAATTTCCGTGTGCTTTAACTAGGGTTATCACAGAAAAGGATTTATCCTGGTGCTTCCAATTCATTTAGCCAAATATACATAATTAAACAAAATTCCTTTACACAGCAAGGGTTATCCACCACAAACACCATCCATTTAAACATCACCAAAGGTAAGGGTTCGTTAGTGCACAGACAATGACCACCAATGGCCTCGATTTTCAGTAGGTGTAAGCCGCACAATTCAGAAAGAAGATAATAATATAAAACAGCATCAACGATCATATCCCCCCCTTATTTCCTTATAGAACTGAGTTCATTATCTTTATCTAGGTCGGTTTTATCTAATTCTACAGAATCAAAAGCACGCCCACCCCGCATGATACACAAAAGAGAGAGGCGGAGGAGAAATTCCCTACTTGTTTATCAACGATCGACGCTAAGCTCGAGCATGGAACTTTACAGATAGCGATGTGGCTCACCTGAATGAAAAGATATTTGTGAACGAAGGGTACTCCCATCCGTGATCTAGGAAAGAAGAAACCATGGCTAACCCTTTAGTTTATAAGGGTGGCGGACGGTTGAGATTAGAACGTGAAACCGCATAGGGCGCAGGGTCGTGGGTTGACTACGTGGCCCCACACATTATTAAAATTTTGGGTGGTTTAAACCGACACACACCAGGTTATTTCATTAATATTTAATTAAAACATTTAGGGCATTACCGGGATTTTAAAACAAGCTTAAATGGGTCAAAATAGGGTTTAAAACCCAATTTGCGCAAAAAGGAGCACTACTGGAAAGAACCCGTGGGGGTAGGCCAGAGCCACCGGTAGCCGAGAACCACCAGTGGCTGACAGCTATCGGTAGCTGAGAGCTACCGATAGGTTGTAGCTACCGTAGACCAAGCTACCGATGGGCTGTAGCTACCGGTAGACCGAGCTACCGGTGGGCTGTAGTTACCGGTAGACTGAGCTAAAGGTAGACAGAGCTACTGGTAGGCTGCGGCTACCGGTAGACCGAGCTACCGGCAGGCCTACTACCGGTAGGCTAAGGCTACCAGTAGGCCTACCATTACACCAAAATTCACCGACATTCCCATACCAGAAAACCCAACATGAGATTTTCACAAAGTAATGGACCCCTAAAACCTGGGCTATTACATTTATAGTGGTTTGGGTAATAAAGATCCTCCAATACAATACACTAATTACTCTCTCTATGATTTTGGTTAATTTCACTACTCAGGTCCTCATATCATAAGACCAATCTACAACTGAGTGTAGGCAGTTGACACCTTTACAAAAAAGACTAAAAATAAAGTATTCTGGTTCTATAATATAGAACTGATAAAACACATCTTAGATCAAGAAGCTAATACTCCACCACAACTGAGTAAGATTCATCGAAACTCTCAATAAAAATATATTCTTCAAATAGGGTTTTCGTTGAACTTTACAGTTGAACAACAACTGACAATATATGGATCTTATTCTTCAGAAAATATTTTTTTCAAGAAAGAATTATTCCAAAGCTATCTATTTGCAATAGATCTTTGAAATAAAAATAGCAACGAATATAAATAGAATACTTGCATCAAATACTAAATTTTTAATATGTATATCTCCATTGTAGCATTTTATATAGAATAACAAAGTTAGTTTGATTGTTGTAGTAGATCTATAAAAGATATTCACAAGAATGCAGTTTCAATCGTGAATACATGTCACAATATATGGATCAATATATATCTCAGTATATATCATTCTATAAATCATACACACACATATATATATATAACAAATACACTGATACAAGTAAAGAATAGATCCTATATTTTTAATTCAGATCCAAGAAAATTGCATGATTAATCCTAAGAATTAAAATTCCTGAGACAACTCAGATTATTCATAACATCCCTTAGGAATAAGAGATAATTTCTCTTCTTATTATGATTCTTTTAATTAATCATAATGAGCATTGGATCATTCAAAAATAACTTTAAATCAGCCTAATATTCTATAAAGACTGTTCCATGATACTCCGATAAAAATGTAAATTCAAATCTCTGATGTAGATAATTCAAACGTAAGGTTCCTTCGTAAAATGATAAAATACCAAACGTAGGGTTTAACTACATATCATTCATTCTTATAATGTAAGGTTTACAAAGTATGGTTGATCACAAAAGTTAGGTTGATGATCCATACATTTTTTTCTAAAATGTAAGGTTCCATACTTATGTAGGGTTCTTTAACCGTACTATTTCTCTTTGTTAAACGCAAGGTTTCATCCAAATGTAAGGTTATTTATTCATACTTTTCTGTCAATATAAGGTTGATTAACCATATGTGCTGATCTTTCAGAAAAAGGTATAATAAAAATGTAGGGTTTATTCCTTATGTTATGTTCTTCAACATATGGTATGAACAATGTTTCCAGAATATGCTTAAGAGAGTTCTGAACACATTGATGAATATTTTACTCGAATAATAATATTGAATATAATTCCAAAATAAGGAATATAAAGAATATTAATTTCCTGAAATACACTTAAAGTAATATCATTATTAAAACAAACAAGGTTATTTGTGAGCATCAAAATCAATTATATTTCTAGAGTATTGTTGATACAATACATGCCCAACAACTTCCCCCTTTTTGATGATCACAAAACCCATAAAATTAATAATTGAATATATAATTTTTAAAATAATTTAAAAGTAAATAATTCTAAATTTTTATTACAAAATTATTTTGATAAACAAAAAGGTTATGTTTACCCAAATTTCTCCCCCTTTTTGTGAGATCAAAATGAAACTGTAGAAAAGGAATAAAACATGGTTAATTTTGCACAGATCTGTAAGTGAATATTTAAATAAATAATCCTATATTTTTTTCTTCTAAATATAAAATAAAATAATATGAAATAATATACACAAAAATAAAAATAAAGATATTTTTTATCAAAAATTGTATAAATACAATAATTAGTTTGACTGGGAAACAAGTTTAGTCAACTAAAATGGTTTGGGTACAAAATATTGGGTAAGAGTAGGTTTGGTTAAGGTTCTAAGGATTTTTAGTATATTGAAACATATTTTTCAACTCAACCATATATAACTGAAACTTATTCATTAGACTATTCCCCAATTTCATAATTAAAACTCTGGAATCTTGAGTTATATGTAAATTCTCAATGAGATTGACTTTCAAAAATTCCTAAAAACTCTCCTCTTACTACATAAACTGGTCTAACTTTTCTGTGAATTTTTTTATTAGAAATATGATAATTGGTTCATTCTATGTTAGTTGGTCAACTATAAATTTCTCATTATCCAACAAAACTAATAAAGGGGCACTATTACACTGAATATTTTGAAGACGATCATTTATATCAACCATGATAGAGGTGATTTCCTAAAATCTTTGAATCAGATCAGGACTGGTAGTAGGAATAGAGGTAGATGTACTATTATGACCAACAATACTCTTGATTAATTCAAACTAACTCCCCAAATACCACTTTAGATCAGAAAAGTATGACTTATACACAACTTCATTTTTTATCTTTCAAACCTCACTCATCATATCTCTCTTGAAAGAATTAAATTCCTTCTTGGAAACAGGATTTTCATTAAGATCCTGTAACTTTTTCTTTACAACTTCCAACTCTTTTCAAAGATTTACATTCTCTTACTGAGACTTATTAAACTTCATTACAAGATCCTCAACCTAATTTTATAGGGAATCATATGTCCCTTCATCTGGATATTGTGACTGACCAACTACCACAATTTCTAGAGATCTTGAAGTGGATTTTTTCATAGATATCTCCACTATTTTTTCAATTGATTTTTCACTTGAACAAGAAAAACTATCAAGAACTTAAATTTTTTCTCCAGTTTTTGATTTTGTTCTCTTATTCATATGATCTAAAATAGATAAAAGTAAATTCTCAATAATTTCTATTGCCACATTTTTAGATCTGGTCAACTATTTCTCTCCCTGAATAGCTGGTTCTTCATCCTGGATAACTGGAAAATCAATAGTATGCAAATCTCTTATCTGGATAACAACCTATTGATATTCCTCAAGAAAGGTCTCTTCTAAATGTACTGACTTGGCAGCCTCACCTGAACCCCACACTGGTTCTACAATAGGTGGATCTACTCTTTTCTATGGCTTTAAAACTAATTCTAATTGCACAACATCTTCTTCATCTTCTTCAACAATTCTTAATTTTCTTTGGGTTGTATTGGAAATTACTTCACCATGGGTTTCACCAATTCATTCATTCATAATTTCACTTTTCTCCCCCTAAGCAAAATATCCAGATCATTTTCGGTCATTTTCACCAACTGGAAAGAGTTTTCTTTTAACTGTACTCCAGTAAAGACCTAACTTCCTCAAGGTTCCCTTATTTATCATGTTGTTGTGATGAATTCTAATTTGATAATATTTTAATTGAATCATTCCTTTCATATACAAAATTCTATAAATTATCCTTCCATAAGGATAAAAAATCATCCTAGCATCTGGTTGGCAGTAGTAGCAAAAATATCTAAACATATAAATTTGAAAATTCAGATTTATTTCAATCAAAAAAAGAAACATGATATACATGTATGGATATAGAATCTTCTCCATCTCATCCATTCTAGGAGCAATTCCTATTTTAATAAACTTAACAAAGATTTTATGGTCTACCTCGAGATCCTTAAAAAATATTTTTCTAATGTTTGTTAATCCAAACAGAAAAGACATAATGTCTTTAGATTTATAGTCCTTATATCCAATAGACCTTAGATTGAAATTAAACACTCCCCCATTAGGACAGTTCAAGATTTCAGAAATTTCATTTGAATAAACTGGAAATTCTTTATCTTCTATTCTTGCAAAAACTGTATCTTCAGTATCACCAAAACTAAACTAAACAATGTTACAGAAAAATTTCAGTTCTACCTCATAATAGAATTTTGAGTTCACCTCATTGAACATAGATTCAAATCCTTTAAAAGATATTGCTTTCTTCAAGAGTATATTTTTCTGATAGAGGCATTCGAAATCAACTACATTTTCCTGTAGAATATTTCTTCAATAAATTTTCTGACAATTTAGGTCGCTGGCTTCACCTTCTTTAGTTCTCTTAGTTTTCATCATTTCTGAGAAACAAAATCTCTAAGGTTTTCAGTT
This sequence comes from Viscum album, assembly GCA_963277665.1. Lineage (NCBI taxonomy): Eukaryota > Viridiplantae > Streptophyta > Magnoliopsida > Santalales > Viscaceae > Viscum > Viscum album. The sequence goes on along the minus strand of OY728155.1, from coordinate 1,785,196,528 downwards.
TTTTAGGGTTTTTAAAGAAAACATAGAGGAGAAGGTAGATGATGGTAAACAAGGGTTTTAGTATTCTAAAAGGGTATGAGAGTCAAAATGTTTTGGTATTCGAAATGTCTCTGATAGTCCCTTGTTTCCCATGTCATTATATAAGATAGTCATTAAAAATTTTGAAAATATGTGGCACGAATAACTTTAAGATTAAAATAAATTAACTAAAATGTACAGAAAAAAAATATTAAAGCAAATCAAATTTAAAGTAATCAGTAAATAATCTTAACATAAATAAACTAGAATAAGTAAATAAATAAAATTAAATAAATATTTAAAATTAAAAAATATTAAAAAGTTTAACATTTTAAAAATTAAATAAACCTAAATCCCTCTTAATAAAATCAAAACTTATAGTTGGAAGTGGTTTAGTAAAAATCTCAATAATTTGATATTCAGTATTTACAAATTCTAAAGATGTGTCCTTTTTTAGAACATGATATCTTAGAAAATGATTCCAAATATCAATATACTTAATTCTTGAATGACTTATTGGATTTTTTTTTTGAAATATTTATAGCACTTGTATTATAACATAAAATAGGTGTACTATTAAAATGTAATCCAAATTCCATTAGTGTGTTTTCATCCATAATACATGTTCACAACAAATGCTTGTAGATACATATTTCACCTCAACTGTTGACACGGCACCTGAGTGTTTTTTCTTACTTGATCATGATACTAATGATTTTCCTAAAAATTGATAGGTTCCTGAGGTAATTTTTCTATCAAATCTACAACCTCCAAAATTAGCATCTGAATATGATATTAAATTTCAATAAGAAATTTTTTTTGTAAAGAAGAGAATGAAAAATAGTTCCCTTTAAATATCTAAAAATACTTTTGACAACAATAAGATTAGATTCTTTAGGATTTGTTTGAAATATAGCACATAAACATACTGAAAACATAATATCAGGTCTACTAGCAGTAAGATATAATAAACTACCAATCATACCTCTATATAGCTTGTTGTCCACTGGTTTTCCAACTTCATCAAAATCAAGTTTTATAATGGTACGCATGGGAGTTGTATATATATTTTTGTTCTCAAGACCACAATTTTTCAATAAATCAATAATATATTTACTTTGGTTTAAAAAAATTCCATAATCATTTTTATAAATTTGAAGTCCTAAAAATAAGTTCAATTCTCCCATCATACTCATTTCAAATTCGTTTTGCATAAGTTCTGAAAAATCATAACAAAGTTTTTTATTATTTAAACCAAAAAAACATCATCAACATATATTTGAACTAATAATATATTAGAACAAATGGTTTTCTTAAAAAGAGTTGGATCTTCCATTCCAACAGTAAATCCATTTTTTAAAAGAAAAGAACATAATCTTTCATACCAAACTCTAGGTGATTATTTAAGGCCATAGAGATCTTTATTAAGTTTAAAAATAGAATCTGGTTTTTGAGAGTTTGTAAAACCAGGAGGTTTTTCAACATAAACTTCATCTAATAAATAGATATTTAAAAGGGTATATTTTACATCCATCTGATATAATTTAAAGTGCATATGAGATGCATAAGCTAAAAGAATTTTAATTTCTCCTAATCTAGATACAAGGGAAAAGGTTTCATCAAAATCTATACCTTCTTCCTAATTATATCATTTAGATACTAATCTTGCTTTGTTTTTAGTTATAATACCTTGATCATCTTGTTTATTTCTAAAGACCTACTTATTTCTTATAGCTGGATAATTTGATGGTCTTTCAACTAATTCCCAAAATTCATTCCTTTTGAATTGGTTTAGCTCATATTGAATTGCTAACATCCAACTATCATCTTCTAAGGCTTCTTCAAAAGATTTAGTTTCTTATTGAGATAGAAGTTAGATAATTCAACAAGGTTTCCTATATTTCATCTAGTTCTTATTCTTATTTTTAGGTCTCCTATTATAGTTTCTAAAGGATGATTCTTTAAGGTTCTAGAATATATAGGTAAAACACTTTTAGGTTTATCATTATCAATTTTTTTTGATATAGAATACATTTTATTTTTGTTATTTTCAAAATCATTTTTCAGGTTTTCATTTCTCATGTTGTTAAAAGAGTTAGTGATTTCATCAGTTTAATCTTTCTCTTTAATAAAAGGGTAAGTTTCATCAAACTTCACATGAACTGATTCTTCAAAAATCCTTAACTTTTTATTAAATCCTCTATAGACTTTAGAGGTAGAAGAATATCCTAAAAATGTTCCTTCATCATCTTTTGGATCGAACTTACCAAGATTATCCTTAGTATTCAGAATATACACCTTACATCCAAAAACTTTAAAGTACATTACCATAGGTTTTCTATTATTCCAAAGTTTATAAGGTGTTTTTTGAATATAGGACAAATTAAAACTCTATTCATGATATAGCAGGTTGTTCTTACAACTTATAACCATAAGTAGGTAGGTAGACTATATCATTCAGCATTGTCCTAGCCATTTCTTGAATAGTTCTATTTTCACTTCAACAATCTCATTTTGTTGAGGTGTTCTTAGTACAGAAGAGGTGTTTTAATTCCTATATTCGAACAGAAGGAATTGAATTTCTGATTCTCATATTCTCCACCATGATCACTTATTAATGAAATTAGCTTCAAACCTTTTTCATTTTGAACAATTTTATAGAAACTTTCAAAAACAATAAAACCTTCACTTTTAAGTTTTAGAAAATAAATCCAAGTAAATCTAGAGTAATCATCAACTAAAACACATACATATAATTTTCCATCTAAATTTTATATTCTTGATGGTCCAAACAGATCTATGTGTATAAGTTATAGAGTATTTTATTTAGTAATATTGTTAATGGATTTGAAGGAAGATTTTTGTTTCTTGCCTATTTGACATGCATCACAAAATCTGTAACTATCAAACTTAAGACTAAGTAAATAAGAAACTAATTGTTTCTTAAATAATTTATGTAAAGAATAAATATTAAAATGACCAAGCCTCATATTCCATATCCAAGACTCATTTATCTTATTAGTTAAACAATTCACTTTCTGTTTATATAAGTAATTTAGATCCAAATTATAAACATTATCGGTTCTAGGTGCCCTAAACTTAAGCAGTTTATCTTTAAACATAGAGTGGGAGTTGTTAGAAAAATGAACATAATATCCATCATCACAGATTTGAGAGATAATTATTAGTTTATGCTTCATCACTTGTATATATTGTATGATTGAGACTATTTTTTGATCTCCAACAATTCCAAGTCCAATTATCTTCTTTTTCATTATCACCAAAAGTTACTAGACCTCCATCTATTTGAGTCACTATATTGAAGTTTGACGGGTTTCCACTCATATTCCTATAGCATAAATTGTCCATATACCATATATCTTTTCTTTTTCTATGACATGTTTCCTACAAAGATAATTAAAACTAGAGTTTGTTTTGGTACCCATATACTTTTGGGTCCAACAGTGTTAGTTAGCAAAGATCTGGGAATCCAAATCTGGTTTTTTTCATAAATCATATTTACTTCAGATAAGATATTTGAAATAAAAGTCTTTTTAATTCCAATTATTTTAGGATTTATTAAATAACAGTTTTTTTTATATGTCCTTCTATTCCAAAAAAAATGACAGGTAACCGTTTTTGAGTTGGGAACAAAATAATCCATATATGGTTTAGATTTTTCACCTTTACTTCATATACCAAATATTTTCTATCTAATGATATTTTTACTAATAATTTCATTAAGAATATTTTCTCATTTTGTAAATAATAGAGAATCACTTTTGTAAGTTTCTACTTCATCTTGTAATTCTTTAATCTTATTTTCATGGTCAGCACAGTTTGTGATAGATGAGTTAAATTTTTCAATTAACTCTTTATTTTGTTTAACTAAGGAATATCTTTCTCCTAAAATAACATTGTGAATATTTTTTGAAGATTTTTGTTTCTTTAATAAGGAGTCATATTTTCCATCTAACATTTTGTAATAGGAAACCAATTTATTATTTGAATAATCTGAATCAGAATCAGAATTAGATGAATAAAAGGTTTGTACCTTATCTTCTTCTTCCATAAAGCACATATTTTCTTTTAATGTGATTCTTCTTTTTCTGAATCAGATTTTCATGAGCTGTTGGAGTCTTCAGAAACACTCCAAGTAGACTTTATTGCTATTTTTCATTTATGTTCATAATTATCATTTTTCTGATATATCTTTTCTATCTTTCTCTTTCCACCTTTTATCTAGAGAAAATCAGGTCTTATTTGACCTAATTTATTGCATTCATAGCATATAACTTCCCTTGATTCTTTCTTATCCCTTTTGAAAGGTTTTCTAAATCCTATTTTCTTCTTATAAAACTTCCTAAACTTTCTTGATAATTGAGCTAATTCCATTTTAGAATCAGATGTATCAAAATTACTTTCTTCTATGACTTATTGCTATATTCTTTTTCTTTTCTTATGGGATATTACCTTTAGAGAAGTATTATCATTTTTTACTAATACTTTATGATCTTTAGCATCATCTTGCATTTCAACTTCATACATCATCAGTGACCCAATCAGTTCTCTCATTTTCTGATTTTTGACAGTTGATGATTGTCCAATTGCAGCTGATATACCATTCCATTTAGTAGGTACTACTCTTAGTACATTTAAATATTGATCTACTTGTTTGATATGATCACATAAGGTTGTAATATTATTTATAATCTCTGTAAGCCTTCCATTCATCTGATTGATACTTTCTCTATCAATCATTCTGAATGTATCAAATTTCAATTTTGTTGTTTCATAACTCATTTGTGTTACATTTTATGTTCCTTCATAAGAAATTGAAATGTATTTCCACATTTCATAAGAAGTAAGAAATTTTGAGACATGGTTGAATTCATCTAGTCCAAGACCATAGATAATAGCATTCATAGGTTTAGAATTATCATAGTCAGCCTCTATAGCAGTAGTCCATGTTGAAATATTTTCAGGAATTATATATGGAGTAATGATCTTAGAGTAAACTTTGAATCCCAGATTCTTAAAATATATAATAATCCATGATTTCCATCATCCATAGTTTTTACCATTGAAATAAAGAGAATTAACCATTGAAATTCCTTCTCTCTGATCAATCATTTCCATCTTTGTATAGACCATGTAATTTTATATTATTATAGATTTTTCCAAAATCTATCCAATGATACCAATTATTTGGTCGGAATATACAAATATACACAAGAGGGGGCTGAATTTTGTCTTTTCAAATTTTTACAATTCTACCCCTTGATTTCGACTAATGATTGTGCAGGTAAGAAATGTTTATATTTTGTACAAAATTATGAGCAGTGGATAAAAAAATATATAACATGGGTGTTTATAGTAGTTCGGGGCGTAAAGATTCCCTAGTCTACTCCACCAATTACTCTCTATGAAAGTTTGGTGAATTTCACTAGTCAGATCCTCATATCATAAGACCAATCCACAACTGAGTACAGGCAGTTGACACCTTTACAAACAAGACTACAAACAAGGTCTTTTGGTTCTATAACAGAGAACTGATAAACCACAGCGTAGATCGAGAAGATGATACTCCACCACAACTGAGTAAGAGTAGTTAAAACTCTCAATAAAACTATATTGATTAAAAAGGATTCGGTTTTAACTTTACATTAGAACAGCAACTAAAGGTAGATGGATTTTCTTCTTCAGAAAATATTTTCTTTGAGAAATAATAGTTATGAAGTGATCCGGATGAAATAGATCTTTTAAATAAACACATACATGAATAGCAGTATCACACTTACAAAAAAACTAAATTTTTAATACATATATTTCCATTGTAGCCTTTCTTGGTAGAAAAATAGATTCTAATTGATTGTTTCAGTATATCTAAAAAATATCTTCATAAGAATGCAGTTTCAATCGTTAATACATGTCGCAATATATGGCTCAATATATATCTCAATATATATTCTTCTCTAAATCATACACATATATATATAACAAATTCACTGATACAAGTAAAGAAGATATCCTATATTTTTAATTTAGATCCAAGAAAATTTCTTGATTAATCGTAAGAATTAAAATTCGTGAGACAGATAAAATTAGTCATAACTTCCCTTAAAAATAGGAGAGAATTTCTCCACTTATAAAAATTCTTGGAATTAATCATAACAAGCTTTAGATTATTCAAAAAAAGAGCTTTAAATCATCCTAATATTGTAAAGATCGTTGCACAAAATTCTAATAAAAACATAAATTCAAATCTGTGATGATGAGAATTCGAACGTAAGGTTCCTTCACAAAGCCAAAAAATACCAAAATTAGGGTTCTACTATATAGAAATCATTCTCTGAATGTAAGGTTGAAAATGTAAGGTTCGTCACAAAATTTAGTTTGATTATGCATACATTTTCTTCTCAAATGTAAGGTTACATACTTACGTAGGGTTCTTTAACCATACTTTTTCTCCTGGTCAAATGTAAGGTTTTATCCAAACATAAGTTTCTATATCTATATATTACTATCAATGTAGGTTTTATTAACCATATGCGTTGATATTTCAGCATAACGTATAATACAAATATAGGTTTTGTTCCTTACATTACGTTCTTCAACATATGGTATGAACAGTGTTTCTAGAATACACTTAAGAGAATTCCGAACACTTTGAAGAATATTTTATGTGAATAATATGCTGGAATATAATTCCAAAATAAGGGATATAAAGAATATTAATTTCCTGAAATAAACTTAATGTAATATCATTAGTAAAAAATGAGGGTATTCGTGAGCATCAAAATCAATACTATTTATAGAGTATTGTCGAGACAATACATTCCCAACACTTTTTTCAAAGATGGATACTTCATTTATACCAAATATTATTTTCTTATTTGGAAATGAGATAGAAGGAATTACTTGGGTGTAAAACTTGAAATACATTCTTGTAAATTCTTTCTCCATTTTGTGATCACTCTTCTATATTAATTATTTTAATGGGTAAATATTATCCTAAAAATTGCCTATTTTCCTTTATCACAAATTTGACTCACACTTACAAAACTATTCTTCAATCTATCAATAAATAAAACTTTTTGGGCTTTTAACCTTTGTGTTTTAATTTCAATTGATCCAATTCCCTTAATATTCAAAAAGATCATTGGTAAATTTCACAAAATCACCCTAATGGTATTCAATATCATTTGATAACTTGGTATCTCTTATAATGTTTGATGAGAAACTATAATCAATTATTCAAGTAATACTCTTCTGGTTGGCATTGAGTGACACTTCAATAATAAGAGACTTCTCAGCCTTGGATCTCTGTTGAGTCTTATTTCCTTTAGAAATATATTTCTATTGACCTAGAATCATGTTCATACACTCTTTTATATGTTGAAAGTATTATTCACATTTTACATATTTTTCATCAAGCTCATCAAACTTTATCTGGATAAGTATCATGGTTGGTTTCCACTATAATTTTTCTTACTCATAGATTTATTGCATATATTTATTAGATATTACCCCTTAATCCTGGAATTATATAGTTTTAATGGAGATAAATATAATAATTTCAACCATATTCTTTGTGTCAATAAATTCCACAACACCAATAGTATACTTTGAATCTAGTTATCCCATGAAACTATTGAGTCTATTTATGAAATTATATTTACTATCTCAGAACATTTTCTATCATATTTTTATTGTATTTTAAAGAATTTATATTCTTATGACTATTATATACTTCTTTAGTTGTATATATCATCTTCTGGGAAGTTTCCACAACCCATGTTTTCCTTGTTTGGCATTTAAAAACTACATTTTTAACTAGAATAGATGTGACATTTTCATATATGATGGGTGTGTATTTTACATGAATATGATTACAAAAACCTTAAATATATTTAGATGACATGAACATCACTTACACAAACTTTTCATATTCCTTTATCACTTTCACAAGGGTATTATTAGACATAATACATCTTCACTTGTAGTATTGAGTTCTTGTCTTCTAAAAGTAATATTTTTCTCAAACACCCTTATGATTCTTTCATCCTCAACTATTTTCACTTTGAGAAGCTTGATCTCCTTAATGAAATCATTTTCACTACTATAAATCTCATCCATAACAATTTTTATATTTTTTATTCCCTTATCAAGAGTTTTAACTTCCTTTTTAAGTTGAGTTTTTCTATAAATATATGCCTCATGTTTAGTTCTCAATATGTTCTCCATATATTTTTCTTCTTCTTCTTCTTCACTGCTGGAGTTGTATTATTTTCTATCAACATGTTTCATTAAATTTTTTTCCTTTATAGAAAAATATTCTTCTAATTCGTGACTTGTGTAAGAATATTATTCTTCATATTTACTCAATAGGGTTATTTTATTTTGCCATCTTATTACACTTATTATTTCATTAAACCTCTTATATTCATCGAATGATTTGCATTTATATCTTATTTATGTCTTTTCATCTTCCCTATATTAAATAACTAAAACTTTTAGAGAAAATATGTGGGTAAATTATTTCATTAATTTTTTAAAAATAGTAAATTCTTTTATATTGTCTCAAAATCATCTAATATGAATACTATTTCATTCACTATGGTGATGTAATCAATAAATTACCATCTTTAATCATCCTAATATCTTCAATTTTAACCCTCCAAATATGTATTTGGGGTTCCCTGATATTGAAATTTCCCTCATATATTTTTTTAATTTTCACTCACATTTCTTTTTTTTACCACCATAACATTTTTTACACATTTCCTAACAACGATGACAATATAGAATTTCTAGGGTTCAAATATACCATGTTTATTCTCTTGTTAGAAAAATAAATATGTGCATAACTTGAAAGAGGTGGAAATATCATAGTAAATACTTTGTAATATCCAATTATTACAAAATAAAATATGGTAACATTTGGTCCTTCGATTCATGAAAGTTATTCCCATAAAAATTTTGAACTCCTCATTTTTCCAATGATTTATAAATAGCTATGAATCTTAAAGGAAAGGGAAGGTTCACTGTAAAAAAAAATTAACCACTAATAGAGCCTAAATCAGTCAGGGTACCACTAAAAGTAGGTGAATCAGTAGTACCTATTTTTCTAAAAAATTTATTTTAAATTAAACCCTTTCATGTGATTAAATTCTTGATCAACTCGCCTGAATATTTTTTTCAAATTTCTTCAAAAATAATAACAAACAACACATATAAAATTATTATAGTGTTTGGACTCTATGTAAGATCCTACATATTATTATGTCTAAACATTTATATAATCAATGATTTTATTATCACTATAAATTTTTTGAGATAAAAAATATAGGAAAATTAAGTTCATATTGGATATCATCCACCAATAGAATTTGGATGGTATCATCCAATTCCCAAAAACTATATATGGAATTGTTCAAACTAAAACCACTAGTTCTTCAAGATTTTTTCTATTCTCTTTAGTATGAATCAAATATTCAATACACCACTCGTCACCTCAGTATTAAATAATATATATTCTTCCTGGAAGACTTAGACCACCATGAATATTTAAATATTACCACATTCACATAAACTCCTCTCAGATGTTATTCATGAAGATCTTATCACACATGAGAGAATACACACATGAAAAATATATTCTTCCTCCTAAATAATAATAACTTGAATAATATACATAAGAATATATAGTACTCAACCTCTTTAGAAATATCAGACACATCATAGGTCAATATCCTTCATTTCATCTCTCTCCTAGATAAAGATGATCTCCAATGCAGAATATTATATGTACTTAAATGAAACTCCCCTCTACTAGTACCCCTGTTGGGTCAAAAATGAAGAGATAGAGTGACACCCAAAGACCACCTACAATAGTCCTTAAGTTTGTGACTAACACAAAGGGTATAAAATATAAAATGGGAGGATTGTCCCTCAATAAATAGTTCAAGGACCAGAGATAAGAATAGATACAATAATCAACACCTTTTTATAAATTTAAGAAAACCATCATATCATAATTCATGTTAAGAGAACCAATTAAAAATCCAAAATAAAATTGTACCATGGTAAATTATAAGTTATAAACACTAAAATTACACTAAACTCTAAGATATTAATGTCTATCTCAGTCTCTAAAACCATCGTCGAAATGTGAAAATAGTTTATATATGCATAGGGTGAGGATAATATGTATACTCTGTAAGATCATACCCAAGTACTCTCATGAAAATGTTTTAAGTTCTTGTTAATTCTCCATTGGATAAATAGTATAAATAAACCAGCACTTAAATAGGTCAATTACCAAATCCCAGCCTCACCAATTCTCATTAACCAAATAATTCATCAAAATTAGTAAAATAAAAGGAATGTAAATCAAGGCGCCCGGTATCAATTTTTCAGCTGATCAAACATAGATTATCTTATCAGCATTCATGTGTCTCACATCCATGGTAGTATGGTATCATTAATATAAAATACATCAAACTTATTCACTCATCCTAACATTCATGACCCCCACCATAAATCATATCACAAATCACGACTAATTAAAAATCACCAACATAAGGAATCATCCCAAACTAAGTTATATACATAGGCATCGCCACTAACTAAGACTCTATCACTAGTTATCACCACAAATTAATCCATAATCAATGGGAATCATTGCCCACTAAACCATCATCTCTAAGAATCTCTATAAAATTATTTGTTATCATGGGGAATCACCACTAACTAATTCATTATATCTATCACTAAAGAACGAGTGAGTAAAACACTTAGAACTGAAGACCCTTATTGCACATTGGTATAATGACCCAAAATCCAATATCCCAAAGTTGGTGGTTACTTTATTACATTAGCACTACAAATAAGGGATCACATCCAGAAAGACCAATTAATTTATTAGTCTTGGTAAAATAAATAAATAAATAAAATTCATGGTACAATTGAAAACATAAAATGAAACATAGTTTTCTCTTTGAGTGTGCCATTTTTCTCTTTATTAAATCCCCATATATTAGTCATAATACACTTCCTGATATCTTGGGGAAAGGGAACATAATAAATGGGTGAGATATATTGCATAGTAAGGTTTGTGTATAGAATAATAAACAATGATTAAATAACTCATAGTTAATATGAAAAGGTAAATAACTGAAAACACATGTCATTCAATCAATAACATGAACATAAATAATAATATGGATGGAATATATAATGATAAAATAATTATATATAAGTAATCACGTGTTCTTGATAATTATCCAAGGATATTATAACTAGTCAAATAATCACATGGAAATCAATAACTAATTTCATAATGAAGTAATGAATAATTCTAGAAATCTAAAACCTACCATCGAGATCGTATCCAAGACATTTAAAAATACCATCAAGGCCTAGTTCTATGACATTTAAATAAATGGGTAAGGCCTCAGCTAAAACCTAGGATAGTTTGTCTCATGATCCTTACTAATATATCTAGGTGATATAGAGGATCTATTCATCACTTACCAAGTATAATTCATTCCTCGTATGATTAATAATAAAATATAAATAACATTCCTTAAAAAATCAATAATTTCTCATAATGGATTAAATTGTCACTAAAAATATCAATAATTTTCCCAGTAAAATTGATCATAAACCATACAAATAAATATGGTGAATGGTATAATTAGAGTACATCCTAGAAAAAATACTCAAAAAAGTATGTTTTTATAGATGAAATTACTTTAATGATATTAATGGAATATTTCTTAAGAAAGATACCCTTTTCACTATGATAATATTTTTTAAAATATAAAAATTGTGCACATAGTAAAGAAATAATTTTATTTGAAAAGAACCATATAAAATTGTAAAGGAATATTCAAATCATTGAATCATCATGATAGTGGGAAATTACATTCATGTCATATAAGACGAAAAAAATTCTCACTTTTATATTTAAATTCAAAACATATATTATTCAGAAAACGATGGGAAGATTCCTTTTAAAACAAATAAAATTAATAAAAAGGGAAAATGACTTTAACAAATAATTTTATAGTATTAAAAAAAATTAAAACATTTTTAATAAAAAAGGACATTGAAAATAAATATCCCTCACTAAGTCTTAAAAATAAACAATCCTGAATAAAGATTAGATTATGAAATAAACCATTGCCACTTGGGTATCTTTTGAATCAAAAACCACATAAAAGAAATAACTTTAAATTAAAATTAAAATTACATGAAAACAAATTGATTCATAATATAATATATCAAAGGATTATTATATACACCACACAAAAGAAATAAATGGTGGATATGGAATATATATCATAGAAGTAAAAGTGAGATGAGAAACTCTTACCTCGTGATTGATTGACTTTGTATGTGTTTGAACCTCTGATATAATTAATATATATTTATTTTACATATATTATCGAACCATAGTCATATATAACATACCATATATGATTTATGTAAAATAATTTATCACCCATTTATTTTCAATTCATTATTAAAATCACTGTTTTGGGTGGTAATTGCTTCATTTTTTATGTATGTTTTGATTCGGTAGTTAATTTTCTTATGATTTAATCATGGTTACATAATATAAAAAATATTATTTATGTTATATATATCATAAATAATAAATCTATATATATTTATATTCATCTAATAAGATAGATATATAAAAATAAATTACACCGTTCATGGAGATGGTAGGTCATACATATGGATGAGAATTGTTTTCTCTTTTCGATGGATAGAAAGAATAAAATATGAATAATAATTAATATTTTAAGAATAATATTTATTTAATAAACATTATATATACTCATTAGTTCCATATTTTTATCCTTCCTAGTAAAATGGTGATGAAAAATGAATTATACCGCTACGTGGTGACGGAAAGTCGTATGTATGCACGAGTGGGGTTTTTACTTTTCATAGGATGGAAAAGAGATGGAATATGACTATAACATAGTCATAATAAAATATAAGTATATTTATTAAACAATATTTATTATTTAATTATGGGTAAAACACATGAATAGGAAGTAGAATAAGAAATAAACTTGAAAGAGTCGGTAAAGTCGAATACCTCTTCTTTAGTGGACTCCTTTAGATCTCTTCTTAGGGGACCCTGGGTTACTATTTTGAAAGGTCCATAAACTCAAAACCATGGAAAATGATATTTATAAGAGTAATTGATAGGTTTGTTCAAGATATATGGCTTAATGTGGTGTAAATAAGTAAGGGGTGAGGTGACCTTTTATAATTGAGGTGATGGGAACTTTTAGAATTTCATGAGATATTAAATTAATAAAAATTAGTATTTAATTAAAATGGATCAAAACTCATTTATTTAGATGACTGTATTATAATGGGTCAAAATACTCTCATAAAATAAATATTATACTATTGTTTACTATATTTTTATCCTTATCTTTTGTTTTTACCCCCTTATTAGCCCTTTTTAAACTTACCATGTCAATAGGGTTTTTTTCTCTTTAAGGGTGAATATAATTTATTTAAATTAAAAAAATGCCAATAAATATAAAATAATTGATATTATAAACCATATAATTATAAAATGTCTGAATATATTATTTTTTCTGAATTTTATATCATTTAATAAAATATTATTTTTAAAAATATCAATAATGATAATTTTTAGAATAATTCATTACTTTAACATTAAAAGTATGAAGAAAACACTTATAAAAAATTATTTTATCCCATACATGTCATGTTCATATATAAAAATTTTTTATCACACTATTTATCTCAAATTATATTACATTTAATTTTTTAAATATCATTTATTTTCTTTTCCCATTAATCGGATAATTATTGCGTCAACATTGTGTAAGAATTTATGGTCATAATTTCTTCAGTAAAATTTAAAAATAAATTACAATAATGAAGATAATTATTTTATATATAAAAATAATAATTAAGGTCAAACATATCCTCTAGATAAACCCTTATTAAAAATATTATATTTATTAAAAACAAGAGTGTGACATGTTTGACTTTTCATGAAATAAAATATTATAAAGGTCATAATCTTATCCAAATGGACATAAAATGTCATATAAATTAATATTGGATGAATATAAAATAATTAGACTCATAAATAATATCAATTCAAGTTTTATTGTTATTTTAAAGTTTTATCATTTTTTATCTATAATTACATGATTTACACTTTATCATGGTAACAAAAAATTACCAATGTTACTATTCAATTTGATGAAAAATAAAAATAAGATATCTTCTAAATTCATACCTCATGATTCCAAATATGGAATCCATTTTTTTAAATCAAAACAAAAAATTTTGAAGAATTTAATTTAAAATTAAAACCCAAAATGCAATGAAAATAAGTTTTTCAGAAAAATGCCTTTTTAGTAAAAATTTATTTTTATAATAAATTAAATCATAAAATTGTTACAATGAAAATAATTGGATTATTAATGTTATTAATGATTTAATTTTACTTTGAAATATTTTTAAAACAAAATTGTACTTTGTAAATATTTGAAATATAAATACATTTTTCAATAAAAAAAATAGCATTTTCAATATTCACTATAAAATCAACCTTTTTGGAAAAGTACCAAATATTAACCCTAAGATAATTTTGATATGATGATTTAAAAAATGATATTATTTTCATAAAATTCAATATATATATATATCATAAATTATTTATAATATTTTTCCAAAAAATCAATAAAATTATTTTTGAAGAAGACGTATTTCTAAAGCATAGAAAAATTAATAAAAAATGAGTTCTTATTTTAAAAGAATTAATTAAACAATTTTTATTGATTATATACTTTATATATATATTTCATAAAAAATTTAATATTATTCATTCCCCCTAATTTAGTGGCTATGTTATAATGGTCATATTTAAATAATAATATTTTATTTTTCATTAATGATTGGTGTTGTGTGTTGTATATGCTATCGAACAAAATGATATTTTAAAATCTCAATATTTCATGCACCAAAATCTATAAATGAAATAAAATTTATTTAAAAAAAAACATATCATAAAAAATTGGGGTGTAACACCCCCCCCCCCCTTCAATAAATTACACCCTCGCAACATTAATCGGTTCTTGAAATCAAGAGTTTGACATTTAAACATTATTTTATATAAAACCCACATTATAAAAATGTTTAATATAACTTACATTTAAAAATAGGGAAAGGTAAATATTAATTCCATCACAAAACTAGGATTCTGAATAGGATAACTCTAGTGGGAAGTGATAATATGGACATGGAATAAAAAAATTTACACCCATGTTTTAGTAGATAGTAAAAGAGAACATGGTCATAAGAAATTTAACCACCAAAAACCCATAAATATCTGATAGGTTAAAATTCCATTTAATTATTAGTAAGAATTTTTAATTGATAAAATTATTATTTAAACACCCTTTTCCTAAAGTCATGGGATTCTTTTACTATCCTTAAAAGGTACTTGAGAAAATGAACATACTTGATTTATTTCTATGTTATAATCACAATATCATCTTTGGTTTTGCTTCAATCATTTTTCACATTGTCTATAATTCTATTAAATGGATATTTGGGATGAATTTTTTTATTCCTGAAGCATTAAAATAATCATTTAATGACTTATAAGATCTATAAGGCATTCTTTCAGCCTCTAGACATTTACCAAAAACAAAATTATTATCATAGTTTATCTGATATGATAAATCATACTTTAACCTCAAAAAATAATATCCAAAGTTCAAATCAATCCATTACATAAGTAGTTAACTTTAAGGATCCTCCAAAATATGTCAATACAAATTCAAAAATACAATAATACAGGAATAAGGTCGTTAATTTTCCAAAATCAATTAATCATTAATCCCCTATAAATTATCTCTTAATGTAACAGGTAAAAACCTTGATCGTATGTTTTATAAAAACATGCTAATAAATTTAATCCCCCTAAAACCTTATTCAAAAACATGAATTCATACAAAAATTAACTCCCATGTTATTTATTAAATAAAATATCATATTATTGAAAATCTAAAAATGTAGCAAGCTCCATCATGAATTAATTTTTCATAAAACCACTAACCATTTTCATGGTCACAAATAAATCCAATGTACTTCTTCAACATCAGGAAAATGTTAAGGGTTATCTTAATAAATAATTCTCCAAAAATATAACCTTACCACTAGTCAATTTTCTTAGTTATCAGTACCATTAAACATGTGATTTCAAATCCTTAATAAAAATTGTTGTAGTATAATCTTTATACATTTCGTGATTCTTATAACCAAAATATATTGGATAAAATATTTCTACAAAATAATTCATGAATCAAAATACACATGAACATTGATAATTCATATTCAATTAAAGAAATAGAATAAGCTTGACCAAGATCACTTTGCTTCTTGTGAGTTGTATTACCTTATCTCTTGAAAATTTTATATAGTTCCCCATCTTGTCCTAGTTGAACCATTGAACATTGGAAAAAAAATTATATCCCCATGAAATCATTAGCCTGGTGGACTTTATCCACTAAATTATAAAAAACTCTCATTCCATTCAATCAAGTACCATGGTGGTTCTTTCCAAAATTATCACATGTGATAAAATCATTATATCCCTTCATCCCTTTATCCATTATTATCTATGTTGTCATTTTCTTGTATTGTATTTATTCAATGAAATAAGACTGGAAGAATTATTTATCAGTCTTGATGGAACATGATTCTATGTCATCGTATGGGAATAATGTTCTGGAGACTAGTTCCCTTTGAAGGATTAGTTTAATTCCATCAAAGAAATGGGCAATAGTACTCTTTGGATTATGTATGTTGTCTATAGCATGTCGGGAAACCTTGCGATGTTAGATTCATGCTCATCAACACTTTTCTCTTCCTTTAGTCTCATACTCAAGAATATCCTATCCATATTTTATCATTATTCTCAAGGAAAATATTTTCCCAATAAAATTTCATAAAATCCTTCTATTACATGATTGTTATTTCTTCCACGTCCTTATTTTTTTGAATCAATGACCACAATGAATCTAAATCCTCTAAGAGATGATAATAATCCATGACAACTTTTTCTATTTCATTATATTCTAAAGTGATAAATATCTTTTCTATGTAAATTATCAATCTATAAGCTAGAAATGGATTCATAGTTCCATTGAATGATTGAGGATGTTGTAATATGGATAAGTTTAACATTGTTACACCACATTTTGAGTCAAAATACTACTTTATAAGAGCATGGTTATTTCACATAACCTGAGTCATATATCCCAATATAGTTATAATTTGTTCATATCTAGCTGCAACTCTAGCCCCAACTTCATTATCTTTCCTAGGAGTTCAATACCTACTTGGATTATACACATTGATATGGTTTATATTCCTTCCACTATGATCCATTTTTGAAAAATGGAATACGTTATATTATATCATAAAATTACGAAACATAATGTATAATCTCAAAACTAGTAAATCACTTAACCTAAATTGAGAACTAACCTCTAAATCATAAGCTTGGTTTCTTTTGGAATATTTCAAGAGTCTGTCATAGGGTTTTTCTATAATTTATGTTTTCTTAAATCTATTCCCCAAGGTTTCTAATAAACATCCCCTGATACAAAATGTAAATACCTCAATGCTAGTAGTCGGGAGTCAATAGTTACTTTATTAAATTGGTACTAGATAAAAGGAATCACATCCATATGGACCGAATATTTTAATAGTCTTGGTAAACTAGATTAATACTTGGATGTTACATTAAATTTGAAAAAATATAGTATAACATGTTATTTTCTTTGAGTGCATCATTATTCCTTTTAGAATATCACTACATATTAATAATAATACATTTCCAAGTGTCCAAGAGAAAGGAAACATAAGAAAGGGGTGAGATTTAATACTCCGTAAGGGTATGAATACAATAGAATCTATCATAAATAAATAATGCATAACCATTATGGAAAGGTAAATAATTGAAAACTCATTCCATTCAATCAGTAACTTGAATATGATCAATAATATGATAGGAATAAATGATGATAAAATAATGCCATATAAATAATCACATGATCTTGAAACTAATCCATGGATATTATAACCAATCGAATAATCACATGGACATCAATAAATAATTTATTAATAAAGAAATGAATAATGTTAGACATTGAAAACATATCATAGAGGCCTTTGCCTAGACATCTAAAAATATCATCAAGGCCTTGGGCTATGATATCTGAATAAATGGGTAGGGCCTTAGCCAAAAACTAAGGTAGTTTTTCTCACACTACCACAAAACTGGGTTTCCGCATTTCTACTATTTAACTGCGCTAAAAAACATTGTTAAAGGGGCCCCCTTTATTAGCGCTTCTTTTACTAGCGCTGATAAAGGATGGGATTTATCATCACTTTTTTTTAGCACTGATAAAGTGTATATTTAAAAAAACATGAAATATAATATATTGATATATAAGTATATTTATATTGATATAAATATAATATATATTTTTTAAATATTTTTTAGATAAGTATAAATAGACTATTACATTTAATATATAATAATTTTAGTGAAAATAGATTTAAAATATTTTTAAAAATATTATTAATAAATAATTTTCTAATTATCAATGACTAATAATAATTTAATAACAATTTTAAGACTTAAAAAATCAAAAAAAATAATAAAAGATCTAAAATATGTTTAAAAGGTAACTCAAACTTCAAACAGCCATAACTTTTGATTCGGGTGACTGTTTGAGCTCTACAGTATATCAAGTCAAAGCCTACGATGATCACTACGTGATAGTGATCCAAGGGAACCTTTAATCACATTTTTAGAGGCCAAAAAAGGCCCATAAGGCCTCCAAAACTGAGTTTTTTAGTCTAGATACCTAAAGTCGCTTTAGTAAATATTTTTAGGATAAAATAATATAATTTATAAATTATGAGAATTTTAACATGAAATTTATGTAGGATTTAAATCTTATAAATATTTAATTTTATATAAATTAATTACGACAATAAATTTTCAATAACTTAAAACAATACGTAATAAACTTATGTTTTTATTAAAGGTAATATAATTTAAATAACCATTTTTAATGTATTTTTTTAAAATAATTATTTTGAATTATGATTATAATTATTATAATAATTAATTGAATTATTATTAAATAACCTGAATTTATTTTTAAAAATATAATTATTATTAAATTTTAAAAATAAAACAAAAAATCATTCTTTTATATTAATAAATAAATTAAAAATAAAAGGAATATTAAAAAATAGGAACATTTTGAGGGTGGAGGGGTGCATCGTGGCCTAGGTAGGGAAAGTAGGGTTTCTTTCTTAGGTGTGGGTTGAGTAGTAAGATGAGGCCGATGTTGAGCCGCCTGGGGGAGTTGATCCGAGCACCATGAGCAATGAAGTTTGGGTTGACTGAGGGAGAAGTTGAGCGTGGAACCAAGTGTGATCATCAGTATGAATTCATCTAGAATAAGATTGGCCACCATCATATGTGGAATAAAGCAATGTAAATGGTCTCAATTTTAGTTAGGGTTCAGTTTCTGGTAGATAATTTGATCTATTCATAGTCTTCAGATCTTGTAGGTAGGTGTTTTGTTTTCTTTATAGATTTATGAATCATCTAGTTTCATCATATTCCTTATTTTTCCTCAGATTTTACCGTCGTCCTTGGGTATATATTGTCATTTTAGTTTTTTTTATGTGGTATTGATATTATATGCATCAATTTGGCCTTTTCAATTACATATATCTTCGATACATTTTCCTTTGAAAGTTATCCTATGAATTTGTCATTGTTTCAAGATTCTCATAGATTTCTTATGATCTAACTACTGTAGAAAATTTTTATATATTATAAATTACTCAATCTATAAATTTCTCACTGATTTGTTTTATAATTTCCACTAATGAACATCTTTTTCCATTTCCATTTTGTCAAATTTTGATTCCCTAATTATATATCCAATTGGCAGCAAATACATTTTCAAATTGAGCTTTCTCTACAAGCAATTCGATGGAACTACATATATTCAGATATTTTATTCATCTAAATTTTATTATATAAAAATATATGTATATCAGTAGAATCATAAATATAAATTATATATTTATATTCTATATAAACATTAGACTTATAAAGGAGGGTTCATTCAATATTACCTTCTTTCTTCACTCTTCCCTTCCTTCTAGTGAGTCCAAGACTTGAGCATAATTGCTTTTGGTTCATTTATTTGAGGTAGGGGTTATTTATTTTTTACAATTTATATATGTATATTTTTATATGTATTTTATTCTCTTAAATTTTATAAAATCATGTAAGGGTTTAGTTTAATTTATCAATTTATTTTTAAATTAAATATATATATATATATATATATTTGTGTGTATGTGTATTTAAGAATCTATCTAACCATTTTAATAATTTATGAATGCAAGGGTATGATTTATTTTTTTATCAGTTTATGTTTAATTTTTAAATACATATACATATACATATGTATATATATGTATGTATATCTATATAACTATCCTTAATTATCTTCAGAACTTATAATGTAAGGTCTATTTTTGTATTACAATTTACATAAGTATTTGTTATTCTTCTAATTTTATAAAATCTTGTAAGGCTTTTCATTTTATTCTACCAAAACATGCTTGATTCATAAAGATATAAATGTGTGTGTGTGTGTGTGTCTAGTACATATATATTTATATTGATATATTTATATTTATTTGTTTTAAGAACTAAAAAGTTGTAATCATTTATTTTCGAATTTGTATGCAAGGAGTTAATGTTTTAATGAAACATGTCATAATATATTTTTTTTAAATAATAACAAAATATTTTTTTGTTATAGTTTACTTAAAATTAATTACTTAATATTTTATTAGTTAATTAAAATCTTTTACTTCAAATTTTTTGCTTTAAATTTCTTATCTAATCATTTTTATGAAGGCTTTTTGTTCTAACCTAACGAGTTTTTCCAAAGATGATATATCATTATTAACTGATCATTTTTTATTTTATTTATTCTTCCACATCCTATGAATATTATTAAATTATTTTGATAAAATAACACAATTTTATCCCATATAATAAGATTATATTATGTTAATTTAATAACCTATATCCATCTTCTCTTCTAAAAAATGGTAAACTGTTAAAACCAATGAAGTGAACTTAAATGATTAACTAATTGTTTATAGTAGGTAAGAGGTAAAATAAAAAGAATAAAAATCATTAAAAAGGTTCTTAAGAAATTAAATAATTATCATATGTTTATTATTCACGAAGAAAAACAACATATGTGATGATTTGGACTGAAGGTAAGGGACTTTATTTTTAAAATTCTTATTTTAATGATTTATTTTTCAAATATTTTTCTTCCATGTATATATTTTTAAAATCATATAATCAATGTTTTTATATGGACATAA
The DNA here is from genome assembly GCA_963277665.1 of Viscum album. Classification (NCBI taxonomy): domain Eukaryota; kingdom Viridiplantae; phylum Streptophyta; class Magnoliopsida; order Santalales; family Viscaceae; genus Viscum; species Viscum album. The sequence goes on along the minus strand of OY728155.1, from coordinate 1,785,174,979 downwards.
AGGATTTATAAATGAAATTTTATGTATCTCTTGACTTTATATTAAAATGTTTTTGAAAGGAATCTTTTTACATGTTTTATATCGAACATTTGGGAAAAAAATACAAAAGGAGTGCTTTATTTTAACATATATAGTGAAAATAAATTTTACCATCATCATAACCATTTTTTTAATTTTATATTACGCTACAAGCTTTCATGTTTTATTCAGATAAAAATACTCTTTCCCTTTTTCATGGTATTTTGGTATTGAAAAATGGGTTTTTAAATGTAGAGGATATTTCAATATCTGAATATGTTTTCTTATGGGTTAAAAGAATATTTTATGAGTGTGATGTTGATAATTGGAAGATTTTATGTGTTATGATTATATTATTGTTCTTAAAAATTATTTATGACGATGGTTATGAACCAAGGATAGGTGGTTATATTATAAACCATGGATGGGTGGGTCCATGATATCCCTCCAATTCATTTGGTATAGAAATCGATTGTATAGTTATTACATTTGTAAGAGTGATATGTTAAATGATGTCCTGAGATACCATTATGATTTATTTTTTATTTCTGTGAGTTTTTATGGTAATCCTATGTTTTCCAAAAAGGTAAGAAATGAGGTTAATTTCCAAGAGAAAGTATTTACTACTTCTTAAGAGTGAAAAGAATAAATTTGTGAAAAATTATTCATGCTTTTTCATGTTTTTAATGAAACATTTAGGATTTTTATTTTTACATTAATTTTTCTTATGAAATTATTTATTAAAATATTTGGTAAATGAAGGTGTTTTCTTGGGTAAGGAAAATGTTTAATTTTATCCCAAATCTTACTTTGAAAAGGAAAATATTTGTAAATAATCATGTAATAACTAGTTTCTTTTCTTATACCCGTTACTGATCTTGTTATCCCCATCCCAAGTATCAAAAAAAATTCACAGGTTTTAAAGACGAATAAGAATAAGGAATAATTTGAATAGAAATTCAAGAAAATATTTCATAAAAAGAAATCATGTTTTATTTTAAAAAGTTTTATAATTTGGAAAAAATGGATACTAATTATAAGTTTACACTTTGTATATATATGGGTTTTTTATGTAATAGTTATGACCTAGCTCTCTAAACCTCTAAACCTAAAAGATCTTCATGAATGTAAGAAAGTGAATTCTTGTTTAAATTCTATAGATTATGTAATTTTTAAGGTCATGTCCTTATACTGATCAAAAACTTTAACCTTCCACTCCTAAGTCTCCTCTTGGATCAATCCATAATTCTATAGAATCTAGAATAGTGGTACTATCTTTCCCCAAAGTAATTTCTCACTTTGGTATATAATCTATACCAGGCACTCCATGTATGATACATTAAACTCCAACTTCACATCTTTAAAATCGATTATGTGTGTATTATCATGCATATACATTAAAATATGAGACACATGAAACACATCATGCATATATTAGTAGTGAGTAGGAATATCCTATAGGTATTACACTACCCCCACCCACTAATTGATCTCAAAGGGTCTAACATAGTGTGGTGCTAGTTTCCCTTGAATTCACAAATATCGATGGTCTATCCTTAGAGTCACTCTTAGGAAAACCCAGTCACCTAGAGTAAACTCCAAAGGTGTCCTCTAATAATATTAATATGAATTATATCTATTTTGAAGTTTCATCAACCTCTTCTAAATTATATACATTCTCTCAAAGGTCTCATGTACTATTCTGGGCCCTATAACTATTTCCTCAATATCCTCATGCCAACAGAGCAATGAATGAAATGGCCTACCATATAGATCCTCATAAGGTTATATATAAATAAAAACCTATTTACTATTTTTGTATATGAACTCAACTAAATATAGGTAATAATCCCAATATATAATATGGAAACCATTCACTTGGACTTTCCTTCAGTATGGGTATGGTATATTATACTCAATATCAGTTGAGTCCCTAAGGACTTCTGTAAGACATTCCAAAAACATGATGTAAAAATTGTCACTATGTTGGATATTTTTCTCAATGTAAATCCATATAATCAAACTATATCATACACATATATCGTTCCAAGATCTTATACTGATGAGTCTTACAGATCGGTATGAAATTAGAATCTTTTCTCATCTGATAAATAATTTTCCAAAAAACATTACAACTCCTTGGGGTCCTTAGTAACCCCATCACAAATCCCATCACGACATCTAAAACCTTCCACATGATCATAAAAAAGTGGTTAAATAATATCACCCAAACACTAGTTCTCAACTTCTATCCTCTGGAAAGTAAGGATTTGAGAAGCAAATCCTTCAATGAACCTATTCATTGCTCGACAGCAAAACTCTCACCTAATTTCATGGTAAATATTTTTCACCCAAAGATATACCACCAACTTAGAGGTATGGAAGTCCCTCGTCGTCTCCTTTCTAATATAATTAGTTAATAGAACTATCATATGCACAAATATCACATTATCATCACTTAAAATACACCCGGGTATTTAACCACCACCAGCTGGCTATTCTCACATCTCAGAACATTCTGGTTAGTCACTTCTACAACCATTACACATTATACCATGGGATATGTGACAAACAAATGATTACATGTCATCAATACTTGATCCATATATTCATCCATCCCCTATTCATGCAACAATCTCATCAATCACTACTATTATCACAAACCAATCCATGGTACCACCCAATCGGACAGATGACCAGGCCCATGGCATGTTCCGAGGGGCATTCCCAATCCCCATGGGCTGGAAACTAGTGTCTGGGTATCAAAAATGAAATTTTGGTAATTATTTGACCCATAATAAATAATCAAGAACAATATTAAAAACAACACATCATACCAATATCGATATCCATAACCAAAAGAGGTGAAATAATATAATTTAAATATTTTACAACATTAACCAAAAACCAAAAATACCAAAATAGGGAGGGGTTAGCTAAAAATCCAAAAACCTCAATGAAATAATATATCCATCACCATCATTCCACCTCCACTGACACCTTCAAGAAAGGACCACTAGCAACCAAATCCACCATTCATAGCCACATAACATCTTGCATTTAAATGGGTCATACATAACACAGTCTACATACACACAAAGGTGTATGTAGGGTGTGATCCAAATCATAGTAGGATTCCACCAAAAAGAAAGATTTCATGCCATAACATTAGATGATAAATTAACATGCATGTTTTGATAAAAATAATGAAATCACCTTCAATAAAATATTTTAATGAAAACATTTTAAGAAAACATGTTTGAAGGAAACATGATTTATAATTAGAAATAATACAATGTCCACCGTATGTTGATGGTGATCACCAAATCACAATATATAACTACCTCAAGGGAAATACCTATATGTTCTAGCACTAGTGGGACTCTAGGAACCTCTTATCTTGATGAAACATGGTATAGTGACCAAAATCCACATCATCATCATGCATGAGCCACTAGAGGGGAATCCATCACAAGGTCTAATTATCTTAAATCATCATCAAGTTTAGTTAGTGTTGTTTTATCAATCCTGCTAGAAGAAACTAGCCCTTATCCCTTCCAATCCAACTAGCATACTAGTCCTACTCCAACCACCTAGATACCTAGGATTCCCTTTATGCTTAGTTTTCATTTCACATGTCATGTAGATAGCCAATTTCATATACACAATCCAAAAATCATGGGTACACACAAAAAAACCACCATTTTTCATAATAAAAAACTATTTCAAATCTATACATACACCAAATACAATTTAAAACATAATTCACACCACTTACACAATTTATGAAACATATTAACGAAGATTAATAAGGAAACACACATGTAACACCACTAATCCTCTTTAGAAAACCATCTTTCAACATATACTCACCTCGAATCCTTTTTAAAACACATTCCTCACCTTTCACACATTCCATAAAACACATTCAAGGAACAAAGAAAGCATAACAAAATCATATAATAACTCTAAATCATGGAATCACCTACCTCACACTTAGAAACTTACGGAATTCTGTGGAAAACCACAAATGCACCTCAAAGTAACCCTATTAAGTCAAGATCGAACCATAAACATCAATATTTTACCCAAAATCTCAATATTTAACATTTATTTAGTCAACCGGACTACTGTATGAAAGAGAACCCAAGAAATATGGAACAAGAACCCTAGAAAATGGAAGAATCTAAGAAAATAGAGAATTAATTGATGATTCTTGAAGATCCAAGTCCAAATACACCCAAAAATTGAAGTTAAAGAGGGAAAAGGGGGATAGGAGGAAGAAAAAAGGTATGAAAATATCATCTGGTCTGAATTAGTGTGATTTGGTGTTAAAATGGGGGGGTAAAAATGAACATTTCTAATATTTTTGACCTGGACAGGACACATTGTTTTCCAAAATAGTTTAACATGTCATGTGGAAATCTTATGGTCTCCTCTGTCCAAGAGGAAACTAGACACACAGTTTCCTATGGGAGTGTGCATGCTTGTCCAGTAGGTTGTGTGTCCTGAACAGTGCCATTGTCTGGGGAGCATGGTTTCTCCAGGGCTAGTATACAGTTTCCCCTAACCATGTGAAAACTGTGTTTCACCTTCTGTAGAGTCCAAAAACTAAATTTTTCTCAAAAAATACTGAGGAAACTAAGGAATAAATATAAGACCAAAAATAAATAGAAAAACACCTCAAAATAAAATCATGGATGTGATAATTCTCCCCATTATGAAAATTTTACACCCTTAGAAATTCATTCTAGAGTCTGATCTGAGAACAAAAATGAATAATTCTCCTCAACCCAAGACTTCCACTCTCACGTCTCATGCTCATCATTACCATGCTACCAAATAAATCGCGCTAATGGGATGGAATTCCCCTAAATAACTTTATCTTGGGAATCCACAATATGTATCAGCTGCTCAAACAATGACAAATCTGGTTCCAACTCTAATTATTCCTATTTCAACACATGATATGGGTTTGGGGTATATTAATTTAACTGAGATACATAAAAAATATCATGAATTGATTCCAAATGGGTTGGAAAAGTTTACTATTATTCCACCCAATTAATTAACTTAGTAATCTAAAAAGTTCTGACATACCTTTGAGTAATATTTCCTTACTTACCCAAACAACGGTGACCCAAGTGAGGTGCCACTTTCAGAAACACTCGATCACCCACAAATAATTATAAGGCTTGGCATTTCTAGTCATAAAAATACTTGTGGTGACTTTAAGATGTCAACAAACATTGCATGATCAACCAAACTTTCTCAGACATATCCTGCATGATAATTAGTCCCAACAATGAGGTCTCACCCACCTTATCCCAGCATAAAAAATATCGGCATAATCGACCATAAAGTGCATCAAAGAGTGTCATTTTTTATAGTATTGGTAACTATTATTATATTAAATTAAACCAATCCAAATTTTAATCCCATGAGCCACAAAAATCTAACACACATTCCCAGAGTATGTATTCCAGAATTTTATTTTCTTTCTCTATCTAACCATACATTTGGGGATGGTATTTCAAGCTCAGCTTGATCTGCGACCCCATTTCCTTATGGAGGCCTTCCCAAAATCTTGAGGTAAATTAGGGTTCCTTGTCTAAAATGATAGCCAACAGTACACTTAGAAGCCTAACTATCTCTCACTAAATCAAATCTGTGATGAAAGGTTTAAACTGAACACTATCCAATAACACACCTCCACTGTTATCTATGGTCTCTAGATTCAAATGAGAAAAAAGAACCATAAAATTCAACTCGTCATTGTACCCCTTCAATGCTTTCACTGATACTTTCCTACTCAAGGTATCAACAACTACATTACATTTACCAAGGGTATACATGAAATCAAAATAGAACCCCTGAAGTTACTCAACCCAACAACACTACCCCAAATTTATATCCTTATGAGAGAAAAATTAGGCAAAAATCTTATGATCTGAGTAGACCACAAACTTTTCCCCTAAGAGATAATAATGCCACATCTTCAAGGAATGCATCATCACCACCAATTCTAGGTCATGGATTGGGTAATTCTTTTCATGCGGTCAGAGTTGGCGATATCCATTCGCCACCACATGATCAACCTATATCAGCATATAGCCAAGTCCCATACCTAAGACATCATAATAGACTAAAAATCCATTTCCAGATTTAGGAAAATCAAAATAGGGGTTGTGGTTAACCACCTCTTAATATCTTCAAAGGATTCTTGACAGTCTAGGCTCCACTCAAACATTAATTATTTTTAGGAAATCACAGTCATGGGTGAAGCAACCTAATAAAATATTGAAAAAACTACCTGTAATACCCTATCAGGCCCAAAAAACTTCAAATCTAAAAAACATTCCTTGATTTTTTTCATGAAATTACAGTATTAATCTTCATGGACTCCCCTAAACCCCTAGTTTTGAGATCACATGACTCAAGAATTTCACCTCCTTGGTCTATAATGTGCACTTTTAAAACATTTCATATAGATGATGATCCCAAAGAGTGCCCAACACAATACTCAAATGCTGCTCATGCTCCTCCTCAGTCATGGAATAAACTAGGATGTCATCTATAAATACCACAACAAAAGATTCAAGATACTAGTGGAACACTCAGTTAATAAGTACCATAAAGATCATTGGATAATTCTTCAACAAGAAATTCATGACCAAATACAATGACGGGTCATACATACTTTGGAAAGCTGTTTTCGAAACATCCAACTCCCTAATTCTATCCTAGTGATACCCATAATGAAAATAAATATTTGAGAACCACCTCGTTCCCTTATGCTGTAAAAATAGGTCATCAATATAGGTCAAAGGGTATTTATTCTTGATCCTCACCTTATTCATCTTCTGATAATCAATACAGAACCAGAGATATCTACCGACCATCATAATAAATAGGACTAGGGTTTCCTAAGGTGAGATGCTTGGTTGAATGAATCATTTGGATTCCAAATCATCCAGTTATACCTTTAATTCTATAAAATTTTTAGGGGGAATATGGTTTGAGGGAAGAGATAATATCTATATTCTCAATGCCAAATATATTAGGAATTACAAATCCCACTCTGGAGGAAAACCTAAAAATTCATCTGAAAATACCTCTAGAAACTCATCGATCATAGGAGGTAATCCACCCTCAGAAGCACCATCGTCATCCTCCTATGTGAGCAATGAGATATGAAAAATGAGGTTTCCCAATTTTGAATGCGAAGGTTTAGAAAATATCAAACGAGCATCCCATTCACCTCGAAAAACATGAGTACTCCCATAAGGTTCTACAAAACTCACTCACCACTGATAACAATTGATGTTCACCTAGAAGGGAACCATCCAATCCATATCTAAGATCACATCAAAGAGGTCCATTTCTAGAACTAATAATTACCATTCCAACTTGATCCTTGACATGGTGAGTGTATAAGATGAACACCTTAAACCCTACTCTCACTTCTTACCTACCTGTGTCATAAACTCCATCGCATACGGCATAAGATTGGTTGAAAATTACAAAATATCCACAAGATTGGAAAAAATAAAAGAAATAGAGGCACCATTATAAAACAACAAAACAACAATGGATGATTCGATAATAATGGTAACTAGAACTATCACAGGTCCAACATTAGACACCACTAGTGCTTGATCCAAACCATGAAGAGGTCTAGTGTTGTCCTAATACTAAAAATGACCACTAGAGTGCAACTCTTCCTTTAAATAACTATGTCTAGAAGTGGATCCAATCCTAACTCCATGACCACTAAAATTAGAACCCACTATCATAGATGGTTCTGAATCTATTTACATTCCCCTAGAAGCTACAAATCCTACACCACTTTGATATGGGCATGCCACCTTGAAAAACAGTTACATGTTCCCCATAGTCAAACACTGATGGCATGGTATTGGATGATATAAACATGAAGAACACACATTCCCCACCTTTCCAAACTGATAATAGAGAATAAATATAGCTCATAAATTTATAGATTAAAGAGGTATATAAGTAAGTCCTGAACTACAACATCCCTTCTTCCCCTGCTCATCATGATTCCTCTTCTTCTTATAAGAACTTCCACTACATTGGACCACTGGTGGCACTACTCTAGAAAAACAAGAGTTTTCACTATGATCGATCACCACCATCAAAGCATGATTAACCACCTCCCCATAAGTCTGCAAATTGAACAAGAAGTATTGAGATTGGATATCTTTCTAAAACGCCATTTCAAACTTTTGGGCCTTAATCTTCTTGTTGGAAACCACGTCAGGTGTGAATTGAACTAACTATACAAAGTGATTGGAATATTCCATCATGGTCTGATCCCCCTAGTGAAGATCCAGAAACTCCCAAGTCTTGGTGAAGTCCAAGGACTCTAGGAAATACTACTCACTGAAGACAACATTTAAATCCTTCCAACCCATATTCCCATGATTTCCATATTATACCACTGAGTCCCACCGCCTCTAACTAGGACCTACCAACAAAAAAAATGCACAATTCACCTTCACTACCTCAAGAGTGTCAAGAGACCCAAACATTATCTCTATTTTCTCAAGACACTTCTCTACCTTTAGGGGATCTGTGCTACCCTAAAAGGAAGGAGTCTTGTTCTTGAAGAACTACTGATCTTTTTCCTTTAATGGAATCGATTCGGATTCCCTAACTTGATCAAGTCCAAGGCCTACTCCCTAACCTAAGGAATTGATATCTTGAACCATGGATTCCATTATTCTTTGATCAATCAATGAGGGATAAATCTCTTCAAACTCTTCTCATGGATACACAAGTTATCTCTATGGAGGCATCAGGCTACATCAACCAACAACCACAAGAAAAACCAATCAATACACCATTATGAAAAATTTCATCCAAAAAAAAATTCCCAAATACTTTCATAGATCAAATAAAAACCAAATACATCATAATAACATGCCAAACCAAACTACTCCACTCCAACCAGATGTCCTTATATAGTATATAGCATGTACCTCTCACCTAAAGAAGAAGTCAACCCAATTTCCAACATCCCATGGAAACTCAAGGCCCATTACAAGGTGTGTTCTCTAGACACACCACTTGTAACCAAGCCTTAATACCCAAAAATCATAGCTCGTTTCCATCTAGACTCATCCCAAATAACCTAGCCTAAATAAATGTTGAAAACCATGAATTGATACAATTTTTTCATGAACCAAGCTGGGGTTCCACCCAACCTAGCATGTCACATATCTTGAGGGTCATTACTGGTCCCCAAGGCTGAAAACTAGTTCCTTGGTATCAAAAATTCACTCTTGGGAATTATTTCACCCATAATAAATAAGCAAGAAAAATATTCAAAATAAAACATCATAGCAAGAATGTTATCCATAACCAAAAGAGGAAGAAAAATTAAAGTTAAACATTTTCTAACTTTAACCAAAAACTTAAAATACCAAAACATGGATGGGTCCAACTACACGACCCAAAAAACTCCATACAACAAGGGTAAATTGCCCTCAATCCACCTCTACTAACACCTACAATAAAGGACCATTGAAAACTAGTTCCACCATCACCACCATGAAACATCTTTCCTTTACCTGGGTCAAACATAATAAAGTGTACATACTCCCAAGGGTGTATGTAGGGTGTGAGACAAAGATAGTAGGATTACACCCAAAATAAATATTCCATGCCAAAACATTATAAGATAAATTAACATGAAAATTTTAAGAAAAATAACAGAAGCACCTTCAAGGAAATATTTTAAGGAAAACATTTTCAAGAAAAAAAATTCAAAAGTAGCATGCTTTAAAATTATAAATAAAACAAGTTCCACCATATACCAAAGGTGAGAACCACATCAAAAGAAAGCCCCATGTCATGGGAAATCCATATAGGTACTTGCAATATTGGGACCCTAGGAACCTCATATCTTGGTGAAACATTGTATAGAAACCATAACCCACAACATCCTCATGCACGATCCACTAGAGGGGAATCTATCCCAATAACTAGTGGTCTCCAATCATAATCATGTTTAGTTAGTGTTGTATCATCAATCCTTCTAGAATAAACTAGGACTTGTCCCCACCAATCCAACTAGAATTTTAGTCCTAGTTTTCCCACCTAGAGACCTAGGAATCTTTTTGTGCTCAATTTTCATTTCACATGTCATGTAATTCACCACTTTCACATACACAAGCCAAAAAATATGATTAAACATGATAAACCACCATTTTTCATAAGAAATCCCACTTTTAAATCTATATTCACACCAAATCCAATTTAAAACATACTTTGCACCACTTACACAATTTATGGAACACATTTAAGAAGCATAATAATAAATCACATGTGAAACACCACCAATATTATTTATAAACCCTTATATCAATATATACTAATCTTAAATACTTTTGATGATACATTTATCACCTTTCACACAATCCACAGAACACATTAAAGTAACAAAGCAAGCATACCAAAATCATCTAATAATTCTAAAACATGGAATCTCCAACCTCACACTTGGAAATATATAGAATCTTATAGAAAAGAAAAACCACACCACAAATGAAACCTATAAAGGAAATACCAAACCATAAACATCAACATTTTACCCAATATCTTAATATTTAACCCTAATTAGGTCATACAAGCCACTAGAAGAAATACACCCCAAGAAAGAGGGATTAAGAACCCTATAAGAAGGAAAAAACCAAGAAAATAGATACTTACTTGATGATTCTGGAAGATCCAAGGCCAAATCCACCCAAAAATTGAAGTTAAAGGGGTTAAAGGAGGAGAATAAGAATATCCTAGGGCTAAAAATCCCATATCATTCGAATTAGGGGTGATTTGGGGTTAACACATGGAAAGGAAAAAGGTAAAATTCCATTTTTTACCTGGTGAGATCGCATGGTTAGCCTACATGGTTTGACAAACCATACAGAAATCATACGGCCTCATCTCCCCAAGAGGAAACTAGCCACATGGTTTCCTAGTGGAGGTAGAAAGCTCATGTGGTAGGTTGTGTAGCTTGGATAGTGCCATTGTCTAGGTCACATGGTTTCTCCTAGGCTGGTGCACGGTTTTCCCTAACTGTGCCCCAATTGTGTACCACATGTTATAGAGTCCAAAAACATTATTTTTCTCTAATAAATCTTGGGTAGACCAAGGAATAAATATAAAATGAAAAAAAACAAAAAACAATACCTCAAAATAAAATCACATATGTGACAATTGTTCCTCTGATGTCCATTCATTGATCTCCTAAGCTACTTGTATCTTACATCTAAGATTAGTAGAAATGATGTTGTATTTACCAGGTGTATAATCTATCAAAAAATCAAACATTTATATAAAATCTACCCTACACAAATTACTCATGTTTAGGCCCAGCTATATGAAGATATATTGAAGCATCTTATGGTCAATATTGACAAAAACCTCTCACCAAGATATATCGATGCCAAAACATTAATCTGTAGATCATGGCTATCAACTCGAAGACATGGCCAAGATAGTTTCTCTTATATTATCATAGTTGAAATAACTTATAATATACTACCCACACTATCTATATTATTACTAATCTATAACAAATTCTTGGTGAATCAAAGTAAAAAGTGTAACTAATATCATGCTAGGTATGAATCGATATTCGAGTTATAGTCAACCTCCTATTCAACTCAAGAAAAACCACATCACACTAGTTCCACCATTGAAACTTCACCCATTATTTTTCAACATAGTAATAGGTTATAATAAAAGGTATAATTCATGGAAAAAACATTATTAGTATCTTGATAAACCAAAATAGCTTCTGATCTCAAACATATTCTATTGATGTGTCCATGAAATCACTGCCTAGAATTTCTTCAAGTCCATGGAAATACCTATCTCAGACACCATATTCCCTAATACGTTCACCTCCTAAATCTAGAATTTACACTTTGATATCTTGTAATAAAATCAATGTTCTCAAACATTACTTAGTATAATCTCAATTTTTCTAGCATGCTACTCCAAAGATGATTAGTCGATAAGGATTTCATCAACAAAAACCATAATGAACATGTAATGATATGGTTGGAATATATTTTTCATAATATATATGAACACTATAGGCATATTAATTTGTAAAAATGGATTCAATAAGTACTCATACAAACCATACCATCATTGAAACACTATCATTGTTATGTCCTCCTCTCAAAACTGCAACTAGTGATAGCTTGATCGAAGATTAATCATAGAGAACCACTAGGATACCCATAATTGATCGCAGAGATCATCAATTCAAGGTAGATGATATAAACTTCTCACCATTACCTTTTTCAACATACAATATCATATGCAGAGTCAATTACTACCATTCTCCTTATTGGAAAACAAGACAGGTGTACCTCACGGTGAAGTACTAAACCTGATAAAGAACTTATTCTCCAAGTCCTCAACCTGCACCTTGATCTTCTTCAACTCTACCGGTACCATATAATAAGGGGGAATTGAAATGGGATGAAAAACTATAATGAGATATATCTCAAAGTCAACTCCTCTTTTAGGGGGAAGTCCTATGTAGTCATCTAGAAAGAAATATTAATAGAGATCCATGATCGGAGGAAAAAATGAGGGTCTACGACTAATCCATCTAAAATAGGTAAGACTAAAATCATCACCATGATGATTCCAAGATGAATCAAGTCCTATCTAAATATACCTTCTCCAAATCCACACTTTGTATTCATTGCATACTTCTCTCCCTTCGATGAAGAAAATGATACGTGTCTCTATTAGAAATCAATGGGATCTTGAATTCTAGTCAACTAATGCATGATAAGAATTACATAAAAGCTCAACATATTTATAATCAGGAATAACCATATATTTATATAACAATAAATGACTATAAGACTATTTGGTAATCTCTTGAGCCATGCCACTTTCTTTCCCAGCAATGTATCGAGGGAAAGTAGCTCAAAAGACAGCTTGATTAGTAAGTAAAGTCCATTGAAAACTTGTGCAGATATGAAGGAAAGGGAAGAGACAGTATCAAAAAAGTTATTATATAATCAATAAGTTACTAATATTAAGTAAGAAAATGTAATTAGATCACGAAACAACAAGTAACATCAAGAACAATCCACTAGAGGCTACATACATCCATTGATCATAATCAGGAGAAGTTATCAAGGACACTCACACACCCACATGAAAACCCATAACAATCATGGGTTATAAAAGGAAAAAACAAAAATTTATTGAGAATTTTATACATGAGGACCTAAATGGTAAGTAACATCCTACATCATTGTTATTGAATAATCTCTCCATGATTTTTTGAGGATTGAAGACAGAACAACATTGCACACCCATAGAGCGGCACTCACATCTCAAGGATGTTGGTTTTGATCCAAGTTCTTCATTAAATATGTTTAGAATGGATAATAAATATAATTCTAGGATATTAATTTTTTTCAAGAACCACATACCATAAATATACCTCTAAAAATACCAATTTAGCGATATGGTGAAGTAATGGACACCATAACATTGGATCCATTGTCAAAGGAAGAACAGATCATGAATTACTTTTCATTTCAAGAATAATACCTTTTGTCTAGTAGACCATCATCATACCATCATAAATTCTTTAATAGAAAATATTTAAAATATGATAATTAAGAAAAAGGATTTCCCATGATGATCAATTTAAAAGGACTTTCTTAAAAACACACCATTATTGAAGAATCAATCTCCAATCAATAAGTCATTATTGGAACATCAAAACCTAATTCAATCATTCATATATTCATCATCGAATTAGGGTTCAATAATCAAATTACTATCAAAAATTATTATAGTAAGATGATTCATCAATACTTACCTAAAAAACTTTTGTTGTCAATGGTAGATCTTGATTTGTTCAAGAAACATTGTCAACACATTAAAATCATCACCTATCTATGAATAAAGTGAGAATTAATCACTGAGGAATGATAGAAAACATAGATCTGTCATATATATATGATCATCTATTAAAAAGTATGAATAATCTGGAATATTTATAAGAGGAACTCATAATTCTTACACCACAAGATTGGTTAATTCTTGAAAACCATGGGGAGATGAATATGGGAACTGTAGGGTCATGAGTGAATGTATCTAGTTAAAAATATGGTGTGTGGGTTATATTTTTGTAAATTTTTTTGAAAATATATTTAAATTAAAACCCATTAGGTGAATATAATACCCTCCCCCCCTCGAATGGGTGCACCGGCGATCTTGTGGGCATCACCTTCTGGCCTATGTGCCGGTCAAAATTGCATGCTTTCTACCTCAACCACATACTGGCTGATGGGAACTACACTTATGTAGACCAACTTCTTACACCACCAATTAGCTGTTGGACCCCACTTTTTAGTTGACAAACTTTTTTTCTCCACCATGCATACTTTGATCTCCACTTCCTTATACACTCAACTCGAGACCCCCTGTAACATTAAGAAAAACCTCCAAAAATCCCATTTCAGAGATGAAACATTAGATAAATATATAATTTTATTAACATTTAATTTTTATAAATTGAAAATTATAGAGGATGTTATATCCTCCATGAACACACTCTCATATAGACCACTAAGAATGGGGGCTATCATGGGGTTAAATTATTCCAGATCTATCTCTCCTTGATAGGGTTTAAACATTATGACTTTGCTACTGAACAAAAATTGGTGGTTCTTCCTACGGATAATTCCACAAGATAATATTCTACTATTGTATCCAAAATTGGACCTTAACACCCATTCCATATATAACTCCATGATTTTTTAGGCTTTCAGTCTATAAATGACCATGACCCATGTAGGTGTAACTCAAAAATTATGGGCCTTCAAAAGGATCTCAATAAATTTCAACCCCATGATAGCATGAACAAGACTGTTGAGGTTGAATCCCTATAGTTCAGAGCTTCAACTACCATAATGCTCACAGTCCCCCAAATAATTCTTTGGAACTTGGGAAACTCTACTAACGTCTTTCCCAAGACACTCTTCCCTAATATTGCATCTTCTTGATTACTTATGCATTCTTCTATACCTACAAGTGTGTAGGTAGAAAAACTGGGGTAACTATATATCAAATCTCTCGATGAAATGCCTCATTAAGACTCCATTATCTATACTCCTCATGTAAAAAAACATCATGAGAAAATCATATAAGGTCCTAGAACCTGATCCTAATATCTCACATGATAAGGAGAATAACTCCTGCTTTTCAACATTTATTGTTGATGATAAGAACTCTAGAAGGAACTCCCTCTATAAAAATTCCGAGAAAAATACTATTACGTCTCACTGCCCAAGATACAACACTTTCCACTAACATGCCTCCCCTCACATCGATGTAATCATTAAATCAGTCTTGAATTAGACTAAATGTGACCTCAAGCTACTCCAGATATCACTTCATTTCCAGATCAAAAATGCTCCCCTAATACTTTTCTAGACTCTAATAATGGAAGAAACATAATTTCTTCTAACAAATATCATACTCCTTGGTTGAATCTATCCTATAACCATAAACTATATCATACAAATGAACCTATCCTCCCAAAATTACATGTAGACGAAGACCATGAGACATTTCATAAAGATATCACAAGATTAATCATAATCCTAATAGTTTTGAATTTATTTACTGACACTTATTTTAGTTAACTTTAATTCTCAACCTCTACTTGTTCAATCATAACCCCAAAAAAATGTGATTCACATACCTATCCTAGGTCTCTACCCTACAAGCAGCATCACCTCACTTTTCATATTTATAGAGATTAAATTCATTAATTTGAATCATAGAGGTCTCTAAAATCAAGTTCCCTAGTTAGCCTCCCTTAATTATGTCATGATCTAAGATCAAATAACAATGTTTCTCAACCAAAGCATACAAACCAAAAAAGTGAATAACTCCAAGATCCATCCTATATCTAAAAAAATTAATCAACTCTATCATGACCCCCCCCCCCACTAGTACCCCTCATAGCCTGATTATGAATAGAAGAATTAACCTAGAAGACTACCTCCCATAGACCTTGATATGGTGACTAACATTAGGGATAAACAAACATCCAATTGGATACATTACCCATATAAAATAATTTAAGGAATAAAGAAAACAAAGAATTCATTGATCAACACCATGTCATAAATATAAAAAAACATCATCTCACAATGCATATAAAGTGATACAAATAAAAATCCAAAATAAAATAGTACCAAGGGAAATATTAAGGGGATAAATTTATAACTGCACCAACCTCCAAGATATTAATGTTTATATCATCCACTAAAATATTCCTTGAAACCTAAAACAAATAGTTTATATATATATTGAATGAGAATAACATTTATACTTAGTAGGATAATACCCAATGACTCTCATACAAGTGTGAGAAGAGTATGATAATGATCTAGTAAATAAAAAACATAAAAAATAGGAACCTAAATAGGTCAACTACACAATTCAATTGTAATGATCTGAATATGTAATGTAATAATGTTGAATTCAATAGCATGTATGACATGAAACACCAAGAACATAAATAAATATAACATCCCAATACATTACAATATATTTACTATTTTCAATAAATTCAAAGTATTATGTAGGTTCAGTGCACATAAAACTTAGTTAGCATGCTTCACATGTAACAATAATTTTCTTCAATGGCATGAGTTACACACAAGACCGAGTTTTACCGAACAACAATATATTATTAAAATATTATCATTAAATATAATAAGATTAAACCTAGACTTTAAATTAAAGGTTATGAATAGTATTAACTAGCTTATGAGAATATATATATTATATCAATAAAATTTTTTGACATTTATCCAATATATTTTATAGTCATAAGATGAGAGAAATCCCAATACTATGCATAAAAATCAATGTTTTTATAAAGGTGATTTTGCCACCTTTTATGGAGAACCTATTTTAAATCCAATTTTTGGTACTATTATAAATTTAATATGTCAAAATAAACTTTATTTTTGAAAAAGGAACATAAAAATTATCTTAGGGTGAATTTTTAGTATTTTTCTGTGAGGTTTTATTTTTTGATGAATTATAAAAAATACTAAATTTTAATTCAAAACTGATTTTTTTGTCTAATTTATTTATAAGGTAAAATTATTTTTTTGAACAGTTTTAAAGTTAAATAATATCAATTATACATAAATTTATCTAATTTATGTTATTTTAATTAATATCACTTTGAAAATGGATATAAAAATCTAGAAAATTGTTTGACGTTTTTACTTTAATAACCTGTATTGTTGTCCCATCCGTGGGATTAATTTTAAATTAATTTTTGTCACTTATGTGATTTTAATTTTGAAAAATTGATTCTATATATGTAATAATAATAAATTATAATTTCTAATAAGTCCAGATTATTTTTTTACCAAAAATATTATTGAATGTGATTAAAATTAATTACAACAACTAAGAGAAAAATTAGCCACATTTAGATCATATTCTCCCTTAGATAGAATTTGATTTATTATTGTATTGACTTTTCATAGTAAAAATGTGGTTGGAATTCCCTTTCCAAAAATATACAAGAGTGGCATTCCTCCTCCACTATAAAAGGCCACTCAACCCTCCCACTTCCTCACACCTCTCAAGACACTTTGGCTCGAACAATATCTTCCAAAATATATACTAAAAATAAATCCCCTAATCCTAGAAGCCTCACCTTGGTCATAAATCAAACCAATTAATCCTTTTGGTTCAAACCAAAAGGAGTTACCTGAATATGAGGAATCATCCCTTCTCAAGCTCTTTAGTTTTATTTATTTCTCCGCTCATTAAATTCTTATTATTCCATGATTATATAATAAAAATAATACATTAAATATAATTATATTTTTTAATTAAAATATTTTTTCTTGAATTTACATGCACTTACATATAATGGGTAATGAACTTAGTATTTATGTGTACAACGAACTACAGCCTCACAAAACGATGTCGTTCACTTTTCCTTTACCTCCTCTCATGGTTGGGAATTATGATGGACACACTTTCTATATATTATATATATTATATTCATAATTTATTTAATATTATATAATATTTATTCATCACATACCCTTATTATTTCCATTTTTTAAAATACAATAACATCATTTGTGGAAGTGTGGACTACCGCCTCCACAAAGTGATGAGATTCGTTCACGCTATACATGGAATGTATAAAGGATGGTTTTAATAAAATTGTATAACATATATGACATAAATATTATTCTATAGTTATAATATATATATATATATATATATATTACTTTTCATTCTTTTAAATACGATAAATAAATGAAATTAGCGTTCATGCGTACGTACGACCTACCATCTCCATGAACGATGCATTTCATTTCTTATCTCCAAACCAAATGAATTATAATAAATACATATATACTTATTATATATGATAATTAAGTCATTTTTTACATTATTTATATGATTAAATCATGATCTAATTAACAAGAACAACAATTAACAAGTTAAAACATAATCGAGAAACTAGGCAATTAACACCCAAAATAGTGAAAATAATGAAATTTTACTAACAAAAAGGTGATAAGATATTATAGAAAGTTAATATATGATTTTAAAAATATGATTATGGTTCTGGTATAAGTTAGTGACATGTTTAAAAATATTATACATTAATTTAAAGGAATTTCACCAAAATGGAAACAGAAGGTGAGGGATTTCATCTCAATTTACATTTCATTGAGTCTTATTTATTGTTATGCACAAAATCACTTTTATATGGTGTATATTCATCCTTTTAACATGTTATATCCTGAATATCATTATTCTAATGATAATATAGGTTTCATTTATTGTTATTACTTCATTTTTATTTTTATTCAAATGTTTCAAAGTTGTATGGGACACTTTGGAATGTTTAAATATTATTTTCCTCAAGAATAATTTTAATGATATTTCAATGGTATTTTCATTATTTGAAGAATAATTTATTATTGTGAACCTAATTTATTATATATTGTGTAAATAATTCCACTTTGACATCTAATATCATGATTCATTCATTCCTTATGATATTTTGAGTTTCAATTTGAATTATTTCATCTAAGGGGATTAACACATAAAGTGGCCAAATCATATTCAAATTTCATAACTCAATTATTTTTCTTTGAGTTATATTACTTACCTTTTTTCATTAATATTATATGATTACACATATAAATACTTTTGACTATATATTTATGTATTTACATTTCTCTTATGTGTATTTATAGTTTATAATCAAAATCTATTCTTTGATTGATTCTCACTTCAATGTTATAATATTTTTAAGGATTTCACCATAAATCTATATTTTTATTAAAAACACTTTTAAGGAAAAAGTTTGAAACCTTACAGTTCCACCAGAGCTATCAAACGTAATATTAGGAAAAATTATTAAATACAGGCATAAAACCATTAGTCACATCCTCCCTATATAATTTCCAAGCAAGATATGATACTTATTTGTTCTGGTCGCCTTTCATAATAACTTCAAATTGATGGGCTAGTTTATCCCACGTTCGCAAGAACTCCTCCACTATTACCTTCTTGGTATTGATGCCTCTAGTCAGAATGAAATGTTTCTTGACAATCCAGTCTCTCTGCTCTATGTTTGTGTCCACTTGTATTGGGTGATCATTTATCCTTTCCGCATCCTCTTTAGAAGAGTGAATAGTCCGGACCTTTTACAACACCTCTTCATATGAGTTCAAAAGGAGATCCCAAGATTTTACTAAGGCCTCAACAGTTGTTTCCCATTGCAAACCAGGAAAGATATCCAAAGAAGCTTCCCCTGAATCAGCCTCCTTACCTTTCATCCCTGGAATTCCCTCCTTTGAATATTGAGTTGGTTCTAATATTTCCTCCCTCTCCACTCTCAATTGGCCTCCCTCCTTATATGGGATTTCAACCAATGCTGAACATTCCTTCACCATAGATCCTCTCATAGGGTTTTTACATTCCTTTGAAGAATTATTCTTGCACATTTTTTTAGAGGTCTATTTCACATTTTTAGACAATGGATATTCCCTCAGCTTAACTTTTGTACCCTTACCCGCTGATTTTCTTGACGTTCTGGTTACTATTGTCGTAAGGGTGTTTGAGTAGTCTTTTCGAGGCCTTTATTTTTTCTCCCCCTTGAAACCCAAAAAATTCAAGTTCATGATATTCCCTTATTTCCCTTTCCTTGATGTAGTCCCAACCAAGACGTCCTTCTCATAGTCTATTTCGGGATGAGAATCTCCATCTTTGTCACTTTCGTCATCATATTCCAACCATCTAGACTCGGCATGTTTGCACTTCCATTTAGTAATGGAGGTTTACCATCCTATATTGTCCTATACTAATATGTTCAAGTAGGCTGGCTGCAAAAAACCATGGCCCATGAATTGGGTCAGTGTATTAGTATCTTCACAGGCTGCCACCTCCACTACAGCTTTCCCTAATTGGATCCAATTGTGCCTCCCCTACTTATTCCCAACACCCCTAGACTCTTATACTATCTCATAATTTGAAAATTTCTCAAAGAGGTTATCTAGATCAATGGTCATCACTTCTCTTCGAGGACTTGTCACCCTTGAAGTCACTAACTCACGATTAAATCCATTGCCGGCCTGGGGATCCCCAAACATTGGAGGTTCCTTAACACCACCTTCCCAACCTTGAGAAGCACTTCCCTAACTTTAATCTTCCCCTAAAGGCCTCACCACCTGCAAATCCATCTTTATCCTATCAAATATTTTCTTAACCTTTGGGTTAGTGGGAATCACATTTGTTGGTTT
Organism: Viscum album; assembly: GCA_963277665.1. Lineage (NCBI taxonomy): Eukaryota > Viridiplantae > Streptophyta > Magnoliopsida > Santalales > Viscaceae > Viscum > Viscum album. The sequence goes on along the minus strand of OY728155.1, from coordinate 1,785,154,079 downwards.
CGGCATTGAAACCACAATAAAACTCTCGTGACAAATATCCTTACCATAGCTTCGCTCAACATCGTCACATTCCCTATCCTTTACATAATCCGTTGTAGAATTACCACAAGTGGCAGGGTATTCGATCCTCATACCCTAATACTTCATGCTTGGAATCCCCTAGTGATAGAGCAAGGAAAAATGCCCAAGTCACTTGCACGATAGACAATAGTCAGACCATGGCTAAAAAACCACAGCTTTTCTCCACCAGAATTCTTGACCATCTATTATCCATACCCATTTCACTGGTGTCTTGGAGACATCAACCTCTACATAGACACAAGGAAAGATAGAATGACATAAAATTTCAGTTATGTTATCGGATCAGAGGTATCGGCCAACCAGATTCCCTAGCAGACACATAATAGAAGGGTTCTGAAAGGATAACGGGAAAGAAGGAAAGATTTACCCTAAATATCTATATCATTTATCCTGGATATTATTATTGCCTAAATCGTATACCATTTTTATATATGGTGTGAACATAATAGTTATTTGATGAACTGTGGAAATATTGATAAGTCTGTACATTTTACTCAATATGGATATTTGATAAGGCACATTACTAAATAGATTATTCAGTATATGAGGAATTATTTGGATAGGTATGACATAGGTGGGTCCTAGTTTTAGATATCCCCTAGATTCATCGATATTCTCATAGGATGAGTAAGTTGGCTAGACATAGATGGGTTTTTACCCGATATTCTAAATCATTTTATGAAAGATCATGATGGTAATGGTTTCAGGTACCTAGGAAAAATGGTGTCCAATAATTAATATTTTCCCTCATTTATATTCATTTATTATTTATCCATGATATTTTGGTTGTCATATATATGGGTTCACTTCATTCTTAATTCATTGATTAAATGGAATGTGTTTCAGTCATTTTCCTTTCCATATTGATTATGCCTTATCTAGTTATTTGAATGGAATGCGTTTTTATTTTTTCACCTTTCCATATTTTTTATCCACTTCCTTCTCATTTTATTGATTACATGGCATGTTTTTTCAGTTATTTAACTTTCCATATTTACTATTATCATTGATTAATTATTTATTCTGATACACTTTACCCTTATTGAGAATTGGAGCTCACCCTTATTATGTTTTCTTTCCCAAGGATTTGCTGATGTGTACAGAGAAAGATATGAAAGGATACGCTAGATAGAATAATGTTATGATCCTCAAAAATAAGATATAATTTTTTTTGTAATTAGTGTATTAATTTGTAAGACAAGACTAATTTATGTATCTAGTTTACCAAGAATATTAAACTCTTTGATCCTTTGGGACACGATTTAATTTTATCTTATGAAAATGTAATGGTAGCATGACACAGACTTTGGGATTTTTCGGTTTGGGTCACTACAGTTTTTATCAGAGAAAGTTTAGTAGAAACATTGGGAACTAGATTTAGGAAAACATAGATTAAAGAACATATCCCTAAGGTAGACTCTGAGGATAATTATAGAAGAACATCCTAAATTTTTGGTTAGATGTAGAATATGTAGTTTTCCTAGCAATACATCTCTGTCTGGATACTACAAATGGATGTGGTTCTAGCATAGATGAACCTAGGGGTAACAACTTTGACAAGGTGCATTGGGGAAAAATCGGTGTAACATGCACTACTACAAATACGGCTTTTATCAGTGCTAAAAATGGCCTTTAACAGCGCTGGAAAAGCACTGTTAAAGCCGGCGAAGATAAAGGGGGGTCCCCTTTATCATCGCTCCAAAAAGCGCTGATAAAAGGGTCCTTTATCATTGATTTGTTTTAGTGCTAATAAAAGACCCCTTTATTAGCGCTTCCTTTATCAGTACTTTCGTTTTAGCACTGATAAAGGACCCATTTTATCAAGGCTTTTAAAAAAGTGCTGATAAAAGGTAAAAAAAATTAAAAAATTAAAAAAAATTAAAAAAAATAAAAAAAATACTTCCAATCGGGGGGGATTTTATAGTGCTTGAGCCCCCCCTTTTACAGCACTTTTCCACCACCCTACAGCACCCCACACACCCCCTCCACCCTTTATCAGCGCTTGCTCCCATATTCCCTCATGCGCGCGCGCCCCTGCAGCCACCGGGATTTGAACTCGAGACCTCTCCCTTGTGCGCCTAAGCCCTTACCACTCCTCTATTTTGATTTGTTTTTCATTTCATGATATCTATATATATATATATATATAGGTATATTTATTCATATGGTAATATATATTTATATTAATATATATATAGTTATATTAATATATATATAGTTATATTAATATATATCTCTATTTATATATATATATATATATTTAGTTATATTTATTCGTATAGTAATATATATTTATATTAATATATATATAGTTATATTAGTATATATATAGTTATATTAATAAATATATAGTTATATTAATATATATCTCTATTTATATATATATATAGTTATATTTATTTGTATAGTAATATATATTTATATTAATATATATATATATAGTTATATTAATAAATATATAGTTATATTAATATATATATTTATAGTGATATTAATATATATATTTATATTGATATTAATATATATATTTATAGTAATATTAATATATATATATGTGTGTGTGTGTGTGTGTAGTAATATTAATATATATATATATAGTTAGATTAATATATATATATATATAGTTAGATTAATATATAGGTATATAAATATTCATATATTTTTATTTTAAATAAAATGGATATCAGTTATTATTTAGATAAATCTAATATATTTTATATGTAAATATATTTTATTATTTATATTTATAATTAAATTTTCAGGTGTGAATATATAAAAAATATATATATATTGTTATATATTTGATTACAAATAGCAGTGCATTATAAAAAATGATGAAATTTCAAAGACATAATATCAATATGAATGTAATACCTTGGAATAAATTTAGTACCCACCAAAAAAGCCAATAATACCCCCTTAAACGATGCTGAAAATCCACAAAATGTTAAAAAATCGGGGTACCCCGACTGAAAACTCTATTTTGGAGGCCTTTTAGGTCTCTTTTAGCCTCAAAAAACGTTGAACAGGGTCCCCTAGGGTCATAGAAACGTAGAACTCGTCGCAGGATTCGATTTGATATGTGGTAGAGCTCAAACAGACACCCGGATCAAAAGTTATGGTCGTTTGAAGTTCGAGTTGCGTTTTCAACATATTTTGGATCTTTTTTTAATTTTTATTATTTTTTAGCCTTAAAATTGTTATTAAATGACTATTACTCCAAAATAATTAGCAAATTATTAATTAAAAATATTTTTTTCATTTTTTCTAAGCCATTTTCACAAAATATCGTATATATTAAGTATATTAAGTGTAAATGTATATTTATACTTATCTAAAATATATTTAAAAATTATATATTATATTTATATCAATATAACTATATTTATATATTAATATATTAATATATTATTTTTAATTAAATTTTTTTTTGAAGTCGACCCTTTATCAGCGCTAAAAAAAGCGCTGATAAAGGGGGTACCTTTATCAGTGCTAAAAAAATGCTGATAAAGGGGTGATTTTATCAGCGCTTTTTTTAGCACTGATAAATAGACCCCCCCTTTATCAGCACTTTTTCGTTAGCACTGATAAATTTTAGCGCTGGGAAAAACTATTTTTGTGGTAGTGATGATACACGACAATGGGACTTACTGAACACCTAGTTTGATACTCCCAAGAGATATGCTTTGGATAATTCACATTTTCTTTTCAAACCATTTGAAGGATTTGAATATATGATGAAAATGAATAGCCTAGGTTAAACTTGAGGTGTTTTAGATTGAAAATATCATGTTATGATCTAGACATCCAAAAATTTATTATATGGTTTTTCAAATATGATAATTTATTATCACACTATGGTTTTTGTTTTTAGGAAATAACCACTTCTAAAGGATAAACCTTATACCAAGGAAGGACTTAAGTGGAAATAAATGGATGAAGTATTTTTTTATTGTGGTTGTATTGAAAACCATAGTTAAATAGATATTTAATGACTAAATTTCAAGTGTGTACCTCATATTTATTCTATAAATTATATTAATATGGTTTAGAAAAGAACAACTTGTATTTTGGATGACAACCCATCAAATCATGCAAGGTCGTGGGACTTGAACCCATGAATGAAGGAAGGTAAGGGTTTAATTCCAACCATTGACCTTGATAACATCCTGGTAAATATGTCATTGTTTTTAGTTAAAAAATTGATTTATAAATATTAATGATGAACAAGTAGTGTTACTTATAGTTTTAGATGTTAATGTATTAAACATATTAATTTTGGAAAAAAGTTAGAGACAAATGTAAAGACTTGTTTTATGAGCCTTAAGATCTACTAAAAAAATTATTTCTTTAGGCATAAAAAGTTAATTTTTGGATATCCATTTCTTGAAGTAATGGATGAATTGGAAATTTATCAAAGAAAAACCAAAAGATGAAATTATTCATAGGAAATTAAAACGTATCAAGTAAGTATTTTTCCTTATATTCATGCTAAATGAAAGAGTTCCTTAACATTACGAAATGTATATTAAAATAAAATGTTGTCATGATGCCTTAATTTTTGTTGAACCGGTGGTCTTATAAATCATCATAGATTTATGACTTTGAGATCATCAACTTTCCATTGATCATTCACTTATTTGTGATTGATTACCTCTATAACTCCCTATAAATATTTACATATTTACTCTATATACGTATCTCTACTGTCCACTAATGTTCTCCTACTCAGAGTATTAGTTATAAGTTAGTCCATGTGAACTTTGTACTTCCCATTCTCTCTTTTTTAAGGGATTTTTTATGATCCTTTTCCCGATGTGGGATTTCAAAATAGGAAATATCAAAAAAAAAATTACCAAGATCGTGTTTAAATTTAGAGGATGAAATTTATTTAATGTGGGGATAATGTAATTCCCTAAAACTATAAAGTAAGAACATTGTATTCGATGGCGTGTATAACACGCAGCACCAAGCGTGTAAGGGATTATAATATACAGACCCTTTAAAATATATTTACTATTTTAAATAAATTAAATATATGATATGGCTTCAATGCACGTGACACTGAGTTAATTTTCATCGTACACAATAGTTATTTTCTTCAATGGCTTTCATTTCACACAAGGATGAGTTTTATCAAACAATAATATATTATTAAAATATTATTATTTAATATAATAATAATTAACCTATCCATTAAATTTGAGTTTATGAATAGTATTAACTAACATATGAGAATATATATTATATATGAATCAAATTTTTTGACATACAACCAATATAATTTATAGTTATAAGATAAGATCAAATCCAATATTGCACATAAAAATCAATATTTTTATAAAGGCACTTTTATCACCTTTTAATGAAGATCCTATTTTAAACCCATTTTTGGAACTTTTATAATTTTAATATGTCAAAATAAACTTTATTTTTTAAATCATAATATAAAAATTATCTTAGGGTTAATTTTTTATATTTTTCTCTGAGGTTACATTTTTTGATGAATAGTGAAAAATAATGAATTTTAATTCAAAACTACTTTTTTGTATCATTTATTTATAAATTTAAATTATGTTTTTGATTGGTTATAAAGTTCAATAATATCTATTACACACCAATTTATCCAATTTATTTCATTTTAATAAATTTCTCCTTGAAATTGGATATAAAAACATAGCAAAATTTTAAAAGTTTTTATGTTAAAAACTTGCATTGTCGTCTCATCTGCAAGATTAATTTTAAATTAATTTTTATCACAACTATTATTGGAATTTGGAAAATTAGATTATATATTTGTAATAATATTAATTTATAATTTCCAATAATTCCAACTTAGTATTTGACCAAAAATATTTGTGAGTGTGATTAAAATTAATTACAACGATTAAGAGAAAAAATAGCTTAACAATGGACTAAACCTTAATCTTAAGGGCCAAAATGACTTATAAACTTATCCAAAATCCATTTTATATATATTTTTTAACCCTATACTTCCTTCAATCTAATTTGGTTCATTATTGTATCCACTTTTCATAGTAAAAAGGTGGGTTGAATTCCCTTTCCAAAAATTTACAAGAGTGTTACTCCTCCTCCACTATAAAAATGCACTCAACCCTCCCACTTCCTCACACATCTGAAGACACTTTGGATCAAAAAATATCTATAAAAATAGCTACCCAAAATCTATACCCTAATCCTAGAATCCTCACCTTTTCTAGGAAGAAAACCAAGTAATCTCTTTGATGCAAACCAAAATGAGTTACCTGAATCATAGACAACAGCATTCCTCAAACTCTTTAATTTTATTTTTTTCTCCACTCTTCTAATTATTCTTATTATGGGATTATAAATGACAATAGTATGTTTAATTTAATGATATTTTTTTTAAATGGTTATAAATTCACTTACACACACTTCCATTTAATGGGTAATGAACTTACCCTTTATGTGTACGGTTAACTACACCTCACAAAACGACGTCATTCGTTTTTCCTTTACCACATCTCATGGTTGGAAATTATGATAGACACATTGTTTAAGTATTATATATATTATATTTATAATTTATTTATACTTATTTAATTTTTAGACAATACATACCCTTATGTTTTCCATTTTGTGTAGATACGATAACATCATTTGTGGATCTGTGGACTACAGCCTCCTCAAAGCGATGTGATTCGTTCACACTATACATGGAATGTATAAAGGATGATTTTAATAAAACTATATGAAATATATGAAATAAATGTAATACTATAATTATAATATATATATATATATAATTTTATATTCATTATTTTAAATACAATAATGAAATGAAAGTAGTGTTTATGTGTACACACGGTCTACCGTCTCCATAAATGGTGTATTTCATTTCCTATCTCCAAACTATATGGACTGTTATAAATACATATATAAATATTATATATCATAATTAATTCATGGTTTAAATTATTTATATTATTAATTCATCATCTAATTAATAGGAAAAACAAATAAAAATTCAAAATATACTTGAGAAACTAGGCAATTAACAGCTAAAATAGTAAAAAAATGAAAGTTTTCTAACAAACATGTAATAAGATATTATAATAAGTTAATATATGTTAGTATAAATATTATTATGGTTTTTTTATAAGTTATTGAAATTTTTAAATCCATTATAAATTAATTTAGAGGATTTTCACCCTAAATTAAATGGAAGGTAAGGGATTTCATCTCAATTTACATTCCATTGAGACTTATTTGTTGTTATGCACCAACTCACTTTTATATGGTGTCTATTATTCCTTTTGAAATGTTATATCATGAATACCCTTATTTTAATGATATTATAGGTTTTATTTAATGTTATTCATTCATGATTATTATGATACAGATGTTTCAAATTGGTATGTGACACTTTAGAATGTTTAATGATTATTTTCCTCAAGAATAATCTTAATGATCTATCAATGGTATTTCTATTACTTGAAGAATACTTTATTTTTGTGAACCCATTTATTATATATGGTTCAAATAATACCAATTTGACATGTAATATCATGATTAATTCATTATTCATGATATTTTTAATTTCAATTTGAATTCTTTCATCTAAGGGGATTTACACTTAAAGCTTCCAAGTAGAATAAAAATTTCATAACTCAATTTCTTTTCATTGAGTTATATTACTTCATAATTATGGTTAATATTCTATGAATATGTGTATAAAGAAATTTTAATATCGATTAATTTATTTCAACTTCTCTTATGTGAATTTATATTTGATAGACATAATCAATTCATTGATTGATTCTCACTTCAACATTATAATATTTTGAAGGTTTTACTTCACAATATCATATTATTTGGGACTATTTACACTTGAATTTTCATTAGAGGGAATTATTTTATCATTTTTAATAAACCCTTTAAGTTTATTATCCTATGGTTTTTCATGAACGTTTTCAAGTATTAGAACCTTTTTCCCACTCTTTGGTACTCAAAATGTTTTAGAAAAATGTTTTTTTAAAAACCCAGCTTTATTCCTCTCTTTGGTCGGAGAACCTGTTTTATTTTAAAACCCCAGTTTTATAAAAATGTTTTCAAAACCAATTATCCTTTTTAAAATGATTTATCAAAGGAATTTTTAAAATTTACAAGATGGTATATGTTTTTAAAAGTGATTTTCAAATAAAAGTTTTTCCAAAATAAAAGTATATTTTCCTCAAGAATGTTTTTAAAGTTATTATTTTATTTAATCAATGAAAAAACCCTTTTATTTTTCTCCACTTGGGATATTTTATATTTATACCATCCTTATTCTTCCTTTGAATGGTTTTGGATTGACTTTTATAAGAATAGTATTGACATTCACTTCCTTGATTTATTTTGTTTTACCTTGGAAATTTTCAATTTTATATGATCATTGAACATTGAATTTCACCTAAATATCCATATAATTTATCATGTATATGATTATTTCCTAAACTGTATATCATTTTTACATAAAGTGTGAACTTGAATGTTATTTGATTAACTAGGGAAATATTGATAAGTCATTATCTTTCACTCAATACGGATATTTGATAAGGCATATTGTTAAATTGTTTATTCGATATATGAGGAATGCTTTGGATAGGTATGACATGGGTGGGGACCAGTTATAGATATTCCCTTGATGCATCTGTAATCTCATGGGATGAGTCAGTTGGCTAGCCTTAGATGGGGTTTTACCCGATATGCTAAACCATATTGTGAAAGTACTTGACGGTAATTATTCCATGTACATTTGAAACATGGCATCCAATAAGTAATCATTTCCCACATTTATATTCATTTATTATTTATCCATGAGATTTTTCATAGGCATATAAATGAATGCATTTCATTATCATTTCATTGATTAAATGGAATGGGTTTTATTTATATGCCTTTCTATATTGATTATGCATTATCAAGTTATTTGAATAGAATGTGTTTTTAGTTTTTTGCCTTGCCATATTGTTTATCCACTTCATTCACAATTTATTGATTACATTTTATGTGTTTTTAGTTATCTAGCATTCCATATTGACTATTCTCATTGATTCATTATTACTTCCATTGTACTTTACCCTTATTAAGTATTTTATCTAACCCTTATTATGTTTCCTTTCCCCATTATTCCCTAAAGTATACTAAGAAATATATGAAAGGATGCACTAGATGGAATAAAGTTATTATCCATGAAAATAAGAAAAAAATTATATTGTAATTAGTGTATTAATTTGTAATACAAGACTCATGTATATATCTAGTTTACCAAGAGTACTAAACAGTTCGTTCATTTGGGATGTGATTTACTTTTATCTTATGCCAATATAATGGTATCATGACACCGACTCTAGGCTTTCTAGGGTCGGGTCACTACACCCATTCTCATAAAGGCTCACTCCCCAAATAATGCATCCAAATGAGTAATATAAAGGTAATATAAATCATGGTTCCTTATAACTATTTCCTAGCCGATCATATATCTACAACCTCATCATTATCCATCTGTATCATATCCAAGGTAGTAGGGTATCATGTGCATGAAGGAAATTAACCTCATGTCATCCTCCTACCTTGAAAGACCCTCGCCATGAATCACATCACATACCACCACCAACTGGTAATACACCATCACTACATGTCTCCACCAACTAATCCATCATTCATAGGCATCACCACAAATTCTACCTCTATAACTAGGCATCAGCACTATGTGATCCATCATCACAAGGCATCACTACCAACTAAGCCATTGTCTTTAGGCATCACCACCAATTATTCCATCATCACTAGGTGTCACCACCAATAGATCCATCATCTCTACTACTAAAGAAAGAGAGGGAAAAAACACATAACCCAAGACCCTTATTAGGCATTAGCATGAGATGCCCAAATCAGGTGGAGTGAATTTAGAAATCAAAGGAAAATATATGTATAGTAATAAAAAAACCCAACCTGAGGGTTCATATCAACAACACAATAAGAACCAACAACACTATTGTATCACCTAATGATATCTACCACCAACTATTACCATTTCTAAATGAAACTCATTATACAAAACTTCCACACACATCACATAATTTCCTTTATAATTTTTAGATTTAAAAAAATTAGTATTTAATAAATTACAAATCATGTATCATTTATTAATCGTTTAAATTCATATTTAATTAAAAAACATACTCAATCACACACCATATTTAATTTCATCCCCATACCATTTTATTTCATCCCATTCATCAGTATTTAGTTCATTAATAAATTACAAAATGTTTAATTATATCTTATTACCTTTCTATTTCATCATTACTAACCCCATCCTAGGGCTATCGAGAAACTAAAACACATGTCATAACATAAAAACCCATTTTTCTCACAACAGAAAATCCAAATCTCATCCTAATTTCCATCTTAATTTATATATTCAACAAAATTTCAATATTTATAACTTACCAACCATGTTTCATTTATTAATCATTTACCTCTGTATTTAATGAAAAAACACACTCAATCACACACCATATTTAATTTCATCTCATTACCATTTGATTACAACCCATTTATTAGTATTTAGTTCATTAATAAATTAAAATATGTTTAATTCCAACCCATTCTATTTCTATTTCATCATTACTAACCCCATCATAGAGTTATCAGTTAACTATAAAACATGTCACAATATAATAACCCATTTTTCTCAAAACAACAAATCTACATCTCACCCCAAGGTCATCACATCATCTTATCCAACTCATATAAACAGAAATCAACTAACCAACACATATAAACTCTAAATATATCCAAATAAAAAAAAACCAAATCCCAACTACATTAACATATTCCACTTTATGATGGTCACTGCCATCTTCAACTGCCCCACAATAGCCCATAGAAAATATAATTATATCAATCACACTAACCAATATACACACTGTATTTTATCCCCAACCAATTATACAATATATTTTTAAAGATAAAATTAATATCATTTCAATATCTCTTGTATGGGTGCTTTAAAATAACTTATAGATTAAAAAAACTGGTTAATTAGCATTATATAAGTTCATGCATTGAATAACTCGATTCCAAACTCTTCCAAAATTCAATTCACTGGATCCTAAAAAACCAGAAGGTTCTCGTGATGTGAGAAGTTCCACTTTCATCATGAATAATACTTAGAAAAAATGACTTGAATTTTACCCTCAAAGATTGTCATTGGGAATGAAAATTGGGAAGACATCTAGAAATTTAACCTCAATAACTTCATGTCATCCACCACTCTCACCCCATGAACTAAACCCTCGGTTCTTTCTAGGCATAATTTATGATTTGAAATAAATGTTCGCACTATGAACCATCCTCATAATTGAAAATCTAGATCAATCCCTTCAACTTCTTTCAGACTCCCCCAAGACACCTCTATCACCTTAAACTACATAATGTAATGGGTCAGATGATCCAGATTGTTACATGTACCTTCTCAAAAATCTAGTGCACATTCTTTTCTTGATTTATATTATTTATATTAATTATAATAATTGAATTATTATTTTATAATTAATTATTTAAATTCTATTATTTTAGGAAGAATTTGATTTCTCTCATTCAAACTCTTTTAATTAAAGTCATGGTCCTTCTTAAATCTTCTTTAGACTTAGGATGTTTCCATTTTTCATGAAATATTAAAATATCACAGCTTCCTTCTCCACATGATCCACAACATTTAAAACTTTTAAATTTACCTCCATATATAGATGAGAGAATGAAACTTTTTCATGTGTATCGTCTTCTATGGTGTGGCATGATAATAATTCTCCTTTCATAGTATCGTGGCATGATACCCAAAGTGAGTGTGTAAAAAGTTTTCTAATTTTTCTTTTTTAAAAGAACATCAATTTTTTATTAATTATAGGCATCTAAATAAGTCATGAAAATTTTCCAATGACTTGTACAAATTATTCTAATAGGTTTATACTGATAACACATATGCATGTTATGTTCTAATAATTACTCATATAGTGACACTATATCACACGTATGTAGATGTAAAATATAGAATCACTTGTATGATAAATGGAAATCACTTGTAAAATGGTTAAATAACATGTACACATATCCCTATATAGACACACTTAGTCACTTCAAGTTTCTACATATAATTCTAGATTTCATTATAAAATAATAGACCCATTAAAAAATCATTCTAGACCACCTACAATAAACTAAAAAATACCTCAAACATATTCTATAACATTATTTTTTGCCACTTTAAAATTTTTGAGAAAATTCAACTCCTTCAATAATTAAATAGGTAAATTTATACAATATACATATGTTATGAAGAGGCACAATTCATTCTCAACTTGATCTTCTTCTTCATAATGTAAATATCATTTTCTCATAATACAACTTGAATCACAATTAATTTTTTGATATTTAATATAATGAAGAACACAATAATCATAAACAAATTTATTTTTCACTTTCATAAAAAAATGTTGATTTTAAAATATTCACATTTGAAAATCCCATCTTAATGAAATAGTTATCTCCTCAATTTCATTTCCCTTCTTCAACTCAAATATTATTTCATGGATTGAAAAATATTAGTGATGTTTTTATATATAATGAACAGTATAAGAATTAAAATATATTAATTCCTCCATAAAAATAAGTATTCTAGAAATTCATTATTTATAATTTAGAAAATATAATATTTTCACAAATATTAGAACCCTATGTATGTTTTACATTATCTTATATATCATAGTGTGTGATACACCCTAGTCAATTTTTACACTTAATCATTCATTTTGTAAGGTTAATTGTTTCTTATGATGTTGGTTATTATCTTTATAAATTTATGGTTGATACTTATGAATTGTATCCATTCTTATGAAGTTTGAAAATCCTCCATAAGAACATAAAACATTTCCTTAAAAATTCATTGATCATCCTTATGAAGTTAGAGATAATCCTAATAAAATTGGTTATCATCCTTATTAAATGGGAAATAATACTTAAAAATTCATTATTCATCCTTATAAAGTCATGAATTATCTTTAAAAAGTTTCCAATCATCCTTAAAAACTTTGTAATCATATTTTCAAAGTTGTAAATGATCCTTATGAAGTCATGAATTTATCAAATTCTCAAAAAACAGCTACACTAGATAACTCTTCTGAAATACTATTATAGCAACCCAACCTTTTCTTAAATTAAAATTACATAATTTTAAATATAAAAAACATAATAGTATTACACATATAGGATCCAATGGTTCAGTGAATTGGGCAAACTAGGACTATACATAACAATTACAACATCGAGCATAAAAATTTATTCAGTTTCTTCTTATCTAGCTTCTTATTATCACTTGACCTCTCCTTAGTACATGTAGTCACCTGAGGATATACATAAAAAGGGGTGATCTAGAAGCCCAGTAAGAGGATAGATAAGAACAATATAGCATGGGGTGATCATAATCATAACATAGGCAAAGGATCATGAACATAAGAGGAAGCATAAATATATGACTTGAAATGTGGCAATGCATAAAAATGAAACATCATGTCTTAGTGGTTAACTACCACACATAATTGTGAAAAAATATAGCATATTTTTCACATAATTTCACATTTAATCATGATATTCATTACTTTACCCAATGCATTGGAGTACTGTAGAATTCCAGGCACACCCGTCACATTCAAACATTCATATTGTGTTATATAATTTCGGGTGCACCCGCTCATAACATTATCATTATCATGCATGCCACAATAAACATATATCAAAAATTAACATAACTAACCCATTAAAAGGAATGGTTTTAATCTCATAAAATCACATTCATAAACATTTGGGTCCCAAAATAAAGAGGGAATAACATACAAGTTAAAAGAACTGTCAACCTTGAATGAGAAGTAAAAGGTGTGTTCTCAAAAGAAGAGTTCTTTTGGAAAACATTTTGTTTGACATAAACACCTGTGAAAAACATTTATATCCTATAAATGGAAATACAATGATGAAAAAATGATTTTTAAGGAGTAACCATATCAAAAAGGAGTGAAATAGGGAGAACCCGAAGGATGAAAGTTGGGTTCGAGAATTTCCCCTTAACTTATATTTGAACGCTTTCTTCACTTTAATTTCCTATATAATAACATTATATTAATTAATTAGAAATTCCATAACATTTTATACATGAATAGGGTTCATTTTTGTTTCATTATCTTATTTTATGGGCCTTTTGATATGTTATAGAGTTCAAAAACATTTCTCGAGAATGTTCGTTTTTATGGTTTTCTTGAGCGTTTCACATGTATTCATGAATTGAAGTTCATGTAGAACATGGATAAACATAAAGAACTGATATTAAATGTTATTAATTATATTCCATAAGTTAAAATGATCTTATAATTAATTACATTGTATACCATGTGGATGAATCATTAGATAATAATTAAATGATGATTGTTTGAGTTAATTTGGACAGTTTTTCGACCACAACGAACTTCTTTTGATTAATAATTTAGTAATATATACATAAGTTAGTTAAATAACTTTAAATAGGACATAATACACATAAAATATTCTGGTTCAACCATAAAAATGGTTTCATGACCATATCTAAAGGTAGAAATGAAAAAAATAAAACATTTCATTCTCGAAGGTGATAGATTAACACCTCACGAAAAACATTTTCTTTTATAAAAAAAGGAAGAGGAGAATGGGGTTGGATGATATAATATCTCATTAGTATCATAAAATTAGATTATATGTATAATATTGTAGTTACCAAACCATTTGTAAAAATATAGGTTGGGAGAGAATAAGAAAAGAACTTAAAATTGAAAGGAATTTAAAGGAAAAGAAGGAGAGAAATTACCTCTTGAATCCTCCTCTTGAGATCCTCCTTAAGGGGCATAAGCATGGTCTTTTGATGAGACCGGAAGCTCTTGTATGTGGGGGAGGGGCTAGTTAAGATTATTGGGTATATTTTAGATAATTATTTAATCTTGAGAGGTGTGAGGAAATGAGGGAGTGAAGGGTGGTATTTATAGTGGAGGGGAGAGGGGTTTTCTCAATATAAAATTCATTAGTTTATTATTTCCCCACAAGACAAGGAATAGTGAGTATTACATGACAAAGAATAGTAATTTTATAATTTAATCCCAAACCAATTGGGATTACATCAGCAGAACATCATACATGACTCTATAATTAACTTATTTATCTTATTTTATAAATTATGGTATTTCAGTATTCATCAAAAATTCAAGTATTTTAGAAAAATCCCAAAATTTTACCCCAACCATTTTTCGATGTGTAGAATCCAAAAATGAAGTCCATTATTTAACAATAATTTTCTAAATATGATTAATTTAATATTTAATTAAAATCATAATTTACTTGAAAAATACAGTTTTTAAAATTAAAACTGATTTTATAATGCTTTCAAAAATTACGTAGGGTCTTATAAATTTATATAAAAACTAGAAGACATATATTTGTTAATTTATGAACACATTTTAAGAAAATAAATTTTCTTTTAAATTAATTAATTAATTATAATTATTTATTTATGACTTACAAAAATACCAAAACGTTTACTATGGTCAAATTGTCACTTTCTAAGATGCCTAAATTTTATTTAATTATTTATGGGTAAGGTTACTCTTATTTTGGGAGAATTACTATTCATAAGGGTCATATTACTATTCATAATGGTGGTTTAATATTCATAAGGGTGTGTTATTATTCAATAAAAATTATTTTTGTTTTATTAGACTCCAAAAATCATCTTGAACACAACCGTGTATGTCAGATTTTTGAAATTCCAAACACAAAAGTGAAAAACTTATGTTTAAAGGTCACTTAGCACTTAGTGGTTCATTATTTTGTGTTTTCATGTGATTTTATGATATATTTATAAGAAGGGATTTTCCATTGAAATACTTTGGGTTGTTATATTCTTCCCCCCTTATGAAATTTCACCCCCAAAATTTCACTTTACACAAATAGGTGAGGGTACATCTCCTTCATCGCCTCCTATAGTTCCCAAGTAGCTTCTTCAAACTTAAGGTTCCTCCACAACACTTTGACAAGGTGGGTTCTCTTGTTGCGTAGAACCTTATCTCTCCGGTCCGGAATCTCTATTGGCTACTCCTCATAAGATAGATCATCTTCAAACTGTACCACCTCTAAGTTTAGTACATGTGAGGGATCAGGTATGTACTTCCTCATGAGTGGTATGTTAAAAACATCATGAACTTGAGCCATATTCGGTGGAAGTGAAAGCTGATAGGCCACGAATCATATGCGGTCAAGTATTTCAAAGGGTCCAATGTACCTTGGGCTTAAGCTTCCCTTTCTTCCCAAATTGCATGAATCTCTTCCATGGTTATATTCGAAGGAATAATTTATCTCCAACATCGAACTCCAAGTCCCTTCGATGGTTGTCAGCATAGATCTTTTGTCGACTCTGAGCAAATTTTATGTTTTTCTGGATTACTTGAACCTTTTATCTCATCTCTTGCACAAGATCGGGTCCAAGTAGCTTTCTTTCTCCAACTTCATCCCAACAGGTTGGAGTTTTACATCGCTTTCCATACAGAGCTTCATATGGATCCATCTGAATACTCAAGTAGAAGCTATTGTTGTATAATAACTCAACTAATCGGAGATATTGATCTCATCCACCTTTGAATTATAGAGAGAAAGCTCTTAGTATATCTTAAAGTGTCTGAATAGTCCTTTCAGATTGGCCATCATTTTGGGGGTGATAGGTTGTGTTGAAATTTAATTCAGTACTAAAATCATGTTTAAGGATCCTCTAGAATTTAGATGTGAACCTTGGATCACAGTCAGAGACAATTGAGATTGGAACACCATGCAGTCTCACTACTTCCTTCGCATATATCTTTGTAAGTTTTTCAAGTGAAAGCTCTTCCAGAATAGCGATAAAATGGGTAGTCTTGGTGAGTCGATCAACCACTACCCATATCGCATTATTTCCCTTCGATATCTTCAGCAGACCCGTGACAAAGTCCATAGTAACATTTTCCCATTTCCACATGGGTATAGGCAATGGTTTCATCGTCCCTTTGGAATTTTTTCACTCCAATTTAACTTGATGACATACCAAGAACCTTGATATATATTCTACAATCTCCTTATTCATGTGATCTTACCAGAAGTGTTCTCGGAGATCATGATACATCTTGGTGCTACCAGGATGGATAGAGAATATTGATCTATGTGCATTCTCCAATAGATCCTTCTTTATCCCAGGTGATGAAGGAACACAAAGTTGCATTCCAAACCAAATCACACCATCATTGTCGATATGGAACTCATGCAGCTTTCCATCCTTTACTACATTCACCCTCTTTTGTATCTCATCATCATCCCTTTGTGCTTACTTAATCTTCTCTTGGATGGATGGTTGCGCAACATTTGGGCAAGGTATGATGTATCCTCTGCCCTTATGATTTCTAAATCCATACTTTGAATATCCAAGAAGATAGGGTCTTTCTCGATCCGCAGCATTGATAGAGTAGCAGGTTCTTTTCTTCTTAGAGCATCAACTACCTTTTTTTCCTTTCCAAGATGATAGTGAATAGAGAAATTGTAATCCTTGATTAGCTCTAACCATCTCCTTTGATGCATGTTTAGTTCCTTTTGTGTGAATATATACTTTAGGATCTTTTGGTCAGTGTATATGTCACACTTCTTGCCCTAAATGTAGTGATTCCATATTTTGAAGGAAAAAATCATGGTTGCTAGCTCTAGATCATGCGTCGAGAAGTTCTACTCATGTATCTTCAACTATTGTGAGGAATAGGCTATCACATTGTCATTTTCATGAGTACACAACCCAATACTTTCTTTGAATATTTGTTGTATATCACAAAACTTTCTCCAATTTTCAGTAGTGTGAGTACAGGTGTAGTGATCAGCCTTCTCTTTAGCTCCTTGAAGCTTCCCTCACATTCTTCCGTCCAGACATACTTTACCCCTTTCCTTTTTAACTTAGTTAGCGGGCTTGACAATTGTGAGAAGTTTCTCACAAAACGTCGGTAGTACCCATCTAATCCAAGAAAACTACGGATTTCGGTGACACTAGAGGGCTTGGGGAATTCCTCAATTGCCTTTGTTTTTTAAGGATCCACAGAAATTCCCTCACTTGTGATCACATGTCCCAAGAACATGACTTGCTTCATCCAAAAGTCACACTTTCTAAACTTGGCATACAACTTCTCCTTTCTCAATGTCTCCAATATAAGTCTTAGATGTTCTTCATGTTTCTCCTTTCTCTTGGAGTAGATGATAATATCATAAATAAACACTACCACAAATTTGTCGAGGTAATGTCTAACTACTCTATTCATAAACTCCATAAAGATTACATGGGAATTAGTAAGTCCAAAGGGCATCACCAGAAACTCATAATTCCCATACCTTGTACAAAAGGCAGTCTTCTGAATATCTTCCTTCTTCACCTTTAGCTGATGATATCCAGAACAAAGATACACCTTTGAGAAGTATTGAGCTCCTCTTAACTGGTTGAACAAGTCATCAATCCTTGGAAGAGGATACTTATTATTTATGGTGATCGTTTTGAGTTCCCAATAATCAATACACATCCACATTGTTCCATCCTTCTTCTTCACAAAGAGAACTGGCGCACCCCAAGGTGATGTACTAGGGCGTATGAACCCTTTGTCCAAATTCTCTTGCATCTACTTCTTTAACTCCTACAGTTCGATAGGAGCCATCCTATAGAGACACTTTGAGATAGAAGTAGCTCCGGGTATGAGTTCTATTGAGAACTCTACCTCACGATCTTGGGGAATTCTGAGTAACTCTTCGGGAAATACATCACTATATTCCCTCACGATGGGCATTTCTTCAAGGTTGGTACCTTCCTTTGACTCAACCATTTGGGTGAGGTATGCTTCTTCATAGGGAATCAACACCCACACAGATGAAGGATTTTTCAAATAAGATTCATGATCTTCCTTTCATTTGTAAAGGAGCATGGGATGGTTCGGAATATGAAAAGATATTTCCTTTTCCCGATAGTTGATATGTGCTCTATATAATGAGAGCCAATCCATTCCTATTATAGTTTTGAATTCCACAAAGGGAAGTATTACAAGATTCATTGGAATAATTTTCCCACATACACAAACAGGAGAAGACTCAAACACTTGGGTTTCAATTATTGCACCACTTAGTGTTTTTATAGATATCTCTACATCAAGGTTTTGGGGTTTCGATTCTATAGTTCTAGCAAACTTTCAAGATATAAAGGAATGCGTAGAACCATAATCAAATAATACTTTTGACATTATTGAGTGAATAGTAATTAAACCTTGTATGACTTCATTATATTGCTCTACTTTTTCAGTAATGATGGCATAAGACTTCCCTTGTTACTTTGGCTTTGGTGGCTGTTGATGCTGATTACCCTTAAGAACTTGAGGTTTAGTGAACTGGCTTGCATAGTTCCCTATCTCCCTATAGTTGTAGCATTGAACCATGGGTGGTTCTCTCCTTTCTTGAGCTATATTCTCCTTCCTTTTCATTTCCTTTTGACACTCTTGATCATGGTGACCTTCTTTCCCACACTTGAAGTATTTCCTCATCCCTTTAAGGTAGTTCCCATGCTGCATCTTCCCACATTTTTGGCATGTGGGTTGTTGATTTTTCCTCCCACCTTTGTCATTAGATCCATTGTCTTGAAACTACATATTTTGTTTCTTATCACCATAGACATGGGACCATTCTTCAAACTCCATCTCCACTTTGAGATCACACCAAACAACTTATTCATAACTCCCAAATTCTCGAATTGCAAGATCCTTTCGAAGGTATGATTTTAATTCACTAAAGAATATATCAATTTTTCTATCATTGTTGATAACAAAACCTGAAGCGTACCTTACAATCCTTTTTAAATTCAATTCATAGGTTGTGGTAGATTCTCCTTCTTTTTTCTTGAGCTCTATGAATTATCTCTCCATATTTGTGTGAAGAGTTCATGGGAAATACTTATTAAGAAACATGATCTTAAATTCTTTCCATTTAATCTCTTCAATTTCCTCCCTTGGCTTGGTGTACTTAATCAAAGACCACCATTGATCATCCTCTCCATCTAGACGATAAACAGATAGAGTCACATTCTCTGTATCAAAACAGTGAAGGACAGAAAAGATCTTCTCCATTGAGTTGACCCACTATTCCACAGCTAATGGATCGAAAGTTCTGCTAAACATCGGTGGTCGTTGCCACATAAAACATTCGATAGCCAGTTGCTCTCTCTTTGTTGAAGGAGGATGTTACCCATTATTATGGTTATTATTCATAACCTAAGATAATTGGGTAAGAATTTCCATGAAGTTTTGAACTCCACCTCCCAACTCATTGGGTATGTCGTTTGGGCAATCGTCGCATTGGCCCTCACACGAGTTTTTGGCCTGGTTTCTCCTGGTTCCCACCATTTTCTAAAATAGAAAAGGTTAGAAAAAAACATAAGTCAATAATTCATAAATAACTTATTCATTTAAACACTTTATACTAAAATCATAACATATGGTATCCCTATGTAAATATTCTTGTGTGCATATTTGTACTTAGTCTCATGCTAGAGGTTTTCTCTAGGGTTCACTAATCCAAATTCCCAAATTAACTAAACCATTCCTCTAATACCAACCATAGCGACCCAACCTTTTCTTAAATTACTATTACATAATTTTAAAGATAAAAAACATAATATTATTACAAATAGAGTATCTAATGGTTTAGTTTCTTGTGAAAACTTGGACCATACATAACAATTACAACATCAAGCATAAACATTTATTCAATTTATTCTTGTCTGGCTTCTTACTGGAACTTGACCTATCCTTAGTACATGTAGTCACCTGAGGATATACATAAAAAGGGATGATCTAGAATCCCAATAAGGGGACAGATAAGAATAATATATCATAGGGTGATCATAATCATAACATAGGCAAAGGATCATGAACATAAGAGGAAGCATAAATATAAGACTTGAAATGTGGAAATGCATAAAAATGAAACATCATGTCTTAGTAGTTAATGACCAAAAATACTTGTGAACAAAGATGGTATATTTTTCACATAATTTCACATTTAATCATTAGATTCATCACTTTACCCAATTCATTGGATCACTGTATAATTCAGGGCGCACCCGTCACATTCAAACATTCATATTGCGCTATATAATTCTGGGTGCACCCGTCACATCATGACATAATCATTATCATGCATGCCACAAAGAACATATATCAAAAATTAACATAAATAACACATGAAAATTAATGGTTTTCATCTCATAATAACACATTCATAAACATTGGGTTCCCAAAAGAAATAGGGAATAACATACAAGTTAGAAGAACTGTCAACCTTGAATGAGAAGTAAAAGTTGTGTTCTCAAAAGAAGAGTTCTTTTGGAAAATCTTTTGTTTGACATAAACAACTGTAAAAAAAATTTATATCCCAAAAATTTAAATACAATGATGAAAAAATTATTTTTAAGGAGTAACCATATCCAAAAATAGTGAAATAGGGAGAACCCAAAGGATGAAAGTTGGGTTCGAGAATTTCCCCTTACCTTATATCTAAACACTTCCTTCGATTTAATGTCCTGTATAATGACATTATATTCATTAATTAGAAATTAAATAACCTTTTATACATGAATAGGGGTAATTTTGGTTTCATTATGTTATTTTATGGGCCCTTTGATAAGTTATAGATTTCAAAAACATTGCTCGAAAATGTTCGCTTTTATGGTTTTCTTGAGTGTTTCACATGTATTCGTGAATTGAAGTTCGTGTAGAAAATGGATAAACATACAGAACTAATATTACATGTTATTAATGATATTACAGAATTTAAAATGATATTATAATTAATTACATTGTATACCATGTGAATGAATCATTAAATAATAATTAAATGAAGATTGTTTGAGTTAATTTGGACGGTTTTTCGACCACAATGAACTTCTTTTGATTAATAATTTAGTAATATATACATAAGTTAGTTATATAAATTTAAATATGACATAATACACATAAAATATTTTGGTTCAACTATAAAAATGGTTTCATTACCATATCTGAAGGTATAAATGAAAAAAAGAAAACATGTCGTTCTCGAAGGTGATAGATTAACACCTCATCAACAACGTTTTCTTTTATAAAATAAAAGGAAGAGGAGAAGGGGATTGGATGATATAATATCCCATTAGTATCATAAAATTCCATTATATATATAATAATAGAGTTACAAAAACATTTTGACAAAGATATGTTGGGATAGAATAAGAAAAGAACTTGAAATTGAAAGGAATTTAAAGGAAAAGAAGAAGAGAAATTACCTCTTGAATCCTCCTCTTGAGATCCTCCTTAAGGGGCCAAACCATGGTCTTTTGATGAGACAAGAATCTCTTGGACGTGAGGGATGGGCTAGGGAAGATTATTGGGAAGATTTTAGACAAGTCTTTAAGCTTTAGAGGTGTGAGGTAATGAGGGAGTGAAGGGTGGTAATTATAGTGGAGGGGAGAGGGGTTTTCTCAATATAAAATTCATTAGTTTATTATTTCCCCACAAGACAAGGAATGGTGAGTCTTCCATGACCAAGAATAGTAATTTTATAATTTAATCCCTAACCAAGTGGGATTACATCAGTATAACATCATACATGACTCTATAATTAACTTATTTAGCTTATTTTGTAAATTATGGTATTTCACTATTCATCAAAAATTCAAGTATTTTAGAAAAATCCCAAAATTTCACCCCAATCATTTTTCGACATGTAAAATCCAAAAATAAAGTTCATTTTTCAACAATAATTTTCTAAATATGATTAATTTAATATTTAATTAAAATCATAATTTACTTGAAAAATGCAGTTTTTTAAATTAAAACTTATTTTATAATGCATTAAAAAATTATGTAGGGTCTTATAAAATTATCTAAAAACTAGAAGACATAGATTTTTTAATTTATGAATGAATTTTAAGAAAATAAATTTTCTTTTAAATTAATTAATTATTTATAATTAATTATTTATGACTTACCAAAATACCAAAACATTTACTATGGTCAAATTGTCACTTTCAAAGATACTTAAATTTTATTTAATTATTTATGGGTAAGGTTACTCTTATTTTTGGAGAATTACTATTTATAACGGTCATATTACTATTCATAAGGGTGGGTTATTATTCATAAGGGTATGTTACTATTCACTAAAAATTTATTTTTGTTTTATTAGACTCTAGAAATCATCTTGAACACAACTGTGTAAGTCTGATTTTTGAAATTCCAAACACATAAGTGACAAACTTATGTTTAAAGGTCACTTAGCACTTAGTAGTTCATTATGTTGTGTTTTCATGTGATTTTATGACATATTTATAAGAAGGGGTTTTCCATTGAAATACTTTGGGTCATTACAACTATGTCGTCCTAATAAAATTCATAGGAATTATCCATTTTTAGTATTGACCTTATAAATTTTGATTTCTTCAAATAATCAAAGTCTTGCATTATTTCTTCTTATGGCCTTCTAAATCACTCCAAATAACCCTCAAATGGCTTCAAATAATTCAAGTAATTATTATAACATTTATAATCATTTTTATATTGTTTCCAAGGTACTTTTTAGCATTTATACTCAAGGTATGTTATTATAATATTCCTCACTACCTTTGTATCTCTATCTTTAATCTCAGTAACTCAAATCCTTTATCAATGTGATATATTTTCACTAATTCAAACATATTCATTATTACATTATTAGGGACATATTATTTACAACTCTAGATTATTTAAATCATTATCCATAAACTTTGGTATGGTTTCTTCAATTTTATCCATCCCTTCACACTTTTTAATTATAGTTCTTTAATGTCCCCATTCATATTAATCTATAATTTGTTCATCCATAAGCTCAAAAATTAGCTTCTCATTCCTATTCAATTGTTGTAGATATATTTTTCAACATTCAATTAGTAATTTACATTGACTTTAATTTCATCTCAAATATAATCTAATTTATGTGGGTGCTCAAAAAAAACTTAACTCTACTTTAAAAGGGCTGCTTGCATGTGAGATTATAGGAATGAGGATTCATTTTTTTATTGAGTGTTTTTACAAAATAGAAAATAAGTTATATGGCAGTTTTATATCAAAATTAATTTGGTTATATTTTACTATATTGTTGAAATTTAGGTTACATAATGTGGTCTATATACAAAGTCTATGATTCTATAGTGATAATAAAAAATTTATAGAGTTATGTTCTAAATCCATAATACTTAAAAATATTTTTAACCATATTTTTTATTAGATGACTCGTTTAAAATCATATTATAACATATAAATTTAACTATAAATAATTGATAAAATGACTTGGTTATTGGAATATCCACTTAAGCTATCATTAATTGGTTCATGAATAATTTGATGATAGTAAAGAGATTAAAAACTCATTGGATTGAATATTAAAGATATCAATATTCATATAAGGTCTCAAATGTTAATGGAATTGTGCTGTGTGGAATGACATTTAGATCCCTAATTTTATAATGCTTGGGGATCATTTTATTTTATCCGATAATGTATCACTAATTAAGAAAAATCTATATAAAGGATAAAGTTTCATTTCATGAGACACATGAATTATTGGATAACCTCTTAACTGAAGCACAAAGTTTCCTTCTCATTTTCCCCCTTAGAGGTTCCAATACAATAATAGGCATAGAAAACATTTTGTTATGATTTGACATAATGAGTGGATCATATGATGAGTTATAAATCTATATATTTGGGATTGTGTAATTTATTAAATATAAAGGAAGATATTTATTATATGGAGTTATGAGTGAATTAAAAGTAGTTTTATTTTAATCTTTAAATTTCTACCCTAACCAATATTGAGAGTGTTTCATTGTTTAATTTTTTTTCATATATCTCAAATATATATTTTTTAATTTCCAAGATAATATATATTTTATGGTTTATTGGGAACCCAAAAAAAATCCAACCAACACAACAAAATTAAGCTGCAATGGAATTAACTAGACCATTATAGAAAAATTTTAAAATTTGATAGCTATGCAGCCTTTTTTAGACTTTATTAAATTTAAAATCCCCTCCTCTATGGATCATATTTTATGATGTCTTAGAATAAATAGTCCATCTTTTCCTAGGCCTTGATTTATTCCAATTTAATATTCCCTTTATTAAACCAATGGATAAAAATGTGATATTTTGTGTTGATCTATGACCTTTGTTCCTTATTAGTGATAACTAGTAACTCTCTTTCATACATTATACTAACATAATCCAGTGAGGCTTTAATGTCCAAAACTTCTTCCATTATCTCTTACTTTGAGTGAATTAACATATCCAAAGTAATTTATGGTTCACTTTCATATTCTTAATCCTATACTTTTCCCCCTCTTTCTATAAATTGGAGATTCCAATCCATAGTGAGAGGATCTGCTATCAAAAACTAAATAGATTTCAAGTGATCCTTTTATTCCTTATTTCTAGTTGCTTTGGGATTAAGTATAAACATGGTATTCACCCCATTATCCATTATATCTTTATCCTCCCTACATAATTCAACTTCAAGAGAAGGCTAATGATTGATTGATACCTTATTTAGTAGTTTTATCCCTTTTTTAGGATATTTTTCATGTGTATTTGATTTTAATTCCTTACTTGATGATCTAGTTACCAAAAAGTTAAGTAAATTGTAATAATCCTTATGTTTCTTGTCACGACCCATCCTCAGGGCCCGTGCCGTGACTACCCCAAGCCCGAATTCCATAGGCCAGGGGCTGGCGACTAGCACCAAAGGCGTAAAATCCCGATAACTGGGAAGGCATTGCCTTTATAAAAGAAAACAAGCACCACAGAGTACAAGAAGAAACAAAACACTAAGTACAAAAGAAAATCTGAAAAGTAAATGGGCCAGAATACAAACCCAAAAGAAAGTACAACTACAACTGAACAAGGTACAACAGCAAAAAGACAATAGCTGGAAGAGGGAAGCAGCTCCTGGGTCGTCCTCCTCGGGTCCTACCTGAAGGGTAGGTACAGATAGCCTCCTCCACGCTCTCGTCCGTCAACCTCCTATGTGAGTTGTCTCGTCGTGTAGTCCACCTCCGGGTACTGACTCGTCGTGTAGTCCACCTCCGGGTACCGACTCGTCGTGTAGTCCACCTCCGGGTACCGTCCAGTCCTCGAACACTCAGCCTCCGTCAGCACTGCTCGTCGTCTGCAACCAACACAACGAGGTGCGGGCATAGCCCGTGCAGGGGTGAGTATAACAATACTCAGTAGGGACCCTGATACCCTCAAGCTCTCACTAAACCAACAAGGATAACCACAAGAAGATCTCAACAGATAATCTCTACTTAGATATATGCCCATACATATACCTAAGTTATCAAGTAACTCATCTCAATCATGAGGAAACACAAGGATTGTGAAATCAACGGATAACCACTACTCAGGTATATGCCCATACATATACCTAAGTTATCAAGTGACCCATCTCAACCATGAGGTAAACACAAAGGTCAAAAGTCTCAGCTCAAACTAAAATTTTCATTAACGAAACCGTAACTGCTGAAGAGCTCCGTCTCTGGAGTGTATAGTGGTCCTGTCACGACTCTGATGTACTGCTCACTAACCTAAGACTGCTGAGGTACTCCTCCTGTCGAGTACTGCGGGTTTTCGGCTAACTACCGGGCGCTCTGTCCGCTGAGGGTCTGTCGCCAAATATCGGGCGCTCCCACTAATAGCCTATAGAGGTACTCCTCCTGTCGAGTACCGCGGGTTTGCGGGAAACTACCGGGCGCTCCGTCCGCCGTGGGTCTGTCGCCAAATACCGGGCACTCCGTCCACTGGGCTAGTCGACTCACTCCAAGTCGAGTCGGTCAAGCAGTCGTCAGGTCTCAGCCGGCTACACGGTCTCCGTACTCCGCACGCTCGTCTCCGGGAGGGTCCGCTCCACGAGCTACTGGTCGATACTCCAAGTATCACAAAGTACCACAAAGAAGTATCTCAAAGGACCACCTCGTTGTAGGGGTCTCAACGCAACAGACGACGCGTCAATCGGGCGCCCGGTCTGTGAGTTATTAGCCTTTTCGTCTCTGGGGCCCGGTTGGTTTCGTGTGCGAACCAATCCGGCCGTAACTCAACTATACCCCGAACACTCATAGGGTATACTCATAGGGACCGTTTCTCAACGAGATCACCAACGCCGCTGACGGTTCGTCAAACGAACGTTCTTTCAGAAAGGTATCAGCTTTTCCGTTCCAGGGGCCCGGTTGGATTTCGGTGCGATCCAACCCGACCACTATCCAACTGCATCCAAATCTCAGTGAAGGATGCCAAAAGTTCCGTATCATCAACAGGAACTCAACGCAACAGACGGCGCGTCAATCAGACGCCCGGTCTGAGAGTTATTGGCTTTTTCGTTCCAGGGGCCCGGTTGGATTTCGGTGCGATCCAACCCGACCGCACTCCGTCGGCATCCAAACCTCGAGCGGAGTAAGCCAAAATATCCGTCTCACTTAGAGGAATTCAAAGAAACAGACGGCGCATCAATCGGACGCCCGGTCTGTTATTTATTGGCCTTTCCGTCTCACACCCACCCTAGGAAACTTCCCAGGAGGTCACCCATCCTGATCACTACTATAGGCCAAGCACGCTTAACTATGGAGTTTTAACCACGTAGGCTCCCGAAAAGGAAGGTGCACCTTGAGTATAGTATACCGAAACGACCGTCTCGATCCAAGGATCGCGTTGCCGCTGACGGCGAGTCGTTTGTAGGCCTGTAGCCCAAGATACGGGCATTTGACCGAAAGTGGTCTGAAACTGGGGGTCTGGGCCCGGGCCGACCCGACTCGACCCCCCCCCCCCCCCTGGGTCGGCCGAACTGGGTCGACCCGCCCCGGGCGGCGACCCGGCCCGGCCGGCGGCGCGGTCCGGCGCGGCGGCGCGGTCCGGCGCGGCGGCGCGGACCGGCACGGCGGCGCGGCCTGGGCGCCGTTCGGGTGCCGTGCACGGGGGGCAAAGCCCCCCCCCCCCCCTCCTTTGAGAACCGCGGCCCCTTAATTAGGGCCACTTTTGAGACCCGGCCGGGGGAAATTAATTCCCTTGGTCTCCATTGGCCGGCCGGCCCGCACTGGCCGGCCGGTTTCGCCAGCAAGGACCGGCGACGGCCGGTCCTTGCTTCGCCGACACCGGCGGCCCGGTGCCGGCCGCCGGTCATCTTGGTCCGCCGCGGCCTATGCCGTCTGGCGCGATGCGACGGCATCACTTCCCTCCGCCGCGGCCCCGCTCCGGCCGCGGCGCCTTTGACTTTCTTTGACGCGACGCGACGGCATCGCGTTCTTGGATTTCTTTCCACGGAGCGGCGCGACGGCGCCGCGCAATAATTGTCGTGCGATTCCCGCATAGTGCGGCGGCACCACGCCATCCCGTTCCATCCGCAAGGAAACAATTATGAACATAGGAGGGGGGTTCGGCCGTGTTGGTGCGGTCCGAGCCCCCCTCTCGTTAGATTATAACATTTAATCCTTTATCCTCGAAGTTCGACATTCTAGAATCAAGAATGGAAAATAAATAAATAAAATATCAACAATCCCCTACCTCAGATTCAAGTGCAGAGCACGCCAATCAAGTCGCGGAAGACTAGCGTCGCGGAGGTCGGGCGTCACGGAAATCGAACGTCGTTTCCGTTGACGTCGAGGTGCGTCTGAAGAGGTACGTCGCTGGAGAAGCTTCGTAAGCTGACGGAGATAGTCCGGGGAGGAAACGGCATCTCCTTTCGTTGACACGGGAAGAAGATCGAAGAAGCGGCGTCGTCAATCTTCGGAAACACATCGGCTACGAAGAAGAGAAGCGGCGTTCTTTGTCGGAGCTTAAGTGTTCTTCGTGTTCTTCGTCAAAGTTGAAGAAGATGGAGAGAGCTTCTCAAAATCTCTCAAGGTGGCAAAGGAGACCAACCCAAAATAAAATAAGCTTAAGCCTTATTTTATTTACACAACTAAACATTTGAATTTCAAAAGATAAGAAACGAACCATTAATTCGTAGAATTAATTCAACAAAAGAAACAGCTCATTTAATTTACGAAAAAACCCGCCCAATTAAATGGTCTGTTAAGAATTTAAGAAAACACGTCAGTTGACTTTCATAAAGACGGGTTTTCGAGGGTGCATTACTTAGCGGAAAGAAACGGAGGGGCTCGTGCGGGCCCCACCTCACAAATATCCTACCAAGAGGGTAGGATATTTCTGGATAGTACCCTATCCGATTCAACTCAGATTAAGCCGCTTTTAAGTTGCTCCAAGTGGCTTCCAAGTGGCTTAAGTGAAATAAAATAAAGTTGTCGCAAAATTATTTTATTTCTTAACTTTAAGCCCGAAAATTAAAAACCACACCCGAGAAAACGCAACTCCGGAAGAGGCGTTTCTAAGCAATTACCGGCGCTGTGATTCCATCGGTGCCCTCAGAATTCGATTCCGAGCACCGGTTCAAAAGTTAGAAAACCCCGCTCATCCGTTCACTGAACGTACCCGAGCCAAACTTCGGAAATTGATTCCGGGCACACCGGGCCTCGGAATCAGGCGCCGTCAGAAACTGCGTTCTTGTAAAATTCTAAAGAAAATTAAGAAAAAAATTTCCTTGGAATTTACGGGTCTTTACATTACTCCCACCACAGGGCTTTACGTCCCCGTAAAGCTTCACCACAAACTTAGGGAAACAAAGCGGTACTGAGCACGCATCTGAGCCTTCCGCTCCCATGTGCTCACCTGGAGGTTCCCGCGCTGCCAAAGAAAGTGCACAATAGGAATCAACCGTCCTCCTAGGATCCGCTCCTGTCGATCCTTGATCCCCACAGGAAGCTCCATAGAAGACACTCATCGCCACCGTCCAGCTCCTCATGGTCGATGATATGCGAAGGGGGTCGAGAACGTATCTCCTCAGTTGGGATACGTGGAAAACATCGTGCACCTAGTGCAACTGAAGTGGATGGGCCAAGAGGTAAACCATCTCGCCTACCCAGCTGAGGACCTAGAAAGGTCTGTTGAACCTCGGAGATAACTTGCCTCCCTGGACACATCTCCGTAAACCTTGTCGAGGTGAGACCCGTAAGAAGACGTGGTCGTCATCCTCGAACTCCAGAGGTCTCCATTTCTGTTAGAACTGAAACTCAAAACGACTGCTGCTACGAGGGTAAGGTTGACCGACTCAAGAGTGATCGGTCGCACCCTCCTGTTCAAGAGTTACCCTGCACTGCCTGGGGTTTCCTTTTCCGCCGACCAAGGAAAACTCATCCTGATGTTTGCCTAAAACCATCAATTTGAGTATGAACAGTTATTTCCCATTCCATACTCAAACTAACGTCGTAAGGCCTCGAAGCTGCCACCAAGAGATTCCAACCAGAACTCTCGCCTCGAGGGTCTGACCACACCATCGGCGTAAGTGTGATTATCGAGTCTCCTCCCAAGGTATCTCCAGACGTGAGGGTCAAGTCCACGGCTTACCGGAAACTCTAGGTCTGGAACAAGATTTTTGAAAGCGAGGAATGATTCATATCGACGTCTGTTACTACAGCAGCTAGTAGTGGACACAGACTGTCCCTTGAATCATTTCTAGAGCCATTGGGTCACACTCCTTGACCGCATGCAGCCGCACTCTTCCTCCGCCCTCCAGCTCCTTGAGCCTGGCGGGAATAACTAAGGCGGGTGGTTGTAGCATGTTAAGATGTACACCACCTTATGCTGCTCTCCTAGATCTGCCTCCACGTCTGCCACTTCGCAGACTCATCTCTATTTAAAGATACCTCTTCTTGAAACATTTAACATGCCTGAGTCTCTAAGACTGGCACTAGTTCCTTGTTTCTTACTGCATTGTGCAGTCTTCATCCGCTCCTGGATGAACTGCACCTCCTTTAGTCTCACAAGAGCTGCTATGATTTCTTCTTTGCCGATAAGAGAAATCCAGTATCATCCCCTGGATGAACCACATTCTTTGCCTAATACAGTCAATCCTGACATAAATTATGCATTCATGCCATGGATGACGTCGTAAGGCCTCGACGCAACTACTAAGAGATCCAACTGTCACTCTCACCTCCAAGGGTCGAGTCACATTGTCGGCATCAGTGTGAGGTCACTGGGTCTCCTCCAGTAGGAATCTCAAAAGTGAGGGTCAAGTCAACAGTTTAACCGGGACCACTCAGTATCAACCAAACAAAAAGGACAGGAAATCAAACAAAGATAAGTGTATTTTTATCAGCTCATAGTACAAAGACACGAATACAAAAGCATCATGGAACTAGAAGTACAAAGTACGTATCCAATAGTTCCTCTCCTGTCCACCTGCTCTCGGAGCTCCATGACCATAGGCCTCAGCTGCCTGAAGTTGAGCTCTCTCATGTCCTCCTGTCCTCTGCGGTCGGGGTGGGCCTCCTGGTGGTGGTGGCAACATCCCGAAGCGTCGTCCACCTCCAGCTGCACGGCCAGCTCCTCTGCCATGGCCGCCTACTCCTTGCGGTCCGCCCTGATCGAACCTCTGCCTTTGCCTCGGAGGTTCTTCATTTAACTGTTGGTCATCTGCATGGCGGGTCGGATAGTCACGTGCCATGTGACCAATTCCGCCGCAGGAGTAACACTGTCCACTCTCGGCACGTCTGGCTCTGACTCCACCCTGGTTTCCCCGCACAACTGAACCTGAGTCGTGCAGTCGGCCACCGGTAGGTCTGGTCCTCTTGGACCTCTGTGTCATCTGTCTACTGCCTACTGCAGAAGACTCTGCCGCAAGCCGGCTAGTGGTGGGTCCTGCTGCTGGAGACTGCTCAGCAAGGAAACTCTCCACTAAGAGGGCTCTCTCCAACACCCCTTTCTACGTCGGAAAGCTGTGAGAAACAACAGAAGCTCTAATCTATCGCCTGAGCCCCTGCTCGAAGGTTCGGGCCCTGAAGAACGGTTCTCGTACCATATCTTTGGAGTAGCGCGAGAGGTCTGTGAATCTCGCTGAGTACTGCGCCACTGACATGCTGCCCTGCCGCAGCTGAAGTAGCTCCTGTATACGCACCGCTCGAAGGGTGGCTGGTACAAACTCTGCCCGGAACAGGCTCTCGAAGTCTGCCCATAGAAGTGTCGCCTCGTCATGCATCTGAAACATCAGGCTCCACCATCTGTCTGCTGCTGCCTGAAGAAGGCTGGCAGCTAGGATCACCATGAAATCTGTCGGCGTCCCCACTAGCCTGAAGACTCTCACCACAGCCTCCAGCCAATCCTCAGCCGCCTGCGGGTCCGTCCCTCCCTGGAACCTGGGTGGCCTCTGGTGCTGGAACTCATGCAGTGCGCTCAAGCGACGTGCATCCTCTGCTGCTGGGGCTGGTGGCATCAGTGGCCCAACGGATAGTAGTACCGCTGGTGCCTCCGCTGGTGCCTCAACTGGGATAGGGCCCTGTACTGAGGCCTCGTCGCTCAGCGGGCTGTCAGTACGTACCACTCTCGGGGCTCTAGCTGGTCGTCCACGGGGAGGCATCCTGAAAGAAACAACGTGACACAGTCAAAAGATTATACCTGGTGAGCTGACCTGGTTTGAGATGACATTTAAATAAAACTTCTGGAAAACACACACGCAATTAGTGTTTTCGTGCACAAAGTCGGAAACCAGTTGTCAGGGTCCTGGTGTATGGATACGTCGGCCGCCCGCATCAACACTGGACTCCCTGAACTGAAAACCACACTCGGTACTCTTAACACTATTGCTTCACAGAAGGAAACATCAGATTTATAAGTTCTGCGGTAGAACCGAACTCCTCTGATACCAATTTTTCACGACCCGTCCTCGGGGCCCGTACCGTGACTACCCCAAGCCCGCCTTCCATAGGCCAGGGGATGGAGACTATCACCAAAGGCGTAAAATCCCGATAACTGGGAAGGCATTTCCTTTATAAAAGAAAACAAGCACCACAGAGTACAAGCGGAAACAAAACACTAAGTACAAAAGAAAAGCTGAAAAGTAAATGGGCCAGAATACAAACCCAAAAGAAAGTACAACTACAACTGAACAAGGTACAACAGCAAAAAGAAAACAGCTGGAAGAGGGAAGAAGCTCCCGGGTCATCCTCCTCGGGTCCTACCTGAAGGGTAGGTACAGATAGCCTCCTCCACGCTCTCGTCCGTCAACCTCCTCTCTGAGTCGTCTCGTCGCGTAGTCCACCTCCGGGTACTGACTCGTCGTGTAGTCCACCTCCGGGTACCGACTCGTCGTGTATTCCACCTCCGGGTACCGACTTGTCGTGTATTCCACCTCCGGGTACCGACTCGTCGTGTAGTCCACCTCCGGGTACCGTCCAGTCCTCAAACACTCGGCCTCCGTCAGCACTGCCCGTCGTCTGCAACCAACACAACGAGGTGCGGGCATAGCCCGTGCAGGGGTGAGTATAACGATACTCAGTAGGGACCCCGAGACCCTCAAGGTCTCACTAAACCAACAAGGATAACCACAAGAAGATCTCAACAGATAACCTCTACTTAGATATATGCCCATACATATACCTAAGTTATCAAGTAACTCATCTCAATCATGAGGAAACACAAGGATTGAGAAATCAACGGATAACCACTACTCAGGTATATGTCCATACATATACCTAATTTATCAAGTGATCCATCTCAATCATCAGGTAAACACAAAGGTCAAAAGCCTCAGCTCAAACCAGTATTTTCATTAACGAAACCGTAACTGCTAAAGAGCTCCATCTCTGGAGTGTACAGTGGTCCTGTCACGACTCCGATGTACTGCTCACTAACCTAAGACTACTGAGGTACTCCTCCTATCGAGTACTGCGGGTTTGCGGCCAACTACCAGGCGCTCCGTCCGCTGAGGGTCTGTCGCCAAATACTGGGCGCTCCCACTAATAGCCTACAGAGGTACTCCTCCTGTCGAGTACTGCGGGTTTGCGGCCAACTACCGGGTGCTCCGTCCGCCGTGGTTCTGTCGCCAAATACCGGGCGCTCCGTCCATTGGGCTAGTCGACTCACTCCAAGTCGAGTCGGTCAAGCAGTCGTCAGGTCTCAGCCGGCTACACGGTCTCCGTACTCCGCACGCTCGTCTCCGGGAGGGTCCGCTCCACGAGCTACTGGTCGATACTCCAAGTATCACAAATTCCCACAAAGAAGTATCTCAAAGGACCACCTCATCGTAGGGGTCTCAACGCAACAGACGGCGCGTCAATCGGACGCCCGGTCTGTGAGTTATTAGCCTTTTCGTCCCTGGGGCCCGGTTGGTTTCGTGTGCGAACCAATCCGTCCGTAACTCAACTATACCCCGAACACTCATAGGGTATACTCATAGGGACCATTTATTAACGAGATCACCAATGCCGCTGACGGTTCGTCAAACGAACGTTCTGTCAGAAAGGTGTCAGCTTTTCCGTTCCAGGGGCCCGGTTGGATTTCGGTGCGATCCAACCCGGCCACTATACAACTGTATCCAAATCTCGGCGA
Organism: Viscum album; assembly: GCA_963277665.1. Lineage (NCBI taxonomy): Eukaryota > Viridiplantae > Streptophyta > Magnoliopsida > Santalales > Viscaceae > Viscum > Viscum album. Next base: position 1,785,119,364 of record OY728155.1, on the reverse strand, counting down.
AGGATTCCAAAAGTTCCGTATCATCAACAGGAACTCAACGCAACAGACGGCGCGTCAATCGGACGCCCGGTCTGAGAGTTATTGGCTTTTTCGTTCCAGGGGCCTGGTTGGATTTCGGTGCGATCCAACCCGACCGCACTCCGTCGGCATCCAAACCTCGAGCGGAGTAAGCCAAAAGATCCGTCTCACTTAGAGGAACTCAACGAAACAGACGGCGCATCAATCGGACGCCTGGTCTGTTATTTATTGGCCTTTCCGTCTCACACCCACCCTAGGAAACTTCCCAGGAGGTCACCCATCCTGATCACTACTCTAGGCCAAGCACGCTTAACTATGGAGTTTTAACCACGTAGGCTCTCGAAAAGGAAGGTGCACCTTGAGTATAGTATATCGAAACGACCGTCTCGATCCAAGGATCGCGTTGCCGCTGACGGCGAGTCGTTTGGAGGCTCGTAGCCCAAGATATGGGCATTTGACCGAAAGTGGTCCGAAACTGGGGGTCTGGGCCCGGGCCAACCCGGCCCGACCCCCCTGGGTCGGCCGAACAGGGTCGACCCACCCCGGGCGGCGACCCGGCCCGACGACCCGGCTCGGCTCCGAAAACCCGGCCCGGCCGGCGGCGCGGGCCGGTGCGGCGGCGCGGCGGCGCGGGCCGGTGCGGCGGCGCGGGCCGGTGCGGCGGCGCGGTCCGGCGCGGCGGCGCGGTCCGGCGCGGCGGCGCGGACCGGCACGGCGGCGCGGCCTGGGCGCCGTTCGGGTGCCGCGCGCGGGGGGCAAACCCCCCCCCCCCCCCCCCCTCCTTTGAGAACCGCGACCCCTTAATTGGGGCCTCTTTTGAGACCCGGCCGGGGGAAATTAATTCCCCCGGTCTCCACTGGCCGGTCGGCCCGCACTGGCCGGCCGGTTTCGCCAGCAAGGACCGGCGACGGCCGGTCCTTCCTTCGCCAACACCGGCGGCCCGGTGCCGGCCGCCGGTCATCTTGCTCCGCCGCGGCCCGGAACCGGCCGCGGCCTATGCCGTCCGGCGCGATGCGACAGCATCGCTTCCCTCCGCCGCGGCCCCGCTCCGGTCACGGCGCCTTTGACTTTCTTCGACGCGACGCGACGGCATCGCGTTCTTGGATTTCTTTCCACGGCGCGGCGCGACGGCGCCGCGCAATAATTGTCGTGCGATTTCCGCGTGGTGCAACGGCACCACGCCATCCCGTTCCATCCGCAAGGAAACAATTATGAACATGGGAGGGGGGTTCGGCCGTGTTGGTGCGGTCCGGGCCCCCCTCTTGTTAGACAATAACATTTAATCCTTTATCCTCGAAGTTCGACATTCTAGAATCAAGAATTGAAAATAAATAAATAAAATATCAACAATCCCCTACCTCGGATTCAAGTGCGGAGCACGCCAATCAAGCCGCGGAAGACTAGCGTCGCGGAGGTCGGGCGTCGCGGAAATCGAACGTTGTTTCCGTTGACGTCGAGGTGCGTCCGAAGAGGTACGTCGCTGGAGAAGCTTCGTAAGCTGACGGAGATAGTCCGAGGAGGAAACGGCGTCTCCTTTCGTTGACACGGGAAGAAGATCGAAGAAGCGGCGTCGTCGATCTTCGGAAACACACCGGCTACGAAGAAGAGAAGCAGCGTTCTTCGTCGGAGCTTAAGTGTTCTTCGTATTCTTCGTCAAGGTTGAAGAAGATGGAGAGAGCTTCTCAAAATCTCTCAAGGTGGCAAAGGAGACCAACCCAAAATAAAATAAGCTTAAGCCTTATTTTATTTACACAACTAAACATTTGAATTTCAAAAGATAAGAAACAAACCATTAATTCGTAGAATTAATTCAACGAAAGAAACAGCTCATTTAATTTACGAAAAAAACCGCCCAATTAAATGGTCTGTTAAGAATTTAAGAAAACGCGTCAGTTGACTTTCATAAAGACGGGTTTTCGCGGGTGCGTTACTTAGCGGAAAGAAACGGCGGGGCTCATGCGGGCCCCACCTCACAAATATCCTACCAAGAGGGTAGGATATTTCTGGATAGTACCCTATCCGATTCAACTCAGATTAAGCCGCTTTTAAGTGGCTTCAAGTGGCTTCCAAGTGGCTTAAGTGAAATAAAATAAAGTTGTCACAAAATTATTTTATTTCTTAACTTTAAGCCCGAAAATTAAAAACCACACCCGAGCAAACGCAGCTCTGGAAGAGGCGTTTCTAAGCAATTACCAGCGCTGTGATTCCATCGGTGCCCTCAGAATTCGATTCTGAGCACCGGTTCAAAAGTTAGAAAACCCCGCTCGTCCGTTCACTGAACGTACCCGAGCCAAACTTCGGAAATTGATTCCGGGCACACCGGGCCTCGGAATCAGGCGCCGTCAGAAACTGCGTTCTTGTAAAATTCCAAAGAAAATTAAGAAAAAAATTTCCTTGGAATTTACAGGTATTTACATTTCTAGCTTTAGTAACTTTTTAAATTGAATAAAATCATTAATAAAATCCTCCCTCCTTCAAATTTGTCTCACCTAAATGAAAAATCATTATAGCATGACTATCTGATTAACTATCTAAGTAGGAATGTGAAGTATCATCTACCCCTTAAAGATATTCATAAGATTCATTTTGGGTTTAATTTGATCACCATATGATCATTTTTATTATAATTGAACCCAAAACATCATAAAATCTATCTCCGAGAATAAAATATTAAAAAATTATTCAAAAAAAAAGATTGCATGCATCAAACACCCAATTAACAGTATCTTCCATTTTCTTCTTCTATGGATTATATTTGATAATGATTGTGAGAAGTATAAGATGTATTCCTCCTAAATTTTAGGTTGGATACTGGATAATGAATCCGTGAATGTTTTGAGATGACTCGTGAATGATTGAAGGGATGCTAGCACCTTTATGGTATAATGAATGGGCTTTAGGAAGGAAGATATATTATAATGTATTGAAAAAAAATCATCACTTAAATAGTGAATGAATTCACACCCAAGGGAAGAAGGATTGTATCCTTATAGGTTTCTTGACATGTATTCATTAAAGATAATTAATATTTAATGCATCCCATGTGTTAATTACTAGTGGTAAATATACATTGGACCCATTCAATGTGATCATAATAATTAATAACACATTATTAAATGAGTTTTAAATAAATAAAATTGAGTAGGGAAGGACATGGAAAAAACATGCATCCTATTCATAAAAACGGTGATGATAGTTTTAGACCATGGAATCACATGCACCACTATGATGTGGTGGTGCTCATTTTTGTGTACTTCCAAAAATCTCTAACTTTCACTAAATTCCCAAAAGGACTTGATTATAAGCTTCATAACTCTTTTGGACTCCATCCAAAACCTATTTTAGATATTTTTTATTCATTTTATATTCATTTATGAATAAAATATTTTTTCCAAAACATTATCCTTATCCAATCTCCTAACTATGTGATTTTTTGGGACTTAGATTCATTGATAATAAATATGAAATCCTAATTTCATAGATGTGTGAAAAGAGCAGTCTCTAGTAAAGCATCAGTGTTACTCAACCTATCTAAGGGTCTTTTGTGTTCTCTATTAGGTATAATCGTATCATTATATACATTTTACACCATAATAAATATTATATACATAATATGTATACATATATGATCTTCTTATCCATGACATTGAATGACCACTAGACATGAAACACATCAATCTAGTATAACTCATATCATATTTTCTTGGTATTTAAAAAAATACTAACCAAGTTGATGAATACATAACATGTTATTCATCTAACATAGGAGTGTATCACATTCCCCTAATGCATGTAATTGAACAAATCCTATTTGACTCAACTAATCGTGGACATGAATTTTCTTCATCTAATTCAATCAATTGCTAGATGTTTTTAACTTTTTATATAAAGGTATAAATTCCTTCAAAGATGTGCTCAAACGGATAACATGATCAAAAAAGTACACATCCACACCCATATTAGCTATTTTCACTTTTGAATTATATAATTAGTGTATCAAAGTATGAAGGTTCTCATTCTAGTTATATCACTAGCCTCTTGTAAGAAGGATAGGTAATAAGAATACACCCATGTGTATATCAATGATTTTATGACATTCCATGAGATATACTTTGGGGGGTTAGTCCAAGAAATATGTCTCTACTTATTAACACATGAATCCATAATTAATATATCAAACACATCTATTATTAAGTAGTATAAGAATCTATTGAAGACATTTGTGTCATATATCTCAACCCATGATACTCTCTAATGATCATCAGTTGGGGACAACTCAAATACATACTTTGAGGGGATATTATCATTTAACCATTAATGTAAAATAAATTTTAGCCCAAATTAATGAATTATAAATAGATATTGTATTTTTTATAATAACATGATACATTTACAAACATTATAACCAATATTTTATATTCCTAACACCTAGAGATTCTACATGAACCTCATGTTGTTGCAGCCATAGATTTTCTGATGGATTTACTACATTCTTATGTATATCCATCCAACATATCTTTTCATTTCACCTCTCAATGATCTCTTGTATGATATGGTATTTTCATAGGATTTATTTGGTCCTTTAGTGAGGTTGAGTTTCCTTATCCAAATAAATAGACCTAATGTTGTCACAATATAGCTCAGTTTCTACCTCAATGATAGGAACCACTGCAATTTTTTGTAATGAACTTATTTATCCAAATAGATCCCTTTATAGTATCTGATATAATGATGTACTCTACCTTTATTTTTTTACCACTATAGTGGCTTTTTTGGAACTCTTACAATTGATATTTCCTCTATTTTAGAAAAACACAAATCCATGTTGAGATTTCAAATCATATTTATCAAATTGAATACTCACATATGTGAAAACTTTTATTTATAGTTATTATTATCCTCTAAATACAAATAATATATCCTTATTCCTACTAAATTACTTAAATATAATCTTTGCATAAATCCTATAAATCTCATCGATATTAGACTTGTATCTACTAGTCATTCTCAAATCCTAAGACACATCAATTTGAGTACACAACATGGAATAAAAGATGGATCTTATAGTGGATGCATAAATAATTTTATCCTTACCTTCTAAATATTTATAAGTAACCTAAATATTCCTATGATTAATACCATGAAACACTAGTAAAGACCCCTTCATGGAGTTCTCCATGCTTAATGACTTTTTAAATTTACCAAAATATGTGTTCTAACTAAATCCAAGAAACCTATTAAATATATCTATATAGATATTTATATATACTATGTAGGTAGATTCATGTATGTATTTAATTGATAAAAATTTACATGACCACATTTTAAAAAAATTAAGTGTCAGGATTTCATTTCTGATAAGCAGTATTTCATATAAATACAATATTAGAAATAGTATTTTACTCCCACTAACCAGATTATATACATAGGAATCATCTACATTTTTTATGAAACCAAACTCTTTGATTGCATAAAAAACGAGATATTCTAGCTCCATGGATCTTTATTTAATGCATAAATTGGCCGTTGCAACTTGAAAACCTTATAGGCTCATTTGAAACTTCAAAACCATTGAGTTCTGTCATATACAAATCCTTGACAAAATTATCATTAGGTAAATAAGTTTTGGCATAAATTTTATATATCTCATTGTCATAATAATCGGTTACATCTATAAATGTAACATCCCAAGGTTTTCTAAAAATAAATTGAAAATGCTTGAAATTTTGTTTAAGGTATATATTTATAAGTATCCTTTAAACATAATTTTATTTCTTCTATGTTTTGAATTTCAAGAAACTATCATCTACAATTGTGTTCAGTATGTTATTTCGAGTCTGATGGAACAAACTTGTTTTTTGGTGAATAGTAACATGCCCTTATGAATAGTAATATGAATAGTAATATGAATAGTAATATGACCTCATGAATAGTAAATAATATTATTATTTTATTTTCCCATGGCAATAGGATAATGGGATCTTAATTAATTTTCCAATGTCACATAAAACTAATTGCACTTCAATTTTGTTATTTTTCGAATTAACTGTGACCTTATTTTAAAATTAAATTATTAATATTTAGAAAATTATTTTTGAAAAATGGAGTTCATTTTTGAATTCTACACGTCGAAAAATGGTTGGGGTAAATTTTTGGTATTTTTCTGAAACTCTTGAATTTTCGGTGAATAGTGAAATACGGTAAAATACCGTATAATCAATTTATCAGTAAAAATGCACTATTTATGACATCATAAGTGATGCAAGGCCACTTGCTTCGAAATCACATGATATTTTCACTAATTAAGGCCACTTGATTTGAGATTATTCATAGTCTTGATAAAAATATTATAATAATAATTAAAATAATCTAAAATACCTCCCCTCCTCCACTATAAATACCACCCTCACTCCCCTCTTCCTCCCACACCTCTCAAGCCTTGAGCATTGTCTAATTTCTGCCAAATTCCCTCCTCAATCTTCTTCCCCACGTCCTAGAGCTGCTGGTCTCACCAAAAGACCAAAATCAAAGCCCTTAAGAAGGATCTCAAGGAGAAGAGATCAAGAGGTAAACATCCTCTTTCATTTTCATTCTTTCCATCCATTTTATGTTATTCTCTTCCTTTCCCTTTGTTTTTTGTTGGGATATTTCATTAAATATTTTCCCTTACAGTCCAAATTTTGTATGATTGATGAGATATTCCATTCCTCTCATCAATCTTGTTTTTATGAAATTTTTAGAGGCGCCGTTAGGCTGCCGAATTTTTTGTAAGAAATTTCTCATGTTTTCTTTATTTCATGATTCCTTCCACTTCTTTCTTCACCCCCTCTTATCCAAGAGGAATGAAATCTCCAGAATCATGTATATTCTGGATGTTTTCATGTTTATGGAAAATTACAAATCATTATTCCTCTCCTCTTTCACTTATTTAAAGAATCAAAAAACATTGTCCATTTGTGTCGAATTACCGATATCGTGGACGATGTATTTTCAATTTCCATTAATTATTTCAAGTCTGGTCGTGAAACCATTTATATGGTTGAACCAGGTTATAATATATGTTTTATGAATCATATAAGGTTCTATAATTCTTTTGTACTCATGATTCAAACTTATAAGACTAAATGAAATTGTAATTATCAAAGAACCACTTAAATTATCTAAACGAACATAATTAATGTTTTAACTTATAAATCATCATCATATAAGGCACCAAAGTGATAAATGGTATAATTTATGGTACTGGAGTTATGTAACTAATACTCCATTCCAATTCTGGAGTTTCACTTCCAATCAACAAGAACGATTCATCATGAACCGATCGTGAAAATCACAAAAGACCTCACCCAAAATAATGCAAGGAACAAAATACTAACAAATAAGGGGTGAAATGAGGTTATGAAATGACCATATAAGATGTTATAAACATGAACACGTTTCTTTAAAATCCTATTAACACTCCTTTAACCATTATACAGGAGGTTCAAACAATTTTGAAGTAGGACAAGCCCAAGGTAAGGGAATTCTTAACCCGATTTCCATTCTTTGGGTTAACCTTCTACTTTATAATTTATGTGCTATTTAAATTGTTTGTGTGATGGGTTCTGTTTATATTATGTTTAATTATGTGTATTTACAGAGTATATACATATTCCATCCACTCAATTAAGTCTCACTTCAAGTATATGATGTTTATAAGGGACTTTTCTTCTAAAATCCTCTTTTAAAATTCTGTTTTATAAGATTCAAAGGCAATGTTTTTATGCTATTATTTATGTTGAATGATTATGTTTTGGCTATTGGGCATTGTTTATGATGAAGGGTGGGACCTATATTTCCCTCCAATGCATTGGGTATGAGTAAGTTGGAGGTCGGCCGTATGGTTACTCCAAGTGTAACTGTGATGGTTACACAATGTAAGGTAGCCGTGAGGGTTACAAATTTTAAGGTAGCCAAGATGGTTACAAGATTATGTAAGTAATGCCCCAATATACCTTTATGATTATAATTATGTTTGTATGGATCTTGTGTAAATCTCATGTTACACAAAGTAAGATTTTATGGGTGTAAATCATGTATTTTGAAAATGTTTCCATATGTCTTGTGTATTCATGGACTAATGAGATTTTTTCCTTCTTTTTCATACCTTACTGAGCTTTTGTGCTCATCCCAAGTTTTTAAATGATTTTTCACAGGTTAATGGATGAATAATACAAGGAAGGAAGACATGTTAAATGTTGAAGAATTGTCAAGGAGTCTTGTTTTATGTTTTAATGTTTCATATTCTGAGGAAAATGGAAACTGATTTTATGGTATCCACTATGTAACAATGTGTAATGTTATGAATATTTTGTCTTAATTCTCTAAAGCTCTAAACTTGAAAAGATCCTCAATGTAAAATGAAGTGTTTTCTTGAATAAATTCAAGATTATGTATGAAATAAGTGCGGGTCCTTATAATAAAATTTCAAATATACATTACTATCACTACAAATGAACCGATTTCTTTCAATTTAATAACATGAATTTTTTATAACCGTTAGTCACTATATGTTCTTTATATGAAAACACTCTACTATCGATGTCATTTTTCTTATGTAAATCCCACTTATACCATATATCTTACCCCTTTATATGAATCCACCAAGTTCAAAAAATTGTTAGTATATATAGACTCGATATTTGATTCCATATATTTTAACCATTTCTTAAAATTAGAATCCTCAACAGCCTCCCAGAAGGTAATGTGTTCATCGGATATAAAAATTACTTCATCATCATTCACTATGATAAATCCATATCTCATGGGTTCCTAATGAGTCCTACCTAAACTTTGAGGTTAATTTTTAACATGAGTTAGTTATTTTTCCATAAATCTTTGTGGAATTGGATCAACCTCAATCTCAGGAACACATCCTATTTTTTGGTCTTAAACTTCTCCATGATCAACTTTCCTCCAACTAAATCCTTGAATTATATATTGTTTATCAATAAATATATTATTTCAATACACAAATAGTTTTTTTAGTATGGTTATATAAATAATATCCCATGTCTTCTTTGGGATAACTAACAAATAAGCACATATCGAATTTGGGTCTAAGCCTATCAGAAGTTAATCTTCATACGAGTTCTTCACAAATAAAAATCCTCATGAAATAAATTTTGGGATACTTCTTATTCCATATATATTATGATGTCTTCATGAATAATTTATGTGGAACTTAGTTCAGTAAAAATGTAGTAGTCTCCAGATTATAACCCCAGAATGAAATAGGGACACATAGAGTCATCTCTAATCAAAACATGTCCAACAATGTATTATTATTTTTTCTAGACACTCTATTACATTTTTTTTCTTAAAGATAAGTTATTTGTGAGAAAAAATCTATAATATATTTTATGAGCTATGAATATCTAGATTATGTATTCACAACCTCGATATGATCAAAAAAATTAATACACTTTATCGGGTGATTATGTACTTCTTTATAAAACTATTTGAACTTTTAAAAAGTTTCATAGTTTTGTGAAATTATAAATACATATCCATACCAACTAAATTCATCATAAAAAGTAAAAAAGTTCCCAAAAACCACCACTCTCTTGTGTTCTCATTGGTCCACATACATCACTATGTATGAGATCCAATAGTATACTATCCCTTTAACAATTTCTCCCAAAAGTATTTTTTTCATCTTTCTAAATAAATATAATTCAAAATTATCTAACATTTAATAATAGAATGAGGAAAAAAATCATTATCTATGGAGTATTTGAATGTGTTTCTCATTTATATAACCAAGGAAACAATTCCATAGGTATGTGGTATTAGAATCAACCTTGACCTTCTTATTATTGATGTTATAAATAGGATTATTCATATCTATAATATATAAAAAATTCATTATATTTACAATGACATAAAAATTTAATTCTTGTTCATCACTCAATAGGGTCTTAGTGTGAGATTACCCTGAGAGGGGGGTGAATCAGGGTATGTAATGTGTTACCCGATTAAAAAAATTTCTCTGTTTAATGTATCACTTCTCCTAAATGGATCTTGACCTCTCAACCATGAGGGTCAATCATTATAATCTTTTAACAAATATAATTATGTTTTCTTGATCTATTTTTGTGTGCATATATAAAATAAATAGGGACAATATAATTTAATTAGTTTACCCTCACTGGGTTATGACTAAATTTAATGCATCAGTGTTGTGTCGTGAACTAAATCACTATAAATATCCCTAATAATTATTGGGTTCACTCTACATACAATGGTTTATGGATAATTCATTATTTCCCAATGGTCTCTCCCTTGAATTTTCCTTCCAATTATCACTATTAAAGGAAAGGATCACCTTCACAAAGTTTATTGACTTATATGTCTCTTCACCAACCTCACTTTTATAGTTGCTCTGTATGTGGATTGGTATTTTTGAATTCCTCTTGTAGTTCTTCAAAAACTTGTTATAATATTTTATCAAATGGAAATATTCTTCCTTCCAAAAAATGTCTAGAACTCATTATCACTTTGTTATTTTCATAGAAATTTCCTTCATCCTATTCTATAGTAAACTCTTCAATAGGTTTCAAGATATTATTTTTATATTCAGTCCCCTTACTAGAACTTCTTGTTCTTTTATCTTAAAAATCATATATGGATTTGTGTTCCCTATTCAAGAATTCCATTTCTTTATCCTTATATATTCCTATATTTAATCAATAGATTGTAAGCCAATAAAATGGATACTTAATTTACCATAATGGGATATAAAAACAACCTATAACTTCTCTATAAAACTACTCCAAATCTATTCCATTTTTTAGTCAAATAAATAACTGTTTTGTGGAATAATTTCTTCTCTTTATAGAATGGACTAAATCCATATTAAATTCATATATTTAATTGGTGAAATCACCTCTAATTCTGGATGTACTCATGGTATAAAACTGATACATGTGATTATGGAAGTATTGAAGAATAATCTAACCATCATAATAATTAATACTTCATAAGTTTGAATCTCATGAGTAAACATTCACTTTACCATGGAATGGTGAAAAACCATTACCCATTTTGAAATCGACACATCAAGCACTGTGGAATCCTCTCCTTCTATTAGCTACTTTTACTTATGACTCTACTTATTGACCATTACCACAAACCAACACCACCACACCCATGATTGCATTCCCTATATTGCACAAAGATTATCTCAAGCCATAATGACCTATAATTACAGCATGGGGGCCACCATGGATTGGTCCCTTTCAAGTTTCCCATGTTGGGATTTTTTCTTATAAACACAACCTATGTTATGGGAATGGCCACACCATGTTCGTCATTCACTTTCACCATGACCATTTACCATGGTGTGGTGTTGCATGTGTTGGGAAACATCAACACAATGTTCCTTGTCCAAAGGCATTGTCTTCCTCTTCATTATCTAATATTTATTTGTCCCTTATCTTGACCATATTGGCCCCTTGTATAATACCTTCACACTTCTATATTACCATTGGACTCCCCTTCCTTCCTTTAGGTGGATAATTTATCTGACACAAAAACCTTCAAGATTCCATATTAACAAATCCAATCATCATGAAATTAGTCTCATTGCTAACAATCCTCCGATTATCACCATGAACTTATACTTTTTCATCAAGGATTTTTTCTTTATTTTTAACACCCTTATTGTAAAAAAGTTCAATAAAATCCTTTGGGGTTCATATAAATCTCTCCCATTGTATTTTTTTGATAATATCCAACACATAAAATTTGAATCAATTTTACTCCCCCTTATTGGAAATGAAATACAAAGGGAATTTACTCTTTTATAAAATGTGTGGATTTTCTTTGAAGCTCAATATCCTAATTTAAAGATATCAACTCTTTTTATTTTCAAATCTTTATCTCCCTTGATGTGTGTGAAGAAACACCGAGAAAGATCACCTCCCCCTTTGTCTTAAATATCAAATAGGTATTACTCATGTGATTCAAATCTCCCTACAATTATAGGGATGAAATACTCATTAAATTTCTTCTCACTTTATTTCAAATAACCATTATCATTTATCCTCAAAAACATTTTTATTAGATAAATACTATAAAAACAAATGAAACCAATTTCTAGAAGAAATTTATAACTCTAGGAAACTTCCATAAGCGTGTTTTCATAACTATAAATAATAAGAGATCCATGGAGTGAGACTCGCACATGTAATTTTGGTTGTTAACAAATTTCATAATCCTAATGATCCTGATCATAGTGTGGGAAACAAGAATATTATAAAAAATCCTTGAAATTGTCCTTTTAAATCTTTAAAATCAATGAAATCTTAAGTAGATTTGGCTCTTTTTCTTCTCAAAAATAGCAAATGATCTCCATCTAAATTACATAGAAAAAAATTACTAAAAAATACTAAATTATTTTTTTTATGATCATACTACATGATGAATAAATATATACCTATTATTAAAAAATTTAACAAATTATGACACTTTTACTCCATTCATTCTTGTTATCAATAGGTTTTAAAAATCTCCAATGTTTCTTAATTTCTATTAAAGAATATCAAAACTCCCCCTTGAGTCTATAGCACTTAAAACCAATAATTTATGTTCAAACTTAGTACACAACTCATTGTAATAACTCTACTAGCCTAAAATATTTTAGATATCTATTAATTAATCGATTGAAATCAAATACAAAACCACTTTTCAAATAAAAAAATATATGATTTTTTTTAGTTTCAATTATTTCCCACTTACATATTTTTTTTCTAGAATGATCACCCCATGGATTGTATATATCCCATAATTATATAACTATTAAAAATTTATTAGAAAAATAATATAGGGAGAGGGTTGCTTATATTTCCTCAAGTAGAGGAATGGGGATGGTCAAGATGGAAAAACCCTTAGGCATCCATATTTCCTTTTCAATTTTTTAACATTTTATAATGGAATCTCCTAATCTCATATACCTCTTCACCATCATTTATAGTTTACCTTATCATCCTATTTAAAAATGATATCCTTTGTGTGATACCACTTATACACTTAACTTTATGGATATGAGAATTATCATCCTTCTTTAGCTTGTGATTTTCCATAATTTTTAAATTAATCACACTCAAACAAATATCTTCTTGATTTGTGTCATATGTGGATCTAAAATAAGGATTTAATTTCCATGGAATCTTAATCTATTTCATTTTAGTAGTTTTTGTGAAATTTATTTATAAAAACTATTCGTTAACAGCAAAGAGTTCCATCTTGTAATACACCTTCTTCATCAATGTATTCTCATTAAATTATTCTTCTACTTTTCTGACAGCTGGTACAACCTCTAAATTTTACTTCCATATTTTCTTTATTTGCTTATAATAGAGTTATTGTGAGTATTTGAATCTTAGTTCTTAATACACATTTCATTAAGGATCTTTCTCATTCTCCAAAACATTGAACCTATTATCAAATTATTTCTTTATTTTTCATTGGAGTAGAATATCTTCCATGGAATCATTATCTTTCTAAGAATTCCTCAAATTATAAAACCATTCCATATAACTAGGTTTAAAACAATTAAAGTATTTACCATGATAATCATACTTCATTTTTTATCTCCTAAATTGATATATTTCCATTACTAGAGTTCATTTTACATCCTTGGTCTTGTTTTATTTGAAACAACTACTTATAATGTGCCTGATTCTTCCATAAAAGTAGCACTTGAGCACCACAATATTTTGTTAATCACTTATTTCATGGAACTTCTCTTTTATTAAAGATTTAAAATCCATAATTTATATACACACTAAGGCTTTCATATATATGGGATTTTTATTTTCATTGAAATTCTTGATCCTCTCCTTGATCCCTTTGATTTCCTCTTTGTTCCATGTTTGTTTGGCATCCATCCCTTTCAAACATAAAGCATAATTCATTCTCAATTTACTTGTTTCTTTGATTTGGGTTTTGGGTGGAATTATTCTCATATTAAATTTATTTTCTAGGTAAAATTTCATTATGATCTCTTAGTAGAGTTCTTCAAGAAAGTCACATTGATATTGCAACATTTCTCCCATTTCCTTCATACTAAAATTCATTTCCATTTATTATTTCTTTATATTTTTATTTTCCATGGTAAAATATTCAATTATTTCATAATAAAATTCATGCATGACTTCTTATCATTACAATTTATCTTTGAATTCTGGGATATCCTCATGCCCATTTCATGAACATCTCCTGGATTAAAAACTTGATGTTGTGGTAACTTATTCACCACATCTTCTTTTTATCTCTTTAATAGAGTATGAAATTACATATAATTTCTCCAAACCAATGTTATAATTATATGTGACTTTAGATTTTAGATATTTTACCTTGGTGGGATAATTATTTCTTTTAGTGTCCTTATTCTTTTCTTTAGACATAAATACCTCTTTATCATCGTTTCCATGGAGTTATTTTAATTTCAACCACATGAATTTGGAGAAACATTCATGTGTAACCACATTTTAAATGTCTTCTCTAAGTGAATCATTTAATTATTTTTTCAATAAGGAATCAATATCAATGTTTTTTAATCTATCTCAAATATAATTCCATGTCAGCTTAATAGAAAAATTCCATACACTACAACTTTTAATTTAACTTTAATATAATATTCCATGTAATAAATAACCTCCATTTCACATTCTTTGATGTTCGTTACATAATATATTAAATCCTTCACTATGGATTCCATTTATCTTTAACAAATTTAGATCAAGTTATAAAAATAATAAATCTAATAAAGATAAATGAATATTCCCTTTAAACACACTTATTATTCCCTCAATGAGGGATTAGTGTGAGATTTCCATGAGAGGGGGTGAATCGGGGTATACAATGGGTTACCCAATTAAAAAAATTGTTCATTTTTATTTCTCACTTCCCATAAATGGATCTTGACCTCTCAACCTTGAGAATCATTTTTTATTCTCTTTTAAAAAATATACATCAAGTTTCTTGATCTTTTTTTCTACGCATGAAAAAATTAAATAGGTAAATGAAAATTTGCATAGTTAAAACTCACTGGGTTTATGCCCAAGGTGCATTAATCAGTGTTGTTTCATGTACCAAATAATTGTTAAGTTCATTACTCTTCATAGGGGTCACTCCCTTTATAATGTTTTAGGGATAGCTCACTACTTCCCAAGGTTCACTCCCTTGAACATTACTTTCACTGCTCATTGTTGGTTGAATGTATCGCCTTCACATAGTTTATGGACATCTGGGTGCCTTCATAATCTTCACATTTATAGTTACACTGAGTGTGGATTGGATTCATTGAATTCCTCTTGTTTTTCTTAATATTCCTATTATTATATCCTCTTGAAAAACCTTATTTTTTTTATAGAATAGAGTCTAGAACTCCTTCTCGTTTTTTTTGCAAAAAAAATCTTCTTCCTATTCTTATTTGAAAGAGTCTTCAATAGGTTCCAATATCTTCACCTTTCTTCCATCCCCCTTATTTCAACTCCTATTTCTTTCCATCATAAAATCAGATATGGATTTTTTTCTTCTATTTAGAAATTATATTTCTATATCCTTGTTGATTTCCCAATTTAAAAATGAAATTTTAATCCAATAAAATAGATAACTATTTCACCATTATGGGAAATGAAAACTTTCCATAAATACTCTATAAAACATGTTCTAAAATATCCTCTATTTTCAGTCAACTATATAACTACTTTATGAAATGTTTCTCTTTCTTTACAGCATTGAATAAATCAACATTTAATTTATATGTTTAATTACTATAATCACCTTAAATTTAGTCTAGAATAATAATCTAAAACCAAGAAACATTATTATGGAAGCATTGAAGAAGAATAAAATCATCGCCATAATTAATTTTCATAAATATAGCATGTTACGGGTTGAAATTACCTTCACCATGGAGTAGTGAAAAAATATTTCCTATTTTGACCTCGACATACTGAGAACTATGACATGGTATCCTACTATTTGACATTATGGATTACAGATCCACGTATCAACAATAGTGACCAATAAACACCACTAATCTCATAATGGCCATCCCTGTGTTTCATAGAGATTCTCTTAAACTACCACACCCTCCTTAATGGTATGGAATATCCCTTTATAACAGCCCTGCTCTTTATTCCACACTTACACGTGATTTATTACATAAAATCTTCACTTGATACAACATAGAACATAGATAGGTCTAGTGTCATTATGGCTTATGAACCTTACATAACTAAAACTTGAAACACAATATCTTTATTGAAAACATCCTTTACATGACCACTACATTCCCTCGTACTTGGCATTTCATGGGATAACTTGAGGACATGAATAATAAAAGGGTGAGATATAAATCCTATTAAGGGATTAAACAAGTTATAACATGAAGAATAAATATGCATATCAATGTATCATAAGATAAACATGAACATAAAGGCATGATATAGCATGATTATCAAAACAAGGAAATGTGGCAACAACACTTAACATAGTATTAGCATGATCCAAGGCTCATTGAACATGGATAATGAGTAAAACATAATTTCACTTTAATTATCATGAGTAAACCCTCATTTAAATTGAATTATCATGATACTAATCTTTACCCAATGCATTTGAGCGCTATCAGGGCACACCCTTCTTAATCATTTCATTTCATGCATAAGTGTGCCACATGGAACATAAAACATGGAAACATTCAACATTGTTGTTTATTCCAAAATAAAATAATTTAGAATACATACATGAAACTATATAATCAATAAGTTAATGTGAATAAATGTGAATACCCTTTATAGATAAATGGGCATGGTATTCACTACACAATGACTTTGGCTTGATAAAAATCGCGGTGCAATTTCGGCAGAATAACAGTGTGACATAAGAATTCATAAAAATGTTTGATGATATAGAAAGGGGTGTATCACCATATTTAAATAAAATTTAAAGTAATGGGGTCATATAGATACATTTCCCAACAAATTTAATGAAATTTATATTCATAATACAAAACAATTGCTTGAATGTGAATGAGAAGAGAGAAATTCCTTCCAGAATTTCAACATGGTAACAGGTGTACATGGGATGCATTAATGATAAATAAAGAGGTCTATAATAATTTAAAACATAGGGAGGGGAATATAAGGGTGGTTTGAAATAATACCCCAGAATTTTTAATTTAAAGTAAAAGGGTATTACAACATAAATAAACTTGGATAAAAATAAGAAAATAAGGAATCCCTTACTTGGAAGTCTGATCCCAAAGGCTTGGGAGGGGCTTGAGAGAGGATTCTTGAGATATTGGGGCACCTTGGGAGGATTCTAGAGAGATAAGGGAAAAGTTTGGTCGAGATCCAAAGGCTTTTAGTGAAGAGGAAGTGGGAGCTTGGGTGGGTTTGTATAGGAAAAGAGATGGAATTCTTTATTATTTAGGTTTTGACCACCTCACATTAAACTAAACTAAACCAAAAACCAACCCATGGTTTTTTCCCATGGTTTTTTACAAAGTGGAGTGGAAAAAATTATTTTATAATTCCAATGGATGAACGTCTTAAAATATTAGGATTTCTTATGTGGAGGTGAGTCACACTCTCAAGGAAATTAATATAAAAAGTTAAAATGTATTATAAGTCATGAAGGGTCCACTAAAGATTTGTAAAATAAATAAAACAAACCTAAAATCACATTATTTTAATGGTAAAACATATATTGTCCGAACATAATTTTTATAGTATTTTATTACATCACTATTGGGTCATTATGATGTCATAAAACACATTATGTATTTAAACAGTATTTGATTTTTACCCAAAAATTCGACTATCTCAGAAAATTATGAAAAAATCACTGTTGGATAATTTCAAAGTCCTAATTCCAAAAATAATATTCATTTTATATAAATAATTTTCTAAATATTTGAATTTTTACTTTTAAAATAAAAAACAACATTTATCAAAAATTCGTGGGTTTTGACAAAAATATATTTCAAACCTTAATAAAAATCACAATTGTATTCCTAATAATTATACAGTAATTTATATTTAATAAAAAGTAATTTAGTAAAAATATTTTATTAAAATATTATTTAATTTAAAAATACATTAATTCATCCAAATAGACTAAAAATTCTATTTTTACATTAAAAACTATTTACAAAGTAACAATAATAATATGAATGTATATTATCTACACAAAAATAATGTTCATAATATAGTACTAGGTTCTCGTTACATAACCCCTTATAACACCCACATAAGACTGAAGGTTAAGGTGTGTGATGGTGACAGACTCTTGGGGTGGCTTGGATAACATCACTCGGGTGGTAATCTCTATTAACTTTCACTTCTCTTGTAGGTGGTTCTTCTTGAGCTTAACGTGTTGAAGCTCGGCTTGGGAATGGTCAAGAGCAAAGCCCAATGACTCCACCTCCTTTACAAGCTCTGACAAATGGGCTTCGTATGGAGCAATTATACTAGATGAGGCCATCTCTTTCTTTGTCTAAGTAAATTGGATTTGTTGAAGTCCTATATTTATATTAATCATGTGATCACTGTTTAATGGATATATTAGCAACAGTCAAATTTATTATTGGTATTTTAAAATCAAAAAACATAAAACCAAGGAAGTGTATATGTTATATAACTATCTTACATAATAATACATTTAATTAGATTCAAGATTAATTTTCATTATTAAAAGTTTGGGTTGTTATAATCTTCCCCCCTTAAGAAATTTAGCCCTTGAAATTTACTTTTCCCACGCTAAAATAGATATGGGTAACTCTACTTCATTGCTTCCTCTGATTCCTATGTTTCCTCTTTAAACTTGTGGTTTTTCCACAACACCTTGATGAGGGGCATTGTCTTATTTCCTAGAGATTTTTGTCTATGATCTAATATCTTCATCAGCTTATCTTTATATGAGAGGTCATTCTCCAATGGTACCACCTCTGGATTGATTTCATGCGATGGGTTCGGTATGTACTTCCTCAAAAGTGATACATGGAAGACATCATGTACTTGAGATAGGTTCAGTGGAAGTTCTAGTCGATAGACCACTGCTCCAATGTGATCAAGGATCTCAAAAGGGCCTATGTACCTTGGACTAAGCTTTCCCTTCTTACTAAATCTCATAACTCTCTTCCATGGTGATATGTAGAGGAATACCATGTCTCTGACATAAAACTCTAGTTCTCATTGACAATTATCATTATCGACTCTAAGTAGCTTTAATGTGATACTGTATTGTCTTAACCTTCTCCACCATTTCTTCAACCATTTCCAGACCTAGGAGTTTTCTCTCCCCAACTTCATCCCAACATGTTGGTGTTCTACACCTCTTCCCATATAGGGCTTCATAAGGAGCCATTTGGATGCTTGAGTGGAAAATGTTATTGTATGAGAACTAAAAAAGAGTAATATATTGTTCGCATACTCCTTTAAAGTACATTGAGAATGATCTCAATATATCCTCAAGTGTTTGTATATTTCGCTTAGATGGAAATCAATTTGAGGATGATAAGTCATACTGAAGTTCAGCTCAGTATCCAGAGCCTATTGAAGACTCTTCTAAAACATAGAGGTGAATCATGGATCTAGATCAAATACAATTGATAGTGGTACTCCATTCAGCCTTACCACATCTCTGATGTATATCTGTGTCAGTTGATCCAGTGAGAAATCCTCTTAAATTTCAATGAAGTGTACATTCTTTATAAGACAATACACAACAACCCAGATAGCACTGTTTCCAGTGACAAATTCTATGGTGATGTTCTCCCATTTCCATACTGGTATGGGTAATGGTTGTATCATCCCCTTAGACTTATGCCTCTCATCCTTCACTTTCTGACATACTAGGTACTTTGATGTATACTTAGTGATCTCCTTCTTCATGTTATCCCACCATTAATGCTCTCGGAGATCTCGATACATATTTGTGTTTCCTAGGTGAAAGGAGAAATTTGAACTTTGTGAATCATCCAAAAGTTCCTTCTTTAACTCCGTATTCGATGGAACACATAGTCTTGACCCAAATCTCACAATTTCTTCTTCATTGACATTAAACTATGAGGATTTCCATTTTTTGGTAGTTTCCACCTTCTTCCGAATTCCCACATCATCCTTTTTATCATCATTTAACCTTTCCAAAAGAAACAGTTGAGCAATCATTTGTGAAATTATTGATGATTTTCCTTTATTTGTGATTACCATGTCCATCTTCATCAAATCTAAGAATATTGGATCCTTTTAAATTCTCATCAATGATAGAATCGTTGGGTCCTTTCTACTTAGAGCATCTGCCACCTTGTTTGTTTTCCCAAGGTGGTAATGTATTGAGCAGTCATAGTCTTTGATCATCTCTAAACATATTCATCGGTTCATGTTCAAATATTTCTGTATGCATATATACTTAAGGATTTTTTGGTCCATATATATTTCACACTTATCCCCAAAGAGGTAATGCCACAAAATTTTTAAAGCAAATATCACTATAGACAACTCCAGATCATTTGTTGGGTAGTTTTTCTCATGAACTTTAAATTAACTTGAATCATATGTAATGAATTTCTCATTTTTCATCAACACACAACCCAAGTCCTTCTTCTAAGCATCACTAAATACCACAAAAAGTTCTTCGCTTGTGGGCAATGTGAGCATGGGCGCAATGATAAGCCTCCTTTTCAACTCCTTGAATTTATCTTTGCATTCATCACTCCAAGAAAAATTTACTCCCTTTCGTATTATCTTGGTATGAGGGTTGGAAAATCGTGAGTAATTTCTCACAAATCGGCGATAATATCCAGCTAACCCCAGGAATCTATGGATATCTATCACCAATGTTAGACTTGGACATCCCTCAATTGCAGTTGTCATGGAGGGATCCACGGATATCTCATTGCTTATAATGATATGACCTAAGAATAAGACCTCATTCAACTAAAACTCACACTTACTATACTTTTCATAGAGCTTCTCCTTTCACAAGGTCTCTAGTACAGTGCTTAGATTCTCCTCGTTCTTCTTCATGGTTTTGGAGTATATTAGAATATCATCTAAAAATACTACCACAAATTTGTCGAGGTAATCTCTAAAGACCCTATTCATCAATTCCATGAAGATTATTAGAGAATTAGTGAGTCTGAAAGGCATTACTATGAATTCATAGTGCCCGTATCTTGTACAAAAAGCAGTCTTGGGGATATACTCCTTCTTCACCCTTACTTGGTAATATCCCGACCACAAATCCACCTTGGAGAAGTATTGTGCTCCACATAGCTAATTGAACAAGTCATCAATTCGTGGTAAAGGAAACTTTTTCTTTATCTTGATTTTATTGAGCTCACGATAATTAATGCAAAGGCACATTGACCCATACATCTTCTTGATGAAGATGAATGGTGCACCCCATGGTGAAGCACTTGGGTGTATAAACCCTTTATCCAGATTCTCCTATAGTTGTTTCTTTAGCTTCTCAAGCTCCAAAACATCCATTCTATGTAAATTATTGGATATTGTCAATGCCCTAGGTATATGGTCAATTGAGAATTAAACATATCTTCTAGGAGGAAGACCAGAAAATTCCTCAGGAAACACATCAGTGAATTCCCTTACAATAGGTATGTCTTCAAGGATGGTTGTTTCCTTATACTTAATCATCTGATCTAGATGAATGTGCTCATAGGGTATTAATATCTATCATTTAGATAATGGTTCTAAAGAATATTTATTTTCTTCCTTGAACTTGTATAGAATTGGGGGTTGATTCTCCATATGGAGAGTAATTTCCCTCTCACGGAAATTTATGTTGGCTCTATATAAGGAAAGAAAATCCATACTGAGAATTGCATCAAATTCCACTAGAGGTAGTATGATGATGTTCTTCGGGAAGTCCGTACCACAAATTGTGATAGGGGAGGAATTTTATTCATGGGTTTCAATGATTTTGGTGGTGTAAGGTTTGTTCTACTAAACGTTCGGGATACAAAAGAATTCTTAGAATCAGAATCAAAAAGTATATTCACTATTCTTGAATGAATAACTAGCGTACCTATCACCACATCATTTTCAGGGTTCACTTCGGAGGTAGTGATGGAAAAAGCTCACCCTTTCTGCCTTATAGGTTGTTGGTTTCCTCCAAAAACCCTTATCTTAGGGAACTGGATTACAAGGTGCCCTGGTTATTTGTAGTTGAAGCAATGAACAATGCATTAAGAGTCAAATAGAGCATTCCTCTCCTCTGTCACATCTGTGGGTTTTTCTTACCGGCAGTTAATGGTTAGGTTCCCTTCTCTTCCACACCTAAATAATTTCCTCATCCCCTTCAGGAAATTTCTGGGGTTCTTCTTTTCGCACCTTTGGCAAGTGGGGTGGTGGATTTTCTTAACATTGTTATATTTATCCATCAGAACACCATAATTGAATTCCACCTTACTCTTCTTATCCCCATGATATCGCTGAGATTCACCAATCTTAATTTAGACCTTGAGGGCACATTAGACAATTTCCTCATAGCTATCAAAGTCACGGATCTCCAGGTATTTCCGTAGGCTAGGTTTCATCCCACCAAAGAAACAGTCAACCTTGCATTCGGGGGTATCGACAAAGTCAGAGGCATACCGTGTAAGCCTTGTGAATTTTTCCTCGTACGCTCTGATGGATTCCTTGTATTTTTTCTTGATGGAAAGGAAGTCCCTTTCCATCTTAAGTTAGAGGGTGTGAGGAAAATATTTATCAAAAAACATTTTTCATAAATCCTTCCATTCCAATGTCTCGATCTCCTCCTTAGGATTCGTATTTTTTATCTATATCCACCATTGATCAGCTTTACCCTCCATATGATAAACATCCAATAGAACCTTCTCTTGTTCATAACATTGATGGATGGAGAATATCTTTTCAATATAGTTGATCCATTGTTCGGAAATTGAGAGATCAGATGATCCATTAAAAGTAGGAGGCCTTTGTCTCATGAAGCTCTTGATTGCAACTTCTTCTTTCTTATAGAGGGTATAATTTCCTCTTGAACCATGTTTCTATTCAAATATTGAGTTAACTAAGAGAGTATCATCACAAAGTTCATGATTCCCACTCCCATTGGATTGGGCATCTCATTAGAACAGTCAACACATTGATCTTCGCATCGGTTGTTATCCTGAGTTCTCTTATTACTAGCCATTGGCTGGAATAAAAGGAAAGTTAGGGGTAACACATAAAGGGTAATCTAATGACAAAAATGGATGACTTATAAATAGATTTTATTTCCTTAACTTATGAATCTATAGGCTTCAATCTATGTTATCCATGATCTACTTCCCAACATATATTCTTAGGGGATTTTTTTATTCCCTTAACAATGGTTCATACTAGGCTTATGAATTTACTAAATCATATCCCCCAGAAGTTTTGTAAACAAGAGTGCAGTAAGGCCTATTGTCGTGTACCAGGATACCTCGGGTCAAGCCCAAAACTCCTTGTTGGAGTTTTCAATCCTAGGTACATCTTTTCCAGATCCAGCTCTACCTGTTCGTATCAAAACAGGGAAATATTTTCTTAATAAACCAATTTATCAATACTCACCAAAATTTAGGAATTTTTGTATTATACTTATTTTTATCTCTAAGGCTTTACTAGGGTTTTCTAATCCTAATCCAAAAAATAACTAAACTTATCCTCTAATACCAACTATAACAGACCTTCTCTTTATTTCACACATAAACTTGATTTATTACATAAAATATTCACTTTATAAAACATAGAAGATAAAGAGTTCTAGTGTATTTGGGGATTAATAACATTACATAATGACTTAAAACATGAAACACGACATCTTTATTAAAAACTTCCTTTACATGACCACTATATTCCCTCGTACTTAGCATTGCATGGGATAACCTAAGGACATGCATAAGAAAAAGGTGATCTATAAAGCCCAGTAAGGGAGTAAAAAAGAAATAACATGAAAAACACAATACATGTTATAAAATAGGCATATCAATGTATCATTATAGAAACATGAACATAAAGGCATGATACAGCATGATTATCATAACATGTAAATGCGGTAACAACACTTAACATGGTATTAGAATGAGCCAAGGCTCATTGAACATAGAGTATGAGTAAACCCTCATTTAACTTGAATTATTATGATTAAACCATCATTTCACTTTACATATCATGATACAAATCTTTACACAATGCATTGGAGGGCTATTAGGGCGCACCCTTCTTAATCATTTTATTTCATGCATAAGTGTGCCACATAGATCATACAACATGGAATCATTCAACATCATAATTTATTCCATGATAAAGGAATTTGGAATACATAAATAAAACTATATAATCAATAAGTTAATGTGAATAAAGTTGAATACCCTTGATAGAGAAATGAGCATGGTATTCACTACATAATGACTTGGCTTTAGAAAAATCACGATGCAATTTCGGCAACATAACGACGTGACATAAGAATTAATAAAAATGGATGATGAGAGAGAAATGGGTGTCTCATAATATTTACATGAAATGGAAAGTAAGGGGGTCATATAGATACATGTCCCAACAAATGTGATGGAATTTAGATCCATAATACAAAACAATTGCTTGAATGTGAATTAGAAGAGAGAAATTCCTTACAAAATTTTGGCATGGTAACGAGTGTACATGGGAGGAATTAATTGGAGAGAAATAGGTCTCTAATAATTTAAAACATAAAAAGGGGAATATAAGGGAGGTGATAAATCATACCCTATCATTTTTAATTGAAATTAAAAGTGTATTACAACATAAAGAAACTTGGATAAAAATAAGAAAGGAATGAATCCCTTACTTGGAAGTGTGATCCCAAAGGCTTGGGAGGGGCTTGAGAGAGGATTATTGAGAGCTTGGGGAGCCTTGGTAGGATTCTAGAGAGAGTATGTCAGAGTTTGGTTGAGATCCAAAGACATTTAGTGGAGAATAAGTGGGAACTTGGGTGGGTTTATATAGGAAAAGAGAGGGAATTATTTATTATTTAGGTTTTGGCCACCACACATTAAAGTGAACAAAACCACAAACCAAATCATGGTTTCTGACCATGGTTTTTTAAAAAGGGGAGTGGAAAAAATTATTTTATAATTCCAATGGATGAACTTCTTAAAATATTAGGCTTGTTTATGTGTAGGTGAGTCACACTCTCAAGGAAATCAATTTAAAAAGTTAAAATGTTTTATAAGTCTTGAAGGGTCCACTAAAGCTTTGTAAAATAAATCAAACAAACCTAAAATAAAATTATTTTAATTGTAAAACATATATTGGCCTAACATAATGTTTATATTATTTTATTACATCACTATTGGGTCATTATGATGTTATAAAACACATTATATATTTAAACGGTATTTAAATTTTACCCAAAAAATCAACTCTCAGAAAATTATGAAAAATTAACTATTGGATAATTTCGACATCTTGATTCCAAAAATATTATTCATTTTATCCAAATAATTTTATAAATATGTGAATTTTTACTTTTAAAATAAAAAATGACATTTATCGAAAATTCATGGGTTTTGACAAAAATAGATTTCAGACCTTAATAAAAATCACAATTGTATTCATAATAATTATACAAACATTTATATTTAATAAAAATTAATTTAGTGACAATATTTTATTAAAATATTATTTAATTCAAAAATCCATTAATTCATCAAAATAGACTAAAAATACTATTTTTTCATTAAAAACTATTTACAAAGAAATAATAATAAAATGAATGTATATTCTCTATAAAAAATAATGTACATAATCATAGTACTAGGGTCTCATTACATAACCCCATATAACACTCGCATAAGACCGAAGGGTAATGTTTGTGATGGTGATAGGCTCTTGGGGTGGCTCGGATAACATCGCTCGGGTGGTAATCTCTATTAACTTCCAATTCTCCCATAGGCGGTTCCGCTCGAGCTTAACGTGTTGAAGCTCGGCTTGGTCTTGGTCAAGAGATAAGCCCAGTGATGACACCTCCTTTCTAAGCTCCAAAAAATCATCTTCGTTTGGAGAAATTTTGTTGGATGAGTCCATCTCTTCCTTTGTCTGAGTAAATTGGATTTGTTAAAGCCCTATATTTATAATAATCATGTGGTCACTATTTAATGGTTATATTAACAATGGTCAAAATTCTTAATGGTATTTTAAAATCAAAAATATAAAACCAAAAAAGTTAATATGATATATAACCATCTTACATAATAAGAAATTTAATTATATTCCAGATGAATTTTCATTAATAATTGTTTGGGTCATTACACCCTTGTTGGGCCTTTTCAACTACAAATCATCAATATATTACATCGCGTTGACTACTACCAACACCATGGTCACCCTTTTACCATTTTTATAAAGTAAATATCCTTATCAATCAACCATAGCTTGACCCATTACTATATTATTCTTTTCAATTTTTCACATTTCATCAAGAATTACATCACAGGGACCACTATAGAGTTGAAATAGTGGGTTCCCTAGACCTAACTATGTAGTAATTTTGATTACCATATCATGTATAAAGTTATATATACATGATTCTTCCTTAACATTATAGTGTAAATATTTATGCACCCACAATTTAATGGTAATTTCCATATATTAATTGTCATATCAAAAGGTTATATTAGTTCCTAGACTATAATGAGAACCTAGAGATACTATGACATTAATCTTAAATAAAGATCATATGATTTATATATATCATTATGACTATACATAGTTTATGTCTGACTATCAAGTGATAGGGGATCATAATCATTGGGACTTCTTCTTATAAAGTTCATACTTTGTGATCTCTAGAAGTGAGCTCATGAGGACAGACTCAACAATAAGAACACCACATGTTTTGGGTGTCATTGGTTGTTCCTATCTATAGACATGTGTATTGGTCTCCTAACTTTAGATCATTACTAGTGTGTTCTATTTTATCGTGTACATTGATGCAAGGAAAAAACCCATTAAAATGAAATTGTGGTGAGGTAGCTTGTGTTGGGTGAGTTATTGGTGGTATGACATTGGTTGAATGGTCAAGAAAGGATTTTTCACTTACAAGTTAAGGAAGTTATATATCTTAGGCCTGGTTGATCAGGATAGTTCTACCTTCATAAGTCTTTGAAAAAATTTGTAGAAAGGTAAATCCATATGGTTAAATCAAAAAATAATCAACCAAGAAATGGGTGATGACACAAGTGTGTGTCCTGCTTTATGAGATATTTAAAAACAAAGAGATTATAGTACACATTAAGTGCTTGTAGGTTGGTTGTCATTACTATGATAATCAGTATCTCTTTATGGGATTTTATGGGTTGCTAGAATTCTCTCTTGGTCTATATATTTTATTCACTTATATCAAGATAAGGACCTAGAGGTTCACACACAATAGCGTATTCATGAATCCTCTCTATTCAATTGAATTGTTGTATTGGACGTGGTGGGTTCCACTATAGGGTTTGAGTGTTTTCCAAGGTATTAATCACCAAAGAAATAAATAAATTCATTATTATTCAAGTTATGAATAATTGGGTTGAATTTATTTAATGTATTTACAAGGTTTGTAAATACGAGAAAATATTACTCGATCAAATATTATTTTAATATTCCAGATTTGTTTAATATTAAACAGGAATTATGAGTTGAGATGAATGAATCAATTTTATCATGTAATATATTTTATATATATTACACGTATGTAATAAAATAATAAATAATATTGACACAGTTTAGTTCTTAATAATTATTTATTTAGTGGATGTTAAATAAATGGGGGCTAGGGAACCCATCTGAGTATTTTCATCCTCCACTATAAATAAGTGAAGAGTGGCTCAAGATCATGACAATTCATGGAGAATTTTTTGTAGTCTCTCTCTCCTCCCACTTCTTAGAGAGATAACCTCTCGATCCAAGTTTTTGGATCGAATCTCTCTTAGGCATCGAAGGAACATTGAAACAGTGATCGTTGGGGTGTCGAAGGCGTCATGGGATCTCTGCACTAGCACCTGGAATTTGACAATCGACACTCTAGTGGTTTTTTTAAGCACATTTGGATGATCTAGGGGGATCCTTATATGGATCCTTCAAGTAAAAATTGTCGGTGACGAGTTGCAGTCACGCATAGCTTAAAATCCAAACAGGTATGTTTTTAGTTCTAATTTATGTTCCCTTTTAATTTATGCGAGATCCTCGGATCGTACCATGGTTCAGATCATCGACAGTGACAAGTCCAGTCATCCTGATGATGAAAATTTTAAAATACCCATCTGACCAGCTTCCGCTAAGCACCTCAAAACCATCAATTGGTATCATAGGGATCGTGTATATTTTTTGAGCCAAAGAAAATTAAATTTGTATTAAATTAAATATAGGTTTGAATTCAGTCATAGCGGTTCAGATCGCGCGTCGATCTGATTTTGAACGGCCAATTTGTGGTCATTCAAAATTTTTAATATGAATAGAATTTGTGGTTTGATTTTGGGTTTTAAAAATTTAGTGATTATTTCTAATCATGATCTGGCCAAGTTTCGACCATTTTCTATTCACAGGAATTAATACTGATTCTGTTAAAAATTATAATTATACTTATTATAATTTTTATTATTTTTATAATAATATAATTATAATATTATTATTATTATTAAATTAAAATAATAATTTATTATTATAATAATTAAAGGATAATCTTTAGACTTTGGAAAAATTTAAGGGTGTGGAACTTTATCCACTACCGACCAACTTAAAAAAAACCAAATAAAACCCCAAATAGGGGTGGGGGCGACGGCTGGTTAAGGTCAACAAAAAAAAGGGAAAATGAAGTGACTACCTTCCAGGATCTTCCTATTCAAGTTCAGACCACCGTGGGCCGCCACCGCAGTTCCCCTCCACCTCAGATAGTAGCCTCCCTCCTAGAGTCCCATCATTGTTCATCTCCTTAGTGAGCCACGTCTCTGAGCAGAAGCTCAGCCAGTGGCACCCCCTTCTTGGTGTGTTATCCTCTGATGGCCAAATACAACCTACAACCCTTCACTCAGGCCAGAACCTCAACCGGCCTCCTTCCTCCCCTCGCACCGTGGAACCACCAGCACAAGCAAGGCATGCTGTTGATCGTCGTTGTGAGGTCTCTCAGCCCGAGGTACCCCTATCAAACCTCTATTGGGTTATGTCAGACCCTAATTTCCCCAGATGTGGTCTAGGCAGATCTTCCCAACCCAGATTGGGTTTGGGAGGACCTTTCTGGGTCAAAAAGTCCCAGTACAGGCTTTAAACGGCCCAAGATAGGTCTGCGCAGGTTCGACATGACCTTCTTTGGGCATGTGCGGGGTTTTTGGGGCCCGAGTTAATTAAATTAATATAATTAATTAATTTGATTTTAGAATTAAATTAAATTAAATAAAATATTTATTTGAGGGTTGTAACTTAGTTTTAATACCTAGAAAAATTAATTTAATTTTTGAATTAAGTTAAATTAATTAAATTTTTGGTATAAAATTAAATTAATTAAGGAATGATAAAAAATTAAATTTATTTAATTTAATAAATTTATTTAATTTAATGAAAATACTCTCATACTTAATTTATTGCATTTTAATTTTATCTCACTTTAAGAATAAACACTTTCTAGTCTTGATCACTGACCTATGTATGTCTGGTTGCATTTATTTAATTAATTATTTTAACTATGTGCAATGTTTGTAATTAATTAAATTATGGCATGTTCATTGTCTTTATTTTTAGTCAATATGTATAAGGACTTATGTGTCCATTTTATCAGATGTACATTACACCCCTAGTTTCTATCACCTGCTTGAAAGTATATTTGTACATTGGATGAGGATAGTGTTTGGTGGGGACCCCATCAAGCTGAAATGGTATGCCTTAACGAAGACGATATAGAATTTGGACCACGCCAAGTCGAGGCATACTCTAAACAAGAAGCGGACATACAGGACGGGGGGCTGCATTAGGATTTAGGTTATGACTCAGGTATGATTCCCCTAAGTCATTTTAGATGCTCAAGCCAGCTGGGTAGTAGTTTAACTTTATGCATTTAGTTATTATTTAATGCATTTTTATAATAGTGGTAAAATACATAAAATAATAAATAATAAAATTCATAAAGAAGCAATGTGTATTTTTCTATTAATGTTCAGTTGTGAGTGCGACAACATAGATGAACCAGATTAATAGCAATGGATTACATTCAACAATAGAAAAATAAAAAAAAGCCTCAAGGAAATATTATGTCATTATCGCCTTCCACCATTCCAATTTGAACAAAACTGGGTGTTTGGGGTGTTCATCATGCCAAAGATGAGGGAAAATCTTACTATCAGGGTGTTCTTATGAGATTGATGGGTCTACTTAACTAAAGTTTCATCAAAGAAGTAGTCAAATATATCTTTTTGTAATTTTATATCCATGTTTTGAGAAAATTAAGTTTATGATTTTAGAAGATGGGACTTCACTCAGCAGATCAAGGAACCGTTAGTTAATGCGGCTGGCTAGCCAAATGCCTACCTTGAACCCTTCGAGTAGTGGCATAGCCAATGTTTGTAGACTATGAGGAGAGGTTCAAGGATCCTTTCCACTAGAATACTCATGTGACAAAGTATTATGATTCTATTATAGAAGGTTCCTATAATGATATAAAATAGTGGGTGACATTTAATGATTAAATTAATCAGTAATGTCTAAATCGATAATCAAGATAAAAATATTAATATGCTAAAATTTTAATTTTTTATAAAATGGAAAGTAATACCACAGGATAATAGCTGCAACAAATATTGGACAATGTAAATGTACAAACTAGCATGAATTTCCAAGTGTATTATAGGTTCTTTCACATACTACTATGATTTAGGAAATTCAAGGTGTTAATGCCCTAATACCTATTAAGACACCTCATGAAGCATTGGTGTAAAATTTCTTATAGGAGACTCATGCATATAGCATATGATGGTTATGTCATTATGTTATCATCAACATCCGATGTTTATTGCAGTTAAAACATCGGTACATGGATGATATAACATATAGTCTCATCTCCAATAAGTTTATGAGGAGAAATTGAAGCAAGATCTGAATGGGTGGTCAAATTAAACTTTCTTTTTGTAAATATAAAATTCGGATCACAATAGTTCAAGGCATCCCATTCCTACACACAATTACTCTATTTTCATTTAAGATTTCAAATAAAAATTAAGTTGTAAATGCTTCATTGCACTTTATATAAGGTTCTCCAAGTAAATAAGAACTAAAAAAAAGTTTAATCATTGGTTTTTGTGGTGAAAATTTTGAAACACAAAGTGAAAAGGTCAATAAAATGTAATGCCAAAGGCATCTTCATAATTTCCTTCAAATAATTGTGGTTGGTTATTCAATAGAAGTTTATTTTTATCGCATATTATGAAATAAATTTATGGAAGTTTAAAATGAAATGAACTAAATTTAATAAGCAATAACACACTTATTATTCAGTGTATATTCATCGAATAAAAGTTTTATTTTTGAAATCCATCTTCAGTATTAAATAAAATATGTATTTCACATATGTGTATTGAAATATAGTATCCAAGTAAGTATATAAATATTATAATAAGTAATGTGTCTTCTCTAATATCAAGAGAAATGGTGATTTCTAAGTCAGTGGTGAGAAGCACATAACTTCCATTTGTCAAGATAATGATTCTAGTAGAGATTTTATCGATTATTTCCTAACCATTTATCCCATGTTCCCTTTGGACACAAGGAGACATTATTCCAGGTTTTGGAATGAATGATGTTTCTTGTATCACATAATCAATCAATGGTTCATTAATACTTGAATCATGATAAATAAGTGATGAATATAAAATTTAAGACTTTCTCAATTGTGGAAAGATAATTATTTCTCAAGAAAATTTAAAAATGGGAATCAATGATATTCCTAGTTTGGTTTTTAGGCTTAGTAGATCTAAACACATTTGGTATTATCAACATATTTAGTTTGGAAAAAGATACCTTTATAAATAAAGGTTTTTTCACAAATCTTTTGGAATTGGTTCAACAAGTGATAGTGAACTATTCCAAGTGAAATTCAGTGGAAAAGATACTTCATAAGTTTCATTTATGTTATTAAGAAATGTGATAGTGAAGTATAAGCATGGTCAGAATATGTGAGTTTCTTCAGATCGGCATGTCGAAGAATATCTTGACCAATCATTCATCGATCTTGATAATGTAGCTTGGAGTAATTCTTAAATTCACATTACCTCATTTACATCATGGAATTGATGATAATAAGGAGGATAGATGACGAGTCTTACATGTTAACATCGATCAACAAAATTTAGTGTGGAACAATTCCTAAATGCACATTTTGTACATCATAGTCATGATGTAAGTAGTATCAATGTTGCAACTTACAAAAATTACATTATATTTCAAGACATGCTTTTCAAATAATAGCAATATCCTATAACCACATGAAAACTATAATGATGAATGGATATTATATAAGACATAATATTATGTAAATCCATTATATCATCAGTGTGTATTTAGATACAAGGAGTTTGTTAGGATATAAAAAAACTTGCATCAAGCAAAACACATTGTGCATATAAATTATCCTAAAAGTTTCTTAGAATATAACAAAAATCCCTTTTATAGAAGAGTTGTAGTCAAGTTATGGGCTACATTTATATAAAAGAGTACACATCTCTACTTGAGATAGTAGGAGATAGATTTATGTTGGTTTAATCAATGCTCAAGATGCATAATTATTAGGCATAGGAACAAGTTCCACAAGTTTATGTGGAACAAAAATATTCTAGATACACATACTACGTAGGAAGGTTGAAACCATATAGATGGTTTTATATTCACCATGGCTAGTGATATATTATTCGACGAGAATAATAATTCCTGAAAGTAAGCAGTATATGGAAATAAAAAAAGATTGAAAAGAGAAATTAAAATTCAATAATAGATTCCATGTATCAAAGTGAAAAGGGTCTTATTAAATTGAATAATGTGGTGGTTATTCAAGTGTGTTGATACATGAATGGTATATGTTTATTACCAATAAGACTTTATTGGTAATTTCAAGTTGGTTTACCTAAATCCATTAGGATTTTACTTGTCATGGCTAAATTATATGATCATGTTATTGATCATTGAACGTCATGAACAAGTTTCATGGAAGGTGTTTATATGATGCAAACAGAAAGGGATGATGTTAGCATAGGATTCCAATAAGGGTTGCAAATTACTGAAATCCAGTTCAAGATTAAAGTAACATGATCTTAGAAAATTATTTTGGAATGAATTTTTTTCCCATGTGTCTATGAGAGGTTAGTGGGAGCACCATATATTTCTAAGAGAAATCTGTTTGGTAATATATGAAAAATAGATATTGGTCTTACAGTTAGTTAAGACTGGGATAAAAGTAATTCTTTAATGATTGACTTAAAGTATAAACCTAAGTTCTAGGGAATGGGATCTACTAAGGTAGATCTAATATTTTCTTGGAAATATTCAATCGTACATATACTGACATAGTATTGAAAGATAAAAGTTGAAATAATTCAAGAAAAGAATTATTGCCAGTGTCACATGGCATAAATCTCTCCAAGTAGACATGCAAAGGCATGGGATGATATTAAGTGGTGAATTGAGTTCCATATGCTTTAATGATGGATCAATCACATATGTCATGATATTTACATGAATTGATATTTCCAATATATACTTTATGGTAAATAAATATTAGTAATATCCAAGAGAACTATAGTAAAGCATCTAGAACTACCTGGTTGTACTTGACTAAGTACAAAAGATATATACCTAGTATTTGGAGAATAAGGATACTAGTATTTGTGGGACACAAACTAGTCTTCATTGGGATCAATTTGATCTAGTGTCACAGTTAGGATAAGGTGTTCAAAAAGACAGGCTCATATAATCCAGTGGTAACCATACCTACAAATACTAAGTATGTTACAGCTTCGAAGGCAACTAAGAAGTAGTTAAATGCAACGATTTGTTCTAGTTATTATAATCACACCTAGTAAGTAAAGTATTATTATAATGTAAATTATTATATTCATACTATATAAAATGTCAAGTTATGATAGTGAAAAAAGGTATGTACTCTATGATACCATCTCTTGAGAAGTTTTACTCAAGGAGATGAGGTAGCTTATAGTATAGTTGTCACACAATAGAATCATGGAAAACCCAACAGCTAATATTATTACTCAATAGAAACATAATCCTAATCATGTGAAGCCTAAAAATTATGGTTAAAAATTCCCCTCTAGTGCAAGTGGGAGTGTTGAAATAGTGGGTTCTCTAGACCCAACTATGCAGTACTTTTGATTACCATGTCATGTATATAGTAAGATATACATGATGTTTCCTTTCCATTATAGTGTAGATATTTCTATGTATACTATTTAATGGTAATTTATATAGATTAATTATCATATCAAAAGGTTATAGTAGATCCTAGGATGTAATGAGAACCTCGAGATACTATGAAATTCATATTAAATAAAGGTCCTATGATCTAGATACATCATACTGACTAGACACAGTTGATGTCTGACTATCAGGTGTTGGGGGATCATAAGCATTGAGACTTTTTCCCAGGAAGTTCTCACTTGGTTATATATCATAGTGAGGTCATGAAGATAGACCCAACAATAGTAACACCACATGTTTTGGGTGTTATTGGTTGTTTCTATTTATAGGAATTTGTATTGGTCTCTTGACTTGAGATCATTACCAGTGTGTTCCATTTGATCATTTAATTTTATAAAAGGAAAAAAACCATGATAATGAAATCGTGGTAAGGTAGCTTGTGTTTGGTGCGTCATTGGTGGTAATACATTGGTTGAATGATCAATAAAGTATTTGTTGCTTCCAAGTTAAGGAAGTTATATATCTCATGCCTGGTTAATCAAAATGGTGTTGTCATCATAAGTATTTGGTGAAAGTAATAAAAATGTAAATCCATCCAGTTAGATCAACAAATAATAAATAATGAAAAGGGTGATGACACAAGTTTCTATCCTACTTTATGAGATATTTAAAGACAAATAGATTATAGTACATAGTAATTTTTTATAGGTTGGTTGTCATTCTTATGATAATCCTTATCTCTTTAGGGGCCTTATTGGGTTTCTAGACTTCGCTCTTGGTATGTGGATTTTATTCACTACTATTGAGATAATTGCATAGAGGTTCACACATAATAGCATATTCAAGAATCTTTATTATTCAGTTGAATATGTATATTGGACATGGTGGGCCCCGCCATAGGGTTTGAGTGTTGTCCAAGGTATAGATCACCAAAGAAATAAATAAATTCATTATTATTCAAGTTATGAATAATTGGGTTGAATTTATTTAAAGTATTTACAAGTTAAGTAAATACAAGAAAATATTATTCAAACAAATATTATTTTAATATTTCATGTTCTTTTAATATTAAGTGGGAATTACAAGTCGAGATAAATGACTCGAGTTTATTAAATAATATATTTTATATATTTTATAGGTATGTAATAAAATAATAAATAATATTGATTCAGTTTAGTTCATCATAATTATTTATTTACTGGATGTTAAATAAATGGGAGTCGGGGAACCCATCTGGGTATTTTCATTATCCACTATAAATAAGTGGAGAGCAGTTCAAGCATATGACTATTCATAGAAATTTTTCTAGAGCCTATCTATCCTCCCTCTTACTAGAGATAGAACCTCTCTATCCAGGTGTTCAGATTGAGATCACCCTCACGCATCGAAGCCACGTCGATGCGGTGATCATCCGGGCATTGAATGCATCATCATATATCCACACTAGCACCCAAAATTCAACAATTGACACTCCAATAGTCTTTTGAAGTGCATGTGTATGATTATAAGGGATCTTTCTATAGATCCTTTAAGAAATGATCATCAGTGATGAGTTTCAATTGAGTGCGGTTGTAGATCCAAATAGGTATTTTATTCAATTTTAATTTATCTTCCCTTTTAATTTATTTGAGATCCTCAGACCATACCAGGGATTGGATCATAACCGATGAG
The DNA here is from genome assembly GCA_963277665.1 of Viscum album. NCBI lineage: Eukaryota > Viridiplantae > Streptophyta > Magnoliopsida > Santalales > Viscaceae > Viscum > Viscum album. The sequence goes on along the minus strand of OY728155.1, from coordinate 1,785,083,182 downwards.
AAGTTAAGCCATCCTGATGATGAAAATTTTCAAATCCCTATCCCATCGATTTTCACTGAGAGCCTTAGTACCATCACATGGTGTAGTCCTTTTCTAGTTACCTAGTTTTCCATTGTCTTATGAACATGCCCTATGTTATGGGAATGGTTTCACCTAGATCTTCCTTCACATTTACCATGCCCAATAACCACAACCTGATGTTTCTTATATTGGAAAACATTAACATTACATGAATTGTGCTAAAGCATAGTCATCCTCTTCCTTACCCAAGCTGCCTTTCACCCTTCTCTTAACTATATAGGCTCCTTGTAGAATACCTTATCACTTATATATTTCTACTAAACATCCTAATTTTGTACAGATATTATATCCAATACAATAACATTCAAGATACCTTGTTAATAAATCCAATAATAAAATAATCAAACTCATTTTTTACAACCCTCCAAGGATCACCTTGACCTTGTTCTTCCTCATCATGGTAATCTTATTTATTGTTAAAATCCTTATTTTCAACAAATCCAATAGAATTATTTTGTATTCCTGACAATTTTTGTATAGAGAAAAACTATTTTATACAATGATGAATTAACAAATAGCCAAAAAAATATATAGAAATAAAATTTATATTTATGGAAGAAATATAATAATAGTTTTTAAATTCTATTATTAATACACTGGGTAGACTTAGATCATAAGTGGTGACTTTTATTGTAGAAACTCTTTCTCCATTTTCAATATAAATATCTACTTAACTCTTCACCGGTTACCTCTTATCTCTTAGTCTATGTTTTTTTAACAAAAATATGTCACTCACATTCGATATCCAATACCAATAAGTAAAAGTTATTGGAATTTATCTCTATAAGATTCAAATTCAAATCCTCTAAATACTTCTCTTTAATAAGTCTTCTCAACCCTAGATACCAAATTTTAAAAATTGTATTGGCCTCTCCTATTAATGGTATCAATATGATTAATGTGAAAAAATTTCATAATCCATAAAAATGAAATTTCAATGGGTGAATATCATGTTTTATATCTTTTAGTTAAGGAAATTTAATGATACTATTCCCACTAAAAATGATAACCCAATACATTACATCCATTTGGTGATCTGAGATCTATATTTTAGTAAGTTTTAGTTTGATTTAAAATTCCTCTGTTAATCTAATCCTATTATGGTCTCCTGGATAGTGTAATCCAAAAAAAATGAAAATACATGATATAAAAGTTCAATACAATGACACTTGGATTTAGTTTGACCTACCCAAAAATAAAATCCATAGTCACTCATTGCATGATTTCCTTACAAGCGATAATCTAGGGGAACCCATCTTTAACATGGCGTACCCAGTTGGAGGAAAATATTATTGACCATTCCTATTGAAAAGAAATCTCATACTTAGTTTATATGGATCTTAAAGTCTCGATAATTTAATATACATGAAATGAATGTTAAATCTAGAACTATTTCATATCATGTAATCATTATCTTCTCATGTTTCTTTTCTTTTGTGTATTCATGCTTCTATGGATTTAGCTTTATAATCCACATTTCAACCACCAAATTAATTTTTTCATACCACATTAATTTATAACTCTTTACATAATCCATTGTATGTTTTACCCAAAAGTAGAATATGAAAAATATTTATACATATCTGAATACCTCATATGCATATTGTACAAGAAATTTTCATGTAAAGGCATAAAGTTATATGATATTGACTATCACCACATGACTAAGCCCAAAGCGACAAATAGCTAAACCCATTAAAATTTCTTAATAAGGAATAACCATCTAGGATAATAGGTAGTTCAACCCCAAGTACCTCTCTCCAGTGATACTTAAGAGAGAATTCAATTTAAGACATCTATAACACCTAATATTTAAAATTTATTCCTAAAAATTAAATTCAAGATAATAACTTCAATTACAAGCTAAGGTCAAGGTAGATGAAAACTAAATTTTATAGAGTCATACCTAGCATGAAATGAAAGGATCTATCTCCTATAATAAATTTATCACATAAATAAAGAATAAAAAAGATTCACAACATAAAAACTTTCATTTAAATGAATTATGTAAGGAATAACATCTAAATAATTGAATGTTTCAAATATTTAGACATGAGAACAATTTATAATCATTTTCATAAATAAATATTATTATAAAAATTTCATAATTAATATAATATTTAGGAATATTCAATATAAAAACTTTTAAAAATATTCAAAATTATCTTCTTTGTTAAAAAAATTATAAATGATCTCATTCAATTCATTATTTATTGTTTTAATAAATAAATAATTTATTTATTTATTAAAACATGTGAAACCAAAATGATTTTATTTTTATTTTTTAAGGCTTGAAAATTCTATTTTAGAAATATTAATAATTATAATTTGTAAATATTTGATAAACCATTAATTAAATTTATAAAAATAAATTCTTAAATCCATGTAAGTACCACCAAATAATTCTCTAGTGGTCCTTAAATTGTGTCCATTTTTAATCCTTCATGTAAAGGTAAATCATGGATTAGATTTACATAAAGGTTAGTAAAATATTAATCCTTGTATAACTATTACATGAACCCTTCATATAAATTTATGAAAACGACCACCATGTCTTGATTTATGAGGACTCCTATAGTGTGGGTGTAAGTAAAAGACTACCTTTATGTGAACCCTTCACATAAGTGTAAGTCTCAGACTAACTTTATGTGAACACTTCATATAAAGGTAAAATAGTGACCACCATCAGGAGTCCCTTATCATGGTGTGAGGCATGGTTCTTAGAAAAAGAATAGCGAAGAACCACTATGACATACACTACAGTGTGTTAATGGTGATTTGTGCATTTTGAAGTCTATATGGTTATATAGAAGGGACTCCTACATCGTGATGATGATGATATTTATCAAAAATATGGATTTAAATACATTTTATCCATGAAGAAACATGCTTTGATACCACTGATGGGTTTTTTTATCATCATATGTTCATTGGAAGATAAAGAGAACCCAAAATATAGGTCAATCGATCTCCAAGAATCAAACATGAAAAAATATTTAAAAAAATCCTAAAATCATGCTCCTCAAATTCCCTAATATCATTAGCTTACATGTTCTTCTTTGATAGAGTATGTTTAATTGTGATCACAAAGAGCATCAAATAAATTCCACCTACTTTTGATGGGTGGGGGGCACTGCCCAATGGATCCATGAACATTTTATGAGGATTCCCATAAAACCTAAGGGATGGTAGTGCATTCATGGAATAATGAATGTGATTTAGGAAGCAAGAGAGCTTCAACTATCTTGCAAAAAAATCTGTCACTTCTGTAATTAATGAATGTATACCCAATAGGAGAAGGATTTCATCCTTATATAGAATCTTTGACATGTTTCCATTAAATATCATTAATATGTAATGCATCGCATGTGGTACTACCTATTAATAAATACACATTGAGCCCATTCAATGTGATTACTATTGAAAGTGGGTGCCCTAGACCCAACTTGTCTTGTAATTTTATTATCACAACATGTATATGGTTTGATATATATATGTATATATATATATACATGCTTCTATATTACCATAATAGTGTCTATACTTATTCATACATTATATTTATGTTTATTTCCTTAGATTATGTGTTGAATAAAATGATTATAGTAAATCCCAATCAATAATGAGAACATAGAGATACCATGACACTAATCTTAAAATAATGTCTTATGGTCCAGATACATCATACTGACAGGACACAGATGATGTACGATTTTCATGTGTTGGGGGATCATAATAATTGAGACTTCTTATCATGAATTTTTCACATGGTGATCTCTGGGAGTTGAGATCATGAGGATAGAACTGCTAATAGGAACACTGTATATTTTGGGTGTTATTGGTTGTTCCTATCTACAGACATGTGTATTGGTCTCTTGACTAGGGATCATTATCAATGTGTTCCATTTGATCATGTACCTTGATGCAAGGTTAAAACCATGACAATAAATTCATGGAGAGGTAGTTTTTATTGGGTGTTTCATTGGTGGTATGTCATTGGTTGAATGATCAAGATAGAATTTGTCACTTCTGAGTTGTGGAAGTAATATATTTGTCCTTGTTTATCATGATGGTAGTACCTTCATTAAATCCATGGTCATGGTAGTCAAAGGTACATCTCTCCAACTAGATAAAAAAAATTATAATATAATAATAGTACAATGAAACAAATGTGCATCCTTATTTATGAGATGTAAGATGACAAAGAGATTATATTATATAGTGTGTGTTCGTATGTTTGTTGTCATTGCTATGACTAATCATTATCTCTTTAGGGGTCATGATGGATATCTAGATTCTACTCTTGGTATGTGAATATTATTCACTTCTATTAATATAAGGGCCTAAAGAGTCACACATAATAGTGTATTCAAGATTCTCCATATTCTAGCAAATTGGTATATAGGACATGGTGGTCCCCACCATGGGGTCTGAAAGTTAACCATGATTTATCAATCACTGATAAATAAATAAATTCATTTGTATTAATTTTTAGAATAATTAGCTTGGATTTATTTATTGTAATTATTTACAAGTGTTTATGTAAATACTTGGAATAATATTAAATGAATGAATATTATTTTAATATTCATGGTTCATTTAATATTAGCGGGAATTATGGGTCGAGTTAATGACTCGAGTTTATCATGTAATATATTTAATATATATTACAAGTATATGATGAAATATAAATAATATTTATGATACAACCAGTTCATCATCACTGTTCATATATTACATATTTAGTGGATGTCAAATATACGGGGGTAGGGAACCATAATTGCATATTTTGCAGATCCATTATATAAGATGAGGTAGAGATCATTTCTGGTGTCCAAGGTAAGAAACGTGTTCCAAATAATTGAGAGATCATCTCTCCTCCCACACCCTTGAGAGATAAATTATAATGACCCGCCAATTCTCATTGGATTGAGAGTGCAACGAGTCATTACTAGGCCTTAAGCGACATCCCCAAGATGCCAAAGGCTGGCAATAAATGCCAAAGGGTTTCAAAAACAATTGGGGGATGATTTAACCTTTAAGAAAATAAACTCATCCATTAACCAATCACTATATGATGCATGAAACAAAGAAAGACCAAATCACAACTTCTTTTATATTAAACCACATCAGAGTACACAACATCGAAAGAGAACATGAGACTCTCAAAAGCCACCACAACTTCGTGGTCCACAAGCTCCAAGCTCCACAGCATCTCCCAAACATCACCATGATCCATTATTAATGAGATGTTTTACCTTTACATGTGTCTCGGAATACAACATCTGCAAAAGCACCAAAGTGAAAAAGCAAGGGTGAGTATAAAACTCAGTAGGTTTTCCCCAATGACTTTCCTACTCACGCCACTAGGATAGAAGAGTTAGCCACATTTATATAAAAACAGTTTATATAAAACATTTTCACCAAAGCAGTTTATAACTAAATATAAACTAGTTTTACAAAAATATCCATGCTCAAAAGTATCAAAGTGCAACTTAAACCGGATTTTCCATCACTTTATTTTTCCAGAAAAATAACCAAACAAGTTTCCAAACTATTTCACAAACATCCCGTTTTGGCATTCCCAACCATTTCACAAACCCGTGAAATCAACCATGCATGCATCGTTTTGACAGTTCCATACTAATGAGCGGTTTCTCGTTGATCTACCAAGTCATCACAAGGTAATTGTTTCCCATGTTCCATTACACCTTTGTCACCGAGCAAAAGGTCATATTTCAACCAAGCCTCATACTTAAAAGTCCCATGTGCCATTAAATGTTTGGCACCGAGAACAAGGTCTTATTTCAACCATGCCTCGTATATGCAACATGAACACACACCATATATTCACAACAATCATGCAAAAACCATACTTTCAATAAAACACCTTTTATTGAAAACCATTTCCATCAAAACCAAGTGTGTTCAACCATTTCAAACCATTTCAATAAAACTGTACTTTTATTGAAAACCAAAGAATGAACCAATTTCATCAAGCCATTTCAATAACAAACCATTTCAATAAAACACCCCTTTTTATTGAAAACTCATCTTTCATCGAACCATTTACCATTCTAGAAAATCCATAATTTAAAATCAATATTTTAAATTCAAGAAGCCAAATCACTTTTCACAACAATTCACAATGATTTCACAATTTCATCAAAACCATAAATCATCACTAAAGAAGATTTATTCCATTCTTTGCACAATCAATTTCATTCAAACAAGACAATTTGAAACTAAGACAACCAATTCTAACAAGAGGAGTCAAAAGTGAATACACCTACCTCAACAAAAAGGCGAACCAAGCAATAGATGAAGAACACTCAAGAACACCGGGTCAAATATCCAAAAACCCACCTTAGATCTCTTCTCCTAACATAAACAAGACCAAATATCATCATATTTGGCATCCAAACACTTATATCTACCCATAACGAGCATAGATCTAAGAAACCTATAGAGAAGATGAGAAGTAGATCTAAGTAGATCTAAGAAACCATTCAAGAACGAAGGAGAACGATCACATACCTCAAGAATTTGGCTTCGATTCGCCAAGAGAAGCATTCGAATCACCTCCAGAACGATGGGAGAACCCTCTTTGAACTTAGGAGAACCAAAATCATGAGTTAGGTCCACTTAGGAGCTTTAATGAGTAAATTATAGGCAAAATGATTTAGATCCACAATTTAAGGATCTAATTTTAAGTGACCACACGGTTAGTCCGCACGGTTTGACAAACCGTGCGCTAACCGTGTGTTAGCTACTGCCTCGGCCACCCTTCTTGCACGGTTTGTCTGCACGGTTAGACAAATTGTGCGCCAACCGTGCAGAAGCCACTACCTCCTCAGTCATCCACACATGGTTTGACCGCATGGTTTAGACAAATTGTGTGCCTCCCATGCGACTTCCCCTTTGCCTCAAAACATCATTCCAAGTTCTCCCAACTCTCCCATTCAACACCCTTAACTTTAAAACCGTGAAAAGCATCAAGTAAGGGTTATATACCAAAAACCGGGGGTACTACAGTCTCCCCACCATTGGTCTTTTTGTCCCCGGAAAGTAGAAAACCATCTCTTGCCTGAAAGATTTATGGCCACTGCACTTTCATTTCTTTCTCGCATTCCCAAGTCTCTTCTTGAATCTGACCATGTTGCCACAAAACCCGCACTAGACCGATGCTTTTTCCATGCAAGATTTTATCCTGTCTATCCACAATCTTCATCGGGATATGTACCAATGAATCATCCGGATCTAGGTCAATGTGATCCCATCTGATCACATGGTCAGGATCGGGTTGATACTTCTTCAACTGAGATGCATGGAATACATTGTGCACCAAACTGAACCGTGGTGGTAATGCCAACCGATATTCCACCTCTCCAACTCATTCCAGTATCTCAAAAGGGCCTATATATCGAGGAGATAATTTTCCCTCCTTACCAAAATGACGATGTCCAAGCCTTGGAGAGATTCTCAAAAAGACATGATCACCCACTTCGAACGACAACAGTCTTTGACGGTGATCTGCATAAGATTTCTGACGACTTTGAGCCGTCTCCATCCTCTTTCTAATCAAATAAATCTTCTCTATTGTTTCTTGGACAAGGTGCAGCCCAACTAGTAAATTTTCACCAGTTTCCACCCAGCATAGTGGAGAACAACAAGGACGCCCATACAATGCTTCAAACGGAGCCATGTGTATCGAGGCCTGATAACTGTTATTGTGTGAGAACTCCACTAAGGGTATATGCTCCTCCCATGAGCCACCAAAATCCATTACACAATCCCGAAACATTTCTTCCAATGTCTATATCATCCTTTCATATTTTTCATCCGTCTAAGGATGATACGTCGTACTCATAGTCAACTGAGTCCCAAGGGTTTTTTGTAAGGATTTCCAGAAACGATATGTGAACCTTAGATCTCTATCTGATACTATAGAAACTATTACACCATGTCTCTTTACCACTTCCCAGGTATAGATTTTTGAAAGATCTTCCACCGTATGGGTTTCATGAATAGGGATGAAATGGGCCGACTTGGTTAGATGATCCACTGTCACCCAAATGGCATCGTGTTTTCGGACCGTTCTTAGAAGAACTATAACAAAATCCATTTCTATATGCTCCCATTTTCACACTGGAATGGGTAAAGATTGTAACATACCAGCTGGTCTCTAATTCTCTGCTTTAACCTGCTGATAAGTTAAGCATCACGAGACAAACTCGACCACCTTCCTTTTCATGTCGCTCCACAAAAACTGCGCCTTTAGCGCCTTATACATCTTCTATGTACCCGGATGTACATCCCATCTTGAATTGTTGTAAGTATTAAGGATTGGTTCCTGACAGACTATAGGTACAACCATCCAATCTCTGAAACACAAAACTGAACTTGCTTCCAATTTCCAGCCATCAATGGTCTCTCCACCATTGAGTTTTGAACTCATTACCAGACATTCCGCATCAGATTTTTGTGCCTCTTTGACCACTTTTACCAGATCAGGAACAAGAATAGTTGAAAAGAAAACCGCAACATCACCTCGGTTTTCACATTCCACATGAATGTCGGCTAACACCGACATTAATTTCCATTCGTCTGAAGCTTCCTTTTCCAACTGAGCATACGACTTCCTACTTAATGTGTCGGCCATCGAATTGCCCTTACCTAGTGTATACATTAAGTCAAAGTCAAACATTTGAAGATACTACATCCATCTCCTCTTCCTCATATTCAAATCTCGCTATGAGAAAATGTGTTTCAAGCTTTTTTGATCCGTAAACACGGTAAATTTCTCACCAAAGAGATAATATATCCATGTTTTCAAGGAATGGACAAGTGTATCCAACTCCAAATCATGTGTTGGGTAATTTTTCTCATGCATCCTCAATTTCCTTAAGCCATAAGCAACCACATGGTCTCCTTGCATGAGAACACAACCCAACCCTGTTCCCGAAGCATCACAATACACCACGTATCCTTTCCCTGATTCTGGTAAGATTAAGATAGGTGTTGATTTAAGGAGAACTTTTAACTCTTGAAAAGATCTCTGACATTCCTCAGTCCATTGAAATGCACTATTCTTCTTTGTCAATGCTGTCATAGGAGAAGGTAGTAGTGAGAAGTCACGGACAAAGCATCAGTAATAACCAGCTAGACCAAGAAAACTTCATATTTCAAAGACATTATTCAGTGGTTTCCAAGAAAGAATAGCTTCTATCTTTTCTGGATCCACTGAAACACCTTTCTCAGAAATAACATGGACCATAAAGCGTACCTCTTGTATCCAAAAATCGCACTTTGATAATTTGGCATACAACTGATTTTCTTTCAAGATTTCCAATACTATCGCTGAGTGTTTCTCATGATCAGCCCTTGTTCTTGGATACACCAATATATCATCCACGAAAACCAAAACAAAATAATCTAGATATTGCTGAAATATCTGATTCATCAAAGACATGAATACCGATGGTTCATTCGTAAGACCAAAATGCATGACTACATATTCGTAGTGGCCATATCTGATTCTGAAAGTTGTCTTTGGAATATCCTCCTTCCAAACTCACAATTGGTGATATCCTGATCGTAAGTCAATCTTGGAGAACCACTGAGCTCCCCTTAATTGATCGAACAGATCATCAATGCATGGAAGTGGATATCTATTCTTTATCGTAACTTGGTTAAGTTTATGATAATCCACACATATCTTAAGAGTTCCATCTACTTTCTTTACAAACAAAACTAGTGCTGCCCACGGAGACATGCTTGGCTGAATGAATCCCTTGCTTTCCAGCTCCTCTAAATACACTTTCAATTCCTTTAACTCCACTGGTGCCATCCTATGGAAGTAATATAGGACTGGTCCCTAGAAGGAGATCAATTGTAAACTCCACTTCTCTCACAGGTGGTAACCCTGAGAAGTTTTCAAGAAAAACATCAGGAAATTGATCCACCACAGCTGGAAAACTATTTTCCTCACTCTCTTCCAATGATGCCAAAGTCAACACTGCCAATTGGTAAAAGATAGTTTCCACCATTGGTGCCAACAAGCTCTTTGCACCTTTCTTTACCATTCTCTCTCCTCTAAAGAGATGGTCGATTCCATCCTCAGTTGTGAAACTAACCATTCTCTTATAACAGTCGATGTGAGCCTTAAACCTTGTCAGCCAATCCATACCCAGGATTATATCATAGACATCCATCTCTAGAACACAGAAATCCCATTTCAGCTCAGCTCCATCAATAGTTATAGCACAGGCTCTACAAATTAAGGCTTAACATTCTCTTTTACAAAGAGGAGTTTGCAGTTTCAAGATAGAAGGAATCATTTCCAGTTTTAAACATAGAAAATCAATAATACAAGAAGCAAGAAAGGAATGTTATGCACCAGTATCAAACAACACTTGCATGAGGGTGTAATTAAAAAGAATCATACCTCTCACTATATGATGCATGAAACAAAGAAAGACCAAATCACAACTTCTTTTATATTAAACCACATCAGAGTACACAACAGCGGAAGACAACATGATATTCTCAAAAGACACCACAACTCTGTGGTCCACAAGCTCCAAGCTCTACAACATCACCCAAACATCACCATGAGCCATTAGTAATGAGATGATTTACCTTTACCTATGTCTCGGAATACAACATATGAAAAAACACCAAAGTGCCAAAGCAGGGGTGAGTATAAAACTTAGTAGGTTTTCCCCAATGACTTCCCTACTCATGCAACTAGGATAGAAGAGTTAGCCACATTTATATAAAAACGGTTTATATAAAACATTTTCACCAAAGCAGTTTATAAATAAATATAAACTAGTTTTCCAAAACCATCCATGCTCAAAAGTATCAAAGTGAAATTTAAACCGGCTTTTCCAACATTTTATTTTTCTAGAAAAATAACCAAACAAGTTTCCAAACCATTTCACAAACATCCCATTTTGGCATTCCCAACCATTTCACAAACCCATGAAATCAACCATGCATGCATCGTTATGACAGTTCCATACTCATGAGTGGTTTCTCGTCGATCTACCAAGTCGTCACAAGGTAATTGTTTTCCATGTGCAATTATACCTTTGGAACTGAGCACAAGGTTATATTTCAACCAAGCCTCGTACTTAAAAGTCTCATGTGCCATTAAACGTTTGGCACCAAGCACAAGGTCCTATTTCAACCATACCTCGTATATGAAACATGAACACACACCAAATATTCAAAAAAATCATGTCAAAACCATCATTTCAATAAAACACTTTTTATTGAAAACCATTTCCATCAAAACCAAGTGTGTTCAACCATTTCAAACCATTTCAATAAAACTGTACTTTTATTGAAAACCAAAGAATGAATCAATTTCATCAAGCCATTTCAATACAAAACCATTTCAATAAAACATCCCTTTTTATTGAAAACCCATCTTTCATCAAACAATTTACCATTCCAGAAAATCCATAATTTAAAATCAACATTTTAAATTCAAGAATCCAAATCACTTTGCACAACAATTCACAATGATTTCTCAATTTCATCAAAACCATAAATCATCACTAAAGAAGATTTATTCCATGCTTTGCACAATCAATTTCATTAAAACAATCCAATTTGAAACTAAGCCAACCAATTCTAACAAGAGGAGTCGAGAGTGAAGCTACCTACCTCAACAAAAAGGCGAACCAAGCAATGGACGAAGAACGCTCAAGAACACCGGGTCAAATCTCCAAAAACCCACCTTAGATCTCTTCTCCTAACACAAAAAAGACCAAATATCATCATATTTGGAATCCACACACTTAGATCTAACCATAACTAGTGTAGATCTAAGAAACTGCGAGAAGAAGAGAAGTAGATCTAAGTAGATCTATGAAACCATTCAAGAATAAAGGAGAACGATCACATACCTCAAGAATCCGGCTTCGATTCACCAAGAGAAGCCTTCGAATCGCCTCCGGAACGATGGGAGAACCCTCTTTGACCTTAGGAGAACAAAAATACTAAGTTAGGGATGCTTAGGAGCTTTAATTAGGCAATTATAGGAAAAAAGAGTTAGATCCACAATTTAAGGATCTAATTTTAAGTGACCACACAGTTAGTCCGCACGGTTTGAAAAACCATGCGCTAATTGTGCGTTAGCTACCACCTCATCCACCCTTCTCACATGGTTTGGCCGCATGATTAGACAAATCGTGCGCTGACCATGCGGAAGCCACTGCCTCCTCAGTCAGCCACACACGGTTTGGCCACACGGTTTAGACAAACCGTGCGCCTCCCGTGCGACTTTCTCTTTGCCTCAAAACATCGTTCCAAGTTTACTAGACTCTCCAATTCAACACCCTTAACATTAAAACCATGAAAAGCATCAAGTAATGGTTACATACCAGAAACTGGGGTACTACATAAATATTTTGTTTAAGAAATCACTCCAAGGATATCTTCGCGGATTGTAGGAACATTGTCAAGGTGACCACCATGACATTAAATGAATCATCAAAGATCCAATCTAGCACTCAGAATTCAATGATCGACGTTCTCATATATTCTTGAATCCTATGTGGATGATCTAGAGGGGTTTAGATTCATATCTATAGAGCAACTATTACCAATGATGAGTAATAGTCGAATGTGTCACCGAATCAAACAAGGTACATGTTTGTTTGTTTATTTTTTGCTTATTAAATTCACATGAGAACCTAAAATCTCTATTGGGGATTATATCACTGGAGATGACAATGTTACACTATTCTAGTGATAAAAAATTTAAAATTCCCAATCCACCAGCTTCTACAATGCACCTCGGTACCTTCAATTGGTATCAGAGTGATCGTGAGAATTTTCTAAGAAAAGTAAAAAAGTTATTTTGTATTAAAATAAGTAGAGAGCATTAAATAGGTCCTAATGTAATAGACCATGCATCGATCAGATTCTGTATGACCAAGTTATGGTCATCTAAATTTTTTGGTATGGATCAAAAACATAGTTGTTGCTTATTAAAATTGAAGAACAATATAATGTAATATATGTTTGTAATTATATTTTTTGACGGTCCATTTCTGGTAAATATTTGATCGGTATCTGATGGCCTCGATTACACAAGGTGGGATTATTTTTATTATTATTATTATTATTATTATTATTATTATTATTATTATTATTATTTCCCTATGAGGGTTTTCTTCTCTTGAAATGTTGGAAAAAAAGAGTGAAAAAAATGATTGCTTCATGTGTAAGCATGAAATCTATTACTCCTATTAATTTGTGTGGATCTATTTACATGTGTTGATCTCCCCGCATGTTTCAACTCCTCCATTATTTGTCTCCCACGAATTCAATCCCTCCGTTCATTAGGCACCTCCCAAAACCCTATTGTCTTACAAATTTTACCCTACTTCCCCTTCATTTCTTCCATTCACCACTTCCCTTCTCTTTTCATCTGGCTCCCCTTCTCCCCATCCCCCTCTCCCTCTCTACTCCCTCTACTCCCTCTGCTCCCCTATCTCCCTCCGCCCTCCCTCTAATGCTCCTCCACTCCCTCACTCCCTGCTCACGGTCTTTCTCTCCCCTCTCTCCGTGCTCCCCACTCCCTGCCCTTATAATGTAGCAATAGTTTCCTTTGCACTCTTTGGTGAATGATTAAATTCCTTTTGGTGGTTTAGAGATTCCAAATATTCACTCTTTACTTGTCTTCAGTGCATATTTCATCATACAAATCATGTGTGGGACTCTGAGGTCAAGGGATTCTTGAATTTTCTTGTTTTCCTTTCCTTTAACTCACCTATCCCGACACCTTCATTGGCACTAATCAGTTTTTGTTTTCAATTTCTACAATTATTGACTTCTGCAGGTTCTTGAATTGATACTCTGATCAAGGTTGGAAACCGAGCTCATGATCTAATATTTTTAATGTTATTTCTTGGATATAAATTCCCTTCATGTTTCAAATTTCATATCTATTATTTCTATAGATATAAAATTGTTGTTTATATTCTATCTTAAAATTCCATTTAAATAGAACATAATATTTCTGTTTAAATTGATGCTCTTTTCCTTTATGATCTACTGAAATGGGGATTCCATTGTAGTATAAATTAAAGCTTCTACTACGAAACTATTTTCTTCTGTTCTTTAATGCTGAAGTTAGTGTTGTTTGGTTATTGGTTGTGGTGTTTATCTATATCTTTCATTCAAGTCATATTGAATTATTTGGGATCATATAATTATTATATGTTCTATTCATGTTTGATTTCATCACAAAATTGGGGTCAGTGACTTTAACTTGAATGTGAAGGTTATAAAATTACAAAAACTTCATTTTAATTTGTGTTTTGCATTTTAAAATAACTATTTACATTTTTCATTTCAATATTTATTTGTTCTTTCTTTAGTATTAACTACCGAAGTCTTCTGCTTTCATTTCCTGCCTATTATTTGGTTTCATGCTTGGTTATTGGATGTTTTCTTTGCAGGGGATGAATCTCCAGTTTAATTGATGGTGTTTAATCTTCCAACATTGTTGAAATTTTGTTAGGTACTGGGACGGGAAACAGAAGCCGATGGGCCAGGAAATTAAAATTTTTCGCATCAACGGAGCAAAGTTACAACGTAGACTCCAGTGACCTATCCCGGTATGGTCTGAGGGCCACGCGTTGATTTGACAGAGCACAAAAATATAAAACGAACTAGTACCTTGTTCGGATCTGAAGTGTGAAAGTTCATTGCAAGATGTTGGAAAACGTTTCTTGAAGACTCTGATATCAAAGTCCTCTAGATCATCCGCACATGCCTTTCGAATCTGCACATGCATCTTTCATTGGAATCTAGGTGCTCGCGCGGTACACCAACGATCTATTGGACGCAACAGTGATCACCGCAAGGCAAGAAACTTCGATCCAAGAAGGATAATCTTGAAGTTCTTCCTTGATTTAGATAATCTCTCTCTATAATCCAAGAGTAGAGAGAGGCTCTCAAATTTAAAATATGAATAGTTACATGGGGAGAGCCTCTGTCTTACTTATATAGGGGATATCTAAAATACCTGGTATGGGTTTTCGTCCCCCCGTGTAATAGATATTCTCTGTATAAGTATTATATATATTTATTTATGTCAAATTAAATTATAACATAAATGATTTTTATAATTTTTATCACTAACTACAATATATAATTAAATATATATTGTGTGATAAACATGAGTCTATAACTCGACTCACTTCTCCTGTAAATATTAAACGAACCCTGGATATTTAAATATGTTCGAATAATATTTTATCAATGTATTTACTTAATCACATATAAATACATGTTATAAATATATTCAACAAATTATTACAAACTTGAATAATTGAAGAATTTATTTATTACTTGGTGATCCATAGAACTTGGATAATACTCGGACCAATTGGCGGGTCCCCCCAAGTTCTATATTTCTATTCACAGAATAGGGCAGATTCTCAAAGCGCTATAGTGTGTGACCCTCTAGGCCCTTATCTCAATAGTAGGGAATAATATCCACTGACCAAGAGCAGGTTCTGGCAACCCATTGAGGCCCCTATAGAGATAAGGTAAAGTAAAAGCAACGACTACCTTCATACGAACATGGTCTGTGTAATATAATCTATTCATTATCGATATCTCAATAAAGCAGAATGCACACTAGTGTCATCATCCTTTATCTTTATTTATTTTATTTGTTGATTTATTCGGATGGTCTTACCTTCCACTATCATGGCCATGGATTTAATTAAGTTGCAACCATCCTAATCAACCAGTTCTGAGATATCTCTTCCTAAACTCAGAAGTGAAAAATCTTATCTTGATCATTCAATCAATTCCATGTCACCAAAGAAGTACCCAATATAAACTACCTCACCATGACTTTATCACTATGGTTTTCACCTTGCATAAAAGTACGCAATCAAATTACATCCATTGATAATTATCTCAAGTATGGATACCATTACACATGTCCGTAGATAGGAACGACCAATGACACCTAAAACATGTGGTGTTCATATTATGTAGGTCTATCCTCATGATCTAAATAACTAGAGATCATCAGGTGAAAACTTCATGAGAAGAATTCTCAATGCTTATGAACCCCCAACACCTGATTTGTGTCCTTTCAGAATGATGTAACTGGACCATGGGACATTTCTTTAAGATTAATTTCATGGCTTCTCAGGGTTCTCATAATAGCATGAGATCTACTATAACCCTTTGATACGACATATAATCTAAGGAAATTACCATAAACAAAGTTTATGGAGAAGTATCTACACTATAATGGAAATATGAACACATGTATTATAAAAAACTGCATACATGTAGTGGTAATCAAAGTACAATACAAGTTGGTTCTAGGGAACCCACTTTCAACACTCCCACTTGCACTAGATCCAACTGCTAACAGGTTTCGATCCACTATCTCTCACATAAGAATCATGCTTCTGATGAGAAATGGATTTAGTTAGGGGGTCTACCATTTTGTCCTCTATGGATACTCCTCTAACTGTGACTTCACCTCTTTGATTAAAATACCTTAAGAGATGAAACTTCTGAAGAATATGTTTTGTCCTCTGGTGAGACCTTGGCTCTTTAGAAAGCACCATTGTAGTAGTACTATCGCAATATACTGGAAAAAGGTCTGCACTTCTAGGCACTACACCAATGTCTAAGATAAAGTCGTGTATCCAGACTATTTCCTTTTCTGCATCAGAAGCTGCAATATATTCAGACTCTGTTATAGAATCGACAACCATAGCTTTCCTTGAGCTTCTCCAGCTCACTGCACCACCATTCAGGCAAAATATGTAGCCTGAATGGGATTTTAGATCATCATGATCTGTCTGGAAACCAGAATTAGTTTATCCTCTCACTACTAGTTCCTCATCTCCTTCATACACTAGGAACATATCCTTAGTACGCCTCAAGTACTTTAAGATATTTTTAACAGCTACCCAATGCATCTCTCTTGGATTGGCTTGATATCTACCCACCATGATTAAAGAAAAGGAGATGTTAAACCTAGTACATAGAATGACATACATGATAGAACCCACTGTCAAGGCATAAGGGATTCAACTCATTCTGTCAATCTCCTCCCGTGTTTGTGGACACATTTTCTTGGAGAGACTTATACCATGTGACATAGGAAACAATCCTCTCTTGTATTGTTCCATATTGTACCTTTTGAGTACCCTATCAATATATGTACTTTAAATTATCCCATGCATCCTTTGAGGCCTATCTTGATATATATTAATCCCTAGAATGTAGGCTTCTTCACCTAAGTCTTTCATGGAGAATCATATATTTAACCAAGTCTTAATTGACTGTAAGACATGCACCTCATTTCCCATAATTAATATGTCATAAACATATAAATCTAAGAAAATTATGGAATTCCCCTCAACCTTTTTATAGATACAAGGATCACTTTCATTTTGGACAAAACCAAATTCTCTTATGGCCTCATCAAAACGAACATTCCATGATCGTGATTCCTACTTCAACCCATAAATGGATCTCTGCAGCTTGCATACTTTATTGGTGTTCTTTGACTTGAAAAACCTTCAGTTTGAGTCATATTGACGACTTCAACCAACTTCCCATTTAGAAAAAGTAGTTTTGACATCTATTTTCCAAATTTCATAATCATGAAAGGCTGTCATTGCAAGCAATATTCTAATGGATTTAAGCATTGCTACTGGTGAGAAGGTTTCATCATAGTCAATTCCTTGATGTTTCTTGAAACCCGTTGTAACCAGTATTGCTTTAAAGGTATTAACTTCACCATCCATGACCAAATTCTTCTTAAATACCCATTTGCAACCAATGGTCTTTACATCAGCTGGAGGGTCTACCAAAATCCAAACTTGATTTTGGTACATGGGATCCATCTCAGAATTCATGGCTTCTTGAAATTTATCAGTATATTTTCCTTCTACTACTTCCTTGTAGGTTATAGGCTCATCATCTTCAAGGAATAATGTTTCACCTGACTCGGTGATAAGAAAACTATAATGCTCTAGTTCTCTGACCTCTCGCGTAGACCTACGCAGTATCTTTGTCTTAGGAACAACTTCTTCTTCCACTTTCCCTTGTGGAGATTGTTCCTCTACCAACTCTTATGAATCTGGAGCATTAACTTCATCGAATTCAATCTTTCTCCCACTATTTCCTATATAAATGTGTTCCCTTTTAAGAAATATGGAATATCTTTCCACAATAACTTTTCTATCTAAAGTTTTATATAGGTAATATCCTCTAGTTTCCTTATAATAACCTATAAAGATTCTCTTAGTGCTTCTGGATGCTAATTTGTCACTTGGTAAAGTCTTTACAAATGCCTCACACCCCCATACATGTATGTGTGTCAGACTAGGTTTCTTTCCATACCATAACTCGTATGGAATCCCATCTGTAGCTTTAGTTGGTACTCGGTTAAGGGTATATGCTGATGTCTGCAAAACATATCCCCAAAAGGATAATAGAAGAGTTGTATGACTCATCATTAATCTGACCATGTCAAGAAAGGTCCTATTTTTTCTTTCACTAACACTATTCCATTATTGTGTATAAGGAGGAGTGAGTTGAGATAATATCTCACACTCTTTCAAGTGATCAATGAAATCTTGGTTAATATATTCTCCACCTCGGTTTGAGCGGAGTGCTTTTATCTTTTTACCAAGTTGGTTTTCTACTTCATTTTGGTATTCCTTAAATATCCAAAAGGAATCAGACTTATACCGCATTAAGTAGATATATCCATACCTACTATAGTCATTGGTAAAAGTAATTAAGTATGAAAAACCACCCCTTACCTCTATTGGAAATGGACCACATACATCATTATGTATTAATTCCAGTACTGTATTGGCTCTTTCTCCCTTTCCCTAGAAAGGTGCTTTGGTCGTATTTCCTTGTAAACAGGCTTGACATACATCCAAGGGTTCTAACTATACCGAGTCTAAATACACATCTTGATGTAATCTTCATAATCGCTTCTCATTTACATGACCATGCCTGAAGTTCCATAGGCTGGTGATATATGAGTCACGTTGGCTGTTTTTATCATTGATTGTCATTACAGGGTTCTCAAGTTCTAGAATATATAAACCATTGTTAAGAAGTTCCATACCATAACTTATGTTATCCCTATAGAAGAGACAACATTTATTTCCAAACATGAAATAAAAACTCATAGTATATAAACTCTACACAGAGATAATGTTCCTGGTAACAGAAGGTACATAATAGAAATTTTTTAAAACTAGAATCAAACCACTTGGCAAGGTTAATTGATAGTCTCCCACTATCAAGGATGCCAAACTTGCACCATTTTCAGCTCAGAGATCCACTTCACCTTTTACAATCTTCTTGAACCTACTTGGTTCTTGTATATGAATACAAATGTGTGATCCACATGTTGTATCTAATACCCAACTTGTATATAAAGATATATTGCATTCAATGACAAAAATACCTGAAGTGGAAGCATCAGTTTTCTTCTTCTTCCCAAATTTTCAATTCTTCTTCTAGTGGCCTTTCTTGACACATCCAAAGTAGACATTTTCCTACTCATTACTCTGCCTCTGATTCTTTGGCTTCTTTTCAGGACAATGCATTGGTGTCTTTGGCCTTGACTTAGCCTTAGACCCCTTTTCCTTTCCCTTGTTTTTCTTGTTCACCATAAGGACAAATGAATTGGTATTTTTCATATCCTTGTAATTTTGGCGAACTAAATCCAAAATGTTCGGGAACGACTTTGTCATACCATTCATGTTATAATTTACAATAAAAGTCGAGAATCTTGATGGTAAATAGGAAAGAATGAGATCCACTACTGGTTCTTGGTTCAATTTGAACCCAAGGGCTTCAAGCTTCTCAATATACCCAATCATCTTGAGTACGTGAGGATCGTTTTGGTTCCCTTCTTCTAGCCTACACTTATAAAGGGCACTTGAGATCTAATACCTTTCTTTCTTAGCCCTCTCCTGATATAATTCTTGGAGATGTGAAAGAATCTTGTAGGCATCCTCATCCTCATGCAGTTTTTTCAATTGGATGTACATAGATGACAACATGATGCATTGTACATCAGCGCATCATCTACATGCTTTCTCCATTTATCTTTTTCCGCCTTGCTTGCTCCCTAAGGAGGCTCAGCAGGAACTGGGGATTCTAGCACATATAACTTTCTTTCTTGGTGTAGTACTATGCTCAAGCGCCTGTACCACTCCTAGATGTTATTGCCAGTCAGGATATTTTCTTTATCTAGAATCGATCGCAGTGATAAAGTACTTGTGGTGTCAGTGATTACCATCTTAAATCTACACCCGATAAACATTTAGAAGTTAGTACTTGGTCTTGATTACCTTTTGACATTTATGATTAATAAATTATTATATCATTTTAATGTTTCCCATTATTTTAGTGAACCTTAATAGCCCTCACTATTAGATTTAGAATACTCTGTCACTTGAGTACTCTAGTGGAAAGGATCCTCAAAACCTCCCTCATAGTCTACAATCTATGGCTACGCCACTACTTGAGGGTTTCAAGGTAGGCACTAGGATGGACAACCACTTTGACTTGTGGTTCCTTATGTTGTTGAGTAAAGTCCCCGCTTTTGGAATCTGAACTTGATTCCCTCAACATCTTGCATCTAAGGTGATAGAAAGTTAGATGTGGCTAATCCTTGACTACTCACTTTAGCTATGTCGACCCAGTTGTCTCATGAAAATTCCCTGGTAGTAAGAAGCACTCTCAAATATGGCTGACGAGCACCCCAAACACCCAGTTTTGTTTAGATGTGAGAAATGGAAGGCATTTGGAGTTAATATATCTTTGAGGGATTTTAATATTTATTGACGAATATAATCCTTTTTCTATCTATGTGTTCAAACCATATTGTCGTGCTCACAATGGAACATGCAATAGATATATATTCGTTACTTATTCATGAATTTTTTATCTTGTTTACTATTCTATGTGATCAAGCAATAATCACGCACTCGCATAAAATAATAAACAATGCATAAAGGTAAATCATGCAATCTGAATGGTCTTTAGCACTCTATAAAGATCGATCCATAATGGATCAATCTTGACCTAGGGGCATCCATACCTGAGTCGACACTTGACTCACGTCACAGCAATCCCTAATGCAATGCGCTCGGCTCCCGTCTTGATTACCTCCTCAACTTGGTGAGGTCTGCATCTTGGATCATCATCATTTAATTAAAAATATACTCGCAGACAGGTGAGGGGGTCTAGGGGTATAAAATACAACTTTTGCAATAGAAACACATACCATTATACATATTTGAATTAAAAGACGATTCACATACCGTCATTTATCTAATTAATTATTAAAATCATCGCATGCATTGAATAAATAATTAAATAAACAAATAAATCATACATGTACAGTTCAGTCACTTACTCAAGACCAGTAAGTATAAATTAAGCACAATTAAAAATTAAACTGTAATAAAATTTAAACAGTATGAGGCACTAATAAATTAAATGAATTTAAATAAATTCAATTAATTTATTTTTATCAGTTCCATTTGTTTAATTTAATTTTAATTCCAAAAATTAAATTAAACCATTAATTTAATTTGAACTATAACATTATATTAAACTATTAATTTAATTTTAATTCTAAAATTAAAATAAACTATTATTTTAATTTTAATTATAATTAAATTAATGTTTCGGATTAAATTAAATTTAAACCCAAATATAATTCTAATTAATTTAATTTAAAAACTAAATTAATCAAAATTAATTTAACGATGTTACCTCTAGCTGGGAGGAGTCCGGCAGGACCGCGAACCGCAGTGAGTGTCTTACTAGAACAAGGCCAAATCATGGCATTACCGCAGTGTGATCGCGGCATGACCGTGAAGAATCTGCCTAGTCCAGCAGCAGTCGTGGTGGCAGCATCTTCCGGCTAGTAGCGAACTCCTCTGGTAGGGAGGGGAGGCGGCGTGGCACCACTTCATCCAGTTTCCAGGGGCGACAGCCCGCCACTCCAGGCAGCTGCAAGGGCGACAGGCCGGCTGTTCCGGCGCGGCATCGAGCTGGGAGGCGGGGGAAGCCGAGCAGTGCGGTCTGGCAGCGGCGCATGATCTGGGGTGCTCAGAAGAGGCAACACTGCTACACAGGGCGAGGCGGGCCAGCGAGCTCAAGGAGGCCGCGGCGTAGGTTTCGGGCGGCATAGACTTGTTCGAGCAGTACGATCCAACAACGTCGAGGGGTCCAGGTACAGTGCTCCGACAAGGCGTAAAGGGAGGCGGCCTTGGGTGGTGCAGCTGCAAGGGAGAAGGCAGGGCCAGCCGGTGTGGCACGACCTCTAGGGTTTCTTGGGGGGACTCTGAGCCGTGTGAGGAACAAGACCCATTTAGGTCTTCTCTCCTTTTTTAAAAAAATTGCCTTTAGACAAACAAAATCAACACCCCTTTTTTAAAATAAATTAAAAAAGGGAAAGGAATAAGACCCACTTTGGGGTCTTGGTCCCCAAATAAAAATTCTTTTTTTGTTTCTTTAAATTTAATGTCTAAAGACTTTAAATAAATAAAATCAATACTTACCCCAAGTCTTCAAAGACCCCATTTTAAATTTTTTTATTTGATTAAAATAAAATAATATTATCTCATAATATTTTTATTAAACTCAAAAATAAAAAACCACCCAAAATATTTCAGCGATCGGATTCCAGCCATAGTGTGGTAGGATTTTGGTATTTTGAAGAATGCATACATAAAATTAAAATGTGTTCTTTATAAAATTATATCTGAAAAATTAAAACTGATGACGTCGATCCCATTAAAATTTTCAAATGGCCATAACTCGGCCATTCAGAAATGGATTGACGTGTGGTCAGATCTGTTTGAACCGATTTAATCCCCTATACTTAAATTTAATGGAATTTAATTTTTCTTTTGACTCTAAGAAATCAGGCATCCCTTTGATACCATTGTTAGGTACTGGGATGGGTAGCGGAAGTCGATGGGTTGGGAAATTAAATTTTTTTGCATCACTGGAGCAACGTTACGGCATCGACTTTGGTGACCCATCCTGGTACGGTCCGAGGACCACGCATGGATTTGACAGAGCACAAAAATATAAAACGAACAAGTACCTTTTTCGGATCTGACGTGCGCATGTGAATCGCTGGATGTCAGTGACCGTTGCTCGAAGACTCTGACATCGAAGTCCTTTAGATCGTCCACACACATCTTTCGAATATGCATGTGTGTAACATCCCCAACCTAGGAGACATTAAATCAGTGCTTCGAGCTGGGTAGTTACATGACCTCAAGCGCGCCTCCTCGTATGCTAGAAGTTTCCGACTAGTAGTAAGGGTCTAATAGGTCACATGGGGAGACTATTCCCTTGTTATCAGAGTAATCCACAACAGAAGATAGTTTAAATAGCGGAAACAAAAGGGAACAATCAATAACATTCATAAACAACCAACTCCCAAAACTGGGTACAACCACATACAACAGTAAATATTTCATGTCATGCTACAGTTTAAAGTGAACACAAACCAAAAGAAAACAAAATAGTAGAATCCCGAAAATGGTACAGACTCCAAGTCCAGAACCTCACCCAAACATGTACCATGTCCAACTCATCTCCCTAGCATAGGGCCCTTTCCCTTGTCCTGATATGCAGGCATGAAATATGCTCAGGTACCCAACGATGGCCCAATCAGGGTGTGAGTATAACTCAGTAGGACACCACCAAGGGTGTCTAAAAAATATCCAACAAGGTAGATAGTGCATGCAAATGATAATAATGGAAAAATAAAGGTAAACAGTTCAATAAGTCATTCTAAACTATGTTCATTTTATTTATACTACTAATCAATTCGGGTTCACTACTTAGGCATTTCATTATTCAATCTCCCTTTTTTATGTGTTCAATAGATTAGGCATATTCAATGTTCTCAAGTATATGGAAATACAATCAAGCCCTATCTAACTAGGCATCACATTATAACAATCTCATAATCCTCACCTTGAAGCCTCAGTCCGAGTGGAATGCAACTGCTAGGGGAATAGAACTCCATCCCCTTCCCTAACCCGTGCATTTAGGGGAGGAGCTAGAACCTCAGTCCAACTCGACCCGTCGGCATAGAACCTCAAGTCAATACCCCACTCAGTCAAGCCATGTGTATATGCTTATTTATCATTCACCACCCAAACACCATATCACAACAACATAGCCAACATCATTTACAACATCACAATAATCTCATTAAATGGGAAAATAACTTATTGCCTCAATCTATTAACACATTCACCATTTATATTACTTAACCCTTACCCCTATTTCCCATTACCATGCCTATCTCACTAAGCATATTCAAGTAATAAGAAAATCCCCTAGAAATTTCTCATTAATCGATTTACACTACTGGAAATACAGCCTTTCCCAATGGTTCAGAACCGTTGGGAAAGGCTGCAGAACCGTTGGTATATGTTATACCAACGGTTTTGCAAACCGTAGGGAAGTAAGCCGTTGGGAAATGTTTTCCTAACAGTTTATTGTGAACCATTGGGATAGGGTGGGGAAAGCCTAACCTATCCCAATGGTTGTGCCAAACCATTGGGATAGTTTTTCCCAACGGTTTGACTTGAACCGTTGGGAAATCCAAAGGTTTCCCCTCTTTCCCAACAGTTCATTGAACCATTGGGAAATGATTTTTACCAACATTTCAATGAACCGTTGGTAAAAAAAGGAACCAAGATGTTATGCCAATGGTTTTGAACCGTTGGCATAGCATATGCTGTGCAAATTGCACAGCAGCCTGCAATTTGCACAGCAGGTTTTCAATTTACACAACAGGCCTCATTTTGTGCCCTCCCATTTTCAATATAATTATTGTACCTACAATAAACTAACACATACATATAAAATTATTGTACCTTCAATAACCAACTAACACATACATATAGAGAACAAATTCATACACATTTAACATATAATGCATCCTGGAACTATACACATCCATAATTAAATTAGAATTCATAACGTAATTATAAACATACATAATTCATTTAGAATTAAATTTAAAATTTAGATGACAATTATATGTGGAATCAGGAATTCAATTCATAATTTGATCGGTTTTTGTATACCATATATTTTTACCTGAAATGATGTCCATTTTAAACAAAATACATACACCTGGAGTGATATCGGCCACATCACGCCTAGGATTGAGGCGGATTTGACTCGTACATGTCACATATGACCCATGGATCGTTGTTCTAAAGTATTGACACAATCTAAATGCGTTTGGTCGGTTTCCGTATGCCAGTTGATGTTTTTCAATTAAAATGACGTCATTTTGAAACAATAGGCAGACACTTTGAGTGGTGTTGGCCACACTGCATATCAGATTGAGGCGTGGTTTATTCGTACACGTCACATATAACCCATGGATCGTTCTCTTAAAGTTTCAACGGAAACCGAATGTGTTTGGTTGGTTTTCCGTATATACTTAAAATGTTGTCCATTTTAAACAAAAGAGAGCCACTTAGAGTGATTTCGGCCACACCATGCCTCTGATTAAGGCGGGGTTGACTCGTACACATCACATATGACCCATGGATCATTGTGCTAAAGTATTGACATAATCCGAATGATTTTGGTTGGTTTTCCGTATGCCAGTTGATGTTTTTCACTTAAAATGACGTCCTTCTGAAACAAAAGACAGACACTTTGAGTGTTGTAGGCCACACTATGCCTCGGATTGAGGCGGGGTTGACTCTTACACATCACATATGACCCATGGATCGTTGTTCTAAAGTATCGACACAATCCTAATGCGTTTGGTTGGTTTTCCGTATGTCAGTTGATGTTTTTCAATTAAAATGACGTCCTTTTGAAACAAAAGGCAGACACTTTGAGTGGTGTCGGCCACACCGCATCTCATATTGAGGTGGTGTTGATTCGTACACGTCATATATTACCCATGAATAGTTCTCCTAAAGTTTCAATAGAAACCTAATGCGTTTGGTCGGTTTTCCGTATGTACTTAAAATGTTGTCCATTTTAAACAAAAGAGAGCCACTTAGAGTGATTATGGCCACATCATGCCTCATATTAAGGCTATTTTGACTCATACACATCACATATTACCAATGGATTGTTGTTCTAAAGTATCAACACAATCTGAATGCGTTTGGTCGGTTTTCGGTATGCCAATTGATGTTTTTCACTTAAAATGACGTCCTTTTGAAACAAAAGACAGACACTTTGAGTGGTGGTGGCCACACCGTGCCTAAAATTGAGGCGGTGTTGACTCTTACACATCACATATAACCCATGGATCATTTTTCTAAAGTATCAACACAATCCGAATGTGTTTGGTCGGTTTTCCGTATGCCAGTAGATGTTTTTCAATTAAAATGATGTCCTTTTGAAACAAAAGGCAGACACTTTGAGTGGTGTTGGCCACACCACATCTCATATTGAGGCGTGGTTGATTTTTACACGTCACATATGACCCATTAATCATTCTCCTAAAGTTTCAATGGAAACCGAATGCGTTTGGTCGGTTTTCTGTATGTACTTAAAATGTTGTCCATTTTAAACAAAAGAGAGCTACTTAGAGTGATTCCAGCCACACCATGCCTCAGATTAAGGCAGAGTTGACTTGTACGCATCACATATGACCCATGTATCATTTCTCTAAATTATCGACACAATCCAAATGTGTTTGGTCAGTTTTTCGTATGCCAGTTGATGTTTTTCACTTAAAATGACGTCCTTTTGAAACAAAAGATAGACACTTTGAGTGGTGGCGGCCACACCGTACCTCAGATTGAGGTGGGGTTGACTCGTACATGTCATATATAACCCATGGATCATTTTTCTAAAGTATCGACACAATCTTAATGCTTTTTGTCAGTTTTCCGTATGCCAGTCGATGTTTTTCAATTAAAATGACGTCCTTTTGAAAAAAAAGGCAGACACTTTGAGTGGTGGCGGCCACACCACACCTCTTATTGAGGCGAGGTTGACTTGAACACATCACATATGACCCATGGATCGTTTTTCTAAAGTATCAACATAATCCGAATGCATTTGGTCAGTTTTCTGTATGCCAGTTGATGTTTTTCAATTAAAATGACATCCTTTTGAAACAAAAGGCACACACTTTGAGTGGTTCCGGCCACACCGCATCTCAGATTGAGCCGGGGTTGATTTTTACACATCACATATGACCCATTAATCTTTCTCCTAAAGTTTTAACGGAAACCGAATGTGTTTGGTCAGTTTTCCTTATGTACTTAAAATGTTGTCCATTTTAAACAAAAGAGAGACACTTAGAGTGATTCCGGCCACACCGTGCCTCATATTAAGGAGGGTTTGACTCGTACACATCAAATATGACCCATGGATCATTTTGATAAAGTATTGACACAATCCAAATGCATTTTGTTGGTTTTTCATATGCCAGTTGATGTTTTTCACTTAAAATGGCGTCCTTTTAAAACAAAATACAGACACTTTGAGTGGTGGCAGCCACACCGTGCCTCGGATTGAGGATGGGTTGACTCTTACACGTCACATATGACCCATGTATTGCTGTGCTAAAGTATTGACACAATCCGAATGCGTTTGGTCGGTTTTCCGTATGCCAGTTGATATTTTTCAATTAAAATGACATCCTTTTGAAACAAAAGGCAGACACTTTGAGTGGTGCTGGCCACACCGCATCTAAGATTGAGGCAGGGTTGATTTTTACACGTCACATATGACCCATGAATCGTTCTCCTAAAGTTTCAACGGAAACTGAATGCGTTTGGTTGGTTTTCCGTATATACTTAAAATGTTGTCCATTTTAAACAAAAGAGAGCTACTTAGAGTGATTCCGGCCACACCATGCCTCATATTAAGGCGGGGTTAACTCATACATGTCACATATGACCCATGGATCATTGTGCTAAAGTATCGACACAATCTGAATGCATTTGGTCAGTTTCTCGTATGCCAGTTGATGTTTTTCACTTAAAATGACGTCCTTTTGAAACAAAAGACAGACACTTTGAGTGGTGGTGGCCACACCGCACCTCGGATTGAGACGGGGTTGACTCGTACACGTCACATATGACCCATGGATCGTTGTGCTAAAGTATCGACACAATCCGAATGCGTTTGGTCGGTTTTTCGTATGCCAGTTGATGTTTTTCAATTAAAATGACGTCCTTTTGAAACAAAAGGCAGACACTTTGAGTGGTGGCGGCCACACCGCACCTCGGATTGAGGCTAGGTTGACTCGTACACGTCATATATGACCCATGGATCGTTTTTCTAAAGTATCCACACAATACGAATGCATTTGGTCGGGTTTCCGTATGCCAGTTGATGTTTTTCAATTAAAATGACGTCCTTTTGAAACAAAAAGAAGAAACTTTGAGTGGTGGTGGCCACACCGCACCTCGGATTGAGGCGAGGTTGACTCGTACACATCACATATGACCCATGGATCATTTTTCTAAAGTATCGACACAATCTGAATGCGTTTGGTCAGTTTTCCGTATTCCAGTTGATGTTTTTCAATTAAAATGACGTCCTTTTGAAACAGAAGACAGACACTTTGAGTGGTGATGGCCACACCGTGTCTCAGATTGAGGCGGGTTTGATTCTTACACGTCACATATGACCCATGAATCATTCTCCTAAATTTTCAATGAAAACCGAATGCGTTTGGTTGGTTTTCCGTATGTACTTAAAATGTTTTCCATTTTAAACAAAAGACAGACAGTTTTAGTGGTGGTGGCCACACCGCGCCTCAGTTTAAGGCGGGTTTGACTCGTACATGTCACATATGATCCATGGATCATTGTGCTAAAGTATCGACACAATCCGAATGCGTTTGGTCGGTTTTCTGTATGCCAGTTGATGTTTTTCAATTAAAATAACGTCCTTTTGAAACAGAAGACAGACACTTTGAGTGGTACTGGCCACACCATATCTCAGATTGAGGCAGGGTTGATTCTTACACGTCACATATGACCCATGAATCGTTCTCCTAAAGTTTAAACGGAAACTGAATGCGTTTGGTCAGTTTTCCGTATGTACTTAAAATGTTGTCCATTTTAAACAAAAGACAGACACTTTGAGTGGTGGCGGTGACACCATGCCTCAGATTAAGGAAGGGTTGACTTGTACACGTCACATATGACCCATGGATCGTTTTACTAAAGTATCTACACAATCTGAATGCGTTTGGTCGGTTTTCCGTATGCCAGTTGATGTTTTTCACTTAAAATGATGTCCTTTTGAAACAAAAGATAGAAAATTTGAGTGTTGTCGGCCACACCGTGTCTCAGATTGGGGTGGGGTTGACTCGTACCCATCACATATGACCCATGAATCATTCTCCTAAAGTTTCAATGGAAACCGAATACGTTTGGTCAGTTTTCCGTATGCCAGTTAATGTTTTTCAATTAAAATGACGTCCTTTTGAAACAGAAGATAGACACTTTGAGTGGTGTCAGCCACACCGTGTCTCAGATTGAGGCGGGGTTGATTTGTACACGTCACATATAACCTATGGATCGTTCTCCTAAAGTTTCAATGGAAACCGAATGCGTTTGGTTGGTTTTCTGTATGTACTTAAAATGTTGTCCATTTTATGAGAATCCTCATGTGTCTATTAGTGGAATGGTATTTACATAAAATCTTGTGGACATTCATATAAAATATTTTTATATCATTCTTAGTATGGATTAGATTTTAGTTTATCATGCTATGAAACATTTCAGAGCTAACAATGTCATGCCCAATAAATACATCTCTTTTATAACATACCAAGAATCTATGATATTGATTAGATTTGTAAATGTGATTTACATTGATTATCATGATGAAAATAAATAAAATATATATTATAGATTTTATAGTATTAAATGAAATCAAGGAGGGTGGGGGGCTGTCCGGGGACCAAGGAGGAGGGTGGGGGGGCTGTGCGGGGGGCTGTTCGGGGGGTGTTCGGGGGATTGTCCGGGGTCCAAGGAGGAGGGTGGGGGCTGTCTGGGGGGCTGCCCGGGGGGTTGTTCGGGGTCCAGGGAGGAGGGTGGGGGGGCTATCCGGGGGGCTGTCCGGGGGGCTGTCTGGGGGCTGTCCGGGGGGTGTTCGGGGGGTTGTCTGGGGTCCAAGGAAGAGGGTGGGGGGTTGTCCGGGGGGCTATCCGGGGGGCTGTTCTGGGGGTTGTCTGGGGTCCAGGGAGGAGGGTGGGGGGCTGTCCGGGGGGATATTCGGGGGGCTGTCCGGGGGCTGTATGGGGGGTGTTTGGGGGGTTGTCTGGGGTCCAAGGAAGAGAGTGGGGGGGTTGTCCAGGGGCTGTCTGGGGGGCTGTCTGGGGGGCTGTCCGGGGGGCTGTCCGGGGGCTGTCCGGGGGGTGTTTGGGGTCCAAGGAGGATGGTGGGGGGTTGTCCAGGGTCCATGAAGGAGGGGGGTTCCCAAACACACAACCACTAAAATACAACAACATCCATAAAAACAGATAATATATAAAAATAACTCAACTCCAATACTATACTACGAGTCTAGATAAAACCAACAACTAGAATAGATTTAATATCAAATCTCAGTAATATTATTCAAAAATGTAATGGATCAATTTGTCCCACATCACCATCACCATCATCATAACCCTCATCCTCATCCCCATCATCATCCTCGCCCTCCTTAGCACCCTCCTCCTCGCCCTCGCCCTCCTCCTCGCCCTCGCCACCCGCCTCACCCTCCTCCTCTCCCTCCTCTTCCGCATCAGACTCCTCGCCATCATCATCGTCAAGATGGAAATCGTCCTGACCACCACTAGAACTTCCACCCAGTGCACCATATATAGAACGTATCAATGACATATATTCATCAAAAGCTGGGCTGGATTCTTCTGGAAGTGTTGGACGTAGAACTTCAATAAATTTCATAAACGCACTATTTGACCTAGCAGACTGTTCTGCCATCTCTGTGGCCCTTTTCTCATCTTGTTCTGCATGTGCCCTAACTTGCTGCAGCTCGGTGTCACTATAGCTCGTACCTGAGGAGGTCCAATACCTCGTCGGGGCTATCCTAGGTCGGTAGCGTACTCTGCCTGTGCCCTAACTTGTTTGACTATGTTTGAATACAATTCAATTCCAAATTAGAAAATGCAATTCAAATAAAACTACAAACAATAAACATTTAAAATTCACATAATGGTCAAGTCAGCTATCAATTGTTTTAGAAGAGCTTGAATGGATTTAATAAATCATACAAGTTTTAATGTTCACCAAGTTAGAAATATTGTTTGACTATGTTTGAATATAGTTCAATTCCAAATTAGAAAATGCAATTCAAATAAAACTGCAACCAATAAACATTGAAAATTCACATAACGGTCAAGTCAGCTATTAATTGTTTTAGAAGAGCTTGAATGGATTTAATAAATCATACAAGTTGTAATGTTCACCAAGTTAGAAATATTGTTTGACTAGGTTTGAATACAGTTCAATTCCAAATTAGAAAATGCAATTCAAATAAAACTGCAACCAATAAACATTGAAAATTCACATAACGGTCAAGTCAGCTAAAACATATTTGTGATCAATACTAAATCAATTTGAATATTACCAACCTTAACAACCCAACTCGAGGTAAACCAAAATAATTGAGAACATGAATGAATGATTTTATATATTTTCAACCACAACTTCAGGTTCACAATCAACTCTGACAATTGAGCTATTGGAGTCATCAAAAGAAATAAATGGATTGGTTCCAATGGCACTAGGGACAGTGTCAATTCCATAATCACCATCATCAAAAATATGTCTTGGAATTACTTCAACTATGACACCAAATTCAGGTCGAATTTGTTCTTTGACATAAAAAAACTTGTTTAGCCATTGATGCCAACACATATGGTTCTTCGGTAGCAAGAGTGTGAGTCATATTAATTACTCGAAATCCACAATCATCAATAAATGTTCCATGTCTCGTTATCGAATCAAACCAATGAAATTTCATCATTGTGACTCGTCCATGAGAGTAATAATCCAATATTATTATTTTCTCAACAACTCCATAATAACCCACATTTTCAAATTGTGGTCTACTATCTGATGCACTGGCATAACAATCTATTGTGGCATTAACCATAACACCATCATGTTGTGTTCTCATGTTCTTTTCTCATTAAGTGACAATAAATTTGTACCCGTTGATAACAATTGATTTACAATCACGAACCATGGTATTAGGACCAAAAGCCAAATCTATTATTTCCTCAGAGACAGAGTTAGCAGAAAAACTCAATACCTGTAATATAAATGACTATTAAACTTAATTAAATATTGATATAATTATTTTAAACATTAATATTTTTACCTTCAATTTTAACCAAGTAGAAAACTCTTTGCTATGCAAAGTCTCTCTCCTTCTCAAAGATAAAGAACGATTCTTCCTATTTATCATTGTTTTATATTCCCTGTATATAAAAAATATGAATAGTTTAACAGATATATATGTAATATATACATAATCAAATTAGTTACCTGATATAGTCATCAAAAAAATCACAGTTGAACAAAACTGTGCGATGTGTCATCTCCCGCTCTTCATGGATTAATGTCTTCAATGTATATGATCCAGGAATTCCTCCTGTTTGAGGAAGTGATGGAAAAATGGGTTCAATTTTCTCATATTGTTCTTCTTCATTTCTCATTGGTCTGTTCAATCTTGTACTAAGATCATAAAAATACATCGAGAAGAAATCCATACATTCTTGAGCCAGGTAACCGTTCACGATAGAACCTTCAGGATGATTTCTATTTCGAACATAAGACTTTAATGTGAACATATTTCTTTCAGTTGGATACATACAATGAAAAGAAACAGGTCCTCCAAGAAGTATTTTAGTGGGAATATGGACAGTAAAACGCAACATGCATGTGAAAAATGATGGAGGAAATATTTTCTCCAACTCACACAAAATTAATGGGGCATCTGTCAACATTTTTTGCAAGAAAGACTTGGAAAAATTCTTAGCACAAATATCTCTAAACAAATGGCATAACCGAATAACAACCACCCTTACATTATTGGACAGAAGATGACAGATTGCTATTGGAAGCAACTCATGCAGTAGAACGTGATAATCATGAGTCTTCAAAGATTTTAGCTTCAACTCTCTTCTGTTGACCCATTTAGATATGTTGCTTGAATAGCCATCAGGAACTCTAATAGTCTCTAATACTTCCAGAAATTGTTTTTTTTCGTAGGGGTCATCACATAAGAAGTACATGGAAGTTGCCATTTATTTTCACTGATACGCACAGGATGCAATTCTAGTCCGATGCCCCAATCCACCAAGTCACGCCGAGATCGTAAATCATATTTTGTCTTCCCCTTGACATTTATAAGAACCGAAAGCAACATTTTTCATATATTCTTTTCAATATGCATTACGTCTAAGAAATAACGTAACAAATTGGTTGACCAATAAGGAAAATCAAAAAATATACTCCTCTTCCTCCAATTGTAACAGGTTTCAGTGGAAACATTCTTTCTCTTTCCAGATTTCATTTGACCCTTCCCGAACGAAAAACTGAAATATTTCAATTCATTAAGCACGTCAGTTCCAGACATACGCTGAGGTGGATCATCGGTCTCTATAGTATTATCAGATCTTCGACGATTCATTCTATATGGATGATCCTTTGGAAAGAATCGTCGATGTCCCATAAAACTGAAACTACATCGATGTTTTAGTCTTCTGGATCGTGTATTATTCAAACAAAATGGACATGAAAGTTTTCCCTTCGTGCTCCATCCAGACATCATTGTATAAGATGAAAAATCATTGATTGTCCATATAAGCGCAGCACGCATCTGAAATATGTCTTTCGAACATGCATCGTATGTGCACACACCCACATCCCAAAGAAGTTTCAACTCTTTTATTAAAGGTTTCATGTATACATAAATATCAATGTCGGGATCAGAAGGACCAGATATGAGTATACTCATGAAAGTGAAAGGTTTTTTCATACACAACCATGGGGGAAGATTATAAATGTGTATAAAAACTAGCCATGTGTTGTGCAAAGTAAGCATCTGCCCAAACGGATTAAAACCGTCGCATGAAAGACCCAGCCTCACATTACGCACGTCAGCTGCAAAATCAGGATGTTGAGCATCAAATTTCTGCCATGCAAATCCATCTGCAGGATGAACCAACTCATCATTAGTCTTCTTTCTCTCGATATCATGTCATCTCATTTTTATTGATATTTCATCAGAAATAAAAAGATTCTGGAGTCTGGGGATCAATAGAAAGTGCCACATTACTTTCTGTGGAACGCGGGATGGTGTTCCATCAGATTTTGACTTCCAGCGGGATGTACCACATTTTATACAATCATTTCATTCAGCGGTTTCCTCCCAGAATAAACTGCAATATTTCAGACAAGCATGAATTTTGTTTCTTGAAAATCCAAGTTCCTCAACTAACTTTCATGTCATATAGTGGTTTGAGGGAATATTTGCATCATATGGAAGTAAATCCTTCAAGAGGGTAAGAATGTAATTGATTGTTGTATTAGAAATCCCATACATAGTTTTCCCATAAAACAATTAGATTAAAAATTCTAGATTTTTCATTTTATCGCATTGTCGATATACTAGAGTCGTGGCAGCATCATTCAATTTTTTCACCCTATCAATATCATCATTTTCAAAAGGTGCATCAGTTGTGCTCATATCGAAGTCTTCTTGAGTCGAAATCCTTTCTTTTTCATGATGACGAATAAACGGAAACCGATCATATAACAAATTCTCCATTCCAGTCCTTTCATTTCGATCATCACCAATTTGAGATTTCATTTTCTCCCCATTGTGATACCACACAAAGTAGTTTGCTTGAAAACCATTTTTGGTTATGTGGTAGCTGACTTCTTCACGGCTCAACCAAGGTCTACCAACACAATTATAACATGGGCAGTGTATGCGACCACTATCTAAAGCATTGTGAAATGAAAAATCTATAAAGCTCTCCAAATTTTTTTGAAAATCGCTTGAGATCCGATCGGTTTCATACATCCAACTTCTGTCCATTCTGTAAAAAGAATTTATATAAGTCATTTTTTTATAAACAATTCAATAGGATTTAACTTTAATAGAAAATACATTTAAGTAAACAATAAAGGAAGAAGTTTCTAGTCGATGTAGTGAACTATTAAAATAATGTAAAGAACAATTACTCATAAATTAAATTAAAATTTATTTATATTTGTTTTCATTAGGTCTATAAGAGGCACATGCCTCAGGTCCCATCATGTGTTATAGGCATCCCAAATTATTCACTCATGTTCAATAACTCATTATTGACACCTCTATGGCCATACCTTTCATTACCCACTTACTTCCCTAAGTCAAGCGCACCCCATGGGTGAATAAATTTTAGGATTCTACACTAATAGGTTGTTCATGGCTTGTAAAAAGATTTAATTTCATTAAGTATAGACAAAAACATTTATTTTTTAATTTGAAATTCTTAATAAAGTATGTCAATGATAACAACATTACTGAATTAAACTTGTGACTTATCTAACATTTTTATAGTTGTCTACACATGCCATAATGGGTAGTGAAAAGCACCCCACCCTCATAAAAGTGAGTATTGGCCAAGAAGGACACATAATATACAACGTACAATAAGAACCATATTTAGTTGACCCTAAAGTTATATTAGTACAGTCATCTTGGGGGAAATGGAATATATGATCCTGGTTAACTGATGAATTCAAAAGCTCGTATTCCATATGTTGGACACTATCTAAGGTAAGAAATCATGTGAGGATGGGTTTACATCATTCAATTTCTTACATGCTAGTGAGAATGAAGGCTTAAATTAATGACTTGAGTTCACTGATTAAATGAGGGTAGAGGTTGCATACGCTGTTTAAACAGAATGATTAAATAAGGGTAGAGGTTGCATACATTGTGCATGGTGGGGGAGTCTCAGCCGATTTAGAAACTAAAATAAATTCCCATCATAGGTAACAATGAGAAACATCGCCATCAAAATAAACTCCAAATTAAAAAGGACTAAAAACATCAAAAATTTCAAGAATTCACTACTATGCAAGGTTTATCCACATGTTTAGCAGTAATTATATGTCTTAATCATGAACCACCTCTACAGCTCCCAGTTTTCACCAATAAATATAAGGTAAATATCTCAAAATATATTTAAAACAACTCATTAATAGGCTCTAAGCGTAAATATAATCTTGAACCAACCATGGAATCTCTTTCACAACACATTCTCACACACCAGTTATCTCATGTGTTACTAAATACCAAACATAGTCACATAGTGTACTATAACAAATTACATTACACAAGCCTTATTAAAAAAATCATTTTAATAAAACACTTTCCTCAAGGAATTTTAAGGAAAACATTCATAAAAACATTGCTAAAAATTATTAAACACATATAAATAAATTTCCAAGTAACAATTAATTACAAGATGGAAAAAAAGCATAAAAACACATACTTAGAAAATCTATAATCCAACAGAAATGAATTTGAGATGCTTCTTCTACGATGGAGGGTTAAGGATTTAATAAATTAAATGGATTGAAATGGATAAAGTCTAGATTAAATCAAAACAAAAAAAATTATATACACATCAAAATCAAAACTTAAAACTAAAATATGAGATGAATAAAAATAAAAACAATGTAGCACTTAAATATTTTATGTGTATAAAGAATAGAATACCTGATTTGAGACGATTTGGATGTAGTTTGACAGGTTTGGATGGGGGAAGTCACGAGAGCAGCGGAGCCGTGGACAGATTAGGGTTTTGTCGTGAATGGGGGAGAGAGTGGCCAATTCTATATTTGGGGAAAATCTTTCCCAACAGTTTTTAAAAACTTTTGGGAAAGGGGTGTCCAAGAGACCCTTTACCAACGGTTTAAACAAACTGTTGGTAAAGGGTGACCATTTCCCAACGGTTCTTGTAGAACCATTGGGAAATGGTGTCTTGGACACCCCTTTACCAATGGTTCAAGAGAACCATTGGTAAAGGGGTACCCCTTTCCCAACGGTTTTTTTAAACCGTTGTGAAAGGGCTTCTTTACCAACGGTTTGTTTAAACCGTTGGTAAAGAAGCATTGGGAAAGGGGTAGTTTCCAGTAGTGTTAACCCCTTTTCATGCCAACCAAACAACCCCTTAGATCGTTACCCAACCTAAGTGTATTACAAACACCAATTACACGTCCTTTAAGCATATTAACATATTCATCATGGGATCTATGTTCTTGCACAATTTCCCACACCTACTTAGCTAACTCTAGGTCTGGGAAATCGGCACACCCCATGGGTGGCCCCAAAATAGGTCGCATCATCCTCCATGCATCCCACGGGGATCATGAGGGTTTCATTAGGATGTTTAGACACCCAGTGCAACACATTATCTCAAAGGTACTAAGAACTCATCAAAAGATGGAAAGAAATAAAACCCTACATGCACAAATCTACTCAAAAACCAAGGTATATAACTTGTAGATCACCTACATTAAATTCGTTGGCGGACACACTCCCAATCGAAGCCTTAGATCTCGATTCAACCAACCCTTGAAGCTTTACCCTAAAACTCACCGAAAAAGTAGGGTTTGAGATCTTTGGATGGAGAGGGTAAATAAATAGAAACCCTAAACCAGAAAGAAATGCAAGAGGGAGGATAGCCTTACCCGGATCTTCAATTCGCAACTGACGGTGCTCCAAATGGCTTAGAATCGAAGGATATTGATCCTTGGGAGCTCTTGGTCCCTTTGGCTCATTCCTAGGGTTGCAAGGGATGAGGAGGAAAATCCAGAGTGGGTTATAAAATCTCGGAGTTGCATTTTTGTAATTGTTTTAAAGGTTTCTAGGCCGCACGGTTTACCTGCACGGTTTTCCAAACCATGCGCAAACCGTGCGGATTCTTCTGTACCAAAGAGCCCCATCACACGGTTTACCCGCATGGTTTTCCAAACTGTGCACAAACCGTGCAAAGGCTACTATCTGAAAATTTTCCTCTTGCACGGTTTACCTGGGCTGCCCGCACAGTTAGTACTAACCGCGTGCAGACCGTACGGCTAGCCCAGAAAACTCATTTTCTCCCTTTTTCGTGTCTTGAACCCCCAAAACACTCCCGAGCCTACTTAAGGACTTTGGAAATCACTTAATTAACCAAAATAAAGGGCTTAAACTGAGATGTAAGTAAAACATACTTTATGGAGAAATCTGGGATCTTACAATGTGCGTCGTTTGTTGGAATCTGGGTGCTAGCGCGGTACACCAATGATCTCTTCGACGCAACAGTGATCACCACAAGGTAAGAAACTTCAATCCAAGAAGGATAATCTTGACATTCTTCCTTGCTTGAGAGAATCTCTCTATAGAATCTAGAAGGAGAGAGATGCTCTCAAATTTGACACATGGATAGTTAAATGGGGAGATCCTCTCTCTTACTTATATAGAGGATATCTAAAATACTCGGTATGGGTTCCCGTCCCCACGTCTAATAGATATTCTCTATATAAGTATTGTAAATATTTATTTATGTCAAATTAAATTATTCCATAAATAATATTTATAATTTTTATCACTAACTGTAATATATAATTAAATATATATTGCGTGATAAATTTGAGTCTATAACTTGACTCACTTCTCCTACAAATATTAAACGAACCCTGGATATTTAAATTCGTTCGAATAATATTTTATCTATGAATTTACTTAATCACTTGTAAATACATGTTATAAATAAATTTAACAAATTATTACAAACTTGAATAATTAAAGAATGTATTTGTTACTTGGTGATCCATAGAACTTGGATAATACTCGGACCCATTGGAAGGGCCCACCAAGTTCTATATTCCTATTCACTGAATAGGGTAGATTCTCAAAGCGCTATAGTGTGTGACCCTCTAGGCCCTTATCTCAATAGCAAGGAATAATATCCACTGACCAAGAGTGGGGTCTAGCAACCCATCGAGGCCCCTATAAGGATAAGGTAAAGTCAAAGCAACGACTACCTTCCTACGAACATGTCTATATGTCATCGATATCTCAATAAATCAGAATGCACACCAGTGTCATCATCCTTTATCTTGCTTTATTTTATTTGTTGATTTGTCCGGACGGTCTTAACTTCCGCTACCATGACCATGGATTTAATGAAAGTGCAATTGTCCCAATCAACCAGGCTAGAGATATCTCTTCCTAAACTCAGAAGTGACAAATCATATCTTGATCATTCAATCAATACCATGTCACCAAAGACGTACCCAACACAAACTACCTTGCCATGACTTTATCGCCATGGTTTTCTCCTTGCATCAAAGTACACAATTAAATGACATTCATTGATAATGATCTCAAGTTTGGAGACCATTACACATGTCCGTATATAGAAATGACCAATGACACTTAAAACATGTGGTGTTCCTATTGTGCGGGTCTGTCCTCATGATCTCAATAACTAGAGATCAACAAGTGTGAACTTCATGAGAAGAAGTCTCAATGTTTATGAGCCCTCAACACCTGATCTGTGTCCTTTCAAAATGATGTAACTGGACCATAGGACATTTCCTTAAGATTACTATCATGGAATCTCAGGATTCTCATAATAACATGGGATCTGCTATAACCCTTTGATACGATATGTAATCTAAGGACATTGGCAAAGTGGATGCAGAAGTATCTACACTATAATGGTGAGATGAACACGTGTATTATAACAAACTGCATACATGTAGTGGTAATCAAAGTATAATACAAGTTGGGTCTAGGGCACCCACTTTCAACACATTGCAAAGCCTCAAATTTCATGGTATAGAGTTCTATTTTTATTTATGTTTGTAAAATTATTTTTTGAAAAAACGCACATTGTCATATTGTTAGTGCATATGTTTTTTGTACCTCCCTTAATCATTAATATTAATTCCTCTAACAAGTCATATAATTTCCCTTACTTTGACACTATTATTGCTATAGATATGAAATTTTAGTTTATATTCTAGCTTAAAATTCCATTTAAATAGAACATTATATTTCTTTTTAAACGGATGCTTTACTGCTTTATGATCTATTGAAATAGGGATTCCATTGCAGTTTAAATTAGAGCTTCTGCTATGGAACTATTTTCTTCTGTTCTTTAATGTCGAAGTTAGTGTTGTTTGTTTGTTGGTTGTGGTGTTTATTTGAATCTTTCATTGAAGTCGTATTGAATTATTTGTGATCATATAATTATTATATCTTATATTCACCTTTGATTTCATCACCAAATTGGGGCCGATGACTTTAACGTGAATGTGAAGGTTATAAAATTACAAAAACCTCATTTTAATTTTTGTTTTACATTTTAAAACAACTATTTACATTTTTCATTTCAATATTGATTTGTACTTTCTTTAGTATTAACTACCCAAGTATCCTTCTTGCATTTCCTGCCTACTACTTGGTTTTAAGCTTGGTTATTGGATGTTTTCTTTGTAGGTGATGAATCTCCAGTTTAACTATGGTGTTTAGTCTTCCAACATTATTGACATTGCCAAGCCTCAAATTGCATGGTATAGAGTTCGATTTTATTTATGTTCGTAAAATTATTTTTTGAAAAAATGCACACTGTCATATTGTTAGTGCATATATTTTATATACCTCCCCGAATCGTTATTATTATTTCCAAAAAGTCATCCAATTTCCCTTACATTGACTCTATTATTACTCTAGATATGAAATTGTAGTTTATATTATAGCTTAAAATCAATTATCTATTAGTCATACTAAAGCATGTGGCTCAAATTCTCTATGGCAGCTCCTTGCTTCACAGCTCCCTCCACTAATCTTCCCGTCTCCCACTCCATCCTGTTTCTTCACTTCGATTGACATATTCCTCACCTTCAAAAACCCTACCAGCGCTCTGCTTCCACGCATCCCACTTCCGGCTTCCCGCTACTCGTTCCCGCTTCCAAGCTCGCGCTGGTTCAGAAACCCTACCAGCGCTCGACTTCTACGCATCCTGCTTCTCGCTTCCCGCTTCTGGCTTCCCGCTTCCAGTTCCTGCCTCCAAGGTCACACGTGCCTTATTTCTCTCCCATGAAATCCCTCTTCCATCACAATTTCTTGATCTACGAAACCATACCGAGCTGTGATTCCCCCTTTCCAGTCATCCTCTCCAACGGCGCCGCTCGATCATTGCAACTCGCGAAGACTCGCAGTGTCACGCTCTTAGTCTCCCATCTCTATCGTCTTCTTCCACTATTACGAAAGCCCTCTTCCATCACAGTTTCTACATCCCCTAAACCCTACCGAGCGGCTCTCCTAACTTCCACTATTCCTCTCCAACGCTTACAGTCATGCGTTTTTTCTGCTTGAAAAGGTTTGAATAAATTTAGACTTCCTGGTAATAAAATGTGATTTCACATAAACATTCGATTGTTTCCTGGATTTAGATTATTAATATCTGTGTTTCATAGATGTATATTTCATTTCAAATATTGACTTCTGCTATGTTTGAACTCGGCTGATTCAATCACTTTTAGTGGTTATTTGTCCATTTTATTTTCTCTGTTTCATATATGCATATTTCAATTCAAATCTATTGACTTCTGCTAGGTTTCAACTGGGCGGATTCAATTTCTTTTAGTGATTGTTTGTCCATATTAGTGACTGTTTGTCAATTGTACATTCAGTATCACATGGATGTTAAATTTATCAGTGAATAAATCAACCCACAAAATGAGGTCATTATAATTTCAATTTTGCAGATATCAGCAGATAATATTAAAATGCCTTAGCTATTAAATCTATAATTTTTTAGAACTTAATTGTTTACCAACCTGTTACAAGAAGCATAAAACAGACATCAGATATGACTGACAATCACATTGCTATCTCCAAGAGGCGAGACAACATCAGAAAATATTGATGAAATAGAAAAGTGCTATGATTGGAGGTTTGTCTTCTCTATACTTGTACTGATGTCGCTTTTTTACATTAACCAATATAAACCCAGCATTCAGTTATTAATTTATAGAGATTACATATATGATAGCTCTGTTGCATGCGGTTACTCAAAGTCAAAATGCCCAATGACTATTCCCACTGAAACCAAATGTTTGTGTTCAGAACAAAATGAGATACAACTCACAAACCAGATTCCATTAGGAGACTTGACTAGAAATAGTACATTTAACTCCCTTTTTTTAAGTTAAGTTTATAGTTTATATGTTAATTTCTAATTCGCCTACTCATGTTAATATTTTGCTACACCATGCAGATGATAAGGTGTTTTACTCTATTATAGTAAATGTTTTACACTTCATGACCAAACAACTCAATATCGGTGATGCATTTTGATTAGTCAACTGTTAACTTCTCTTTCATATTACGAGCAGTTTACATATTTCATATCGGTGATTGGAAACATTATTTATTTTCTAGTGTTCTCTGCAAAATAGTAGAATCTATTTTCATTTTACTGTGTTGTGATTTTTTAATGGTGATTTCATTAGAATATAGAAAAAGTTGCTCAGTATTCAAATTCAACGAAGGTATTCTATCTACAGATTTGTACATTTCAACAAACATCACACAAAACCCAATGTTTATATTCATTTAGTCTTTTGTTAATCTTGGCTAGGATGATTAATTTGCCCCTATAAATTAGTTGTCAGGGTATATTCAGCTCAAAATCATTACAATGAACATAATCGTCCTATATCTTTGTGGAAATAATAAACCTACAACCTAATTTATCATCACTCTATTCTATCAATTCTTTTGTGCCACTTTAGATAATCACAAAGGTCAAATGATAACACCTCTCATATATTATAAATCAAACACATTCCTTTATCTTTGAACACGGTCTTAGATTACTGTGATGTTGTTATGTTTAATAAACAAAAAAACACATCACCTGGATTGCTATTTATACAGACTTCCATACTACTGATTTTTTAAACATTATCATCTGGTTCTTTGTTTGTCATTGGCGGGCCAATTCAACTATTGAATCATAAAATTAACTGTCACATAGAATATGTGATTATAGTTCTATGAAGTCCTTTCTATACCATAAGTTGAAACTCTGGATTTATTATCTTATCTTGTCATATGCCAACCAGCACATCTTTTTATCATATTTATTGGCATATCGACTCATTATTCAATACAGCAGAGAATCACTTGTTTTGTTCATCCTTCATCCTCTAGAATTTTTCATTGCACTTTCATTTACTTTGGATTTACATCATCCAACGTTTAATGAACTTTTAAGTACATATTTGTAAATTTAATTACAATGTTTTACGGTTTTATTGAATTGGTTTCATTCTTAAATATG
Organism: Viscum album; assembly: GCA_963277665.1. Taxonomy (NCBI): domain Eukaryota; kingdom Viridiplantae; phylum Streptophyta; class Magnoliopsida; order Santalales; family Viscaceae; genus Viscum; species Viscum album. The sequence goes on along the minus strand of OY728155.1, from coordinate 1,785,039,657 downwards.
TACAGATTTCATGCACAAAATGGCTTGCCTACTTTTATGATTTCATATGATTGAGCAAGTTTTTGTGGATGTTGTGAATTAGGTGGACATTGATATCAATCTTTCTGCTAGTTTTGAGTGACTGTTTGTTCGTCTACAGTTTATTTTTTAGCTTGGACCAAGGAAGGAGACATCTCTCTAAAGCTCTACAGTGCGAGCAAAGTTAATTTTAAGCATGGGTGATTTTATGTGGCACTTCGTGACATCTAATTGGGTTGATAAAAATGTTTTTGTCAGTTCTGTCGAATTTTTGGGAGTTCCACGGATTGGGGTGGCTGCTATTATGTCCCGTGCAATCGCACAGGGTGGATACTAGTTTAAAACTAATAATAATAATTAAAAAATAATAATAATGGCTATGGATACCCTTTTGAAAAGACGAGGGACATACTTTTGATGGGATTTTCGGAAAACCTGACTTCCAGCGGATGCGAGGATTTTTAATTTTTCATTAAGAAAAAGTGGTCTGCATGAGAAGCCTAGCACGTCTTCTCCCTCTTTAACGGGAGACTCCTCTGGAGAGTCACTCACTTGGACCGAGAACCTGTGTGTGCCACCCCTTTGCCGACATGAGGTCAAGGTCGTCATGCCACCTTCGTTCTGCTTTGTCAAATGGGTCATAACCCTCCCCAGCCCCGGCTGAGTGTCTCCCACATTCGCCTCACCCTCCACTGGAGGAGCCCCAGACGCTCCACTCTGTCGTTCAGCAGCCTGAGTTGGCCACCTCACGAGGTTGGACCACCGCTGTCGCCGACCAATAGGGTTTCCCTGCACCTCTCTAGATCTCGGATGGTGCCATCCCATAGGGGGTCCGTAGCCGGAAGACCTATACCAAACCACCGCTGCCTGGGTCTCCTCCACCACTAAAAATCCTTGCCATGGTCTAGGTACCACTACCACAAAATGAGGTAAGGGAAACACATTGTTTTATTAGAACTAAGCATAAATCTTTGATAAAAGGGGTTTTATCAGCGCTTTAAAGTTTTTAATAATATTTTATATAAAATTATTATATTTATATTAAAAAATAATGTTTTTTTTGTATACATTAAATAAAAAAGGCATGTTTATAATTAATATATAGTGTTAAAAATAGTATTTCTAAGATTATAAATAAATAAATAAATAAATATATATATATATACACACACATACATATATATTTAAATAATTATAATATTATAATAAATTTCATTAAATAATAAATATATTTATTAGATTTATTCGATTTATTATATTTATTATAGATTTATTATAGATTTATTAGATTTATATTTAATAGATTTTTTAGATTAATTAATTAGATTAATTAGATTAATTAGATTTATAAAATTCATTATATTCATTATATTTATTATATTTATAATTAATATATATATATAATTTTTAAATATATATATTTATATTATAATTATTAAATATATATGTGTTACCAATGAATTCGGTCAATAAATATATTGATCATGCATGTATATATGTTATGTATCATCATGAATGTTCATTTATACATTACACCATTCTTATTATTCATGTTGTTCATTGATGACTTGTTTTTTATTGTGTATATTTTATTAGGCATATAATTAATTCATGTTATCAATATATATTGTTATGTTTTGAAAAATAATTATAAAATTACATTAAATATATTTATTATATTTATAATTATTAAATTTTAATTCTATATAAATACCTTTAAAATATATTTATTTTTAATTATAATTATAATTATACACACACACACACACACACAAATATTTATAAATATATTTATTTATAATTATAATTATAACTATAAAAAATATATATACGTAAATAATTTTAAAATAATAATAAATATATTTATTATACTAATAAAGTTATAAATATAGAATTAAATAAATACAAATATTTATAATTATAATTCCTAAATAAATATAGATATTTTTAAATAAATTTAAAATTATAATAAATATATTAATTATATATATTTGTATACAAATAGTTATAAATAAATACAAATAGTTCTAAATATAATTCTAAATAAATGTAGATATATTTAAAAAATTAAAAAATTATAATTAATATATTAATTATATACATTTATAAAATTATAAATATATTTGTTATAATTTTAAAATTATATATATATATATATATATATATATATATTAAAAATTACAACTATAATTAAATATTTATTTATTATAATTTTTTATTGCAAATAAATATTTATTTATTAGTTATAAATATAAATAAATACATATTTATTTAAATAATTATTAATTTATAAAAAATATATTTATTATTTTCATATATAATGTTATAAATAATTAAATAAATACAAATATTTATATTTATAGTTATAAATAAATACAGATATATTTATATAATTATAAAATTATAATAAATATATTAATTATATATATTAATATAATTATTAATATTAGAAATATAAATATGTTATAATTTTATAATTATTTAAATAAATAAATAAATATATATATTCATTTATAAGTATAATTATAAATAAATAAATATAAATATATATGTATATATATATTCATATAAATAATTATATGATTAGAAGAAATATAGTTATATATATCTATAATCTAATAAATATATATAATTAATATATTTATTATATATATTTTCTAAGATTAAAAATATAATAAGTATATTTCTTATAATATTATAATTATTTAAATTATAATTTTATAAATATAAATAAATAAATAAATAAATATATATATATATATTTATAGTTATAATTATAAATAAATAAATATATATTTATCACATATAATTTTATAAATATATATAATAATATAAATAAATTATTAACATCATATCTTTATCAGCGCTTTTTTAGCATTGATAAATGCATGTTTTATCGGTGATTTCTATTTTAGCACTAATAAAACATATCTTTACCAGCACTTTTTATCTAACATTGATAAAAGTTTCACTAGGTTTTATAAAGAAACACTTTCTCCTCCTTCCTTGCACTCCTCAAGCTCTCATGGAAGTCAATCATTGTCCTTGCCGCCGCCGCCACCACCACCGCCGCCTCCTCTCTCGCCAACTCTGTCGCCGCGCCTCTCCTTCGCCGCACACGTCTCCTTCGCCGCACATGTCTCCTCCGCCGCACGCCTCTCCTTTTCTACTCGTGTCTCCTCCGCCATGCGCCTCTCCTCAGTCGCGCACCTCTCCTCCGCCGCCGTGCCTCTTCTCCGTCACGAACGCACCTCCGCCACGCGCTGAACCACACCTCCGCAATGAATTTTCTCATCTTTCTCATATGTTTCCTCTTGTTCTTTCCTCGAAATTTGATGTAGGATTGCGGTTTCACTTGAGTTACATGTTTAGGCAGTGTTTTGATAATCTTCTGGTGCAGAATAGGTTGATCCACGTTTCTAGCAGTGCGGTTGTCGCGTGCGGGCATCCTACATTGCCCTGCGGTACACGAACGAGTTGAAAAAAATACTTTGAGGTATAGATTCTCCTTAGTTTATCTTTGTGTATCACATGCTTTCTTACGGTTTATAGTTGTGCCACACTAATCAAAGATAAGAAATGGATAATTAAATAGAAAGGGGGAATGAGGTTTGTTCGTGTAACGAACCCGGTAGGCCTAAAGCCCAACCAAACTCGGCCATGCCCGAGTTCGAGCCCAGCCTTTTGGTAGATAGCAGACCTCCACCCTCAGACAGATAACAGACCCCCACCTCAGATCGGCCTAGATAACACGTGGCATGAACTGTCCCCTGCCTGACGAGGATTTAATTAGCCTCCCTCGCAACTCGAACCGGCGATAAATGAATTGCATGTTGGTGGTCCTTGTTTGCGCACTAAATGAATTGCATGCTGGTTGGTTCCTGTTGAACATTTGAATATGGGAATTGGAAATTTACAGTGCGGCATCCTGCGTTTGAAATGACTTGCGATAATGACCGAACACTTCACCGGACACCAACCCATAACTTAGATTCTTGGTGTTTTCTATTGTTTAAAGGGGTTTCCTAATTTTAATAAGTGTCCCATTTTTTTTAAAAACGAGACATCCATGTTAATGAAGCATATAAAAACACTTCATTTTTTTATCAAAAAGACATTGTTAGATGGAGGAATAACCATATTTCATGGTTAATGACTGATATTGGTATGCTGATTGATACAAATAAAGGCATTAAGAATTTAATAACATATTTTTATCAAATCATATTTTCTTCTCAGCATAATTTTATATATAAATATATAAATTATTACTTTATTACAACTTTAACAAATTATATGAATGAACTAATAACTATTGATATTTAATGTTATGAAGTGGTCATGACATTTAGTTTGATGCATCCATCAAAGGTACATAACCTAGATTTTATTTATGAAATTTTATTTAAAAGGTTCTAGACTATTTTGGGACTTAATGTTGTTAACTTCATGAATGAGTCTTGGAGAGGTAAGAATTCTCTTGAGATTTATAACGATACTCTCATCACTTTGATTCTAGAGGTTACTGATATGAGTTCAGTTAAGGATTTTAGAATGACTAGTCTTTGTAACGTCATTTATAAAGTTTTTTTTGAAGATTTTAGAAAATAGACTATGGAAAATCATACAATCTATTAGTTTAGTACCATAGTTATTTTCTTGTGTTAAAGAGTTATATGATATGTAGTCTGCATGAAGTAGTCTTCAAGCATGAAAAATATGTGGAATGTGAATCCTTATTTTTTGATTAATTCAACCGAAAAGAGAGACACCAGAATATAGACTCATTTTTTATATAGGAATCAATTAGTGAAATATGCTATAGATGTGGTAATTTGGAAGGATATGATTTTTAGAAGTGGATGGTGTAATGGTAAGTAGTCCAGAAGTTATGAATAGAAGTTGTAGTTTTTTAAATATGGGTTTTTTAATGCTGATATGTTAAGGTATTCTCCTCATTGTATTAAGGAAATGTTTTTGGAATGTAAGATTCATTCATTGAAAAGTAAGAGTGACATTAGCTATTCATTAAAAATGAAAGGTTTTAGCTAGACATGATACAGGTATTAGAAAATCCACATGTTCGGTGGGGAGACTTCCATGAAACTTTGGAAGTCGGTGAAACTGGATGAACATCTGATACTATAAGAAAGTGGGACATGGAAAAGAAACATGTGACAGAGGTGTCTTTGGAATACTCATTGAGAAGAAAAAGCATTGCATAAGAATCTTTGTAACATGAAATGAGAATTTTATTATGGTGATTTTGTTAGGGGTTTACTTTTATTACTAGAGGGTCAATTGAGATTCTTCTTGATTGGAAGCGCTAAGAAGGCCTTAACTAAGAATGTGGTATGATTCCTTTTCTTAGATGTTTATGATAAATCTTTCTTAGATCTTAATGGGAGATTCATGAAAACACCAATCTCAACCATAAATGAGCTGGGTAATGAGTATGACTTATATTGTGATGTATCAGGAGTTAGGATTTGAACAATTCCATTCCATGATGGTCATGTAGTTGCTTATGAGTCCATACAGTTAAGAACACATAATAGAAACTTCCCAAATCTTTTCCTAGATTTGGAAATAATGGTGCTTTCCATGAGGTGTTATTGGAATACATTTAAAAAAAGTGTTTGAAATATATTTAATCACAAAGTGAAATGAACCATTGATAGCGGAGAAGGTATGAGTACCTATATTCCTTTAACTTCGACTTAATGTCTACCCTCAAGAAGGGGAACATTTTTTCTAATGTACCGTATTAGAAGGATCAATCTTAGGTAGTACATGATTCAAGCATCAAGTGGAAGATGGTTACCCGCTTTGAAGAGATATGACTTTATGTTCAAAAGTAACATTGTTAAGTGACACTTATGTTTTTATCTATCACATATTCACTCCTCAATAGTATTATGGGATTAAACTATATGATTCATACTATTTATTCATGAGAGACATGATAAACCTTTTATAGCTTTATATTTTATAAAATGTTGGTTATTTTTGATTCACATATCCTTTGTAAAGTGCCTCTCTTAGGATTTATGTCTTTGTGAAAATGCCTAAGTGGATCTTTTAAAATGATTCAAGTGTTTTGAAATGTTTTTTAAAAAATTACATGCGTTCAACATACCTTTATTCAGTTTTAAATACCTTTAAAATGATTTAAACACTTGGCATGGACATAGGTTGCATGCCAAGTGTTTGTCAACTCATTTGATTGGCTTTCAGAAGGGGATGTGAATGTTTTGAAAGCGTATGTAATACTGGTTTCATTTTAACAAGGGGTGTGTGAAGTTTTAAATGAAAATTTGTAAAATATAGAGGGTTGTCATTCATTTTAAATGATTAAGGTTGTTGGGTCATGAAGTTGCGTTAACTGCTTTAAAAAAATGAATTGGGGTTTTGAGAAAGAGTGTTTGAAACTGATTGGTTTATTTTAAAAAGGGCGTGTCATTTTAAAGAGGAATTTGTGTAAATGGTTGAGTTTTTTAATGAGATTTCAATTATTATTTGATAAATAGTTTGCAAAGGAGACTTAAAGTCTACATATTTTTTAGCCTTGGTTAATTTTTATATCTCAATGTTTTGTATATTTATTTTGTTAAATACTAATATCACTGAATCAAATAGGATGAATACAAATAAAGAATGGATGGATTCAAATCGTTTGACAAAAAAGTACGAAGATAGAGTGAAAGAGTTCATCAAGTTTGCAAAAGATCATGCATATGACCCTTCTCAAATCCTTTGTTCGTGTTTATACTGTTGTTATTCCAGACACGTTAGTCCAGATGTGTTGGAAGAAAACTTGATCTGTCATGGAATAGATCGGAGTCATAAATGTTGGAATAAACATGGGGAAAAAGTGAATGTAGCTAGTGGGTGGAATAACACTGCATTTTATGGATCATCTAATATGATTACAAGTGTGGATAATGAAGAAGACCGTATCGAGGGCGTGATTAAAGATGTGCATGATGATGAAGATCATATTAAGAAAATGATAAGAACAGTTGAAGATGAATTTCTTGATTGCCCAAAATTTTTTGAGCAGTTAAAAAGTTTTGTAAAGTCTCCATTGTATGGTGGTTGCACTAAATATATAGCATTGTCAGCCGTACTAAAGTTGTATAATTTGAAAGCAGACAACGAATGGAGCGACACCAATTTTATAGAATTACTTTCTCTCTTGAATGACATGTTTCCGTAAGATAATGAGCTCTCGAGCCAAACATATGACACAAAATAAATGTTATGCTTAATGAATATGATCTATGAAAGAATATACGCCTGCCCGAATGACTGTATACTATTTCACAAGGACCACAAATCACTTAGAGAATGCCCAATGTGTGTTGCTTCTCGATACAAGAAAGATAAATCCGGTCTTATGAAAGTTTTATGATATTTTCCAATCATTCCAAGATTTAAGCACCTATATGGAAGTGAGGAGACTGCAGGGTAATTGACGTAGTCCACAAATCGAAGAAATAAATATGAGAAACTACATCACCTGACAGACTCTCCTCATTGGAAGAAAATTGATCATGAGTATCATGACTTTGGAAATAAGTTAAGACACCTTCGTCTTGCATTATTTACAGATGGAGTGAATCCTTTTGGTTTTCAAATCAGCACTCACAGTACATGGCCTGTTGTGTTGATAAATTATAACTTTCCACTGTGTTTATGCATGAAATGAAAACACATCATGTTATCTATGATTTTATCAGAACCAAAACAACTAGGTAATGATATTGTTGTTTATTTGGATCCATTGATCGATGATTTGAAATTGTTGTGGGATTTAGGTGTTAAGTTGCATAATCCTTACAGAAATAAAGATTTCACATTGAGATCCATGTTGTACGAGACGATAAATGAATTTCCTTCGTATGAAAATTTGTCAGGATATAACATTAAAGGAACTCATGAATGTCCTATTTGCGAACAAGGTGCACAGTCAATTAGGTTGAAACATTCATCAAAAACCGTGTTTCTAGGACATTGCGGATTTCTACCCTAATGACATAAGTACCGATCTTGGACAACATCATTTGATGGAAGTTCAGAAGAACGTACGTACAACACTGTCTCCACTAACAGGTGATCAACTATTTGAGAAAGTAAAAGATATGGACACTGCTTTTGGTAAACCATTTTCGAAAAACCTTAAGAAAACCAATTGGAAGAAGATATCATTTTTTTGAATTACCATACTGGAATTCTCTGTATGTTAGATACTTTCTTGATATTATTCATGTTGAAAAAATTTTATGTGATAATGTCATTGTCACGTTGCTAAATGCACCCGACAAAACAAAGGATAGAATTAAGGCTAGGTTGGACATGGTTGACATGAGAATACGAGAAGAGTTGGCGACAATGAAGGGTGAAAAATGAACTTTTCTTCCTCCAGCTGCTTACACTCTTTTCAGGTAGGAGAGATATTAGTTTTGCAACTTTTTTAATGATGTAAAGGTTTTAGAGGGGTATTCATCGAATATTAAGAACATCGTGTCAATGACTGGTTTAAAGTTAAAGGGTCTGAAATCACATGACTGTCATGTTTTGATGCAAGATATAATGCCTATAGATTTACGTTGCATTTTGCCTAAGAATGTCTGTCATACATTAACCAAACTCTATTTCTTCTTCAAAGCTATATGCAACAAAGTTATGGACCTAGAGAAATTGCCGAGTATGGAAAGAGAAATTTCTGTCATATTATGTGAATTGGAAATGTTATTCCTGCCAACATTCTTTGATATAATGGTTAATTTGATGATTCACTCGATGAGAGAGATTCGACTATGTGGTCCTTTACACTATAGATGGATGTACCCCATTGAATGATATATGGATATTTTGAAAGGGTATGTCAAAAATTAAAGTCGTTTAGAGGGTTGTATTGTGGAGCGATATATTTTCGAGGAAACTGTTGAATTCTATACCGAATATCTATCCGGTGTTGAAAGCATTGGTCTATCGAAATCTCGTCACATTGAGTGACTTTTGGGTGAAGAAATTTCTAGAATCGATATTGTCACAATCAATATTACAGATCAAAAGCAGATTCACCTTTACGTTTTTCATAACAGTTTGGAGGTTTCCACGTATGTCGAAACCCACAAAGAAATTCTTTGGCATTTGAATCCATCAAGGGATGAAAGATGGATATCAAATACACATAATTAATAGTTTATAGGATGGTTTTGAGACCATATTTTAAAGTAGTCAGATGAAAATCTGGATTCAATTTCAGAATGAATTCGATGGATAGCCGAAGGACTAAGTGTGTATATATTATCTTACAATGATTATGTAATTAATGGTTATATGTTCTATAAAAATGAGCATGATGAAGATAGTACCATGAAAAATAATGGAGTTACACTCGTGGCTGAAGCGATGCATGCTTCCGATACCAAGGACAGAAATCCAATTTACGCGAATATTCCATATTTTGGCATCATCAAACAAATATGGGAGTTGGATTATATAACATTAAAAGTGCCGATTTTTCAATGCAAGTGAGTTGATAATAGGAGTGATGTTAAAATAGATGAATTGAGACTCATGAAAGTTGATTTCAGTAAAGAAGGGTACAATGACAAACTGTTTATAATGACATTATAGGAAGTACAAGTATTTTATGTCACAGATTCTGCAAACTAAAAGCGGTCAATTGTTCTGTTATCGACTAAAACCACTGAAGGTTCATATGAAAATTCAATTGAGGATGATGCTTTCATTAGGATGTTGTAATAATTTCACAGCGGTCCCAATGTATAAGGTGTTTTGTATGTTAGAGGAGACCACAATGAAGAGATTTGGATCGTCAATAGAGGGGTCAAATCCCTTCAGACTTTAAAAAAGAAAAATAGAGTTCAATAATCAGGTTACATTTTTTTTCATAATATACATCGTGTTATCTGATGTTATTATCCATTTGTTGATATATTTATGTACTCAAAATTAAATGTTAAACCACTTCTTCAGATAATGGATTTTGCACATGATGGTGCTCCCAATCCAAAGGAATAATAGGTCTCTCAACATGTTGTTGCTCACAGTGCCGAGGAGCAACCTTCTGCATGTGCTTATACTCCCATTCCTAAGGAACAATAGGTTTCTCAACTTGTTATTGCTCACAATGTAGAGGAGCGACCTTATGCACGTGCTGGTGCTCCCATTCTTGAGGAACAATATGTTTCTCAACCTGATGCTGCTCCCAGTGCAGAGGTACAACAACCATCTGCACATACTGATGCCACCACTCCAAAGGAACATATTGACAATGTTGATTCTGAGGGAATGGTAGACGATGAAGGACTAACATTGCATAAAAAAGGAGCTACGTAGTTTGATGATGTTAGCAAAAATCCATAAGGTGAAATCCAAAGACATCAAATTGGAGGTCAGATGGAATGTGCAGGGTCAGTATATTAACCCCAACAAGGCCATGTTCAGTAGTTATATTGGAATCATCACTCGGAAACACGTGCTGATTGACGTAGATTCACGACACCATGTTGTGATCGAGATTAAGACACTAATGTGGGAAGAGATTACAGTAAGATTATGATATAATTTCTTTATTTTACTAAAAATAATACAATGAAACATTGACTTACTCTTCATCATCCATTGTAGAGTTCATTTATAGTATATGACTCTCACAAAAAGCATGTATTAATGCTTTCTATAAGGATTCATAGATGATTTCGCACAATACTAATAAGACATCATCTTAAAGATGCTGAAGGGAAAATAAACCCGTGCCCACCACTTATCTATGCACACCTAATAACCCAAGAAGCGTGGGATGCGTTTACTGGTCGTCGCGTGTATGTGTAGTTTCAGGTATATTGTGACCAGTAATACATTGTTTGACGACACACATATTCATCACTTTGATTGATAATTTTTTATTTATGAAACAATAACTGAGTGCTGAAAATAAGGAATGAGCAACAAAACTAGTGTACCCCTTCCGTAAAGCAAGGATGAGGTATGCTTCATTTGAAAAAAATTGGTACGTATTTTAAATACACTGTAATACTTTTATGTGACATGAAACAACACCACAATTATGTTCCTCTATTTATATGTAGATTGGTAACTCGAAATCCAAATCCACTTCCATCCCACGTCATTTGATATGGAAGGAGACACATGTAAATAAAGACGAGATACTAATAGATGAGAATACACAAAAAGTGTGAGAATCATGTGTAAGTATTACATAATAAAAATTTGTTTTTCTTTAAATCACTATTACGAAACAATGATCGCTTCTTTTCCTCTATTTTCTATATGACATAGTCACAAGAATCAACAACACCTGTTTCGAATGAACCCAAACTATCAGTGGTCTTGAAGCGGCTAGAACAGTATGGCCGCATCAGAGGTGTGAGTTTTGAGGTGACACCCCGAACATATTTTGAGAAAAAAAACAAGAGGATGATCAAAGTGAATTAATAAAATAGGCTAGAGAAAGAATATCTACCCTTGAAGGATAATTTCAATGATAGAGGGAGATGATGAAAACTTTAACGTGAGATAAAAAAAGAGAAGAAGCAACTCAAGAACAACCACCGTGTGAAGATCCCACCCCACCCCCACCGGTTATGAGGCTAGACATTCCCCTTAAAGAGATGTCTTAGTAGAGGTAATCAATGTTCTAATAAATGTTTCTGTGAAATGTGAACCAGGTAGACACCGATACCTTTACTGTACTGCTATTCTATAGGGTGATAATGACTATGATTTATATCTAGCAACACCCACCCATCGCCTTGTGATGAGAGCTATGGTGTTCAATATTTAAAAGGACACACTACACAACAGAACACTTCCAGAAGGTCATGTGTGAGTGTTGATCAACGTAGCTCATGAGCTGAGCGCAGAGCTACCTATACCAATTCAAGAGGATGATGTTAATATGGTCGAAAAAGCTGTTGGAACATTCATTGCATGACCGCCATATCTTGTAAAAAAGCATGTCAACAATGAGGTATTCATTTCCAATTTACTTTTCAAGCTAAACCTTTAACAATTAATGAAAAATGTCTGAACCGATGAATGTTATTACAGAAAGACAGGTAGAAGGAGATGAAATGAAAGACCATCTCAAAACCATCTAAAGGATTGACCAACCGATCAAAAAGATCTACTAAAAGCACAATTACCACACCTGTTCTATATCCCCATTTACTATCATTCAAGGATCATGTGGATATAAAGCTAAAAGATGGTGGAAACCACAAAGTTGAATTTGAAGCAAATATGTATGAAGAGAAAGATCAAGACTTCATTGGTGTTGAGAGTGCAACTGAAATCCTCAATTATGATTGGTTAGGCGGCTCAGTTGTAAATGTATACATGAGGTATGTTCTCATGATTTCATTTTCCAACAGCTAATATGCTGTGTTAATTATAACTAAATACATTTCATATTTTTGGCAGGTGTATATATAAAAAACAATTGAAGGGATTTTCCCATGAGAAAAAGTTTGGACTTGTTAGTCCTCACGTCACCCCACTAGTAGAAACTAAAATAGAACCTAACAAAAAGGATGAAATAGTGGCAAGTCTGATCAAATCCTTTGAAAGAAAACTTTTGGATGAAAAACTATATTTAATACCAATGATGCAGGGGTAAGACTCTACAATTTAATCATATCAAATTTATTTTCATTTATTCCATTACTTATTCCTTTTTTTGTTTTTAGGCAGCATTGGATGCTCGTTACAGTAAATTTGGATTCTCCAAAGATTTATTTCCTGGATTCATTATATGGATAACCAATAAACCGTCCACACATGATGACATTTTTCAATTTGTAATACACTACATACAACATTTTATAAGTAAACATCATGTTATATAATTTATATTATATTTTAATGAGGATTCTATTATGATAGGGCGATGCATCACTATTGTCTGAAAAAAGGAATGAGGCCAAGGGCTAAGGACAAGGAAGAACACAAGTACTATGATTGAATGTGTATCAGGGTATATATAATAAGATTCCACCATCCAAACACATATCAAAACAAATTACTTATTCTCCTCAATGTTTCTGTAGTGTTCGAAACAAACCAATGGAAAATATTGTAGTTTTTATGTTTGTAAATTTATGAGAGAGATCATATTTCATGAACAAATAAGCATCTCTGAAGTGGTATTTTCAAAGATAATTACTATTTCGTTTAAAATATTTATTAATCCTTTGTGTATTTATATTTTTCCAGTACTACTATGACTGTAAAAAAGAATAATATTCACAAGATGATATACTTGTGCTTAGAAATGAAATGGAAGCACAACTTATGAAAGAATGTACACAAATAGCACAAAGATGTGACTTCAATATGTAGGGTATGGATTTCTAATGTTAATATCGCCTTCTAACATCTTTATGCTCATGTTATCCTTCTATGATCCTTAATATCTCCATTTTTACACTAATTAAACATCCATCATCACCCTTTCTTATGTTTCATATCCTTTGGTTAAGAATGGTTTTAGAAATGATATCTAAGAAGGTCAGTACAACTCAAAGTGTCTCTTTTTATTTAAAATTGACGTTAATTTAAGTAAAAAACAATAAGTGGCATACTAAAAACTATGCAAACATATTTAGATTGTTTTTATATTTTAGGAAAATGATCTATTAGTCATTTTTGACGAGTAAAGATCATCCAAATCTCAATACGACACATGGTGTGACCGGTAGAACTCAAAGTGTCTTTTTATTTAAAATTGACATTAATTTAAGTAAAAATAACAAGTGACATGCTGAAAATCGATAAAATACATTTGAATTGTTTTGATATTTTAGGATAATGATCTATTAGTCATTTGTGATGTGTAGGGATTAGTTGTACCTTAATACGATGCACAGTGTGGATGGTATAACTCAAAGTGTATCTTTTTATTTAAAATTGACATTAATTTAAGTAAAAACAACAAGTGATATACTAAAAACCAAGAAAACACATTCATATTGTTTTGATATTTTAGTAAAATGATCTAAGAGTCAATTGTGACATGTAAGAGTCACCCACACCTCAATCTGACGCACAGTGAGACCAGTATGACTAAAAGTGTCCTTTATCTTTTTAAAATTAATATTTTAGTTCAAACCATATCACTCACTAAAAACAAAAAAATACACTCCGATTGTCTTAATAATTTAGAAAAACAATTCATAAGTCATTTTTGACATGTGTGAAGCAATCTCACGTTAAACCGATACACGATGCGACTATTATGACTCAAAATGCATGTTTTCAGTTTGAAATGACATTTTAGTAAAAAAAAGTGACATACTAAAAACCAAGAAAACACATTTGGATTGTTTTGAAACTTTAGGAAAACAATACATCAATAATTTTTGATAGGTAGAAATCATCCACACCTCAATACGATGTACGGTGTGGCCGGTATAACTCAATGTGTCTCTTTTTATTTAAAATTGACATTAATTTAAGTAAAAACAAAAAGTGACATACTGAAAAATGAGAAAACACATTCGCATTGTATTGATACTTTCAGAAAATGATCCATGAGTCATTTGTGATGTTTAGGAGTCGCTTAAACCTCAATCCAATGCACAGTGTGACTGATATGACTAAAAGTGTCAGTTATCAGTTTAAAATTGACATTTTAGTTCAAAATGTGTCACTCACTGAAAACCAAACAAAACGTGCTATGATTGCCTTGATAATTTATGAAAGTGATTCAGAAGTCATTTGTGATGTGTATAAAGAAGTATCACATCATATCGATGCACGATGCGACTGATATGACTCAAAATGTGTGTTTTCAGTTTGAAATGACATTTTAGTATAAAAACACAAACTAAAATACTGAAAATCGAGAAAACACATTTGGATTGTTTTGATACTTTAGGAAGACAATCCATCAGTAATTTTTGACAGTTAGGAATTATATGAACTTCAATATGACACACTGTGTGTCTAGTATAACTCAAAGTGTCTCTTTATTTAAAATTGACATTTATTTAAGTAAAAACAACAAGTGACATACTGAAAACCAAGAAAATGCATTCGGATTGTTTTGATACTTTAGGAAAAAGATCAATGAGTCATTTGTGACGTGTAGGATTCACCCTCGCCTCAACTTGACACATGATGTGATCAGTATGAATAAAAGTGTTTGTTATTAGTTTAAAATTGACATGTTAGTTCAAAATATGTCACTCACTGAAAACCAAACAAATGCACTTCGATTGTCTTGATAATTTAGGACAGCGATTCATAAGTTATTTTTGATGTGTATGAAGTAGTATCACGTCAAACCGACATACGATGCGACCGGTATGACTCAAAATGCATGGTTTTAGTTTGAAATGATATTTTAGTAAAAAAAAAATACAACTGACATACTGAAAACTAAGAAAATGAATTCAGATTGTTTTGATACTTTAGGAAAATAATCCATTAGTAATTTTTGATACGTAGGAATCAGTCAAACCTCAATACGACACACAGTGTGGCCAGAATAACTCAAAGTGTCTATTTTTATTTAAAATTGACATTAATTTAAGTAAAAACAACAAATGACATACTGAAAACCGATAAAATGCATTCAGATTGTTTTGATTCTTTAGGAAAATGATCCATGAATCATTTGTGATGTGTAGGAGTCACCCGTACCTCAATCCAACGCATAGTGTGACCGGTATGACTAAAAGTTTCCGTTATCAGTTTAAAATTGACATTTTAGTTCAAAATGCGCCACTCACTAAAAACCAAACAAACATGCTCTGACTGTCTTGATAATTGAGGATAGTGACTCATAATTCATTTGTGACATGTATGAAGTAGTCTCACATCAAACCGATGCACGATGCGATCGGTAGGACTCAAAATGCGTGTTTTCAGTTTGAAATGACAGTTTAGTAAAAAAAACACAACTAACATAATGAAAACAAAGAAAACACATTCAGGTTATTTTGATACTTTAGGAAAACAATCCATCAGTAATGCGTGATATGTAGGAATTATATGCATCTCAATACGATGCACGATGTAGCCAGTATAACGCTAAATGTTTCATTATTTAAAATTGGCATCAATTTTAGTAAAAGAAAAGTGACATAGTCAAAACCAAGAAAACACATTCGGATTGTTTTGATATTTTAGTACAATAATCCATAACTCATTTGTAATGTGTAGGAATCAACCCCACCTCAATAGAATGCATGGTGTGACCGGTATAACTCCAAATGTTTCATTTTTATTAAATATTGACATTTTATTAATGCGTTCTTTCATATTAATGTTTAATTTATTTCTTTATAGTATTACTACCATAATATTTGTTTTCTTATATAGGTGGAATCTTTTTCTCGGGTTTAGATGATTTTTTTGGAAACTAATACCATGGGCGGAGATTTTTGAGAGGGGATCACAGACATCAAAATATGAAATATTAATGTTTTAGAATTTTTGTTGAACAATTGTAAATGTAATTATATAAAACATTTTGTTTGAAATGTAAATAATAGTGTTTATTTTTGTATATACCATGGGTGAACAATTTTGTATTCCTGATGTCAATTAAATATATACAATAGGTTTTCTTCTAGTGTGCTGTTTAAATTGTTTTTTGCTTTTGGGTGTGTTGTGTTTAAATTATAGGTTTGGTGTGGTGTTATATAAATAACAAATTGCAGGCGGGTAGCCTTTTATTAGTGCTATTTTTATCACTGATAAATGCCCCCTTTATCAGTTCTATCTGTACTGCTAATAAAGAGGCCCTTTATCAGTGCTAAAAATAACACTGATAAAGGGGGTCTTTATTAGTGCTAGAAAAGTGCTGATAAAGGGGGTCCTTTATTAGCATTTTTTTAGTATGGATAAAGGACCCCTTTTATCAGCACTGTGATTAAAAATGCTTTTTTAGCATTGTTAAATGCCATTTTTCACACTGTTAAAGGCCGTATTTGTAGTAGTCCTCCCAGTGACACCAGCTAGTTGTGTGCAAATATCCCAACATGTGAAACTAGATGATGCTGAACCTTCCTCAACGTGTGGCTGGATGCCCTGTTTCCCATTCTGGTCGACCATGAGATTGTTGAGGTAACCAAGTCAGACTAACTTTTTTCATGGTTCAAAGAATAATTGGTCTTGCTAGACTCGATCTGGGCCTGACCTACAACTAGTCAGTGCAGGTCTTCCTAGCCTAGAACACCCCTATACAGGGTCTGTATGGCCCAATATGGGTGTTCTGGGGTCATCTCGATCCGTAATGGGTCTAGGTGGGAGTTTTGAGACCAAATTTTTTAAATTCAACCACAAATTAATTTTGATAATCAATTTAATTTTATTATTAAATTAAATTAATTAATTATTAATTTATTGGTTCAAAATAATAATATTTTTACTATTTAAAATAATTAATTTAATTTTGGTATTAAATTAAATTAATCAATTAATTTAATTTTAGGAAGATAAATTAAATTAATCTCTAGACCAAGGAAGTTATTTTTTTTGAATTGTTCAATTCATTTAATTTATATTTAAGATCTCAACATAAAATTATTGCATTTAATTTTGTTGTGCATTTACTTTTTAGACTGGTATTGAGCAATTGACCAAGCCCAAGTTTGTATGGTTAATTTCATTTAATTATTTATTACTACGTGTGATGTTTTTAATAAGTAGTTAGTTTAATACGGTCTACACATCATCATTTTTTTAATTCAATATGTATCAAGGCCTACATGTCTAATTTATCAGTTGTATATTCCGCTCCCGAAACCCCCTTACCTGCATGCGAGTATACTTGCACATTTGACGATTATTCCGCTCCCGAAACCCCCTTGCCTGCATGCGAGTATACTTGCACATTTGACGATGACGTCGTAAAGTGCGGACCCCACCAAGATGAGGCGATACCTTAAATGAGAAGTAGATATACTGAAAGGTAACAAGTTGCATTGAGAGTCAACATTCGACTCAGGTATGCTACCCCTAGGTAACAGTTGATCCATTGAGTTTAAATGGATCAACCATTATTAGATTCTCAAGACCAGTTGGATAATTATTTCATTCATGCTTCGTTTATTATTTTATATGCATGTGCATTTTTTTTGCGAAAACACAGAGAATAATAAACAAGAAAAATGCACAAATTCATGATGAATGTTTTTATGTTAATGTTCATTTGTGGGCACGACAACATAATATGGACAAATTAATAAAAATGGATTACATTCATTGAAAAATATAAAACCCTCAAAAAAATATTAAGTCGCATACATCTTTCATCATTTGAATTTGAACAAAACTACGTGTACGGTGTGTTTGATCATCCATAGTTGAGGGAACCTCCTACTAATGGGGAGTTGTTATGAGAATGATGAGTTGAATTAACTAAAGTTGGTAGCAAAGAGGTAGTCATAACTTGCTTGTGGAAACTTTAGAGGCAAACATTGAGTAAATTATTTTATGATTTTAGAATATGGGACTCCACTCAATAGATCAAGGAGCCTCAAGCTAAATCCATTTTCCAGTCAAAGTCCAACCTTGAGTTATCTGAGTAGTGGTGTAGCCATAGATTATAGATTACGAGGATAGATTCAAGGATTATTTCCAATAGAATACCCAACTAATAGAGTATTCTGATTCTAATATAGAGGATTTATAGAATTTGATAAAATAGTGGTAGAAATTTAATTATTAATTAATCAAAATTTCTTAAAGATAATCAAGATAAATTACTAACTGCTAAAATTTATTTATTGTAGATAAAAATGAAAATCACTAACACCACCAGTAAATTATCACTAAGATCAATATTGGATAAATAAAATATCCTAACTGGCCTTAACTTTAAAGAGTGTTATAGGCGCTTGCGCATAATACTGCTACAAAAAAGGAAGCTTTATGTGTTAGAGTCATCATTTACTATTGAGCCTCATTGAGGAGCTATTAAGGAGGATAAAGAGAAGTAAAAAAAGCATGTAGATGTTTCACTAGAAGTATAGTATATCATGTTGTCATCTATGTGATGACGATTCCTACAAGATGCTAACCCATATCTAAGAACTATATCAGGAGAAATAAAGAGAAGAACGATATGGTATATCTAGTGCACTATATGTTAAATCTATTAGAAAGGAATCAAGCAGCACCTCATGTACTCAAGATGATTGGGTACATTGAGAGACTTGAATCACTTAATTTCAAACTAAACCAAGAACTAGAAACTGATCTCATTCTTACCTCTTTTCCACTAAGATTCTTGACTTTTGTTAATTATAATATTAATAACATGAAAAAGTAACTTCTAGATCTTTTAGATTTAGATCTCCAAGATGATAAGGTTATGAAGAAATGTAATTCCTCAGTCCTTATGGTGAACAAGAGGAGGAAGAGAAATGACAAGGCGTCTAAAGATAAATCTATGTTGAAGACACCTAAACACCATCCTTCAAAAAAGACAAAGATACAAAGGTAAGGAAATGATAAGGATGTTGTCTTTTTTTCATTTAAAAATAATGGCCACTGGAAGAAGGACTGCAGAACTGGGAAGAAGAAGAAAGATGGTGCTTCTGCTTTAGGTATTTTTTTTTCATTTAATACAATCTATCTTCATCTACAAGTTGGGTATTGGATATAGTGTTTGATTCAAATATTTGAATTCAAATATAGGAACCAAGTAGATTCCATAATATTTCAAAAGGTGAGGTGTGTCTCTAGGCTGTAAATGGTGTGAGTTTAGTATCCTTGGCAGTGTGCGATTATCACCTATATTTTCCTAGTGTTTTTTTTCTCGTGTTGAATAATTGTTTTTATGTACCTTCAATAGCCAAAAGCATAATCTCAGGACCAAGTTTGGATACTAGGGGATTTTATTTAAATTATGGAAATAATTTTTGTCTCTTTTATAAAGATAGTATATGTTATGGTATATCACATCTTAAAAATGGATTATATATACCTGAACTCAAAAACCTAGTAATGGAAATCACTGACAAAGCCAGCGAACATGAATCATATAAAACCCACCTATGGAACATCAGGCTTGGCCATGTAAATGAGAAACATTTATAGAAATTACATCTAGAAGATTATTTAGAGTCATTTGAGTTAAAACCTCTAGATGTATGTCACGCTTGTTTACAAGGAAAAATGACCAAATAACTTCTCTATCAAGGGAGAAAGATCCACAGAATAATTATAATTGATTCATACTGATGTATGTGGCCCCTTCTCAGTAGATAAAGTGGTGGATTTTCATACTTCATTACTTTTACTGATTACTATAGTAGGTATTTCTATATCTACTTAATTTTGTATAAGTCATATTCCTTTAAAATGTTTAAGAAATACCAACATCAAGTAGAAAAACAACTTCGTAAGAAGATTAAGGCACTTCACTCAAACTGAGGTGGAGATTATCTTAACCAAGATTTCATTGATCACTTAAAAGAGTATGAGATATTATCAAAACTCACTCCTCCTTATACACCATAGTGAAACGGTTTTAGTGAAATGAGGAATGGGACCTTGCTCGACATGGTCAAATTAATGACGAGTCAGACAACTCTTTCATTATACTTTTAGGAAAAAACTTTGCAAACAACATCATACACCATTAATTGAGTACCAACTAAAGCTACATATGCTATTACATATGAGCTATGGTATGGAAATAAATCCATTCTGTCACACATGCATGTGTGGAGATGAGAGAATTTTGTCTAGACTATACCAAGTGACAAATTAGCTTCCCAAAGCACAAAGTGAAATTTTATAGGTTATCCTAAAGAAAACAAAGGATATTACCCACACATCCCTTCATATAGAAATTTTATAGTGGAAATAAAATCCACATTTCTAGAAAGGGAGAAAATTTTCATTGTAAATGGTCAGATAATGATTCACTTCGATGAAGTTAATACTCTATATGCACATGAGTTGGTATGAGAACAATCTCCATAAGATCTAGTAAAAGATGAATATGTTCCTCATACACAAGTACTACATAGGTCAAATAAGGATATTGGAGAACTAGATAATTATGGTTTTCTTTTAACCGAGTTAGGTGACACATTATTCCTTGAGGACAATGAACCTATAACCTACAAGGAAGTAGTATAAGGTAATGATGCTGCTAAATGGTAATATTCCATTCATTCTGAGATGGATTCCATATACCGGAACCAAGTTTGGATTTTGGTAGACCCTGTAATGAATGTAAATCCCATTGTGTACAAATGGATATTTAAGATAAATTTGGACATGGAAGGTAAGGTAAATACCTATAAAGAAGGGCTGGTAGTGAATGGTTTCAGAAAACTTCAAGGCACATACTATGAATAAACCTTCTCACTAGTATAAATGCTAAAATACATTAGAATATTTCATGAAATAGCAACCTTCCATGATTATGAGATTTGGAAAATGGATGTCAAAATTGATTTTTTAAATAGGATGTTAGTTGAAGACGTCTATATGTCTCAACCCGAAGGGTTTAAGTGAAGGAATACCAAAACAAAATTCAAGCTGAAGAGATCTATTTATAGGTTAAAGAGGCATCATGATCATGGAATGTTTGTTTTTATGAGACCATAAGAGAATTTGGCTTTGTCAAAAATGAAAGCGATCCTTATGTCTATAAGAAGGTTAATGGAAATTCTATTTTTTTCTAGTATTATATGCTGATGACATATTAATTATGATAAATGAAGTGAAAGTATTACAATCAGTAAAGACTTGGTTAAATGAATCCTTCTCCATGAAAGACTTAGGTGAATCATCCTATATTATAGGGATCAAGATCTATTGAGATATATCACTAAGGCTGTTTGGGATAATTCAAAGTATATATATTGATAAGGTACTCACAAGGTAAAGCATGGAAAAATACAATAGAGAGTTGTTTCCTATGTCACATGGTATCAATATCTCTAAGAAAATGTGCCCGCAAACATAGGAGGAGATTGAAAGAATGAGTCGAATCCCTTATACCTTGGAAGTGGGATCTATAATGTATGTCATGATATGTACTAGGTTTGATATTTTCTTTACTTTAAGCATTATGGTCATATATCAATCTAATCCAGGAAATTTGCATTGGGTGGCTGTCAAAACTATCCTAAAGTACTTAAGGCGTACAAATGATATGTTTTGGGTGTATGGAGGAGAAGATGAACTAGTAGTGAGAGGATACACTGATGCTAGTTCCCAGATAGACCATGACTGTCTAAAATCATTTTCAGGCTATATATTTTTCCTAAATGATGGTGCAATGAGATAGAAAACCTCAAACCAACCTATTTTTAGTGATTCTATAGTAGCATCTGAGTATATAACGACTTCCTATGCAGCAATGGAAAAAGTTTGAATTTTCAATTTTTTCTAAAACATTGGTGTTATGCCTATTAGTGTACACCCTATTCTAGTTTATTATGATAATATTGTGTTAGTGTTTCTTTCCAAGGATCCCAAGTCACACCAAAGAACAAATATATACTTTGGAAGTTTCATCACTTGAGGGATTTTACCCAGAGAGGTGAAATGATAGTTAGCAGAGTATCCATAAAGGACAATGTGGAAGACCCCCTAACTAAATCCAAATATCATCAAAATCATGATTCTCATGTGAGAGATAACAGATTAACTCTTGGTAGTAGTTGGATCTAGTGCAAGTGGGAGTGTTGAAATTGGATTCCATAGACCCAACTTGTCGTGTACTTTGATCACCACCACATGTATACAGTTTGATATATATATATATATACATGTGTTTATCTTACCATAATTGTGTGAATACTTGTGCATCTATTATATTTATGGTAATGTACTTAGATTATGTGTCTCATAAAATGGTTATATCATATCCAAGGCTATAATTAGAACCTATAGATACCATGAAACTAATCTTAGAATAATATACTATGGTATAGATACATCATACTGATAGGATACAGATGATGTGTGACTATCTAGTGTTGGAAGATCATAAGCATTGAGACTTATTCTCATGAAGTTCACACATGGTGATCTCCAGTAGTTGAGATCTTGAGGACATAGCCGCCCATAGCAACACCAAATATTTTTAGTGTCATTGGTTTTTCCTATCTACAAACATGTGTATTGGTCTCCAGAATTGAGATCATTATCAATGTGTGCCATTTGATCGTGTACTTTTATGAAAGGTTAAAACCATGACAATGAAGTCATGGAGAGGTAATTTGTGTTGGGTGTGTCATTGGTGGTATGTCACTGGTTGAATGATCATTATAGAATTTGCCGCTTCTGAATTGAGTAAGTGATATCTCTAGCCTAGTTGATCAGGATGGTAGTACCTTCATTAAATATATGACCATGATAATCGAAGGTGAGTCCATTCAGCTATATCAACAAATAATAAATCAAGAAAAGGATGATGACACAATTGTTCATCCTAATTTATGATATGTCATATGATAAAGAGATTATATTACACATTGCATGTTCATAGGTTGGTTTTCATTAGCATGACTACTCGTTACCTCTTTAGGGGCCATGATGAGTTGCTATATTTTTCTCCTGGTCTATGAATATTATTCACTACTATTGAGATAAGGACTAAAGGGTCACACACAATAGCACATTCAACATTCTTCCCTATTCTAGTGAATAAGTGTATGAGGCATGGTGGGGCCCACCACAGAGTCTGAGAGTTATCCAAGATTTATTGATCATTGATAAATAAATAAAAAATTAGTATTTTATTTCATAATAATTAGTTTAAATTTATTTATTATAAGTATTTACAAGTGTTTAAGTAAATACTTGGAATAATATTAAATGAATAAATATTAATTTAATATTCAAGGTTAATTTAATATTAGTAGGAATTGTGAGTCAAGTTAATGACTCAGTTTTATCACGTAATGTATTTAATATATATTATAAGTATGTTATGAAATATAAATAATATTTATGATGCAATTATTTTTTTATAATTATTTATATATTACTTATTTACTGGATGTCAATATACGGGGGTTGAGAACCCTAATCGATTATTTTTCACATCCACTGTATAATTTGAGGTAGAGCTCATTTTTGTGTGTAGAAGGTAAGAAACACATTCCAAATAATTGAGAGAACCTCTGTCCTCCCGTGTCCTTCAGAGATAAAGAATCCATTCAAGAAAAATCAATCCAAGGATGTCTTCACGGATCGTAGTAATAGAGTCAAGGTGATTGTCATGAAGTCAAAGAAATCATAATAGCTCTATGATATCACTCAGAATTTGATGATTGACATTCATGTTTATTCTTGAAGCATGTTTGGATGATCTAGAGGGGTTTGGCTTTGTATCATTTGAGAAACGATCACCGATGATGAGAAAAAATCGATTACATAATTGAATCAAAACATGTTAAATGTTTATTTATTTATTTTGTTATTATTAAATTCACATGAGATCTTTGGATCTCTACCATGGAATGTATCGCTAGAGAAAATGAAGTTAAATCATTCCAGTGATGAGAATTTTAAAATTCCCGATCCACTAGCTTCCTCTGCGTACCCTGGTAACTTCAATTGCAATCATTAAAAATGCATTAAAAAATGAGTTATATATAATGAAAATAAGTGAATAAGGATGTGGAAATATCATGAATCATATTCATGAAAATGATTAAGTTGGATACAGACCACATTATCCCATGCACCACCACGGTTTCATGGTTCCTATTTTAGTACAATTTAAAAAATTCAGTAAATTCCTCTGCGTAACATTTATTTACTTTCTCAACCTATGGACTCTTATCATTGGTTTTTTTCTCTTCCATTTTGACTTTTCTATATTCCATCCCTTAGAAAAATAATTACCTACCCCATCCTCACCTATAATCTCAAAACTATTCTGAAAACTAACTTTTATACCGATCTTCTACAGACCATTACCAACACTTGATGTTAGAGTAAGCCCCTATATTGGGATTTTATTTCTTTTATTTGATACCTCCCACATCCATAAGTGGAATGATTAATCATTACAATTAAGATTAGTTTTCCCTAATTGATTTTTTATTCCTTAATAAGGAGGATCTTTATGACCCCTTAGAGATCGGGGGTTCGTACAAGACACACCTCATCTACAAGAGATGTTTAAAATGTAGCAACACTAGCATCTAGGCTTGGGGGTTGGAAATAACCACCCAATACCACCCCTACCTTAAAGGATATATCCTATCTAGTCATAGAAGACAAGAATTTACAAAATTCCATGAGACCAATTCCTAGCTCTAGGGGGAATCTTCATTCAAGGGATACATCCTTACAGCTTGTGCATAAGTCAACATAGTAGCTGGATGACTCATTCCAGCCTATCCAACCAAAATATTATCATTTAGAGGTATATTAATAATGAACTTGAATATACTACTACCCTTGTGATTAGAGTTCAATCTAGCTTCAATGAATAATCCCTTCCTCCCAGGACCTTAACATCATGCCTACTAATGGTGTCCTAAACTATAACAGGATAAGAAGTTATTACACCATGACATAAATTTAACCATTGGAAGACACTAAAACTCCTTTCCAATCACTATTTCACATAGATTTGATTAGGGTGTTAGACACATCCACTTCAACACAAATATAGAGATCTGTAGGTTGAAATGGTGATTTTGAAAAACTATCAAAACTCAGGAAACAACCAATCAAATTATCTAGAATTTTGATAATGGTGGGTTTTAAAAATATAAGGGGGAAACCTAGTAAGCTTACTGAATTTTTTATATAAGGGGTATAATGTTTTATGTGAAATTCGTAAAACCATATGAATTATATAAAAAAGAAACCATTGATAACATCTTGGGACTTTGACTAAGTGAATATGAGTTATCCTTCTATCACAAAGAAAACAAGATTGTGGCATGAGTCCAGTAAACCAAATATAGTACACTCGTTTATTCCCCAAGAACCATTCATGAATATATCAAAAATATATACTATCAAGTATATCTATCTTAATAGGAAAACTTTAGAAATATCATGGATGTATTCCACCTCACCAAATTCTAGGAGTGGTAACAGAAGCTTCAGAGACCCTAAATGGAGAAAAGGGACTTTTGATCATAGGGGGATATAAGAAAATTCTTGAAGAGATGTAGTATTTTTGAAAGGAGAGAATTTTTTTTGTGTTTTGAAGAAGAAATTAAAAAACACCCCCTAGGTGGGGTGGGGGGTGTGGCCGTTACTACCCTTAGGGAAATTTCATCAAAGGAGTGAGAGAAAAATCTTTGTCCCCTGTAGTATTAAGGTACTAAAAAAACTCCATTTTCATCTCATAAATATGAGATCTCTACAAAATATAATAGTTTTTTTTACTTTGATGAAATTGAGAACTTGATTTTATCATATGAATCTTGACTCTAAGAAGGTGTATTGCATAATTTCAACACACAAGTTTTTGTTTATCAAGCTAAACCCATTTATTTTTATTGTGTTGCCTCTATTGATGACATTATAAAATTCAACACATGGATTGTGAAATTGGATATTGATTTTATTAGTTTAGAACTTAATTTGAATTTACTATCTACATTTTTTACTTTGGATACCCTTTTATGTCGATTTTCCTTTCAAAATGTTTTTCTATTTATATCAGATTTTTAAAATTACATTTTTGTCTAAATAAGAAAAATTATATATCAATCTATCTCATCCATTTAAGAGGGAAAATGTCCAAACATCAATACATTAAGAGGTGTTAAAATTGTATTATATTGATTATCTATTCTTCCTTACATCATTATACCATGTGAAATAAATTTAATCCTTCATGTTGTCAAATTAATTTCATTAATTGAGTTCTGATAGGGTTTTCTATGGAGAGGCTCTATTATGGTTATTGGAGATATTATCAAAAAAAGTATTTTTTAGGGGTTATGTTTTTTAAAGAGAATATTTAATATAATTATATATATGTAAATAGGTAGGGTATGAGAAGGAGATAAATTTAGAAAGGTAATTTTGTCCCCTTAGGTTTGATTAATCATTTATAAAGTGGGACTTCACTTCTATACATAATGGGTTAAATTGGAGAAACTAAGAGAGGGGTGGTATAATGATCATTAATAATTTTAATTTTGATAGATGGTTGAGTATTTATGAATAATGTGTGATGGAGAGAGAGATAAAGTCAAACTGTATTGGCGGGTGAGTGAGTGGTAGGTTGTGAGGGTCAAAGGGGGACATGAATGAATGAAATATAGTGAATTGTAATAAGTAAATGACCATTATGATGCTCAATGGGACATGAAACTTGAGTGTTTCTCATGGGTGGGAAACGACTGGCCTTTATGACACACATGTGATGATTTCTTATCCACCTCACCATCTGCAGTTTTTGACGTGTCTATTCTAAAAAAGTTTCATTCAACTTTCATAAATCTAAGTTCCACATTTTTTTGAGTCATTATATATCAAAATATTTTTGTTAAACTCAATTAGATATATGTTTGGTTTGATTTAATCAAAATATAATTAAAATAGGTTAGGATCCATGCAAACCATTTGTATAGGACTAATGAACTAAAGTCACAACCTTACTTATGATTATTGATTTAGAAAATAATGTTAATAAAAAAATTATTATTACGATCATAATTAAAAATTATGGTATTTTAAATTATAATTTTTTAGGATATTATTTTCAATTATTTTAATTATGTCATTATTTTGAGTTATTTTTTTTCTTTCTCACTTATCACCATAGCCATTAGTAATGTGAAACAGATTGTTTGAGGATGGGTGGGTTAGGCTCGCATAGGCTTGATCCTGCACATTCTTAAACCCAAAAATGCTTTTATATCAAACAAGTGGATTTATTTATCCCACCCTGCCCTATAGTGCATGTCAAAAAGTCCACATGAAACCTCTATTCTCCATTGTGTATATAATTTTTTAATTTTTAATAGACCAAATCCATCCCACAATGCATGTAGGTAATCCCATGAATTCCCATTTAATTTTTTCAAAGAGATACAAAAAATAATCAAAATATAAAAATTGGAAATTCCACCAAATTATAAAATTGTTTAAGATTTATATAAAAATATTTAAAAATTTCAAACATAAAGTGAAAATTATAAAATAATTATAAAATCATAAAAAAATAAAAATAAATATTAGATGACCACATTATCATGCTTATTCTCAAATATCACATGCACCATGTTGGTTCCATGGGCACCTTATGCTTAAACCATCAGAAGATATGTCATCAAAACTTGATGCATGGAAGAAAAAACTCTATAATGAACCCAAAACATATGAAATACAAAGATTGAAAGTCAATTGCACCCAAGACACCACAAAAAATGTAAAACCTTTGTATAATGTTGATAAGAACTAATGGATGCAGTGATCAAAAGAAAACAAAGAACCAAGACAATAAGGATTTCATGATTTAGGCAGGCACCCAAATCCATAGGGGGATGCTACTTTACTATTAATCAAGGAAGAAAATATTGTAGTGATTGTTTTTTTTTCTAATAGACATTCATGAAGTGATGGGTCCTTATATTATATAGGAGTTCCTAACCACTACCTTAGGTCACCAGCACCATCCGATCTTCCTGGGTCATCATCCACCTCAACCTGTCTTCACAGATATACATCTTTGTATTCAAGGACTTCCACCACATCTACCGGATATTTTGGTGCATTGTTCCACTCATACATATTTTGATGTATATTAATTACAACATATATTTAGGTGATATTGACTTCTGGTGTTCAGTTCCATTTCACCCTTGGTATAATCATCATCCTTCAGCATCCAATGAACTAAACCTAGTAAATTCCAATCTATCACCCCAACTATTCATTGAAAATAAGACCTCTATATTTTCACAACATCTTGTTAATTTACATTCTTTCAAAAAAAAAATGAATCTCACATACCCTAACAATCTCCCACTTGATATTCACTTGAAGGCTTCATTGGGACTAAGTCCTCCCTCAGCTTCCATAGACTTCCTTCCTCCCTTGAACTTATGTTAAGAAGTTACATGGTTCCATAGACAAAATAGATGGCCACCAAAGTCAAAATAAAGTATATAATTTCCCCAAAACATAATTGTAAACCACTTTCATAAAAAATGTAACAACCCAGGATTTTTAAATGATATTTATTTTCAGAAAAAAAGTTTGTTATATTATTTTATACTCAATAAAACTATATCTCTTTAATAATGAAGTTAGTTTAAAGGTAAATATGACATTTAGGATTTGTTTTTTTATTTAACCGTTAGTCAAATATTACCATTTTTCAATATGGTCATTGGAAACTATACTCTTGGTAATAATTTTAACATTATAATAAGTATTTATAAGTACACATAATAAAGAAAAATTAATGAAAAAAGGAGAAATTATGGCTTAAACCAGTAGAGTCGTGCCATATGAAGCCCATTTGTTGAATATTGGGAGGGAGGTTGAATCATTGGGTTCTCTATTTACCAAGACCAATCTTAACTTCTACAAGTGAATCTTTAATTAAATCACATATGAGAGAAGTTCAGGTTAATGTAAATTACCACTCAGTCGATGTTAGCTGAGCCACCCCATGAATCTATCACCATCGCACACCTTACCCTTAGGTCACATGCGAGTGTTAAAAGGGGTTATGTATCTAAAACCTAGTTACATAAAAAGTGTAATTCCATTGTATAAATAAAATTATTATTCTATCAATTTCATTTTAAGAATAGATTTTCTAAATAAAATTGAGATTAAAAATGATAAATTGATTTTTCGGACAGAAATTGTACTTTAAAAAAAAGATATAAATATTTATAATAAACTAAGATAGTATGAATAATACTTATTTTAGTAAAATATTTTGATAAAAATACACTTATTTAAATATAAATTATGAGATAATTTTATTTTTTCAAGTGTCATAAATTTTACTATGCATTTTCAATATACTATTTTTTTAACAAATAAGGATTTTTATATTTAAAAGTTATAATTATCATATCTAGAGAATTATTATGATAAAATAAATATCATTTTTTAAATCATCATGTAAAAATAAATTTAGGGTGAATTTATGATAATTTTATAAAATACTTTATTTTTTCATGAATAGTAAAAACACATTTTGAGTTTCTCGGTATGTTTAATGACTTTATAATTATATCATAATGATGTAATAAATAATTAACCACAATACAAAACCTAAAATATGTCATTTTATTAATATCAAGTATTTTTATAGATTTTAATCAATTTCTAAACCTATAATTTACTTTCCAATTTCTAAAATGGAAACTTTAACATTAAAAACATTATGTTTGTGGAAACTTCACTTTTTCCTGAAAAAATAAATAATATAAAATTATGATAGACTATTTTGGATTAAAATATCATAAAGTAAAACCAAAGTGTCCAAAAACATGGTCAAATACAATGGTTAAGACCATGATTTTTCATTTTTCACAACCTAGACTTCCAAGGCCTATATTTGGAAATTAATAAACAAATCCTCCACGTTTCCTATAAATACTCATCCATTTCTCCATTTACTTTGACTTAAAATCCATCATCCATGAATCTATGACAGTTTTACCTTCCAAGGAGTTCTCCCAAGGTGTAATAAAGCACCCAAGGTCCCAATCCTCAAGTTTTATGAACAACTCTTCATGGTAAGAGAAATATCATTCTTTTCTCTTAGTTTCAAGAACCTCTATTTGTATATGTCTTCTGAATGTTATGGTCACTCTCTCTTATTTCCTTTTTATTTATTACCTTAATGAAAAATTATGATTTATCAATGAGATACCCCTTACCCCTCTCTTATTAAACTTTTCTAAAACCACATTTTATGCCCATTATGCTGTCATTAACTTCTCAAAATTTCTCTCTTCTCTTTAACAAATACTCTTTTATTTTCTTTTTGTGAATACCTAGACCTATTTTTTTTAGGTTTATTCACCTATATGTAAATATAATTTATTTTATTTGGGTATTTAACATAAATTAATTCTACATTCCCTTTTTGTGGGTTAAAATGACATAATAAACTTGTCTTTAAGCACTTTTTAAAACGTCATGATTTTGATATGAAACCTGTTTCTTTTATTCTACACAGGTTATTTATGAAATGTTTGATTATGATATATTTGGATCACATTAATTAATACATATAAATGTTGTATCCTGATATCACTCCAATGCATTGGGTAAATAATTTAATCTCTATATATGACATGTTTTATGATACCTTAGTGAATAATCTTGGTAATTTTTATGACACCTTGGTGAAAAACCTTGGTGATATGACTATGAATGTCTCATTTAAATGATGTATCCAAATTTACATGTTAAGATTCATGTTCTTTTTATTATTATATTCCCCTTTTTATTTTTCTCATTCCTTTATTATATTCTTCAATTTCTTATTGAAATTTCTCATGGTCACATGTAAACTGTTTCCCCCTGCTTTCCCTTACTGGGCCTTATGCTCACCCTTTCTTTTGATGCATGTCACCAAGTTATGATATGAAGTAAATGTACTTAGGATGAACTTATGATAAATAATTTCAAGTGGTTTAGAATAATTTTTTATGTTTTCATGTATCATATACCATATTTCCAAGAAACTAAACTTTAAAAGATCCTCTATTTGTACCATGTAAATGAAAAATTATGTAATAAAAAGGCAGGATCCCATAGTTGGTATCAAAGGATGGGTTATTTATTCCTAGAAATTACATTTTTAAAATTTTATGAATAAAATTAGGGAAAAGTTTAAATATAGGAAAACATACAGGTATTTTGGTGAAGTATTAAGTAAGTGGGTTTCAAGAAAATAAATTTTTTTCTGTATACAAACAAGTGGATGTGGATCTGACATAAATATATCTAGGGGTAAAACTCAAAAAAACTGCTTTGAGATAGACTCAAATGGGAACTGGTGTAAGACAATGAGCCTTGCTTCACTCCAGGTTTCACACTCTTAGGGGATATTTTTGGTTAATCACAAGCTTTTTAAGTACCATTATAAAGGATTTATAGAAAATGTAATTGTTATTAAAATTATAATATATTTAAGAATGATGTTTTAAGACATAGAATTTATTTATAATTAAAATATTATTAAAAGAAACACATTTCTCACTAAGGTTTTCTTATTTTATAAAATGGTGGGAAATAGGAGGAACCATGTAAATGGTGAGCGCAATGGACCATGCATTGGCGACCCTCTGATGGTAGACGGAAGGGAAAACTTCATGAGAATGATGAATCAACTGACTCGAGTTATGAGTAATAACATGAATCAAGTTGAGAGATATATTGACCTCAAAGGGAACAAATTTTTGTTGAGTCCTTTATGAGTCAACGACCACCTTATTTCAGTGGATCTACTGACCCATTGATTGATAAAAAATGGATGAGATCTCTAAAAAATATATTTTCTATACTCTATTGTTCAGAACTAGGGAAAGTCACCTTACCTATGTACTGCTTAGATGGATAATCTAACCAGTGTTATGCACTAATTAAAAATAAGAAACCAAGAAGTAATATTGATGTTATGGATTGAGAAGAGTTTAGGGGAACCTTTTTTCAAAAAATATTTCTCCCGTTTGATGCGAAAAAATGGAGAATGAATTCTTAGACCTGAATTAGAAGGAAAATGAATTTGTGGGAATCTATGAGATGAAATTTAAAAGATTTTTTCATTACACCTCTAGCCTTTTCATGGATCCTAATGGAAAGGTTGGTATATTTTTAAGTAGACTAAGACCACATTTGAGGAAAAATCTAGCAAATCGATACCATGATAGCTATGAGTAGATAGTGTGAAGTGATTTGAAGGTTGAAATGGAGTTCATAGAGACACAATGATCCCATATATTTAATTAAAAGAAGATATCAATGGATCCAATATTATGGGGAAACTTTGATCATGGAAGAGGATGAAAGAAAGTGTAACTTCCCATATGAAAAAAATGTGGGAAAAAGCATTTGGGGAATTGATTTCTCAAGAGTGGGAAATGTTACAAATGGGGAAGAGTTTCCCATATTTATAAGAATTTTCATAGTGAGGTGAAGCCTCAAATTCTCAACAATAACAACAAAAGAAATACAGTTCAGGCCTAGTCTGAATTCCAATGATATAAGTGTGGACATCTTGGGAAATTTTCTAACCATTTTCCAAATTATAAGATAATGGAGGGGAATCGCCATCAACCTCATCACAGGCCAAAAGAGCAAGGTTGGACATTTTCTATCATGAAGACTAAAGTAGATGCTCAAAATTATGTGGTGGAAGGTACTCTCATTGTTCTCTCAAAGATATCAAGAAATTTATTTGATTCTGGTTCTATGCATTCCCTTATTTCCTCCAAGTTTTCAAAGAAAATAAAATCAATCCATAAACTTCTAAAATTAGAGTTATTAGTCAATACACCTGGAGGTATTATCAAAGCATCAACATTGTATAAAAACTCTAGTATTGACTTTGGTGAGCATAATATCATCAAAAATCTAGTAGGCATTCCCACAGTTGAATTCAACATTATAATAGGGATGGACTGACTCTCAAAGTATAATTTTAAGATCAACTATAGAAGCAAGGCAATCATAGTATTATTGAATATAAAACCTATAGTTGTTTTCAAAGGAGTGATATATCAACCTGAACTTGGTCCAGAAGAACCCACCGTATCCTTCTTTATGGAAATTATTGGTCAAGATAAACAAGGAAATGAAATATATGAATAGAAAATGTCACTATTGTTTAGGAATAAATTGACATATTTTTTAAGAGTTACCTAGACCTCCCCTAGAAAGATAGGTAGCTTCTCTATTGAACTCATTCCTAGATCTAAGATGATATCAAATACCCTATATAGAATGGAAAATTTAAAGGTGGCAGAATTAAAGAAATAACTCCAAGATATCTTGGAGAATGGGTTTATCTGACCAAATGTGTCTCCTTGGGGACCACCTATTCTCTTTGTGAAGAATAAGGATGGATGAATGCATCTATGCAATGATTATATAGAACATAACAGGATCATAATGAAGAACAAGTACCCTCTTTTAATTATTGATGATTTATTTAACTAGCTTCATTGGGCTCAATTATTATCTAAGATTGATCTTTGATCTAGTTATCATCAATTGAGGGTAAAGAAAGAAGATATTCCAAAGACTGCCTTCTGATAAAGATATGAGAATTATGAGTTTTTTATTCCCTTTGTCTTGACTAATGCACCTTTTATATTTATGTATTCGATGAATAGAGACTTAAGTACTACCTTAATAAATTTACAATAGTTTTTATTGTTGATATTCTGAAAAATTCCAAAATTTGTGAGGAGCATGATGATCATCTAAGGGTTATATTGAAAAATCTAAGGAAGGAGATACTATTTTGAAAATTTATCAAATGTAAATTTTGTTTACAATAAGTTTCTTTCTTTGGGTACATTATAACCAATGAAGGAAAATCAGTTGATCCTACCAAAAAAAAGGTTGTAGAGGAATGATCTCATCCTATAACAGTAACTAAGATTCATAGTTTCCTTGGTTTATAACAATATTATAGGAGGATTGTGAAAAAAAATCATGACTTTCTAATACACTAGCCAAGTTAACTTGAAAAGGTGCTAATTTCATCTAAACAAAGGAGTGTGAAGAAAGTTTCCAAGAGATAAATAAGAGATTGGTTACTACACCCGTGTTAACTCTACCCTATATCATAAAAGTATTCAATATTTTTAGTAATGAATCTATGAAAGGTATTGCGTGTGTCCTCATGAAAAATGATAGGGTGATTACTTATGAATATTGACAGTTGAAGCCTCATGAGTAGAATTATCATACACATGACCTAGAGCTTGATGCGATTATTTTTGCTCTAAAAATATTGATGCACTATCTTTATGGGGATAAATGTGTCATATACACAGACAATCAAAGTTTGAAGTATATTTTCACACAAAAGTAATTGAACATGAGATAGAGGAGATGGTTGAAACTTCTTAAAAACTATGATTTTTCAATTCATTATCACCTAGGAAGAGAAAACAAAGTTACTAATGCATTAACTAGGAAATACCGTGTTGTTCTAGAAATGATGAGTATTCAAGGATATCCATTGATCAAGGACCTATTAAGGTTGTACATGGTAATCATGGTGGAAGGGACATCATCGACCCTATCCCAAATAATTTCTAAACCATCATTACTAGAGAAGATCAAGAAATCTCAAAGACAATATCCTTTTTTACATAAGAAGATAGAGGCTATGAAGAATGAGAAGTTTCCTGAGTTCATTATTGATCAAGAAGGTATAAAAAAATTTCAAACAAGGATATGTGTTCCATCTATTCTAGAAATAAAGAAGGATATAATGGATGAAGCTCATAGATCTACATTCTCTATACATCTTGGAAGCACTAAAATGTATAGGGACCTTCATGATCATTATTGGCGGGATAACATGAAAATGGAGATTACTGACTACACTACTAGGGTTCTAGTTCTCCCCAAAGCAATGTGCCTCTCCTCCTATGTTGGCTTCTCCATCTTTCGACCGTATACTTTGTGACGATGGATCCTTTCTCCTTCTCCGGATTCTTCGGGTTTCATCCTCTTAGGTTTGTTCTCTTCGGGTTCCATGGAGCTGTCTTATTTTCCCCTCTTCTATCCCTGCTCTGCCGATCTGGTCCGGCACACACAACCCCATATTGGTTGGTTGTGTTGGTTTTTAAGATCAGTTTGGGACTGTGGTGGTGGAAGTAAGGTTAAAGCGGTATCCTCTATTCCGATGTATTCTTCCTCAGTTTTTCTGGATTTGTTTGGGGTTCATCATTAGGGTTTCAGTCCTGTTTTCTTATTTGGGTTTCAATCCCAGTTCACCCTTCTTCGATCCTGCTTCTCCCGGTTATTGGTATCAATTTCTGTTTTTTACTTAGGATTTCAATCCCAGTGTTTATATCTCTCGTTACTTGTCGGTTTTTGTTTGTCCTTTCCCCTTCTTTTCCACTCCTCCATACTCTTGTTCCCTAGTCTGTTGCTTCCTTCCAGGTCGGTCGGGTGCACCAGATACAAATGGAGTTTTGGGTTTTGTCTAAGGAGAGGTAAGAGGTCCCGGGTGGAACAACATATGGTGGATTTCTCTAGTTACAATGTTGTTTCAGATTTCTCTTTCAATGATGTTTTTGGTTCTCTTCAGTAGGTATCAGTGATGTTCACGACGCTGTCGCGCTGCTACTTTGTGTGGTTCGGTGATGAGGGATGTAGGCAAGTCTCAATGTTTCACAACAACTCGATGATTTGCAATGTTCTTTGGTTGTCTGGTGTGGTGTTTGGTCTATGACGATGAAAATGGAACTGGTTTGGTGTCAATGACAGTGAAAATGATATTGCGGAACTCTATGAGACATCGGTGAAGATGATGATGACGAAGATGAGTATTTCGGTGGTCTCACCGGCGTGGTAATGATGGACATGATGTTTGAGTGATAGGTGTGCAACTCGAGGCAGGCGCATGACTCGAGATTCACATGGGGTGATGATGGTATTTTTTTCTTGAAAGTTGTTATTTGAATTTCAATTTTTGGACTGGCGCAGCTTTTGAACTTTTGAAATGTGAACTTTTTAAATGTAAGGTTTCCCGCTAACACTGAAAGCGGCCTTTTGAAAATGAAAAAAATGACTTGGAGGCATGGTGTGTCAACAAGTGAAGGTAGAGAGAAAAATTACTAAAGGGGTATTACAACCACTACCCATACTAAATAGAAGTGGAGTAATATCACTATAGACTTTTCCACTTGACTCCAGAGAACATCCAAAGGAAACAGTGCAATATGGGTTATAGTGGATCGTCTCACCAAGACTTCCCATTTCATTACTATTAAGGAAGATTTCTCTCTAGAAAAACTTTCCATGATTTTCATAAAGGGAGTCTTCAGGATGTACATGGTTCAAATTTCTATCATTTGTGATTATGATCCAAGGTTCACATCTAAATTCTAGATAATTTTTCATCATTATTTGAATACTAAATTGAATATCAGTATGACCTATCACCCCCAAACTGATGGAAAATCTGAATGGAAAATTTAGACACTTGAGGACATGATAAGAACATTATCAATGGAATTTAAAGGTGCATGGGATCCACACCTCTCATTAGTTGAGTTCTCATACAACAAAAGATTCCATTCGAGTGTTAAAATGGCACTATATGAAGATCTATATGGTAAGTGATATAGAACTCCTACATGGTTGGATAAAGTTGGTGAGAGAAAGCTGATTGGGAATGATCTTGTGTAAGAGATGACATAAAACGTTCATGCCATCCAACAACACATAAAGGATACTTAGATTCTGAAAAAGATCTATGCTGAAAACTGTCGAAGGGACTTAGAGTTTGATTTTGGTGATAAAGTCTTATTTTGAATTTCACTTAGGAAGAGAGTCCTGTGGTTTTGGAAGAAAGGTAAGCTTAGTCCCAGGTACATTAGACCCTATGAAATCCTTGATCACATAGGATAAGTGGAATATCAGCTTGCACTTCCTCAAAATATAGATCAAGTTCATGATGTATTCCATATATCTCTCTTGAAGAAGTACATACCTGGCCCATCACATGTATTGAACCTGGAGGTGGTAGAAATGGAACATGAACTCTCTTATAAGGAGAATCTGATGGAGATCTTAGACCATAGAAACAAGGTTCTACATA
The DNA here is from genome assembly GCA_963277665.1 of Viscum album. Taxonomy (NCBI): domain Eukaryota; kingdom Viridiplantae; phylum Streptophyta; class Magnoliopsida; order Santalales; family Viscaceae; genus Viscum; species Viscum album. The sequence continues at coordinate 1,785,001,856 of OY728155.1, read as the reverse complement.
ATAAGACTACCTGTATCATCAAAGAATTATGGATGAACCATAAATATGAAAAAGAGATGTAGGAACTAGAGGAAACAATGAGGCATAAGTATACACACCTTTTCCTAAATGAGAGAATGAATTGAAATTTTGGGGATGAAATTTCTTAAGAGGGAAAAATTTAATGACCCAGACTTTTTTAAATGACATTTGTTTACTGAGAAAATGTGTGTTATATTATTTTGTAATCAACAAAACTATATCTATTTAATAATGAATTGAGTTTAAAGGGAAATGTGACCATTAGTATTCAACCATTATTTGACCATTGGTCAATATGACTATTGTAAACTATACTCTTGGTAATAATTTTGACATTATAATTAATGTTTATAAGTAGAAATGAAAAAATAAAATTGATACAGAAAGGAGAAATGATGGCCATAACTAGTAGAGTCATGTTGTTTGAATCCAATTTCTTAGATCTTGGGAGTGAGGTAGCATCACTGTGGTTCTCTCTTGACAAACCCAAGCTTATCTTCAATAAGTGAAGCTTGATCGCAATCAATTATAAGAGAAGTTCATGTTTTTGGAAATTAAAAATCGGGTGATGATAGCCGAGCCACCACAAAAAAGATATAAATATTTATAATAAACTAAGATATTATGAAAAATAATTATTTTAATTATTTTTTTTTGATAAAACACTCTTATTTAAAAACAAATGATAAAATAATTTTATTTTTTCCAGTGTTAGAAATTTTACTATGCATTTTCAATCTACATTTTTTTTGATAAATAAGGATTTTTATATTTAAAAGATATAATACTTATATTTTTAGAATTACTATGATCAAATAAATATCATTTTTAAAATCATCACATCAGAATTAGGTTAGGGTGAATTTATGAGAATTTTTTAAAACACTTTATTTTTTCACGAATAGTAAAAATACACTTTGATTTTTACGGTATATTTAATGCCTTCATAATTATTTCATAATGATGTAATAACTAATTAACCATAGTCCAAGACTTAAAATATGTTATTTTATTAATATCATGTAATTTAATATATTTTAATCAATTTCCAAAACTATAATTTACTTTCCAAAGTCATAAATGTAAAATTTAACATTGAAAACATTATTATGTTGGAAATTTTACTTTTCTATTAAAAAAAGTAATATAAAATGATGATCGACTCTTTTTTATTAAAATGACATAACATATGACCCAATTTTCCAAAACCATGGGCAAATACCCTGGTAAATCCTATAGTTTTTCATTTTCTATAACCTAGATTTCCAAGTCCCATATTTGGAAATTAATAAACAAGTCCTCCACTTTTTCTATAAACACCCACTCATTCATTCATTTAAATTCACTAAAAATCAATCCTCCATGAATATATAGTAGTTTTACATCCCAAATATTCCTCCCAAGGTGTCTGTAATCCCCTAAGGTTCCAATCCTCAAGTTTTAGGATCACTCTTCAAGGTAAGGGATATATCCTTATTTTCTCTTAATTTCAAGAACTTATTTTTGTATATGTCTTTTGAATATTACATTAACTCTCTATTATTTACTTTTTATTCATTACCTTAATTCCAAATTATTTTTTATCAATGGGATACCCCTAAAACCTCTCTTTTTACTCTTTTCTAAGACCACAATTTATACCTGTTATGCTGCCGAATTCACTTCTCAAAATTTTTCTCTTCTCATCAAGAAATTTTCTTTTATTTTCTTTTTATGAATACCAAAACCTATTTATTTTCCTGGGGTATTCACCTAGATGTAAAAATTATTTATTTTATTTGTGGATTTAACATACATAAAACCCACATTCCCTTTCTATGGGTTAAGATGACGTAATAAACTTATCATTAATAACTTTTTAAAACACCATGATTTTGATATGGAACCCATTTATTTTATTCTCCATAGGTTATTTTTTAAATTTTTGATTATGATCTATGTGGATCACATTAATGAATACATATGAAGGGTTCACCCTTATATCACTCCAATGCATTGGTTAAATAATTTAATCTCTAGAGATGACATGTTTTATGATACCTTGGTAATTTTTACGACACCTCAGTGAAAAAACTTGGTGATATACTTATGAATTTATCATTTAAATTATGTAGCCACATTTATATGTTATAATTTATGTTATTTTTATTATGATATTTTCCCTTTTTCTTTTCTCATGCCTTTATGATATTCATCAAGTTCTTATTGAAATTTATCATGGTCACATGTAAACTATTTCCCTTTCTTTCCCTTACTTGGACTTATGCTCACCATTTTCTTTTATGTATACCCACATGTTATGAGATGTAGTAAATTTACTTAGGATGAACCTATGATGAATCATTTCAACTGTCTTAGAATAATGTTTTAAGTTTTCATGTATTATATACTGTATTTCTAAAAAACTAAACTTTAAAATATCTTCTATTTATACAATGTAAATAAAAATTTATGTAATAAAAAGGTGGGATTCCATAAACAAATATTCAGGATTGTGAATGTAATTAATTTTGGAAAAAATACCACTATTTTGTGTCATGTATAGTGGAACTACATAACCACAAGTGTTCCTATCCACATTACAGATGATTCTAATTGGCATCGAGATCCTAGAATGTTATAATGGGAATATTATACCCTCATAAGAGAGTAAGAAACAATGGGAAAATAACCAAACAAAATCCATCACAAATAAAGGCAAAAAAAATAATCAATAAACAACAAATGTTCTATAATAAATGTAATGACCCAATGTATTATAAATGAAATTACTTTTTAAAATGAATAAATTCCTTATTAAGAAATGAAATTATAGAAAATTTGAGCACTAAATTAGTTATCATAGACCATTATAAGTTATATATTATCATATTTATAAGACCATTAAATCATCATAACAATTGAAAATATAGTAATTGTATAATAACCATTATGGTCAGTATATATAAAGGGTTATATTAAAACCAATTAACACATACAAAAGATGTGATGGCCTCAACCAGTAGAATCATACCCTATGAAGCCTATTTATCAAAGATTCAAAGGGATATAGAATCATTGGGATTTTACCTTGACCACAACCAATCCAAGATTCAACAACTAAAGCACAAGTGAAATCGTTTATAAGATAATTTCAATCTTACTTAGATCATGACCTAGACTATGTGCATCGAACAAACCCAAAAAAGTGTCACCATCACACACCTTACCCTTAGAGTATACGATGGTGTAAAGAGGGGTCATTTATCTAGAACCTAACGGTATGATTTTTTATATTTTTATTTTTAATAAAATAATGATTATATTTATTCCTTTTTAAAATTACTTTTTAAATGATTAAATAATTGTTTTGAAAGAAATTATATTTTGATATAATGAAACACCAATTGAATTTTTGAGAAATATATATTTTCAATCAAGACACTCGTTTTGATGAATTTAAGAATTTTTAAAACAAATTATAATTTAATAAAATATTATTATTAAATAATATTTATCAAATATAAATGATAATATAATTTTATGAAGTTAAATGCAATTTTTATAATGGTCAGTGAACTGTTACTATAAAAAAACATCATTTTTAAATAAATAGGGATCTTTGATTTAAAATTGTAAATTATCATATGTATAGGATTATATTGATAAAATAATTATTATTTTTGAAATTATCACATTGACATTATCCAATGGTGAATTTTTCATAATTTTCAGAGAGAGATGATTTTTTGTGTAAAAATTAAATATGGTATAATAATAAATTATCTATTATGACATCATAAAATCAAAAAAGTTATGTAATAAATACTATAAAGATTTTATACGACAAGAATTTTGTTTCTACTTTAAAATAACGTGTTTTTGAAGTTATTTTATTAATTTTATTAACCTTTAATGGATCCTCTAAAACCAACATTATATTTTAAGGTTTTAAAATCAATTCTTTGTAAACATGACTCACTTCCACATCACTAAATGAATTATTTTTGATGATTTTGGTAATTATCCATAAAAAATAATTAAATATACTCCTATTTTGTAGAAACCATGGTAAAAAACTATGGGAAGGTTTTTATTTTTGATTACTTAATCATATAGATTTCAAAACATAAGTTTGGGAGTTAATAAATAATTCTCCCCTCTTTTTCTATATAAACACACCCAAAATAAAATTTCTTTACCCTAAAAACTCTTAGTTCATGTATTTAATCGTCCCTTAACTCTCTAAATTATTCCCAAGGTGCCCCAAATCACATAAGAATCCCCTCCCAATATATAAGAAGCACTCTCTCAAGGTAAGGGATCCTCTCCTTCTCCACTTTATTCAACCACCTTCTTTAAATTATGCATTTTGATTTCTAATTTTTCAAGTTGGGATGTGTTTTAACACATCCCTATTAATATGATTTTTATTTAAAAGTGATGTGATACCCCTTTCACTCTCATTTAACCCTTCCATGAACCCTTATGTAACCCCATTATGTTGTAGATATCATCTTATGATTTTACATGACAAAAAATTTTGTTGTGAATACCCATTCCAATTTCCACTCAGAGGTATTAAACTAATTATATCTATCATTAATTTATTTGGGAATTACATTTATGTAACCCACACTTCTTAATCATGGAGTTTAAAGTGATGAAATATTTTTTTGCTGTTGTATGATCTAAGTGTCACAATTATACTTGTGCATGTTATGAAAGTTATGTGTGGGACTAGAATTATATATCCCTCTAATGCATTGGGTAATGTTTTTATCTTATGAGATTCCTTTTATGGTGAATTTGAGGTTATCCTAATCACAATATATTATTATGTATTGGAGGGTAGCTTTGAGTTATGTTTATTATTTCATGTTTTATAGTGTTTCCACATTCCTATATTGTCATGATGTTATAATGTTGTATTAGGACTCATTGTTCATTATTATGATCCTCACACCTTTATATCTCTTTGATATTTCTATTGACTCACATGTATTAATTTCATCATGTTATTCTTTGATTATTCCCTTTTTGGTCTATATAGAACACCTCTTTCTTATATACGTCTCCAGGTTATCCCATACATTTTAGAAGCTCCATATAATATAAGACCATATATTAAAGTTCTTAAATAGAAACTTTGTACCCATGTTTTAAGTTATTATTCCTTTTACCTAATTTTCCAAATACACTAGGCCTCATGATCTTTTGAGGTTGTATTAAGTGCATCTTTATGTGATAATTTATGAATTAATTAGTATTAAAGATATGGGATTTCATAGTTGGTATCAAAGAAAATTCTATTTATTTTTTGGGATTAATATTAGTAAAATATTGAGAAAAACCTATGTATAAGACTAAAAATAGGAAAATATATCTAAATTTTGGTAATTTATAGAGTAAGTGGTTTACTTGAAAATTCATCCTTGTCTAGATACTATAAGTGGATGTGAATATAGCACAGTTGTACCTAGGGGTAATAACCTCAAAAAGTGTGCATTGAGATGGAATTGATCATCACATGGTGCACAATAATATGCCTTATTCCACATTTAGTTTAACACTCCTAGGGGATATGCTTTGGTAAATTTAAAATCTCATTATAAACATTACTAAGGTGAAAAAAATTATATAATAATTTAAGTTAGGAAAGAGATCATGGATAACTTACATTGAAACCTATAAATTTATAGGTTAAGGGATATATGTCATTTATGAGTTATCCCTTTAATTTTCATGGTTTCCCTTTTATGTGTTTCACAGTTTAAAAATTTTCATCCCTATTTTCCCTTTATTTTATTTAATGGATGCAAATAGGAGGAACTGAGTCAAAAACCATTGTGATGAGCAATGTGTCAACTACCCAAATGAGATGTCTACAATGATAGGGGATAAAGTAGGACATCTTGTGATTGTTCCAAACCAGCTATCATAAATTAGTATCAATAATCAGAATATAGTTGAGCCTCCAAACACATCAAAGAATAAGATGAAAACATCTAATTAAAATTCTTGTGATAAATGCAATAAAGTAAAAAATATTCAATTTCCTACATGTAAAAAATGATGAAAGAGGTTCCAAGTGAAATGTAACAAAGGAATTTGAAGATTCTTTATGTGTGAAAAAATAGGGTATAGATAAGCTAATTTCCATAGAAAAATGAAGAATTAAGTTAACTTGAATGAGGGGAATAAAGTTAAATATAAGGTAACATCAATATTTCTATGTCATAAATGAAGGGAACATTGGGAGTTATCTAAGACAATGACATGTTCCAATAGTTAATAATGATGATGAACACCAAAAATATCCATGACTAAGGGAAAATGAAGGTCTTATACTATAATAATCATTAAGATAGATTGTTATAGTTTAAGTATACTTAAACTCTACTCTAGAGTTATGTATGTTCAATTTTATTTCAATTATTTCCACACTAGATATCTAGTAATTTATCTATGAACATTGAGTCACCACCCGAATTATTTTTGTATCCATGGGGAAAAATTCTATATTTATTATATCACAAGTTAAAGTATCTATGAATTTTAATCTTTATGATATTATTATTATCCATTTATTGGAATTTGATGTTATTTTGGTCATCGGTTGGATTTCATTTTATAAAAAGAATATAAACTTCCGAGTAAAGGAAATTAACCTCCACTTTAGAAATTTTCCATCAACATTATATAATTGAAATGAAGAGGATGAATCTCCTTTGGAATAACCCTCTCAAGCATGAATATTATTTCACTATAAGAAATTGTATCAAGATAAAATGATTGAGACTAAGGAAAAGATAATCCTTAATGGAATGACCATTATGAGAGAATATATTCCTTGAACAATGGATGGGTCTTCATCCTAAACTAGAGTTTGAGTTCTTAATCAAAATTATACCTAGATAAGGTGAAATTTTTAGGTTATGGTATCACAATAAGTGGGATATATGTGGATCCTTTGAAAATTGAGGTAATATATGTATGAACTAAACTAACATCTATGATAGAAATCTATAGTTTCTTTTGATTAGTTGGGAACTATAATTGATTTTTTATAAATTTATCAAAATTTTTAATCCCACTAAACAAGATAACTATAAATAGAGTTATGTTTATCTAGATAGATTAATGTGAGTAGATCATTGAAGATTTAAAGTAAAGGCTAATCACTACACCTGTTCTCACATTATCCACAAGCAGGGAAGGATTTGTGATCTACAGTGATGAATCTAAAAAGGGTTTGGTTTGTGTAGTCATGAAAGATGACAAAGTTATAGAATATGCCTCCTTTAAATTAAAGATCCATGAATAGAACTACCAAACTCATGATATAAAATTGGATATATTGATATTTGAGTTGAATATTTTGTGACATTCCCTCTATAGAGAAAAGTGTGACATATATACGGATAAAAAAAGCCTCAATCATATATTCACATAAGAGGAGCTTAATATTATCCATTTAAGGTGGTTATAAATGATCACAAATTATGATTTTTCAATCCATTACCATCCAAGGAAGGTGAATAAAGTGGTATATTCTTTGATTAAAAAGGGTCCAAAAACCTTATCCATGATAAAGATCGAATGGGATTCAAGATTCTTGGATATGAAAAGGATGGATATTGGAATAGTAAAAGGATCTTCATCTTACCTTTATAAAATTACTACTCAAACATCCATTCTCTATAGGATTAAGGAGGCCCATAAATACATTGAGGTGCTAAAAAAATAGTAGTGAATATTATAGAGTTCAATATTACTAAACAAGGAGTTGTAAAGTTTTGAAATTAGATATGTGTCCCATAAAAACTAGATTAAAAGAGGGAACTTTTGGATGATTTTCATAGCTTATAATTATCTATACATTTAGGAAGAACTAAGATTTATAGAGATCTGAAGTAAAACTTATGGTTGAATAACATGGGGAGGGATATTGGAGATTTTTTATCTTAGTTCTTGGTATGCCAACAAGTCAAGTATAAATGAAAAAATTATAAGTTTATGATGCAACCAATTCCCATACCATTATCAAAATGTAAAAACATAACTATGGATTTTTTTATAGGACTCCCCAGGACATCTAAAGGCAATGAATCCATCTGGGTGGTAGTTGATCACCATTTTAAGTTAGTGCATTTCATTGCAATAAAGGAATATTTATCTCTTGACCAACTCGCTAACATATTCATAATAGAGGTGATAAGTTGAATGGAGTTTCAATCTCTATTTTATCTAATTGTGATATGAGGTTTTCCTCTAGGTTTTGGAGAAACCTTCAATAATCATTGGATATAGAGATTATTTTCAATACTTCTTATCACCCTTTGACTAATGGTCAATATGAGAAAACCAATCAAACTCTAGAGGATATAATGAGATCTTTTTCAATTTATTTTCAAGAATGTTGGGATCAACAGCTACCCCTAATGTAGTTTTCATATAAAAATAATTTTCCATTCAAGCATTCAAATGGAACCTTATGAGGCACTATATGGGAAATTATGTCAAACTCTGATATACTGGGATGAAGTTGGAGAGTATAATCTTATGGTACATAATATTAACTAAGATATGATAGATATTCTTTAAACCATTAAACATCATATGAAATCCAAAAAAAAATCAATATAAAATCTATGTAGACAATCATCGACAAGACCTAGAGTTTGATGTCGAAGATAAAGTTTTAATTTACATAACATCATGGAAGAAAGTCATGAGGTTTGTTTGTGTCGGAGTAGGACACTCAAGAGGGGGGTGAATTGAGTTCCTGTCAAAATTTCTGTTAAAAACCTTATTTAAAAATTCCCCCAATTTAAAATCTAAATAGTCTAGTTAACCAAAGTAGAATATTTATAAGAGTTTTGAATGTTCAATTAATTTCCCAAAATATTGATTAATTCTTAGTTACAATAATTTGAAATATTGATATAACTTATGAAAGTAATTTACTAAATCAAAAATAGTTATAAAAACTAACTAAGATTAACTATCAAAGTAATATTTGGTTTTATAAAATATGTGTGAAAAAAAATAAAACTAAATTTGAAAAACACAGAGGAGAAAAACAAGAGATTCAGTCTCAAGAAGAGACCAAGTCTTCTTTACTTGGTGATCACCTGCCACCAAGCAGTTTAAATTAATAAACTTGATCCACACCTTGTATTAGGGTTGAAAACAACACAAAAATTTGTCCGGGTTAACTATACCTATACCACAATTATTCATGGGAAACAAAATACAACCAGGCCATACACGGACCTCTTCCACAGTTATACATGGGAGAAAAATGGTGTAAATGAGTGAGAGAGTGAAGATATTTTATATCTTCTATCTTAGATTAGGAGATAGTGTGTTTTTTTATACAGACACACATACTACTCAAAAAGTAATAAGAATATGCACAACAGAGTATAAATAATGATAAAATGTTTATAATTCTCTATATGATGTGCTTGAAGCTTCGATACTTCTTAGGTGTAGAAGACGTGAAGATCGAGTCCACTTCTAAAAACAGACACCAAAATAGAATGTCGTGGAACTTTGTGTTCTGGTTTCTAGTGAGGTGAGATGCTTCTCAAAGGTGTTCTTCACTAGGGTCTATTGCTACAAGGATGTTGGGATTTTTGGTTCATAACAAATCCTTACTTATTCACAACTAGCAAGAATAAGTTTTCTTCTCGTGTATGATTTTCTTCACCTCATAAGTTCTCTTTATACGGTTGCTGTGCTTTTTGCTCAAGTGAATTATTTATATACTATAGAGGTCGACAATAGGCATGATCCTCAACACGAGGGCTTCTTCGTACCTCATACTAATCTCTGACAATGTTTACAAAATATATACAAGTTCATTAATATAATAGATAATACCAATTTTCATAAATATTACCATTAGAATTAATTTTGAATTTAAGATTAATGATAATTTTCTATGTGTTGATCTGTAGATCATTCTATCGGTAAGTCCTTTGGTTGGTAGGTCCTTCTGTCGGTAGGTCATTCTATCGGTAGGTTGATGTGTTGGTCAGTCATTGCTGTCGGTGAGTTTGTCTGGTGGTAAGTCAAACTATCGGTGACTCAAACTTGTATTAGAGACTCTACCTATTAGTAGGTTAATGTGTCAGCGAGTCATTGCTATCAGTGACTCATATGTCGCTAGCTCATACTTCTGTCGGTGACTCATACTTCTGTCGGTGACTTATACTTCTGTTGGTGATTCATGATATCGGTGACTCATACTTGGCCATTTTTATCTGTTTTCATATCTTATATTATAAACATTAATAGAATATGTTAAACTTATAGTTGAACATAGATAATCATAATTAAGAATATTTGAACTTAAAACCCAAGACATGATTAAACATGATTTGAAATGATTTGTGAAAATTAAAACTATAAAGGGACAAAAATATCCCCCTTTTTGATAATCACAAATCATGGAACTATAAAGAAAAATCAGTTGATTCAAAATGATCAAAGTAATCATTCTGCTTACTATCTCCCCATTACTTTTTTTCTTAAAAAAATGAAAGAGAATGCTCCCCCTTTCATGTTTCCATATTATCCAATGTTAAAATTTTCCATATTATACAAAGTTAAAATAATGAATAATGCCTGATCCCCCTTTTTGGGTTATCAAAAAGAGTAAATTTAATCAAAGAATAAAGAATAAATAAGAATATAAATAATCAGAGCACAAAGAAAGGAATTAAGAGATACTGAATTTTATAATCAAGTGAAATTACACTGGAGAAGAACATAACAAAAGTACAAAAATACAACCCTATCAAAAAAGTGATCCAAACTAATTCTTCTTCAAAGAAGAGTACATAACTATCTTTCCCTTATTAGAAGCTGTAGGGGTAGGATCAGTAGATGTAGAAGTAGTGGATGGAGGTTCAGAGTGAATTCCGAGAGGAGGAAGAAGAACACCAGAAAACACTGAAGGGGATATTCTTGGGCTAGAGGAGGCAGGAGTGACAGTAAGATCTCTAAAAATTATAGGGTATATCTACCAAAAATCTTGAGTAGGATAGAGTTCTTGAAAAAGAAAGGATACAGAAGGAGAGGTAGAATATTGGAGAGCTGGTCTAAGAGGTGAGGAAACTGATACAACAACAACCGTACTCCGGACATGAAGATAAATCTTGATAAGGTTGATGAAATCCATGATAATCTTCCCACCATATTCCATAACCTCAGTGGAATCTTTCTTGTTTTCTAGAAACTTATCAAGGATAGGATTAAACTCCTCAAGTAGCTTCACCCGATCTATGAAAACCTATGTCACTGGAGGTAGTTTCATATTCTCAAATAAATACTTGAAGTGACTGGTGAGCTGATGCTTGGAGTAAATTCTATTGAAATAAAAATACACTTTATTGGTTATTTATTCTTGTGTATTTTTAGCACCTTTGGAATAAAATCTCACCATGTCATAAATATGAGCATATTTCTTCTTAATCTGGGAGAGTATCTCTTGGTTAGTGCCACCCATCATTGTTTGAATCTCTTCTTTGATCACATTACTAACCATCTCAATATCTAGAGGGTATGAAACTAGAGTTTCTGATCTAGACGCACCTTACACTATATATCTGAGTTCTTATCTCAACTAATTTATATCAATATCATGGGTTTGAGGTTGAGCAACAAAATTTCTAGAAACTACATCATAAAAAGTCTTTATCACTTTATCCAAGGATGTCTTGTAATCAATAGTCAATATATTTATTACAGAAACCATTTTATTCAACTCATGCTTCATGATCTGGTTATCCTTCATTATAGTTTCAAAAACTAAGATCGGCCTAGGTTCCACTTGAGAAACCACTATTTTTTTCAGAGTAGAAATATCTCTTTCACTTATAGTAGGATCAATATCATTTTGAGGTTGAGATGAATTTATAATAAGAGAGATCATATCTACCTTAAATATTTCAAAATAAGATTTTGTGACATAGTCACCTAGTACTAAAGTCACTCAAGGTACAGGAGCAGAAGTAGATTCAACTACTAGAGGTGTCTCAAAATGAATAGGTTCCTCATCTACTAGTATCCTTGGAACAACTACACTATCATCAACATTCGAATTAGAATAATCCAAACCAATATCAATATAACTAGTATGTTTTTCCCATTCAGATACCATACTAGCATCAAGAGGAGTGAGTGTATCAACTCTCAATTTCTTGGCTTGAGGCTCCCCCTCAATTAGAGATCTCATTTTAGTATAAACTAATCTTGGTATAGGGGTTACCTATTCTTATACTTCACTATGAACTTCAAATACCACCCTTTGTTCAGCACTAGCTTCAGGAGGTTCTAAAATCTGTTCTTGAGCCACAATACCAACAAGTTTTGTATTAGCACCTTGATCATCTATAGGATGATCTGAACTACTATCAATTACACCAATTTCCTTCTCATATTTATTTCCTCCATCATCTTCATTTTTATCACTAGATTCTTTATCCTCTTTCTCACTGCCACTACCTTCAGCTTCACTGCCACTTTCCTCTTCCACACTATTTTCTTTTTCTTCTTCTATTTCTTCATCTGAACCATTATATTGGCTTATACACTCCAAACTTCCTAATTCCTCAGTCTCATCATCATCATCATCCTAAGCTAGAATATTTCCCTTGGAAGGTAAAGATAAAGGTGTAATAGCAGGTCCAAAAGTCATTCCCTTGGGACTTTCACCAATATTAGGGTCACTACTATCATCTATAGGAGACTCATCTTCTCTACCAGTTTTATCCACTTCCTCTTTATTATAATAGAAAACATCACCATCTGGTGGTAGACTAGGATCAACTACATCTCTTGGCCTAGATAGATGGCCAACAGGGTTGAAATTATCATATAATTTCTCATTATCTTGAACCCACTCCCCTTTCCATTGATTCTTATTTATCCTCATTCTTTTGTAAATATAATCACTTAAGTAGATACCACTACAAAAAGAAATGGTTTCTTCATCTTCTCTTAGACATCCCTTGGCTTTTAGCATGATAGATATGATTCTTGGGTAAAATAGAGAATTTGTCTTGCAATAAGGATCTATCATTTCACTTATATGGACTATCAAATACCTACACAAATTTACCTTAAGTACTTTCTTCAGTAAGTATAGAAGATATACATATTTATACTTGAGTGAAGCAAAGTCCCTTTCCTGGGATACAACTAGTGTTGGATGAACTTGAATAACAACCTGCTTTCACCATCCAACTCAGTAGCAATTGTTCTTCTATGCTCTTCATTACCAGTTAGCTCACCCAAATCTATATCATAGAAAAATAAATCACTTGTGGGAGGAAAACTCCCCTGATAGTCATCATAAATTCCTTCATAAGGAACCTTTAGACGTTATTCCAAATTCCATAAAGAAAATGATACTCTTCTTCCAATCACCACAGATTTAATCTAGTATGTCTCACTTCCTTCTAGAATAAACTCAACACAAAGATAAAATTCATGTACCAGTCTAGGGTAATAAGGTCTTTCATTATTTTTGAACCATTCCAACCATCCTGGCATATACAACACATTTAAAAAGAGGGACTTACTTTTTAATAACAATTCTGAGTCCACTTCTCTCTCATGCATTACCACATGATTTTTAAGTTCTCGATGAATAGGCTTAGAATTTCTTGATTCTACTTTCTATCACTTTGAGGGTTGCGACTCATCTTAAGATAATTTTAAGAAGTGGTTTAATCTATCCATATCAAGGGTTTTGTTGGAGGTAAGAAGGTTAAAGGGTCTAAGGTGAAGAGAGATTAAGGGTAAGAGTGTGAGAGTGGAAGCCTGAGAGTAAGAATTAAGTAGGATTGACTAGGTTTTATCATTTAGGGTTTTATAAATCGTAAATCGAGTAATTTGGGTCAAATAAAAAGAAATAAGTAAAACAAAATCATTTTGAAAAAAAACCATTGGTGAGTTCTATCGGTGAGACATCATCGGTGTTGGTAAGACACTGTCAGCGTGACACTGTCAGCATGAAACTGTCGGCATGACACTGTCGGTTTTAGTGAGACATTTTTAGCAAGACATTATCGGTATTGGCAGGACATTACTAGTGTCCTATCAATGAGTCATCCACACTAAGTTTTAATGGAGATTTATTAATAGTAAGTCCTCAAAAATTAACCATCCCTAATTCATATATGATGTAACTCATTCTTTTAGAGTTTAGTGGCTTAGTAAATATATCAGCAAGCTGATGTTCGGTGCCAATAAATTTAAGAGTTATATCACCTTTTTGATAATTATCTCTCAAAAAGTGATGTCTTACATCAATATGTTTTGTTCTAGAGCGAGAAACAAGATTCTTTGATATGTTAATAGCACTTGTATTGTCACAGTTTATAGGGACATGTCTAAACTAATATCCACAATCTAGTAAAGTGTGTTTCATCCTCAAAATCTAAGCACAAAAACTACCAGTAGATATGTATTCAGCCTTAGTAGTAGATAATGAAATAGAATTTTCTTTTTTACTAAATCATGATACAAGAGACTTACCCAAAAGGTGAAATGTTCCAGAGGTACTTTTTCTATCTAACTTACAACCACTAAAATCAGCATCTGAATAACTAACTAAATCAAATTATTTCCCTCTAGGGTAGAAGAGTCCTAAGTTATTAGTATACTTAAGGTATTTTAAAATTCATTTAAGATCATTTAAATGATATTATTTAGGGTTTTCTTGAAAACGGGCACACATACTTACACTAAACATAATATTAGGATGACTAGAAGTCAAGTAAAGTAGACTTCCAATCATCCCTCTGTAATTGGTTTTATCAACATATTTACCATTTTCATCAAGGTCCAACTTATAGGTGTTCATTGGAGTATCACTACTTTTTTTACAATCAAATTCCAAACTTTTTAAAATATATTCAGTATATTTAATTTGATTTAAAATAATACCTTACTTATTTTGAAAGATTTTAAATCCAAGAAAGAATTTTATTTCTCCCATTAAAATCATTTCATGTTCACATTTTATCATTTTTTTAAAAATAAATACATAAATAATTCTTTTAAGATCCAAAAATAATGTCATAAACATAGATTTGAATTACTAAAACATCTTTTGAAATTATTTTTATAAATAAAGTAGGATCATCTATGCCTTTTGTAAAACCTTTAGAAATAAGAAAAGTACTTAGCCTATCATACCAAGCTCCCAGAGTATGTTTTAAACCATATAAATCCTTTGTTAACTTAAAAACATGATTTGGAAAATGAGGGTTTGTAAAACTAGAGTTTTTGTCAACAAAATCATCCGCAACTATATACCCATTTAAGAATTCACTTTTAACATCCATTTGATATAGTTTGAAATTCATATGAGCTAAATATGCTAGTAGGATTCAAATGGATTCAAGTCTAGAAACCGGTGAAAATTTTTCTTCATAGTCAATGCCTTCCTCTTGACTATATCCTTATGCACCAAGTCTAGACTTATTCCTCACTATGGTGCCTACTCAATCTACTTTTTTTTATAAAGACCCACTTAGTTTCTATGGTCAAGGTGTCTTTAGGTCTATCCACTAGTTTCCAAACTTTATTTATTTCAAACTAATTCAACTCTTCTTGAATAGCCATCACCCAAAATTCATCATTGATTACATCATTAATGTTTTTAGGTTCAAGCTATGATAAGAAGTCTTGATGTTCAACTTGGCTCCTAAGAGAATCTCTAGTCTGTGTTCCTTTATCTAAGTCTCCAAATACAACATATAATGGATGGTTCTTAAGGGTTCTAACAAATCTAGAAAAGGAAGGAATAGTTATTTCAAGTTCATATTTAGGTTTAGGTTCACTATGATTAGAGTCTGGAGATTTTCTAGAACTAGAGGACTTAGCAGATTTCTTAAAAGTAAGGTCATGAGATTTAGCATTAATCTACAGATTGGACAGATCCTCCTCAATATTTTCAAGAGGGGTTTTAGGTTAATATGTTTCTATTTCATAAAATTTAACATGTATATATTCTTCCACATATTTGGTTCTTTTATTAAAAACTCTATAAGATTTACTAGATTTTGAGTAACCTAGGAAAATTCATTCATCACTTTTGGACAAATTTTTTTCAAGATTGTACTTAGTATTGAGAATATAAATCTTGCAAACAAAAACTTTAAACTAGATAACTTTGGTTTTACTATTGTTCCTTAGATCACGAGGAGTTTTTTTAATAATTGTTTTGATTAAGACTCTATTAATTATATAACAAGCTGTATTTATAGCTTCATCCCAAAGATAAATAGTTAAGTCAGACTAATTAAGAATTGTATGGGATATTTCTTATAAGGTTTTATTCCTTCTTTCTATAACTCCACTCTGCTGGGGTGTCTTAGGAGTAGAGAAGTTACGACTATAGCCATTTTTTGAAAAAAAAGATTCAAACTCTTGGTTCTCAAACTCACGAACATGGTCACTCCTTAAGGTTTTTATCCAAAAACCACTTAGGTTCTCTATAGATCTAGCATACTTGGTGAAGTAAGAACAAGATTCACTCTTGTGAGATAAAAAGAAAGTCCATGTATATCTAGAAAAGTCATCTACTAGAACATAGACATTGTCACACCCTGATTTCAAGAATTTAAGTATTCTAATCATTTTAACTATTTCAATCCTCATTTTGATTACGATCTGAGCCCGAGTTGAAATTTGTGCAATTTTTCTGATAAGCGATCATTTTTTTTAGCTTCGCAATGTCTGACGCACGGGCAGGGCACATATAAATCCATGTGGCTTTGCCAGACCACCGTGCGGCCTGCCTGATGCGCAGTTAGTTAATCACCCGAATGAATAATAAAGTTAACACAAAATAAAAATAAAATTTATTTAGAACTATGTTAATAATGACAAAAAAAAGATTATTATTATTATTATTATTATGTTTTTTTAATATTTTAATTAGGTTATTTTATATTATTAAGCCTTTTAAATTCTTATAAAATTATTAACGTTATTGTTTTTTTATAGTTGATAAGTGTTATTATTATTTTTAAGTTTAAGTTTTTTTTAAGGTTTTATTTTATTATCATTTACTTTTTCTTTCCCCCCCCCTTTGTTCTTCCTCACTGTGCGCCGCGCACAGCGCCGAACCTCCTCCTTCCCTTGGTTTCGTCGCGCCTCACCCCTTGCAGCCGGCGCTCTCCCACCCTGCTCCCTTCCTTCCGGCGACACATCGGACTGACACCCCACTCCCCTCCTCGCGTCTCCTCACGCCATCGACCGCCCTACATTGAACCCCCAGCGCGCCTCCCTCTTCCGTCGGTTGTCCCTTGGCCGCACTCCCCTTCCAGCAAGCCCTTTGGCTGGCGCCTCCCCCCCTCTCCCTCCGGCGAGCATCGCTCCATCCAGCGAGCGGACTTCTTCCGGCCAAACCCTCTCCTTCCCTTCGGTATCCCCCTTTTCCCTCTTAGCTAGGGTTTTAGTCCATTTTAATTTGGAGTTTGATTTCTTTGTTTTTTTTTTGTGTTCGGTTTCTTGATTTAGGGTTATTTGATGTTGTTTGCGATGCGTTTGGTGCGCGATTGGAGTTTCGCTTCAAAATTCGGGGCTTTCGACACCAATGATAGGTGAATTCATCTATAAATGTTGTTTGATGAAGGTTTTGTCTGGATTAATTTATTTATCTTGTTCTTTAATTATTTTGGGTGGTGTGAAATGTGTTCTATGAATATTTTGACATGCATGTGTGATGGAATTGAGTTTTATTTTAGAATTGTTTATGTTTTCATATGGGTTATGTTGTGGGAATTCTTGTAAATGCTCAATTAATTATTTTACATGGGAAAAATATGTTTCATTAATAATTTAATATGTGGTTGTGTTAGAAATGTATTTTTTTTCCTTCAAATAAATTGATTTGTTTCATGCGTATCATGTTGTAGTGTTTCTTGAAAAGAGTATCAGGCCTTGTTTTGGAGAGTGTGAAATGTTTTCTAAAGAAATTAAGGTGCAGGTGTATTAAAAATGTGATTTGAAAGAAAAATGTGTTATTTTGGCTTGTTGAATTTGTGTGCTTTTGAATTTAAATTTTTAAATAGTTTAGAGTAACGGAAAAACATGTTTTGGTATGGTTGTGTTGTGTGTTCGGTTTTTAAGTGGCATTTTTATGTGAGATCAAGTGCGTTTTTGGTGTAAAATCTCTGGTGCTAATTTTTAAGTGTTTCATAAGTTGTTTTATTGATTTATTAAATTATATGTGTAGTATGTTGGGCCTTGATTCGTTGGTTTTGGGACGCGCATGTCGAGACATCCTACATGTACATGCATAGGGTAAGACATATATATATATATGTTCCCTCTTTCTACATATTCCCTCATGGCGCGGGGAATATGTGAAATGTAGCTAGGGGTGTGTATATATATATGTATAAATGCATGTGCGTGTGCGCGCCAAGTGTCGGTTCGAGTGGCCATCGAAAGATAGCGACAAGTTTGAGGTAGGTCCTCTATGCCTATGCCTTTAATTTGAGATTCATAATTGTCTTCTTGTTTTAAAAATATATTTTTCACTATGCTATACACACACACTATGGAATCTGATTGCGGTTTCTAGAAACTATTATGCCTTTGTTTTGGAAATTGAAATGTATTTCAAATGTCGTTGTTCTGAAGTGACTTTTCTTGAAAAATTGATTTCTTAAGTGGTTTTGAATTGGTAAAGTGTATTTCTAAAGGTGTTTGACCTTTTGGCCGGTTGCTTGTAAAAAGTGTTCCCTTTATGTAATTATGCCCGTTTGGTATCTTAAGAAAGTTTTATGAAAAAGAAAAACCTCTCTTGAGGCATGCCCCCTTGGTTTTAGAAAAAATATTTTTTTTAAGTTAAATGTGTTATCATGTGCCTAATTTGATGCTTATGCATTGTGTGATGTGAAAGAGGGGGAATTCACTCAAGGGGAGAGAGTGTTGGTGAGATGTTGAATGAGTTCTAGAAAAAGAGAGTGTTATGTACATATATGTTTTCTTGATAATGAAAACTCACCACCACATGAAATAGAGCACAATGGGAAACCCGGGTATCTAGGTGGGTGACCAAGACTAGTACGCTAGATGACATGGAAGGGGTTCGTCCCGGTTTGTCTAGCAGGATTGACGCAACAACACTAACTAAACGTATGAATTTCTGAGGGTTGTGGTCTCCTAAGCCACGTTTTCTAAGGGTCGTGGCCTTCTAAGCCATGTTTTTTGAGGGTCATGGTCTTCTAAGCCACGTTTCACCGATGTACGAGGTCTCTAGGTTCCCACTTGTTCTAGCTACCTATAGGGATCACCCATAGTGCTCATTTGTGACATGCTGCTTGTGATGTAACTTTCTTTTCAGTTGTTTCATACCTGGTGTCTTGCTTGTAAAAAAAAATCACATTCTATTCCAAACTGGTTTCTTTTCATTTTGAAATGTTAATGCATGCTTGGAACCTATTTTGAAAATGTAGTAAGAGTGAAATGATTTATTTGAAAATGAAAACTCATTACTTGAATTTGAAAATAAGGGAAAACATTATTTTATTATATCTTATTTTCAAACTCGAATAGTTGGATTTCTTAATAAAGGCGAGTCATAGGACGTGGTTATATTTTGGCTTTCCTACTGAGAATCTCGGTGCTCACTCCTACTTTACTTTTCAGTTGCAGGTTTCAGTCTTGGATCGCTCTTGGGAGTGAGTGTGGTTGTCGTACTGTGGTGATCCATGGGGTCACCTGAGGTATGTTACATTTCTTTGTTTATTCCTTTTTCCGCTGCCACGTTGTTCAGTTTATTTTCCTTTATTTATCTACTTGTTCAGTTTATGTTTATTTATCTTTGTCATGGGACAAACCATTCCCAACTGGTTTTTTTTGATGCCCGACACTAGTTGCCAGCCCGTGGGGATCGGGAACGCCCTTCGGGCATGTCGCGAGCCTGGTCGGTCGCCTGTTCGGATGAAGACCCAGCCTGGTTCATGAAAAAATGGTATCAGAGCTGCCCTTGTTATTTGGGGTGTCAAGTAGCTTGGTGATTAGGTGTGTTAAAACTCAAGAGTTAGGTGCAGGAAGGACATCATGAACCCTTTCCCATCCCGAGACTCGAGTTACCAGGGGTAGTTCGGGATTTGAATTTTCTTCTTTGGATTGGTATGTGTGGATGAGGTATGACCAAGGAAGTGAGCCAGTGTTATGCAATGGACTTACATGGAGTAGCGACCCATGTATAGCCCGAGCACACGGTTTAAGATGCTTTTTGTGGTTGATGCTCGCTTGGAGCATGGCCTGCTAAGCTATGTTACCAGGTTGGTATAACCACCAGTCCCTTATTTTTGGATGTTTTTATGTGAGTTATGTTTGGGATTAGTGTTGACTGACTTGAATGGGTTTAAAAAAAATGGCTTTTAGTGAAAGAGGGTTTTCAAAGGGGGTATGGTTAATAGAGTGGAAAAATGGTTTTTGAAATGAAAATGTTTTGGAATTTGAAAATTGATTTCTTTTAATGGAATGTGTGGTTTCAAAGGGAAAAATGGGAGGTGATTTGGAAGTTTTTTTGGGGCCCGATTAATACTTTTTTTAATGTGAATTGGAAAATGTTTGGGAATTTGAAAATGTACTTCTTTAATTATAGTTGAATTTCACAAATTGGTTGGGAATTTGTGATTTGTGTTGAATGATCTGTTTTGAAAATGAGAAGTGTATTGGATTGACCCTTGGTATTCCTATGAGTGATCACATACATTGAGGTGCGCATGTGGGAAGTGGAGAAATTGGTGATGTGAGTGGATGGGTGCTTGAGTTAGCACAAGGATATGTATGTCTGATACTTCACGGGATACCAATGGTGGATATTTAAGTTGTTTTGTTGCTGAAAAAAATGGTCTTCAAAAAGGTAATTTAAATGTTTTGAAAGGTAAGAAAATGTTTAGTGTTCTTTTTTTCTTGTTTGGTATCCTTTCTCGTGGGTTCTTGGTTTTGACATACTGAATCGTGGTTGGAATAGTGATTTGAATTTGAGATTTAGTTTGTGATTGAGATATCAAGTTTTGATTTATGATGAGTTTTGATTCAGATTTGTGCCTCTTATTTTGAGTATGCTGCCCAGAAAAGTCCCAAAGGTTTCTAGTGAGTCACTTCTAATTGTTGGTTCTACCCAGACTCTTAGTAGACTGGTGGAATTGAATTCTTTTCAGTCGTTTTCCATCTTCTTGTGGTGATCGTGATCTATCAATGGTAGTGGACTAGCTTGGAGAAATCGTTGGTGTTTTCAGATTATTGGAAACTCCCAAAGCTATGAGAGTTCGTGCTGGTTCGAGTTCATTTGATCATTCAACTTTGGATTGGTGTGAGAGAAAATCCTAGCATCGTTGCATGATGGGATGTCTCGAAAGGTGTTTAAGACCACTTCCGTCCGATGGTTTATACCTAATGACGTGAAAGCGAGGAAGTGGCAGAGCTCGTGAGTGTCCAGCAAGGCCAACGGACAATGAAGGCTTACGTCAGACATTTCAAGGGGTTGATTTCCTTCTCTCTGGAGGCAGCATCATGAAATCAGTTAAAGTTTCTCTTGTGTGGGGTATTCGTCCAGGGTTCCAGGACCGTTTATTTTTGGTGTTCGAGAAGGTTCCCCATCCGGTGACAAGAGAGAACCAGAGGAACCTGTCTCAGACAAGTCTTCTTGTCAATTCCATCTTCTATTAGTTGGTCCACCACCTTGTTGGCTTCTAGTGTGCTCGGTTTGGGTACTTTAATTCGCCTTTTTATCATCCTCTGAAGGCTTGCCGTTAGTGTGGCCATTTGGGACAATTGAAGAGGTTCCGCTAGCGGCATTGTCAGCAGGAGTGTCGACCGAAGGATGTCAGCTTCTAACTGTGGGGCAGCAAATGCTTCAAGACATTAGAGCTCCAGCCACAGGTCTTGGAGTGAAGCTCTTCACGCAGTCAGGAATTGTTGGGTGTGGGGAGCCTTTGTATAATTTTTTTCCAATGCTGAAATGGGGACGGTCTGAATTTCCTTGTTGTATCTCTCCCGTCTTTGAAGGTTATGTACTGCTATAAGTGGCGTAGAGGCCTCGTTGCCTCGTTGTGGTCCTTGTTCCTTGAATACCCCACTTTGGCAGTAAGTAGGTGTGGTGGTATCATTTTCTTGTAATTTTAGTAGTTGCGCCTCCTCAAATATGAGCTTTGGAGTTGTCTCTTTATGGTTGTGAGTCTCAAGATGATTATCTCTCTCGTGTGGCTAGCTCCATTGGTGACCCGTTCTTGTTTTAGGATGTGCTCGTTTTGGAGACACTTGCATCTTGGGAAATAATGAATAGGGGTTGGTCCACTACTCGGTTTGGGGTCTTTTGTCGATGACCCCATGTGGCGGGGTTCTAGTTTATGCGAAGAGTTCATGGGTCGGTTTGTGCTGGGTTTCTCGTATTGGTCTGTGCTAATTGGCTTAAACTGGTCAGTTCTTAAATGGTGAGGGGACCCCCTATGAATCTTCTTGTGCCTTCTTCGAGGTTTGGTCTGTGTGACGGTTCCCTCTTAGATCAAGTTAGCAGTTCCAGAGTTAGCCCATGCTAAGAGTCTCAATGTCAGATGTGTTAGTCGGGTTCTTGTGGTGGGGAGAACCCTCCTCGTTTCCTAATGGTTCTTCTCTTTTCAGTTTCCCTCAGAGTTGGTTGAGTGTGACTGATGGAGTGGAAAGTCATACCGAGTTCATGCTTTTTTGGGTCTTATTCCGTTTCAAACTCAAGTTTGATTCCTCGTTCGACTGGGTGACTTTCTGGGGGCAGAAAGTTTTTGTGGTGGGGAGAATTGTCACACCCCGATTTCAAGAATTTAAGTATTCTAATTATTTTAACTATTTCAATCCTCATTTTGATTGCGATCTGAGCCCGAGTTGAAATTTGTGAACTTTTTCTGATAAGCGATCATTTTTTTGGCTTCGCAATGTCCGGCGCACGGGCAGGGCACAAATGAATCCATGTGGCTTTGCTAGACCACCGTGCGGCCTGCCTGATGCGCAATTAGTTAATCACCCGAATAAATAATAAAGTTAACACAAAATAAAAATAAAATTTATTTAGAACTATGTTAATAATGACAAAAAATATTATTATTATTATTATTATTATTATTATGTTTTTTTAATATTTTAATTAGGTTATTTTATTTTATTAAGCCTTTGACATTATTATAAAATTATTAACGTTGTTGTTTTTTTATAGTTGATAAGTGTTATTATTATTTTTAAGTTTAAGTTTTTTTAGGTTTTATTTTATTATAATTTACTTTTTCTTTCCCCACCTTTGTTCTTCCTCACTGTGTGCTGCGCACAGCGCTGACCCTCCTCCTTCCCCTAGTTTCGTCGTGCCTCACCCCTTGCAGCCGGCGCTCTCCCACCCTGCTCCCTTCCTTCCGGTGACACATCAGACCGACGCCCCACTCCCCTCCTCGCGCCTCATCGCGCCATCGGCCGCCCTACATTGAACCCCCAGCACGCCTCCCTCTTCCGTCGACTGTCCCTTGGCCACACTACCCTTCCAGCAAGCCCTTTGGCCGGCGCCTCCTCCCCCTCTCCCTCCGGCGAGCAGCGCTCCATCCAGCGAGTAGACTTCTTTCGTACAAACCCTCTCCTTCCCTTCGGTATCCCCCTTTTTCCGCTTATCTAGGGTTTTAGTCCATTTTCATTTGGAGTTTGATTTCTTGGTTTTTTTGTGTTCGGTTTCTTGATTTAGGGTTATTTTATGTTGTTTGCGATGCTTTTGGTGCGCGATTGGAGTTTCGCTTCGAAATTCGGGGCTTTCGACACCAATGATAGGTGAATTCATCTATAAGTGTTGTTTGATGAAGGTTTTGTCTGGATTAATTTATTTAGCTTGTTCTTTAATTATTTTGGGTGGTGAGAAATGTGTTCTATGAATATTTTTACATGCATGTGTGATGGAATTGAGTTTTCTTTTAGAATTGTTTATGTTTTCATATGGGTTATGTTGTGGGAATTCTTGTAAATGATCAATTAATTATTTTACATGGGAAAAGTATGTTTCGGTAATAATTTAATATGTGGTTGTGTTAGAAATAAATTTTTTTCCTTCAAATAAATTGATTTGTGTCATGCGTATCATGTTGTAGTGTTTCTTGAAAAGTGTATCAGGCCTTGTTTTGGAGAGTGCAAAATGTTTTCTAAAGAAATTAAGGTGCAGGTGTATTAAAAATGTGGTTTGAAAGAAAAATGTGTTATTTTGGCTTGTTGAATTTGTGCTCTTTTGAATTTAAATTTTTAAATAGTTTAGAGTAACAGAAAAATATGTTTTGGTATGGTTGTGTTGTGTGTTCAGTTTTAAAGTGGCATTTTTATGTGAGATCAAGTGTGTTTTTGGTGTAAACTCTCTGGTGCTAATTTTTAAGTGTTTCATAAGTTGTTTTATTGATTTATTAAATTATATGTGTAGTGCATTGGGCCTTGCTTCGTTGGTTTTGGGCCGCGCATGTCGAGACATCCTACATATACATGCATAGGGTAAGACATATATATATATGTGCCCTCTTTGTACATATTCCCTCATGGCGCGGAGAATATGTGTAATGAAGCTAGGGGTGTGTATATATATATGTATAAATGCATGTGCATGTGCATGCCAAGTGTCGGTTCGAGTGGCCATCGACAGATAGCGACAAGTTTGAGGTAGGTCCTCTATGCCTATGCCTTTAATTTGAGATTCATAATTGTCTGATTGTTTTAAAAATATATTTTTCACTATGCTATATACACACACTTTGGAATCTGATTGCGGTTGTTAGAAACTATTATGCCTTTGTTTTGGAAATTTAAATGTATTTCAAATGCCGTTGGTCTTAAGTGACTTTTCTTGAAAAATTGATTTCTTAAGTGGTTTTGAATTGGTAAAGTGTATTTTTAAATGTGTTTGACCTTTTGGCCGGTTGCTTGTAAAAAGTGTCCCCTTTATGTAATTATTCCCGTTTGGCATCTTAATAAAGTTTTATGAAAAATAAAAACCTCTCTTGAGGCACGCCCCCTTGGTTTTAGATTTTTTTTAAGTTGAATGTGTTATCATGTGCCTAATTTGATGCTTATACATTGTGTGATGTGAAAGAGGGGGAATGAGCTCAAGGAGAGAGAGCGGTGGTGAGATGTTTAATTATTTCTAGAAAAAGAGAGTGTTATGTACATATATGTTTGCTTGATAATGAAAACTCACCACCACATGAAATAGAGCACAATGGGAAACCTGAGTATCTAGGTGGGTGACCAGGACTAGTACGCTAGATGACACGGCAGGTGTTCGTCCCGGTTTGTCTAGCAGGATTGACGCAACAACACTAACTAAAAATATGAATTTCTGAGGGTTGTGGTCTCCTAAGCCACGTTTTCTGAGGGTCGTGGCCTTCTAATCCATGTTTTTTGAGGGTTGTGGTCTTCTAAGCCATGTTTCACCGAGGTACGAGGTCTCTAGGTTCCCACTTGTTCTAGGTACCTATAGGGATCACCATAGTGCTCATTTATGACATGATGCTTGTGATGTAACTTTCTTTTCAGTTGTTTCATACTTGGTGTCTTGCTTGTAAAAAAAATCACATTCTATTCCAAACTGGTTTCTTTTCATTTTGAAATGTTAATGCATGCTTGGAACCTATTTTGAAAATGTAGTAAGATTGAAATGCTTTATTTGAAAATGAAAAGTCATTACTTGAATTTGAAAATAAGGGAAAACATTATTTTATTATATCTTATTTTCAAACCGGCATAGTTGGATTTCTTAATAAAGGCGAGGCATAGGACATGGTTATATTTTGGCTTTCTTACTGAGTATCTCGGTGCTCACACCTACTTTAGTTTTCAGTTACAGGTTTCAGTCTTGGATCGCTCTTGGGAGCGAGTGTGGTTATCGTACCATGGTGATCCATGGGGTCACCTGAGGTATGTTACGTTTCTTTGTTTATTCCTTTTTCTACTGCCGCGTTGTTCAGTTTATTTTCCTTTATTTATCTGCTTGTTTAGTTTATGTTTATTTATCTTTGTCATGGGCCAAACCGTTCCCAACTAGTTTGTTTTGATGCCCGACAGTAGTTGCCAGCCCGTGGGGATCGGGAACGCCCTTCGGGCATGTTGCGAGCTGGGTCGGGCGCCGGTTCAGATGACGACCCGGCCTGGTTCGTGACAGACATAATGCTTCCCATTAAGACTTGAAACTCTAGATGGTCCAAAAAAATCCATGTGAAACAACTCAAGTGGTTGAGAAGTTGAAACTTATTTCTTTGGTTGAAAATATATTTTATATTTTTTCCCTTTTGACAAGAATTGCATACTTTATTTTCTAGAAACTCTGGTTTGGGTATATCCTTGACTAACTATTTCCTTGCAAGATTTCTAAGTGAGAGAGTGTTACAGTGGCCTAATCTCTTATTCCAAATCCAAGATTATTTATAAAAGAAACTTAAGTGAGAAACATTTTGGGAAAATAAGGAATCCAAGTTTAGTGCATAAATATTCTCATTTCTAAAAATAGTAAATACTAACTAATTTTTAGAATTAAACACATTACATGCATCATTTTTAAATTTAAAATTGAAACCATAATCACATAACTAATAGATACTGATCATATTTTACTTTAATCTATAAAAAATTAATTTTTAAATTAAAATTGAATTAGTGTTACCAATTTGGCTAAGACTGATTATTTTTCCTTCAACATTTTCACCCAAAGTGACATGCCCACCATCAATCTTTATAATATTCTTGAAGCTCAATTAGTCCCATTTCAGGTGTCTTGAACATCCACTATCCAAATACCATAATATTTTATAAGAGCTCTTCAAATATACTTCCTATAAAGATAATTAAAACAAGAAAAGATTTTGGTACCCAAACTTGCTTGGGTCCAGTAATATTAGTAATTAATTCTTTAGAAACCCATACTTGATTCATGGGTTTCCTATAAACAATTTATAATGTATTGTAAAAATAAACTTTATTTAGTTTGAAAAAACTAGAAGTAGAAAATTATTTTGCACTACTGGAACTTGCAGCAGATCTTTAAAATCTAGGTACAAAGCCTAATTTTCTGGATTTTGATATAAAATTATTTTCAACAAAGTTTCTTTGTCCTGGTTGATAACCTATACCAGTAGCATATTTTGGTGTAACCTATTTAACAACCATTTGAGTGAGAGTTTTATTGCCATTGGTAAAATTTTATAATTCCTTTTTCATCTAATCATTTGATAATGTTATCTCATTATTTTCTTTAAACAATTGATCATTTTTATCTTTCTCTACATTAAGATCAGATTTAATGGTAGAGGTGAGAGCATGTTGTTTCTTCAAAAATTTATATTTATATTTTAATTCATTGCATGTGTCTTAAAGTATTTTTCAGTACTAAAACATTTCTTTAGTGGTCATGTTTTCAGAATCAGATTCATCTTCATAATAGTAGGAATTTTGTACAGGATATTCAAGGGTTACCTCAGAAGTGTTTTTTAGGAAGCACATGTTAGCTTTGTCACCTTTCTCATCATGTGAAGAATCTGACTCACTGGATCTATCCTCATAATCACTCTAAGTGGAATTTATTTCCTTCTTATACCTTTTATCTCTATTATCATATTTCTTCTTATAGTTTAACTTAGGACAATCAGCCTTTTTATGTCCTCTTCTCTTATATTCATAACAGACTATCTCATTAGAGTTATCACCTCTCTTCCAGTCCTTTTTCTAGTTTCCCTTGTAGCCATAATTTCCTTTATAGATAGGCTTCTTAAATAACTTTTTCTTTCTGTAAATTTTTTAAACCTTCTGGCTAATTAATCCATTTTCTCATCACTGTCAGATGGTGATTACTCATTGTTTGTACTATCAGAATGAGTTTGTGCCTTATCATTTTATTTATATTTAGAAGTAGTGGTTACTAGTGGGAATGGAGGTTTTCCCAACACTTTTATGCCAAAGGTTTGAACAAACCATTGGTATACTATTTTTACATCAACCTTTCCCAACGGTTTGTTCAAACCATTGGCATACTATTTTTATAATCAAGATTTCCCAATGGTTTACTCAAACCGTTGGGAAAGATTTAATTTTTATAATTTATACCAATGGTTTTTTAAAACCTTTGGTAAAGATTATATTTCCCAATGGTTTTTTAAAATTGTTGGGAAAGTTTTCCCCTAAATACACAACAGATCCAATTCCCCCGTCCACACGATTTCTTCCCTAAACCGAAGCTCTCCTGAATCTCTATCTTTACCTTAGGCTGTGAGACTCCTTCTACCTGATAGATCCATCTTCAATCAAGAAATTTTTTAGTTCTATGCTTCAAATCTGTAAGTGATACCTTAGTTTTAATGTTCTATATCTATTTTTTTTTGTTTTGATTTGGCCTAGACTAGAGGTCCGTGCGGTCTGTTGCATGGTATACCCAATAATTTGATTTGCTTTCTATTTTTGTTCTACACTTAAAGTGTCATGATTATGTGAATCAACTTTATTTTAAGTATTCATATCCATTCCTTTTGTGTAGAGTTAGTGAACCATATGAACTAATGGAGGTGCTGTTGAGATGTATCCCCACTCAAATATGGTAAAGGGTTTGTTTAGTCATATGGTATCGAGGTGGGTAATGGATACAAGGATGGTCCATGTGAAGGGATTGAGGACGTTTTGGGAAGTGGTGTAGGTGGTTTTCCATTATTTTAGTGGGGTGATATGCTAGTTTTTTTAGACATTCGTTTATTTTAAAATTGGATTTGGATTTTGTATTTATAGTTTTTGTTTAAGGAATAATGGGAAGGGTAGTGACATTGAGGATGGATTGGATGTTGGCTGGGTGATGGATTGGAATTGTAATGTTGTTTGGATTTGGTATATGTAATTTTCATGGTATTATATGGGTATTGACTCCCCTAAACACCCCCACCCCCACCCCCTTGGACACCCCCACCCCTGGATATCCTTTCACCACCCTGGACACCCCCATTGGATATCCCCCCACCCACCCTGCACACCCCCACCCCCTGAACACCCCCACCCCCTCGGATAGCTCCCAACCCCCCTGGACACCCCTCACCCCCCTGAAAACCCCTCACCCCCCATGGATATCCCCCCACCCCCACCCCCTGGACACCCCACCCCTGGACACCCCCACCCCGTGACACCACCACCCCACTAAACACCCCCACCCCATGGAAAACCCTCCATCCCCATGGATATCCCCTACCCCCTGGACACCCCCAACCCCTTGGACAGCCCCCCTGGACACCACCCCACCCCTTGGACACCCCCACCCCCTCTGGACAACCCCCACCCCCTGGACAACCCCCCGGACACCACCCCACCCCTAGACACCCCCACCCCCTGGACACTACCCACCCCCTTGGACAACCGCCACCCCCCTGGACACCACCCCACCCCCTAGACACCCCCACCCCCTAAAAACCCCCACACCTTGGACATACCCCACCCCCTAGACAACCCCACTGGACACCACCCTACCCCCTGGACACCCCACCCCCTGGACACCTCCACCCCCTTGGACAACCCCCACCCACTGGACATCCCCTAGCCCCTGGAATCCCCCATCCCCCTAGATACCCCCACCCCTAGACACCCCCACCCCTAGACATCCCCCCACCCCCCTGAACACCCCCACCCCCTTGGACTAACCCCAACCCTGGACACCCCCACACAATGAATACTTTGACTTTGGGTATTAGGTGTTATGAAATATCATAACTTTTCAAAATATTTCCAGTTTTTAGCATCAATAACTTATTTAAAAACTCTATTTACAAATTCTACATCTTTGATGAAAATAATTCACTTTGTAATATCTTGAACATGTTCTATCAGGTCCATGGTGTCCTCTTGTATGTAATAAATGAAAAAATTACAAAACAAAATTCACCACAAATTTAGGCACACATAACTGAATTATCATATCTTTACATTGTTTTAATAATAAGGTATCAACCCAGGAATAGTTCACTAAATTAACTAGAAACCACTTCCTTTATGGATATCTAAATTGGGGATAGATTATCCCATTTAGAAAATAAATTTCAATCTCATCATTCAAAATCTCCATGTACATGGAATCATGCTTCTTTTCCCCATGGAACCTTCATCTTATGACATAAAACTCCTCTTAGTTCCATTTAATCTTTCTTGAATCATGATCCACATGTGTGACCATGATGTTTCAATCCCTGAGGAACTTTTTACCATCATTTTCATATTATATTATCCATTTATTCAGAATAGATATTATGAATATCACTCAAATAATCTACTAAAATATAAAATTTATTAAATCTAAAATTTACTCAACTCCTGAATAATTCTCCGCCATAAGTGTACCTAATCTTATACACTCATGTATAGTTCTTCAAAGATATTCAAAAACTTCCTTGAACACTTTTTTTGGTCTCAAAACACTCTCTATATCTCACATGATCAAGTTATTACTTAGTTCATTGAATACTTTAGAATAATGGGACTATTATTCTTCAAAGGCTCATGGTTTCGAAATCTCTCCTTCTCTTTGACACAAGATGTATATGACTCTCAAAATTCTCCAATAGATTATATATGTTCTCTCAATATGCACAATTTTCATGGTATTATATTTATAATTGAAGTCAATATCATGGATTTATATTACTTTATAGTATTTTGTTATAAATATATTATTTTTTTGTCTTTTAAATTATGATTCTCATATTGAGTAGTGTGTCAGTTATGGTGTTATATAATGTGAACAATTATCATTTACTTAAATATATTTTCGGTGAAACTTAAATCTTATTGAATTTCTTTTGACAAAATGACTTATAATAATTTTTTTACAGAATGGATAAAAGTTGGATGTATGAAACTGATCGGATCTCAAGTGATTTTCAAAACAATTTGGAGAGATTTTTAGATTTTTCATTTCACAATGCTTCAAATAGTGATCACATACACTGCCCATGTTACAATTGTGTTGGAAGACCTTGGTTGAACCATGAAGAAGTTAGCTACCACATAACCAAATATGGTTTTCCAGCAAACTACTATGTGTGGTATCACAATGGGGAGAAAATGAAATCTCAAATTTTTGATGATCCAAATGAGAGGATTGGATTGGAGAATTTGTTATATGTCTAGTTTCCATTTATTCTTCATCATGAAAAAGAAAGGATTCTGACTAAAGAAGACTTTGATATGAGCACACATGATGTGTCTAATGAAAAGGATGGTGTTTTCAGGGTGAAAAAATTGAATGATGCTACCACGACTCCAGTATATTGACAATGCGGTAAAATAAAAAAGTTGGAATTTTTAATCTGATTATTTCATGGGAAAAATATGTATGGGATTTATAATACTTCCATCGATTAAATTCTTACCTTCTTGAAGGACGTACTTCCAGATGATGAAAATATTACCTCAAACCACTATATGGAATGAAAGTTAGTTTATGAACATGGATTTTCAAGAAAAAAAATTCATAATTGCTTGAAATATTTTAGTTTATTTTGGGAGGAAATTGCTGAACAAAATGATTGTATAAAATGTGGGACATCCTGATGGAAGCCAAAAGCTGATGGAACATCATCCCATGTGCCACAAAAAGTAATGTGACACTTTACATTGATCCCCAGACTCTATAATCTTTTTGTGTCTGATGAAATATCAATAAAAATGCGATGAAATGATACTGATAGAAATAAGACTAATGATGAGTTGGTTCACCCTAAAGATGTATTTTCATGGAAGATATTTGACGCTCGATATCCTAATTTTGCAGCTGATGTGCATAATGTGAGGTTGGGTCTTTCATGTGATGGTTTAAATTCATTTGGGAATATTCTTACTTTGCACAGAACATGGATGGTTTTTATACACATTTATAATCTTCTCCCATATTTTTGTATGAAAAAACCTTTCACTTTCATGAGTATACTAATATCTAGCCCTTTTGATCCTGGTAATGATATAGACATATACATGTAACCTTTAATAAAAGATTTGAAACTTTTTTTGGGATGTGGGTGTGCACACATATGATGCATGTTCAAAAGATATATTTTATATGTGTGTTGTGCTTATGTGGATGATCAATGATTTTCTTGCTTATGCAATGATGTCTAGATGGCGCATGAATAGAAAACCATCATGTCCTATTTGTATGAAGAATACATGATTTATAAGATTGAACCATCACTATAGTTTTAGTTTTATAGGACATCGACAATTCTTGACAATGGACCTTCCATATAGAAATAATCATCAAAGATTTGACAATACCATGGAGGCCGATGATCCACCTCAACATATGTCTGGAAATGATGTGCTTAATGAATTGAAAGATTTTATTTTTTCATTTGGGAAGGGTCAAATGAAATATGGAAAGAGAAAGAATATTTCCACTGAAACCTATTACAATTAGAAGAAGAGAAGTATCTTCTTTTATTTTTATTATTAGTCAACCAATTTGTTATGTCATTTCTTAGATGTAATGCACATTGAGAAAAAATATATGTGAAATGTTACTTTCAATTATTCTAAATGTTAAGGGAAAGACAAAAGATGATTTACGGTCTCAGTGTGACTTGGTGGATTGGGGCATCAGACCAGAATTGCATCCTGTGCGTATCAGTGAAAATAAATGGCAAGTTCCACGTGCTTCTTATGTGATGAAACCTATAGAAAAAAGAAATTTCTAGAATTACTAGAGACTATTAAAGTTCCTGATGGATATTCAAGAAATATATCTAAGCAGGTCAACAGAAGAGAGTTGAAGCTAAAATATTTGAAGACTCATGATTATCACATCCTTATGCATGAGTTGATTCCAATATAAATCCACAATCTTTTTTCTGATAATGTAAGGGTGGATATTATTCAGTTGTTCCATTTGTTTATAGATATTTGTGCTAATAATTTGTCCAAGTCTTTATTGCAAAAAAGGTTGGCAGATGCCCCATTAATTTTGTGTGAGTTAGAGAAAGTATTTCCTCTATCATTTTTCACATGCATGCTGCATCCGACTGTCCATATTTCAAATGAAATACTTCTCAAAGGACCTATTTATTTTTTTAGATGTATCCAATTGAAAGAAATATGTACACATTAAAGTATTATGTCCGAAATAGGAATCATCCCAAAGGTTCTATCATGGATGGTTACTTGGCTCAAGAATGTATCGATTTCTGATCTATGTATTTGTCTGATCTTACTACAAGAATGAAAATACCAATGAGAAACGAAGAATAATAGTATGAGAAAATTGAACCCAATTTTCCATCACTTCCTCAAATAGGAGGAATTCATGGATCATATACATTGACAAAATTAAGCCTTGAAGAGCGGGAGATGGCACATCGCACAGTTTTATTCAACTATGATTTTTTCGATGACTACATCAGGTAAATAAATTGAATATGTATATCTTACATATATATCTGTTAAACTATTCCTATTTTTATATATAGGTAAAATAAAGAAATGATAAATAGATAGCATCGTTCTTTATCTTTGATAAGGATAAATACTTTTCATGGAAAAGAGTTTTCTTTTTGGTTAAAATTGAAGGTAAAAATATTACTATTTAAAATAATTAAATCAATATTTAATTAAGTTTAATATTTATTTATATTTTAGGTATTGATTTTTCTCACTTACTCTGTCTCCAAGGAAATAAGAGCTTTATCTTTTGGTCATAATACATGGTTCGTGACTATAAATCAATTGTTATCAATGGGTACAGATTTATTATCACTGAATGAGAAAAGAACATGAGAACACAACATGATGGTGTTATATTTAGTACCACAACACACTACTATTCCAGTGCATTATATAACATACCATGATTTGAAAATGTAGGTTATTATGGAGTTGTTGAAAAAATAATAATATTGGATTATTACTCTCATGGACGAGTCACTCTGATGAAATGACAGTGGTTTGATTTGATGACGAGGTAGGGCACATTTATTTATGATTTTGGATTTTGAGTAATTGATATGACTTTCACTCTTACTACTGATGAACCATATGTATTGGCATCAATGAAGAAACAAGTTTTTATGTCAAATACCATCTTTGACCTGAATTTAGTGTCATTATTGAAGTAATTCCAAGACATATTTTTGATGATGTTGATTATGGAATTGAAACCATCCCTACTTCCATTAGAAACGATCCATTTATTACTTTTTATGACTCCAATATCTCAATTTTTCGATTTGACTGTGAACCTGATGTTGTGGTGGGAAATATATAGAATCATTCATTCATGTTCTCAATTATTTTGGTTTATCTAGACTTGGGTCGTTAAGGTTGGTACTATTCAAATTTATTTAATATTGATTACAAATATATTGTATCTGACTTGACTGTTTTGTGAATTTTCAATGTTTATTGGTTGCAATTTTATTTGAATTTCATTTTCTAATTTGGAATTGAACTATATTCAAACCTATGAAACCAAAATTTCTAACTTATTGAACATTTCAATGATTTATTGACCATGTATAAAATTAGTATAACTCTAATACCTCCCTTTAAAATATCACTAGATAATGAACATGATGGTTTGTCTTCTTTTGAAAAACATGTATATAAATCTACATCATCTACCTGGGCTAATGAAATTAAAATTTTCCTTAATTTCGACAAGTGAATTACCCCTTATGAATTTGGTAGATATATTATCCTTGTTCATATGTTTATATCATCATTTACAACTATCTTAAGGGTTTAATCATTCGTAATCTATACCTTGCTGAATTTTCTAGAGTCATAATTCAGTATTCTCTCTCTCTTGGCTGTTGAGTGAAATAAAGCCTCAGAATCAATGTTCCATGATTTTAATAGACTAGTGACACTTAGTAAATAACCATCCTAATCAAAATTAAATTTCTTTATTACATCTTGTATGATTTATTGAATTCATTATATATCCATTAAAGCTTACCCAAAACAATGGATAGTTAAATTATCCTTGAATCCCCCTATTCCATCTTATATATATTTTTTTGGGTTACACATTAGTTATCCTTTTATAATTACTTCCATATTTGTTTTCAAATATAGTAAATAAAATCAATTGAAGAGAGGTGACATAAAAAGATGATGGAAAACAATCGTCACATGGCTCAGATGGATGTTCCACCACTAGTTCCTGTAGTGAGTATTTTATTTCAAATATATATATTTAAATAATATATAATGTTATGTGATTAATTTTTTTAAATTTTTTTGAAGGATCCACCGCTTAGGAGACAATTATTTGATGAGAAACCTAGTAGTGGTCTCAGTACTCAGGCCAGTGGTACGAGGGGGGGGGGGGGGTGGTATGAGAGCTAGGAGATCTGGTTGGCGTACCCAATTAGACCCTACCCCTCCCACTGACATACCATCTATCCCACATTCTGATCCTAGTGTGTTGTTAGGGATACATGAGATATTTAGTCCTCCCATGTTTTCACCACCATTTACATCTGAGTTTCCTCACCCATCTTTACCATATCTGATGATGATTCCCACTCCCCATCCAGCATTCAGCCAGCCATCCATGCCATCTTCTTTTACTTTTACTTCTTTCTCTATAAGCTTCTATATTACATCTTCTTATACTCCTCACTATTGGAAAGTCAAACTATACCGATGGTTGAAAACCATTAGTATAGAAGGGGAAACCATTGGTATACAATATACAAACGGTTTGGGAAACCATTGGTTAGTCCGACATAGGGATAAATATATACCAATGGTTTCTAAATAACCATTGGTATATGATGAAAAAAATCACAGCTTCCCAATGGTTACCTAGAATCATTGTAAAAAATCTATACCAACGGTTTTAAACCATTTGTTTACAAAGCATTCAGTGTTTTACCAATGGTTCAAAAACCGTTGGTATAGTTTTTTTCCAACGGTTTCAAGAAACTATTTGTAAAATTCAGAAGTCCGTTGATATACCAACGGTTTTGTAACTATTGGCATACCTTTCAAATTTCTTTCACCCCTATACCAATGGTTTATAATCATTGGTATAGTATTAAAATTTCTTTCAGCAGTATACCAATAGTTATAAACCATTGTTATATCCTTCACCTAGATTTCACAGTAGTATGCATAACCCAACACCCAATAAATATGCAGAACCCAACACCCAGACAGTATGCAGAACCGAATACACCTATAAGGAATCCAATTCACCTAAGCCAATACACCACACAAAATCCAATATCACCTGCACATAGAATCCAATATGCAGAATCCCCTAATATTGCATACACCAGACTCCAATACACCTACAGCAAATCAAATACACCTATAGACACAATCCAATACACTTAAACATAGAATCCAATATTGCATACACCAGACTCCAACATTGCATACATTGTGAAAACTACATTCCATATTCACCAAAAGATAAACCTTTTAGAATAGTCATCCTAGTTCTAGTAGTTACTTTCCAAACCCTCTCCTTCCACATTACTAAATACTGAAACCGGGTAATATATGAATGTTTTCTCATTAATTATTCTCCTTAATTTGACCATAGTGTTTCCCTCAATTTTATCTACAAAATCCTATTCCTTTGGGATAATGCACTGTTGATTATAGACATATCTTTTAGGATATTTTCT